>OX376162.1:5082881-6347352 GCA_947363495.1 Euzophera pinguis
GTTGGGTTTATTGAGATTGGTTCTACAACACGAGGTCTTTCAAAAAGGGCGTGAAGGGATTTCTCAAGGGTCGGTTATGTGCTCCTGGTGTTGCGGACGTCCATGGGACGGTGACCCCTAATCATCAGGTGGGCCGTATGAGTTTTTGCCTACTTAATTGTATAAAAATCTTACATGTTTTAATAAAAAAAAATATGGGGGGAAAACAAAAAACTTTATAAGCGGATTTCAGGCACCTCAACTTTATGGGTTAGGATGGTAGTGTGAAAATGCGGGAATTGTTATACTTTTTTAATATTTGCTGCTTCCATTTTGTCATTTGTTTCTTACTTATTTAAGACCAATTTTTAAATCATTATCTTTTTAATTAAAGAAGGCTTATTTTTCAAAAACCAAATTACATTTTTTGCAGGTATTTATCCTTCAAAGTGTTGATAGAGTCAACCAAATATTACTACGAATTGCAAATATCTTCCACAGCGCTGCATAACGAGCACTGTTGGCTTCAGAACCATATTTCTATTTCAAAGTGACTGAACAACGCACCATGGCCGCGTGCTAGCAACTAGCACTAACTGGTTTAAGTGGGCTTCGAACAGATGGCGTTACTAGTAACTGAAATTTGCGTTTTGTTTTCATGGTTTTAATACATACCTAACGAAATTTAAAATGAATTTAAAGAAGTATTAGGTGTAATACTAAAATTATATCAGAATTTTGAAATTAATTGAAAGAAACACTAAACACTGTTTGAGTAAAGTATCCTTTCTTACTCGTAGTAATAACTTGCTAGCATTACGGTAAAATAAAATACTATTTATACTTGTAAGCCGAAATTATAACTTTTCATTTTCCCTACGACTTGAGGACAACAAGTGGTAATTACTGCTTGAATATTTAAGAGTACACTTCCACCGTGTAATCGACACCTACATCGTCAATAATTTTGTGGCGCGCTACAATCTTGGAATATTTGATTTTGCCTGCTGATAATTTCTGACTTAGACTCAATTATCTTCGATGAAGACAAAGGAATTGAATCAAAGGGTTGGGAATGATTGTGTAACTCTTATCATATAGGCATATTGCCAGATATGGCTACTATAGAAAATTAATAAATCGAGCAATTAATAAAAAAAAAATATATATATATTTTCTCCAAGCGTTAGGAAATATATCGCACTCGCGTATTGCAGCTACTATGGATGAACAGACAAATAACGGGTAAATAAAAATAATAGGCATGACGAATAATTTTCGATTTCATGTTTTAATGAAAGACCTCACTCTAATAGGCACATTGGTAAAATAAACGCGTCGTTAAAACTTAAACTAACTGAGATATGATGAAGTTAAACTCACGTGCATTTTGGACGATACCAAACGCTCCATACTAATGGATACCTAGCGGTGACGTAACGCCTAGGTAACTTACATGGGTGAGACTTTTGTTCGACAACTACCTTAAATATTGCGTTTATGTAAATTGTAGTTCCTAAATGAAAGTTTCTTTACTTTTTTATGTGTTCATAGATTATAATATAATTTATTTGTAAATTTATATTTTCCAAATGGACTTTCCCATCGATTTTAAAATTGTTATAATAAGTCTCCTGTGCAAAAATTCATAATGTTAATTTTGAATTTTTGCAAAAACGAATTTAAACACATGCCTGCTATCATGAAAATTCATTCCTTTTTGAATTTATGAACTTTGTCGTCATTCCAATTATAAGCGGATCTATGGGTACCCTGGAAGCCTGAAATCTATGCTTACCCTTTGTTTGCCTTACAATCATGGTAACGATAGAAGCCAAGCAGGCATACAACAGGCTGACCCCAGAATGATCTGGAGTATCCCCTGTTTTCCCCAAAGTATTACCATCACTTCAAAAATGTTGCCTAGTCAGAAATACAGTAGAATAAAAATGACAGTGCACTTAATATAATTGGGCATTATATTCCTATGTCAAAAACAAGTCCAATTATTTTAAATTTTTTAATAAAAATCTACCTCAAAATAAAGATTTTATTGCTACGTAATTGTTAATTAATTTTTCCAACTTTTGGGGTTGTGCACTAGTGCTGTGTATGGAAACCCAGATTTGATCAAATATATTACAACCCAAAATGGCGGATTTTTCGTATCAAGTGAAAGAATATGAGCAATATTTTCATAATTTATCGTAATATTATAATAATTTTAAAGAAATGGTAGTGCATTAATCAAAAATACACTCCATTTTTGATTATTGCAATAGTGAGTGGCATCCAGGATGTAATATCATATTTCACAAGTACTTGCTTGACTTTGTAAATGAAGTTGTTCAATAAACTGATTTATTTTGCAGTATTTTATCATACTCTAATTTATGGATTTAACCTTGAATTTTATACTCATCAATAGTTTTTGAACCTTGCGACCGAATTACCTAAGGGGTGTTATATTTAAAAGTGTTTTTTATTTTTATTTTATTTATTTATTAAACATAAAGCGCATGTTACAGTTTTGTATCTATATACGATGCCATCACAATCTCTTTCGAGATTTTACGTACATCGGATGTTGCCAATTTAAACATTTAACAAGTTAATATACATTATACGTGTATATAAGTACAAAGAATAGTAGGTACATATATTTCATAAGTACAAAATTAAAGCATCCATCAAGCCATCACCAATGTGAGATCATTTACCGACATCGCGTCGTCGCCCGGTGAATCCAAGTACCTACTTGGCTGCATCGGACGCATACTGCAAAACCAGTTATGATTAACTCATAAACAACTTTTATACAGAATGATCTTTTTATCTACACTTTTTTAGATTGCGTGGTCGCTCGTTTACCTTATCATCGTTTGTTGACGTTGTAATGTAAGTTTAAAGTTTAGTTGTAAAGATTCACGTTTTAAAATTAAATTGGTATATTTAGTACAAAATATTTATTTAGTTTAAGTTTAATGTTTTTCTTAGTAATTTGTGTTTTTAAATGAGCTGGCAAAGAAAGTAGTTTTGGCATTTGAAAGTAGTTTTTCAATTTTGGTCATTACATATTGGAGTGAACTATAAGTGGGTGCATATAATCATTCAGTTGCAAGGATTTTCTTTTAAAGATAACATCTGTTTTCGTCTCCTATTATTATTGATATGGATGGTGTGCGCACAGCTCGTCCCTTTGTTTTGGTGACAGTTGTTTGTTATAATGGTATAAATAATAATTAATATTTTTTTATAATGACGTCACATGCTTGTTGTGAATAACATATTTATTTCAGATTCCCATCAAGCTCAACATATAGAGAATAATGGTTGTCAATTGCAACATGGCATTTTCATAAATGCTAAAATATGGTAGTCTCCATTCTAAACCTATAGACTATTTAGTATCTGGAATGAGAGTAAAGCATGAAGATATTGCATTTATTTTATCATAGATATCAGATCTATCCGAGTTATTTATTCCACGTAAATAATCATTGCTTAAAAAACTACAAGCACTAACTTTAAGAATAAGTAAAAACGTCAAAGAATGCATATGTGATGTAAAGGTAAAAAATGTAACTGACTGATATTAATAACATTTTTTTAAATTTTCCCCTCAAAACATGATTCTTTTGTACTCGGTTTAGGCCCAAAATGAGACCATTGCTGAAATTCGGTTTCGGTAGTAAAACAAGTTTCGGTCGGACACTAAATATTTTGCTGTGAAACTTGCAGCAAATGTTTTTTTTTTTGTTTTGAGCTTACCTAGTTCCCACATCCGATGATGATGCCCTTACAAGATTCATAATCGCTCCGGACATCCTTAACACATGACGAGTTAGAAAGAGAGAGGTGGGTAACGAAATGCATTCAGGTCAAATTTTCTGCCATCAGCCTGTTGTATGCTAGCGCGCCATCCATTTTAACTTTAGATCTATGCTCACAATACTTGATTTATTGTTGTAATGGGGAAAACAAATATTTTTTTAAATACAAATGAAAATAATATATTTTAGAATTTGTCCGATGTGATCACACTTTAATATACCTAGCTGAAAGTAACTATATTGTATAAACTAATTGCTGTTGATTGAGTAAATAAAAAAAAAGCAACTAATCTTTGACCTGACAGTAAGTGTCATTAGGAATTATTTCGAACATGAATCGGATGAGTACCTAATCCCATAGATTTAGATTTTTTTTGACTACGTCAATAGATTGGCTAATTAGTAAAAGAAACGAGACGAATTTGAAAATTGTTGTTGTGTGTGTTATACATGTGTGCCCAGTGTGCCCTGTCAAATAGTGCTGAGCCGAGCAATGTCGACATCACTATGATCGATTTTCTTAACGTGAGAAGAGATAAGTTACAATAAATTACATAATAAACATGCTACTTTGGTATTTTTATTTTTATCGAGCACACCGACTCGGCTTCGAATAGGTGGACATTAATTAACTTTACTTTATTTTCACTTTGAGACCAGTGGCCGATTCTCGCTCTACTGAAAACTGTATTGAAAGTGTTTACTACATATAGTTGAATATATTTCGGAAAACCATTCTTCTCTGCCAACCATTTGAAGCCATTTTTCGCAAATATCTAAATTAGATAGAAATCTGAAAGGTAGGTATTTAATAGAAATCGTAATATTACAATTACGAGTGATGAATGAGAATACGAACGCGGGGTACACTAGAAATTCGCTATGTTTTTTTGCGATATCTCAAATTAGACTTTATCTCTAAAGGCGTGAGAGTTTTTTCGAGAAAGCTCGAATTCGACTTATCTCAGAGACGCGAGAATCATTTACCCGCGTTCGTAGCGGACCTTTTTTTTATAAACCGTGTCGGATTGCCGAATTTTAAATATATAGGTACGTTTAATACCAGCAGATAGGTATTTATATCTCCCTAACGTGCAATACTATCGATATGATGTTTGACAGAATCGTTGTCAATCCCTAAACTTCAAGAATTAGGTTAAAAGTTGTGAAAATTCACGTATTTATTTTTATCCAAATTTGAATTCTTAAGCATCTTACACAATCATATGATAAAACTACATGATATTTTTCATATATTAGTGTGGGAAAACTATCGAAACAATCTTTTTGTAAAAAAATTTTAAGCGTAAGTACATGATTATCGCAATGGCACTGCCACGCACACAATAGGACATGATTCATCGTCAATCATGTCACATGACACGATATACTGATGTGGGCTAATTATTAATGTGTTTTGTTTTTGTTTGTTTATTTTAAATACATTGTGTGTCTGTCTTTTTTTGTTTTTTTTTTTTCTGTAAGTTTGTCACACGTAACTGTAAGACTTAGTTTTAGGTTATGTTAGTAGATCACAGTCTAGAGCTAGATTCCATACCATAGTGGCACAGATCAGTCACAGACTATAAACTGTAAATTATTGCCATAGATTATATACTCGTATAGGTAACAGTATTGAACAGGTGGATTACTATCATTCTTGTTTTCGTCCGGGTGCGAGTGGGTGGGTGGGATTTGCAATATGGTGTGTAAGGCGATATCTTGCTCACTTGCTTGAATTTGGATCTCAGACTTGGATGGGGATGTGAGATGGTAGTAAGACACCAGTCAAGGATTATATTTACTAAGTTTAGGTTTAAATCTTT
This sequence comes from Euzophera pinguis, assembly GCA_947363495.1. NCBI lineage: Eukaryota > Metazoa > Arthropoda > Insecta > Lepidoptera > Pyralidae > Euzophera > Euzophera pinguis. Next base: position 5,088,520 of record OX376162.1, read on the forward strand.
GTTCCGGGACTCCTCAGAAGGTGGAGGCTGAAAATCAGTGCTAGTCATGCCTGCATGTCTAGCGTATCACTGAGCCACCACCTATTGAGACGTCTGTCACGTACATTATAAACATGTAGCATAAGTTTATAAGACCTTTGCTGAACCTACGTGATAGCTTTCTCAATAAAGATTTAATCTATTCTATTCTATGAAATCATGGATTTATACAGTGATAAACTTTGGTGGTACTTATGTGTAAAATGTGAAATTATGTGGGTTTTATTTGTTACTTGAGTTACATTTAGGCACTGCACATGAAACCATAATTATGCGCTTCTACTGAACACTTTTTCACACTAACGACTAGATTAGTTTGTTTATAATTTAAATAGGTATTTGTTTATGAAAAGAAATCCGTAAGGCTGCTTTGGGACATTATTGTGATATGAAATGGTCTCGCTCTCTATCTCATTCTAACATACGCATTCCTATATATTTCTCTTTCACATTTCCCGTCTATTAGATCCATAGTGTAAGCCTAATCAAGTAGCAGGCTACAATGCATATAACTACCTTACCCAGGGCGGGCCTTATGTTATAACACACACGAAAAAGATAGTGATCTATCCTTAACCCAAAAACCACTATTTCGTTTGCTTTATCCAGTACATAAATCAATTTAGTATAACACTTAACATTTCCCTCTGTTCAAACAACGGGTACTTAAAACGGTATGGTAAAACAATGTGTTAGCCATAGACAAACGATGGCGATGATTGATGACGCCAACTGTTGATCCTGATGGCTGGCATTCGATCCCTCGGTGACGACATTGATATTTATTTATTTAAACTTTATTGTACATAATACAATTGTATTACACAATAGGCGTACTTAATGCTAAAAGCATGTTCTAACAGTCAACCTTTGGGTTAAACAGATATCGTCATGTGGGTATTAAAAATATATAACTATAAATACAAAAAGTTGGAATGATAATAAACTTACTTATGGTACTTACATATATACTATGAAATAATAATCAAAATACAGTTAATTTTAAGAGTTATATCAACGAAATAATAACAGCAACTCAAAAATTACTCATGTTTAACTGCCTAAATTTGCTCCCGTAACCGCGAGAGTAGGATAATACTTGAACATCGGATGTAAGGGATAAATTTATTTTGTCCTTTGACAGTTTTATAGAAATCGTTTTTTTTTTTAATTCAGATAATAATTTAATACTCAATTGTATTTAAAAAAAATGACACTGGCACTTTGGATCGTAATGATTTTTATGTTTTTTTTTTTTTATTTTTTTTTTCGTACGAATGGCATACGGGTCATTCTATTTGCGACCTTTTTAACCCCCAAAGAAAAGAAGGTATAAGTTTTATGTGTCTAATGCGTGTCATTAGACACTTAGTTGATATTTTAATATCAGTATACCTACCTATATGTTCAGGCATTATATACTAAATAAGAACGTTTGTGAGTATATGACGATAAAAGCATAGAGAGAATACCTAGAGATTAATAAAACTGTGACAAATTTTGCTAAACATCGAAACTATCTACTAGAACAATTAATATCACGTTGTTGATATCAGATATCATATGCCAAACCTGTCAATGAAACCAATAAACGAGAAAACTTACACATATTTTAAGCCCTATAATTACTGGAGTAAAACCCAATATCCGTTGTTAGCAAACGGGAGCTGATTGATGATTCATGACTGTTTACAAAACCGGCTAGCCGTGATGTGTGCGATGTGAGCACTGAAAAATTAAAGTGCATTCTAGCGGAAGGCGTAAAGGGCAGCCAAAACAATGCTGTTGATTTTATTCTGTTTTAAAAAATGTTTGTTTTTTTTTTTTGTTGAAAGCTCATCTTTATTTATAAGTCTTTAATAACCAGAGTTTTATATATATATTTTTTTGCAAACACGTTTGCCTTATTAAAACTTGTGCTTCGCATTTTGGATGTTACTAACCCTTACTTACTTATTCATAAAAAATTAAGTAACGTTCAATAAGACGAACTTAACTAATTTATGTTTCGTCTCGTTCATTCACACTAAAAATAGCTAAGACGGAAAGGGAATAAACATAGTTTAGTTAATGTAGGCTTAACGAACGTTCGTTAATTTTTATGAATAAAGGGGTTAATATCTGGAGTGCTATTTTTGAGAAGTATCACCGAAAATCTTCGAGTCGAATGATTTTCATTTTTTACCTCATATTATGTCAAAAATGTTTTGGTCATGATTCGGCAAAAGAGACATCACATGTCATCGTTTTGATAATTCACAGCTACACAAGAAGTTACTTGTTCGCTTTATGACATAAATCGCTTAGAACAGAGTTTGCTAGGTACGAGTATACATTATGTATTGTAGTTAGAGTATGCATTATTTTAGTGATCAGTATACTTCATTTCTTGTCAAAAATGAGAAGCCGCTGTTCTTCAGAAAGACTTTTTTTATTCCCAAAGTCGCATTTACGATAGCCATGGGAAGAAATGGGGTTCTCAATGCCTGGCAGCTTTTTCGCCCAACGTATCAGTTTAGCGGTACAGCGAGGAAATGCTGCCAGTATACTGGGTACGTTGCCTCGATGGGGTTCTTTGGAAGATTTTTTTTATATATAATGTTTTTTTACGTTTATACGTAACAGACATTAAATATAAAATAAAGGACGCTTAAGTTAAAATGTTGTTTTTATATATTATTTTATAGTAATAAATATTTGTAGTTTTCAGACAATAGTAACATAAAAATTATGCATATGTAAATATGTTATTTTAATCTTCTTATCACAAGAATTTGAGATAAATAGTGCATTACTGTTAACATAATCAAGGACTTCAAGGGTTACAAAATATAAGGTTCTCAATTACATGTCTGATACCAAACCGCACTTTTCTTTTCTTACTATATTCTTGCTATGTTACGCTTCCTTCTAAGCAAAGATACTGAATTAGTAAAGTCGGTCCAGTACATGGAGGCTAGAGTCAGGGTTATTCCCTAGTGAATAGCTTGTTTGACATGGCTACGACTAGCATATTGATAAGATTTGATCAACGTCAATAGCGATCGAATGCACTAAGATTATTGGAGATTGTACGTAAAGTTACCCACACATGGACGTAAGAAATAGTATTACAATATATTTCTTCGTAAAGGTCCCTGAGAGAGCAGGTGACTGGGCACTCAGGGCAAGATAAAAGATGCGCCATAGTCTGGGGGGAGGCACCACAACGGCAGGAATCCTCTCAACTGTAACCCCACCTGAACATATTTTCCCTGCACCGGCCGACCTGAGTTCGAAGTCTTCCACGTCAGCCAGGGCAAACCAATTCCAGGCGGTCAACGCGATACTGTACACACTATCTCCACCGCAGAGACCCGAGAGGGTAAAGAGCACCTCCACTTTCAAGTACTCTACGCACAGGGCGAACTGGCCGGAGTTCCGAACCGAATTGAGCGCAGCTTTGGAACACACCGTGGCCAATACGGATTTTGCCGTTCTCTCGGAGGAGGGCTTAAATCGTGTGGTTAAGGATGTGACTGCGATCATCCGAAGGGTCTGCGGCAGGGTGCTGCATCGACGGAGGAACCCCAACTACTTCAATCCCTGGTGGTCCGATGACTTGGAGAAGCAGAAGAAAGACTGCATCAAGCTCCATCATCGCCTCCACGACTTGAGAAAGTCAAACCGACCTATACAGGAGACTGTCAAAGCCTACAAAGAAGCAAAGCAAACTTACGCCAAGGCCATTTCGGACCACTCAAAGGAGCACTTCCGACAATTCTGCGAAGCGCAGGGCAAGGAGGACGTCTGGGCTGTTACCAACCGAATTATAAAGGACGCCCCCATGCGTAAACCTCCGCAAACCCTCGCAAGCAATAATGTATATACCGATTCCGGTGACAGTACAGCATCGATGCTGTTGAATCGCTTTTATCCGGACGATACGCCTGACTCGACCCAACGGCAGCAGGAACTGCGAAGGGCTGTGGGCGACGTGCCTGACACAGAGGACGACATCCCCTTCACGACCGAAGAAATCAGAGAATGCCTGAACCACATCAGCCCCAAGAAGGCCCCTGGAGCGGATAACCTAACATCTGATATCTGCAGGGAAGCCTTCGAGGCATGTTCGGGCTTCTTCACTGCGCTCTACAACAGGTGTCTGGAAGTGGGGTGTTTCCCAGACCTGTGGAAACAGACCGTAGTCAAAGCGATCCCGAAACCCGGCAAACCCGCAGGCAAAATAGAGGCCCTTAGACCTATAGGACTAATCGACGTCTTCGGAAAGGTCCTCGAAAAATTAATAATTAAAAGACTCGAGCACAAGTCGGAACGCGAGGGAACTTTGAGCAGGAGGCAATTCCGCTTTAGGTCCCAAACGTCGACGACGGACGCGCTAGAGGAGGCTCTGGGAGTCATTAGAGGCGCCAAGGACGAGAAGCATCAGGTCGTGGCAGTATCCCTGGACATAAAAGCGGCATTTGATAATGCGTGGTGGCCCGCGCTGTTCAAGCGATTGCATCATATTCGGTGCCCCAGGAATATCTACAAGCTCATACAAAATTACTTTGCAGACAGAAGGGTCACCCTTAATTACGCCAACGGAGTCTCGTCCAAGACGATGACGAAGGGATGTGTTCAGGGGTCTGCCTGTGGCCCCGTGTTCTGGAACTTAATCCTAGATGAGCTCCTCACCATGCCTCTGCCAGAGAATGCGCACATTCAGGCATTTGCCGATGATGTGCTGCTGATAGTTCATGGGCTAACACGGGAGGAAGTAGAATCTATTGCCAACGGTCTCCTGCACGAGATACATTCATGGGGTGAACGCGTCAAGCTGCAATTTGGTCCGGAAAAAACGCAATGCATATCATTCACTCCGAAAACGCAACAGACTGACATCTTCATGAATAACATTAAAATCGCAATAACCGACCAAATAAAACTTCTCGGAGTTATCATAGACAACAAATTAAACTTCATTCAGCACACCAAGTACATCATACAAAAGGAAACAAAAATCTTTAAAAACCTATGCAAGTTCGTGAGACCGACTTGGGGCGTTCACCCAGAGAATGTGGAGTGCATTTTCAGGCAGGTTATTACGCCGATAATAACATATGCCGCAGGAATTTGGGGCAATGCAACAAAATTCTACTAGGTTCGCCGAGCTCTCCGGTCTTTCCAAAAGACGTTCGCGATTAGATCAATAAGGGGGTTCCGCACAATATCCGCGGTAGCGGCGGAGGCGCTTGCGCAGTTCCCGCCACTACATCTGGTGATAGATGAAGTCTACAAAACCCATCAGATCAAACAATCAGGTACACTAGATGAACTCCCTGAAGATATCACGCTCTATCGCAGAACCAAAACCAAGGAGCTTCTTCACCCGGCGAAAAGGATCGACATGGCGTTCAAAGAGGCCAACAGTCAGGAGGAGGTGGATGCCCTGTTCGATCCCGACAATCCCAACATCTTCACGGATGGCAGCAAACAGGAGAATGGCGACACCGGCGCCGCATTTGTGGTGATGCACAGGGGACGAGCCACGGCGGTTCGAAAACTCAAGTTATGTCGCACGGCGTCGGTGTTTATGAGCGTTTTTTACGCCATAGTCCGAGCTCTGGAATGGCTTTTGAACAGAGGTCACCCCAGAGCTATCATCTTCTCGGACTCAAAGTCGTCCCTGCTTGCCATCCAGGATAGAAGCAACACGGACCCCCTTGTGAACACAATTCATAAGCTCATCTACCAGCTAGGCGCCCAGAATACCATAATCGACTTCGTATGGACCAAGGCTCACGTGGGCATCGCAGGGAACGAGATGGCAGATTTCACGGCCAAGCAGGCGGCTGTAAAGAAGACAGCCGCAGAGCTAAATGTCTTTCCGCTATCTTACGCCAAACGAGCCCTAAAGGCGCAAACCATGGAGCTGTGGCAACAGGACTACGAGTCTACCATTCAAGGAGCCGTCACCAAGAACTACTTCCCTAAAATATCTGACATTGCCAAGTTCCGCGAGAATCTCAAACCGTCCTTCCACCTGACACAGTTCCTCACAGGCCACGGATACACCAAAGCCTACCTGCATCGTTTCAAGATTGTCGCGGAAAACACCTGTCCGTGTGACAACAAATCGATTCAGGACTTCCACCACCTGATCATTGACTGCCCCATATTTCGCAACTATAGTGACCCATATTTAAATTACTGTGCACTCAAGCAAATCAATCCATTAAAGTTAACAGAAATAATGAAACACCTAGAACTCACTGAAAAACTAGATAAACTTCTCTCAACAATTGTGTCTAAATTAAAAGCAATAAATGGTACTTAAATCAACAACTTAAACCTAAAAACACCTTTTACTCCCAAATAAAGATGCTTACGCACCTGTATCAAATAGCAGGCGTGTAAGTCTATCTCTAGAGCTGTACGACCATATCTGTATAGCCAAAACAGTTGCGCGACCATCAGCGCAACAATAAAAAAAAAAAAAAAAAAAAGTCCAGGCGGTAGATTTTCTGACAGCGGTAAGTGTGATGCCGTCGGCCTTGTCAGTGGCGGAATTTTGGTCTTCCGAAATTTAACTCAACCAGAGTCGACTCGCTAAAAAGAAGACTTATATTAAAATATACCTCCTTACATCAAAGTACGTACATATAGTTGAAAGAAGTACAAGTATATCCATTAATTTCTGGAGGGTTACATTGTCAATCGACAATGTACACTCTGGTGTCAGAGTTGTGCGGAACCGCCTCTCTCTGCAATCTGATATTTACGTTAAATAATTATCGACACTTATCTCACTATATCTGTATTGCCACACATCCAAGAAAACCACGACGTGTCATCACCGTCTTTCTAGTACCACACTAAGCACATTAAAATTAAAACATAAAATTACAGGATTAAGTTAGTATAATACTTTTACTTCCGATGATCCAGTCCGTTAGTTTAAAAGTAAATTTAGCAAACCACATAATAATTGTCCTTAACATTTTCCGGAGTACCGACCGACCCGATTTCGATAAATTTTACCCATAGATCTCTAGATCATTATTATCTTATTCCCAGAACGATATGAAACTGTAGAAAATATACAAATCTTTTATCTAATAGCTAGGTATGATTTTAAAACGAGTATCCCACTGTGCGCCGTCAAATGCATACCAAATGCAATGGAATTACGCTCGGCTCAATTTCTGCCGTAGCCTGGATCGGATTCAGATGGGTATATGATTCCCGTAATACAATTAGAGGTGTCATGGCGGAATCGCTTGTTGAAAATTTTATAATTGAGTTTTGTTGGAGAATGATAAAAATATAATGATTGTTATGGTTAATTGACACTACAGCACATCCATACTGTGACAGCAATGTTTTCCTTGACACTTTTTAATCGCGTGAGCAAAGCCGCGGGTAACAGCTAGGAATATTATGAATGCAAAAGTCTGTTGACTGTCTGTTTCGCCATTGCTAAACCTCTGAACTGATTTTGATAAAATTTGGTACGGATATCGTTGAAGACCCAGGGTCAAACATAGGCTACTTATTGAAGCGAGCAGAGCCGTGGGAAATAGATAGTATTGCATATTGTTGAATTACCACATAGACGTGCGATGGGATGGGTCTTACATAGAGATGGGCAGCGGGTAGAAATTCAAGAGGGAAAAAATGAAATGCAAGGGGAAGAAAAGGGAATAAATAATAAATTCCCATTTATAGGGAGTAAATGGGAAATTCTCCGGGGAGGCGCCCATCTCTAGTCTTACATTTTTTTATGCACACAGATTTTATAATTATGTGTTTGCGGAAAACCTTAAAAAAGTAACCTACAGTTCCAATATCACTATAGAGGCTTAAAGTCTCTAATATTCCGATGTTTACATCCCGAAACGAGGCAAATAGCAGGGTTCGACCCTATGAGGCAAAGGTATAATGTGAAAGAACCTTATTATCCGGTTAATCCGGGTGGAATGGCAGCGTTGGACTGCCAAAGCTAGAACTTCGTGTAGTTGATTATATTTTTGTTTGTGTTGTTTTTGACATAGACATGGTTTATTTAGTAAAATACTTTAAATTCGATACAAAAAATCGTAGATTTATAAATTAACTAGCTGTTTTCTGCGGCTCCGCCTGCTACAAAAAGTATATTTTATGTCTTTTAAAAGAACTTTTTCCGTTGTTTTTTTTTAAGTAATATAGCTCTGGGTGTAGGTTTGAGCCCTCGTCTTCATATGCATACTAAATTTCATCAAAATCGGTTTAGCGGTTAAGCCGTGAAAGCCTAACAGACAGACAGACTTTCCAATTCTCATATTAGAATTCAGAATGGATTGCCAACTGTCAATGTTTTAGTTGCTTTTGTATGTAGTTTTTATACACATTTTTTTATACAAGTATAAGTAGACAAACAGGCGTATGGCCTACCTGATGGTTAGTGGTTACCGTAGCCTATGAATGCCCGCAACACCAGGGATGTCACGAGCGCGTTGCCGACACTGAAGGAATTTTTTGACGACTTTTTTGGAGGCTCCCATGCTTTAATCACTGGGGAAAACCATGGCAGCCGTTAATTACAGTCGCAGTGTACAAGGGAGGAAATGCCGCTCGAAACGTTAGAAGTAAAATAAAATTATTTTAATGTATGAAAGATTTCTTCAAGAGTCGTAAACTAAATCTTCAATCGAAACTCTTAAAAAACGTAAAATGAACCTAGAAATATTTTATTTTTTGTACCTGTAGAGGACTCGTTACGTCGAGTCGAAGGCTGTACGTACTAAATTGTTTACTGAACTGCTTTTTGCTAAACGAGGGCTCGCGATTACCTGAGCTTTGAACTTTTATTCTTTCATACTTGAAACAGAAATTGCATCGGTGCTTTTTTATTTTTAACGGTAAACACAAACAGATTACGATTTAACTGAACGAAAGAATACAGGAAAGCTCTCTCTATTTTCTTTAGATGTCAGGCCAGTTGAATCATCCTCTTTATTAAGTATAACAAGGTCTATAGGTCAACTCAGAGACATTAATGATTTCTTCAAACTCAAAAAATCTCCTTCACAGGGAGAGTTTATATTATTTTGTAAAGAGATTATTGTAAAGAGTTTTGTATTATTTTAGACGACCACTATGGCGTAACTGTTAACACACCTGCCTGCTATTCAGATGTCCCGGGTTCGATCGCCGGTCAGGTTAAGATCTTTTTCTGATAGGCCTGGGACTTAGAACTCAATCTAAGTATTTGTTACTAGCAACCCGTCTCGACTTTGTCCGGGTTATATATTATAGCCTATGTTGTGGTCAAGTGCCGTGTGAAGCCACGCGCAATGTAGGGTTCCGTAGTAGTAGTCGAAGAATTTAAACTTAAAGCACACCTACATAATGTTCTTTAGCAGATAACAAGAAGCTCTATAACCTAGCGCGGTTATACCGAGATGCGTGTGACAAACGAGGGCGAGACGTGACTCGACCCGTATTGGATTGGTCACCATTAGTAGCATATTCTATCTTGACCTCCTCCGTGCTTCAGAAGGCATGTTAAGTCGTTTGGTGTTATCGATAGAAAACAATCATTAGGCTGCGTCACAATTTGGGCACCCATATTCCTGTTGGTCTGGTTTTCGAGTAAAAAGCGTTCACACAGCAGTCGCTCCATTGCAGTAACCAACACCAAAATCTGTAAGCTGAGGACGCAACTGGAAAACACGCTTGGACGAAGATAATAATAATAATCTGTATTGCCAAAAAGATAATACATGCAAAACACAGTTCAGAAGCAAAATATGCTAAACAGCAAAAGACGAATAAGAAGTTACAGCCTTTTCGACATAAGGCAACCAAGGATGAACCACGGGCGCAATACATTTAGTCAAAATAGTGTGAAAATTTATAATAATAATAATAATATAACTCTTTATTGCACCAAGAAATTAAAATTACAAAATATAAGAGATTTGCAATGTACAATGGCGGCCTTATCGCTATAGCAATTTCTTACAGGCAACCAACGGGTAGGATTTAATAAAATAACATGGGTAAGGCGCAGACATGTAAAAATAAAGAATGTATACGTTAATTTACACTTAAAAAAAATAATTTAAAAGTTAATCTATACTTAACAATTATGCGTTAAGTAATTAAATAAAAAAATAAATTTTATATAAATTATTTATGTAATTTTTAAATTAAATTTTATACTCAGTAATTGTACTCCCACAAAACATTTTTAGATAAGCTTCAAATTTTGAACAATTAGAGCAATGCAAACTCGCTGATTGGCACAAACGCTCGATGCCGTAGAGCCGACAGTATGGTACCTGAAGGGCCTGCTAAGAGTGTGAATGGTCCCAAATGGTCTTGGTCATAAATCCTACTATTAAATTTATTTTTCATGTTAAAAAAAATTTGAAACTAAATCATGGCAAGTTTAATAAATAGTGCAATCTTGATATCGGAAATGTCAAATGTCAAAATATGTCAAACAATCTGCTTACGTAAGATTCCTTTTTCAATGGATTGGAATTTTATATGTTTTTTTAATTAATGAATTATTTATTACTCGTAAACTAAAGCCTTACGGCAGTGATAATTTTTCTTTGAATATTAACTACTGTCATGATTTTTTTCAGGTGTCCAAATGCAATCGTTTTCCCAGAAGTGGTTGGGGGCACTCACCTCTGATGTTTTTCAACGTTATAGCTATATATCTCATAAATTATACCGTTAATCGAAAAACACTGAGAGTACTCATGTTTTTTAGAGACCTATTAAATTATCATTTAAAGTAGACACTAATAGAAAGTAGAAAAAAATATTTTTTATTATTTTCATCACACAGTTCGCTCCGCGTGAATTATATGCATAGGCATACCAAATTTTAGCTCACTAGGTCTAATAGTCTGTGAGAAAAACGTAGGACAGACAGACAGACGGACTGACATGCCGAAACTATAAGGGTTCCTTGTGTTTACTACGGAACCCTAAAAATGTAGCTTTCTAATAGTGAAAGAATTTTCGAAATCGGTCAAGTTCTTTTTAAGTTATTTCTTACATAAATACAAATCTTTCCCCTTTCAAATATTAGCGTAGAAGTGTAGATGTAGATTAGATAAAATATATTACCTATTGTTGAGTTAGTATCCCATAACACAAGTCTCGAATTCACTTGGAGGCTAACTAAATCAGTGAGAATTGCCCCTATATAATATAAAGATTAAGCATTGATTAAACTGTAAATAAAATGTCGGTAGTCACATATAATTTAGCCAGAGTGGGCTCGCTAAAATGGAGAATGCGGCTGTTAAGTTAAACATTTCCGTTTTCATTTTCTGGCAAAGGTATTAAGTAGATATAGCTTTCAATGCAAGGTATCTGTAACGTTCCCAATGTACTTTTAACATGACAGCGGAGTGACTCCCGCTCCTGCTAATCTGTTTATACGCTGGAGTTCCGTCTAATGGAATAATCTAGTGCTGCACGTATAATTACTTTATACAAAACACGGGATTTTATTAATTGCGAGTAAATATCAAGGGTATAGTACTTACGATATACGGTAAATGGAAGAAAATAAATAGTATTTTTTAGCTTCCCGGTCAAATTCAATGTAGATAATTAAGAAATTATTATCCGTTAGCAGGTATAGTTACAACTTCTGGTCTCTCGTAGTAACGCAGATTTGTCAAAAATGAAAATGAGAACCTAGTGTTTTGGTGTCTCATAGGTTATGGCTTGGTAACCCCTTTCTATCAAGTTTTGCAATGTAACCCACTGTCTGTTACGCTTTAACGGCCAAACCGCTGAACGGATTTTATTGAAATTTGGTATGAATTTAGTTGAAGACTCGGGGTCAAACATAGGCTACTTTTTGACGCAGGCGGAGCTGCGGGCAACAAGTAGCTCACCAAATACCGGCGTTACACAACGGCGTCACATTATGTCGAACGAAAATCGTCCGATATCGAATGTAGATCACTTAACTCACTGGTTTTTGGTGAATCATAACTTACGAAAATAACACTTCTGCATCCAGCGTTTGCCTAATATTGCAATGTAACTCTATGTAATGCAATATCGTTAGCGTACCTTTACTTGATTCACAAAACGAAACGAATATACGAATACAACTGTATGTGTTGTGAGATTGCTACTGAATATTAAATTGAGCTGTCTGCCTCAAGAACTTTCAGTTCTATTCGATTTTATATCCATTTTACACGATTTGATACTAATACAAAATATCTTTATTGCCCACATACAGATACAAACACTGTTTTATATTGTGTACAATACCATAGCATAAACTTATTAATTGTTGATCGTTATCATTTTTTTAATTTATTTATCCATTTCCATCACACATTGTAATATACTTACATTGAAAACTCAACATTAGGAAATCTTGGTACCTACCAGGGTTACCTGTACGTTTTCTAAAAAATCTTCCAGCGGATTAGCACCTGTAACAGAAACGTCCATAACATGTACCACACAAATTCATCTAAAACATACTTTATGTTGTTAAGTGCATTTTGTTGAAATATAAATCTCAAAAACCTATTTCGTTCAAACTGGCAAACCGTTTCACTTTTGTCTACTGCAATATTCTAAACAAACCGAAAAATGTATATCGAGTCGGTACACACTCCAATCTAGTTGGTAAACAATGTGGCACAAAGTAAAGAGTTTACAAAATTGTCACTCCTCTTTAAAGTATCTGCATGATTGGTGGTACATAAAGGACATCGATTTTGGCTTTGTAGCGGTTTCTCTGTCGCATCTGCCTATTTAGACGTTTTTGCAAAGATTGCAGGTGTTTTAATTTTACCGTCGGATACTGTAAAATTGCTTAAGAGAAGGTATAAGACAATGCGCTAGAGTCAACCCCATATGTAAAGTATTTCTATAAACGCCTACGCAGCCGTGGCAATTCATATCTTACTATGAACAAGCTGTTGCACATGCTTTACTCGCATAGCTTTATTGTAAAGTCTACGTCCGTCTTACTTATTTACTCCAACTCAGCGACCCTAAAGTGGATTTCGACGCCAGAGTGCGATATAATGTCCGTTTGAAATATTTCTAAGACTAGTGGTGGATATACGTAGAATGAGGGTTTCCAAAAAGATATGTTTTGTGAGGTACAAAAAAAATACTTACAACAGAAATCGTACTTCTACACTTTCTATTTTGTGCACGGCTGTCAACCGTATTTGTTAAAAACTTGGTACACAATACACATGTTAGCAATTTATTTCCAATACAGTTGTTTTCTATCGTGAAAAACTAACAGCTAACATATTTGCAAGATTAGTTGTTTGAAAATTACAGTTTTTTGCTAGTATGGATGACATTCGACTTGAATATATATATTTACTAAGTCTAAGTGGAAAATCCAGTGTTTTACACAGTATTTCCCATTCTAAATGAAGTTATACTTTTTTCGAAAATCAGACTATCACATCCATCAAGAGTTTTGTAAATACTTATAGCAATTCAAAAGCATTGGAAACAAAGTCTGTAGCTAACTTTAGAGTAGGTTATTATATCACTTAAGTTAAACAGTGTTTGAAAATTCAGTTCTTAATTATGTCAAAAATAAGAATTAGATAAGTATTTTTGAAGCGCCATCTCATATCAGATAGCGGACTAATTATTTTTTCTGGCAATGGAACTCCATGATGGAAGTCAGTGTGTCATACATGTCAGTTTTGTGAATCAACCAATAAGAAAGTATAAAACCTTAATTTCATTAATCACTACGTCGTCTGAAATTATCAAACACTAGCTGTTTCCCGCAGCTCCGCCTGCGGTATATAGCCTGTTACTCAGAGTGAATGTAGCTTTCCAATGGTGAAAGAATTTTTGAAATCGGCACAGTAGTTTTTGAGTATATTCATTACAAACATACACACAAACATACAAATCTTTCCTCTTTATAATATTAGTGTAGATTTTAACAACTCAGTTCGTTCAAATGATACAACAATTTTCATTTCAGCTTTAAAATAACAAAACGTCTTATTTATAAAAGAAACAGAAAAATCCTCTAGTAATGACTTGTAGAGTTGTTAGCTGGAAGAATGCCAAGTCGGTAAGGATTTAAGTGGCTTCGAATACACTGATACTTTGACCGTAATATTGCTCGAAAATGTGTTCTGCTATGTAATTTTTGGAAATATATAAAGCCTTCAAAGCATTTTAATTTCATAATTTATCACGCGAAATTATAGTTCAGTTAGACATGCCATGATGCAGCTTAAACTTTTTGAAATTGTATGACTACTAATGCATATTTGTTTTAAGTACCTATATTCTTACCCTCGTATTAAAAATATTTTATTAAGCTGATGTTAGCTAAAATATTTTGCGTATTGTTTTTCCACGCTAAATATCGCAAAGGAGAGAAAGGGACAAAATACGTTTTAGCTAACCTGTGGTTAATACTCGTTTTGTCATTATGTTTTATCTATATCATATACAAGATAATGAAGATCTGAGTATAAACTGCCTAATAGACATTTCACATACTTTCGTGCATTATACATGCCATGCCACAAAACAGTAAATATTTTTAAATAAATGATGTACTTGTATTATATTTTATATACGTGCTCTGGCCGGACCCATCGCACTCATTGTTAGCCAAAAACAATACAATGAACCTTTATCATACAATTTTACATATATAACATATCTGGATATGCGCTCTAACCTCGCATTTATGCACATTTATAATACAAATATGTATAGTAACATTTTTTCTGTCATGTTATTAGCAACCTTAACAATTTTTATTGAGATTAAATAAAATAGGCTCTAGTAGAAGGTAAATGGATCCTCAGTATATGATACAGATCCCTGGGTACGATTCTAATCATGGTTATAGATATTGCGGCTTTGCTTATTACAACACATACAATATTTTATATGTACATTTACTATTTGTTTATACATATTGAGCATATTTATATGTCAAGCGACGACGAGCCTTGACCCATTTTGTATTGAAAACTATTTAGTGGCAATTTCTAACTCTAGCTACTCCCTGTTTTGGAAGGCACGTTAACCCGTTGGTTCCGGTTGTTATCGATAGATGGCAGTAAGTAGGTATCAGATTGCGTTTAGGCAGCCTTCTGACAGTGTTGGCCATTAACACACCTCGGGTATGTTCCTGTAAAAAGACGGCAGCTACTCCATTGTGTGCCATGCCGCGCAAACCAAGGCTTCGAAGCTTAAGCTGAGGATGCAACTAGGAAAGCACGATTGAACGAAGAAAAATCGAGCATATTTAGATTCTGTCTACACCAATCCTAAAATGGAAAAAAGCAGAACCCGTAGACAAAGTCTCAATTAGAAAACTACGAAATTCGAAAACAAAAAATGTATGGAAATGCCATTAGCCGCGCTAAATCACGTGGTCGATTTTCATACTAATTTCGGGAGATCGCGAACACGAATGTCGTTAGCGTTTTTCAAATAGTAACTTTGGCTAAGCCCCCTGCTCGTTCTAGTGAATGTGGTAACACATAATATCTTGAAGCGGAACCGCCTCCAGTGCCAAAAGAGTTGGTCTATTAGTACCGGGTTTTCGCTACATTTGGCAGCTCATCCGGGTTTTGAATCTCATCCAATGTTGTGACACGTGTTTCACGACAGTTTCTTATTTGTTCTTTATTTTTATTACTGTTTTCTTATCTTAGCGAGTCTTTCAAACTATACTTGTGACCACTAACCCGCCTAACATTGCCTTGCCAGTGGCGAAGTTGGTTTATTCCACTCGAGTCAGCTGGGGATATCACCTCTGTGATCATATTCCACATTTTTGTATCCTGAAACCACCCACTGGCAAGTCACCTGGGTGATCAAATTCCACAACAGTAAATAATACATTTTTGTTTCCTGAAATCACCCGGGTGATTTGCCAATGGTGGAATTTGATCATCCGGGTGATATCACCCAGGTGACTCAAGTGGAATAAACCAACTTCGCCACTGGCAAGGCATTTTTAGCTGTTTCGTAGAGATCCATAAGCGTGCAGGTGGCCGGGCACGCAGGGCAGGACAAGAGATGAGCCATGGTCTGGGGAGTGGCACCACACTGGCAGGCCTCCACCGTAGCTCCACCTGCACATTGTCTTTTTGCTTCGGCCGACCTAAGTCCAGAGTCTGTTCAAGTCTATGTTAATTACTAGTGGCCCGCCTGGCTTTGCACAGGTGCTCCGAAAAGCTGGACTTTGCCAATTAAATTATAGAATTTTACCCAATTTATGTAAAACCTCAATGTATATCTTGTCAAAAAAATCAGTCTAGGTAACTGAAAATTAAAATATATATATATAAATAATATAAATACGTTAGATGTACATTTCGTACTTAGATATGTACTCTGTGTAAAAAGTATCTTACTTTTAATTTAATCAACAATGCTTTATAATTTTAATTAATGTTTAGAGCTAATCGACGCGAAAAGAAGATGGTATTAATCTCATTTTGCATTGAATTAAAAAAATATATTTCATTTACAAGTTTCATAGTAAACAAAATATGCTATTTTGAGGTAGTATTTTTGTTGTACAAATTTAAGAATTATTAAATTTCGTGAATGATATTCGCTTAATTGTTTTAAGGTTCGTGACATGAATATTCATGTTTCCGGTGTATTGGCCTACTGGCAACCGCAGGCGTTTCATTAGCTGGTAGTTAGCGCAGTTTTGCGAAGTGTATTAAAATTTACCTTTGAGAACGCAACATGCATTATTTTATACAAAAAACTTACTTTGTATGGCGATTGAGATATGTGTACGTACATGTAATTTGGATTACTTTATCAGAGTAATTACGCTAAAACACATTTTTTTTTAAATTATTTTATTGCATGTACTTAATTTATGTAAAATTTTAATGAACGACGACGAAATACGATATATTTATGAATAAAATGTAAAATAAAAATCATTTTTAAAATGTATCCAACCAAGGAATGACTCTACTATTAGTGAAAACCGAAATAATAACGCCCGTAAAATGTTATATTTAACGCGAACAAATAGGCAAATGTAGTCCGCGAACTACTTCAATGTATGATATGTATAGAGAAAAAAAAAACCACAAATAAATTTGGCGTAGTTTCAGAGCGCAGACTGTACGTAGACTCGACTTACGTAGCAGTGCTACGAGATCCGCACCTGTAGCAGTGCTACGAGATCCGCACTTGTAGACTACGAGATGATGCAGAAAAATGAATTTTCGTTTGTTGCTACGAATATTTTAATTCAAAAGGCTCATAGGTACGAGTAGCTATGCTATGAATAGAAAATGATAAAAAAATGATTTCACCAACGGATCACTTTAGAAACTTATGAATAATTATTCTTATCCTAACTAATAGTAAAAATATGTACCTATAAAATAAACACATGAGTATTAAGATGTTGAATAGACGATTTAATAAAAAAACAATGAAATGAATATTTGAAACGGCTCAAGTGGGTTCCGCACGCGATGGCTCGGATTTAGTTATCGTTTCACGGAAAGCACTCGATTTGAGAAAACATGAAATTCTCGATAAGTTTTTTATTATTCGTGTTGCGATGTTTGTTAGCAATTTCATATTGGGATTTATTATGATTGCTGTCTACATTTTAATTTATTTTTCTTCCAATTCCAGTCTTTTTCATGCTTATATAAACAAAATCCAGTGAGATCACTCGATTTGCATGGAAGGAATAATTTTTTTGTCAAGTATCACTTATTTTTTTTTATTGAAAGTGGATTAGTTTGACGGTCTAAACACATTGTAAGAATTTGGCCAGTAGTTTCGAATTCACCTTCACCCTGTATTATAACTGCGAAAGTCTGTCTGTCTGTCTATCTGTCTGTTACGTTTTCACGGCCAAATCGCTAAACGGATTTTGATGCAATTTGGTAGGAATATAGTTGAAAACCAGGGATCAAACATAGGCTACTTTTTGACGTTGGTAGAGCATGACACACCATTTTTTGTCTGCGGTTTAGCTTACTTATATCCCACGGGAACAGTACCTTTAACAAATGAAATTTACCTGTTCTAACTTAAGGTCACCAAGAACTTTGAAGAAATGTTAGTTTATAAGGTCAGAAATGGACACGATCTCGACTTTCCAGAGACAGTTCGTTCTATTAATTTTACTACTAGCTGTTTCCCGCAGCTCCGCCTGCATTAAAAAGTAGCCTATGTTTGACCCCGGGTTTTCAACTATATTCATACAGAATTCCATCAAAATCCGTTCAGCGGTTTGGCCGTGAAAGCGTAACAGACGGACAGACAGAGACTTTCTCATTTATAATATTAGTATGGATTAGTATGGATACTATGGATATGGATTTACAAATTCCTTCATTGCACACTAAATTAAAGTTAATACAAAAGCGTTACTGTTATTTCTTTTCAATGTAAAAATAAATCCAAAACCAAGGACACGTGTAACGATTATGCCAAATGGAGATCGTAATTCGCGTGTCTAACTCCCTTGGAACTTCCTACTGTCTGCTTTCGGAAAAAGTGGCATAATGGATGGTTTAGACGGATTTAGTGCGGGCAATCCAGAAGCGAATTTGTCTTTATAGACGCGCTCATAGACCGAAATTGTTTGTGTGTATGGGTAAATTTCGTGCCCATGAACGCTACAATACTGTTTATACTGTTTCGTAGAGATCCATAAGCGTGCAGGTGGCCGGGCACGCAGGGCAGGACAAGAGATGAGCCATGGTCTGGGGAGTGGCACCACACTGGCAGGCCTCCACCGTAGCTCCACCTGCACATTGTCTTTTTGCTTCGGCCGACCTAAGTCCAGAGTCTGTTCAAGTCTATGTTAATTACTAGTGGCCCGCCTGGCTTTGCACAGGTGCTCCGAAAAGCTGGACTTTGCCAATTAAATTATAGAATTTTACCCAATTTATGTAAAACCTCAATGTATATCTTGTCAAAAAAATCAGTCTAGGTAACTGAAAATTAAAAAATATATATATAAATAATATAAATACGTTAGATGTACATTTCGTACATAGATATGTACTCTGTGTAAAAAGTATCTTACTTTTAATTTAATCAACAATGCTTTATAATTTTAATTAATGTTTAGAGCTAATCGACGCGAAAAGAAGATGGTATTAATCTCATTTTGCATTGAATTAAAAAAATATATTTCATTTACAAGTTTCATAGTAAACAAAATATGCTATTTTGAGGTAGTATTTTTGTTGTACAAATTTAAGAATTATTAAATTTCGTGAATGATATTCGCTTAATTGTTTTAAGGTTCGTGACATGAATATTCATGTTTCCGGTGTATTGGCCTACTGGCAACCGCAGGCGTTTCATTAGCTGGTAGTTAGCGCAGTTTTGCGAAGTGTATTAAAATTTACCTTTGAGAACGCAACATGCATTATTTTATACAAAAAACTTACTTTGTATGGCGATTGAGATATGTGTACGTACATGTAATTTGGATTACTTTATCAGAGTAATTACGCTAAAACACATTTTTTTTTAAATTATTTTATTGCATGTACTTAATTTATGTAAAATTTTAATGAACGACGACGAAATACGATATATTTATGAATAAAATGTAAAATAAAAATCATTTTTAAAATGTATCCAACCAAGGAATGACTCTACTATTAGTGAAAACCGAAATAATAACGCCCGTAAAATGTTATATTTAACGCGAACAAATAGGCAAATGTAGTCCGCGAACTACTTCAATGTATGATATGTATAGAGAAAAAAAAAACCACAAATAAATTTGGCGTAGTTTTAGAGCGCAGACTGTACGTAGACTCGACTTACGTAGCAGTGCTACGAGATCCGCACCTGTAGCAGTGCTACGAGATCCGCACTTGTAGACTACGAGATGATGCAGAAAAATGAATTTTCGTTTGTTGCTACGAATATTTTAATTCAAAAGGCTCATAGGTACGAGTAGCTATGCTATGAATAGAAAATGATAAAAAAATGATTTCACCAACGGATCACTTTAGAAACTTATGAATAATTATTCTTATCCTAACTAATAGTAAAAATATGTACCTATAAAATAAACACATGAGTATTAAGATGTTGAATAGACGATTTAATAAAAAAACAATGAAATGAATATTTGAAACGGCTCAAGTGGGTTCCGCACGCGATGGCTCGGATTT
Source organism: Euzophera pinguis (assembly GCA_947363495.1). NCBI lineage: Eukaryota > Metazoa > Arthropoda > Insecta > Lepidoptera > Pyralidae > Euzophera > Euzophera pinguis. Next base: position 5,108,733 of record OX376162.1, read on the forward strand.
AGTTATCGTTTCACGGAAAGCACTCGATTTGAGAAAACATGAAATTCTCGATAAGTTTTTTATTATTCGTGTTGCGATGTTTGTTAGCAATTTCATATTGGGATTTATTATGATTGCTGTCTACATTTTAATTTATTTTTCTTCCAATTCCAGTCTTTTTCATGCTTATATAAACAAAATCCAGTGAGATCACTCGATTTGCATGGAAGGAATAATTTTTTTGTCAAGTATCACTTATTTTTTTTTATTGAAAGTGGATTAGTTTGACGGTCTAAACACATTGTAAGAATTTGGCCAGTAGTTTCGAATTCACCTTCACCCTGTATTATAACTGCGAAAGTCTGTCTGTCTGTCTATCTGTCTGTTACGTTTTCACGGCCAAATCGCTAAACGGATTTTGATGCAATTTGGTATGAATATAGTTGAAAACCAGGGATCAAACATAGGCTACTTTTTGACGTTGGTAGAGCATGACACACCATTTTTTGTCTGCGGTTTAGCTTACTTATATCCCACGGGAACAGTACCTTTAACAAATGAAATTTACCTGTTCTAACTTAAGGTCACCAAGAACTTTGAAGAAATGTTAGTTTATAAGGTCAGAAATGGACACGATCTCGACTTTCCAGAGACAGTTCGTTCTATTAATTTTACTACTAGCTGTTTCCCGCAGCTCCGCCTGCATTAAAAAGTAGCCTATGTTTGACCCCGGGTTTTCAACTATATTCATACAGAATTCCATCAAAATCCGTTCAGCGGTTTGGCCGTGAAAGCGTAACAGACGGACAGACAGAGACTTTCTCATTTATAATATTAGTATGGATTAGTATGGATACTATGGATATGGATTTACAAATTCCTTCATTGCACACTAAATTAAAGTTAATACAAAAGCGTTACTGTTATTTCTTTTCAATGTAAAAATAAATCCAAAACCAAGGACACGTGTAACGATTATGCCAAATGGAGATCGTAATTCGCGTGTCTAACTCCCTTGGAACTTCCTACTGTCTGCTTTCGGAAAAAGTGGCATAATGGATGGTTTAGACGGATTTAGTGCGGGCAATCCAGAAGCGAATTTGTCTTTATAGACGCGCTCATAGACCGAAATTGTTTGTGTGTATGGGTAAATTTCGTGCCCATGAACGCTACAATACGATTGCCGTCACTAGATCCGTCTAAACCAGCCCTAAAGCAACAGAAATTATGTCTGCTAACGGCCGTGCAAAATCAGTGGCGTTTCGTGCTTGCACTTCGATCGGGCAAAGCAAGGCGCGGAGGAAACGTCAGAAAAATCGAATTTCCATGTCAGTCGTGGCTGAGGCGGCGTGGCGCGAGCACCGCGCACAAAGCGCCCGCGCGCGCTCACGCCTTACCAATACATACGCGACCAACCGCTGCCGCGATCTTCCAAAAGTTCTCAAATTCAAAACGCGCCGATTTCAAATTTTATTCGTGCTCAAAGTGATATCTATTCTTTTCAAATCACGCTTTATAGTTCGCTAATTATGGGTTTGGGAAAGGCCGTACCTACAGTGGGTCAGTTTGTCGCCCGACCATATAAATTCGTGTTCGTTGCTTTCTTTATTAAAAGGTGACGTCATTACCGCGGTATTTTGTGTTTGGCGATAACATCAATGTCTTTAAATATCAGTTGCATTGTCTCATATTAAATAGGCAATGTATATGGCCTTTGCTGAGAATTACGGCCTTCGAGTACACAATATTGATTATAAAACAAATTGCATTCTTCTTTGTTCGCTAAATGAATATCTACCTATCTTGTATTGTGTTAGAGTTTATTTTCAGTCATAAAGCAAAGGCGAAATGCAGGTTTCGTGTCAAACAGTTCTGTATGAAAATTAAATGTAATCTCTATGACGATCTATTAACATTTTAGATTTAGTTTGAGGTAACAATGTATTGAAGTTTAAAGCAAGTTAGTGTACTTTATTTACTGTGTATAATGAACAAACTTTGATAATAAGATAAGCGTAAGTACATAAGATTATTTTGAGTTATATGTAATATTAATATTATTTTTTATCGACAAATTTGCACGCGTTGTATAGAAAACGAACCTTTAAGAATACGACCATGGATTTTATATTATAATCTAAATGCCTGGTTATTTACTTTTTATTTTACATGTATAAATAAATTATAAGACGTCTATTTTTCAATTACAAAAAGCCATAATATTGTAATTTAGCTCTGATCTAGTTTACAAATTACGTGATGGACCTTAAAATTTAACATATCCACCAACATATACTAAGTTAATAGAGTAATAGTAAGATAATAGCACTGAATATAACGAAAAAAAAAAAGAAATTTAGTACCTACTTTTGTCATTGCATCAATATTTAAGGTATTTACCTATAATAGGTATATATAATTATTGTGTAAAATGCACAGAGAAAACACCCTGACGGAAAGAAAGTTTTTTTAAAGAAAGTTTAAAACAAGATTTTCGAGACACTAACTCAACAACCATACTGAATTTTATATAAATTTTCAAGACAGGTCAATTTAAATATAAAAAAATACAACTTGTCTAGAATGAGTATCGGACCAAAAACCTAAAAAGCAAACTATATTTTTCTATCAGAAAAGGTCATACAACATTCAAACCGAGTTGATATTTTCTGGCAGCAAAGCCTGTCGATGTCATTAAGAGATTACTTAATTTATTGCTCATTTATTTTATATACAACAAATACCTACTTATAATAAATCTGTCACAATGGCAGTATTTTATTTTATTTGATGTACATATACTATTTATATGTTACTGACTGTAACCCCGTGCTTTCATTGTATGTGTTGGAGTAACCTTCCTTATATCATATCGAGTGGATTGTAAGGTCAATCGACCCTGTATAACTTTAACACTGGGGATGTTAGAGTTTTTCGAAACCTCCTTTTGGCCTAAACAGCTCTTACGTGGTTCATTTGACGACCACCAAATGATAGCCGGGACCAACGGCTTAACATGCCTTCCAAAGCGCGAAATCATTATTAGCAACATTCTTGACAAATTTATTTTTGAGCTGGATAAAAGGGTATCCGAATAAACAGCTCTAAATATAATCAGTCATAAAATATCTGTGAAATATATAGCGCGAATTCCACAAAATATATGAAAGGTAATTTTTATTGTGAGCATAAAAACAATTAAATATTATGTCTTATTATATTTAAGAACTAAAAGATATTTATTTACTTACCTACTTTTACAATTGTAATTTGTAAACAACGCATCTAACTCGCGGCTGAAATATCAAAACCTTTCCTTGTTCTTTCATAACTTGACCTGACCTCTTATTTTACATAGTGCACAATTGAATCGTAATTGGATCGCTATGACAACTTTTGACGTTTCTGGTATTCTGTTATTAATTTTAAGACCAATCTTAATTTATTGGCATGCCATTGAACTGCAACTGAAAAATTGTGCTAATCAAAAAATCATGAACTTTTTCAATAATCGGCACTCTGTTATTTATTATATGTACATTTTTTCTACTATTACCATTCAATTACGTTTTATTTGCAATCAAATTGAGATTCATAATTGTGTTAGCAGAATATCAATATTGAGCATATCAAATGCATCGTAATTGAATATCAGTTCCATGGCCTTTTAAAGTTTCAAAAATTAATGCTTAATATTATGTTTTAACCATCGCATAGGTGTGTGATAAATTTAAGTGGTATTTACAAGTTTTGTAAAATTTTGTTACTTATTTGGAAACTATTATTAAGTGTTAGTTATATATTTTTTTCCAACTGCCTTTGCCTTAGACTCTCAGGTCGGTCTCGTAGATTCGATTAGCACGAGATAATTGTTATTTATTTATTTTCGTATTTTGTTATTTCCAGTTTCATTAGGACATTGCAGGCTTGAATCAGCTGATAATAATAATGATTCCGTGCTTAGGATTTGGTCCTGGCTGCCATTTGATGGTCGTTAAAGGAACCACGTCAGAGGCCGAAAGTTAGTTCCGAAAAACTCTGATAGCAGCTTGTATAGGGTCGATTGCCTACGTGACCCACTCGAAACGAATGAATTATGTGTCCTAATATAACCTTTAACTAGTATTAACCTTAAAACTTGTCTTAATTGTCTAAATGGAAGTTATAATTTACCGATAGATTAAATTAGTAGTAGAAGATACATTTTATATATACAATTTATACCATACCTATTTTTTTATAATCTCTCAATGATCACTTGTGAAGTTGCCACTCGACTCATCTCGCTTCTTGTGCACGAGAGTCTCAAGGACCTATTATGAAACTTCGTTCATCAATGGTAGGTAGAGGTCTATGTAGATTGACTGAGGAGACAAAGTGAAAATTGAATTGTTTAACTATAAAACAATTATTTTCCAATACGAAGTGAAAGACTAGACATTTTTAAATTTAATTTGTTCCAACATATGATCAATCTCTTAAACATTATATATTGAACAGAAATCACTAAAGCTATCTGGTTTGTAGCTTTTCTGGAGCGCTATTATTGTTTTATAAATGTTTGACCATATGTCGAATGAAAAATATTCGACTCACCTATTATGTCAGTACAATATTATTCTACTCATGGGTTTTCTGTAAGTCATGCATTTAAAAATAGGGCTTCTGGGTGAGATATATAAGGGGTTTATACTTAAAGCGTAAACGAGGTTTTAATTTATTTCATACGACTTGCAGAGGATTCAATGACACAGTATTTTCAAGTTGTTACGTTTAATGTCAACTTGGCTTACTTTTTTCATAAGTAAACAAACAAATTTTCAGACCTAAAGTGACTGATTAAATGAATATCAACTGTGTTAACAATCCAAAATTTTGCCTAATCTGTAGTTAATTAGCTACTTTTAAAAACGGAGACATCGTCTCTTAGCGGTTGGGATCGTAAATTGCTATAATATATATATCCATACTATTTCCATACTAATTTATAAGTGCGAAAATCTGTCGGTCAGTTGCGATTTCACGGCCAAACTGCTATATGGATTTTGATAAAATTTGGTATGGATATAGTTGAAGACCCGCGGTCAAACATAGGCTACTTTTGACGCAAGCGAAGCTGCGGGAAATAGCTAGTATCAAATATAATAACCTTATCATGAAAATTTATATGACTCTTTCCAATCTGTGATAAATTCAACATGGCGCAAATTTCTCTGAACCATACTTTAAATATTCCAGGAAAACTATATGTTGCAGTTTGCTATCAACCTTATTCAAAGGTAAATGAAGACATTTAAGTAAAAATTGATTTCGAATAGGTACTCAAATAAAATTTTATTACAAAGAATATATAGGTAATCAACTTATGAAAATCATGCACAAGTGTTTTTACATTATTTTTGAGACTACATTAAAACTGTTTGAAAAAAACTAGATAAAAAATATTTATTCAAGAAAATGTTAGTTTTGATAAAATTTGCTTAAATACGGGGGTGTACAAATGGACCGTAAGCGTGTTTGCCTCATGTTTGCTTTAATAACAAAAACAAGTAATAAAAATCTAATAATAAAATTGAAAGTATAAGAAACTCTGGTTTTCAGTATTCGATTGTATGTGTGTATTATTAAAAAAACATTACCAGTTCGATTTGACCAAAGTTTTCGAGGAAATTTTGTCGTTAAATGAAAAATCGTGATAGTGTTTTGACAAGTTATGATTACGATATAGGTATCGTAATCATCTTGTTGTTACTTGTAAAGGCATACCTTTAGTGTATTTGTTTTTCTATTTTTACCAAAAAGTGGGGTAAGCTGTATATTTCTTTATATAAACTATCCATCTATACTTTCCCTCGTAATTATTATGTGGCTTGGTTGATTTCGATAAACGGCATGCCATGGCATTTTTTTTTGTCCCAAGAGTTATAGTGCTGGGCAAAGGCCACCCCTTCTGTTCCACTTGGTCAGCACTGTAAATTCTAGGATGTCCGCCATTTTTCGCCGAAGTCTTATGTTCTTTATGAGCTCAAAATATTGCCATGCAGCAGGACCAAAATATTTTAAACCTTTTGGTTGATTTTCTTAAAAAAGAACGGGAATTTTAGTCTGCTATTAACATATTTTACTCATGTTATATTCTACTATTAAAATATTATATAATCACCAGCTGTTTCTCGGCTCTGTCTGCGACAAATGTATATTTGATGTGTTTTTCATACAAACTTTCACCTCCTCATTGCAACATCTTTAATTATTTATCAAGCCTATTAAAGTTCTCATTCCATTTCTTTTGAAAACAAGAATACTTTGTTCAACAGCGCAATTTCACAAAGAGTTTTAATTTAGTGTGAGAAGTTTCAATTGCAGGCTTTTCTAGCGAAAGCACGGCAATATAACAGCCACATGACAGCCACAATACCTCAAGAAAATGGCCAATGTATAATAGAAAGCTTTCCGGTGCACTACGTTCATATGATATTGTTCCACCTTATCTTGTAAGTTGTCATTATATGTTATTTTGTTTTCATTAAAATAAAGCTCAATCCTAACAAAGTATCTTTTTAATACAACTATTCTATCAAAATATAATTCATTATAGCAACCCCTTTTTTCACTTGACGATTAGGCCGCAGAAACAGATCAGTTTAAAGACAAACAATTGTATGTAATGCACCATATTGTATAGGAATATGGTGCATTATATACAATTGTTTTTTTTAATGTTTACCTTGATAAATCCTAAATACAAATAATATACTGACTACTTTATAACCTAACTAGTTGTTTCCCGCAGCTCCGCCTGCGTCAAAAAGTAGCCTATGTTTGACCCCGGGTCTTCAACTATATTCATACCAAATTTCATCAAAATCCGTTCGGCGGTTTGGCCGTGAAAGCGTAACAGACAGACAGAAAGACAGACAGAGAGACAGACAGACTCTCGCATTTATAATATTAGTATGGATATGGAAGTATTGAAACAGACTGTCGACAATTAAAAATTAAGATATAATTGTTCTGTATATAACATTTTTAACTTGTTAGCATATTTATATTATGTTCTGAGTGTATCTATCGCGATTCGTTAAATTTGTTAAGGTTCATTAAATGACCCGCATTCGTGTTTGATCCAATGTTTGCGAATTTCTTATATTTTGATGCATTTTCAAGATTTCGCTTTGATTTGCATTTTTTCAAATAATTTTCTTTGAACTTATAAATTATTTCTTATTTTCCTATCGATGAACAAAACGTAGGTTGCTAACCAAGAAGCATGGTCAGGTTATATATATACAGGGAGTATTCAAATTAATTGGTATAAATTTATCTAATGTACGTACTTGTAAAAGGGATATTTTGTACGGTATGAAAAATAAGAAAGTATCGATTTGTATTTGTCGAACTAATCGCGCTGGGGCGTTGGTAACAATGACCCTGTCGCTACATTACGCGGCGCGGTCGGCCGGCAATCGGCCGGTATACGACTACAGATGGGCGCCTTCCCTAAAAATTCCCGGGAATAAATGGGAATTAATTATTTTTCCCCATTTCTTCCCCTTACATTTCATTTTTTTCGGCTGCTCATCTCTGTATACGACGACGCTGCATTTGTTGATATTTTATTTATTTTCTTTTCATCAGTATTTTGATTATTTTTGATGTTTATTTTTTTATTTTAATTGCAGTAATGGTTTCTATCAAAGCATTTAATACATGTTTAGGTGTTTTTTTTAAATGATAATGACGATGTTTAATTGTCGTTTTATTAGTATTGTATTAATATAAAACATGGGTACAGTTGATGGTTAAAACAATGCCAAGGAATTTAAACTTACTCAGTATTTGGCAGGTATTGTAGGAAATGAGAAAAAGTTTATTTTCTCGACGACTGAATAATAATCACAAATATTGTTTTGAGTGTGTTACCTAGTTTCTTTTATGCTACTTCATCTACATGCTCTCTTTGTACGACAAATCTTGAGCATAACGTTTGAACTAAAATGAATATAACGCCAACATTCATAAACAGGTAGCCGTTCGCAGTAAATTAATTTACCAAAACTTTACCAAAACCGCGAGCGGTATTTTTTGTATAATCGTTGATTCGAATGACGTTTACCGCAATTAGTCCCCTGGTAAATAAAATCTTTTAATTCTTTGAACAATTGATTCCAGTAGAGATTGGGTATTGGGAAACAATTTAATATTAAATGACGTTGCCTCCAAATCTCAGCATCGGCTCTGCTTAAATATTTTACTACTGGTATTCGCTTCTCACACAAAGTAAAACCTATGAAATTATAATACATATCGAAGTCTAAAAGTGAACATATCTAGAAACCTAGCACTAAAATGGCAATTAAATATGTACCGTTAAAAACAAAAATTTTAGTAGGAATCATATTGTGAGGCATAAAGTAGTGCCTAAATGACAAGATAACAGTAATTTAAAATACCCTGTTTAATTTCTGTGTAATTTGGAAATTAAAAAACCTAAAAAAATCTGCCACATTGTTTTTTTTATTTCGTTTGATATACCCAGTGTCACTCTCACAGTAAATACTAATCTAAAGACACCTCTCAAGCAAAAATCCATCTAGCCGTTCAGACTGCAGTGTGCCAAATATACATACATACTCTCGTAAAACATAACCCACCTTCTGACGTGGTCGGTTAATAAAAAATATATAATACGAGTAATATACATCTATCATAGATCACGAACGTCCATAAATTCGAGACAGAAGCTACAAGTGGCCCAGTATAGTTCGTCTGGAGGATTTTATCGAATTACTGGTACTCGTGCGTCGTCTAGGTCATTGTACTTAGTCGGAAATTCTTTGCCCTATGTTGTACTTCAACCTAGTAAGATATGGATAGACGTAAAAGACATTTTGAATGTTTGGTTGTTGAAAAAGTTGGATTCGAAGTTTGCGTGATTGAATTTTGTTGTTAAATTGTAAGACCTATTTTTGTTTTTTTTTTATTCAACTAAATAGGCAAACAGGCGTACGGCCACCTGATGGTAAGTGGTCACCGTAGCCTATGAACGCCTGCAACACCAGAGATGTCACGACCGCGTTGCCGACCTGTCCGCTATCAGCACAGCGAGATCCCCACTGGAGCCTAGCGGCCCTACTCACCAGCTACTACTTAGTTCCAGTTAGGTAATAAGAGATACACTAGCTGTTTCCCGCAGCTCCGCCTGCGTTAAAAAGTAGCCTATGTTTTACCCCGGGTCTGCAATTATATTCATTTATACCAAGTTTCATCATAATCCACATCCCGACCATTCGCAAAATATAAACATAAGGAAGTATTTGTTTCTTGGTTTAAATAAAAAACGCTTTGTTAAAACAACATCTAATGCCAATTGACGTCTGCCCGCAGGTTCGATGACGTCACCAGCCATTTAACCTATTTTTGCTGTCACGCAGTTCTCACAGCCCCTTCGATAAGGGCTGTAGCATACAAGTAATTTTAGCATTGATGATCTTAATACATGAACTTTAAAATATTGTTACGAGCTCGGGGTTCGCAATTTGGAGAAAAACACCTGATGACTCTTAAAAACGTTTATTCCCACAAGGATGGTCGCCGACGTCACTTCACTTCACTTATCACTAACAATGTCCAAAACACTTGCTAATCACAGTCACTATAACTTGCCGAGGTCGCTTGTATCCGGATATCGCTTCTTGATCGCACTTGTAGCTCAGTTAAATTAGAACTGCCCTCCTGAGGCACCTTCCGATATTTATATGGCCCGGGAAACCCGCTCCATAAGTTTCTAGAAAGATCACAACTACTCCGGAACAGAGAGAGAGTCAGAACTCTCTGTCTCGTTCCCTTAGTACATACTAGAAGTGTGAGAGCGAGACAAAGCAATATGTCAGAACGAGATAATCGATGTACTAGATCGTTCGCGATATTATTCCCGTATGGAAACACGCGACGATTGTACGAGAATTTTCCGCGGACAGCGCTACTCAAACTTCCGCGGGCCGCATTTTATTTTTATTTATTTTCGATTTCGTAACACTGCCCCCTCTTCTTAGAGATGCTCGTCCCGAGCATCATCATTACTTCCGTGATATTTCGCCAAGCGGTCGATGTGAACAATCTTCATTGCTCCTCTTGGTTGACGCTGTATCCGATACGTCACATCATTTAGTCGCGTTACCACCTTGTATGGGCCCTCCCACTTGGTTTGTAACTTTGGCGATTTCCCTTTCCGGCGAGTCGGGTTGTGAAGCCAGACTAGAGCGCCTTCCTCGAAGCCATTTGTATTCGACATTCTGTCGTATCTGGTCTTCATGTTCTGACTCGACTGCAACCCGTTTTCTCGAACTGCGGCGTGTATTTCTCGCATTCGGTCACGCAGATCAGAAACGTAGTCTTGAACACTTTGAGGTTCATCTGGTGAGCCTCCTGTTAGGAGGTCCACTGGCAACCGCAGCTCACGACCGTAGTTGACATATGGAGTTGCCTTTATGCTTTTATGTTCTGCTGTTCTGTACGCTAGCAGGAACAGTGAAATGTACTTGTCCCAGTCCCTTTGATGGCTTTCCACTATTTTTGCCAGATGTCTCTCGATCGTCTGATTAAACCGTTCGACCATCCCGTCTGATTGAGGATGGTAAGCCGTGGTTCGGGTTTTGTTCATTCCCATAATCCTGCAAACTTCTTGAAAAACCTGTGACTCAAAATTCCTGCCTTGGTCGGAATGGATTTCCAAGGGCACGCCAAATCGACAAATCACTTCTTCCACTATCTTGGTTGCAACTGTCGTAGCTTCTTGATTTGGTATGGCGAACACTTCCGGCCACTTAGTGAAGTAGTCCATGACAACCATGAAATACTTGTTCCCTGAGTCAGTGACAGGAAATGGTCCAGCTACGTCGACTGCAATGCGTTCCCAAGGTGCACCGACGTTGTACAGTCGTAGATTCCCTCGGCTCCTGGTATGTGGCCCTTTTACGGCAGCACAAGTTGTACACTTGCGGCACCAGTCCTCCACATCCTCCCGACAATGGAGCCAGTAGAACCTTTCGCGGATTTTCGTTAGCGTCCTCTTGACTCCCAAATGTCCACCGGACACGCCGTCGTGTACTTCCCGAAGAACATCACGTATTTTTGTTCTTGGAACCACAATTTGCAGTTGAAACTCTCTGCCGTTAGGTTTATCCCATTTCCGGTAGAGTATTCCGTTTTGTACAACGAGGCTATCCCATTGCGCCCAGTACGCCTTGGAAACAGTGCCTGACGGTGCAACTTCACTCCACTTTGGCTTATCATTACTTTGTGCCTTCCACCTGATGATGTGCCGTAGGTCATCATCATTCTCTTGCTCCTTTCTCATCGCATCGTTCTCCCAGGTCTCTAATGGTTCTGTCCGAGTTAGCTTTACTGTCATTTCTTTTAACTCCTGCCTGATACAGTGCTTACAATCTTTTGGGCAGGGTCTGCGTGACAGCGCATCCGCGTTTCCATGGGCCTGTCCTCGACGGTGTTCGATAATGAAGTCATATTCCTGAAGTTGTTCAATCCATCGAGTAACTTGACCTTCTAGGTTCTTGAATTGCAACAGCCATTTTAACGCTGCATGATCCGTGCGAAGTAAAAACTGCCTACCGATGAGGTATTTGCTGAAGTTTTGTAGCGTCTTCACTACTGCCAGTAGCTCCCTTCTTGTCACACAATAGGTAGTTCCTTTCCGGTTTAGACAGCGACTTACTGAAGTACGCTATAACAACTTCCCTGTCTTCCTGCTTTTGAGATAGTACCCCACCGATTGCGGTAGTACTTGCATCCGTATCCACTATAAATTGACCTTCTGGTTGAGGGTATCCCAAGACTGGTGTTTCGCATAGATGTTTCTTCAGTTTTTCGAAGGCAATTTCGCAAGCTTCATCCCAACTAAATTGACGTTTGTCTTCAGTTAGTCGGTGTAATGGCTTTGCAATCTCCGAGAATCCTTTCACGAAACGTCTATAGTACGAGCAAAGGCCAAGGAATGCCCGTACTTCTGTCTTGTCCTTGGGGGTAGGCCACTTCTGAACGGCTTCCACTTTCTCCGGGTCAGTCAGGATTCCTTCACTGGTAATGACATGGCCTAGATAGCCCACTTCGTTCCTGAATAAGTGGCACTTTTTCGGATTCAATTTTAGGTTGGCTCCATGAATTTTCTCGAAGACTTGCTCCAAGTTCCGCAAGTGGTCCTCAAAGTCTCGGCCAACGATGATAACGTCATCCAAATATACTAGACAGGCTTCTCCTACCAATCCTGCTAGTACACATTCCATCAGTCGCTCGAAGGTAGCTGGCGCGTTACATAATCCGAATGGCATGACGTTGAACTGCCATAATCCCTTGCCCGTCGAGAATGCAGTCTTCTCCTTATCCTTCGGATGGATTTCCACTTGCCAGTACCCAGATTTTAAGTCCAATGTTGAAAACCATTTCATGCCACTAAGGGTATCCAAGGTGTCATCAATCCGAGGCAGCGGGTAACTGTCCTTCTTGGTGATGTCATTAAGTCGTCTGTAGTCAACACAGAACCGCGTGCTTCCGTCCTTCTTCTTTACTAGCACGACTGGTGAACACCATGGACTTGCTGATGGTTCAATAATTTTATTCCTTTCCATATCCGCCAGCAGCTCTTTGACTTCTATTTCTTTGGCTATAGGGATTCTTCTCGCTCGCTGTCGGATGGGTCTCTCATTTCCGGTGTCAATCCTGTGTTGTACTAGCGACGTTCTTCCTAAGTCTCCTTCTTGGCTGGTGAAGATGTCGGCGTAGCGCAGTAGAAACTTCTTAGCTTTAATGCTCTGCGAGTACGTTAGATTGCTTTTGCAGTTACTTAGAAGCTCCTTGACTGTAGAATCACTGGTACTCGTTGTATCTGAGCTTTGTGTTGTACTGCACTTTTTCAGCCAGACAACTTCCTCACATTTTCCAATGATGTCGCCTTTGTTTAAGGTCCTCTCTTGGTCGCCTAGATTAAGTACTCTTACTACTGCGGTGTTTCTTCCTTTCACGAGAGTCCTCGCGGTCATGAGTCCTCGAGCTGCAGGTTTATTAGCTATCTCCTCAATCAACACGCATCCGGTAGATTTCTTGTTCCTTGTTACTGGTAACTTTACTAGTACTTGGGCTTCTGCTTTCCCAGGTAAGACCGTTTGCTTTAAACATGTCACTCTCCCGTTAATGCCTCCTAGGATGATGATCTCTTCTTCACCACTCTTGAATACACCACTAGCAACGTCTATTCTACAGTTGTACTTTTTCATGAAATCTAATCCCAATACACAGTCGTCCATAATTTCAGCCACGATGACGTTGTGGGTATATGTGGTTTCTCCCATAGACATTTTTACAGACACTTCTCCCAGGACGGGTATTGGCTGGCCGGAGGCAGAAAGAAGCCGACAGTCCAGTTTCTCATTATGGTCCTTACTAAGTGAGGTCGGACTATTGTTCTTGATGCTCCGGTATCCAGCGTCATCCTGCAGTTGACCCCATTTACAGTTCCAGATATTACGAGACTGTTTCCGTTGCATGCCTGAGAGATAATAGTTGTCGGGGCTTCCTCCGCGCCAGCCAGTACTCGCCTTCTAGTCCTGGCTCTTACTCGTTTCTCCGATAATGAAGCCTCCAGCTTCATCTTTAGTTCCTTCACGTCGTCTTCAAGCTTCTTGATCTTTGGGCAGTTCATTTGTAGGTGCCCTCGTTCGCCGCACCTATAACACATGGATCCAGGTCTCTTCCTTAGCGGAGCTTTTATTTCCCTAACTTCCTCCACTACTTCGCGCACTTTGTGAGTCGCGGAATGACGAATGTCATGTCTGACGGCTTCCACATCTAAAGCGTGGGCCAGTGCATCTTTCAATGAGGCATGACGGTTTAGCCTTACTGCAGCTCTGACTTCCGAATCCTTGATGCCGTCGACAAACGCCTGCACGGTGTTGGACTCAAGCATCTTCAAATCGGCCCCTGGATACGCCTTGCGGACGAGTTTTTCTATTTCCAGCGCCCATTGCTGCAGACCCTCTCCTGAGCGCTGGACTCTGTCGCGGAGTTGAGCGCGGAAGACGTGCTCCAAATGTCGTTCCCCGTATCGCGACTCCAGTGCCTCTAGCAGGTCCTTGAATCCACTGCCCGACGGAAGAACCTCCAAGACCGTCAGAGCCTGTCCTCGGAGTGCGACGGTGAGAGCTGTCAAGCACTGTTCATCTGTCCATCCGTTAGCAGCTGCGATGATCTGGAATTGTTGACGGTATGTGGTCCAGGACGAGGTTCCGTCATATGGCGGCAATTTCACGCTGGGTCCGTGGTGGGCAATGACTGTTCCGCCAGATGCAACTGCTACTCGCGTTGTTTCAAGGCGCACGACCTTCTTCTGTAATGTGGAAAGGTCCGTCTTCATATTTTCCATGTCGTTCCCAAGAGTCGTGACGCGTTCCTCCACCAAGTCAACATCCTTGCGTAATTTGGTAACCACGCCACTAACTTCACCAATAGCTGACAGGAGTTGCTGTTGAGCCTTTTGTTGTTGCTCTTGAGCCTTTTGTTGTTGCTCTTGAGCCTTTTGTTGTTGCTCTTGAGCCTTTTGTTGTTGCTCTCTTGTGTCTTGTAGAAGCTTCTCCTGCATTGTAAATTTGTTGTCCAGCATTGTAAATTTGTTGTCCAGCATTCGCATCAATTCCCCAAAATCAAAGAAAGGCGCAGCCTGGTGGGCGTTGGACTTGTCCTGGTGGGCGTTGGACGTGTCCTGGTAGGCGTTGGACATGGCCTGGTGGGTGTTGGACATGGCCTGGTGGGTGTTGGACATAGCCTGGTGGGCGTTGGGAGTGTCCTGGTAGGCGTTGGACGTAGCCTGGTCGCCGTTGGACGTGGCCTGGTGGGTGTTGGACGTGCCCTGGTGGCCGGTGGGCGCGGTGGGAGCGGCCTGGTCAGCAGATCCAGTAGAAGTGGCTTCCGCAGCATGCTTCGCCCTCGTCTTCACACCCTCACTGGTGACGTCTTCTCTCGGAGTCAATGGCATCTCCAAATCCACTTATTACGAGCTCGGGGTTCGCAATTTGGAGAAAAACACCTGATGACTCTTAAAAACGTTTATTCCCACAAGGATGGTCGCCGACGTCACTTCACTTTACTTATCACTAACAATGTCCAAAACACTTGCTAATCACAGTCACTATAACTTGCCGAGGTCGCTTGTATCCGGATATCGCTTCTTGATCGCACTTGTAGCTCAGTTAAATTAGAACTGCCCTCCTGAGGCACCTTCCGATATTTATATGTCCCGGGAAACCCGCTCCATAAGTTTCTAGAAAGATCACAACTACTCCGGAACAGAGAGAGAGTCAGAACTCTCTGTCTCGTTCCCTTAGTACATACTAGAAGTGTGAGAGCGAGACAAAGCAATATGTCAGAACGAGATAATCGATGTACTAGATCGTTCGCGATATTATTCCCGTATGGAAACACGCGACGATTGTACGAGAATTTTCCGCGGACAGCGCTACTCAAACTTCCGCGGGCCGCATTTTATTTTTATTTATTTTCGATTTCGTCACAATATATTAGAGAAATATTTATGTTAAGTGACTGGTATGATCCAACTATCTTCTTAGCGAGTCGACTCTGGCTAAATCATATTTGGGAAGATCAAAATGCCGCCACTAACAGGGCATCGGCAGTGGCTTCATAAAGGTCTCTCAGAGTGCTGGCGACTCTTTTATTTATGCAAATACGTATACAAATTGGGAAATTCAATTTTATAAAAATGATTATCATTATAATTACTTAGTAGTCAGGGGTGTTCATCTTCAGCCATCTTTCCGATGGCTTGAAGTATGGCATACGGGTACGCGAGCCCGACTTACCCGAGCTGCTACTCACTCAACCCAAATCCATCCGGGTCAGTAGCATCCTAATAATACCTTTTTCCTATCCCCAAACCCAACAAAATCCTATCCTTCCCCTGCTTTAAATACTTTCGATGGGCAGCAGCGTCGAAAGTACGATAAGCCGCAAAAAACTGCGCTCGCCAACCCGCCTGCCAAGCGTGGCGAGTATGGCATCAACCTCCAAATGACGGACAATATAATGATAAGGCCCCCAGTGCCCGGCAGCCCCGCTGTTCCTGGCTCCGGTAGCGGTCACGGTAGCGGCGGGGCGGGGGGTGCGAAGAATCCCCGGAGTCGACCCGGCTACCACCCCCGACGACACTTGGCCCTGGTAACACACAATATCCGGACGATGAGGTTGGACGACAAGGTGGAGGAAGTGGAAGAGGAGATGAGTAGGTTACGATGGGACATAGTGGGTTTGTCTGAAGTCCGAAGAGAGGGAGAGGGCACGACAACCCTAAAGTCTGGTAACCTACTCTATCACCGGGAGGGAGACTTGAGGAAGTCCCAGCATGGTGTCGGGTTCCTCGTTCACAGGTCCCTCATAAACAACGTCGAAACCATCGAGAGTGTTTCCGGTAGGGTAATATACCTGATACTCAGAGTATCAAAGAGATACTCCTTGAAGGTTATACAGGTGTATATGCCGACTGGAAAATACTCAGATGAAGAGGTGGAAGCGGTGTATGAGGACATTAGTAGAGCCATACACGCTTCCAAAACCTACTTTACGGTGGTTATGGGGGATTTTAACGCAAGACTCGGCGGTCGAAGCGGTGGAGAGCTCAGGGTGGGACGGTTTGGATATGGGCAGCGAAACGAGCGAGGCCATATGCTGGCTGGCTTTTTGGAGAAAGAGGGACTCTTCGCGATGAACTCTTTCTTCAAGAAGCCACCGCAAAGAAAGTGGACCTGGCTAGGGCCCACTAAGAAGAGCCAAGCTCCAATAAAACAGGAGATAGACTTCATCTTGTCGACGAGGAGAGAGATATTCAACGATGTCTCTGTGATCAGCAAGATTAAAATCGGTAGCGATCACCGGATTGTAAGGGGCATCTTGAACATCGATCTCAGACGAGAGAGAACTCGCTTGATGGGGTCTATACTCCGACCTTCGCAAGCCTATATCCAAAGCCAAGAGTCTTTCCGGCTAGAGCTCTCAAATCGCTTTGCATGCCTTGAGGATTGCGTTTCCGTGGACGAGATTAATAACGGATTTGTAGAAGTTGTCCAGGCGGTGGGAAAGAAGATCTTCAAATCCCGCCCCAAAAATAAACCACAAAAACTCTCACCTCAGACCCTGGATCTGATGGCTAAGCGACGGTCCATGATGCTGCAGACCTCCGAAGACGCCGACGTCTACCGGCAGCTCAATAGACAAATCCGGAAATCTTTGCGGAACGATACTCGCTCCTTCAATACAGAACGTATTAAGGAGACGATAGAGCAAAACAAAGGCTCCAAAGTGTTCGCAAAGGTGGAGTCTATTGGGCAGAGCCGACTGACCAAGCTGAAGACGGAGGACGGCAACGTGGTATCGACGAGAGCCGAGGTGCTGAGGGAGATCGAGAGGTTTTACGGACAACTCTACACTTCAGTAGCCAAACCCGTTGAAAGCTTGGCCAAAGACCCAAGAGCCAAGCTTACCCGACACTATACGGAAGATATCCCGGACATCAGCCTGTACGAGATTAGGATTGCCCTTAAACAGCTCAAGAACAACAAGGCGCCGGGCGAAGACGGAATCACAGCAGAGCTTCTGAAAGCGGGCGGAACGCCGGTACTGAAAATCCTTCAGAAGCTCTTTAATTCCGTTTTGCTCGAGGGAGTGACGCCAGAGGCGTGGAACAGGGGCGTGGTGGTTTTGTTCTTCAAAAAAGGTGACAATACCCTATTGAAGAACTATAGACCCATCACGCTCCTGAGCCACATCTATAAGCTGTTTTCGAGGGTAATCACGAATCGTCTCGCGAACAGGCTCGATGCCTTCCAGCCTCCCGAACAAGCCGGTTTCCGAAAAGGGTTTAGTACCATAGACCACATCCATACGCTTCGGCAGGTTATACAGAAGGCCAAAGAGTATAACCGGCCACTATGCCTAGCGTTTGTGGACTATGAGAAGGCCTTCGATTCGATCGAAATGTGGGCGGTGCTTCAGTCTCTCCAGCGGTGCCGCATAGACTATCGGTACATCGAAGTGTTGAAGTGTTTATACAGCAACGCCACCATGTCAGTCCGAGTACAGGAGCAGAGCACGAGGGCTATTCCATTGCAGAGAGGTGTAAGACAGGGAGACGTCATTTCTCCGAAACTGTTTACCGCTGCTCTGGAAGATGCCTTCAAACTCCTGGAATGGGAAGGACTTGGCATCAACATCAATGGCGAGTATATCACTCACCTTCGTTTTGCCGACGATATCGTGGTCATGGCGGAATCGCTGGAGGACTTAAGTACCATGCTCAGCGACCTCAACGTGGTCTCCCAACAGGTGGGCCTTAAAATGAACATGGACAAAACCAAGGCAATGTGTAATGTCCATGTTACGCCATCACCGGTTTCAGTCGGGAACCACACCCTTGAAGTTGTAGACCATTATGTCTACCTGGGTCAGATGATCCAGGCTGGCAACTCCAGCTTCGAGGACGAGGTCTTTCGTCGAATCCGACTCGGATGGGCGGCGTTCGGGAAGCTACGTAGCGTCTTCTCGTCTAAAATACCTCAGTCCCTTAAAACTAAGGTATTCGACCAGTGTGTGTTACCAGTGATGACATACGGGTCCGAAACGTGGTCTTTGACTATGGGCCTCATAAGAAAGCTCAAGGTCGCCCAGAGAGCTATGGAGAGGGCGATGCTCGGTGTTTCCCTACGAGATCGAATCAGAAATGAAGAGATCCGTAGGAGAACAAAAGTCACCGACATAGCCCAGCGGATTAGTTCTTTGAAGTGGCAGTGGGCGGGGCACATAGCGCGGAGAACCGATGGCCGATGGGGCAGAAAGGTTCTCGAATGGCGACCACGTACCGGTAAGCGCAGCGTTGGACATCCACCGACCAGATGGTCAGATGACCTGAAAAGGGTCGCAGGCAGACGCTGGATGCAGACTGCTGCCAACCGATCATTTTGGAAATCATTGGGAGAGGCCTATGTCCAGCAGTGGACTGACTGCGGCTGAAATGATGATGATGATGATGATAATTACTTAGCTAAAGTGAATGTTTTTAACCAAATTACTTACAAAATAAAGATGTTCGAAACTCGTAGCAAGTTCGTAGCCTCGCTACGAACGTGCTACGAGAATCAATAGTTATAAGAAATCTATTCCGAAATGTTAATTGATTGGAAAATTAATTATTAACTTTTAGTAGTGAATAACTGATTCAAAATTTGTTTTACTAATTACTCCATAACGCCCATTACAATTCTTTGTGAAAGAGAAACTAGAGAGAGTTGTTTCAATAAAAAACAAAAAAAACATAACCATTACCAAAACCCCCAATAAATTATATGATACCAAACAATACCAGGAAATTATTATACACAACATATACTGCACATGATTCTTTAAGTTCTTCGTGGCACGATACTGTTATCGGACAATCTTAACGTTCTTTGAACTTCCACTGGCCGCAATGTAGCTATAAAAAAAAACCCGGCCAAGTGCGAGTTGAGTTCACGCACCAATGGTTCCGTATTCTGTGAACATTTTTAGCGTTTACATGTTACCGATACAGAGCAAAAAAATTAACAAATAGCCACGTTTGTTGTATGTTTTATGTATTTCTTGTTATAGTAGCAACATGTATTGTACATCACCTGTGAAAAATTTGACTATCTACCTATCATGTTGGACCATGATAGGTATAGTTACAGCCTGGTGACAGAGAGACGTACAGACAATGAATTATTCATATTAAAATTAACTAACTTTCGTTAAGCCTATGTTAGCCAAAATTATTTTGTTCTATTTCTGCCTTATCTGTATTTGACGTGACTGAACGAGAATAGCTAAATTGAACAAACGTTCAATTTAAAGTGAGTTCAATTGTAAAAAGGGTTAATAATATGGTCCCGTTTTACATTTTGCATTACGGAACCCTAATAACTGCCATTTTATAAGTTCGTAAAAAGGAAATTAGTCAGCGACGCTTGGTATGTATTTTAAGGGATTTTTAGTTGGGTAAAAATATTAATGCATTTTTAATATGCCGCCTCGAAGACTTAATGAGATTTTTTTTACCTAAATATATAAAACAAATCAAGAAATATGGACCAGGTTCACAATAACAAAATTTGATCTAATTTTACTGTGTAAACAGATCTTTGAAGTGCTTAATTATTGAGTGCATACGAGACTAAGTTTGTTGCTTAGTGCTAACTTATACTAACTTGTGTAGATAACTTGTTAACAAGACTACGACTAAGAAAGTACACTACTGTACAAATACGACGCGTAAATATTAGATTTAACATAGAGTTGTTTATATCTTATGCCCAGAAGTGGGTTATGGAAAGCTGATGATGATGATAATTTATCAATCAAAGTTTTGATAAAGAAATATTCCTGTTAGATTTAGGTAAATATATAAACACAAACAAAATAGGACGTGAGAAGACAATTGACCACATAGCTCATTTATAAAAAATATTTTACAAACAAGGGTTAGCTTTTGTGGGTTTGAGAGTTACGGTAACGCCATATTTTTTTATAAATTCGCTTGCACATTTAGCCATGAAAAACAATGGACTGTCATTCACGAAATAAAGTTGAAAAAATGAAACGGTTTTCTGCCGAATCATGCGGACACGCAAATTGCGAGTCACTTTTGTTAACGACTCTACGTGGTTGGTCTACTCTAGTCATTATGTACGCCTGATCGACTAGTCAGCATTTCATTCAGTATGTAAATTGATACAAAGTGGTATTTGGCATACCTGGCATAGCTACAGCAACTAGTGATATATAATGTTATGCACTTAAATGTGACAAATTTTTGCCATGTTTGCATAAATTTAAATGTTGAAATTTTGTTTGCTTGTAACCTAAAAGATTTGTACAAAAGTTTTGAGCGAACCTTTTATAAAACTGAAATTTAAAATGCGTATTGAAATAAATGCTATTAGGTACTATACGATTCTAGTTATACGACCCAAGTTGTCATTCTTAGATTGGTCATCCTATTAAAAATTATGTATTAGGTGATCTGTATTGGTCGTGGCTAAAAAAGATATGTACTTTTCAATTAGGGACTGGACGGCTATCCCCTTCAGGAATTTTCAGGGTGTTTTTGGTAAGGGTTTGCCTAGCAATGTCATTTGGTGCAAAAAACCATTCAACTTACCTTATTTATTTATTTATTTAACTCTATTACATAATTGTAAATGGCGGACTTAAAGCCTGAGGCGATATCTCGTAATAATATTCCTTTGAATGGATATCATCACCCATTCGTAAAAGTAAACCTATCCGTGCTATCCGCAGAAAATGTAAACAGTGGCAATCAAGTCACACTAAGTCAGGAGCGCCAGTCATCCACTCCATTAAATTTTGTACTTTTAATACCCACACTTTTTTTAATTTAGCTTGATACACTCTCGAGTATCTTGATTATTAGTTGACAAAGTTTTATAACAAAAATGGCTGTTTTTCTTCAACATTATCATTTCAGCCTAAAGCAGAAAATGTAAATTTGTAACATCCTAACACAAGACTGTGGTGTCCATTAATTTAGATTGCGGTCGCACACTTTGATCTCTTATTCCATTAAACTTATATCGTTGTTGGTAACACAGTCTAGGTACCTCAGTAACACTGGTCGGGGACAGGTTTTGTAGATTTCGCACTACAACTCTGTACTAGAAATATTATCTTTAATCTAGTCTATCTTTAATCTAATCTAATCTATCAAGGGTCGTTATTGGCTACTTAATATTATTGAAACTCAGACTTGAAACAGTTGTTTATTTTAGTTTATACTAATGCGTATAAATTTACTTCTCTCCTTTTTGTTTGAGTTTGAATAATTTATTTTAATAGTCATTGAGTGCGACTGTTAGATGATCACTTCATCTTTGAGCTCATTTTATATTTAATTATTTTTTAAAGCGAACTCTTGTAACATTTAAAAGACAGTATTAGAGTAGTATAATAATGAATCAGTAACAAAGTGTACCTATTTATTTTAAGAAGTTGATTTTAAATATAACTTTATTTTAATTATATTTCAATGCGTATTAACAGAGAAAATTTTACTTTTCTGGTTGTGTTCAATATTTTGTATAAAATGTTTGTTTTGTGAGTTCAAAGTAATATTTATACTGTAATCGCATTTGAACCGCTTAAGCTAGTGATGTGACATCAAATAGTAGTTAATTAAGTATCGTTAACCGTTATTCTAGGTGGTCACTAGAGGCACGGATGCGGTGGAGTGGAGAGGCGCCGGCGTGCGCCGACTACGATAACGCAGGGAAAGCGAGCGTGCCGCGGGCCGGTTAGACGATGGGCCGCAGTAGGTGAACGGTGCCCGGCGGCGGTGTATGTACGCGGCAGCGGGCGGCGCGTCGCTCGCGGGCCGTAAGGTAAACATCTTAATTTTCAAGAAACTTAACTTATTTGCATAGTATTTTTTTGTTTGATTTACAGTTTAATATTATGTTTTTAACCATAAAATAGCTTTTTCTTATAAAAATCGTTTTCACATTTTAGTATGTAATAAACCATATTATCAACTTTCATAAGGTGTAAAAATTTAAAAAAAATATTTCAGCATGAAAATATCAAAGGTATTATAGCGCTTTTTTTTGGATAATAAAACTTTACATTTTGTACTACCGCATAAAAAAATAGTTAAACGTCTATAAACTACTACATTATTCAGGCTACACACTTACAGTATTAGTAGTAGTTTTTTTTACAAATTTAATAACAACTACGTACATTTTTACTAAACTCTGTTCATTGTTGCGCAGGCGCGCCAGCACGGCCGCCTGCCCGCGCCGCCGAGCCCGCACCCGCACTCCCCGCCGCACCCCGCGCCGACCGGCGTTCGCGCATACTCCTGCCAACACTGGGAGTCTCGCCTCTCTGCACCGCCTCTCCGCCCACTCTCCGCTCTCGTCTCCGAGCCACACTCGCCATGCGATGTACCCGAGGTATACTGCCTGTCGTGTCACTTGATGTTAGAATAAGCATGTATGTTATAACGTTTTAACTGTTATCGTTGAACTGCTATTCGTTATCGGTAAGTGGACGTACCGTGAATTGTAATATTTGTAAACTTAGAAAACCTAAAAAGATGTGAAAGGTTGTAATACCACACCCTGTATGAAACGTTTGTTAAATCCATTTTAACTAAATGCGTTTTGTCTCGTATTTTGACTTAAAATTAAAGATACAGGTATACTAATTTATTAAAAATGGATTTAAATAATGTTTATTTATACGAGGATGTGGCTTTGCATGTAGTTCCAATATATTTTGCATAACTAGAGACTTATAAAACATACTGAAATTCACCGTACGTACAATAAGATACATTGGTATTTGTACTAAATGTTTAGTTTAAAATAATATAGCAGCGTAACGTAATTCGTTACTAGTAATTTTAAGTATTGGTTGGAAAATGTATGCAAATGAATTTGCATGGAGAGTAGGAGTGTTAATTAAATGTTATGTTCTTAATGTATTATTCCTCTTATTGATGTAATGTATTTATTTAGCATAGTAAATGTATCAGCATGCGTATTATGAGACAATGCAACATTTTGATGTCACCGTTACCGTTCAACTTAGTCAAAACTTATTAAATTTAAAGTTTATCTTGTTACAATTTAAGGGTGCGTATATAAAACATCACAAAAGCAATAACATGTGTTACGAAAAAGTGTTATCCAGTGAAGTGATACAAGTGGGCCGGCCATGAAACAGCGACACCTAGTGCACAGCAGCGTCAGATGGCAGGTGTCGAAGAACCAGAGACTGCGACTTGATATCCGGAATGAAACATGAGTGACAAAGCTGATCGCAACTAATGCGATACGGACTATTAACAAAGTAACAAAATACTAAACGCCAAATTGCGCTTGCTTCCATTAATTCGTTTCTCACATACATATCGTAAACTAAGTTTAACTAATCGACCACTTAATCGTTCAATTAACTGTAAATTATATCTATAATTTTACGCCTTTCTTGTGTGCCTATCCTAATCCAAATCTTAAGCATTAAAAGTGAGATTATTAAATCGGATGAAATTAATTCTGTGATGGGATTGATCTAAGAGTGATAATAAACGTTTGCTGTGTAAATAATAGATAGTCGAATTAGATTCAAAATAAATAAATTAACAAATTAGAAGAATAGTAACAAATTAGTCGCGCTAGTCGTAGTGTTAGATAAGTTTGCTAAAACTCGCGAGTGAAAAACGAAACCGTTGAAAACGTTATAACGTTATTGACTCAAAGCGTGTAGGACTATAAAGTGCGGTTATTCGTGAATCGGTCGCTCTTAGCCTGCGGCTGAGTTTTCTGCCAGAGCTCACCTAAGGCTACAAAACTGGCAAGTATGCAGGCAGCTCTTATGCTAAGAGCGAAATCGCGGGAGAGAAGAAAACAGCGTCTTAAAAGAGGGATCAAGCACGAACTGCCAAGCAATGTTGCTACGAAGTCAATCGCACCGTTCCCGAGATATCCTCCTACTTCATGGGTATGTCATTTATTTTTATGCTTTGAAAATTTGAAAACTATAGTTATGTGTTATATGTTAGAATGTTCTTCAAAGTTAGTCCTCCACGAACTACAAATATTTATCTTTCTTTTTATAAGTATATTTATAATAGAAAAGTATAATGTGGGAACTTCAATGTATAACAACTAAAAGAATAAATTTGCGCATTTAACTGTATTCGATAACGCTTTAAATGTTGCATGAAATAAAATAGCAGTTATAACTGATACGTTATTGGAAAAAGCATTAACAAATTGCTGACGTGTGGTCACGGTGGCGGCGAATGCGGTCGGTACACAATAGCCTGTGTCACTGTGTCGATGCGGTTGCGATCTGGATCATGTAATAAGTGAACAATTTGATTACAACTTTAAATAAGTATACAATTACACATTTAGTTCCCAGTTCACTAGTTTAATTGGGCCTTA
The DNA here is from genome assembly GCA_947363495.1 of Euzophera pinguis. Classification (NCBI taxonomy): domain Eukaryota; kingdom Metazoa; phylum Arthropoda; class Insecta; order Lepidoptera; family Pyralidae; genus Euzophera; species Euzophera pinguis. The sequence continues at coordinate 5,133,776 of OX376162.1, forward strand.
AGGATTTATTAACTACTTAATGTTGTATGAAAAAAACTATCGAGAAAAAGTAATTATGAGTCTGGGACTCTCGTAATAGTACGAAACATAAACAAGAACCTCATAACACCTTAAGGTATTTAACAGTAGTACTCGCATTACCCGTAACTGACATTTGAAAAACCTAATTGGCCATGCATGTGGAAGTAGTCAGCAATTATGCAGTTTCACTTTCTGTTTGTACTTGTAAATGACTCGGTAATTTCCTTTTTAATTAAACGCTTTTACTATGTAAATGTGGCATGGGAAACAATAAAAATGCATTTAATCTTCACTCTTTGTCAGGCTCTTAAAATTCCTTCTGCTTTTCTGTAATGTACCTAACAGAGAATAAATATTATCCTCTTCTTACCATACCTTTATGTACCCCATAGGTCCTCTTTTCTGATTTCTCTTCTCCATTCTTCCGGTCTTTAGTGTTGTTAAGACCAGTGAGATTTGACCGCTTATGCTTTATAAAAAAAACATATGGCTTAGCGTTTCCGTGAGTTTATCAGAAGCTGACGAGCAAAGGGTCCACCAAAGCCGTCGTGTTTTTTTTTATATAACACAAGCAAATTCTGGATTTCTTATTAGGCATGTATATTGTATATGGAGTTAGTGTCGTGGTAAATTTGTCTATTTATTAAACAGTTAAAATACTGGTAAAACGTTTAATTTTTTATTTTTTTTCGGTTCAATTTTAACATTGAAGTATTTTTCTAAAAAGCAACCTGCTAAGACTACTTAGTAAGTACTCTTGTTGCTGTTGCTAAGCTATTACCAACTTTAATTGAATCTCATCCAAGTGTTTATTTAAAGTATCTACTTCTATTTAGCAGGTGCAAAGTTTTTTTTGTAGATAGTCTTTGTATATATGTATATCTATCAGTTTATATTTTTTACGATGCACTTTTAGATATGTTAATCCGCTTTGAGATTGCTACTATCTACTGGAGAAAATGACCATCTATCGAAAAGTAGTGAAAAGCAATGTCTCTGGATGAAAATTTATTAAGACTAAGAAATAAAGTTTATTTACAATGAAAGTGGTACAGTCTGGTGTTAAATAAACAATATGGCCGCACAATCAACCTTTACATTCTTTCAAGAAAAAAACTTAACATTAATTTATGAAAGAACTAGATGTTTCCCGCAGCTCCGCCTGTGTCAAAAAGTAGCCTATACTTGAGTCTTTAACTATATTCGTTCATACCAAACATCAAAACCCGTTCAGCGGTTTGGCCGTGCGTGATAGACAGATATTTCGCACTTATAATATAGTATGGATAGTACTAGGAAAGAATAAATTTAGTTTGTCGACTCTATATAACTTATTTTCAATGAATGCAAGCTTGGTCGGACGAAGCATGCATTCTCATTGCGTACATTATGCCGTCTCATGTAGTCGACAAAGTCTGCATGGGCGAACAGGGCTTTGGGCTTTCCTTTGAAATGTTACATTACTTGTTGCAGTCACTGCGGGCAGTTGGATGCCATGGATTATTTTTTAAAGATATAGGTAACATTTTTTGTATTGTCAGAACTTGTAATTTTTGACTTCGTAATTGACTAGGTACTTACTTTTATTTCTTGTTTCTATCTTCGCATAATGTTGAAAATGCATGGTTTGTATAGGTGTGTATTGGATGTAGCTTGATAACTGGTTTAGAATATCTTCAATATGGCCCCAGTAAACAAATGAAGGTCGGTTTTAGTATTTTGTGAAAATTGATGATCAATTAGGTACAAAAACATGCCTATACAATTATTTTTCTTTAATATACTATTTTAATATTAAAATCAAATTATCAACAAGTTGATTTTTTTAAATTGCCTCGCATCGTCCGATAAAGGAATGTGACGTCACATACGCAGTTGACGCCTTAACCAGTGTGACGACCAGATTTAGTATTCTTACTTTTTCGGCATTTTTATCAATTTTTCAGAGCATCTATGTATTTAGAAGTGTAAGTCAGTATTTCGCGATATTTTTTGATTTAGAACAACTTGCAATTACTAAGGCCTGTCATTATCCATACTAGCCATACTAATATAATAAATGCGAAAGTCTGTCTGCCTGTCTGTCTGTTACGCTTACACGGCCAAACCACTGAACAGATTTTGATGAAATTTGGTATGAATAGTTGAGGATATGGGGTCAAACATAGGCTACTTTTTGACGCAGGCGGAGTTGCAGGAAATAGCTAGTGTTTATTATTGGTATTTTAAAATACTTGTAAAGTATTTTGTCAACTAAAATAACAAGTTTTCCCTGTGCATATCAAGAGGCTTACCATCATCGCTTAAAGTAGGGCAAGTGAGTAAAAGAGGCGACATTTTGCATGCTCAGTCGTCTCTGCCCTGCTTTACGAGATCATATCATCATTTGTGACAGAAGGTAGGTTAGGTTATGGTTATACAGTGACCAAAACAGTGAGCGAGCGAGCGGGCAGCAGACCTTGTAACAGTAGCGACCTAGTTTCAAAAGGCGACTTTGTGACAGAAGATAGGTTAGGTTATGGTTATACAGTGACCACAACAGTGAGCGAGCGACAGACCTTGTGACACAAGCAACTAACTGTCAGAAGGTGAACTATGAAAGAACTAGTACATAATTATTTACGGCTAATCGTTCCGTAGAGTTTGTTATATCTAATAATGATTATGCTTAATATTATGTACCTATTTTTTATTTTTTTATTTATCTTTATATATAAATCAATGCCACTTTTCGTTGTAATTTTATAACTCAAGAACGGGCTCACCTATCCAAACCAAATGTTTAGGCTTTGTTCGGACTATTTAGTAGATGGTTTATGTGAAGTTAGCACAAAATCGGTCGAGCTGTTTTACATTTATCACATTTTTTGTAACAAATTAATTTTATTTATTATTTCACTTCATACGTAGCGAAGCACGTACCGGGCCGCTAGTTAAATATAAAAGCGTAAAAACAAAACACAAATAAAAATACTGCAATCCAAAACCCACGGAGGTTTATCCGGATGCATATGTACATCTGCGTGCAATCAGAAGGAAAAAAAAAAAACAAAGCTATTAACACATAGAAATACTATGTACATCTTACATTTAATATACTTGTACTTTAATTTAATATGTAACCTTTATTGTACGAGACTACAAATAGATTTCTTAAGTTTTATAACTGTAAAACAAAGGTTTGTTATTATTGAATAATTGCTACATTAAAATAAATTATATTTATTTAAATAATTTCTTCCGGTTTTTATCTTATTTGAAAATTATACTAACTGAAATTATATATTTCGTTGGTATCTATCTTAAAATATAGATATTTTGTATTTAGGTATATCTTATATTGCACACCCAACAGAAAGCAATTTTTTCAGTAATAAAAATAATAGCAATTTTTATTAAATAGGGCAAATTCGAGACTGGGTTTATTTATTGAAAAGTCTTGATAGTCTAGGACAAGCATATTGCTTTAGTAATATTAATACTCATATGATATATCGGTAGTTAGAAACGAGGTGACGTAAAAACAATTTAAGGCGCTGTGCATCAGAGGAATACCGTAAAACGTCAATTTTTTCGTCGCGCAGTTAGCCTTAATTTACATGGAATACTAACATGAAAAAAAAATATGAAGTACAGTTCAAAGATCAAAATAAATGATTACATAAAAATATTTTTAAAAAAGTATTTAAAACCTAGCAAAATAATCAAATATCGCGATATCAAATACCGAAGGGTTAAGGGGTATAGCGCCTTAACCATATATACCTACATACCAGGTACTTTGTAATACACATACAATGTCTATTTTACGAAACATTTACTCACTAGCCTCAAATATTATTATTTTTTATTTATTTTTTTATAAATACATTGCACTTAAAAAAATCAACCCTCAAACTTGAACTTGAAGAGTAAAAGTTTGTGTGAAAGTCATGTAAACAGATACTCTTTTTCGCGGGTGGAGCTGCAGGTAATAGCTAATTTATAATAAGTACATTATCATCTTTAATCATTAATCCTAGCCTTTTCCCATTTCAATTGGGGTCGGCTCTCCTTACCTTCTTGCGCCAATCTTCCCTATCATGCACCATTTTAGGGGTTATTCCCATAGTCTTCATGCCCCTTCTTATGGTGTTCGGCCAAGTTGTGCGGGGCCAACCTCTGCCTTTTTTCTCTTCGATGATATTTAGGACATATACTTAGATAAAATAGATCAGGTGCTATAACTATCACCTGCATAAATACCTAAGCTTGTTATACTGCATAGCAACTTGCAACTCGGCCAAAGCCGTCTATAGCATTCAGCTGCAGTTTCGCTTCAAAACTGTTTTATTGTTCAACATTGTACATTTTACTTATGAAACATAGATATGGTTTTCCTATTGTGCGCCAGCAGTGAGTTTTCCATCATAGAATTTACACTACGATATTTTTTCTCCGAAAATTAAGAACTCCTTTTTTGTATGCTGGTGATAATGGTATTCAAAGCACAAAATTAAGATTTTAGGGAAATCTACTTCAAATACCATGACGTATCTTAAACCAATAAAATATAAAATCTGTCAACGGTGAGAATTATCCTAACTAATATTAAAATAGCGAAATTGACTAATTTATCATATTTGTTTGTATATTTCCCCTTTACGTTCTATCTATTGTGGTTAGAGTTTTTGAAAAAAAACATACACTACTACTACTCCTGTTTTTCACAGGGTTTTGGGGTTTGTTTCTTTTCTGTTTTAGACAGACACTAAAGAATCCCACTTGCTACGATCCTCACAGACTTCATCCGCTTCCTTAAGCAACTGTCATCCAACTTGTCATAGACTAACACATGACACAACTCTTGCTTGTCATAGACATACATATCATCACGCCTGGTTCCCATAGGGATAGACAGAGACTACAGACTTCCCTCGCTTCCTCTACGCTTATCGCTCTCGTCATACACGCTTATCATAGACGCTCGCAGATTACAGGGCCTTTCCTCATGTCTCCCTTCTAAGAAGTCTACGATTTGATCGTAGTATTTTCGAGACCTTGACCGACTTTCCCAATCAACTCAGTATTGGCATATTTTTGAAGAATATTGTTATGATTTTCCATATTTTCACAAAGGGCAATATTTCTGGGACATAATATTCCCCGCCCGCGTTCGCTTATCACTATAAACAACCAACAATTTCGAGTTCGTGAGGAACATTTGAGGAGTTCAGCAGCGATAATGGCTTCCGTGCGATAACTGAATGGTGTCTGTCAGCCCGCTTGCTTTATAAACTCCGCTGTGCAAACTGAAGCGAGGTGTTCACTGTTGTCGAGTGATACGTTGCTATGCAAAGTGAAACAGTTGGGATCAGATTAGTCGAGTAAAATTTGCAAATGATAAAAATATTATAACACTTCGACTGACTTTCTACGTACAATACGTATTATGTACGAAGAATACTTATTCTAACTATTAAAACTACTTAGTTTGCATGCTAGAATTGAATGGTAACGTTATAGTCCATATACTTTGTAAATATAAAAGTTGAAGCTCTTCTAACTTCTACGAAAACTACAGATTGAGGTAGATGAACCTGACCGGAAAGTGGGTCACGTTTATCTGTCCTCGCCTGTACTACTTACCAATTATCTTCAAACTCAACCTGATAAAAATAAAAGAAGTTTGAATCGTCGTTCTTTCGCTATTTGACATTACTACTAGCACAATGTGATAACTGCTTAAACGATTTTAACAGTGACGTGTTATTGATATCATTGATCGCTTTTCGAAGTGATGATTGCTTAGGTTACAGTTGTTTACGTATGGGATATTTTTACCAAGTGAAAGATATTTTATTTTAATGGGGCGTGCGAGTACAAACCCATATATTATTTGAAATAAGTTACATACCTGTAAATTTTCCAAAATTACATGATACAATTATTGTTGCTTTTTGACTTAACGACAGTAAGAATACTACTTCAAAGCTGGTTGTTTTGAACATATATTACTACTAGCTGTTGCCCGCGGCTTCGCCCGCCTGATCAAAAGATATTTCCAATGAGGTTTGAATCACTTAGATTATAATTATATCACACAGGTCTCTCGGGATCTTCTTTTTATGTACCTATTTAGAAGATTACTACCCCATCGGATCCCAATAGGAATTGATAGTATATCACACCGGCACGTCGGATTTAAAAATGGTTATTATTTATACAAATAACAGCCATGCCCCCCATTCAGGGGCTGAAATCTAAAAACCTTAAAACAGGTAACAAATCATTTATCAAAACAAATTCTTGTGAAGTTCCGACTGCAAAGGACTTACTAGTCTCCTTACCCCGTACATACTTTGAACATCAGTTTCCCTTTTGGGGGTCAATTTTGAAAAATTCTTCCTTAGTGCACCCCCTGATTATAAAAGGAGCCCCTTGCTAAAATAAACACAATCAATACATAACCTTTTCCCCCTTTTAGGTGTTAATGCAAAATATCCTAAAATAGATATTTACTCATTCATTATAAGAAATAATTATGTGACGTTTTAAATAAAATTGTCATATTTCCCCATACATGTTTGGACCCCATTTCAACCTCCTAACAGGTGAATTTGGAAAAATATTTGCTAAAATTTATTGATGAACAATGAAATTAGTTTTTTTTAGACTTTGTCACATTTGTCTCTTTCAGGAGTTAAATTAAAACAAGTTAAGATTTAGCTATTTAGATTTTATAAATCCCCATAAGATGTGCATTTAGAATAATTCTTGCTTAGTGAACCCCTTTATCTCAAAAGAACCCACATCATGCCAAGCCAAAAGTCATCGATATGTCAGGGATCGTTTAACTTTTGCATTTACAGCGTTTGTCCCCCTTTTCCCAAACTTTTACTAAACATAAACAACTCTAATTTTTAATTAGCCAACCAACCAAAACAACCACTAATTAATTCAATTCAACTCAGAATATTGGGAACGAACGAACGATACGAAACGACCAATACGTAATTTTCGAGACATCCACGACCCCTTTATGTTGTTAAAAATCTTAATAGCGCGAAGTAGAAATTACCAAAATGGCGCAGCGCCATCTATTGGAAACATTGAGAAATAATTTTAGTATACATTGTATGGCTGGCTATCGAATACATAATACATACATAATGGTCATCTTTTTTTCGTGCTTACGTCGTGGATTACGATTTATGATAATATGCAAAAATTTACATAGGAACTACGTTTAAATTAAATCACTTTAAAGACGCCATTATCATTTTATCGACGCCATCCATTAGATATCAGGGGTATTTTTTCTTGGCAGAATCAGTAGATGACCGGAAATAAATTTGCAAATGAATTTAAGTGTTTCTTTTCAAAATAAAAAAGAAAAAATAAGAAAATAATTCTAGAAAACAAAAAAAAAAAACGAAAACAGAAAATTATTGTTTGTGGCAGGATTCGATCCAGCTACTTCCAGCTACTTTCTTGAAACATTTCTTTACTGAATATAAAATATAAATAATGTTAAAAAAAAATATATAGAATTCTAAATAACGAATAAAAAACGAAAAAAAGGAAGTAAAAGAAGTCATGTCTAGCAGGATTCGAACCCTCTACTAAAAAAAAAGCGATCCGCGATCTCTACCGATAGGCCACCATGCGTTGCCTGAAGCTGGCGAAATTTCAATTAGGATTTGTCTATAGATACGCAAATTCTTTCTCTTTTTGGGCTTTAAGGGTTGAAATCGTGAACAACCCTCTCTTATGTAAGCAGTAAAATCAAGACTCTCCCCAAATTTCACGTTTATAGCTTTTATAGTTTCGGTTTTGAGATGATGAATCAGTTTACCTCCCCCTTTTTACCCCCATAGAGGTCGAATTTCAAAAAATGCCGAAATACGCCTTTAGTTATTTTTATTGAGAAGCGTTTTTGCCAAGTTTCGAGTAAATCGGTGAAGATTTTAATTTTTTTTCATATAAACTTTGCCTTCAATTTTAACCCCCCTAGGGGTGGAATTTTGAAAAATCCTTTCTTATCTCAGCACTACGTATTAACATAAAATTTCGGTCCAAATTTCAAGTTTATAGCTTTTATGGTTTAGAACAGATAGCATATTAGATTTGGTTTAATCACAAAACGCAATAAAACAAATGCTAAGTATATTTAATCAGAATTAATAAAATAAGTCTAAGGGACACGTGATTCAAATTATAACAACAATAAAAAAATCATTCATTCATTAGTTTTCCAGGGTTTTAGTAATTATCAAACAAGCAGGTGATTTAACTCTGAATAAATGAATGTCCTGTAATGTCAAAACCTTTTGAATGATCTGTGTTTACGAGAACAAGGGGATGCATTTTTTAAATAGATCATGCTCAAGGCAAATTCCTGCATGCCACAAAGGTACAATAGTCCAATTAAAATTATTTTAAACTGAAATATTGGTAACAATGTGAATATTTTTTTTTCATTTCAGCATTTTTACTCTTAAATTGACACAGACCAAACGAAATATAAAAACAAAATTACTCTATAACATAAATCTGCTAGTATCAATGTAAGAAGAAAGAAGAAGAGTCGACACAGCTTCGACAAAGAAACAGAACCACTAACTGGCGAAGCCTCTCAGTCTAGAGTATGTTTGGACGGAGAGATACTCTTCGACCTCATCTATGCCGCTATCGGAGTGCCTACCTCCTGGACATGACCTGTCAAGGCTTACATGTGCGGTGTGTCTCCTCAAACCATAACGCATCTCCTGTCCTGTCCTGCGTGCCCGGCCACCTGCACGCTCAGGGACCTCTACGAAGCCACCGACAATGCCTTGTCGGTGTTTTGGTTCTCTAAAGTTTGAAAGTTTGATAACAGCCGGAGTAGACTCGCTAAGAAGAAGAATGCAAGTTTTTTTTAAATACTATTTAGTAGGCAATCAGGCATACGGCCCTGATAGTAAGTGGTTATCGTAGCCAATAAGAAACAAGTAAATAAATTCAATAAAAATAAACTATTAAACAATCGCCGCCCACAGAGGCCGGGCGGGTGGTGCCAGGGGCAGAGTTTAATGGCAATATTCGGTCTGACCTTCACCGGTGCCAATAACGAATGACTAATTCATTAATAAACTTACTGACCGACCCTAAAAACGTTAGGAACTGGATTTTGACATGAAGTTAGGTTAGGTTAGTATCTTTGCTACAGCTGTATTTTATAAGTGGGATAAATCCGTCATTGAACTTCTGTTTTGTCATGATTTCGTATTTATTTATAAATCTTTACTGTACCACAAGGGGAAAAATACATTTACTTTTTTTTGTATGTGATTGACTTGTATTTTGTACAATAAAGATATTACAAACAAAACAATACTTTGTAATCATCGTCATGACGAAATTGAAATCTCACGCCTGCCGCCGCAAGCGGGCTGAGAAACCGGGATGTAGATCGGACGATTCATTAAAAAATATTGCTGGCATATTATATAACATGTTGTATTATGGTTGTATTATTTGATATTGAATTAGATAATACGCCATGATAATCGTCATTATAGGTTCAAATTGGCGAAACCTATAACTTGCGCTTATCAAGGTAGGATTTGATAATGGCCTTAATTCGTCGATAATCCCTCAGACTCATTATTGACTACATTCTGCATTATTTTTAAGATTCGCTGCCTGCCTGACATCAAACCTTATAAAGTAATTTTTCTTTTGTGAATAGTCTAATTTAATAGAGATACAAATAGTTAGGCGGTCTATTCATAAGCCGGAGTCCACCTAAAAACAAAATGAAACTAAAAACTGACAAACTAAACGCAACAGCACAATTATAACTGAAACACAAGAACTTAAAGTTATTAAATTCAACTGAAACAACTGTTCCCATTTCGCGAACCCAACCCGCTCTAATTAGTAGTAGGAATGAGCAGGTGTATGCCTTCATTTGTGTGGAGAATTTAACTTGTTTTGACCTTTTTTGTTTACATGTTTGTTATAAACGTCTATCATTCTTAGACACATCTGCAATAATGGTTAATCGCTGGACATTCTTATTTTTATTTACCTATATTGCCCCACTGCTAAGCAAAGATAATCCCTATCTCCTTCCAAACGTTTCTCTGTTCCGCAAACTCTCACCACTAACCCTCGAAGCGTCCCAAGTCATCGCTCCAGTCTAGAGATGAAAGAGACTAAGTCTTTTAAGGCTTATAAAAAAGGACTAGCCTTATTTTACACGACTCGACTCTAAAATAAAGACTAGAGGCTTGAGTCTTTTTAGGTAAGACTTAGTCGTTGTATTAAAAGTCTAAAAGACTTAAAACGACTCGAGTTGTTTTAAAAAGACTAAAATACTTAAACGACTATAGTACTTAGTAAAAGGACTAGCGCCCCAGTCGTGTATGGAATTGATTTTTCTTATGTAGGTGTGTCTTGTTAACCGCACAATATGTAAAATGTTATGCTACTCTAGATGTGATTTATTTCATACAATTTCAAACAAAGTTAAACGTTTTATTTGTTCATGTTTTAATCATAAATTAACAATATTAATTAACAAATTTCGTATTCAATTAATAAAATGACACTTTTAAACACAGATCAATCAAAAAATACGAGTCACGAGTAGGTAGAAATGAAAAATTTCCTCTAGAATAGCTGGTAAGTTTTGCTGTGGACAGTTTTTTTTAGTGATATGTACCTACCTACAACTGAGTTAAACTGCGGAAGACAGAGACACACATCTGGCGAAAAATAAATAACAATGTTCTGTTGACATGCTTCACGACTCGTGCGACTCGAGGTATTTAAGGCGCGAGTCGTTTTAAACGTTTTAGACTAAAACTAATCGTTAGTCTTTAGTCTTATGACTCAGGACTAAAAGGTTAAAAGACTAGTCTAGTCGTGAGGCGTTTAAATGAGTCTAGTCCTTTTTATAAGCCTTAAAAGACTTAGTCTTTTTCATCTCTACTCCAGCCTTACTTTTCTTTCACCAACCATGAAATTTTCCAAACATCATTACAAAATTTCTGCAAAAACTTTTAATGATCAGGTCAAAAAATGTACTTAGTTTATACTAGTTGTTCTGCAGCTCCGCTTGCGTAAAAGAGTATCTTGTTTGACCCCGGGTCTTCAACTATATGCATACCAAATTTAATCAAAATCCGTTCAGTGGTTTGGCCGTGAACACAGACTGACAGACAGTCTTTCGCACTTAATATTAAGTATGGATTCAGAGTACAAGGACTAAAGCTAGTAAAGAATACGAAAGGCATATAAACCGTGTATAGATATATTAAAATTTTACATTTTCGTGGGACTGGAATCTGTTTACCTAGATAGGAATTTCTATCAAGTGACAATATATAGGCATACTGCAAATAACATAATAAGCATTTTCCCACATATATTGTACAATGTATAATATAATACTTATTAGGTATTTATTCATACAACATACTATGTCAAGGCCTACCAAAGCAGATGTCTATATTACATGTCAGGCCGATAAGTGGCCAGAGTAGGAAAATAGACATACGTTTATGAAATACTAGCTGTTTCCCCGCAGCTCTGTCTGCGTCAAAAAGTTGTTTATGTTTGACCCCGGGTCTTCAACTATATTCATACCAAATCATGTTTATAACATTTGGTATGGACACAATTGAAGACTCGCGGTCAAACATCGGCTCCTTTTAGACGAAGGCGGAACTGCGGGAAACGGCTTGTTGCTAATAAATGATTAGATTTAAAATTAAAAATAATAACAGGTAACTAAAATAAAAAAAAATCTGTTTCTAAAAATAAAAGTTGCATTATCATTTTATGCACCAACGTCCGCCTTCGTACTCATTTCATTTCATATCATCATCATCATTTCGTGTAGGCTACATTGTCAATCGAGTTTTGCGAAACCGCCTCTTACGTGGTTCCTTTAACAACCACCAGATTGCGGCTGTGACCAACGGCTTAACGTGCCTTCCGAAGCACGGAATCATCATTACTATCAGACAATCAAGCCTGCAATGTTTTAACCAAACTGGAAACAACTAAACAAAAGTATGATTCCTGTAGGAATCGACCCACAAATCGAAAGCGAACGCCTTAACCACTGGACCACAGAGGCATTATTCGCATGATTGGGTTCAGTAATGGTGCAATAAATGGTTCATTCATTCGACGTTCCATTTCATGCAAGTAATACCGGGAAAGGCGGGATTGCTGCAATATCACGATGCATTATCCCGGTAATAGTGAGGGATTGTTCGTTTGGTAGCCGGGAAACTGTTTTCGTAGTTCACATTCTTACATTGGATTTATGATACATGCTCACGCTACATCTGATTGCTTTTTTTTTTATTAAAAATTGTATTAGATTTAATAAATAGTTTCAGTCTAATAACGTTGGGATTAAAGGCAGATTTACAAAAAAAAATATTCGAAGAAATCTGTATCATAGTCACCGAGAAATTCAAATTTTTTGTCGCAAATATATTTTGAAAGTCGACAATTGAATGGGAGCTTATTGGGTGTTTTCGACCTATAAAATACTAGCTTTTCCCGCAGCTCCGCCTGCGTCAAAAAGTTACCTATGTTTGACCCCGGGTCTTCAACTACATTCGATCAAATTTCATCAAAATCCGTTCAGCGGTTTGGCCGTGAAAGCGTAACAGACAGACAGACAGATAGATATAAAGACAAACAGACAGACTTTTGCATTTATAATATTAGTATGGATTAGTATGGATTTTGCTCGGTTGCCAGATGCCTGACGTCAATCTTCTCTGAGAAAGCTATCCTGGCTCTACGAAAAGCGTAGCATGTGATATGAAATTTATTTCATGTGCTTGCCATGTGATCTCTTTCGGAAATATTCATATTGACTAAATACTTTACTTTAGAAAAAAATAGGTAAACTCGACCCTCGATGTCAGTATGATACGATCCCAGATTCTAAAAATAGCAGACGGCACGCACTATCGCCCTCGAATGCGAAACCTAGTTCTTTGCAGAAAGGGGCTTGGTGTGCGATTGTTTATGAACAAAAGAAAATCACTACTTATACTATTTGCTTTAGGATATTATGAAATTTCGATAATTTTTGTTCATACAAATTAGTACATAAATACATAAAATTATGAAAAAATAAAAAAAAGGTACAGAGATGGATAACTATATATTTAAATAAATAAAATTTTAAACAAACCGATTACAGAATCACTAATCGGATTATCTCTTCTATCGGATATTCTCTCTACCCTTTTTTTATTTTTTTATTTCAAAATATAATCGTGGCAGTATCTAAATTTGATACAAATTATGTGTATTTACCGCATTACAACTAGCTTAAAAATTTAATGAAAAAAATAAACTCCTAATTAATTTTTTTTTAAATTTAAACTATTTAATTTATTGTATCAAATTAAAGTCACATTTTATTGTACAAAGCAATAAAAATCTAAAATTATTCATTAAATCGCCACTATGTATAACCCAATTGCACGAGGTCGCAACTAAAGCCAACATCCACTTAGCAAAATCTGAATTCCAGAAACCAGTACCGTCAAAGGCTTCAATTGAAACTAGTTCCAGTAAAGTGTTTTCTGTGCCACTGTCCCGACCCCGGAGGCTTCAGGTCACTGATATTTATTCTGCACACTAGGCTATTGGTACTTTGATTTAAATATTTGTTTAATGCACAGGTATAATGGAATGTGCAGTGTTAATTTAAAAAAATAAAAAATAAAAAGGAGGACCTTAATTCAAGTGAATGTTTTTATTTTTATTTATCAGGAAAACAAACATTTTAATAACTTGAGTTCCCACATAAAAGAGTAAGAGATCGGTTTTTGTGAGAAAAGCTATGATATGATTATCGCCGAGCTCAGAATAGACCTGTTTTGAAGAAAATAAAATCTTGGTTTTCCCAAGAGATTACAACGTGGGGCCTTTCAAAAAGGGCGTTAAAGGATTTCTTAAGGGTCGGCAATGCGCACATGATGCCCCTGGTGTTGCGGGCGTCCACGGGCTATGGTGGCCACTTACCATCAGGTTGGCTGTATGCCTTTTTGCTTACTTAATACTAATTATTAAAAAAAATGTCAATTTTGTTTATGATAGTCATGCATGATTTTTAGCTGAAACGAGGAAATCAAGAAGAATTACAGTAATAATACTTGTGATAATTATGTAAAATCTATATTATATCTCACGCAAGCCGTTTTGAATTCGAACTATGAGCCAATATCCTGTCACTAGATTTAATTATTAACTACGTTCGTTTCACGAACAAAAGCACGACTCCTGGTAAAGTTATTTATTTTACTTCATGACAATGATAGATAAAGGGCGGATTTATAGCTTACAGCCCACTATTAATAATTATATGGCTGTGTAGAATAGGAAATAAATCCAAATAATAAGAACCGGGAATAGCTTTATATTGATTTATCTTAGAATCCATACTTCCATCCATACTAATATTATAAATGCGAAAGTCTGTCTGTCTTTCTGTCTGTCTGTTACGCTTTCACGGCCGAACCGCTGAACGGATTTTGATGAAATTTGGTATGAATATAGTTGAAGACCCGGGGTCAAACATAGGCTACTTTTTGAAAAAGGAGGAGCTGCGGGAAACAGCTAGTATATAATAAATATTCCGTTTCATAAACATACTGAATATATGGTTGATATGGAAATGCAATTGTGATTTAGTATGCTCTCGCTAAGTAAATAAGGAAGAACAGATACGGATTAAACCTACATAGCCTATCACTTGGTATTGACGTTCTGAATTCCTCCTTCCACAAAAATCACTAAACTATAACCTTAAATTTTACCTTAAGGTATATTCTCATGTATTTTCTTTGGTGCAATAAAGTGTTTTTACTTAAATACTAAAAGCAACCGCAAAAATAACTAGCCGCCACTAATCAACACATAAATAAATCCTACGACTCAAGAAATAATACCCACAGCGCAGTCATTACATAATGTCAACGCCTCCATGGCACCAGCATGCAAGTGTGCCATACCATAGTCACTGGCTAACAAGCATGCCATGTAAATTATTTTAATTCGCAGTGCAAAATTATTACATGATTTATGCCACAGAAAACGCTATTACGAAGCGTGGGCGCGACTCACGCGACCCCGTCGTCAGCGTTTTATGCCGTGGTTGGTGAAACGGAACGCTTTGTAAAAATTAAACTGTAAAATTCGAATTATAAAATGCATTGTGTATTTATTTGCTGCTCACGGAAGTATTGCAGTAAAGAAATAAACATTGTCTGACAGTGATTGCTTATTTTAGATACCTAGGAAAGCTTCTTTTTTGCAAGGAAATAAAGTTTTTATAGACTTTCTTTGTAATAATTTAAAAATTTATTTAGTCGTTCGTGTAACTACTGATCATAACTTAATGTTATTTATTTCATTGATTATATTGGAGATACAAAGTTGTGTCGCTCGCACCAATAATCGTGGAAGCCAATAATGTGTGTATCAACTAGGTACTAACAAAGGATCGAAAGGCGGTTGAGGTAAATTGACTTCAGAACATCTCGACTACTGACTAAAGATGTCCTCCAGTTTATCTAAACCGCCTCTCGGTCTAAGGGGTTTTTTTACGTTACCAGTTAAAGACGATCTTGTTACTTTTCTCCTTGGAAACTTATAAAACTTTCAATCCATACTTATATACTTATACTTATATATATTAATTATTTATTAATTATTAATTAATTATTCCATATTTATTTACCTAATATATAATATTATAAATGTGAAAGTGTGTTTGTCCTTCTTTCACGTTAAAACGGAGCTACGGATTGATGTGATTTTTTATGTGGAGATAGTTGGAGACCTGGAGAGTGACAAAGGCTACTTTTTAAGACACAAACGGAGTTTCACGCGGGCAAAGCCGCGGGCACAGCTAGTAAATGATAAAGCTCTATAATTTTAGACTGAAGAACAGATCACTCTATGACTTCGTAAATGATGAGAAAAATGTAAACAAAGATCGATAATTTGTTTGTATTTATTTCCAACAAGTAAAAGATTTTTTAAATTTTGAGAATCATTTGCCTGATATTTGCATTAAGTATTATATTATTAGTATAAGTTCAGACCAAGATGCGATTCGACGAGACGAGACGATGCACATACATTTTGATAGAGCTACTCAAAATTTAACTTTATCTACTGTACAAAAAGAGACATATTTCATTGTGAGAATTCAGAATACGCGCGACGTCAAGCGGCGTCGTGCTGCCAACGACTTGACGATGTTTTGCGACGGACGTTGCGATACATATCGCGGTGCAGCTTGAAATCACTTGCCTCTTCTTGCATCGTCGCGTCGCGTCGCGTGAATTGACCCTAAAAATGCTATTTAGAATATTTAAATACAACCGTTTAGCCTTTACCAAAAGTTGACTATTTTGTTTCCTATTAAGAGTATTTTTATTGCGACTGTTCCCGCCCATATTAAATTGTCAACGGGCCAATACAATGTGATCCCACAAATCCACTGGCGATTGCCCTATATGTCCTCATTTCTGCTTATCGAAATCGTGACTTGGTTGTGCGAGCGTGGGAAACTTTGACCTACTAGCGGATGTAGGACCAATCATGTTTACGTTCGGTAAATTGTGTTTGTAATATCATTTGAGAAGCTTGAGAGGCTCTTATTTGCGATAAACATCGCCTCTTTAGGATATAAATATGAAGAAATATTCGTAGTCGTAAGAATAAGCAAAATAGAATTTAAAAAAAAAAAGATTTGATAGGTAATTTGGTTTTTGTCTCGTGTAACACTATATGAGGCTCATATGCCTGTATCGTAGCGGTCTAAGAGAGTTCATAATATAGAGTTAAATCTGATATTCTTCTTTTCCAAAACATAAAACCGGTTCCAATGCGGTATAAAGTATTAAGCAAATAAGTCACTTGAAAATAGTAGAGTTAGGTTAAATAAAGCGTTCCATCATCCATATGTGAAAACAACGTCATTAGGCGGTTTCGATGCTCTTTGATCATCCATGACCAACATAGGTTAATGAGTTCTAATCCCTTAGGAAATATAAAACACAATAATCTGTTAGGAAAACAACGAGAGGGTGTAAGATACTTTTTTTGTGTTAAAAAAACAAAAAACAACGAAACCGCCATAATGAATAAATCCTTTCTCAATGTAAAATAATGACTGTTTATGAACGAACACTCATTATTATGTAATAATGAAATGGCATTCGATTTTGTCATATGAGGAATCCTTTACAGATTTATATGTTTACCAAAACAGGAAATTCACCAAACCAACTACATGATTTCAGTTGTGCCGCGCCAATTGGATTGTAAACAAGACCGCCTGACCAATTATAGATCGGGCAGGATTTACTGGAACTGTGCTAAGAGAAATCCCGCTTTGTTCTCGGACAGGATACGGCATTCCATTATGCTAGGTTCTACGAATGTTCATAATGTTCCAGTGAACTGTTCAGTAACAGTGGTAGAGTAAAAAAGGTGAACGTCAGTAGAAGAAACTTAATGAGTATACTCGTAATAAGTTGAACAATAAGGATTTAGATTTAAAGAACATGAACTTTTTTTTTTAATTTTTATTTCTTTCAATAAATTTAAAGAACAACAAAAATAAATTATAAATGTATGATAACAAATCGGATAATAATAAAAATACTTTGTGCTTAAACATTCCCTGAGTAGGACCGAGAAAACAATATTTATTGAATGTTACCATAATAACCACGCCGGTGGCTGCTGTGTTCGAATAATATAGCAGCTGTAACATTTTAGTAGCTAAAGGGTCTTTGTAAAAAGACTTTACATTTTTACATACCCCTTTCATAACAGTTTGTGAAAAAAGCTGGCTGAAATTGTCTTTGCGTGCAGTAAAGGTCCTGTTTGTTCTAACAGTGTGGTCAAGGACTGGAATTGTATAAAACCTATAAACTAAATACAGACTGTTTTCCATTTCAGTGCGCAGCTGGGCGCACGGCGTGGCAGGAGGCGGCGGCTGTGTCCGTCGGAGGGGGAGCGGCGGGCGCGGGGGGAGCCGCACGACGCTGCTCTGTTCTCGGGGACCACCCGGGTGCCAGAAGGGACCCAAGGAACAAGTGGCACAGAAACAACCGGGTAAGATGTATTCCTTTTTTTAAGCTATCCCACACCTGCTGGAACTGCTGCACTCACTGCTGTGCTGCGCTGCTGCTGACAAAGGTCTCCTCATCTCCTTCCAAATCAGTCTTTATTCTGCCACTTTCTTCTTCACTTAAATAATTTGATTTGACCCTCAAAAGAGAAGAAAAATATTCAATCAATGCTTGTAGCTGACGATGTGCTTAGTAATCACTTTTTTTTAAGTATTAATCTGTGTACTTTTTATCAAAACCGATAACATATCTCGTTTACTGTCTATCTCATTACCTTTATGATGATATCGTTGACGCCTTTGGTTTTTTTTCATATAACTCTTGAATTTATTTCCAGGTGCGAGATGCTTCATACGGCTCATCATCAGAGTCAGACGGAGAGGCGGAGGGGGCGCCGGGGGAACCATGGGGTGTCGCGAGACTGCTGTATGCAGGCCTCGGCATCTTGGCTCTGGGGCTCGTTGTCTACTTCGTCGGAACAGGCGACAAGGTACCCCTATCACCAAGACGTAAAGTTTAAAAACATGTGCAATGTCTCATCGTCAGTCAGACGGAGAGGCGGAGGGGGCGCCAGGGGAACCGTGGGGTCTCGCGAGGCTGCTATACGCGGGCCACGGTACCTTGGCTCTGGGGCTCGTTGTCTACTTCGTCGGAACAGGCAACGAGGTACCCAAAAAACGTTACATAGGTATAAAGTTCAAAAACATGGAATGTAAGCTCTAGAACGAGGTTCCACAATATTTATGACTATAAGTAGGTAATCTGTCGTAGTATGGGAGAAGCAATGTTTTTTGAGTCAATTTTGTATGTCTGCTTCAAAAGAACTTTAGGCTACAATGGCGTACAAGCGATAGAGTGTCACTTCTCACATATTTAATGCAGATTAATTTATTGAAATGTTTGGGTTGGGCAAGCGTATCAGGGCAATTTGGGAATGAAAAAACCCCGAAAATCAGCCATTTTTTTTATTTTTATTTTTATGCCCCCATCCGCTTATGGGAAAACTGTTGCATTTGGACACCTGAAAAAATTCATGACAGTAGTAAATATAATGAATTTCAAAGGAAAATTAATTCTGCCGTAAGGCCTATAATAGTTTACGAGTAATAATTCATTAATTAAAAAACATGTAATTTTCCCATCCATTGAAATAAGCATGTCTCGTAAGCAGATAGTTTCACATATTCTCACATTTCCGATGTTAAGATGGCACTAAAAAGTGCCGTGATATCGTTTCAGATTTGTTTAAACATAAAAAGAAATTAACTTAGTAGGATTTATGACCAAGACCATTCGGGACCATTCACACTCTTAGTCTCTTCATGCACCACAGTGTCGGCCCTAAGGCATCGAGCGTTTCTACCACTCAACCAGTTTGCATTGCTCTAATTGTTTTAAATTTGAAGGTTGTATCTAAGTATGTTCAATATACAAAAAGTTTTGTGGAAGTACAATTACTGAGTGTAAAGTTAAAAAATTACATAAACTTCATAAATTTTCATACTATATAGAAAAAACATATTTCGCATCCTTGGTTGCCTTTTGTCGATAATGCTGATTAACGAAAGCCCTCGCTCAACCTGTTTTCCTGTTATTAGATCAATTCATTAGGAAATTCTTATAGAAGTCCCCCGTTTAACCGTGTTTGTTTTCCAGTTGCGTTCTTTACTCGAAACCGACTTTGATTTTGGTGTTGGTTACTACAATGGAACGACTGCTGTGTGACCTCCGTAATATTTTTTACTCGAAAACCAGACCTACAGGAACATGATCCGAGGCGTCCAAAACCATCAGATTATTTTTAGGCTGGTTAAAGGCTTCTGACAGCCTAATGATTGTCATCTATCGACAGCACCAAAGGACTTGACGTGCCTTCTGAGCACGGTCAAAATAGAATATGCCACTAATAGTGACCAATGCAATACGGGTCGCGAGTGGCGTCGTGCCGTCGGGCGTCGTTTGACACGCGCATTAGCTACGCGAACTTCGGATACGCGCGCCGCGCTCGCGTTTCTTGAGCTTCTTGTTATATCTGCTAAAGGACAATATGTAGGTGTGCTTTAAGTTTATTTTTTTATTATTGGGACTACTACGGAACCCTACATTGAGCGTGGCTTGACACCGCACTTGACCACAAAAAAAAAACAACTGCAATTTTAATCGTTTCAGGGTTTCAAAACACCAGCGCTCAGACTGGTGGGCCCGTCGCTTATCATTGCTGGCTTGGCGTGCTGTCTGCTGCGTATCGCCTTTTGCATATTTGCAAAGCCTTGCTGCCGACGGCGGACCAATTACAAGGAGAACAGAAGGTAAGGATTTATGATTAATTGCAAATTCTGAATCTATCATTTGGAAATATATCTTTGGATGAGTCCTTTGTTCAGTAGTACGCGTTACGTGGCTGAAATAAGGAAAACAAAGTTAGGGCATTCCAGTTACTCGTACATCCAAAGCCATAGGCTGCATGTCCTTCGATGAGGTACTTACACAGGGTATTATTTTTATGACCTGCCGATTGCCTGGACTCCTTTTGAATGCTGCTATAGTGACTACTAGGTATTTCATTGCTACTGCTCCATCTGGGTCTGTACACGTTATTTAGCACGTTAATCAAGACGCTACGCAGGTGTGGCCAACGTTTAACGCGTTAACGTATTAGCGTAATTACTAATGACGTTAAACGCTAAGCGATAGCTCTGGTGTCGGTTTTTTGGACACATCAAAGGGTTTTCCTGCGCAGTGTAATACGCTAGAGGATGTTGGCTACATTAACGCCGGCTCATTCCGCACGCGACGCATGCGTAGAGTAATGACGTGCTTGCTTTCTTTTGGCGCGAACGAAATACGACAACGAGAAAGACCAAATCCAATCATCCACCATCTTCTTTTTTTATTGGATTGCATAGATGTAGATATATAATAATTTGAAACGCTCATTTTTGCCACTAGTACAGCTGATGGAGCCCTATTTTTAAAATGTATGACATACATGACGAAAGATAAAATTCTTAGTTGTCGACCGAAAATAATTCGATTTCGAACAAAAAATATTCGACACGCTAATTTTGCGTGAGTCGCACTTTTAAAAATAGCGCTCTTGCAACGTCCATTTTGTAGTTTCAACCTCCACTTTTGAGATAACACGATAATTAGTTGAGAAATAACTTTTTGCGGTGTTAATGCCTTAATCTTAGATTGATGATTGGTCTCGTGCGCTCGACTAGATACCGTCGGCGTACTAGAAAAATGCGGCAACAAATACTACTCTGAATTCGGCGTGCTCGCGGAGTACCCGCGTCAGTCACTCCTCAACCGATGAGTGAGTTGAACGTCTAGATAATCTCTTTAATGTAAAAGCAGAAGGAAAATGCCAGTTTGCGTAGTCAAACTGTGTAAGAATAATAATAAAAGAAATAAGAAAGATACTGGTATTACATACCATCAGTAAGTATTCTATAATTTCGAAAAATGGACATAAATTACTCATGAAAATAATAAAACCCTAAAATATGGCGCGAAGTACCCCTCAGTGCTCAATGTTGCCGTGTATTAAAAAAAATCCCAAATTCCCCAAGGTTTCGATTTTTATTATTTGGATAATAAAGAGGGAAGTTGTAAATTTGACTTCAATTTTGACTGTCTGTCTGTGGCATTTTATTTATTCAATGTTGGTCTGGGAGAAAAGTAAAAACGTGGAATGTACTAACTATACGAGTACAAGCTGCCCGAGGGAGTGGGCGAAAATCGAAGGAACCATACCTATCAGTAGGCAATGCGACTAGCAAGCTATCACTATTTTGATTCTATTTTCCACCTTTACAGCCCACCAACATGCTAAATGTGGCCTTTGGGTAATTGGTACCCCATAGTGTAGTGTTGCCGGATAACCGACTAATCGAGTTTGTTTTTTTTTAATAATCTAGGGTATCGATAGAATTTATATAAACAATTGAATCGATTTTTGACAATTAATCGAAAATAATCGATTATTAATTGCAGTACCAAGCAATTAATCGATGGTTAAAATGGGTCGATATAATCGATTATATCGATGGTTATGTATTGTATTGTATGTATGTATTATGTATCGGTTATGTATTGTATTGTATGTCTCGATGTAATCTGTAGTATTGATTTTTGACAATTTGCCGAAAATAATCGATTAATGGATTATCAATTGAAATACCAGCATTTAAGGTACCGGTATTATGCATATACATATATCGGAACTCGGAGGCGGATCATCCTCAAGCAACTCGTATTAAAAAAAAATATATTTACAGAAATATATTATCGATAAATGATCACTATCGATTATAGATTATTTTTTTAAACTATCAAAGAATCGATTATTAATCGATTTTCCGGCAACACTACCGTATAAAAAGGCCGTGATAATATTTAAGTATGTTTATGTCTATTTATATATTTGTATTTAAACCAGGATCACATCTAAAAGGGAGTCAGTAATCAATTAACTAAATAGAAAATTAAAATTAAACGTTTAACATACTGTACTGTGTATACTGTGTAATAATAAATCTTTCTTGTTTTTGTTGCAATAATAAAACGAATTAAAGTTCTTGTTGCAATTTTATGATTCTTATATTAGAGTTATTAAATCAAGTAGACAAAAAATAACCATTTCCCATTCTTTAGCTCCAAAACTATGGATTCCAGAATTTCGATGCATAAATTACAGGAAAATCTATGAAATAATTTTAAATTTGTTAAGGAGGTGCAAATGGAGAAAAATTAAAAATCGTACAGAACCCTCTTCACGCGAGCCGACTCCTATTGGCCAGTTTTATTTTAATTTCATTTTAAAGGATTTTCTGAGCTACATTTTATAATCCGTAACAAGACCACAGCAACTAATATTATTTTCCCATTGGTCGAGCACAGTCAAGTAGCTGGCAACACCATAATCGATGCTAGTATGCGTCTTTGCACATTGTTTTACATACACTGTCCTAATAAGTTGCCGCATTCTGGAAACTGATTTTTGTTCACAGCGCGGTATCTAGTCGTAGCGCCGCGGAGACCAATTATTAATCTAAGGCCTAAATGTAGCCAACGCACACTTTTAATGCATTAAGCGACGCGCAGTTTGGCATTAAATCAACGTTAACGCTAGCGCAGGTGAAGCAGAAGCATTATTGCTGTTATGACTTCCGTCCGTTATCCCATTTATCACCTCTTCCGGCATTTACTATCTTTTCTAGTAAGACTTTATTTCTCTGTCGGATGGTCTTTCGTCAGACAAACAAAACAGGCATACTACTTACTTATAGGCACTTCACAACCTCTCAAATTCAGATGTTTGTATGTGCACTATCTATTCTGGTATATCAGACTGTCCGGATGCGGGGAGGGGGAGGAGATGCCGCTGGCGGGCGGCGGGGTCGGTGGTCAGCGAGCTGGTCCTGCCCAGTGTTCCCCCGCGCGCCGTCTGGATGCATCCTCCTGCGATGTGTCCAGTCTCTCCAGCGGGGAAGAAGACGAAAGACTCAGGAGGTACAGAACTGCGTCTGCGCCGTCGCATCTCTCTGTGCCACCGCAATCGCTGCCACAGGTAAGATTTTCAAGTCGGCGTAGACTTTAGAAATAGTAGCTGTTCATTCATTAATGTAGGTCGTAGTCTAAGGTCACAGAAAGGCCCTGGGGTGCTGGATACAAATTGCTTCATTTCGGACAAAATAAAGTTATATTGGAGGACTGAATCGCACAAGTTGGGCTTTTTGATAGAACCAGAAGCTAAGTACTTCAGAGGCTAACTAGAATTATAAACTTACAATACAATCTGTAATAATCAAAGAATATGATGTAATAAAATGTACAATACTTACAATACAAATACTCTTTACTGCACGAAAAAAGAAGCACATTACATAAAGACATCATAAACAAAAACTCATAATAAATGTACTTTCGAGTATAATGGACCTGTTGAGTCCCTTTGGTGCATGACCTAATAACCCTCATCTACCGTTCTAGAGCGCAACCCAGCAAAGCGTGTCACCGCCAACGCCAGCGCAGCCCAGCCCTGCGCTGCAGCAGAGCGCGTCACAACCGAGCGCGATGCAAAGCGCCATGCAAGGCACCGCCCCGCGCCGCCCGCCGCCAAGAAACGTCTCCTTCGCAGGCGGCACCGACGGAGAACTCGTCCTAAGCCCGGCACAACTCCGCTCCTAACCCACAAGCAATAATACTCGACGCAATACCCGTTTTTGTACGCCACCGGACGATTGGCAACCGATCGCCATATGTGATAGCGTGAACTCAGTGATTTTTCTATTCGATAAGCTATGGTCGTTGATTATTTGCACGTTTCGATATAATTCTTGCAAGCGATTTGTAATTAAGTGTATTTTGTTAGTTTTAAATTACAGTCTGGATGTCTCGATGGAATGTGTAACAGTGCATTTTTACAGCTAAAATACCTACCAAAATTTTAGTGTAGTATTTTTTAGTTGCAACATGGCTCAGTTCAAAACATCGACCGCGTAAATCAAGACTGAAACGTAAGTGATTTACGGATAAAAAGTCTATCTTTACAAGATAGTGCGGCAACGGTACAAATTACAAGTTAAGGGTTGCACATCCGGAAAAAACCCTAAAATAACGGTATCTAATGCTGTTTCCTAGTGTGAAAATAACTGTACCTCTATTTTACGATATTATTCAAAATCATGGTACCTGTACTTCTGTTTTCTGGCAATTTTGGCTTCTTCAACCTACGTTCTGCCACGTTTCCGTGTTTCTAGGTCGTAGCGTCCCGCACGTCGCAAAATAATTTCGGTTATTGACAAAACAAAGAAGTAATAAATGCTGAAAACAAAAAGTAAAGTTTTTACAACAACTTGAAAACAATGTTATTGAGCTTCGTTGCAATACTAGTCAGTACAATGAATTAAGTCCCGGGATCACATTTTACGATAAGCAGTTAGGTATTTAAAGTACCGAGGACGTCCAGATCACGTTATACTATCATACCTAAATAAGTATGCCATGACCTGCCAGTGACCAGTTGCCAGTTGGTACTTCACTTTTAAAAAAAAATCATATAATAATTATAACAGGGCACTATTATTACCACATTTTGAGAACATTACCGAATTATGTTTTATTTAAACGATAAATGGTTGTATTTATAATACAAAAATACATTTAATGAATGCTTATCCTAATACTCGTGTCATAAATTAAGCATCTAACTACGTAGCGTTTTAATATCAATGTGCTAGATACATCCGTCTTGAGCATCTAGTAGAACTGTTGTATGCGAGATGTGATTTATTGAATTTTGAAAATTCGAAAAATAAAGATCGATTATATTCATATTAGTGTCAAAATATGTTATATCCATGAAAGTTACATATTTAATTATGCAACTGCCAAAAAAGGCTTATGCCTTACATGTCCATAAAAACAAATTTTAAAGATTAACGATTGTTTCTGAAGTTACAAGCCAATTTAAAAAAAAAAAATAACCATACGAATATTAATAAAATCACATCTTGCTGCAGTTAAAAAGTAAATAGTGATTTTAATATACATAAACATAATTGTGTTAAACTGCCTACTACTAGACGCGAATTTATATTTAAATATAAAATACATAAAAATAGATTTATAACTGACAATAATGATTGTTAACTGATGTATAAAAATGTTATAAGCGTATGAGCGTTGATTTTATTTTAATTATTATGTCCAACAAATTATGAGTAGTTCAACCGCCGAGTGTAAAAAATATATAAAAATGCAACATTATTGTTTGAATGGAATTGATTATGTCTTAAAGAGTGAATTAATTAAAAAGCGATGGCTTTAGATCCGCCCCTGTGACATAAAAGGAGCTGTATCAATGTCGCTACAAAACGCCATAGCAAATTTACTCTAAAACTTGGCGTATGAACTACATATAGACACCAAGTATATATTATGATAATACATAGTTAGCTAAATACATAAAAGGTTGGTGTTTAGCGTGTGATACTGTCTAACAGTATAATGTTTTTTATGTGTAAGTAATTAAAGTAAATTTAACAAATTACTACATACATGTGTGTTACGCGTGCATTGTATATGGCACAAATAGTAAATACAGTTTATATATTATATATTTTAGAAATATTTGCACCTTAGTAGTGAAATATAATATATATCTGCAGATTTTAACTAGAGTACGATATTTATAAAATACACTTTTTGAGATACTAAAGTGTTTGAACACGTTTCGAGTTAAGTTTCTATGAGACGAAACCGAAAATATGTACTTATTGTAAAAGTTTTTGATTAGTTTTTGTCAATTATACCTTCGTCATCAGATTAATGTAGTTATTTTGTATTATTTAAGTCTAAGAACGGTCAATTACTTATTGGTTATTTTTGGAGTAAGGTTTTGAAATTTTGCTTAATTTAAACAACAGTTTAATACAAATCTACTCACCCAATCCAAAATGCAGAAAATAGCATTGATGTAATAAATAAGAACTATTTTGGCGTGTAAATACCACAATAATTAAGCCGAAAATACAAAATGGAATTTGGTATATATTTTTTCAATACAGTCTGACATGTCTACATAAGTTCCTACCATATTTTCTTCATCACATAATTAAAATACTAAGTACACAAAAATAAACATGTAGGTGATAAATACTAAGTCATTATAAAAAATCGGTAAATATTTCAAAAAATATATGTGTTATTTACAAGAGAATAAAATAATAGACGTACATAACGTAAATAGAGTTAAGAAAAATATGAGCTTCGTTTAGACTAACTGGCTTGTGTAACAAAGTGTTGTGTGACTAACGAAATAGATAAAATTACATAATTATCACCCATTTCTTTCATCATACCTATCTTTATCTTTTGTAAAAAAACTTTTTTCATTCGTTGATGAGACAATGTATTTTGTACTTGTAATAACCGGTTGTAATAAGTAACCGGTTTGTTACAAAGCGGTTAATGAAATTGTTACTTTTTGCATAATATAATCCAAGCGCACATAAATTGGTGACAGGGTTCATTTATTTTTGTCTATCAGCAGGCGAGTTTTCATTTACCATTTCATATAACCATAAATTTAATCAGTGGCTAAATAAATCTCGTATTTTATGAAGGAAAATTCGTCTGCTTCTTTATGTAGAAATCTAAGATAGATCATTTTATACAATGTAAAATAATGACACACTTCACCGATCATACCAAAAACACCAATACATTGATTTATAATGCTGTGAATCTAGATAGGTTAAAGAAAAATTGCATGTATATATTAATTTACTACGCGAATGCCACGCACCAATAAAAGTATTATCCTTATTTTATTTTAAATCATAGTTTGCTGCTAGAGCTGGCCAGGCTTAATATGCATTTCTGTATAAAATTAAAAAAATAAATCATGTTTTAATGACAATTTTGGAAGTGAGTAATAACACAAGTTTTTGCGTAATGTGCTTCCATTTAAAGCTTGCATTGACGTTGCTTTTTCATATTTCCTACTTTTTTACTGGTAAGCTATTCCTACTAAGTTTATTATAAGCTTAAATTTAAGTTCCAGGGCCTAATAACGCCATGTTTTAACATGAAGTAATGTACTAGAGTATGCAGGTACATTTTATTGTATCGAAAATTCTTATCACAGTAAATCCGGTCAGAGAACCTAAGTCTAGCAACTGGCGGCTTAGTAAAAGTTGCTGGTTAGAGCTTAGGATCTCACCTGCCACTGGCAGTTTTTTATTTAAAATGTGAGAAAATATTAATATTAAATTTAAATTAACTTGCCAAGAACCTGTGGCACCAACTTATCCAACGTCTCATCCAGTTGTTTAGACATCTGGGTCTTGAAACTTTCGAAATCTGTGTGTCTGTTGTGTTACACATATGATATTTTCATGTTAAAACATAGTGAATAGTTTCTGTGCATTCAGTGTTCACTTAATTAATATAGCCAAATGGGAGTTGCTTTTTAGTAAGAGTGTCTGCAGCTGTTTGAATTTTTTAATAGTACTGATCTATTTGCTGATAATCAAATCTAAAAACAATTTTTATAAAATTATCGTACTCGAGTGTTTAGTTCGATATTGACAACATTTCGAATTTCTAGGTATACCCCGACCAGTAAAATAGCAGACTTCGCCATATTGCGGTAAAATATTTGAATTAATTTCTTTTACTGACAACTAGAAATTCATGAAACATTCCGTCATCTGAACGTTATCTGCCAAAAAGAGACAGGAGTGGACGTTATGTATTTTGTTATTATTTCCTACGATTTATTTATCAAAATGGCAAAAATAATTAATAGTAATTAGAGAAAAGTGATATAAAACATTAGCATATTTGCCACGAATAAAAACGAAAGATTGATTTATATTTATTGACATAACACATACAACATGTTGCCATCTACAGGCGATTAGTAGCGACGACAATGTAGGGATTTTATTTTCCTGGTCGGGCTATAAGTACAATAGGTATTTTTAGCAATAATATTATTCATTTGGGCTCAATATTTTATTTGGTTTAATTTACTTTATTTGTGATTACTTACTTAACTTTATTTTTAAGTTATTGTGTAAACTTTAGTAGTGTTTCATTTGGGCATAATATTTTATTTGGTTTAATTTATTTTATTTTTGTTTATTTAGTTAAGTTTTTTTTTCAAGTATTGATTTTACTTATTAATTTATGAACTTAACCTATTATTATAATTTTTACTTATATGACGGAAAATGAAATCTGTCAATAATTCAATATGTGTATAAGTTGCGCTGACCAAAATAATATACCAAATACTAATTTCATAAAATAGTTCTAAGTTAACTAATAAATATATTTTAAGTTACTGATAGTTAAAATAAATAGTAAAATATTTTAAGTTTGCCTGCATGATAGGTATATACTTACTTTTATTATTTTTGAAGAGAGTTTGTTACAGTTACCTACCTATCAATTTAACGCCATATGAAGAGTTGAGTAAAGTAAGCTCCATAACCTTAATACTAGTAACGGTATTATTATATCGTTAAAATAACGTGAAAACAAAAAAGTTACCGTTACTTTGAAGTGACGTAAATTTCTAATATAGGCAAGTATCGTTACGTTACCAAATTACTATTTGCTGGAGGCAATGATCCCTGATATTAACGGTAAAACAAGCTCTGCAGCTATGAAAAATTGCGTAAAAATTCAAAACTACCTACAAATATTTTTTTTTAAGTCGAGAATGATTAGCCTAGCTATGTATGACATCGAAAGTATATATGTATTTGTAAATTTCTTTTGTTTTGATAGGTACAGTATAATGAACGAGAGTTGAACCCTTCGGTAAGTGGTAACCCTACCACTTACCGAAGGGTTCAAGAAAGATTGGATACAGAATCATGTGGTTAACTGTACCTTTCTTATGTATTGGAGGTTGGGAATGCTGTGATTTAAATGTTGTTTAAAGTGTTGAACGAAATTGAATAAATTTTATCTGTATTTCAGTTTTTATTATAACACGGTGAGTAGGGCTCAAAAGAGGTTATTAAAATATACATATATAAATGAATAGGGGTTTATAAAGAGCAATGGGATGTAATATTGATTGTTTTCTTGTGTAAATAATTAATTAATGCCATACCCCGTATTGTTCATCGTTTGTATTTTATTTATAGGCATTGGTGCATATCATGTGTATAGGAGCAGATGATTAATCAAATAAATTAGAACAAAAATAGTTGAAACATGTCTTTAATTTTTAAGATATTTGTTTTTATTTAGTTAGTTGTTTACCTACTGCTGAGAAAAATCCTCCCCTCTCTTCCTCACCTCACATTTCCATGAAATGATCACGACAGACGCCCATACATCAAAATAATTGACTTAAATCGGAAGCGTCTACCTATCGAAAATATCTTAAAATAAAAAGCGTCTATTCCTGAATTACAATAAAGAATTTTTGCTTAAGCAAGCCGAGAAAAAAGATATATCTATTTAAATTTTTGGAGCAAAGCTCAGACCAAATACCTCATTGGAGGAAAGCATAGGACTGTGTACTTCTGAAAATTTGCATGGAGGCAAGGCCGAGTCAAGCGAGATAGAAATAGTGGAGGAATCTGTCTCTTTCTAGCAAATATAAGCTTTATCACGTTGGTACTTGTGCAAAATAGGGTGACCACGCTCCTCTGAAAAAAAAAGGTAAAGGTGGTACATACTTTATTCAGATATTTTCAGACGCTATCAAATGTTCCAAGTGAGGAGGTGTAGCTAACCTCCTCCCAAGTAATTCTGTGCAGACTTTAAGGAAGTTGGAGTCTAGTCGAAAATAACTGGCACCCTCGGGGAAGACTTTACTAGTGGCCTTGGCTCCACTAGGCAAGCAGGACTAACGGCTGAACGTAATACGCCAAGTGTTGTCCATTCCCAGTTAGGTCGCACCTGCTGTTGCTTAACTCGCGTAATCGTCACCAACAATCACGTCCCGCTAAGCTATTTATCTTAGACTAGCTTTTACCCGCAACTTCGTTTGCGATATTCAGGTAAGTAGTTATATTAATTAGTGTGTGTGTAAGGGTCTGCGTGTGTGTTCTATGTGATTCTGAGTCTTTCTGTGTCATCATAGCTCCCGCACGGATGAACCGTTTTAATTTTTTTTTTGTTTGAAAGGTGTTTTATTTGTCGGGAGTTTTCTTAGCTATGTTTGGCGAAAATTAGTTTAGCACGACCGCAGCCACACAATAGCAAATTATATATCTTTTTACAATGAGTTATGAAATGAAAGGGCAAATAACGAACTGACTTTCTGGACTGACGGGGAGGTTTTAAATTTTAAATTTTAGTTAGATATTTTCTGCATTCGGGTTACCCACTTGTCGACCGCGGCACATCCGTGCGCGCACGGCCCGCTAGATAGAAAAGTTTCGACAGGTTCGAATCCGATATACTGTGAGTAGGTATCGTCAATACTAACTTTGCGCCCCCGTTTAACCCTCTAAGGGATGAATTTTGAAAAAAATATTTTACTCATGTTTCATACCTTTCAGTAAAGAACCTTCATGCTGAATTTAATTCAAATAACTTCAAAAACGGCAAAGGTCCATTCTAACTTTGCACCCCCGTTTTACCCCCTTAGGGGATGAATTTCCAAAAATCCTTTTTTAGTGCTCCTCTACGTTATTAAAGAACCTCCTGTGCAAAATTTTTAGTTTTTAACCCTTATAGTTTACACTGTGAGTAGGTATCGTCAATACTAACTTTACGCCTCCGTTGAACCTTCTAAGGGATGAAGTTTGAAAAAATATTTTACTCATGTTTCATGCCTTTCAGTAAAGAACCTTCATGCTGAATTTAATTCGAATAACTTCAAAAATGTAAAGTTTCATACTAACTTTGCACCCCCGTTTTACCCCCCCCCCCCCTTAGGGGATGAATTTCCAAAAATCCTTTCTTAGTGCTACCCTACGTTATAAAAGGAACCCCTGTGCAAAATTTCAAGTTTCTAACCTTTATAGTTTAGGCCCTGCGTTGATATGTCAGTCAGTCAGCTTCTCCTTTTTTAAATATAGATTAATAATTGGTCTCGCGCGCGCTCGACTAGATACCGCGCTATGAAGAAAAATCAGTTTCTAGAATGCGGCAACTTTATATTGTAGTGTGTGTAAGACAATGTGCAAAGACGAAATAAGAAAGAGTTATTTCTTCTACTATTATTCTTTCATAGTTTGAATACGCAAACTGGCATTTTGCTTCTGTGTTTAAACTAAAACTTTAAATTTATCTCGACGTCCAACTTACTTATCGGTTGCGGCGTGACTGACGCGGGTATGCCGCAAGTACGCCGAATTCGCGAAATTTTAGTTGTCGCATTTGTAGTATGCCAACGGTATCTAGTCGAGCGCGCGCGAGACCAATTATTAATCTATGCT
The DNA here is from genome assembly GCA_947363495.1 of Euzophera pinguis. Classification (NCBI taxonomy): domain Eukaryota; kingdom Metazoa; phylum Arthropoda; class Insecta; order Lepidoptera; family Pyralidae; genus Euzophera; species Euzophera pinguis. Next base: position 5,165,880 of record OX376162.1, read on the forward strand.
ATAAATATATAAGTATTTACGAAATTTAAAATATTTTGTTCCAATTAAAAACATTATCATGGTTACCCTAACAAAAAGAGACAGATTCCTCCACTATAGCTATCTTTTTCTGCTCGGGTTTTAGGTCAAATAGCTCAGTCCTATCCATGGAGCAAAGTGACCAGTAGAAAACATTTGTGACAACTGTGACGTGACATTGTTATATGGCATACACGTATGGCAGTTCGCACACGGCGCTATGCGATTCGTGAAACGCGACTGCGCCGGGACTGTGATGCAACTTAAGTCGCGTACGGCGTATGACATGGCAGCGTCGTCGCACGAGTTGTGTCGTCTGCGGACATAGCTGATTTTGTATGACAGATACTCTCGTGCGACTTGTAGTATACTCAAGTTTAATTGGAATAGCGCCGTGTGCGAACTGCCTTACAATATTTGTACTAACGGCAACCCTCAAATGAAGGAAATATCTCCCGTGGTCACCGCAGTCAGTACAAATTCCTTTTTGCAATATTTTTCTGAAACTTTTTATTTGGTAAAATTGCAGAAAATTGTTAATACAATTTAGCCACATTTCTTCAAAGTTGGTTAAATATTTTATAGCCGTGATCCTTTCTTTATAACGACCATTTACACATTTTAATGTTTAGAGATAATTTAAATTTATGAGTGGTTTTAGATGATTGTGTTGACCGCTGCAACCACCCGCGTGTATTTAATAATTGATTAATTGTATTATTTTTCTTTCATTTATTTGTTTCAAAAGTGAAAAGATAAACTGTCACCAAAATTAATTGGCTGATCAAATGATTCAATTCACAGAGCCGGACTCGTTCCTGTACCAAGCATCATTGACATTTAGCAAAATATAACCCGACTAATTGGGTCGATTGTATTTGGTAAACTCATAATATTGTCGCTAGGTAACCATTAGAACCCACCATAGTGAGATTAGTTTGTTTACTAAATTTATACCTAATGTTTAAAATGGGGAAATGTGGTCCCAAAGTCAAGTTCCCTCTGGCGCGAGGGACGAGCTTACCCCTATGAAAAATAAAATAGGAAAAGTGGTCCCAGGGACGAGATCAAGGGTGAGATTCCCCCTAACTTCTCGTGAGAGTCGGGGACTATAAGTATATTCTATTGATCAACATTCATTTTCTTCGGGTTGTTTTTTAAACAATATAGCATTTTGATTCCTATTTTCATTTGTATAACAAAAATACAGGATCTGTATTATATATCTGGTACCTATAGACCTGTGGATGCGCGAGTATGAGCACCTTTTCGTAATATGTAACAGAAATATGAACCTTACCTAATGGAAATAGAGATGAATATGCTATGGAGTTAGAAACAATTAGCTCAGATTATGTATACGAATCCTATTTTTGAAATTACTCATTTTAAACCGGTGAATCAAACGATTTTCCGTCGATTCACCGTTTTTATGTGAGTCAGTCATAGATTTCAAAAAAGCACTCCAGGCTTTAGGGCGTTTTGAGGTGATAAACAGTTAAAATTTAAAGTAGGCTGGTACGTACGTACGGTACGGTAAGCGGGGTCTAGACTCTCATGAAAATCTCTGCGAGTATTCTAGGCGAGGATTTTGCCGAGAAAGTGCATCCAGATTCTCGCGAGAATTCTCGCTGAGAATTCTTACCGCGAATTCTCGGCGAGAAAAAGTTGGTCGGTTCGCGGTGCGCAACGAGAATGTAGACAGCGTTCTCGTACTCTTGGACAGAATTCTCGGCGATATAAAGTTGGTCGGTTCGCGCTGCACAACGAGAATGTGGACAACGTTCTCGTACTCTTCTCACGCGAGAATTCTCGGCGAGAAGCGAGAAGAGTACGAGAACGCTGTCCACATTCAGTTTTCTGGCTTTTCTCACATTCTCGTGAGAAAACCCCTAAGATAATAAAAAAAAAATTGATTTAGATATAACATGTTATATATTACATTTCAACACTACGATAATATGTCTCTGAACCAAAATATTTACATGAATTATTATTAACTACTATGTTAAACAAAATCACAAAAAAAAAGTTGGTGGCGTCCTTGTTATAAAACAATTTTATTACAATGATAGAATTATTAATTTTTTTAGGCACCACATAAACCAAAGAAATTCAAGGGTTGTTTGACACTTCAAATGCTAATACATTTTTACACTAAATATTTTTCAACATATCATTTGACATTAAAATATACAGGGTAATTTTAAAGCTACTGGCCAAATTTTAATATGACATTCTAGACGACAATAATCAACATTTGCTAAGGTTTATTTACATAACTAGCTGTTTCCCGCAGCTCCCCGCCTGCATCAAAAAGTAGCCTATGTTTGACCCCGGGTCTTCAACTATATTCATACCAAATTTCATCAAAATCCGTTCAGCGGTTTGGCCGTGAAAGCGTAACAGACAGACAGACAGACAGATCGGCAGACTTTCGCATTTATAATATTAGTATGGCTATGGATATGTATATGGAAGTATGGATTTACGAAATGTTAGAATTTTAAAAGCTTTTACTTTTACACAGAAATTTTAGGGCGAACATGGAGTGCGCACCGCATGTACACAGACGTGTGGCATGGGAACGCGGGGCGGTTATTGATCATCGTGCATACGACCGAATAAGGTGACCACACTTTGTTCATTATTTGGTGGGATTTAAAAAAAAAAAACGATTATTTTGGTTCATTTAATTTAACCAAATCGTTATATTATCGATAGCAAATTGTCTGTCAAAATTTGGACAGTAGTTTTAAAATAACTATGTATATCTGTGTGGCATGCCGTCAAATTTCGTAGAAGTAGTCATTATTTTTTTAAGACAACCATTGTGCACTCAATCTAACAATTGTTACTTTATATATATCTTAAAACAAATTACGCAAGAAAATTATGCATTCAAGTCAAATACACCACTTATTTTAAATACTTATTATGGAGTCTGATAAATATACAATTTCAAAATATAAAAAAAAATATCACATTTTAGTCGAAATAAATTTTAAAAGTCAGGAACTCATGTAATACTTTATCACATAAAAAAGGAAGTTTTGAATATTAGCAGATTCTAAAAACATTAATTGCTTTTAAGGGGAAATCTGCGCAATTTCACAAAATTATCAAAAGAAATATAGATTTCGAAACCGATTTAAAATAGACCAAACAGGTTTATTAAGCATGGTTTTGGTATTTTTGAACGCGAAAGTAAATTAAAAATAAAACACATATATAAGAAAGCGTCTGTAAGACTCGTGTTAACTATGTCTTTCGTCTCTAAGGTGAAGTATCAATATCGAAAGAGATAAAACATTTTAGTTAACATGAGCTTGACAAACTTTTTTAAGAAATATAAAATTCTCCAAAGGGACTTCTAAGACTTTTTTTATCTCAAAGGTGTAAAACAATATTTGAAAGTCAGATCTAATGTCAAAGTACGTATTACAGCCCGGCCACGAAGCAATCCGCCACGGCAAATTTCGCCGCGATGCCACCGGCGACTAAACGAAACAGTGGCGGATTGCTTTGTCGCCAGGCTGTTAGGTTTGGCATATATTGATATAACACCGTGCGAAACTTTTTCAACTTTTCCGCACTAGTGACTAAAGATTTACATATAGGTGTATTGTTGACTAGGAATGCTATTTTTAAAAAGTGTGACTCATCCAAAATCGGCGAGTAGAATATTTTTTATTAGATATCGAACGATTTTCATTCGACATTATGTCATACATTACAAAATTAGGGCTTCTGGGCGAAATTTTGAGGCGAAACAAAGAATACTTGAATTTCAGCATGAGACTTTAAAATTTATCTACATCTATCACATACAGAAAAATACGGACGTTATGAGAGATCCATATGTTAATTTTATAAAAATACGCTATAACAATTATTTATTAAATTCATAATTTAGCTACGACTATCTACAATTAAATTAATTTAATGATTCTTAAGACCCAAATAAGTAAAGATGTAAATAGGAAAAGTCAACGACGAGATGTCAATCTATTTATTTGGAGAGAAGTAATTATATTCATAAGTTTTTCTATACGTAGGAAAATTATTAAAAGAAACATGAAGTATATATATCATGTAACAAAATATGAACAATGAATTTTACATTATATACATATTTTTATTGCAATTATTATGGATATGAAAGGACTTTACAATAATAATTATTTTAGTGAAACAAAGTTCATACAAACGACACTTATGAAGCCCCTTCGCTTCTGCCTCCTGTAGTTCTCTTTGTGGTTAGTTAAATTGAATTTTGTTTGGATTTCACGGGCTGAGAGGCTTGCGCGGGGATATTGATTCAACACGCACAACTTTGTAGAAGTTGATGTTATGTGATGTTTCTGTCATAAATCCGTTCTCGGCTATATCAATTATATTGCTTATTATTCATGGCACAAGATTTGAGAGTATAAATATAAGTTCAATTTTTTTATAACTTAGTCTGGGCTTCTTTTCAATAAATACTTTGCTTTATAATATAAAATAATAATGGGTCGCCTATGTCAAATTTAAACTTTTGTTATTTGATGTATTGGCATACAAACACACTTTCTAGGAGGGCCAAAATACTACAATACATAAACATTCGAGCGCCTTTTCTAAGATACACCATCGTTTTCAATTACACTGTTAACATCGCAGGAACCTTTCGTAAAAAATATTACACCCGGCACATAGTTGAATCCAGTATGAGCAAGACAAAACAAATGTCGTATCGAAAAGTATTCGTTTCTCCCTCTCACACTTGTGTCGAAAATTTGACTGTATCTATAAGCATGAAATCACAAATCATACATTTATCAAAACTAAGTTTTTTTCTTTCAGCAGATGCACAGGTTCTTACAAATGTAGGGTCGGTGTAGCCAGGTGTGATTGCATGTTTAAATTACAAATATACAGAATACTACTAAAAAGAAGTTGGTAATACTTTCTGAAAATGTTGCTTCGCGTAGGTGTGGGTCTTACATTTATGCAGATTCGGCTTTAGCTTGCAAAAAAACCTTTATACTACACTTGCTCGGAAAGTACACTCATACTTACTGAAGGACGGGGTAGAAAGTACGTCATTCTTCCCGCCAAAAAATTCGAGCGGTAAAGTTGTATAGAAATCTATTTCTGACCTGTTTTCAAGGTCAGTAATATTAAATAAAATCCATTACTGCCTTGCTATTTATTTTTTTAAGTCACTTTTGACATTGACAGATAAAATTCTCAGAATGAAGCCAGAATTAAAAAAAAGGGTTAACAAATTTAAAAACCCACATAAAGCTCTCTGCTTGACCCAAAGGTTGACTGTTAGATAATGCTTTTAGCATTAAGTCCACCTATTGTGCTTTACAATTGTATTTGTACAATAAAGTTTAAATAAATAAATAAATAAATTTCAAACAAAATGATACTGAATGATCGATTCCTTCGCATTTTTACTTTTTAATTTCAGATCAGCTTCATAGATAGTCTCTGTTGGAGTTTTTTATGGTAAATTAAAGTACCTAATATAAGTAGGTAAAGTAGGTACTTAATTCCACGTGTTTCTGATTTGAGAAATGAACACTCTTATTTATTCTTTCATTATTTATAGCGATTAAAGGATTAATTGACAAACACTTTCTTCATACTAGTGACCAATTCCACTAACAAACATTTTCAAACATGGATTCCACTTAAACATGCCTTATTTTCCTCGCATGTGTAGTATAAAGCACTACGTATCACTCGGTAGAAAGTGCGATTCCTAACTCGGGCATATTAAGGCCCTCAGCTGCTTACTATGCCCATTTAATAATCGGTCACTTTCTTCCCTCGGGGAACAGTGTACTAATATGTCAAGACAATAAGGTTGAGTTTTCTGACCGGCGAAATTCGCTGCGGCGACCATAGGTTTAGAGCCTACCACAAACTCCCAAAATGCTGATGCAAATATCTGGTGTTTGGTGGCTACACCGAGCAGGACAAAAAAAACTATTTCATCTTAACGGAAACGGTACGTTCTTCTCTCTTTAGTTTTCTCTCTACTAGCAGATTGCTCTAGTAGTAATAACGACTTATCTAGGTTAATATTCCACCCCATAAAATATCAATGTTGCCAAGTTAACAAACTTCAAAAACACTTTAGCGTCATCACTTAAATTAATGGATTTTCACACTTATTGCTCCTTTACAGAAGGTCTTAGCTAATATCATATAGTTTCGACCAAACCTTTGCGCTTCGGCCGCGGTTTGTCCGTTGATATGAACGATGTTTCTTCTGAAGAGCGGGTCGGCTTTAGCGCCTGTGATGATGTGCTTGGTTGACTCTGTCAAAGAATGATTTCCAATTTAAATTCAAAAAGTACCTTATTAGCACTTGGTCCGTTTGATCGGACGGCGTAAAAATTTTCGAACTTCCTTACAAATACAGGGTTATTTAGAAAATACTGATCTAATTTTTACAGTGTATTTATTTAGTGATTTATTTCAATAAAAAATGTTCTTTATATAATTTTTTTAATGAAAGTAATTTAGTTTTTACATATACAGGGTTATTTAGAAAATACTGATCCAATTCAGTGTATTTCTTGAGCTATCTCTTTCAATAAAAAAAGTGTGTTTTATATGATTTTTTTTATTGAAAGTAATTTAGTTATACTTACCAAACACATTGTAAACATTTGGCTGGCAGTCTCAAAATAACCCTGTATATTAGTCATCAGCTGACAGAATTTTGTGTAAGAGGATTGGTTGACATTTCTTATCGGTTTTCACTTATTAATTGATAGTTTCTGATATAGTTTCAAGCACTAAAAACACTGTGCCAGTGGTTTTAAACTAGATTTATTCCCTTCGAGCTCTGCGAATGTGCAGCGTTTAGTCAAGCCATTATATGGTTTGAGGCGCCACATATGTATGTAGCCTGTAAATATTATTTGTGTAATTTTTGTACTTCTTTTTAACTTATCTCACTGCTGGGCAAAGGAAGTCCCATCTCAATTTTTGCATCAATTAAATTAATAAAAAATAATTAGGAACATCATTATCCCGAGGACGGCCCTGCTGAAACTCTGCGCCACACGTGGTTATTTATTGATATTTAAATATACATGTTACATGGGGCAATAATATTGTATTTTGTACGTATTTTGTTGCCTGAAATAAATAAATTGTATTCATTAAAATTAGATTTAATAAGCTTACCGGTATAGGGACTGGTGGTGGCTCATGGATGGCCGCTTTAGAGTTCCTTTTGATATCTTCAAGCGGTATTTCTTCGGAGCGCGACCGTGGTGAACTTTCCCGTGACGCGTGAGTACTGCTTGTCCGTGATACACTACTATTAGGGGAAAATATTGAGTGGTTTAATAATAGTGTTTTTTCGGGATGAAGGGTATCTAATGTCCTCTACAGGACTGCCAACTGTGTATGCAAAAATTCTGGAAGGTTGGTTTTTAAGTGTGAAGAGGGAAAAAGCAAATATACAAACCCACTTTCGCTTTTATGATTTTTATTAGAATTCATTTTTTTTTAAAACCTTAAACTAATTACTACACTTTTCAATGTTATTCATACAATATATTTCAAACTTGATTTTTCTGCAGCTTCGCCTGAGCCAAAAAAATTGCCTATGTTTGACCACGGGTCTTTAGCTATATTGAATTTTATTGAAATTTAGTATGGACAATACCAAATTTCAGTTAAATTCGGCAGCGGGTTGGCCGTGAAAGCGTAACAGATAGACTTTCGAATTTATAATATTAGTAATGCATTTAGTATGGAAGTATTGATTATATTATACCTATATTAGCCAACTAAAAATATAATATGAACTACCTGTCTCTAAAGTAAACTATTTTAATATCGTGTTTATTACACACTTTTTTTAAATAGTTTAATTTAATGTGTAACAATCGCGAAAACATAAGAAATCATTACCTCTCTCTGCTCGTAGTTCGTTCTCTGTACACAACGATTCCATCTTTCAGCATGTGCGCGCTCGGACGGCGTAGTCTTCGCTCCGTTTCGTCTCCGTCACCGCCTGAACAGCAAAAAAAAAAAAAAAATTACAAATACAATACAAAACAAAGCCTACCTAGGCTCCGAAGCGTAAGCTGACTTATGAAGATTTTTAATATAAAAAATATTAATATACACAAATTCACGTCCATCAGACAGTATCTGCCTGAAGTATAGAGACCACTTGACAATGCTGTTATGATAACCAACTTATTTAACATTTATTGCGCTTCATAAAACAAAATTCAAAAGGTGGAGTTAATGCTTTAAGATGATGGTTATAACATACTCTTGAATCTACGGATGACACTAACACCCGTATTTAAAAACCTTCACTCAACCTTACTCCATCTCATTGGTATGATGTCGTCACAAGCTTCCTTGACTTGAGATGATTTCTCATTGGAGGCGAGTATCGAACTGTCAAATATAAGGTTGGTCGAGAGGTACCTTGAGGCGTCCTTGAAATGAAATAAAGTGGATAAAAAACGGGATTTTACCACTTTTGGCCTAGTTATCTACTTACTTTATTTTATTTTTTACTCTATTCTTTTGTAATTTTCAATTTTTGTATTTACAATTGTTATTATAACCTCATTAGAGTTTGCTCAATCAGCCAACTAAGAATGTCGTTTTCAAGGAAAGTTCCGAGGACTTCCTTAAGGCGCTCTCGAATGAGTTTGAGTAAAGGACGTCCCTAATGTTATGTTTAAGAATACGGGGGTAAATCCAGGTCTGGTGAACAGCGGTCGGTGTCGCGGCTGTAAAGTCGGCGTTGATATTCCAGAAACTTCTAGAAATAGCTTGTTTTGCGGCGTTTTTGAACGCTGGTTTAAAATTCAAGACATAGAGGTTTGATCTATGCAGGATGAATGCCATACGCAATGAATGAATGAAAATGGATGACTTACCCGTGGATCTTCGTATGGCACTAAATCCAGGTCTGGTGAACAGCGGTCGGTGTCGCGGTTGTAAAGTCGGCGCCGATATTCCAGAAACTTCTAGAAGCCGTCCAATCTGCGCCATCTTCTTTTGTCGAGATTTCGTTCTACCCTGATTTAAACATGACGGTCATGTAAATTGTGCTGATGGATATTTTAATATAAAATAAACAAAGTTGGGTTTTTACTCGTACACCATTTATAACTCAAGAATGGAATCGGCTCTGGGACCAAGAAAAACACATACTTAAGACTTCAATTTTCTCAAAATTTCTCAAAAAACAAAAGCAAGTTAAACATAAAAAAACAATTATGCAACTAACCTTGGTCAAACGTTGTTTAGCAGCCATGCTTCGTATATGGTCATCGAACTTGAATTTGGCTCTCAATAAAACAGTTCTAGGCAAAGCACCGCTTGCGCCGACGCGAGGCTTGTGGATTGTTAGGTGGAGACATCGCGGATCTTCTTTGTCGCCTTGTATCTGTGTTATTTAATCGACAATTTAATATATACTAGAATCAGTCGCATACTTATAGAGAAACTAGCTATGTTTCTCTAATAAAATAGGTGTCTGTTTCCGAGTAAAACAACTTATCCTTCTAAGATAGGTGTGGGGATTCCCTTACAGGTACGTTCCATATGGCTTAGCTTTTCCAAAAAATCATATAATATGTTATTTATCAAATGTTTCTTCAATCCTCATATTATATAAAGCTATATGAGAATTAACCAAATATCACCAATAGTTCTTGTGTTCAAGGTTTTGAAACAATAATTTTTGGGTACGCTTTAAACAGCATGGTCCTAAACCTAAATGTATGGCTATTCGATGATGACAACTTTTGTTGCAAACTTCTATCTAAATTTTTGCACAATAAAGTTATTAAAGCCTGACCAGGAAAACAAAAAACCCTGCATTGGCATCGCTACTGATCGCCTTTAGGTAGCAACATGTATGTGTCAAGTCAACAACAAAATTGACAATGGTATTTAATGAAATAGAAATCAATACTTAGTTATTATTCGCGTCAAATATGATAACATCTTATAACTTTTTCTCATTATAATGAATTATTTTTGCCATTTCATAAATAAATCGTAGGAGATAATCACAAAATACACAACGTCCACTCCTGTCTCATTTTGGCAGATGACGTTGAGATGACGGAATGTTACAAGAATGCCTAGTGCCAGTAAAAGTAATTATTTCCAATATTTTTACACCAAAGCACCACGCACCATACCAATAAAATATTGTTGGTCAGGCTTTACAAAGACAAATGATCAGATTGAAGCAGATTTGCTTACTTCCAGGTCCTGAAGGCTGCCAACGAGTTTGGCGACGCCCCATCCCAACTTCTGTTTATCAGGCTCCACCAATATTATCTGAATGTTGTCCACTGCGAGAAACCGGTGTTGCCAGCTCCCGTCCTTCTGAATTATGTCGCATGATATCAGATCTGAGTCGTCTGGAAGGGAAGGTGTTTATTAAAATTCCTACCTAACCATAGACAAACATTGATGACAGTTTTTATAGCTTTTTACCTCATTTTACATTTGTATTTTTAGGAAAAAAAATTAGGAGAAAAATACTTATTTTAATCAATAAATTATTCTTAACCTAACCTACATTAAAATATTTATATTCTCATTTTAGTATACATTTTCCATAAAAGAATGCTTCCGTTTTTTCAGAGTAAACCAAATAACCAATATTATATTCTAATGCCAGGATTTAATCTGGGGCAACCAAACCATCTAGCCGTCATCGTAGTACTCGTATAGGGCGCCTATTGTACAGTTTGTGACACAATATTATTTTTGTATTATCTATGGTGCGATGAAGAGTTTTTACTTATTTACTTCACGCCGTTAGACATTTATTGAATGTGGATTCGAAGCCTTATACATATTCCTAGAAAGTTTAACTAGAAGAGAATATATAAATAGAAAGTTACATCACTTACTTAAATCTAATATATCCCCAACTTGCACGAAAGGCGCGGGGTTTGTCAATGGTAGCTGTGTCTCTGGTTTCCCAGTCAGCTTGAGACAGAGGTCCCGAATTAGGAAAAAGGTTCTTATTGCACGACGGGCTCTTTCCATCTGAAATAATGATTTACGATTAAATAGTTACTGTGAAATACTAAATAGTTGTTGTGAAAAAAAAAAAAATACTTTTTAGTGCCTGCTACAAAATAGACACCTACTTAGTGTAAAATTTTCAAACATTATTAACGATTGCTTAGAATACATTGAAATAATAAATTGATTTCAAAATGACCAGAGCAATCAAATAAATAACAGATTAATAATTTGTAGCAAGCTAAAATAAATACAGCCGAATAGGCTAGTTTCCTAAAAAAATATAATTAGTCCGTCAGTTAGATAATCAAAAAATATTGGAGACGTATTTTTTCTTTTGAAAATTAAACAAAGAAAGGTAAAGATATGGCGCGTTAAAGTTCCGTGTGACGTCACAGTGTGCTACACTTTTTCGCAATATGTGACGTCACGAGCCCCCACTCCTAAACTTTGATGCGTTATATCTTTATAATTTATCGCTCAATTGACAAAAGAAAAAATATGTCACTAATATATTTTAATTCTCTAAATGACAGACTAATTTTAAACCCTGGAAACTAGCCTATTAAGAACATATCCATACATTTTAGAAAGTCTGTTGAAATATCACTAATTAATTTATAAACGCAGAGTTAGACAACATACATATTCATTATTTCTGTTCTGACTTGTCGAAAGTGAAACTCATATCCAGAGCCATAAAACATATCAGAAAAAAAAAATATTCGGCCGCTCCTACAAAAAAAAACAAAAAACAAAATCGCTCCCAAAATTACAGACCGTAAAATGTAAAAAAAATACAGCCGAGCTACCCAATCTACTTTTTTGAAAGTCTGTTAAAATGTTTTATTAATTTGTAGACGCAGCATTTAAAAACCGTAAATAAAAAGAACATCGACACGTGCCTTATACTACTAAGTAAACTTATAAAAAATATGGGACTCTCCCTCCAAATTTTTTTTTCTTTGGTACATCCAGTTTCTATGGGAAAATTATATTGTTGTTTTTACTACTTTTCCTGCAATTTCTTAATATTTTCTAACCACTTAAACCTTCTGTAAGCTTCTACAAATATTTCAAAACCAAAATTAGCAAAATCGGTCCAATAGTGCCCGAGTTTTAACGTGCCTAACATTAACACTAAATTTTTATATATATAGATAATTAGCTTGTCTTTTATATAATTCTTTTAGAACACATTGCAATTTACAATTGTATGTTTGTACAATAAAGTTTAAATAAATACTCACTTCACCACTGGGTAAACGCTTAGTGAAGGCGATTCCAGACATGGGCGTGCGTGTAGGCGGCAGTAGTATCGCAGCGTCCATACACAGCCATTCCACGTTCAGGGGGCGTTTGCTCATTTCGCAATATCTGATAAATAAATATATTTCAAACATTTGGATAATATGAAGTCTAAATTAGGGACTCTGGTTTGAATTACGACGCAACAGATGGCGCTAAAAGCTAGAAACATCTAAAGCCCAAAGTCGAAATCGCGCATCTTTTCGACACAAATACAACTTCCGATAAGACATCGTTGGGCCTGCGGATCCTAAAGAAAAAAATATTTTTAGCCGGTGAGCATAGTTGTTCCCTAAAAAAGACATTGAAGCAATACTTACTCGTCTTCAAACATGTCCAAGAATATATCGTCGCACTTGTAGAAGTTCCTCGCTAAAGCGGCCGCCCTTCCTCGCAAGGCATCGGCCGCAGCTAAATGTCTTCCGCCCGCGACGCCCGTGGCCCCTTGCATGGCTATCCGCACTAGAGTTACGCTTAGTTCTAATGTTACTAGACGGACGTTTGATGCTGAAAATTAAAAAATATATGTATTGTCTGGAAAATTTGTTAGGAAGCACGTGGGTTATTTTGTACGTAAAATAGTTCAGGCTTAGTTCGTACTACGTACTTTTATTTTATTAAAACTGATTATGAAAATGTACGTGTCTTTAGTAAATTTTTAACAGATTGACGTGATTTTTGTTAAGGGGTAAATGTAAGGGGTAAGTAAAAAAAAGGAATGCAAATGTGACTAATTAGTTAATTTTTTTGACGGGCCATCAAAAAGCAAAAAACGATTAGTCCACCTTTGTCTCTAATTTTTTTTTTGTAAATATGTTTTTGTTGAAATAAAGAGTATTTTATAGTTATTGAAAAACATTTACAAACCTGGTCTACAGCTCAAATTTGCTATGGCCATTAGTTTAGCAATAAGCAATGCATTGAAACTATGCATGTATCGTCTCGCAGACTGTGGTGTTGTCGTTGACTGTTCACTGCTGTCGCTAGATGTCGCCTCTGTTTGTGTACTAGAACTAGTGCTAGGTATTTCTGTCTCCGGACACAACAGCGTGTCTAACAATTCTGTATTTACACCTTAAACAAAACATTTTGTCATAAGTTGAATCGGGAGGTTTATTTGTTAAATTAGAGATTGAAAAGAGAAAGAAGAGATTAATTAAAAAAAACAAATTTTTTAGACAAGTGTCATCAAAGATGTGCAACTTTTTATACATAATAATGATAAATATTTTTTCAATATCTTAAGCGAATCCCTCTTTAAATAGCCTGAATATGTTATTTGCCCTCAATTGGTTTTAAATTCACAACTTCATTCATTCATTTATTTCGAGTGGGTTACATTATGGTCAATCGAGCCTGTACGCCCTTGTGTTAGAGTTATTCGAAACTGCCTTTCGGCTTCTGACGTGACATTTTTTTTCAACGACCACCAAATGGAAGCCGGGACCAACGGCTAAACGTGCCTTCCGAAGTTCGAATTCACAACTAACTCTCATAGATGTCGCTAACAGGACAATGGTCATCAGGACGGCTACACACATTTTTTTTCTAAGCCAACGAAATACGAAAAACACTCATACGTGTAAAGTTCGTGTGTGTGGTGCATTCACATAAGAGCCTATGTATAAATACAGCCTTTAAGACTACATACATTCATCTAATTCATGCCTAATTGACGTAATGCATTTAATATTTGTAACCCCTAACAATAAACTAATAATATCTTACCCACTAACAGCCAAGGCAAGCAAAGGAAAAGAAAAGAGATTGTTAGTAAAGATTTGAACTGAATTAAATTGCAAAATATTACAATGTTTTATAAATGTAATCAGAATTTACTTACCTTTATTATTGATTAACGCAAACAACAAACAAAGCGCGAACAATGCCTTATAGTCGTTTTCACTGCAGTCTAAAGAATCTAAAATAGTTTTCAAAAATGGCCTCTTCTCAATTTCTTTAAACTCCCTTTCTATAATACTCTCCAATGAAATTACTCTCTCAGTAGGAGCTGATATCGCACCGAGCAATTTCTGTTTCTCTTCATCCGTTATATTATTTAACTCTGAAACTTTTCTCGAACTAGATTCGATACCAGAGTCAGGTAACGGAGAGTCTGGCATATTTTCCTTCGGCGACATAATATCTCCTTTGAAAGAGTGAATTTGCGTTACCAAATCTTCAGTAGAATCGTTGGCGACACTAGAAGACTCGCTTATATGAGAAGTGGACGGTAAAGAAGTCGATACCAATTCCGGATCGAGATCACAACTCGAATGATCGGTATCTTTGTCATCATAACCAAATGCTTTAGCACCACTGAATTCTGGAGTCGTATAATCTCTTTCTTGCCCTGAAGTTTCCAGAGCCTTCTCCAAACTTAAGTGGGGTTTTGAAAATTCTAATTTCACATTCGATTTGGCATTACTTATGTACATTTCTAGAATTTTCGTAGCGCCATCGGCGAATACTGTTAAATCTGATTGCAGAATGATCCAAGCTAGTGCGTGGACTATTGGACCGTGTGTTATTATTAAGAATACTTGTGATAGTAGGAATAAGGATACGACGCAAGAAACAGATGGTTTTTCTTCCTCCGACTCCATTCTCCTTGGAAAATTTATTCTACCCGGGGACACTTCAGTGTTTTTCCCTTTTAATATCGCTTCTAAATTTCGTGTTATGACCTCTATGCTTTGTATATGATCTCGGTTATAAGGAGAGGAGTTTGCCGGTCGTCTTAAAGATTCTGATGTCAAAGAGTATATGTACAGAGGAACAAGAAGTTTGTGAAGTAAATGCTCTGTTAGGACGTCATTTAAGTCGGGAATGTTAAGACATAGTATGTCGTTAATATAGTGCAAATGATCCAAATGCTCGGCTACTAAATCGTCAAGCTTTTGCTGAGACTGGTGGCTAAAAGGAAGAAAGACATAATATTTAGTTACAGCCTCGTTTTTCATCTTATAAAGTAAATTTGGACAAATTTATAACTGCAGATTTTTACACGTTAGAAGAGCGGCGGCAACTATGGGAACTACATATTTTTTCGAGGAAATTCCGCTGAACGAAGACAGTAGCGAACACTCCCAGGGTTCTTTTAACGTAAAGTAATCTAGTCATATCTGGTTAAGGCGTTTGCCTTGTATCCATTTCGGTCGCATATCCGAATCTCGTGAGGAAATACCTACTTCATGAAGATGTTTTTAGTTTGAATATGTTGCAGGTGTGCATCACCTTATCCATACTTACTAATATTATAAATGCGAAAGTCTGTCTGTCTGTTACGCTTTCACGGCCAAACCGCTGAACGGATTTTGATGAAATTTGGTATGAATATAGTTGAAGATCCGGGGTCAAACATAGGCTATTTTTTGACGCAGGCGGAGCTGCGGGAAAAAGCTAGTTTTTGAATAAAGAAATTTATTACGTGCGTCAGAAGGCCTTTGTTTTAGACATATACAATTTGGCAGACATCAAGTAAACTACGTCATTAGCCGCAAGGAATTTTAAGAGTCATTTACATGGTCGATTCACTTTGTGAACTGGACGATCCAAGTAAAATGACAAATGTTAATGCGCAATAAATATATTACAAACACAGATTTGTTAAAGCAAATTCAAACTACGTAAGAATATTAATTCATGGAGAAGAAAAATGCTACTTTTTATCACTATAAAAGAATAATTCGCGATTGAATCGCGTGTATAGTCCTAAAGTACGAGTTGGACGAAGATATCATTCATTGTATATTGTATTGTTCATTGTATTTATTGTAATATGGGCAATAAAGATATATTGTATGGTATTATCCAAATGCTACTTACTCCGCGTCATTCCTAACACACGCATCCAGTTCCAAAATGTGTTTCCCAATAAACCAAACCAAATTGCTGAAGTATGGTGCCGCGGTTCTGAAAACAAATACCAATAACTAGTCCATACATTGTTGCGGTAACATCTGCATCATTTCATTTTAAGCAAATCTAAACTGTGTGAGTGTGTTTCGGTTTGTGTGGGTATGATTATGGAGGTATTCAATTTGTGACTAATCTATCCGTCTGTCTGTCTATACATGTCGGTCAGCGTGAGCATTCTCGTGAATCGCAGCACAACAAAAACACAGCAGAGGAAGGCCACATCATTTGTTTACTGCACATCCCTGTAATGTGCCTTTTGGCGCCAACCAGTTTCAGATTCGTCCAGACATGGCCACACCCCGAGCACTCCATACAAATAATGTGCCTTTTGGCGCCAACCAGTTTCAGATTCGTCCAGACATGGCCACACCCCGAGCACTCCATACAAAAACGGCGAGCCCGATACCTATTACTACTACACCGTTTCGGTCGTGTACGCACGCGCGTCAATGTGTGTGTTACTCGTACGGTTGGTTATTAACGTATCTGCGCCATAGTTGTCGCAGCGGGGTCGGGCAGCGCGGCCAAATTGTCATCATTGCATTGTTTTGCTTTCGATTTATAATACCCTAAATCTGCGCGGTGACTTTCGGTATCTGTTTCGGGTGGGAGGGTGTGAGTATCGTTCTGTACGTCAGTATTTTTAACACTTTCGCTGGCAGTAACGCCTCTCGACGTAGATAACAATTGAGTGCCATTGTTATTTCCATCACAGTCAAAGAAAGTGTTAATAACTTTGTGACCTGGTTTCCCCTGAGATCTAAAGATGTAACATACCTGTCTCTAATGAACCGCAGCATACTAGCATCTTGAACCCTATAGACATTCAATGTTAGAGTTCTCACAGCAATTCGTACCATTGATTCCGAGTGGTTGAAGAATTTGATCGCCTCTGTGTAGAGAGGGAAGTCTTTTGTGTGCTGAAATGTATAAAGCATATTAAATCTATGCATATATCCCTACTAACGCAGGTCCTACAAAACATTGAAAAGAGTATAATCCTGCATAACTCCAATAGAGCAACATCATATTTTTCAATTTCAGAATTTTATACACCCTTGCATCAGTTACTATCATGCATATTATTTGAAACCTACAGTATATATTGAACATAATCTCTTACTATTAACAATTTTCTGTCTTATTTTCCACAAAAAGCTTTGGCTTGAAGAAAAGAGGAGTGAAGTTTCTATAGCTGAGATACATAGTGGAATTAAGAGGGTCAAGAAAAAAAAATTAATTTGAAGATAGAGCAAAACATTTCAATTATATTCACTAATCCAAATTCAGCACAAAACATTCATTGATAAAATATATTAGATAGATAAGTTTAACACTCTAATAGATAACATAAACAATTGACATACCTCATTATAAAAGAAGTGTATGGTATGATTATTCAGTTTTAAGCTTAATGTCTTCAGAAACGATATGTAGTAAGCCATAACCTCTTCATCGGAGAAGTCAAACTTATGTACTATTATAGAGTTAACATGGTTATTACTGAGCAAATAATCTGAAAAATAAACATAGTATTATTGAAATATACCTAATATTGTTATTAAATAAAAATAGTTAGTGAATCTACTAGAGCGCTATTTCTGAAATATATTTACACTAGTCTACACTAATATCATAAAGAGGAAAGATTTGTATTTTTGTGTGTATGTTTGTAATGAATTCACTCAAAAACTACTGTGCTGATTTCAAAAATTCTTTCACCATTGGAAAGCTACATTCATCCTGAGTAACATAGGCTGAGTAACGCAGATGGAGCTGCGGGAATCAGCTAGTGATATATTTGTCGAATGAAAATTCTGAGATATCGAAAAAAAATCCTTTTGATGATGAAAATCATTCCATATCAAACAAAAATGATTTCGACTCACTGATTTTGCGTGAGTCATACTTTTCAAAAATTTCAAAAAAGTACTCCCGGGCTTCTCATGAATAAAGAGAAACTGTTTCTTTCTTTGGAAGTGACCAACCCACAAATCATCTATTCTGTGCCACAAGTAAAAACTAACCGTCACACTCAGAAACACAAACTCTTGAACTTAGAGTGAGAATTTTTAAACTTTTTTCAAAGGAGTTGCTTACAAATAGTATAAAATTTATAAATTCTCCCTCCTATGAAGAATTTAAAGATTTATTTATTTGAGTTTGAAGAATTTGCTTTGATAGAATGTAACAACTCTGAGTACGGCTATAAGTCTATACGCAGGAATATTTTTAACAGCAGGACCAAAATATGGATAGGTAATACTGAAGTGTGGCAGAGACAAACATGATTTTTTTTTGCATTCTGACTGCTGAATTTTAATCTAGTTATAAGTATTTGACAGACTATTGATTATTTTTTTATTTATAAAATAATAATTAAGTAAATGTTACATAAAATATGAACTTGTGCAAGTGTGCAGTTATAATATTTTTCACTCTTCTGTTAGAATCAAATCATATCATAATATTTTAGGCTCATGTGCTTTACTTGTGCATGGCACTATGAGCTAAAATTACTGCCTTCTCCCAGTTCCAGCTATCTTAGAGGACCTACATAATAACCAAACTAATAATATAAATTACATAGTACTTATCGAGGATTTTTACTCATCTGAGACAAAGCAAAAGTGGTTAAAACCATAAGGTTTTAACTTTTTATGTTTGTTCATAAAAATATAGATTGAATATTAAAGGAGATTATCTAATCATACTTTACTTACATAGAGATGTTTCATTTCTGATGTTTTCAAACAGGATGTTCAGAGTTTGCAGTAATTGGACACACACATACGAGGAGCCTCCACATTTCTGCCTCATGATTTTTAGGAAGTATGACAGCATGTTTTTTTCTAAGAAGAAACTGAAAGGGAGGTTTATATTTTAGTATCAATTTAAATATTTATGTACAGGCGAGTTAGTACCTGTTATCTCTTCACTCTTTCATACCAACCAATTTTTTTTTTCATTTTTACATAATTACACATAGTTAAAAGTACTGAGACGTTGATAGTTTCATACAGGTCCTCCGGAATAGATTAAATTGTTCTGTTTCATTATTTTTTGTCCCTACAAATTAGTTTTAAAACTATTTTATAGCTAGCACTAATGATTATAGGTAACTAACAATATTAGTCATAGATATAGCAGCCAATTAGGACATTTAGATACAACATATACTATTTATCGTAATAATAATGTACCAGGACAATATAAACATGCGAAACTATATCAAGGACACATACATACATCATAGTATTATTCAATTTACCTAGAAACCTACAAAGATATCGAATAAATGTACTTACTCGAAAACTGAACTGTCATTTTGGTCGCCCCATATTAATATCTCCGCTATACATCTCAAAGATTCAACCAAGGTGCCTCTGTTACTTTCAGACACTGTCGTGTTCTTGCACAAGATATTATGTAAATATTTCAATCGTTCAAGCGAATGAGGGTTTTTTGGACGGCCCCAGCCTGCTCCGAACCAGCTCCGGCTCCGAAACATGATAATAAGTAAAGTCTACAGTGATTAGTCAACAAAAACGAAACATTTTAATCACGTCGTCACACATATACACTGTGTAGAAAAACAAAGAAAGTTTTATTCTCCATGGTCAAAATAGAACTTAAAAAAAGCGTTTGTATTGAAAGACCTAAACGCTAGTCTGTTTTTCTTTTTTTATTATTAGGTAAATTTTCCTAATTTTAACAACTATTTTTATTATTTTCTGAAAACACGAACCTCAAAAACACTTGCGATTTAGACATTTCTATGATGTGACATCTGTCTGTCACTGTCAGTGTTCAATGACATATGACAATTGACCACCAATCAATCCATTCTGAAATCACACACTGACAATGATATTTATTTTATATAAATGATTATTTTAATCTGGTTTTAGTATGTTTTGTTTCAGTGCCAACAGAAATATATCATCTATGATTTCAACTGTGTAACTAAACTATCACGGTTCATGAGATACGAAAAGAGGGCTAAACTAATAGTCCCGAAAGTCAACAATAAATACGGTACTTAAGCGTACGAGGAAATGGTTAACACCCACACTTTGTAATGAGCTACCTACCTGTAGAACTAATCAGTAAAGCAACCTCTAGAAATCATTTAAGAAATTTATTGCGTAAGCACTATCTATCCGCGTGTCCATAGGTGCAGATCTGTGAATGCACAGAATGGCTAAATGTATATTTGCCCATTCTCTGTATCTACATATCTACGAGATCACTGTTGTACAAATACCTACAAAAATATTGAACAAATCAAGGTTCCATATTATTCCGTCTTCTCCCTAAGAACTTAGCAGATCTCATAATTTCAGAGTTTTTGATGTTCTATTTTCTTATTGTATTAAAAAGGCTCTGTGCCCTACGTTTCCCCTTTTTAGTTTATAACATAAATGGGACCCGTTTGACATAGGTTTGTTCATTGATCATTGTTTAGTTATAAGTTTGATTCACAACCAGTGGCAGTACAACGCCTTATGTGTTGAATAGACAAAATAATATGGTTGGTAAGCATCACTTTGCCGATAAACTACTTTGGCAAAATCAAAAAATGTAACTAGCGAAATAAGAAAAATAAAAAAATACAGCGTGAAGGCCGATCACGGTAAGTGCAAATGGCGGTAAACGTATTACCAAAACCAAACCACAACCGCGAGGGCTATTAGTATTATTCTCCTTTGTGAATTACGGCTTAAACCCGGTCTTTTGAGAGGCTTGCGCAGGGTAATTGATCCAACGCGTAGAGGTCCTTTAGAGAAGTTAATGCCTGCCTGATGATGATGAAAGAGCGGCTAAGGATGCCGAGAGGTGCGGCTCAGGTTTAGCCATCGCGAATTGCCTCGTAAGCAGATTTCCCCGTTAATAAGCCATTATGTGCAATACACTTCCACCCTAGGGCATATACGTAGCTCTTGCGACTCTACTCTAGCCGGCCGGTTAGGGCAAGCAAGAGGTAGGTATTAATTATATATTGTTTAATTTGGTGATAGCAAACGGACGGCTGGAAGACAGTGGAGTCTTACACCTATATTCTGAAACGTTTTCTCAAACTCGACTCAACCTTACTCCAACACATTGGTATGATTAATCGTCACTATTTTCCTTGGCTCGAGATGGTTTCTCATTGGAGGTGAGTATCGAACTGTCAAAATATAAGGTTGGTCGAAAGGTACCTTGAGGCGTCCTCGAAATGAAGTAAAGTGGTTATAAGTTATAAATCATTTTTTTTGCCAAATTTTGATTGTTAATATATAAAACCTGTGTCGTTACTCATTAGAGTTTACTCAAGCAACCAACTAAAAATGTCGTTTTCAAGGAAAGTTTCAGGAGTTCCTTAAGATTTCCTCCAATGAGTAGTGAAGGACGTAGGTACATAAGGTTATGTTTAAGAATACAGGTGTTAGTAATGCGGATGATTCAAGTCAGTTTAAAACAGTCTTCAAGGAGCATAGCATTTTTACATGAATTAACTAACATCCATGTAATTAACAAATAAAAATGCAAAATCTTTTGATTATAATTAAGTTATTGATTAACTAAAAATATGCATAATAATGAGCATTAATTATAAAAAACTTAATAAAAAAACTTTCAAATTGGAGAAGCGTGCGAAGGTATTTTACAAACAGGATACAGATTTGAAAAATCTTTGCTCCATAGACTGAACCGCTTAACATCTTGTTTTTTGGGCAAAGGTTGCAGTGCAGCCGTCGATATGTTTCTTTTGAGTTTAACTTCAGTGCTAAAAACAAATAAAATTTATGAAAGATGATGAATTACCATGAAGGCAAGAAAGATAAGCCCCCGACTTTTGGTGGCAAGCTGAAAAGAGCGGTTTCATTTTATTCGGTTGTATTTTATTTCGAAAATGTGTGTTTCTTTCAGTGTTTGTTCTTTATAATGGTGGATTATTATTCGCAAAGTGTTTGAGAACAAGCGTGAGTGTTGCGAAGTGATACAGTGTTTAATTTATATGATTTTCATGCTTGTTCCAAAAGCTCCTAGTAATCGCTAGTGCAGTTTTTCTACCGCTTCACTAGCGTAATAATTTTTCTGACTAAATTTGACCATACTGACTAGACTTTTACACCCATATTTTTAAATCTTCACTCAAACTCGACTCAATCTTACTCCACCTCATTGGTATGATTAGTCGTCACAAGCTACCTTCACTTAAGGAGATTTCTCATTGGAGGTGAGTATTGAACTGTCAAATATAAGGTTGGTTGAGAGGTACCTCGAGGCGGCCTCGAAAGTGGTTACCTATAAATGAGGTTTTTGCCACTTTTTGCTTAGTTAACTACTTAATTTGTTTATTTTTTACTCTATTATTTTGTATTTTTAAATTTGTGTGCTTCGGATTGTTATTATAACCTGTGTCTTTCCTCATTGGAGTTTGCTCAAGCAACCAATTAAGAATGTTATTTTCAAGGAAAGTTCGAGGACTTCCTTAAGGCCCTCCAATGAGTTTGAGTGAAGGACGTCCTTAAGGTTATGTTTAAGAATACGAGGGTTAGACTTGACCAGGACTTGGCAAAACCACACTGTAGGACTAAAAAACATAGAAAAATAAGGAAGAGCTATAAAGGACTTGTATCCATGGCCGTAAAACCCATTACAAAAAAAAAGAAATCCCCAGGAGGCACACATAAGCGAAAATGTCCTTATAAGTAACTAAGTATTTTAAATAAGTGTTGTACGGTCTTGGATCCGAGCGTGTGTCAAATCGAAAAAGTTTAGAAGAAAATAAAAAGGATTGGTACCAAATAAGAAAAGTTAAAGGGCGCACGATGGCCCCGCCACAACAAAACAACTTGTTCACGATGGGTAGATTAGGTTCGTTAGGTTATCTTGTGACCAAAACATCACTAAAGCTTAGGGCGCAAATATTATAGACCCAAAAAAACTTTGTAAAGGACAATAGGGTAGGTTTGTTAGGTTTCCTTTTAAAAATAAAACACCTACCTTTATATCTATGGATTTAATAATTTGTCACGCATCTTTCACAGTTGAACGAAAAATGACGTAAACCACGGCCACTTCCGACGTCACTGCGCCTATGATCGCAACGGTGCACCAGTCTAGACGCCGTCTCCTCTTTGTATTTGCTCCATGAGTTAAGCAACAGCAGGTGCGACCTAACTTAGAGTGAATAACACTTGGCGTATTACGTTCAGCCATTAGTCCGGCTTGTCTGGTGGAGCCAAGAAGAATTGTCTTCCCCGAGGGAGTCAATAGGGGAGACATGTCTTTCTACGAAACGTTATTTTCAAACAGGGCTCCAACTTCCATAAAGTCTGCACAGAAACTACTTGGGAGGAGGTTAGCAGCACCTCACTCGCAACATTTGAATGCGACTAAAAAAAATCTGCATAATGCAAATACAAATGTACCACCATTCCCCTTTTTCCAAAGAGCGTGGTCACCCTATTTTGCAAGTACCAACGAGATAAAGTTTGTATTTGCTAGAAAGAGACAGGGTCCTCCACTATTTCTATCTCTCTTGGCTCGGCCTTGCCTCCATGCAAATTTGCTGAAGTACTCAGTCCTGTTTATTTTCCATATCCATACTAATAATATTATAAATGCGAAAGTATGTCTGTCTGTCTTTCTGTCTGTTAGTTCTGTTACACTTTCACGGCCGAACAGCTTAACGGATTTTGATGAAATTTGGTATGAATATAGTTGAAGACCCGGGGTCAAACATAGGCTACTTTTTGACGCAGGCGGAGCTGCGGGAAAAAGCTAGTATTTATATTAATTCCATGTCGGGGGCTGATTTTAGAAAAGCAAAATGGATGGTCCACGGTTTTGTTTTAAGTTCCTACTACGTAAGTACATAATCACGACCCTGTTAATGGTCAGGCACCTTACTATCATCTCTAATAGAAGGGCAGAAACGGGTGAGCAAGCGAGATGTCGCCTTACACCTTGTATTGCGCCATATCGTTAATTCACTCTTTTCTGCCCTGCGTTTAGAGATGATAGTAGGCCCAGTGCTTCGAAATGCACATTAAGCCGTTGGTCCCGGTTGTTATAGTTAAATGATGTTAGGCTAATCATATTGCCTTTAATAATACACTGTCAGATTCAGTACAGACCTCGGGTCATGTTTCAGTTGGTCTAGTTTCCCTGTAAAAAGGGTCCCGGACGTCATTCGGCATTGTAACAACCAGTGCCGCCAAATCAACGATCATGACTTACAGCGTACCCTAGGTTACGAAGCGTTAGTTGAGGACGAGAAAAGAAAAGCTTGCTTGGATGAAGAAGAATGCCGTCCAACAAGCTTATTTATGAGAGACCATCAAACTACTTTGGGAAACACGAAGCCAATGATCTTGACTGTCATAAATAATGTCTACTTATGACTAGGAACTAAAGGAATTAGGTCAGGATGTCGCTTTACACACCATATTGCGCCATCGCGCTTTATATTTATTAATGATATTAAGCCTCCAAAAGCCGAGAGGCGGTTCTGAAAAAACACCGGGAAATTTCCAAAGGCGGTAACGGATTAACTAAACTTTTGGTAGAAAATCACGGTAAGATGGCTACTACTACTCATCTTAGTGCCTTTCCGGTTGCATCTTTGGTTGATTGCCTCGGAGCCTAGGGTCCGCTTTCCTACTTTTTCTTCTTTATTTCACACTGTCTTCGGCATCCCTGGTTGTTAGTCCATTAGCACGCATATCCTCCGTTGTGACGTTCAGCTAGCACTTTTTGGGTGCGGCCCGGTGGAGGCGGCATGGCTAGACTAGCTTGTTCCCTACATAATTAGCCGGTTTTAGCAAGACGTTGCCGTATTATCTTAAGCGGCTCTCCTGAAGTTTGTCCGCTATGTCACAAACATGAATGCTGCCCTGGATACGAGAGTTTCGTATGCGATCTTTCCGCTACACTCCGCACATCCACCGCAACATCTTCATCTCAGTGACACGCAACACCTGCTTATGCCGCTCGAGCGCTGGCCACGCCTCGCTGCTATGTAGAAGGGCAGGCCTAATCATAGTTTATACATAGATCTGTCCTTTAAGTCAAACCGAAATTTTTGGGTTACAGATGACACCAGTCACCTCGCGCCATTTTGACCAAGCTGCTGCTATTCGGGCTTTGACGTCGCAGTAGGATGGCTGTTAGCGCTAAATCAATACTTCCCAAATTGCTCCCGTGATTTCGATAGTGTACTTACGTAAGTATATTAAGACCTAACCAGGGAAAAATAATAAGCAGATCAATTATAAGATTATTTTATTGTCATACATTATTTTGTATACAAAAGTAAAAAATATGGATTAGAAGAATAATAGAACAAACCACTTAAAATGTGGCGGTAGTTATGAATATCCACACAGTGTTCGTAAAACGAAACCACTTTTAAATTAAAAAAATTGGTGAAAATTTTTCATGTCAGCTGACCACTAGATTTATATGGGGTCAGCTGACAGTGGGGGTTCTTAGTATATTGTTTTTATTGAAAGTGGTTTAGTTTCACAATTTGGTCAGTGGTTTCAAAATAAGAATGGAGCCCCATTTTCGAATGAACGAGTTTGACTTAATATATGTTGAATGAATACGAAAAAAATCATTTGGTGTTGAACGAAAATTATTCAATATCGAGCAAAAATTTCAATTCAAAAATAGCACTCCTGCAATGGATCGCTGTAATTAAAATGTATGACTATTAACTACTTTTAGTATTCTTATTTCGGATGAAAATCGTTCGACTTACAATATATAAATATAGAAACGAATAGCATTCGACATTGAACGAAAATTATTTAACTCGCCGATTTTGTGTCAGTCATACATTTCAAAAATTAGGCTCCTGCATGTTTATCTAACAACACAGTCACTTTTTATGAACATTTATGTATACGCACTTATATATTACTAGCTGTTTCCCGCAGCTCTGCCTGCGTCAAAAAATAGCCTATGTTTGACCCCGGGTCTTCAACTATATTCATACCAAATTTCATCAAAATCCGTTCAGCGGTTGGTCCGTGAAAGCGTAACAGACAGACAGACAGACCGGCAGAAAGACAGACAGACTTTCGCATTTATAATATTAGTATGAAAGTATGGATATATCTAGTATCTATCTTGCATAATATAAAGCACGACTATGGAAGACATACGTATCTAATAAAAATAGGTACCTACTAAATAGGTTTTGTAAGTAAGATTTTTCAACATTGTATCAGCATAGGAGCCTTGAATGAATCAGTATTTCGACCTTTATCTTACCTATTCGCACAATTAAAAACATTTTCTTTACAGAATCATCGTACGAATGAAATCTTAACTTTAAGTTAGCTAACATTTAGTTAAGTGTAGGTGTACTTATTTTATTGATTCCATACAAAATTGATCTCACAATCTTATTGTGACTAGGCTAATACTATGGTACGCCATAATTATGTATACCCAAATAGATAAATACTAACCCTCTTATTCATCAAAATTTACGAACTCTCCTATAAGTACAAGTTATACTAAAATATGTTTCGTCTCGTTCTTTCACGTCAAATATAATAAGACAGAAAGGGCTAAATACATTTTAGTTAATTTAGGCTTAACGAACGTTTGGTAATTTTTATCAATAAGGGGATAAATAATTTAGATACTAAATCTTAGTTCCTGCTCTACTTTTGAGAGGTTCCGTTATATACTCTCTTATCTTTCTCGTGAGTACATTTTTTCTCAAGTTTCTATATTTTATCGAATTAATAGTACTTAAAGATATATTAATGTTAATTTCACATTATGAGCTCTACTGTTTTACATTATTTGTAGTAAAGGAGAATGGGCAAAAATGTATGGGACGCGGTCCTGGGACCAATACAAATATTGGTGATATATGTTAGATCGGACGATATAGTATACATATACAAAGGCGCTTTTTGAAATTCGACCGGGTTTTGGTACAGTCGCAAAGAGAAGTTTTTGTAATAAAAATTAAAATTTTACAAATGATCATATTTGTCCACATTGGTTTAATTTAGTTCAAGCACTGCATACGTGGGCCAATGGAACTGAACCTAGAGGTCGTGGTTTTGATTCCCACAAGAAACCTTCTTCGTGTAGTTGTTTCCAGTTTAGGAAAATAAGTTACGTGTGCACTTTAAGTCGTTGGTCCTGATTGCCATCTGATGGTCGCTAAAAGAATTACGTCACAGACCGAAAGGCGGTTCGAAATAAAAATTATTCTCACCAGTTCTTAAATTGATTAAGTATTTGCCAAGGATAGTTCTAGCGTCTCTATATTGATTAAGATCTAATGTTTCAACTACATTTTGGATCTAAGATTTGACTGACAGAGAATGCCTTAAGGCATTAAATTTTCACCTTTTGTGTTTTGTTGTATAAAGTGCAATAAAGATTAAGTAAATAAATACAATAGAGTAAACACTCATTGAAAGTAGTCCAACCCAAAAATGCAATTCGAATCCAATTCATTCAAAAGATTTTACAGGAGCCCAAAACGAACACGGGAAATAGCAGTTATAAAAGGATATAGATCTGATTCTTCTTTCGTGTCAATGACTAAACCTAAATATATTCGGCAAAATCGGACGCAACATTCACAGCTGAGTCAGAAGCCATAGCCAAATCGTCCCATGTGCATAAAGACGGCCAGCTAGGACACGACAGCAAATGGTCCATCGTTTGCACCGCGCCACTACACCTACCCACACCCGATCGAAGTCTATTTAGGGACACAAGGCAGGTAACAGTTAACCAACTGGCATAGTTACCGGGTTTACGCTAAGATAAGATAAAGGTACAATAATAGGTTTGATGTGCGTTGCGTTGGTGCTAACACATGCTCTTTTTATCACACAGAAACCATACGATTACCCTTTACACTCACACACTAAGTGGCATAATACAATAGGCGGCCTATTTGATGATCCTTTCGTTGTTATTGTAAAAAAATAATTATTTTATGCACACTTCACTCTTCTTCTTCACTTAACTCAACTATTACGATTGATTTAAGTAAACATATATTTTTACAAAGAAAATAATTTTAAATTCAAACAATTTTCAATTGAAAATAAAATATTTGGCATCCGACTGTACAAGTACCCGGTTGATTAGATTTTTTCATTATTTTTTTCTTTTTATATGCCCTATGGTCTTAAGGACCAATTTGTCGCAATCTCCTTTATTTATGAGCATTTTCTGTTGTCAATTATTATTTCGTTTTACCATCTATCTAGTCATTTATATAATTTTATTCTTTTATTAACATAAAGATTACCACATTTAAGTGGTAGGATTATGTGCTTAATATAATACTCTAAATACACTGTGAAATTTTAGTCGTTTTGGACCCATCGTCCAGTGACTCCATTCGAAACATGAAAAACAAATTTGGACTTCCCATAGTAAGTTGTGACCACGTGACCTATGTGATGAGACATTTTGTATGAAAGGTCCAAAAATTTACTTCATATTTCGACCCATGTATCTTGGGGAAAGTTGTTCAGTTGCATGAATGGAGTCACTGGAAGATGGGTCCATAACGACTAAAATTTCACGGTGTATAAGTATTTTTAATTGTATGGACGGCAACAGCAATATTTTATATACTTACATATTAAAATTATTTGTACCTACAAAATATTAAGCTTATAATAAGTTAAAAATAAATTAACAATTAGAATAAATATTAATAATTTATTACATTACTGGAGTCTAGGGCTGTCTGACTGAAAAAATAATTTATGTATAAGCTTATTTAATTAAAGTAAAAATAATCACTGTGCCTACTTACTCCTAAGATTCTAAGACATATCTTAAATTTAAGGTAAGTATCCAAATGTAATCAACTTAATGTTAAAAAGCGAATCATAGTAGCTGAGTACTCACATTTTTAAAAACTAGGGTCCATATTTTTAAACAATATTGTATTTTAGCATTGTTAAATTGTAATTATAGACTGTTTAAAAATTTAAGGCGCACAACTTTATAATTTGTTGACAGAAAAATGAGCTGGTTCATTGCTTTAACCAGCCCTAAACCCTGCTTATACAGGCTGGTTTTCTGACCAAATGAGATTCGACGCTGTGAAAATGCTTAATTTTAAGGCGTTTGTAACAATTCAAAATAATGTTTAGGATTACACAGTTATGAAATTGTAACCATGCTAAGATCTGCTCTACACTAAAAGCTCTAAAAGTGAAAATATTTGTGCAAGAAAGATTTTGATCGTCGATTGTTTATATAAAGAATAATTTCCTCTAATAACGTATCATTGCTTACATATCTTCTGACAAATCCTACTGGTTTATGGAATATTATTTATGCATATAAAAAAGGGTGCAGTGTGTGTAAGGTGCTTTAGAGAGTATAAATCAGTGAAATGTATCTATCAACTATGAATCCCCGACGATAAGTTGGGAAAACTAGGTTCTCCCCATTTTTATGGAAAAGCAGCCTGATAACATTTCATATTTTATATTTTATAGAGTACATTACAGTACATTTTCACAATATTGCTCTGACCCCTAAATTTACTAAAAACATGTATCACCAAAACATGGTCCCTTATCAGCATTCTCTTTTCCTTACAAACAAAAGCTCGATACGAGCCATTTATTTCCATTCCTATATAAAACAGCACAAAGATTAGGGATAGAAGTTCTGAAGAGCGTCAGAATATATCGAATTATAAGTGTCCCTCAGAACATACACGCTGTCATTTGGTTTTCCGTTGAATACATACGGACCTTTTAGATTCGTTACTTTCGAGTTATTTATCGTTGGTCTAGGTTTCGGCTTAGGATATGATGGAGCATTGTAGCTCGGACGAGGAGGCGAAGGCATTATAGGCTGAGGACCTCCATAACCGAAGTCAACTGGAGACATCTGAGGTACTTGTGGATAACCTCCTGCACCATTCCATTGGTATACTCCTGTAGGTTTTCCGTTTGAAACAAAATCCAAGGGCAAGTTGATGAATGGGTCAGCAGCGGGCGGCAACATAGGTGCCATTGGTGGGCCGATGTTTGGTGGCTGAGATACGTAACCCAGTCCTGGCACGAACATGTAAGGGGTTGGAGGTAATCTGATGTAGAAAATTGGTGAATTGTCGTATTGTAAGGAATTGATGTTATCGTTGGCGAAATTGTCTCCGTTGCCGTTTTTCTTCTTATTCTGCTGCCTACGCCTTGATGGTAACGTACGTGACAAATCTTCATCATCAAAGTTATCATCGTTTACAGCGAATGTGACATCATCGTCATCATCTTCAGCATAATCTAACCCTGAAGAGAGAAAAGACGGGAAGTATCCAAAGAGATTTAGGGCTTTATTCTTTCTGTTCGATGGTGCTGGTGGTAATGTTGTTCTTTCTTCTTTGAAATCATCTTCAAGTTTGCTTTGACGGTTAGTAGTTTCTTCAGTTAGGGCAGCAGCACGTGATCTTCTGGAACTCGGGGCGCTGTGGACGTGGCAGACCAACACCAGCAAGGCCAGGGCGAGGAAGAGGTTACTGGAGTACTCCATATTCTATCCTGGAAAAAAGAAAAGGATTCTTATGAGCGAATGCGCGTGTCAAGCGACGACGTGACGCGACTACTATTGGATTGGTCGCCATTTAGTGGTATTTTTATATCTTGAACTTCTCCGTGCTTCGGAAGGCACGGTAAGCCGTTGGTCTCGGTTGTTATCGATAGATAGCAGACGTGAGGCTGTGTTAGATGCCATATGGCAGGCTGAAAAATTCTGACAGTATAGGTCACTAACACACCTCGGGTCATGTTCCTGTTGGTCTGGTTACCCTGTAAAAACGGTTACGGTGGTCAGACGACAGTCGCTCCATTGTAATAACCAGTTCCGCCAAATCTAGGATCATGACTTACAGCGTACCCTAGGCTACGAAGCGTAGGTTGACGACGCAAATAGGAGTACACGCTAGGATGATGATGACTAAATTTTAATATAGTTCCAGTTTGGAAAAAGGAGCGTCATTTAATCTGTATCTTTTCTAAATAAGGTTATTAACAAACAAACAAATTGCAAGCGTTTTTAGGTTTAAAATTGATTCACTGGCATGTAAAAATATTTTTAAATTTGACAAGGGTAGGACCAGAGATTAGAGCGTTTAGTAAAGATTTATAATACCTAAGGATAAATCCCAACGAAAGAATTTTTCACCCGACCTAATCTAACTTCTTCCTGATTTGAGATATCAAATCCACTGGGAGCAAACAGATGGTGAAATTTCAAATTAATATTTATCTAACTTCATTCCAAGTAATCCTGGATGATAACTGACATAAAACGCTGTTCCGGATGTGATGCGAACTAGATTTATGCAAAGCAATATGCGATTAAAAGTCATATATGTAGTTTAATTTATATTCTAACAAGCACCTGCTACGCCAAGGAATTCTAAAATTTTTGATTTTCGTCTAAAAAATTGTAAAATTTATTAAAAAATAAATAATGACAGATGAATAATGCTTGTGTACTGTAAGTCTTAATTTTACTACAACTTAATAATTGGACATGCCAAGCATGACCTGAGATAAGTACTCTAGAATATACTTATCTAAGTAGTTACAGCAAGCGCAATAAGTCAAGGTGGCCCGATTTTCAGAATTAATGAAACATTCCTTTATAGAAGATGAATACTGTTCAAGAAAAAAAAAAACAAAAGCGATCTCTACACAAAGCACCAACTCTCTTCTTCAAATTCAAATTTTTCTTACTTTGACTTATTCAATAGAAATATATTTACTTAGAACATAAATAGTATACAATAATTCTACATTTATGACAATAGGTAGTAGATGGTTTTCAGAATTTAGAGTGCACAAAGTAATCATTTTGATCAATTCTCTAACCAAGATAAAATAAAAGTACTTGAAAACTGAATGATTAAAGTAAATGGATTAAGGTGCAATAAATAGCGTACAGATAGACTAATAAAAAATTATGGCCGATATCCTCCCGGCTAGATTTCAAATTAATCTCAGCTATGTAGACATAACTTTTAATTGGTGTGCAAAGCCTATTCATCGACAGTTTCCCGTAGTTACGCCTTTATTCAGAGATCGGCTTTGAAATTAAAAAACCATAAGACTAAGTAAATAATCTTCTACCACAAGAACGCGACTGGTTGCTAGTACATACTTTAAAGTCCTCGTAGCCAGTTGCTGTATCCGCTGATAAGGAATAAGCATATAAACACCAAATTCAGGAAACTCGTGAAAGTTGTACTTCGTAATTTTTACATATTGTAAACATTTTGCTGGTACATTCTACGATAGCTCAGAACCTAAAGCAAAACTTGGTGTCCACTTCTCTACCCAGGTCTCTACATACTTCATTCCAGTACTAAACAGATTACTGAATACTACCGTTTATTATGCGAACAAGGACACTACAATATCTGCCGTGAGTTTCTGAGGAGTTGAGTATCGCTTACACTTCTACTTGCTGCGCATCGGTATGAATATTTTATAATCTTAGAAATACCACCGAATTTGACACATATCAAATTTTGTAACAATTGAACCCAAGTTGGTTACCCTGTGGACACTAGTCCACAAATGAGAGGATTTAACTATCTCCATAAAATATAGGTAGCTAAGAACCATCTTCTTTTTTTTTTAAAAAAAGGCCTTACTGTCGGCTCGTCATTAACGCTACATTCAAACAACAAAAGCACGTCAAAGTCAACCCCCCCCCCCCCCCCTTTTTTTAGAATTCAGAAACCTGTGTAGAACATTCTTCACATTAAGTTCTTTACGACGGACAACGAGAGCGATAAATGAGAGCAGAGAACACGTAACTACATATAAATAAAGGATGAAATAAATATGAAATAGTATGATTATAAGGAAATGAAACTCTCGAGTAAATCAATACATTTATATATAAGTAGGTATATTTAATCTATAAAAGTTTGTTTATGTACAACTATGTGTAATTCTAATTTTCTAATATCGGTACTAAAGTTCCTGATTCTCCTGATATACGACTTTATTAATCTCATCTAATAGAATTTAGATATTTTAATGCTCATAATAGATAGGTATAATAATACAACGTTTTTTTTTCTTTAGATCTAATTTGTGATGTTGCGATACATTTTAAAACTTTAAATTGATTTAGTTAAGTATTTATCTTAAATTAAATCCTAAAAATAACTAGACGTCATAAAGGACAGTTCAATCTAACGCGAATCCCGCGCGACAGGCGGGATGCCCATAGAAATGAGAATCGGAAGAAGTACCGTAGCGTATGAAAAAGTTAACTGGCCTGCTAGTGACACTTCTATATATTCTTATTTCTGTGGGCGTCCCGCCACGCGAGCGGGATTCGCGTCAGTGTGAACGGTCCTTAAGCCCGATGGAGCATGACTGCGTTTCCTTAGATTATGTTATAAATTTTACGATAACAACACATCTTCCTTGTGGTCGGACGCAGTGGATTTAACATGCGAAGGGCAAGTTCAGTGCTAATTAATTAATGTCTATGCATTAGTTCCCACGAGTTCGATGTGGTTTGCGGTAGACGTAGTAACGACAAAGTAACAAAAAAATATAAGGTAAGGTGACATAAAATAAATTAACAAGAATACGAAGTGCTCAAGTACATAAATATTTTAAATGCCGACAGTAATTTATATGAAATGTCATCCACATAAAAGATTTTACCATGCAGGTAACACAAGACAGTAATGACCATGAACAAGTTTATCATTTTTATTGAAATGGATAATAAAATATTTGTGTAGGTATTTATTAATTTTTCTGATTAAAAGAAGGGCTATGCTAGGGCTGGTACTTATTTGTACTATACTGAATAATTTCAATATTGCAGTCAGCGGTGTATCTACCATCCAATCATCTGTACGATGGTTTGAATACATGTACTCGTAGCTCATAGTACTTAATAATTCTGTGACACGGGTACCTACGCATGCCCGACTTACCTGACTCGATCCGAGACCCGAGTCAGTAGCATCCTAATATCTCATCCTTCCCCAAACCCCACCATGCATACTTATATTTTGTACATTATATTTGGGTGTTCTACTCCATTAATTTTTATCATTCATATCAAACTTTTCAACACAGAAAACAAAAACTTAAATAAATAAGTTGTAAGCCTTTGAAATTCGGTGGAAGGGTGAACTGTCAAAAAACAAGGAAAGGATGCACTGTGTGTGCAGTGACGTCACTGCCACTTGATTTCGTGCGTACAAAAGAGATAGCAAGACGTCCCCACCACGCTCCCACTTTTCTTCTTGAGAAAACTATAAAATCCAATTACTGCCTTAATTAACAACCAATTTTGTTATTGTTTTCGGAATCGGTTACTTTTTTAGTGTACAAATTGTTTCAGTAAAATGATAACAGTATGAATACAGTCAAGTAGCCTATTGAATACTGTATAAATCAATCAATCAACTTTATTGCGTATTATGGGTGTACAATGGTGCTGTAATTTTACTAGAGGACATGCTTTTTGCGATTATTAATGGCATTTTTCTTTTCAATCTGCATTTATATTCTTGGAACATTTAATACAAGTTGATATGAATACCAAACCATATTTAGCCCATTCTACATTCCCTCATTTATGCTGATTACTTTCCAATTAACCGACTGGTAGTACAGTAACGAGCATTAACACATACACAATTGTATTCAATTTTAGACCTCGTTTCAATGACTTAAGAACCAATATGTATACATGTTAATGCACGTGACTGTACATGATGATAGAATAGTGGTTTACCAATAAATTTTACAGCAATCCCAATATAGGAGTTGGTCTGGCATGTTAGCTCCTTTAAAGGCTCGGAAGGATTGTTTAAATACAAACACACCCTGTATCTTCGTATATGTCTAGCTATCAATCATTTCAATCACAACTTGCCTTTTTTTAGTATTTACTCTGCGGTGCCGTGTTTTGATCTAGGAATACCGTATAAAGATTGTCATATCTTTGTAACGCACTTCCATAGGTCTTAGGAATCCAATAAATTAACGAGTGCGTTACATAATTAATAGATTCTGTACGGTCACGAACATTAACACATATACAATTGTATTCAATTTCAGACCTATTTTCAATGACTTAAGAAACAATGTGTATACGTGTTAATACTCGTGACTGTACACCTGTTGACAGAGATTTTTGAAACCGCCTTTCGTACTCCTACTTGGTTCCATATCGACCATCAAATGGCAGCCGGAACCAACGGCTTAACGCGCCTTCCGAAGCACGGAATCATCATTATTAACAGACAATCAGGAGATTCAAGCCTACGATGTCCAAACCAAATTAGAAACAATAAATCGAACCCACGACCTCCGGGTTTGAGGTAAATGCCTTAATCGCTGGACCAAGGAGGCAGTAGACTCAACGACTTCTTTACTACGTACGTCAGCATTTTTAATAATTTTGTACCCACGCTTAGCCTATACAAACGAGGTCTCAAAACTAATGAAGTCAATGCAATAAATTGCGGGAGTTTGCATACAACAAAACCATATCCCAACAATCCTGTTTGATCCTACTATTCAGTACTACAAAAAAATAATACAAAGCAGACAAGGTCGGTTGTTTACCCGATTCAGTTGCAATTTATAAATAACACAGAATTAACACTTCAATATAAAATTGATGATTTCTGTTTTCAATTTATTTCGCGTCAATGGTATCAAACTTTGTCATCCCAGTGCCTCAGTTATGAAATATTTAAAGTAAATGGCACAGTAGAAATTACATACAAATAAATACATTTTAATCAAGGGGTGTTTTGTATAATTGTATAATCTCTTCTGTCTGTCTTTAGCCTGATAAAAGTAACCTGTACTTTTATCAGGCTAAAGACATTCAGCCTTTCCAGGCTACCTTTAGAATATGAAAAATAGATTTTAAATACGATTGCATAACAATTTTGTATGCCAAATCTATAGTGCCCGTGGCGATAAGAGGTCATTACGAAATTTAATTCAAAATCCTAAGGCAATCTATTGCCTCTGCGTTTAAAAAATCTCATAGTAGAGGCACTGAAAGAAACCATTTCAACTGATCAGACTCTGTCTACCTAAGTACCTACGTACACTTATCAGTCTAGTGGTACGAACACTTGTAAATTCTTGATATTAAATGATATTATTGATTATTTTTAAGTAGTGAAACATAAAAAAAAATTGAAGTCTATCTTTTTATCTTTCTTTTACTTCTGCTACACGTTTAAATATTATTATTTTTTTTTTAATAAAATAAAATTATAAATGTACTTTGCGACAGTGCGATTCATTGTCGCAAACTCAGATAACTCCTCTGTTGTCTCGTTATTTGTGGTTAAGTGAATAGTTATGTCGTGCCCGTCTGACAGCTTTGCACCTATTTATTTTTAACTAGACATGAATTTATAATGAGACAATAGGAATTTATGAAAATTATAGCGCATTTTAATGTCTATCAGATGTGAAAAAAATTAAGTAAATCAATAGTCTGGAAATCGATTAAAAATAAAAGAATAACAATAACTTGACCAACCACTTTGTTTTAATATGGTTTATATACAATTTTTGGTTAGTCTAATTACATTAAAATGTGGTGATATTTTATCTGTACGTACGTAAATATTAAGATTCTTTTAAAAATGTTCGTAATTGCTTAAACTCATAGAATATTAAAAAAAAAATGATTCAGTTTGACCAAACTTACATAATCTATGATTGAAACAGAGAAACCTATCTACTGTCATCTAACATATAATTTTTTTATATCCATACTGTCTGTCTGTTACGCTTTCACGACCATATCGCTGAACGGATTTTGATGAAATTTGGTATGAATATAGTAGAAGACCCGGGGTCAAACATAGGCTACATTATGACGCAGGCAGAGTTGCGGGAAAAAGCTTGTAATCTATATTTAAAAATGCTATGAATCTTGTATCCTTGTTAATTCTTATATTTTATTACATTAGAAAACAGGTGCAAATTCAAGGTTTCGCTATCTTGGTATAAATCTCCGTTTTATCGACGGCTATTCCTTATTAATTAGACCCCTTTTTAATTGGCTTACGTCTAGAATCCTAGGTCGTTGGTACTAAAACCCGGTTACATGCGAAAAATGGTTTCTCTATTCGTTGTATGAGATCAATATAGGTAAATATTATCAAAGTAATGTACATAAGTATGCATAGTAAAAACCTGGAATCAATTTCATTTTTCTTTCAACGTTAAATTTCAGTTAGAATGTTTCTGTGTTTTTTTTTGTTTCCACTTATTTCTAGATGGATATTTGGAATTTTAGGTTTGTAAATTTTATGAAAATACGAAAACAAAGCTGTAACTTATATCTAAGTAGAGAGCGATAAATAAGGTACTTTTTATATTGTTATGCCTTTACCATGAGATTTTTTAACAGAGGCGCTAGCGACTTACATAACATTTTCGTTGGGAAAGTCATGAAGCGCCCCTGGCGGATATAAAGGAAACTAAGAAATTCCATACAAAATGTGAATGCACTCGAATGTCTGCGTTATTTTTTTTATACATCGAAGTAGGCAAACAGGCGTACGGCCCACCTGATGGTAAGTGGTTACCGTAGACTATGAACGCCTGCAACACGTAAGATGTCACGAGCGCGTTGCCAACCTGTCCGCTGTCAGCACAGCGACCCCTCTGAAGCCTGGCGACCCTACTCAACAGCAGGAACACAACACTGCATCCCAGAGTTATTTGGCTGCGGTCATCTGTAGGGTGGAGGTACTTCCCCAGACGGACTACTCCTTACAAAATGTCCTACCTCTCTTTCTTCTGCGTTGATGAATCTCGTGGTAAAGTCACTGTATCATTGTAATCACTCCGCCTGTAGTTAATAATCAGCAAAAATTGATTTTCACACTTCGAAACTATACTTTATAAATTATTGACTCTTATGTTATTATCAGAAAATAACGAGGCACTTAAGGCGCTGATTGTACCTTCTTCTAGGTTATAATTTGTCGAGTTTAAAGCTTAATGGTATAGCTCTATATGTTAATTAAGTAACGTTATGTCAAAATTACTTAAGGTATGCATAGGTAATATTTTTTTTTTGTTATATACGTTGCATCATTTATTTTCATTGGGATGATTTTATTAATTCACCATTGAAATTAATCGTTCTTTTACATGTAGGGTTTTTCCTAAACATGGTCATCGATAATTTACTATACTTTTTTATAATCTAAGTGAAAAAGAAATAGCAGAAAATCAGACTGGGCTTTGAAAGAACCGGATGAGGACGCAACCGGGAGAGCGTTAAAAAGAGAGTTAGAAAGTTATATTATTGGGCACAGCATTTAATTTTTGTATAATCTGTATATTCTATATGTTATCTTGGTGACATAAAGAGTTTTCATTATTACCTAATAACACAATTAGAGATGGGCGCATACCCGGGAAAATTCCCATTTACTCCCGAAATTTTAAAAAATTCCCGGGAATAAATTGGAATTAACTATTTTTCCCCTTTTCTTTCCCTTGCATTTCATTTTCTCCCTCCAGAATTTCTTCCCGCTGGCCATCTCTAATCACAATCAAATTTATATGAATGAACCCTAAACCGTTCTGGCGGCTCATTATTATAATTTGTTCGTCGTTAAATTAAGAAATAATCTATCATGGTTCATTAAAGCTTGTTAAAAGCTCTGTTTAGTATGTATTTATACTAAATCGTTACAGATACATTTCGGTAATGTGCTTATTGCCAACTAGTTAAGCCTAAAAGACTGTAATCAAAGCGTTAGCAAAAAGTTACTAGTCCGTAAGTAATCGTATTAGCCATATTAATTTCGCGTCGTATTAAATAAGGAAATGGTTATTTTACTAAAGCTGGACCATTAAATATTCACATTTGGCGTACAATGACCTATGAGTTTGAATATGCCCTGAAATTTCAAAGTGCAATATATCAGAGAGACAAGCAGGGCGTTCATTCTCTTATTTTACACACACACACATAGTTGAATCGTAATTGGATAGCAATGACAACTTTTGATGTTTTTGGTATTTTGTTACTAATTTTAAGACCAATCGTATTCCATTGGCATGCCACTGAACTGGGAAAAATTCAATCAAAAAATCATCAAAATCATATTTTTTTTTAATAATCGGTACTCTGTTATTTTATTATTCACATTTTTTCCACTATTACCATTTAAATACGTTTTAGTTGCAATTAAATTGAGATTCAAAATTGTGTTAGCAAAATACCAATATTGAGAGGAAAATGTAAGTATAGATTAAATAATCTTATCTTTGGAACTTTTTCTAATCGCTAGCCACGATAGATACCTCAATTGTCATCAAAAATAAGTACCGAAGGGAGGTAAATAATGCATTGCAAAACTTCACGCTCTCCCACAGAACTAGGATAGATGAATAAGAAATGTGACAACGCATTACGGCATTACAAAGGTAATTTCCTTTGCCGGTGCAGGGGAAAGTGAGTATAGTCTGTAATCTGTATTGGCACGGAAAGCGCGGGAATATAAATTGAACAAAATGTACCTACTCACAAAACAGAGGCGGTAATTTTTTAAATTATCGGAATTTGATGTCTTGTGCATCGTTAACTAGTCGCCTATCACTTTTTGCGTGACATTGGTAAATGGAAATCGAAACAAGGTTCAATGACATCAATTTTATATTATACGTGTATTTTGTTGTCGTGAAGCACAGATTATTTCTGATTCTGAAAAATTGTATTTTAGCATCAGAATATCCTGTTTTCTGTCAATAACTAAATTATTTTACTTCATTCAAAGTGCGGAATTACGGAGGAGGAATCGAAGCGATTGAATTCGGCAGTTGTCCCAAGTCAGAGATGTTGTGCACAGAATTAAGAGGCAGAAGTGGAAATGGGCGGGACACACAGCACGGATGAACCGAGACAGGTGAACCAGATAGGTCATGGAGTGGAGACCATGGGCAATTATGCGAGGTAGAGGCCATCCAGCATTACGTTGGGTGGACGTTATCAAGCGCCACGCAGGCACCAACTGGATGCAAGCGGCACGGGTGAGATAATATTGGAAGAATATAGTATTTATTATTTACACACACACGCACTTAAAATCAATTAGTTTCCTACTTATAATCCTGCTCTTTTCCAGCATTTGATAATTTGCTAAGATTTCCATCGAACATCGCACCAAAACAATTGACCGAGCCCACTCTTTTCAAATCATTTGACACGTCGACTTTTGATAACCAAGTTGAAAAATAAAGCATCAAGTCGTCATTCCAATTTTGAACTAATTTTCAATTAAATATTAATTTAGATAAAAAAGGACCTCGCTGCGAATTATTTCTGACAGTTGCTGTCAACATAATCTAATGTTTAGATCATCTAATTACTAGTATCAATTTTAAGTGGCTCTAACCTTAGTTATTACAGTGTGTTTTTCAATTTAATTTGACAACTGACAAGCTAATAAAACCGTATTAATTGAATTTAATGTAGTGTTTTGAGATGAGATCAACGACATACACGTGTAGATAAGGCTGTAACCACATTTATATATATTTTCTTCTTAGCTATGTCTCCTTTATTAGTTATTTGTCTAAATTGTATATCTTATGTATGTCTGTAATTACATTAACGAAATTAAAAAATAAATAACTCTTTATTCGACACGAGCGTCAAGACGGACAAGCTAAGTGGGATTGGGCTGGCCATATGTGCCGTATGCCTCCAGATACTTGATAAGCAATACTTAGGGTTCCTGAGAAACGTAGACTAAGCGGGAGACCGAGTAAAAGATGGCGGGATGACCCGGACGAATTCGACAGTAGATGACACCATATGGCAATTAGCCGAGATCCGTGAAAGGCCAAAGGGGGGCTTTAGCCAGCAGTGGGACACAAAGGGCTATTAAAAAAACTCTTTATTGCAAAAATTGTAAAAAGTACGTCAATATTACGATTAGTAAGTATTTTTTTAATTAGGCTTTAGTTTTTATTACCCGACTGCGACAGAAAGAGGATTATGTTTTTCGAAAGTATGTAGGTAGGTATGTTTGTATACATAATTGCTTGGCACGCTCTACAGCATGATCGGCTCGATGGATTTTAGCTTGTAAGGTGTCGTTGGATTCGTATTTACTGTGAGAGTGACACTGAGTATATCAAAATGTAAAAAAAAAAGGGCGGTTATTTTGGGGTTTTTTCATTTCCAAATTGCACAGATATACAGTTGGGTTTTTTAGGTTTTTAAATTACCGTTATCTTATTTATTTTGTTTTTTTTTTATTAAGTACTTTAGATTAATTAAGTTTTAATTTATTACGATTGTCTATGGTATGGTAATGTGTGAAGTGAACCTAACCTAATGCTCGGTACACGTTTAATGAGCATATGATATGATCAAGTTCATCGTAAATAGTCTTAGGTCATTTAAGAACGAGCTTAGCAGCTTACGCCTACAATTTTGATGATCAATACATGAACAAAAAAACATTGAACAATAATGAATTTAATTCAGAGCTTAAGGGTCTTAAGCTTACTTATAGTTTTTGTTGGATAATATTCATACTAATAATAAAAATGCGAAAGTCTGTCTGTCTGTTACGGATTTTGGTGAAATTTGGTATGAATATAGTTGAAGATCCGGGGTCAAACAGGATACTTTTCGACGCTTTTTGAGCTGCGGGAAATAGCTAGTAAACAATAATGAGGTCTATTAAGTGAGCTATGCGTGTTTTCACGACTCAGCGAGTTAAGTGACTGTGAGCATGGCTTAAATTAGATTGGTCGCCACTAGTAGTATATCCATTTGAGCTACTCGGTCCTACGTAACTATATCAATCGTAATGTCAGTTTCGTTTTGACGATCTAACATGTACATAGAATCCATGTTAAAAGTGATTGTTAGGCTATTTTTTTTAAATCTTGTAAAAAAAGACCACAAAATTTAGATGTAATTCTTTAAAACAATAATTTTAACAACACATGGTGCTTGAAATGACCACACAAACCACAAATTATGGAAATAGTTACCATATTTTTTTTTTGTAAAGATTCATAATGTTTTTAATACCTATAAATTTAAGTTCAGCGGAAGCACTGCACGGCCGTTGTAACACGGTAAAAACGATCCTAAAATTGTATGTTTTAAGGTGACTTTACGATGAGTAGGATTTGTTTATCGCAAAAATGTGCCAATGTATTTTTTATATTAAGCTAAGAAAGAAAAGGCTACTTTTAAGGGGGTTTAACCCGGGGGCAACTATAATTAAATGCTATAAATTATCTAAGCTCAAAATAATCATACTGCTGGTCAATGCATACACTACTTCAAAGACAAATCAGTCAATAACATTTAAAAACAAGAATAACTTCAACCAGGAACAGTGAAACTCCGTACAGTGTTTATTAGCATTATGAATGAGAGAAATGTTAGGTCTTACCCTCTCATACATTTCAGTACGACTATTAGTCCCAGACAAAATGATGTACGAGCCAGTCCGGTCATCGTAAAATCAAACACAAGTTATGATCTGGTCTAAGTATAGAGTGGCTATATGTGTATACCATGTCTATGTACCATGTTTTATGGGAATAAATATGAATATGGGTAACGTGAATATTAAGGCCACAATAGAATAGGTATTTATCTAACATTTTGAAAGTTTGTAGTATTTTACACATGGTTGCGACAATCTAGTTATAAATTTCCACTGTTCGAATTATAGTATATTCTTTTAATATCTTATTGATGTTATATTTACTATCTTATATTATTTATCTTGTATATTTTGTAGGTACCTAAGTAAGAATTATAAGGTAAGGTCGGGTACTTACTTTTCTTTATAATTATTTATTAGCGTATTATTTTTAAATTTTGCTCTATTATTAGCCAAACTATTCCCAACAAAGTCAATTTAAAGTAATATTGGAATTTCAGTCAATTAAAAAAAAACCTAGAATATAAAGAAAGAAGGTGTTACCGGTATTTTTTTTTCAAATTGGGATACACCTTGTATTCACAATCACATAAATTATATACCAATTATATAGCACGTCCTCTACATGTATAACCAAGACGAATTTACTCCGCAAATAGATCATACGGCTATTAAAAAATTGCGGTCAATAATTTCGGATTTGTCGGGTTACTTCTTTACTATACTTCTTATAAAAAACAATTCAATTCAAAATTCCAAAAAACAATCAATCAATCAATCAAATCATTTATTTGCAATGTACATGTTACAAAGCGCAGTTAGTATATAACTCTATATCAAAGCTATGCGAGTATTAGTAAAGGGTGGCATTATTCTTAATTTATAAATATTACAAAACTGGAATAAGTTGAAACAATACAATACGTATAACCAGACCAGATGGTCAGATGACCTGAAAAAGGTCGCAGGCAAACGTTGGATGCAGACTGCTGCCAACCGATCATTTTGGAAATCATTGGGAGAGGCCTATGTCCAGCAGTGGACTGACTGCGGCTGAAATAATGATGATGAATACGTATAAAGTACATTCGTTTCAAAAATACGAGCAACAAAGTAAGGTTTTGTCAGAAAAGGAACAATTATGCGTATAAGACACATTTTTATGGAAAATTACGTAGGTAATTATTGATAGTTCTGTCTGATAGTTCCTTAACTGAACTAAGCTGTAGATTAGTATGTCAGCAGCGTACATCACATCTACCGTTGAAGCAAAAACCAGACTCTTTATAGAAAATGGAAATATGGAGCAATTAAGATGATCATATATGGAAGACGCTGATGAAGTTATTGTTAC
Source organism: Euzophera pinguis (assembly GCA_947363495.1). NCBI lineage: Eukaryota > Metazoa > Arthropoda > Insecta > Lepidoptera > Pyralidae > Euzophera > Euzophera pinguis. Next base: position 5,209,994 of record OX376162.1, read on the forward strand.
CTATAATTAAATCGGTCATATGACATTAATAAGCGAATAATTGTTCATAATTGTATGGAAATGCAGCGAGGCGTGAGAGCTAAGTGCTAATCTGAACCTCTACCATGAGATTTTATTAAAGCGACTATTTTCTATGTGAAATCTGTAAAACGCCCCTGGCGGATAGTAATCAATCAATCAATCAAATATTTATTTGCATAAAATGTAAGTTAATATTTGATTTGATAATGTAGTAAGGTAGCTAAATTCCATACAAAATCTTAAAACAGTCGCTAGTCTACGTTAGTAAAAGTCTCGTGGTAGGGAGACTGAAACTTAAGTAAATTTACTTTAATTTTATTAATATTTCATTCGCGCAGATGATAGATTTAGTAGTCAACATTGAAAAAGTTACAATGACAACTTTATTACACTACCCCTCAGGTCTTCAACTATATCCATACCTTGAAAGCGTAACAGACAGACTTTCGCATTTATAATATTAGTATGGAAGTATGGATATGGAAATGTGGATATATATTATTTTATGAAAAATCTATAATGAAGCAAAGATCGCAACTGAAATTACATAAATGGATTTATAATATGCTAAATGGGCAATTGACATGTTAATGCAACATGTTGTAAAAAAATATACAATGTAATTTGTATGAGACAGTTTGTGGACAGAAAAAAAAGTTGCGTGCGCGCAATTAATCGATTGTGAATATATGATGACATTAACTTCAGCAAAACTAGGTGTTGTATGCAAAGTGTCCGACATTTGGGCACAAAAACTGACATCACTATCTATGATTACTAGTTTCACGACTTTCATGACAAAATTATGACAATCGAGGAAGAATTTTTTGTTATACAAAAAAGTGCTTTTATGAAGCTAAGTTAAAAAAAATAATCCTTTTCTAAATGCAATTATTATGTATCACAATATCGTATTAATGTTTATTTAAACATTGCAAATTAAATGCATGTTAGATATCGACCAGTCATGGTATAGTCATATCAGAAAAAAGATTACTAGGGGCCATTATCTCTCTTACAGAAATAATGTAGTATATTAATAGATGTAAGTACTTAAACATGATTGCATAAAATTATTTTAAGATGGGCGCAAGTGCACGTAAACAATCTTCTGGTAACGTATTTTGATATAAAACTACCGATTTTTTTTAAATGTTAAAATGCCCAGCGATTGAACACGAACCCACCTGATGTTAAGTACAGATGTATTCTATGATGGAGCTTGCTGGCTCACTAATAATCTTTATTCACTCTAGGTTTGAACCCAGGTTGTAAGAGTCCAAAAAACGTCTACTGAAAAGGAGTTTCAATGCTTAAGTTGCTTTCTTATGCTTTTAAGTATATAATGAGAAAAGTCCAAAGAAATTCTCACTACACAAGAATACTGGTTTAATGTTGTTTCAATACTAGACTAGATTAAATTATGAAATAAAATACCACTAACAGCGCTAGAATTCGATAATAATGCTAATAATATTATTATTTGATCATAAAACCACATAAATATGCAAGAATATTGTTAAACCATTAATAATTATGTTCGCATTTCCATTTATATTATTGTAAACTTCTGTTAGACCCTTGTAGCGTGAGAGATACTGGTATAATAAACTTACAAGGTAGAGCTTTAGCGAGCATACGATTTGTCGTGCATAAACCTGGATCGACTATTATTTAAACTAGTAGTTCTGGGAACAGTTGACTTCGCGAACTACCGTCAAATACAGGAGGTATTTGGAGGTAGTTCTCGAAGTCAATTTTCAATTTTTTCACAGCACTTTCAGAGAACCCGACATACGATGCTGTTATTAAATAAGTATGATTGAAATCCGTTAATGATGTTTCACCAAACTTTTCCTCTTTTTGCCCTCATTTTTTCCCAGTCAATAAAACAAATTTTTAGATTTATCAAATCAGGGAATACGTGTGTTAAGTTTAGTTAGGGTCCGTTCATAAATGCGACTTCTAGCCCGGAACATACATTTTTCCATACAAAAAATTAATTGACCAGTCTCGAAATGGAGACTTCGCTTACGCTCAATAAGGTAGGTTTTCAATGAGGACTCGATTGAACACCTCATCGCCTCCTACCCAATTCATTTCAACAGATGTCAGTAATATTACAATACGCTACAATGTCTGATATTAATATAGATTGCAATATTAATAAGGATGATGAAGAATTTGTACCGATTTATATCGATAACGGAGGAATCGATATTTCCAAGTAAGTTCGTATGGAATATAAAAGAAATAATAAATGTATAACTGCAGGGCTGTCGACAAGAGGCGATTGTAATCAATAAGTATTGGAAACAATACATTAATTCTTGTCCCATATATTATTGGAAAGGTTAACTAGGTAGTAGACATAAATAGTTATTTCAATTCAGTTAAAAGCTATTTTTCTGCAAATGCAATTTTAAGATAAGAGTTCTCATTGTGTAACATGTTTATAAAATTTAAGGTGAATTCATTATTTGTGAAGTTGAGTTTTAATTAATTTGGTAACAGTAATAATTGTTCACACATCTACCTTTTTGCATTTTAAGACAAGAATTTTGCGTCATTGTCCATCATTTACGTGTCACGAACAGATTATTCAATAAAATCTTTATGACCAAAGCGGAAGCCGACTACCGTATTATTCTTTGGTTTTATTTGTTTCCTTCTGAACTGAAGGATTTGTTAAATCAAACTATTTTAATACGGTCTTATCACGTTTACTACCTATTTATTTACACCTGACGTTTCAAACACTTTACAGCGTTCATGGTCGCAGGCAGACTGTAAAGTGTATGAACGCTGTAAAGTGTTTGAAACGTCAGGTGTAAATAAATAAGTAATAAACGCGATAAAACCGTATTAAAATAGTTTAATTTAATGAATAACAATCGCGAAAACATAAGAAAACATTATGAAGGATTTGTAATAAATCGGTGGTGTAAAAAATACAAAAGTTTGAAAATGTCGAGATTCAAGCATAGGTATTAAACAGAAACAACGTGAGTATTAAATGTCTAATAGCTTGTTAATTTATGTGAGAAAAGAACATCACCAAATCGATCTATTATCATAATAGTCCTTACTTGGTATTCACACAGCATGCTCAATTCTGTATGCGCTCGTAAAAATGTTCACTGGACCTGCATTTAACACCGCATGTCCGCTAGTAATGTCGTTCAAGCATTAAAATAGTGAGAATACGGAAGATAACCCACACTCATAAAAGAAAGTGGTAGAGATAGTCACCTAATAAAAGCGAGATTCTAGCCTCCAGCGAACTCAATCTGAGGGAAAGACAGACAGAGGGAAGTCAGTTGTGATGACAGCATTCCGAATTTCCGATACACACAAAATCGGCAGGTATAAGTGACAAGAACTTATTTAAAAAGATTACCATCGGGGCGATCCTTACACATTACAGGGAGAAAGATAAAAGGTTATTCGATAAATGAGCAAATTACAATACTCAGTGTCGGTCTATGTTGCTTCTGAAAGGCACATCAGGAGTTACCATGTTATGGCAATAAAATCTGTTTTTTCTAAATAACGTTCAGCAAACCTGCTCATTTCTGTACATTCGTTATTTTATGATTAAGCCCAGCTTACAAGGAGTATCAAACACATTGAAAATGGCAAAAATATTGCTACACACCCCTTCTGGTGTTACATGCAAATATACTGCCTGATATTTTAATTTATAGTTTGCATTAAAGATGCCGCACTATTGCACGCTTAAAAAGGTGTTATAAAGACCATCAAGTATGTTAAAGAGTTTAATATATAAAGTCTTTTTAATATTACTTTAACTATGTGTAGACTGTGTAATGAAGTGAGCTTTCTTTAATATGACTGATTGACGAGTGTTTTCAGTTATATGTTAAATAAGACACGATTTTTGTGGAATAAATAACCTTGTAATGATTAATAGAGTAGGTGGGTTTTATATGCACTTGTTAATGGATATCGGATAAAGATGACATCTTCATTTGTTGTAAAAACTGGACAGAATAAATACAGTACTTAAACCTGTTTTATATTTATTGAGGTTTTGTATCTTACAGGCGTTACACACGACACAGTAATATTAAATTTATTGTTGTAGTAATGAAAAACTATGTAACTACAGTGGAAGGCGAAAGTTATATTCGCAATTTATATTGTTTTATTAAAATATATTGATTGATTCCTCAATTAAAAAGGTGTCTATAATTTTGTTAGGATTCACGACATGGCGTTGTTTTATCTCTAGTTTGTCTTTATTTGATTATTTTAATAAAAGCTTGAAACGGCAGCATGACATATTTACTTTCGCTATACTTAATCAATATCATTTTACATTTAGATTGTCAAAATCGTCAACTTAATTGGATATGGTATTCATTCCACGTGGATCTAACATCTATGTCAGATTGCTAAAATTGTTATAATGAGATAAATCTAACCAAACTGCTTATTTCATGAAACTTTGGCAAATCTTCAAATATTTAACATCCTCTTTCAAAGAGAAATTTCTTCCATACATAGCCCATAGTCTTTTAGAGATCTGATTTACTGTAAAAGGGAAGCTTACTCATTACGTCATTATAAAGAGGAAGACCATAAAATCAACTTAAGAGCCCGCTATCGGTAGTCAGCAAGGGCGCCGGTCCCAACCAGATTATTTTATAGTATTCGCAAGATACATAATGAGGTGAGGTAAAGATTACGTTGCATTGGTCGAGTTAAATCAAGTTCAATCCAAATGCAAGTGAGTAACTGAGAATATAATGCGCGGAATGTAATGCGTAAGCGATCATAGTGGAAGTAACTGACTAAGAATATGTTATGAAGTAAAATGATGGTTTCGACAACGGTTATCATAAGTTATACTCCGAAGTTGATCCGTAATTAATGTCAATTAATAATATCAAAATACCATGCAGCTTAGTAATAGTAAAACCTACTTACATCTTTAATTATAAGTATTTTTCGTATATTGTATTTTTTTGTTTTTTTTTTTTTATTTAGTAATGGGTTTTACGGCCATGGATAGAAGTCCTTTATAGCCCCTCTTAATTTTTCTATCTTCTTCAGTCCTACAGTGTAGTTTTGTCAAGTCCTAGTCAAGTCGAAAAGTCTAGTCGGTAGTCAAGTCCAGTCAGAAGAATCAGGCTAAGTGAAGTGGTAGAAAAACTGCACTTCGTGATTACTAGGAGCTTTTGGTAACAAGCATGAAAATCACATAAATCAAACACTGTATCACTTCCCAACACTCACGCTTGTTAACGAACACTTTGCGAATAATAATACACCATTATTATGCACAAACACTCAAAAAAACACAAATTTTGGAAAATAAAATACAGCGCCAATACTGCTCTTCACAGCTTCCCGCCAAAAGTCTGTATTTTTTTGTTCGGCAATGCTTCGGAATGCACGTTAAGCCGCTAGTCTTGTTATCATCTGGCGGTCTTAAACCATGTGAGAAACCGAGAGACGGTTATGGAAACATTCTCTAAAAGCCGTAGCTGATCTATGAGCTCGTCCCCTTTACGAAAGAATCAAGTAAATAGTGCGTGTCATAGTAATTAGTTTTACCTTACTCGACCAATGTGTACAGCATACCATGCTTTTCCTCTATAATGTAGGTAGCTACTGCAGACTATTGCGTGTACAAGCTCATGATACTTAATGTTGAAAGTGCTACGGGTACTTTCACAGTCAATAAGATAATCTCTATTGCAGTTTTATGGTTCAGAAGATTATTCACTGTTTTCTTAAATATACTACTAGGTTGGTAATTTCTTTAATAAATTGTAATAACAATCCCGTGTCATGGTATTTGTTGACACATGCACCCTCCTTTCTAATTCCTCCAAAATGGCTTAATTGATTTTCATTATATTGTGTAAATATTTTTTGTACTACATAATTATTATGCATTACTTAGCTTTATCTTGACCGTACGAGGGGTAAATTGGGAGGTTGTAATGTAGTAATACATATCGATGCCTGCGACAACAATTGTCGTAAAAGCCATTTTGGCGAAAATGAGTTTTTGATACAGCCCTACCCAACTTTTGACGCTCTATCGATCTGGGTATATAACATTTCCTATCGGGATTAAAAATTGCTTTTATACCCCACATCAGAAATTGAATTCTTTTTCAATTTTTAACTCCAATTATATAGCGAACATTCTTCATGATTGGAAGATACTTCTAATTTATGATTTATGTATCATAAAATCTTATATTTTTGAGTATAAGACCGTCGTAAACACCAATATTTAAAATTTATTATTTTTTAGGGTGTAACAAGCTAACCTTTAAATTAAAGCTTTAATGTAGATTTAAAGAAAACTATGCAAAATATTATTAAAAATTATTTATATCATACATCATTATTTTATAGATTTTAAAATAAAAAAGATTATAAGAAGACCAAAAAACTTTTCTTTGCATTTCATTTTCGCTGATTAACAATAATGCCATTTCGGCTTTTACGACAATTTGTTGTTGAAAGCATCGATATTAGAGGAGCGCAGTGGAGATAATTTTTTAAGGCACTCAAAAATTTTCTGTAACACTTTACAATAAAGTTTCGAGGACTACCCGCGTATGATAGAGGGAGCGCGAGCATTTTTGTCATGCTCAATGCAAAGTACATAAAGTAAGAGCTTTAGAAGTTGATTTTTGAGTAACTTAATAAAATCCTCTCCGCTGCGCTCCTCAGTCTGCGCGTATCCTAAGAAATGGCGCCGACTCTTGTCGTTGGAGGCCTAGATTCACTTTGGTGAGTTCTCAGTATGTCGAGTCCCACCACTTCAGCTTGATATTTACTGAATGTATACCTAAAACATCGTTTCCCGATTTAGATAGTCTATTTAATTTTGGTTTAGATGAATGACAAGACGTCAATACACATCTGCCACTTGTAACTTTTAGGTGTCGCCTGTATTTCTACCATGTGATTCTTTTAAATCTTGAATCCTTAGAATTTTGTTTGGCTCATGTGTACAGAGCCCCTGGTGAATAAGATAACTAAGAAATTCCATATAAAATCTGCGTTAATAAAATGTCATAGTAGAGACACTGGATCCAGAAGAAGAAAAGAACAACTAACAATCATTATCTTATTAACTTGTTCTAATTTTTGCAAGTACGTATGATTATCAATCTCACTGCTAACATCCCATTCATCAGTTGCCTGGTAGCTAATCAAAGGTAATGTTAACGACCGAACATTAAGTTCAATCATACAAGAACATAATAAATGATGCTCATTAAGAAACCCCGAGTTGCTAGTTTTATTTAACTTAGAAATGATTTAGTTCAGCTAATGAACTTTTTCAATTGCCTCTTTGAAGTAAATTGAAAAATGGTGTATACATTTCTTATGCGATTTGGGCTGAAATGCAAAAAGTATAAAATCTTAAGTTGCCTGGAAGAAATTGCTATTGGCCACCTTTTGCACATGGCTTCTTGTGATTGCTCATATTTGACAAAATGTTTCCTGATAATTTCTTATGTTTTCGCGATTGTTACACGTATATTAAATTTAACTATTTGAATACGGTTTTTATTGCATTAATTATTTATACACCTGACGTCAAACACTTTGCAGCGTACATGGTGGAAGGTAGGCTAAATTAATCAACATCTCACTTTTTGTTATCAGTTTTTGGGTCAGGTTTTCTACTTTTTATGTAAACATTCACACATACATCACATCGCAAACAAATGTTTACTTATTTTCCGTATCTGTGCCTCCTGAGTCCCTCTTTGCTAGTACTGATATGGACCTTTTAAAGTGAAGGCCGCTGAAATAACCCCGATAGCAAATGCTTTTGGATCACTTAACACTTTGAAAGTAGATATTGCTTCGTGTAGACTACTTTACTTACAAAAAGACGTAACTATGTAAAAATTAAAGAGCTGCGCACTTGTCGGTGTCTTCCAAAAGGATTAAAGGAAATTAAAAAAAAATGTTAAATGTACTTACTTTGGGACTGACTGAGGAAAAAACGATTATCTAAACACTTTTTAAATGATTTACTTATGTAAACATCGTGCTGTCCGTAGATTATTATTTTATTTAGTACTAACTTACTCTGTCTATTTAAATTCATATTTACTTTAAAATAACAAAAATCATCTAAGTACGTTTTCGGGTAGCATAAATGCGTTGTATTATCACTAAATATAATATAATATGTAAAAATAAAAATATGTAAATGTAAAAATGAAAAATTTCGAATGACTCTGTTTTGTTCCCCAAACGCATATATAAATAACCCCCATTATTTCTTAAACATCTGTTTAATAACCGAATCCCAATAAGCCAGGCTAGGATTATAATATTTTGTCTGCCAAATAAAATGCTTTAAAAACCCATGACATAATGTTAAAAGTTATTATCGGCCTAAATGGATTGTTCGTGACATCATCAAGACTTAGAACTACGTTTTTTATAAATATTTAATTCATGGTGATTTGTGAAAATCCGAGACAATTAACCTTAAGGAATTCTTTTGTGCCGAACAGAGTAATAAAATTTGTTACGGCCTAATGGTATTTCCTTAATCAGAACCTTGTGTTTAGTAGTTCATAATGATTGGTGCAAGATTTTTGCTTAGAGCAGTCTTCTTTCTAAAAAAATCTACGTGAATAGAGTTAAATATTAAATTAATAAATTTTGTTGTTATGTGTGCGGTCATTCGAACGGTCATATACACCAATGGAATTACAAAAATCAGTAAGTACCATGATTTTATAATATCTTAAGTGTTTCACGGAGGGTATCTGTTTGACATCGCATTCAATCGAACCGATCAGTATATCAACCATGAAATTTTATTGACGCAGACGATGTCGACTTTTAGTAAGGCAAACATGTACAGCGCCTCTGGCGGATACTAAGGTAACTAAGAGGTTCCATATGAAATCCTAATGCGATCGCTAGAAACGCTTTAATAAAATCTCATAGCAAAGGCACAGATCCTTGGTGTAAATCTATACACCTTGGAATTCAGCTAGGAAATCAGTTAGATGATGATGTCTTAACTAATTGATGAAGAATTAGCTATAAGGAACACGTTTACGATGTTATATTAATCGCTCGTTAGATTCAAGATGGCATCTCACGATTTTCATATTTAGAAAGCATGAAATAATTCGACATTTTATTACATCTTACTGTGACTATCGTCTTTTGACATCTTGGAGTTATTAATTTCTATATAAATAAGATAAAAATCGTGGTTCCGCTAACGGATATGCTGCGAAATGTTTTCTTTTTTGCTTTTATTTTCGCCCGTGGCTGCGGTAACCGCTTTCCATCAGGCTAATAGAAAAAAGAGACCATACTTTGGTGTAGGTAAATTAAAATTTATGGCTTAGATTTTTTCACATGCCATAGAGTGTTGAACCAATAGATATACATAGGGCGCACTGTAAGTTTCCGGAACTGGCCACTTACATAAACAATATTTAAAAATTTATTGCAACATTTGAAAATAGAACTCTTTGGCTGTAGAATGCAGTTTGTTTCATCTGACTGTCTTTTGTTTTTACCTTGTGGCGCCATTTAAAAAATTGTGTGTCTGCATCAACATGGATTTAACTCGGGAAAATTTTCGTAGTATGATTTTCTACGATTTTAAGTGTAATTTGACAGCTCAACAGAGCATCGCTCGGCTTGAAACAGCTTTTGGCAATGAAGCACCATGCAAGACAACTGTTTATAGCTAGTTTGCAGAATTCAAGCGTGGTCGTATCAATCTCAGTGACGAATCTCGCGATGGTCGGCCGTCCACCGCTGTGACCAACAAAAACATCAATGCTGTGCGCCGTATGATTGAAACAGACAGGCATGTGACCTACCATGAAATTCGCGCATCCTTAGAAATAGGCATGAGTCAAATACAATTAATCCTACACAAACATTTGGGTGTGAGAAAGCTGTGCTCGCGGTGGATCCCACACAACTTGACCGAGGCTCAAAAAACGGACCGCGTCACTTGGTGCAGTGCCATGCTTACCAGATTCAACGAAGGTGCGTCAAATTTGGTGTGGGACATAGTAACAGGTGACGAAACATGGATTTATTGCTACGATCCCAAAACAAAGCAGCAATCGAACGTATGGGTCTTTCAAGATGAGCTGAAACCAACCAAAGTGGCGCGCGTGAAAAGTGCATCTAAGCGGATGATTGCTTCTTTTTTTAATAAAACTGGACACGTGGCTACTGTTGCTTTAGAGAATCGTCGTACAGTGAATAGTGACTGGTACACGACCATTTGTTTGCCGGAAGTTATTGACGAACTCCGTAAAAATAACCGTAAACGCCGTATCATCCTGCACCACGACAATGCTAGTTCTCACACGGCCAGACAGACAAACGACTTTTTGAAGGCGAAAAATGTAGAACTCATGAGTCATCCTGCATACAGTCCCGACCTGGCACCTTGTGACTTTTTTCTGTTCCCAAAAATTAAGAACCAATTACGCGGTCAACGATTTTCATCACCAGAAGAGGCTGTCGAGGAGTATGAAAAACACGTTTCAGAGGTCACCGCAGAGGAGTGGCACAAAAGTTTTCAAAACTGGTTTCATCGAATGAAAAAGTGCATAGACGCCAATGGAGATTATTTTGAAAAACAATAAATTAATTTTGCACCTTTAATAGTATTTTTTCATATTCATTCCGGAAACTTATAGTGCGCCCCACGTATATATATATATATATATATATATATATATATATATATATATATCCTGGACCGATTCTAATTTCAATTTTTCTTACAATATTTTGCTTTTAGTAAAATAATTATCCATACTATAATATTATAAATGCGAAAGTCTGCCTGTCTTTCTGTCTGTCTGTTACGCTTTTACGGCCAAACCGCTGAACGGATTTTGATGAAATTTGGTATGAATATAGGTAATTGAAGACCCGGGGTCAAACATAGGCTACTTTTTGACGCGAAGGCGGAGCTGCGGGAAAAAGCTAGTGTATAATAAGTTTCACGTACCACATCTAAATATAAGAATTTCCTTATTTAACTTTGTTTTGTTGTAAAGCTTTTTGTTTCTTGATATGTTGGGTAGCGTGCTGAAATAGTTACAAAAAATTGTTTATTTCATGTCATTAAAATAATAGTTTTTATTTCATTAAGCCCACACTTAATATTTATTTATTTTTTATATATCCACATTCGGTCACTGACATCAAGAATTACTTTTAATTAGACTTTTTATGAAGACTAATGAAGTATCTACCTGTGTTTATGCAAATTATTTTAGAGATAACACCAGTAAGTATAATTTGTAGGGTCATTAGCACTTAGTCGATTATTTTCATGTAGAGACTATTAATAGTCGGTAATTAGTAATTATGCATTCTACAGTTCACGTGTAATTATTAGTTAGTTCGCTACATCTTGAAGTTAGTTCACATTTTCTTCCTAATTAAATGTTTGCGATATTATGTATTTATTATGTTCTCTGGTAATGTGATTTCATTATAAAATGTAGAGTTAGCAATTTTTGTGCTTTACAATAAAATATTGCTAACTTACATACTCTCAAAATATGTTTCGTCTTTTCTATTCGATACTTAACGAGCCGTCAAACATTTTAACTAACATCAGCATAACAAAATATTTTTAATACGTGGGTTAATATCCATTCTAATATTATAAATGCGAAAGTCTGTCTGTTACGATTTCGGCCAAACCGCTGAACGGTTTTTGATGAAATTTGGTATGAATATAGTTGAAGACCCGGGGTCAAACATAGGTTACTTTTTGACGCAGGCGGAGCTGCGGGAAAAAGCTAGTATACTATATACTATACTAAATTATTCTAACGTTACATTTAAATTTAAAATCATAGTTAAGGAACTTAGGCTAGTTAGTTGGAGAGATTAGCTACTGCCGAGGATAGGAAGAATTCGTCAGATTATTTCAATGTATATGTTTCGAAATAATTGTTTTAATACAAAACGAAGCGTGAAAATGTGATAGACTGTTGGGTTGGTTAACTTTTGCATTTTTATTATTTGCGTTGAAAGATCTTTTCATCTAATTAAAAAAAAAAATAGTGTTGCCATAAAAAGCAAGACTATTAAAACATAATATATTTTTCACTTCAATCAGAACACTAAGCCTACTAGGTGGTACAAAGTATAACCACAAATATATCACCGTAGCAAGGCTTCGCATAATAAATTGCTGTGAGTAACGGTGTTACCAGCATTCGTCGCTTGCTTTCCACTTACAAATAAAGCCCTAGAAATATAATTCATCCAGGTTTACGATAAGGCACGCGACTGCATTTCATTAGAATTTCTGTGCGTGCTTTGCTTGTTCATCTTGCGCGATATGCAAATTAGTTTTAAGTGCGATTTGGTTTAGACTCGTCTGGAACATTAGCGCCGGCTTGTTTAACCGACTTTATTAAAGGTCATCATCATTTTCATCAAATGAACAACAGAACTTTGGCACCAGGGTGTATAAGGTCGATTGCCCATGATACCCAATCGATGTAAATGAATCATCAGAATAGGCTAGTTTCCTAAAAAAATATAATTAGTCCGTCAGTTAGGTAATCACAAAATATTGGAGACGTATTTTTTCTTTAGAAAATTAAACAAAGAATGGTAAAGATATGGCGCGTTAAAGTTCCGTGTGACGTCACGGTGTGCTACCCTTTTTCGCAATATGTGACGTCACGAGCCCCCACACCTAAACTTTGATGCGTTATATCTTTATAATTTATCGCTCAATTGACAAAAGAAAAAATACGTCACTAATATATTTTGATTCCCTAAAAGACGGACTAATTTTAATGTTAGTCTTTTGACCCTGGAAACTAGCCTATTGTTAAGTAGTTACAGAAGAATTTTAAGATTTGACGAGATGTCTGAATATAGCTTGAGAAGTTAAGATATATTTATTTATAAATCTTTACAGTAAGGTTACCAAAAAAATACAATTCTCAAAAATATCCCGTGGGAATCTGTGGAATTACATATTTTTACGGAAACATTCCTTTGGACGAAGAATCCAGCGTCAGCTCTCAGGGGAAGGAAATGGCTAATATGCTATGAATGTTGTATAAAAGGCATTAAAATTAATTCATGGCCATCATCTTAGCTACAAAATGTGCCTGGTTAATCCACCAGAACCACTATTAAGTAATGTTATTGACGCAGACGTTAGTAGAATATATGTTAACTTACTAAGGCACCTAAAAAATTTCATACAAAAACGCAGTCGCTAGTAACACAGTGGATTGACATGTGAGTAAAGATTTCAAATTAACGTAAACTACTCTTTATAGTACAAGTATTTCTATTTTACCGTTTCGCCACAACATTACCTGTTATTTCATTAAACTCCCAGTAACGTCTAGACTTTAAGAAACATGTTAAAGCGACACCATCATTCATCATTGCTGAATATAATTTGTAGATAGTGGAATCGATTTGTGGTAATGATTGTTGAGCCCACAAATCGATAGGATATTAATCAACAAGAAGTAGTGAAAATTCGCACATAAACTAGCCAGGTGTGAATAAATCATGGAGTAATCGATGGCTGCTCATCGCATGTCAAGACATCCATTATGAATAATTGTACCTATAGTAAAACTGAGTTCACATGTAAACGGTTACGGTAGTTGAGTGGATTCGACGATTGTCCTGTTTTTTAGCACGAAGAATTCGTTTTATTTAAGTTGTGAAGCTGTATTTCGCCAATACTACTACTTCATTAAAGTACGTTAATTATTAATGAAAAATTGGGGTGCAAAAAAGAATCTTCTCATTTTTATTAAGCATGACGAATTCGTTATGTTGAGATTGTAGAGCTTAACTTCGCCGTGAATAAATTGTATTAATTAATAATGATTTTGTTTTTTTTTAAATGGGCTGAAAGAGAGAAGCCTCCCCTTATGCCGTAGTAAAACACAAGTACGTCCGGCGCACCTTGGGCAACAATCTGTGTAAAAAGTCTAATTAGTAATGCAGATTGGTTGATCCTTTCACCACGTACTTAATGGCAAGAAGATATTCTTTTGGAACATCTTATCGCAATGTAATAATGACTTCATGCATATTAATTACACGAAAATTTACAATATTACCAAATGGTTACATACATGTAAACCAAGCTTTACCACTTCATAATAATTAAATGTTGCCACTACACTTAGATAAAACTGGTGGTTACACAAAGTAGCCCCTATTTTAGTGCTATGGTGTTGAGCTTTTTTCTTAAAATAATTATACAAAGTCCTTTTTTAGTATCGTTTTGCATTCTTCACAACTATTTGTCGGCCAATGCAAATAAAACCAGTTCAGAAGAGACTTTACCACAGATATCTGGTACGAGTATTTGCTATTTTTAAATACCTTAAAAAGTTACGTGGTATTTACCTTATCAAATATGAATAGTTATCAGCTACAGCAGCCAACAGCAGTTTTGAGATCTGTAAAAAATAAAATTAGTAGATTAATAATTCAGTAGATTGAAACGGAACGTCAATTTATGATTATCTTAACCAGGGAAGTCCTGGTTGTATCCTCAGCTGGTTACCTCGGAGCTCAGGGTCCGCGAGCGTCATTTTATGATTATACAAGATACAATTATTCAGAAGAATTATTACAAATGCAATTGATAATTGTTTTGAAATTTAAATTCACTTGGTGCGTTATTTTTTTTATGTTTTAAATGTCCAGCGATTGACCACGTTTCCACCTGATGTTAAGTGCAGATGTGGTCTATGATGGAGCTCGCTGGCTCATTAATAGCCTATTTACTCTAGCTTTGAAGATACTCAGGTTGAATTAGCACCGAATTATCTTAATTTTTTATTTATACTTATAACTGAAACTCAATATTTAAAATTGGAAATGTTTTAGTTTATTATTTGGTAAACATACAGATGTATCTACACTTTTTTATATTGAAATTCAAACTATGTAAATCCTATTGGGTTTCCAATCAAACAACAAACAGTACCGGTACTCCTGTTACAATGGAAATAGCGAGATAAATCTACTGATAATCCAGTACTGATAGACATCAATAAATAAAATTGGTTTGTTATAGTAAGATCAGTGCAACCGCAAAATTTAATTTGACCTTTGTGTCTCAAAGGAATCAAATATTATAATCTAACTTCCTTCATTCAAATATAGCGGGTTACATAGTCAATCGACCCTGTACACGTTGGTGTCAGAGTTATTCGAAACCGCCTTTCGGCCTCTGGTTTCATGATTCTTTTAACGACCACTTATAAGCAGTCACTTCCGAAACACGAGTAATAATTATTATCAAACAATCAGGTGATTCACGCCTGCAATGTCCTAACTAAACTGGGGGACCGATCGCGCAAACTGCAAAACACGTTTATGGTTTTCTTAGATAATATTAAAAACCTACCAAATATAGGTACGTAAAAAAATTTACATTTTGTGAAATTATCAATCAGAGGATAAAGAATACATGTACCGAAACGGTCTCAATCTAAGTTCAAGTTAGAAGGCATTAAATAAACCTTTTAGTATGACGAATTTTCGTCCACCAGTATTTATTTTGTATTTATAAATATATTGAAAAAAAAAAACGCTCTGAATTTCACGAAAAATTAAAAAATAAAGCAAAGTTTGTTATACACTCACTACGTGCAAATACTTAAGTTCCCAAGAGTTCAATAAACGTGCTACAGTTTTTGTTATGCGCTGCTTACTGTTACGTTATTTATCTTATTTAATTGATTGATGTTGTATTTATTTGGACGTTTGTTTTTAACCATCGATTTGTTGTGATATTTTGCTTGTCAAATATCTTCTAGATCAGAAACGGTACAGTGAGATATGATATTTATTACCTCATATAGTATTAAGATTGAGTAATCTTCGCACAGCTTCGCGCTTCGGATGGTCCCGGTTGTTATCGCCAGATGGCAGTTGTAGGGCTGTGTCAGATGCCTTTAAGCAGCCTGAAAAAAATCTGACAGTATTGGACCAACTAACACAACTCGGATCATGTTTCTGATGGTCTGGTTTCCCTGTAATAAAAGTTACGGAGCTCAGACGGCATTTGCTCCATTACAATATTCAGTGCCACCTAATCTAGGGCCATGACTTACAGCGTATTTAGGCTCCGAAGCATAAGCTGACGACGCAACTAAAAAAACACGTGGGTGAAGAAGTATTAATGAGGAAAATGTAAAGTTACATTCACATCATTTCGTGTAGGTTACATTATCTATCGACCATGTAAACCCAGGTGTCACAATTTGGTGACGTGGTTTCTTTAACGACTACTAGATGGCAGCCGGGACCAATGGCTTAACGTGCCTTCCGAAGCACGGAATCATCTTTATTATCAGACAGTCAGGTGATTCAAGCCTGCAAAGTCTTAACCAAATTGGAAATAACTAAACAAAGTATGCATAAGTGTGTATAAGTTACACTTCAAATGACTTCAGCCTTACAAATGATGGAAAGTCTCGTTCTTCTAGAATAGCACAGTTAACTAATAACTGTACCTTAGCTGGACGGTAATTCTGACTACAAATCACGACCGGCCCTAACCTCGAAGCTCACAATACAATATATGCAAATTAACTCAGAACTAAATCAACGATCCGATTCAAATCAGAGATCTCTATTTGAATCAACTTGTATTATCCAATGCCAATCTAAATATAACTTGGCAATCTACTCAGATATGATAGATAAATCTTACCATGCACTGTAGCATTAGTGGAATACAGGACACAATGGATTTCAACTGGGATAACTAATAGGGTAAAAAAAAGTCAACAGCAGAAAGTCAAAAAGTGTAATAAAGTGACATGTTTGTAAAGAAAATTGTGCTTTACAATTGTATTTATACAGTAAAGTTTAAATAAATAAATAAATAAAATATTTCTTTCAATTCAATATAAATTTATACCGGGATATCGGGAGGGTATATATTAGTATGATATACCCTCCCGATTGTATTGTATTCCGTCCAAATTGTATTAAATATATTGTCAACTATCGCCCTTTCGTAGTTTCTTAGATAATTACCTAATGGCGACCGGGACCAAGAACAAAGCAAGGAATCATCTATATTGTCAGAAAATCCTAAATTGTTGACACCTACCGCGCACAATCTTTAATATTTTTACTCAATTTTCCGTAAGGTTGCCTGGAAGAAATTGCTATTGCAATAAGGCCGCCTTTGCGCAAGGTTATTTTTCTTGTAATTACTTGTATTTAACAATGTATCCTTGTTGTGCAATAAAGAGTTTTTGTATTGTATTGTATTGTAAAATCTGATGACTCTAGTCTAAAAGTTCTAATCCTAAACTAAACTAATACAAAAACACAAGACATCTTACCATATCCACTGGATCACTACTTCTACTTCTGTGTCTCTGCCATGAAAATTTAATTACATAACAGACGCAGCCATTGCGTTAACAATTTTTTATGATAAATCTGTAAAGCGCTCTAAAATGGTAACTAAAAATTCCAAAAATAAATCTTATAAAATCTCGTGGTAGATAGGGCACTGAATTCGTCTGAAGTCTGGAATTTTCCATTTAGAAATGTACCGCAATCATACACAGAATCGGTTTGGATTCAGTAATTCGTTTCCAATGTTTCATTTAACTGACGATGTTAGCTTTATCTTCGATCTAACTGATAAATTTCAACGTTCGAACTAATAATTTTCTTAGAAATAATTGGTCATTATCTATATTATTTACTGTTCAAGTAGGTATTTACTTATATTTTCACATTATTTTATAGTAAATGTAGTGTCAAGTAATTGTGAAATTGTTTATTTATTTAATTTATTACATAAAATATAAATAGAGAAGTAAAAGCTTTAGTACTATTTTATAATTCAGTGGCCAGGGGAGAAATCTACCAGAAAAAGAAACAGACGATGTTTCTATTTAGATTAGGATATAACAGACTTGAAACACCAGATTGCTTCAAAGATTGACTATTTGAATCATACATCATCATCGTTTTCAAAACAGATTTATTTTATACCTAGAATGTAACAAAATACCAAACCTTACTTTTTCTAATCAATATATGAATGACTAGCTGTTTCCCGCAGCTCCGCCTGCGTCAAAAAGTAGCCTATGTTAGACCCCGGGTCTTCAACTATATTCATACCAAATTTCATCAAAATCGTTTAGCGGTTTGGCCGTAAAAGCGTAACAGACAGACAGACAGACAGACAGATTTTCGTATTTATAATATTAGTATGGAAGTATGGTTTTTGTTATGGTTTATTTTGATATTTAGTCCGCTGAGTCCAGTATAAGGAGGCTCCATTTTCTATATTTACATTTAAATTGAACGTTTCCCTTTACAGTAGTCTTATAATCACGCGATACTGTGAACAGTTTATAAGACACTAGCTGTTTCCCGCAGTTCCGCCTGCATCGAAAGGTAGCCTATATGTTTGACCTCGGGTCTTCAACTATATTCTTACCAAATTTCATCAAAATCCGTTCAGCGGTTTGGCCGTGAAAGCGTAACAGCCAGACAGACAGACTTTCGCATTTATAATATGAGTATGGATTGTATATATGCTAAGAAAGAAGAATTATTTTTTAGGGCACCAAAAACTATGTGCTTAGTTTGTAGGTTCTTAGGTAGTCTCTTTTATAATAATTGAAGACAAGAATAAGCTTTCTTAATAACTATTTTTTTTATTCTTCTCCCATTTAGCTGTGTTCTAGTTATAAATTAAATATTTATTTATTTTTTAAATAAAGAATTTTGAAAAATGCTTGCTATTACAACAATGGGTGCCAAAGACCCGGAAGCTTTCTTAATAACTATTTTTTTTATTCTTCTCCCATTTAGCTGTGTTCTAGTTATAAATTAAATATTTATTTATTTTTTAAATAAAGAATTTTGAAAAATGCTTGCTATTACAACAATGGGTGCCAAAGACCCGGAAGCTTTCTTAATAACTATTTTTTTTATTCTTCTCCCATTTAGCTGTGTTCTAGTTATAAATTAAATATTTATTTATTTTTTAAATAAAGAATTTTGAAAAATGCTTGCTATTACAACAATGGGTGCCAAAGACCCGGAAGCTTTCTTAATAACTATTTTTT
This sequence comes from Euzophera pinguis, assembly GCA_947363495.1. Lineage (NCBI taxonomy): Eukaryota > Metazoa > Arthropoda > Insecta > Lepidoptera > Pyralidae > Euzophera > Euzophera pinguis. Next base: position 5,229,157 of record OX376162.1, read on the forward strand.
TTATTCTTCTCCCATTTAGCTGTGTTCTAGTTATAAATTAAATATTTATTTATTTTTTAAATAAAGAATTTTGAAAAATGCTTGCTATTACAACAATGGGTGCCAAAGACCCGGAAGCTTTCTTAATAACTATTTTTTTTATTCTTCTCCCATTTAGCTGTGTTCTAGTTATAAATTAAATATTTATTTATTTTTTAAATAAAGAATTTTGAAAAATGCTTGCTATTACAACAATGGGTGCCAAAGACCCGGAAGCTTTCTTAATAACTATTTTTTTTATTCTTCTCCCATTTAGCTGTGTTCTAGTTATAAATTAAATATTTATTTATTTTTTAAATAAAGAATTTTGAAAAATGCTTGCTATTACAACAATGGGTGCCAAAGACCCGGAAGCTTTCTTAATAACTATTTTTTTTATTCTTCTCCCATTTAGCTGTGTTCTAGTTATAAATTAAATATTTATTTATTTTTTAAATAAAGAATTTTGAAAAATGCTTGCTATTACAACAATGGGTGCCAAAGACCCGGAAGCTTTCTTAATAACTATTTTTTTTATTCTTCTCCCATTTAGCTGTGTTCTAGTTATAAATTAAATATTTATTTATTTTTTAAATAAAGAATTTTGAAAAATGCTTGCTATTACAACAATGGGTGCCAAAGACCCGGAAGCTTTCTTAATAACTATTTTTTTTATTCTTCTCCCATTTAGCTGTGTTCTAGTTATAAATTAAATATTTATTTATTTTTTAAATAAAGAATTTTGAAAAATGCTTGCTATTACAACAATGGGTGCCAAAGACCCGGAAGCTTTCTTAATAACTATTTTTTTTATTCTTCTCCCATTTAGCTGTGTTCTAGTTATAAATTAAATATTTATTTATTTTTTAAATAAAGAATTTTGAAAAATGCTTGCTATTACAACAATGGGTGCCAAAGACCCGGAAGCTTTCTTAATAACTATTTTTTTTATTCTTCTCCCATTTAGCTGTGTTCTAGTTATAAATTAAATATTTATTTATTTTTTAAATAAAGAATTTTGAAAAATGCTTGCTATTACAACAATGGGTGCCAAAGACCCGGAAGCTTTCTTAATAACTATTTTTTTTATTCTTCTCCCATTTAGCTGTGTTCTAGTTATAAATTAAATATTTATTTATTTTTTAAATAAAGAATTTTGAAAAATGCTTGCTATTACAACAATGGGTGCCAAAGACCCGGAAAATGGAGAAGAAATAGTGGGAAAGACTTTTTTATGCAACTAAGTAGGCAAATAGGCGTACGGCCCACCTGGTGGTAAGTGGTTACCGTAGCCTATGAACGCCTGCAACAAAGGAGATGTCACGAGTGCGTTGCCGACCCTGTTACCCATAACTCTTTGGCAATTAGCGGAGGATGCAAGCGGGAATGCGTTTAGATCAGAAGTAGAAAAGATACGAAAATATTCGTAAAATTCCCACAATTTAGACAAATCAGCTCTAACAAGACAGATCTTTCTATATATGTAGAAACTTGCCCTTTATCCCCGACCTGAAGTCAAAATGTAAATTTAACGTTAATAGATTTACCAAGATTTACTGTTTTCCTCTACAAACTCTTCAGTGAAATATGAATTCAATGCTCCCCGCGGCGCGAAGTGAGTTTTAGTCTAAGAGACCAGACCCGATAAATATCTATATTCGAAAATGCGTCAACATTCTATGCCTCCTATAGCTCTGATCATTGTTTAGATAGCCTTCCTTATTTAATGACTGCAGGCTACTGTACCATGTAGTAGTTTGTGGGTTAATAGGTTTGAAATATAGAGGCAGCTCGCTAGTTTAATGTTCAGTGGCTTGAAAGTCTTTGTTGGTGACACTTAAGTGAAGAAAACAGTAGTTGATGTTTCTTAATAAGTACTCACTACTGGTATTGGGAATTGTTTTGAAAATCTGATAACATAAAACTGTTAGGAATGAAGTGTTCTATTTTGCATTATCGTCATCAATAGTTAAAACCGCGCAATAAATACCAGTAAAAGGTGATTTATCAATATGGGGTGGCATACCTGTGATGTACACTGCCCAATTTTTCATTCTAAATCGTGTAGAACGTATAAAATTAAATAGTGTAGAACGTATAAAATTGTTGAGTTCATCGCTAGGAGTATTAGACGTGTAGAATGTCTACAAAAGAAAACGCCAACAGCAAAATAAAATTAGCAGTAGATTGAGAATTCCTTCTCTCTCTCGGACTCTGTGCTTCGAAGTAACTAGCTCTGTAATACAGCGACAACTAAGAAAAATTGCACCTACTATAATTTAAAACAAATGTAAAACCCAACCTCTTATACTCGAACGTTCAAGTACCAAACATTAGTTTTGGTTTCTTCAAACCTATTAGACTTCTGACTTAGGTTAACAACGGCTCCCGGCGATAAAAGCCAAGAATAAACGCTTAACATGACTTCCGAACTACGGAAATTTACTACTGCTATAAAATAATTTGTACACACGCAACAGTGGTATTAAATTTGCATGGCTCTACGGTCGTTAGCGAAGACAATTTATTAAGAAAATGAAACTAAAACGAAACTGAAAATTAGCTGAAAAGGATTTTTATTTTAATGTCAACTGCCACGTTGTTTGTGTCAGTTTTTCTTCATTGTGTTTTAAAAGTTAATTCGCTTGGTTAAGTTAAGCGCAGTCGTGTATTGAGAAAACCGAACTAAAATTAAACTGAAAACTTGCTAAAAAGGATTTTTATACTAATATAATACTGTTAAGTTATTTGTGTCAGTTTTTTCTCATTTTGTTTCTAAAGTTAAATCGAGCCCCACAAAACTTTTTAGTTTTCTCTTATGGTTGATTCGAAGATTGAGTCCGCCAATAACCTATCAAAGTATTTTTAAATATAGTACGGTAAATATAGTAGTAAATATATAAATGCTGATTAAGTTTCTGTTTATCTTAATGCTTAACTGTTTAGATTTTGATATGAAGATTCATAAGATCTAGTCAGAGAGAAGATATGAAAACCAAAAATAATATTCTTTCATTTATCAACCATTAATATAGTAGAACTATCACACCAAAAGATCTTCATTACAAACGCAATTACTATTTTTAAATCGAAACCGCGGGAAATAACTAGTTTATGTTGTAACTGAACCATAATTAAGACAAATTAGGCGCCATGTAAGCCGCTACTTTACATATTTTATATGGTACGTTGTCAAAATTCAAAGATTAATATCAGATAACATTAAAAGTAACAAAAAGTAGACTTGGTTTTATAATGTCTCGGCTATTAATTGTGTGAATTTTGTATTAATTTCATTCTAATTTACATCACATGAAAAACTTCTTGCTTATGGTTTATACTTTTAAGTACCGGATCGATACAAACCTGACTTTGATGAGGCTTGAGCGGTCCAAAGCAAATTTTTCCAAGAATGTTCCACGTATATGTACTTCTACTTCCAGCCGAACTCAAAGATGTTCATGAATCTTGAAACTAAAAGAAAATTTTGCCTCTGAGGAAGAATTCAAATCTATGTTAGAGGAGCCTTGTTATATTATGGATAGGTAGCTTTTTAGTATAGTTTAACTTCTCTCCCAATTCGTGGTTCATTAGTCCACCTGGGTGTACCAGTGGCATTTTTTTCTTCTCTAAATAACTGGTTGCACCAGGGGTTATTTCTCTTATTCAAGACAACAGTTTTATATACAGTCGGTGTTACAATTTACTCGGTACATCATAATTATTTTGTAGTAATTCACAGCAGTTATAATTTTAGAGAAATTCTTATAAGTTAAAGTGAAATCGAGAATTAATGTTTCGAAATTGTATTATTATCGAGATGTGCATAGCAATCGCATAGAACAATTCGATTGCGATTCGAACACAATAATTTTATATCGAGTAATGAAAATCAATTGCACTCCGGTTGTACTTTCCGAATCGATTGCACAATGATAAATTTAGGGTTAGGGAACAATGGCAATTTTAAGATAATGTGAAATTAATTTGAGAAACAAAATTTCCTGTTTGTTTGAAGTATTTTCTACATAATATTACTGACATAAATTTAATTAGAAAAAAAAGACTATAAAAGAAATTTGAAAGGGGTTCCTTTTCTAACATGGTGTTCTGGCAGCAAAATTTAACAATGTAAAAATGCTCAAGCAAATCGTTAAAACTTTAAATAGAATTGGCAGTTGTGTATTAGAAGCTAATAATTAGCTTATTTTCTTCTCTTTTAAATTACTCAATTCGAAGCTCCTAAAAACAATAAACAAAAGTAATATATATATAAATACCAGAAGAAAAAAACATTTATTAAAAGATTAGAGTAGAATAGAGTACTAACTTCATAGATAAGTCAATTATTGTATGATAATTTGGGAAGTCTACGTTTATTCAACAATATGTCTTAATATGGTTTCCATTGTTATTAAAACTTGATCGTTATCTTTACACTACTTTCTGAGATTTTCTAAATTATAAAGACATTCTGGTACGTCGTGTGAATTTTATTCTACAAAAAAGTGTGAAGTATGTCAACACCAAACCTGTGCCTCTACCAAGAGTTTTCGCAAACTCTGTCAGTAGTATCAGATATAGAGCGCTTTTAAAATTTTAATTCGATCTTCTTACAGTTGTAATTGTTCGAGGGTTCTTTATTTCAAACTGAGAAAATATTTGCTCTCTCAGCACCAAATTCTCCTTATTCTCCTTTTCCTTGTCCCACTTTGTATGTGGCACAGTATGTTATTTCCTTCCACCTTCCCCTAACTCTAGCCATTTCCTTCTTAACTCATGTTCTCTCTAATACATCCAGCCATCTCTTTTTTGGTCTTCCCCTATTTCTTGCTTCCGCAATCTTCAAATCGCATTCTCTCAGAATCAACTTAAAAGTAAAACTAGGATGGTGTTAATTAATTTTCACTTGTAATATCTCAGTTATTGAGCTTAGCATCAAGATCTTATGTGAGAACATTATGATGTCATTAAAAATAGAAAACACTCTACGAACTATGAAAGCCGAGGAAAGCCTCAATATTATCCTGAACGAATTCTGATAAAATTTGGTATTAATATTGTAAAGACCCGTGCTCAAACAAAGGTACTTATTGACGCAGGCGGAGCTGCGGGAAACAGCTAGTAAAAAAATAAGTAATAATAAAGGTTTTGTGAATGAAGATCCGACGTCAAATACATTCCTAAATAACCTTGCCTATTTGAAAAGTAAATTCATGTCACATAAGGTGTAAAGGTGTATAGTTTGACCACAACTGCTGTACCGCGCCTGAGGCGCATACCTCAGAGGCAAGACAGGGGGTGACGTGTCAGATGCAAGATGTTGCAAGATGCGTCTAAAAGTTTCAGTTCAATATTTTTTTAAATTGTACCTACTTAGCTCAAAATCATATTGAACAACAAGAACAATTTAAAAAAACTAAAAAACCATACTGCCTTTTTGTGTAGTTTGGAAATGAAAGTACCGAAAAAATTCCGCCATTTTGTTTTTTTTTTCATTTGATATACCCAGTGCCACTCTCACAGTAAATACGAATCTAACGACTCTCAAGATAAAATCCATCGAACCGTTCAGGCTGTAGAGCGTGCCAAACAATTATACATACATACATACTCTCGAAAAACATAACCCTCCATCTGGCGCAGTCGGGTTAAAACGGGCTTGGATAAAATGATACTCGTAAATATACAGTTTTAAAAAATTGTAATTCGATATCGTAAGATCTGTCTGGCATTATCAATCTCATGCTCACTCCCCACTTCCCCGCGCATACCCAAGGCGCGGTACAGCGGGAGCGGTCAAACTATAGTAAAAACATTATGAGTAAGTTTGTAAGAACTGCTTATAAGTTAAAGAAATAACCACAAATGACAATCAGGGTTAACGTCGTCTAAACTCTAGTTTAAAATACACAGAGGTTAATATGGAATAACTTCTGTTAAAATATTAAATGTAAATGGCATATCACAGTAGGTGTCCCCCATACTTTCTTACGTCATGGTACTAAAATACGGGAGGAACATGTTTTAAGAACAATTCAAATAACTTAGTTGTGCTATCTTAGTTACTAAATATGAAGAGTACACTTTTGCAGTGTAAAATGGAAGTTATATGTCGTTAATGTCACTTGTAGTTTTCGCTTTACTTAAATTTATCCCTTGTGCAAGTAATACAGAAAAATAATATTACACTATTTAATTGTGTTCGGAAAAAACAATAATGTAAGTAAATATATCCAGAATTTTATATCACTACTTAGATTGGCGAGAAAATTCATAAATAAATAATTCAATGTCTCATCTAGTTCGCCTAAAAATCATTCATCACATAGCTGTAAATAAATGATGACAACATCAGCCAAATTTTACACAGTTTGTTGTTCTCGTACAATACACTGTGTAAAATTAAAAAAAAAAACTGATATACATTTAATGAAAAAAATTAAATAAAAATCAAGTCAAATTTTTCGGCCTACAATACAAATTGGAAGTTAAATGAAAAAGAAACAGTCAATAATTGAATGATCTAGTGTAGATACTCGTATAGTTGCAAGTTCACAGCTGTAAAGAGATTAAGCTCTGTAGCAGTGCAGTCAATAATGAACCTATCATTGCATACATGACCTTTGTAATTCATGCAACATATATGTCTTTGGCGACCTTTTAAAATCAGTTAAATTTTTCACAGTGTGTTATTACGTGAAACTGAACCACTTTATATTAAAATAAATAAAAACCGAGACAAATTTTTCGATTCCACACACAAATGTCACTCGAAAATTCGAAGTAAATGAACCAGCAACAGTTAATAATTGAATGATCCAATGTAGATATAGTTGCAAGCTCACGGCTGTAAAGAGATTAAGCTGTATATAAGTGCAGTCAATAATGAGCCGATCATTGCATACATGGTGACCTTTTAAAATCAGTTAAATTTTTCACAGTGTGTTATTACGTAAACCGAACCACTTTTAATAATAAAAAAAAAACCGAGACTATTTTTTCGATCCCTCACACAAATGTCGCTCGAAAATTCGAAGTAAATGAACGAGCAACAGTTAATAATTGAATGATCCAGTGTAGATATAGTTGCAAGTTCACGGTTGTAAAGAGATTAAGCTCTGTAGCAGTGCAGTCAATGATGAGCCGATCATTTTCACCCGCACGCCCGTCATCTTTATTTTTCATAGAGTATGGCGTTACAGATCCATCAACTCTATTATTTGTATTTTAAACTTTAGAAATCAAATTGATATTAAGCAGAATAGAAAATATAGCTTGGCGCCATAAACCTACAAAAAATACAAAAACTCTTTATTGCACAACAAGAATACATTGTTAAATACAAGCAATTACAAGAAAAATTACCTTGCGCAAAGGCGGCCTTATCCCAATAGCAATTTCTTCAAGGCAACCTTACGAAAAATTAAGTAAAGATATTAAAGAGCGGTAGGTGTCAAAAAGAGTAAGAAGAAAAATAATAATTTTAATAAATATCAAAACAAACTTACACATATAATGTATATTACACACTTACTTGTATACAACTATATATATATCTGAACTGACCAAGTGAGTGCTTTGTCAATATATATGCCAAGATTTTTAACACAGTCGCTGTATTCTATAACCACTCCATCAAATACAACTCGGGGAAGCAGTTTGTAATGAAGCCTATCCAACAGCCTAGAACTGCCGACAATAATGCACTGAGTCTTAGTGGAATTGACTTGCAGACCGAAATTTCTACTCCAGACTGAAATACGTTCCAAGTCATCATTAGTAGTGCTAATCGCAGCTGATATGTTATCAACACAATCCTGCGTATAAACCTACTTGAACTATTCATTAATATCGAGTGAGTTACATTGTAAATTGACCTTGTAATTGTATACTCGACGTCTTAAACAATGCTGAGTAAAAATATAGCAGTATTACTTACTTCTTTTATTCTATTAAATCTAATAAAATACTAGTTGATGATTCCTTCGGACTGAAATAATTTAACTATTTTATTTTTTTCGAAGATTTCGCGTAAGCTTTCAAAACTAAGGTATGTAAAACAGCTGATTACTTTATATTTCCTATTGACATTATTGCTAAAATTAATTAACTATTTAAAATTAACTCCTTATTGTAAAATAGATTTATTTCACGCATAAAAAGCAAAAAACTATCTAAAGGTAAAAAAGATTTTACAATTAAATCACGAAACTGTTTCTCACTTTCGAGAGTAAATGTCAGTCATTTAACTAGCTAATAAGTTCTAAAGTATTTATAATTTTTCTGGCTCATCAATCAGAGGCAAGTGAGTAAGCGTGGTAAAAAATACTAAATGATTATGTGAAGCGCTCGTTAGGCTCTGTAAAAAATAATTAACAAAAGAAAATAATGCTAGCCCACATTTCACAAGTCCACGCCTCCGACGACTCTGACGCAGGTTACTCTATTACGAATCTGACAACAGGTTGCCACTCATATTACGATATAAATAGCGCGGTCAACGGCCGGCCTTACGGCGGCCTTCGGTACTGGGCACTGGCACTCTGGTACTCGACCGCATCGGTCTTTACTATAGACCTTAAAGTCACTGTGAACTCGAAATGTTCTCACAAAATTACCTTCTTTTTACAGGCATATTTTTTTGGTCTGGAAAAAATCAGGCAAGCAACACTGTGCAGATTTTGAATATTTTACCAATTATTACATATTAAATCGAAAATTAAAAACCGCATTAAAATAGTTTCATTTACTGTGCAGATTCTTGATCACGCGTGACAAAGTACACGGTTATAAATGTTGTACATCGGCTTTTCAGCTTGTAGTATAGTTATCTCTTTAAGATGAACTCATACTACATATTAAAATCTAGGCATCACAGGCTGCACGTGTCAATTTTCAAAAGTCAAATGACATATTTTTATGCCTTAACTAGCTGTTGCCCGCGGCTTCGCCTGATCAAAAGGCATTTCCAATGAGATTTGAATCACTTAGATTATTTATGGCAGGTCTCTCAGGATTTTCCTATGTATTTAGAAGATTACGGCCCCATCGGATCCCAATAGGGATTGATATTATATCACTGTTAATTTCGTAGTCAGCAACCCGATTAACCATACAAATAACGCCCATGCCATTCAAGGGCTGAATTGTACAATATAATACTTCTTCATCCTAGTGTGAATTTCTAGTTGCGTCGTCAGCTTACGCTTCGGAGCCTAGGGTATGCTGTAAGTCATGTTCCCAGATTTTCCTGCACTGGTAATTACAATGGAGCGACTGGCGTCTGACCTCCGTAACCCTTTTTACAGAGAATCCAGAACAACAGTAACATGACCCGAAGTGTGTTAGTGGCCAACACTGACAGAATTTTTCAGATTGCCTAAAGGCATCTGACACAGCCTCACGACTGCTATCTATCGATAACAACCGGGACCAACTTAACGTGCCTTCCGAAGCACGTAGGAGCTCAAGAAAAAAATGCCACTAAATGGCGACCAATCCATCTAAAATATGTATTTACTTTTTCATCATAAGAAATAAATTTTTGAAGAACCCACATGTCAAAATTCATTGGAATATTATAATATTTTGCAACCCCAAAAGCACGCCCGGGGATGCGATTTTTTAAAATCCAGTTAATAAATTATTATTTTTTAATAACCATTAATTCAAATATGTAGTATCTCGCTTCAAAAATGAAAAATATTTATTCAAATTTGCAACCCCTATTTCACCCCTATACGGATGTCGTTTTCAAAATCTAATAAGTGAATTATCTTTTTCTTCTAACTACAAATATAAATTAACAAATTCATGTGTCTCACTTTAAAAATGACGAAGATTCATACAAACTGACAACCCCTATTTCACCCCCTTACGGATGGAATTTCAAAAAATCCTTTCTTAGCGGACGTCTCCTAACCACAATCTATCTTCCTGCCAAATTTCATCTTCATCGGCTCAGTAGTTTTCGAGATTTCGTGATGAGTGAGTGAGTGAGTGATTGATTTTCGCTTTTATATATATAGATTAACTTTCAATTTTATTTATTTTATTAAAAAAGAGATTCATCATAGATTATTATTTAACTCTATCATTTCATTCATCTATTGTACATTTACCTTAGAAATTGCGTAAACTAAATCAATTAAATTTGTATTTCTAGAATTTTACATTTTTGAACCTGTAGTAGTACCTTGCGATTATTTTGAACTATGTCAGAGAGAGACAAGTAGAGTAGTGAATCTTTTTCTCTATCTAAAGTGCAAATCTTGATATACTCGTAAAAAAAGAGTTATGTTAATTTTCAAGATTTAGCACCATAAAAGGAATACGGAGATTCATTTTATTGAAATAAAGTTAAATAGTTAAACAGCTTAACTGAATTTAAATTTAAAAAAATAATGAATAGAAGAAAAACTTACTTCTTATGTTCATTATCAAAAGCATGTGTATTTTTATATTCGTACCTAATCGCAAACAAGATTTAACTGGCCGAAATTCATAAAGCAAAACTTAGACTTACTATTTCATTTTTCTCTCGAAATTACAATTAGAAAAGTGGCAAGGAGATCCAGAAATAAATTAAAAATAATTAAAAGTGTTCTAAAAGTCAGAGGATATAAATTAAACTGACATAAAAAAAGTAGAGACTGATTTATATTTTAGCATTAGTTTTAAGTAGTGAAAGATAAAAAAGCTAGTCGATTTGTTACTTGCCATACTAGGCTTTTACTGCCTCTACCCTGATAGAAGTGACACATGGCCTGCGTGCTATTCGCCATATTTAGTTTAGAGTGCATGAAAGGTCCCTGGGACGTAGTGAAACCCAAATACGTCCTGTGCACCCAGGGCAACAATCTGCGTGGAAGGTCTAGTCGGTAACACAGATTAGCTGATCCTCTCACCACGAAATGTCTTTAAAAACCAAAAGGCTCTTCTCAGAGGCAACCCAACAAAAAAGGCACTTTTCAGCGCCATACAACCGAGACCTTACAAAATGAGCTCTTACAACGATCTGTATTAACTGCGGGGCTGTCCACTTTATGGCTCATTTTCTGAAATGTTCCAATTGTCCAGACTCCTGCATACGTATTGGTCTAGCCTTTATATGACATCGTAGCCATTTCGACTCGAATAATAAGTTAAGAAAAGAATATTAAGTTAAGACTCGAGAATCTTAACTAATCCGCACAAGGCACTTCTACTGAATCTTATATCTGTGGTTCATTTGGCGTAAATTGTCTCGCTAACGTGGTTAATAAATCATTATCTAAGTGAAAAACTAGGCTCATATATTTATTTAAATATCCCATATATCACGTGCGGTTTACAGCTACTACTTACAATTGCAATGAGTAAATAGGATTTAGTTTTAATTAGTTTTGTCATTTGTAAAATTTATGACTCTTTAAACAGTTTTTTGTTTCTCATCTGTTGCTTTCTAGCAATGAAATATGGTATTAAATTAAGATTTTATTACATTTAATATTTGTGAAGATTTTATTACATTTAATATTTGTGTCTAAGTGATAATATACAGTGACATTACAAAAATAAACTTTCCATAAAGCAGAGGCGTACTTATTGCTGAGTAATCTCAGTGGTCTCTCAGTAGTACTCTTTCTTTGGCTAGTAGAAAAATCAATTTAATTAAAGGACCAGATATCCTGACTTTCTAAGTTATATCACGAAAGTGAATTTTTATATTCACTTGTTGTTTTTTTGTTATAACAAATTTTTCTACAAGAAGGATAAGGAAGGAGCTTTTATCTCGGAATTTACAAATCGTTAACAGCGACTGACTGAGCCGTGCTCATAAGCACGGTGCGAAGCAATGATAGATGTCAGTAAAAAATACCAACTTCAGAGCCATGGGAATTTAAATGTTACATAAAAATATATATTTATATCGAGGGTAACGGACCATTATTTAGGTACATTATTTTTTTTTACTTTTATTTAGGTAAAGGTAACTTTATTTATTTAAAAATACAAATTATTGGTATACTTTATGATTAAGTGGTAGCTATTATTGTGTGGCTAGTATTAAGGAAATCTTTGGGCCCGGGGTGACACGGGGCGGACTTTTAAAGTTAATATTTTGTATTAATTTTTAAACGAGTAAGAGATTTGATTCCACATTCTTTTCACTTACTTTTTGGTACACTCCTATTATGGAAATTAAATGCCATTTTTAGTCGAACATCAAAAATGAATGTTGTAAATTTTATTATCACGGAAAATGAATACCAACTAGTTTCAATTGCATTATAGTCAATTGATGTATTCAACTGCAGAAATCAATAATTTGAATCGAGAATATATAAACAGCAAAAATATATTTGTGTGTAATAATAATGCAACATATTGTTAGGTTGTTATTATATCAGGAATTTTCTGGTCAAGCTTGGTAAATTTGTGGGATTTTGGCCATGTGGATTTTTACCGTACTATTACGCTCCTAATTTTTAAAATCTTTCAGAACCTTTCTGCAAACATATTCACATTGTTACGCCAACTCCTTCTCAATTCTCGCTGCAAATCTCTGGAACAAGCTTCCTTTGGAGATAAAAGAGCTGACTTCTCACTCTTTCAAATCTCGGGTTAGGGAATACTACGAACGATCGGACTTGAACTGAGCTTACTGTTTTTTATGTGTAATTAAATTTGTATGTTAGATGTAAGTCTATGTTTTACACCTAAGATTTCTTTGCGTGTTGTGCCCTCTTCTGTGCCCATATGTCTATTTCCTATGTTAGTTTGGTTGACTGGAAGAGATTCCTATTTGGGATAAGTCCACCTTTTGTTGTAACCTGTATTCTGATACTATGTTCTTTGTGTACAATAAAGATTTTTACATACATTATATTAGGTACACAAAAATATATATGATCGCATTACATTAAATTTTGTTATATTAGATCGTGTAAGTAATTTATTTTAAATGATCATGTAAGTAAACGAAATTATATTGTTCATCTGTATTAAAAAAAAAAAAAGCAAACTACATTATTATTTGTAAATATCAAGTCATACTTAGATATATTTATTAAATCTTAAATTTTCATTTATGAGGTAATAGAAATACTAACTTCTATTTTCTTTGAGTTTAATTTGAAACCCTCGTCATAAACCATAGTGCAAACATTAGATTCCATTTCATTATTAAAATTTTGCATAATATACCCATAATAGCCAAGTTATTGTATTTAAGATAGTTATTATAATGTAGAATGTACTCTATTGAGGATACAAGTTCGTTCCAAGTACTAATAAACATGCATTATGTGCCTATGAATAGACTAAGCCCGTCAATTGCATTTGTATACCAGGGCTATAGTTTCCAGCAAGCTATACTACAATACTCGACATAAACTAAATACTTTTATGATCAGTTTCCAAAATAGAATAAAGGTTCGAAAGTGAAACAATAGTTCTTGGGCTGCCCCTGGCCGTAGTTCCGCCTGGCTGAGCGGAGGATGGACGCAATGGACTCTTCTTTATCCAAGTGCTTTCCCGGTTGCGTCCTCAGCGGTTTGCTTTGGAGCCTCGAGTTCGCTTTCTTTATTTTTCGTCTTTTCATTTCACCGGGTCTTCGGCATCCTTGAAAGAGAGTCCAATGGCACGTAGTCCTGCTTTACGACGTCAAGCCATTTTTTTCCGACCAGTCTTTTTGTGAGCTTTCAAATGTACAGTTTAAGGCGAAAGTTATTCACTACTCAGCCATTTCGGGAAATGCTCAAGGGGCTCCCAATTGGGACAAACCTCGGCCAAGGATTTTGATCAAGCGAACATTGCAAACTCGCGAGCGGTAGCAAACGCTCAATGCCATAAGGGCCAACACTCGCCGGCGAGTGCGGTCATATGTTCCTATTGAAAAGCTCGGACTCCGGTGAGTCGAGGGGTTCTCGAAGGGGAGGTTCGCCCCCGTAATGGGATCGTCACAATCAAAAAGAACATTTATCGGGCCGCAGAGGAACAAATTTTGCTGGACTGTAGTTGGCAGCCTGCACAACTAACGAGTTCGGATGGGTTGGATATTTCTCAAAGTAACGTTGAGACGTTTCTTTGAGATATCTCGATATGGATAGAAGCTCAAGGTCCCTGTGTAGGTCGCGTGTGCCCAGGCCCGGGGAAGAACCCGTGGCTCTGTGTGCGAACCTGTTCTGGATGGTTGGAACTTGTTTAGGAGAGATGGAGCTGCATGTGAGAAGATCACGCTCGCATAGTCATAACAGGACGGATGGCTAGCTTGTAAAGTATTAGCTTATTTCTAAGTGACAACTTTACATTGCTGATCACGGGAGAGAGTTTGCCTAGATAGAATGCAGCTCTATTGCGAACTCTTTGGATGTGTGCTCCAAAGGGCATTTTACTGTCAAAGATAACCCCCAAATACTTTGTTTGGTTCACCCATGAAATGGGTTAATGGGTTTACCAAACATAGATATCGTTTTTAAGAGCGAGAACGTACTCCATGCTGGTGGACGTGTTGCACGGCGTGAATCTTTAGAAAAGAACACTGCTGCGCTCTTTTCCGGATTCACATCTATGCCACTTCCTGAACCAAGCGCAGAGTGCATCGACTGCTTGTTGGAGTCGATTGGAAATGATGTCCTTTCCATAACTGGACGTGTACAGTGTAGTGTCGTCAGCGAATAGAGCCAACTCCACGTGCGAGGTGCGGAGTACATCGTTGGTGTACAACGAGTATAGGATCGGGGACAGCACGGAGCCTTGCGGGACTCCGGTTCTTAGGGGTCTGGTACTAGGCAGCTTGTACCTTCAACTTTGTAACGGAAAGACTGACTTATAATCATCATCATCATCAGAATGATGATGATGATAATAAAGCTGGAGAGTTTATTTGTTGTTTGTTTGAACGCGCTAATTTCAGAAACCCCTAGTCCGATTTGAATAAACTCTCCAGCTTTATAATATTAATTAATAATTAATATAATAAATGTATTACCTAAATAAAAGTACTATATCAATAAGTTATGAATAAAATTTGAACGCAAAGTTTAAACGAGAGGTATCACGCTGAGCTCACCTGTTATTGAGCTACCAGCAATAAATGTATTACAACTCCATTTAGTAAAATAACTAGTACTTTGCATGCATACTATCGTCAAAATAAAATATTTCTCATGTTTACATTATGTATGTAAGAGAAACTTGAAAAATATAAGACGGCCGTCGCGAAAGGGATTTTTTTTCCAAATTGAATGCTTGTATGGTAGTAAATTTGTGATTTCTAATGTTTTCGCAATTGTTTAACATTAAATTAAATTATTATACTTAATTTTTTTATTTTATTTTTAGACCGTATTAAAATTGTTAATTTGATGAAAATTTGATAGTTTGATGAGGTTTGTGCTTTGTAACGATCTTCAAAAACTAAGGTTACGGATATATTATAAAACGTTGAATATAAAACATACTTAATGCAATTGTCGTTGCTTTGCCGTCTTCAGCAAATACCTGAAAAAAGAAGAACTTTGGTTAGGAAAACGAAGAACAAGATTTTTAAAATTTTACTTTTCAATACAACTGGTCCAAATAATTCTAAGTTTAACTTAAGGCATTATTCAAACAATTATGTATAAGATGATGTAAGTATGATGAAGTAGATGTCTTCTTTCTTCGTCCTAGAGTGTTTTCCAGTTGCGTCCTCAGCTTATGCTTCAGAGCCTAAGATCTGGTGGTATTAGTTATTACAATGGAAAGACTGCCGTCTGGCCTCCGTAACCCTTTTTTATACTGAAACCGGATCATTTGGAACATGATCTAAGGTGTGTAAGTGTTTAAGACTCTTTGATTTTTCAAGCTGCCTAAAAATTCGGGCACAGTCTTATAACGTGCTTTATGAACCACGGAGGAGTTCGGGATAGAAAATGCCGCTAATGGTGACCAATCCGAAATGGGCCGCATTTCGCCTTCGCTTGACGCACGCATTCGTTACATACTCGTACACGCGCCGCGCTCGGCTATCAAGCTTCACAATGTAATGTATAATATGTAAAGTATAATAATTTAATAACACAAGTATAGTTTTTTATGGTAACATTTATTAACAATGCCAGTGAGGATTGTAGAAATTTTCATCTATTTACTTAATTCTAGTTTAATTCAATTATGACTTAGTAAACAATTAACAACGGTATACATTTTTATATAATTATGTAACAAGATCTATGAGTTTATATGGTTTGTGAATGAAACGGTTAAAATGAATAAATACTGTTATCTCGCAGAATATTTTTAAAGATAAACTGTGCAGAAAGTAGTTTAATTTTCTTATTTACGGAAATACATAAGCATTAACGTCACTTTTGCGGTAATTTGCAGCTTAATATATTAAATTTATATGCTCTAGAAATCCACATAGAATAAATTAAAGTTTAAAAAATATAGTGAAAACTGTCTTAGAATTAAAGCTTAAACTTAATACCCAAGTATCGCAGACACTTGATCAAGATAACAATAAATTATCTAAACGGAGAACACTATGTAGATTAAATTTGATAAATTCTGTGTACTGTTCGAATGTCATTCTGATGTTCGATGATAATTATTATTACGTTACAGTCCTAATTTGGGGAGCTCGTTAGTCGAGCGCGACCCGCGTATCCGTAGCGAATGCGCGTGTCAAGCGACGGCGTGACGCGACCACTATTGGATTGGTCGCCATTTAGTGGCATTTTCTATCTTGAGTTCCTCCGTGCTTCGGAAGGCACGTTCAGCCGTTGGTCCCGGTTGTTGTCGACAGATAGCAGTCGTTAGGCTGTGTCAGATGCCTTGGGGCAGCCTGAAAATTCTGACAGTGTTGGTCACTAAGACACCTCGGGTCATGTTCCTGTTAGTCTGGTTTCCCTGTAAAAAGGGTTAAGGATGTCAGACAGCAGTCGTTCCATTGTAATAATCAGTTCCGCCAAATCTAGGACCATGACTTACAGCGTACCCTAGGCTCCGAAGCGTAAGCTGACTAGGCAACTAGGAATACACGGTAGGATGATGATGAGTCATAATTATGAAAAATAATATTTTGGCTACACAGTGCTTCGACAGAGTAACAATAGATCGACAGAATATATTGTGTCGATAACACGCACCTTGGAAAACCACTGTTGCCCAGAAGTTACCTTTATAAAAATACTCGCTGTTTCCCGCAGCTCCGCTTGCGTCAAAAAGTAGCCTATGTTTTTCTTTAACTATATCCGTACCAAATTTCATCAAAATCCGTTCAACGGTTTGGCCGTGAAAACATAACAAACAGATAGATTTTCGCACTTAGATATAGTATTATTGAATATGGATATTAGTATGGAAGTATGGCTTCAAAGGATAACTTATAATTATAGGCCTCCGGAATAAAAATTGTTCGAATCATCGATAATGTCGAATGATATTAAATATATATAAAAATAAACTCACAGGTTGTGAATGAGACAACGAATCCAAAATATAGATCGATATGCACTTTATAGTACCTATAACAGAGATAAAATAAAAATGGATATGTTAAACAATTGTATACCTATACCTACAAATGCACTATAGCATTTTTCTATTGCAATAGTACTCTTGGTCATGATTTAGTTTTGATATCCTGCATTTCTACGCATATAAGTATGCCAGCAAAGACAACGGGGTCAATAACGCTAATAAACTTTAAAAGACCATGCAACTGATATTCAATTACGACTCAATTACGATGCATTTTTCCTCCTGCTAACACAATTCTGAATCTCAACTTAATTGCAACTAAAACGTAATTGAAGGCCGTAATAGTAGAAAATATGTAAATCCATACTTCCATACCAATATTATAAATGCGAAAGTCTGTCTGTCTGCCTGTCTGTTACGCTTTCACGGCCAAACCGCTGAACGGATTTTGATGAAATTTGGCATGAATATAGTTGAAGACCCGGGGTCAAACATAGGCTACTTTTTGACGCAGGCGGAGCTGCGGAAAAAAGCTAGTATTATAAATATAACAGAGTACCGATTATTGAAAAGTTGATGATTTTTTGATTAACAAAATTTTCCAGTTGCAGTTCAATGGCATTCCAATGGAATACGATTTGTCTTAAAATTAGTAACAGACTACCAGAAACGTCAAAAGTTGTCATTGCGATCCAATTACGATTCAATTGTGCACTTGAAGATAAAATAAGAGAATTGCCGCCTAGATAGGTTATCGCACCTTGCTATTACTCTGACGGCTAAAATTACAGATGTGTTCAATTGCACATCGGAATAAGACATTTAATTTCTGAGCGCAATCAGAAATAGGATGCTGAGATTAGTTTGGCTTTTTTATACTTGAAATACCAGTTTAGCTCTTAACAACAATGTAAAGTACAAGTTGTAAGTAAGTTTGCTTACTTAATTATATATATTTAAAAAAAAAAAGTACCAACTTAATGTTACAGAATGCATAATACGTACTAATACTGACAAACATCAAATAAGTAATGGTTGTTTCATTGTACCTGGTCACCGATTTTTATTTAGTCTTTCTTGTTTCATTTATGTTTTTTTAACTGAAACACTTTGTAGAGAAAATTTGTTTCCTAGTTGTTTAAGCTTACGCTTCAAAATCGATTTTAACTATGGTCCTAAATTTGGAGGCGATGTAATAAAAGTGATACACAAATAGAGTCGTTTGAAGCTTAAATAAGAAATCTTTTTTTCTATCAAGCCCTTTGTATGTACATTTCTTCACCTGCGCGGAAACCATATTTGGTTCTTAACAATAAAAATTTTATTGTCATCTAGTTTGCAGCAAGCAAAGGGAGGATAGTGATCATAATTCCCAAGAAAATTTATTTATTTATCTGGTAATATTTTTTTTTTATTTTTGAAAAAAAGAAAATGGACGAGAATGGATTTGTGATGGAATTACACGAAAATGAAAGAGACTGTACTATCATAGAACAATACGAAATAACTTCGTAGTACTAGATACTCATGAATGCTTTGCAATATTACAACGATTACAACACACAATGATTAATTGTAGCACATCGCAAAGAACTAACAGACAGCCGTCACTCAGTTATATTCGGTTAATTATAATAAATGGTTTATTATCTTACGTTGATAAATAGATATCTAGCGTAAGAATGAGGCTAACGGTGCGACGAAATGGCGCTAGTTTTGCGGCCCTATAATATTTGTATTAGGGCCGTAGTGCGACAATCGTACTGACTGCGGAGCTGAATGCTTGTGTAATTTTAATATTTATTAAAAACCTACCCTACCTAAAAACGCCTTGTTGTTGTAAAATACTAAAAAATATGACATAAAAATAACAAATAGGTACTTTATATCCATCTTAATAGGTCATCGATTCTACTCTTTTATTATAGTTTAATAGATAAATAAGACATGAAAAATAACGTATATTTACTAACAAATATAAAATAAAAAATATATCATAATTTTAATATAAACTAGAGTCGATCGCTGTCATTGCTCGGTAAAGTACCCAAGAGGCTGGCGGCAAGATGCGACTTATCCTGATGTTGAAATCATTGTTATCTTCCGTAGAACAATAACCGGTCAGAAAGGTCGATGACCTAGCTACCTATTACATGGAATCAGTGCATAGATGCACCAATTATTGTTTCATAACCGTGACATGACAGCCGTTTAGCAACATCACTACATGATACAGCCAATTTGAATAGTGATTGATAATGTAGTGGACAGACTTCGAATTAGTATAAAAACGCATTTAAGAAATGGGGATTGACTCTGGAAGATTAAAAAAATAATGTTCAACAATAAGACCACTCAATACCTAAATCAACTCATAAACATTTGTTTTGTCAGATTTTCAAATAAATGTGTTATCTATGGTGCAATATGTGTTACGCTCCGATGCTATATCAGGAATGTACTGTTATTCCCTTAGCTATAAGATATAGGTGTTACGATAATAAAACTATATAGGAACCCAAAGCAGAAAACAACACATCATTACATGTATGTCAGAAATATTGTGAAAACATGTTGTTAATTAATAAAGTCAAGTCCTCGGATAAGTAATGTCTTATAATGCAGAAAGACCTGCCCTGGAAGCCTCTATACCAAACAATTGGGAGGTAAATATTTCTTAATTAGATCTGAAAATCATCTAAAAGTACCCATTTTCAGTGTTAAATGGAATAGCTAAAGGGATTCGGAACACTACTTTTACAAATTGAATTAAAGCTAGCTATATAAAAGAGGGGCAAAAAAATATAAATAATATGATGTCGCTTGTTTGTTACATACGTAAATCTAAAAATGTCACCAAGATTTCTGAATGAGAGAGCCGCTTGCGCCAAATTTATACTACGTCTAAGTAACTAACACTCTTACATTTTAACCATAGTGAAAAAACGCTAAATGCCGCAAAACAACCTTAATGTATATCAAATTACAATCTTTAAAAACGCATTAGCTTTTTTAAATTGAAAATTAATACATACCTACTGCAATATTACCTAAACATTACTCGCATCACGTGCCAGTGAAAGCGAAGTTCTAGCAAAAAAACCAAGAAGTATTGTAGTAGGTATAATCGGTCTGGTCTGCGGTCTCTCACGATCCGACGACAATTGAGATAAGTTTTTTAACAAGTTTTATTAACTCAATAATGAATTGTACGCTTTTTACGACGAAGAAAGTGGTCAAAACGATCTTATTGCTGTGTGCCGTCATGGTATTTGATAACGATGAGTGTGCCTTGTTTGCATTTGATGGCTTTGCAATTTTAGTGGTACACTTTCATAATTGCGAAAAAATTTGACGCGGATTTTTTTCTTACATCTTTTTTCTTTATACACCTTTTTGATATGAATAACTATGTATGTGAATTTTTTAGATGACGTTAAGGGATAGTGAGGATTGAACACATTGACTTTTAATTCTATGCTTTACATCAATAAACTTTAAAAAAAGGAATTATTAAGTACATAGGGAAACACCGAGGGGTGTTTCCACTTATGTGTTATGCACTTAATAATTATCGCTCTCTGGACGACCTAGAGCTTTATTATGAGGCCCATAGTCCGCGGACCACGTTCCGAACCTATATGTCATCACTGGTAACACACACTGGTCGATGACCTTTTTAAGGAACTGAGGTAGTTCAGACGAGAAGACGCTACGTACTCCCGATCGCCGCCCAGCCAAGTCGAAACCAACGAAAGACTTTTTTTTTTTACTTGAGCTGAGCTTACTGTTTTTATGTGTAATTTAATTTGTATGTTAGATGTAAGTCTATGCACCTAAGATTTCTTTGCGTGTTGTGCCCTCTTCTGTGCCCATATGTCTATGTCCTATGTTAGTTTGGTTGACTGGAAGAGATCCCTATTTGGGATAAGTCCGCCTTTGGTTGTAACCTGTATTCTGATACTATGTTCTTTGTGTACAATAAAGATTTTTACATACATACTTTCTTGAAGCTGGAGTTGCCAGCCTGGATCATCTGACCCAGGTAGACATACTGGTCCACAACTTCAAGAGTGTAGCTTCCGACAGAAATCGATGATGGCGTAACATGGCCATTACATTTTATACTATTAGATATACATACTTGGTAAAAAACACTTTAATCTCAAATTAAATCCTTCAAAAAAATAAATATATTTGCAACAACATGTAATTAATATTCAATGTGTATGGCTAAGATAAACTTTATTAAATACACTTATCTCTGAAATTCAAGACAAGCAAGTAATAAATTATAGAGTGGGTTACATAGAGTTAATATAAGTCGGGCTCTCTAGCCCGCGTTACGAAGCAAGCAGTTATCTTTTAAAACATCAAAATCAATACGCAAATCAAATTGCATAATCTTGTTCATAAAATAAATCAAAATCCATTGTGAAAGAAAAATAACTACTTTTTAATAACAAGAAAACGCTGCAAAACTGAAAAAAGAATGTTAAATAATCAGATTATGTTCTAAGTACCTATGCGTCTTACAAGTTTTCTGTAAATGGTTTACTGGTGATTCATTCCTAATGAGTGGGTTACATGATGTCAGTTAACTTGTGTATGTAGGTAACAGATGCTTTTAGCATTGAATCCGTATTTGTATAGGCTTACTTTTGTTATAAGATTAATGCTCTTCCTACACGAATAAAGCCACGAACAAAAATTTAAATGGATAATATGATCAAATCAAAAATTATATGTGATGGCTTCAGTAGAAAACGTCAAACGATATGCTCGTTCTATGATGTATTTTCTAGTTATTCTAAGGCAAGGCTACATACAAACTTTGTGTACACGAAACAGGTTACATTGAATGTAATGTCTTCGTGTATTATTTAAGGATTATTGTACGGTATTGAAAGGTGTACCTCGTGCTTTCATTGTTAGTAATATTAAATGCATTTAGCTTACTTCGCTTGTTAAACAATGGACTAGTATTAGATTATAAACGGGGTTCGATTCAATGTCTTTAATAATTTGCATTAGAAATGACCATGTTTTAGGTACTTAACAAGAATTCATTTGTTTATGTATTGTGTGACTCTATTCAATTAAGTGCAAATGATATAAGGGCTCATATTCGAATCGATATGAGAAGAATCTCACGGAAAATTTTTAGATGTGTCGTCGTCGGTTTTGTTGGGCGGCGTTATATCTTCTGACTACCAAATACAAATACAAAATATCTTTATTGTCTAAAATGGTTTATGATAAATAATATGAAAGGGCATATATAAGTAGTTTGCCTGCAGACCCAGAGGGGTGTTGTTGTTGCACGGGAAGCAAACTTTGCTTAGTTGTTTCCAGTTTGATTAGGAATTTGCAGGTTTGAATCTTACGCTTAGATTTGGCGGAACTGGTAATTACAACGGAGCGACTGTCGTCTGACCTCCGTAACCCTTTTTACAGGGATACCAGACCAACAGGAACATGACCTGAGGTGTGTAACTGGCCAACACTGTCAGAATTTTTCAGGCTGCCCTAAGGCATCTAACACAGCCTCACGACTGCTAACTATCGATAACAACCAGGACAAACGACTTAACGTACCTTCCGAAGCACGGAGGAGCTCAAGATAGAAAATACCACTAAATGGCGACCAATCCAATAATGGTCGCGTCACGACGTCGCTTAACACGCGCATTCGCTACGGATCGACTAACGAGCTCATCAAAGTGTTTGTAACGTTAGGTGTAATTAATAAAGTAAAAAACGCGATAGAACCATTTTTTAATAATTTTTAACGTGTGATTTTTAATTTGTGAAATAATTCATAGCAATTAATCGTCAGTAAACGATAGACTTAGTTAAAAAAGTAGTGGTTAGTTAAAGTAAATTATCTGCTTACTTAAATCAATTGAGAAGGTATTTTAGAAGTTCATTATACTGTCTAATAAGTATGCACTTCACATGTAAATATTTCAGTCATGAACACAGTAATTATTTTTGAAGTCCATTTCCTGTGAAAGCTGTGTACTGCGGAATTGATTTCTTCGATCTTTATGTTCTCATAACCATTTTAAATCTAATAACTATGTAATTAAAACATATAATTATAAATTGTATTTTTTGCGATTCGATTATTTATTTAAGTTCTTGTAAATTTAATAAAGACCTGTCATTGGGATTAATTATTTATGATGTTTTAAATATAAGTAAGTATTTTTTTTTACTTTCCTCCGCTATTTTACCGAATGCGTCAGCGATTTTGTGTTTTTGTATGGATTTGACAATAACGTAGCTGTGTTCTTATTTATTGATCATTCACAAAAAGAGCTATTGCCGGTGGAGATTTTTCCATTTTTCCCTATCATTTGATAGTTTCGTAATTTTTTGATACGGCAAGATAACTTGTAAGATACTGCACAAATTTTTTTTTAATATTAATTAGGCACTCAAGGTAGTGGCACTGGACCACCAACCTTATACTAGATACTTGTATCGAAAAAATATAAATATTTATATTACGTACGAGTGTAATAAATTTCACTGCCTTTTTATTGAAACAGTAGGTTATTTATTACTCTTGCAACCGACACACCCTTGCGATATGATATATGAGATTAATTAATATTAAACTAGCTTTTTCCCGCAGCTCCGCCTGCGTCAAAAAGTAGCCTATGTTTGACCCCGGGGCTTCAACTATATTCATACCAAATTTCATCAAAACCCGTTCAGCGGTTTGGCCGTGAAAGCGTAACAGACAGACAGACAGAAAGAAAGACAGACAGACAGATAGACAGACTTTCGCATTTATAATATTCGTATGGATTCATATAGACTAGAATGTACAAGAACGAAATTAGACTGGATTAACTTTACAAAAATAAACAAGCAGAGCCTGCTTTGCTTATGTGAAAATTTTGGAAGAAAATCTTTCCCATATTTTTTTAAGTAAAACATTATCACAAAACAAAAATCAAAATTTCATAGATAAAAGAATTGAAAAAAAAAAAAGATTTATAAAACCATGCTGTCATAAATACCTAAACATTGAGTTAATAAAAAGTAGATAGGTATATATCAATATTTTTGTTTTATATTGTGTGATTAAAATTAAAAAATTAGAAACATATAGAAATAACACTAACCTAAACTAAATTAATCTAAACTAACATAAAAAGATTATCCGTCGAGGCATTAAAAGTCGTTGTGCGATTTAAAAATTAGTTTACTGAGTATCAGTTCTGTAAAAATAGTTTATCATGGTCTGATTAAATCGAATCATAAAAGTTGGATAGTTCGCCAAAGGGCTCATGCAGTTTTATCGTTTATACAGAATAGAAATAGTATGTCGTATGGTAAGTGAGGCCCGCCTTCTCATTTATTTGAGTATCTTCTACCTCTATCTTAAAATATATTTTTTTTATATTTGATCATTAAACACCACTCTGGGAGGTCCTGAGTACTTATTTAGTATTATACTTATATATTTAAAAAGAAACCTGTACGCATTTATAGGAATTTGGTACGAAAAAGAAGTAAGAAAATGATTACCTAGTCTGATTTGATCATAAACAGTTCATAAACCTGAAAGTGCCATAAAGGCCACTGATAATACTCGCTATTAAGTTAAGTTAAGACTCGCGAGGCTTAACTGGCCCACATGTGGCCCTTTTGACGAATATTTAGGACATAACACCAAAAGCTGACTCTGGAAAGACTAAGGCATAGCACCATCCAATTTCGCGCCATGTTTTATCGTCAGAACGTGATGGGTGTTCGCCATTAACACAGTTTTGTGCACGGCGGTAATAAGACCAAGTACCGAACACGGGATCCAGATTCCTAGGGTGAACCTAATATGCTACTCTAAAACGGTCGTCCGTAAAAACGTTGACGATAAAAGCAAAAAAAAACATTCCCTTTTAAAAAAATTGCAAAAATACTGTGATTTCTTTACATACCTACACCTAATTCATAGCACACAGAAAACTGCCAAAAGGGATAATTATAGTGTTTATAGCTATATTCGTAACTCATAATGAGTAAAACAATTGAGGACCTCGTTAGTCAAGTGCGACCCGCGTATGCGTAGCGAATGCGCATGTCAAGCGATGGCGTGACGCGACCACTATTGGATTCGTCGCCATTTAGTGGCATTTTATATCTTGAGCTCCTCCGTGCTTCGGAAGGCAAGTTAAGCCGATGGTCTCGGTGGTTTTCCATAGATAGCAGTCGTCAGGCTGTGTCAGATGCTAAGGCATCTGAAAAATCCTGACAGGGTTGGCCAACACACCTCGGGTCATGTTCCTGTTGGTCTGGTTTCCCTGTAAAAAGGGTCACGGAGGTCAAACGGCAGTCGCCCTCTAATTGTAATAACCAGTTCCGCCAAATCTAGGACCATGATTTACAGCGTACCCTAGGCTCCGAAGCGTAAGCTGACGACGCAACTAGGAATACACGCTAGGATGATGAATGACTAAAACAATTTCAGATTATAGGATTTATTTAGGTACTATTGATAATGATAAATAGTAAAGATCCCGAAAATAAACTGGAAGAGATTACAACATAAAGTTCTATTTTTTTTATGTAATCTTTTAATTCTGTGCAATGAACTTTAAAATAAGACTTGCCCCCATTCTCTCCACGCATTATTTTCATGAGAACATTGCCGTCAGTGCGTCTTATATTTTACATTAACTTTCTACTTACCCAAGTTATTTCCAAGTGAAAATTAAATGAGCGACTCGTAATTAAAATTAAAGCCGTTTAGTGCAGGCTCCCGTCAGTTTGTTTTGACAGATATTTAAAAAAAGTAAAGTTCATTTATCAAAATTAAGCATTGTACGTCATTCAATGTTACTTTTGTTACCGTTATTTCTGTAATGGATCTTAAAACAACCAGCAATTAGTTCGTGTAGCTTTTTTAGGGTGCTATGAAGGTACTTGCATAACTTGTATGTAATTTAATACGATGCATACAAGATTTGGTAATGAGAAAGTTGTTAATTGTAATTTTGGCATTCATGTGGTTTGAAAAATGATGCTTCGATGTTTAGTACGTCTTGGGTGCGGTTGTACTTGCATAATATTTTAGTTGTTTGATAATTCGTATGATCTCTAGATTACTACTAGATTTTTCCGGATGCATTTTAGGTAAAATACGAGTGTAATATTTCATATCAGCTTATTAGTATACGTCATTATGTAACTGTTTTCAAATACATAATAGTTATATATTCGGACTTTCATTGTTTTATATAGGTATGCACATTTTATTCATTTCGTATATTTCAGTACCTAATCAATGTAACAATTATTTCTTACAAATCTTGGAAACAAAAAGTTTGCGCGATTAAAAATTCTAAAATTTTAAGAGTAATCAGGCTCTGTATGGACTTAATTTTCCGTCTTTGACGTAACTCCGGATATTAACACTTCAGAGTATTTAACATAATATTTTTAAACTCGCGTTCAATAGTAATAAAACAATTTATTAACATTCTAAACTATTTAGTCCGTGAGAGATTAGACGTGAGAATGCACTCGTGAATGTGTTGTCTGGGCAGTTAAAAGTAACCGTACCGAGTTTACTAGTTGCTCATCAGCTTACACTTCAGGAGGCCTTTTTTTAAAATCGGTGAGTCGATTAATCAACTTGTGAATGAATCGAAAACCGATTATGTGGAATGAAAATCATTCGACTGAATGGTTTTGCGTGATTCATCCTTTTAAAAATAGGGCGCCAGAGCTTAGAGTACGCTTTAGATAATCATGGCCCTAGACTGTTACTGTTATATAGAGCGACTACCGTCTAATTTCCTTCTCCTTAACTCCTTACCTTTTTTTACAGAGATACCTGACCAATAGGAGTGTGATCTGATTGGGTTAGTGGAGGACAATTTTGGATTTTTCAGGCTGCATAATAGCATAGACGCAGCTTAACGACTGCTTTTTAAAGTTAACAGCTGGCACCGAGGTAAAGCATATTAAGTGCCTTCCAAATAAATTAAAGATATTAATGCTGCATGAGGCGACCAATCCAAGACAGGCTTATAAGGCTAACAGCATCTGTGGTCCAGTGATCAAAGCGTTCAATTGAACTCGGAGGTTGTGGGGTCAATTCCCACAGAAAACGTAAGTACTAATAATACGTAAATTGTTAGTTCTATCAGTTTGGTTAGTACATGGCAGGCTTGAATCGCCTCTCAGTCTAGAGTGGATATTTGGACGGAGAGATACCCGTCGGCCTCATCTCTGCCGTTATCGGAGTGCCTCCCTCCTGGGCATGACCTGCCATGGCTTACATGGAAGTCTTTAAACAGACTCCGGACTCTCGTAGGCCGAAGCAAGGAAAACATGTTCAGGTGGGGCTACTGCTCGAAGGTGGCCTGCCGGTGCGGTGTCTCTCCCCAAACCATGACGCATCTCCTGTCCTGTCCTGCGTGCCCGGCCACCTGCACGCTCAGGGACCTCTACGAAGCCACCGACAATGCCTTGTCGGTGGCGGAGTTTTGGTCCTCTGAAGTTTGATAACAGCCAGAGTCGACTCGCAAAGAAGAAGAAGAAGAATCACCTGATAGTCTGATAATAAAGATGATTCTGGCTGCCATTTGGTTGTCGTTGAAGGAACCACGTCAGAGGCCGAAAGGTGGTTCCTAAAAACCATGACACGTTACCCACTCGATATGAATGAATGACTAGGCAATTGAGCCTAACTCAACTTTTGTCGACTGTACATTAATTTAACTATTACTTTGTGAGTGATGGGCAAAGTACGAAGGGCTGCTTTCTATCTAATGTAATCGTGATCATGTTTGACATGTTTAATTTTTTTTTTTTTAATTTTACAAAAGCAAAACATATTCAGTTCCTATCTGCATCAGTTATTAGCAATATAAATTTAAAAAAAAACGTTGGACCTGTCTGTTGCCATTTCGCTTTCATTTGTCTGATGTAATATTAAAAACATAATTGTTAATGATTAAAACGTTGGTGCGTATTTTCGATGACCTTTTGGAAATTTTATCTTGTGTGTTAAATATGGTATATATGAGTTTTAAGATTTAAACTTTTATTTATGCAAATAGGAACTTATAAAATAATTGGGTTTGACTTACAGCGTACCCTAGGCTCTATAATACACCCTAAGATGATGATGAAAATAAATGAGTTTGGTATTTTAAGTAAATGTAAGCTTTAATACCTACGCTTATTATTTCCTATATTATGTAAGTTAAATATATACGATACAACATTTTTAGAATATTATTTTTATAATTTTTTTTTAAGAACAACTCAATGTTTTTCTTTGCAAATCCATATTAATATTATAAATGCGAAATTCGGTCTGTCTGTCCGTCTGTCTGTTTGTTTATTTGTCTGTTACGGTTTCACGGCCAAGCCGCTGCACGGATTTTGATGAAATTTGGTATGAATATAGTTGAAGACCCGGGATCAAACATAGGCTACTTTTTAACGATTTTTAACTAGTGATATATATATATCGTATCATTCTACTATATCTTAATTGTTAAGCCATGTTCTATGACACTCAAAAAGCTATTCTTTTAGAAATTAAAAAAAAAATCTGTTAATATTTTATTGTCAAGTTTGTATTCCACCCAGCTACAAATAAGTAAACAGGTACGGCTATTCTCAGAATTAAAAGAGATCTATTTCTGTAAGGTTTTGCCTCACATCATCTACTTGTTAACTATTCCTTGGAAATTATGCCTCGTGGCTACTTACATAGCAAATTTTTAACAGAATGCTATATATAATATGTCCAGCAAAACTTCTGAGTATTAATTGGAACAAGAGTACTTACTTTTCCTTTCCTTTTTTGTAGACGCTTATTACCCTTTTGTTGTCGTTTCCTCTCTTGGGTCTGCTGGAAAAAATTTCTTTAGAAATAAGCAGCTCCCTTGTACCTACTGTCTTTCCTCTTATGTATAATCCTTTGCATTTTTATTGTGTACATGAATAAAGTAAATAAATAAAATAAGTATAAGTACTAAATGATTGGTCAATTATTCGCTTTTAATAAATATTTATCATTGTGTATTCCGACGAAAGGAATTTTATGTGAATGAAAACTGTAATGGAAATTTTACATTAGATCGAATGTAAACTAAAGAACCTCTGGCTTTATTTAAAACGAAAATGTTGTTTAAATAGGATTTGATCTGGCGTCTAATTGCAGCTAAAATGCAACTGACGTTAACGATTTACCAAAACCAAACCATGATCGCGAGGGCTAGTTTTCAGAATGCAAAAAAACCGGTGAGTCGATAATCGAAGTGATGGTCGAATAATCTTCATTCGATTTCTATAAATCCGATGATAGCAAAATATTTCTTTACTATTTACTATTACCTACCTACCTATTTATTAACTAATATGTTTTAAAAAAAAAATCAGTTAATTGCTAACGCTATATTTCGTCATCTAAAGTTTCACGTGTGCTTTAAGGTAACCTTCTAGTTATCTGTGTTAGACTTGTTTGAAACTAAGCCGCGGTACTTTACATATGTAGGTAAAGTACCAAGATGCTCACGCTTCTCACCTCGCCACAGATTATATCAAGATTGGAGTGGATAGCAACATAACAATAGCCCATTAACTTAGAAATTTGGCATCTGATACTGCAAATTAATGCAGTTCAAGGGATGCGAAAGGGGCTTGAAATTAACTGTAATTAGCTGATCTTGTTTGAAAAATTGTGCATGATAACATTCAAACTTATATCTAATTAACCACTAAAAACGACTAAAGCTCTTGTAGGATGGATAAGTTTTGAATATTTAATTGCCGCTTTATATAAACTAGCTGTTTTCCGCAGCTCCGTCTGCGTCAAAAAGTAGCCTTTGTTTGATCCCGGGTCTTCAACGATATTCATACCAAATTTAATCAAAATCCTTTCAGCGATATGCCCGTGAAAGCGTAACAGACAGACAAACAGATTTTCGCACTTTTAATATTAGTAAATAGTTTAAATTACCGTACTTTTTTCTAACTTTTTATTTCTGAAGAAAGTTATAGTTTATTTGCGACAAATTGGCAAGGTAATAAGTTATCTAATGAAACCCCGATCTTTAAAATGTCTTTCATTGACAAATTTGATGGCATATCATTGAATGTTTAATTAGCGTGAGGAACAAACGACATAAAATTATCGTTTTGCGGAACAAAAACGTATTATTACCAACTACGTAATGACGGATTTCTCCTTCATGTCTTGACTTTCTTTTGATTTATTTTCCGTAATATTTCTAACCTAAACTGGCGTTTTAATCGATTCTATATTGTTCAATTTAAACGGTACAGTCAGATTAAAAAATAACACATAAAAATACTTTACTTTTTTGTCTGATCCTTTTTTCGAAAACTATGCCATTTTTACCATAAAATGTTATTTTGTTTGATAATATATATTTCTGTGTCAAAATATTTGTGATAAAGATTATAAGTCGATAAATATGAAACTAATTATGACGCAAACTGTACAAAGCGCGATTAACTTTCCGAGATATTAATATTAATTTATAGACACGAAACCACCATCATAATAATGTCAGGTTAATTGCTTAATAACTTAATCATGACGGCTCTGCCCAAACAGTGTATAATACATGATTAGATTAAATTTTATTTTAATAGCTTTGTACCGAAGCATTTTTCTTGCAGGGATGCACTTAAAGGTCATCATCATTTGACCGTATTTCTCAATTGTAACTTCAAGTTACGTATTAGAGCTCAAGATATATTTTGGTTTGATGGTGCCTACATTACCTTTAGTACACGTACTTCAATCTTTTAGCGAAAACAGCCAGGACCAACAGCTTACCGAAACACAAAGGCGACCAACAGCTTAGCGAAACAGGCGCCGAATTTAGAAATGAGTGTCGCTTGACACTCACGATTATTAGGTATGGAAAGTTATTATTAATTCCAATAAGGACATTGCAGGCTTTAATCACCTGATTGTAAATAATGATGTTTCAATGCTTCGGAAGGCACGATTGGCCCCAGCTACCATTTGGTGGCAGAGTCGATTGATCACTCGATATGAATGAATTATGAATTTACGAATAGGCAAGCTTCACATAGGGAAGCACTTAAAATACAAAATATCTTCAAAGATAATGTTTGTAGCTAACTTTGGTGCATATGAAGCAATGAAGACTGCCAAACCCAACAACTTATGCTGAGAAGCTCTTTAATAAAACAACGCCTACATCCTTTGCTCTTTAAACTTCAAAAGCAAAAATGTTTGTACCAAATGTCCAATAATAAAAGAGATAAATGAAAAACAAACTTCAACTGAATGGATGGCTGAACAAGTAGTACTAAGAGATTTTTATTTTCTTACAAAAACTTTGATGAATTAACGTTTTGTATTTTCTAATTGTATTATAAAAAGTAAACCAAATAGCATTTTAATTACTGAATATTTCTTACAGTTTTAAGTACTTTTACATTATTCATTCTATTATCAGAACATAAATCTGGATGTAATAAAATAAAGCAACTGAGAGGCGTTAATGCTGAAAGCGATCCGAAAAAAACTAACTTGAGATGACGAGATGATCCGAGCAGCCTTCTGGTGGACGCGCGCAGGCTTATATATGGCCCTCGGGGTGATGCGGCGCGGGGAAGCGGGGAAAGGCAGCCGTTGATGGAGGCACGACGTCACAATTCAAATGTTTAATTTTTTTTACATTTTTGTATCTTTATTTGAATATTACAAATATTATAGTATTTTTAACGTTAGTATATATATAATATATATGTTTGTTACAAAGACACAATTGTAATACATCAACAGTGAAACCTTCATTGTTTAGACTACCTAGGTACAATGGCCTGATTTCTTTGTACAATACATTAGTTAAGTAGGAACTTACTTATTCCGGGATTCGGTCTCTAGATAAGTAGAAAAACTAGAACAGGGTTCAGTCGACACTTAGGCTTATATGTGGAACCCTGAAATCATCTAAATTTCCCTTAAATACTTATCATTGCAAAATCTTGTGGCAATTAAAACAACAATAGGTGTAGGTACTATTTGTTTCTCAGTACGAGAAAGTTATCGACCACAATCTGTGGTTTTCGTACTAATTTGCATTAATTTAATCCGATTTTCTAAACTAGGACCTTTCGTAAATAACGATTTCCATGTATATTGTTGCAAGAAGAAAGTTGTTATTATGTGGTTGTTGTAATTAAGATGATAAATGTATTTCTATATGGCGCTATATTAACTAATTGTACAATAAATACCATTTTATCTTCAATCTAATCCGAGTTTATTTAATAATTCGACGTGTTTTATCTAGTTGCAGCCTTATGTTTTTAATTGAGTAAATTAATGGTATTAAAACATGATATTCTGCTTAAACTTTGTTTAATTACGAATTTTTGTAACCTTAAATATTTGAGACTTAATTATTAGCTTTGGTAGGACTATATTCCTGAAATAATAGCTATGAAGTACTCGTACACTATCAATATTTTATGTTTACGAGTGTTAAAATGTTAATCCTGCCTTCTAGTTTCTGTATATTTGAAAAAGCAACGTTTTACATTTCTTTTTCGATGCTCTATATTGCTACATGTGTTTGGGATCAATGACCCATTTCAAGCAAAGACACAATTTCTTTGAGAAATTAGATTATAGCGTCATTCTTTCAGACGATTACTAACACCTTAAACGACACTGTACACAAACATGGTATGATAGTCTCATTCTACTGCACAAAAAGTATATGAAAAACTGATTAGAACTACACGATGTTAAGTTCACACTAGGTAGAAAAGATTTTAATTAGATAAAAAGAAACAAAAATTAAACATTTTAAATTAGCTAAGTTAATATTTAAATATAAATGCTTAAAAATATACAATTATCCGACTCGCATTTGACCGGTTTTATTTATACACTAATTTGTTGACGCAGTCACTAGCGTCTACGTAATTACAATGACATGATATTGACACATTTCGCGAGGTCTACTGTTTACAGAATTAGTAGTTTTAGTACTAATAATTATACTGAATAGCTACCAACTCACCCACAACCACTAGCCTACTCGACTCGTTAGAAAATTGATAAATGTGAACACTGCAACACAGATAGTAGTACAATAATTACCATCATTATCAACTCTTCTTAAAAGCCTAGGACTCATAGAAAGTGGGACGGAAGAGTGGTGACTCGATTGCTTTAATTAAGCCTTTTGAATAAAACTACCAATTTGACCAATTCTTCATTGTGCAGAATTGAATAATCTATATTATATATATAAAAATCAATGCCACTATTCGTTGTAATTTTATAACTCAAGAACGGGCTCACCTATCCAAACCAAATGTTTAGGCTTTGTTTGGACTATTTAGTAGGTGGTTTATGTGAAGTTTGCACAAAATCGGTCGAGCGTTCTGCATTTATCACTTTATACGTAGCGAAGCACGTACCGGGCCGCTAGTTAACTATAAATATATATGGTTACCGGTAAGCGCAGCGTTGGACATCCACCGAAATGATAATCAGATGACCTGAAAAAGGTCGCAGGCAAACGCTGGATGCAGACTGCTGCCAACCGATCATTTTGGAAATCATTGGGAGAGGACTATGTCCAGCAGTGGACTGACTGCGGCTGAAATGATGATATATGGTTAAGAAACCAATATAATACCCGGAAGGGTATACCCTTCCAGGTATATGGGTACTTAAATATATTTAAGTCTCAGCGACTGCGCTTGTTTGGTCATCTGGAGAGATTGGGTGAGGATCGTTTCGTCGGGGTGCAAGGCAGAGAACCTCCTCGAGTGCCCGGTCCTTTGAAATCTTTGCATTCTCACTTGATCCCAAGGATCCGGTGAGAGGGCGGGCTGACAACGGATTCGGGACGGTGCACCCTGGGTGACAGTTAACAACTCCCTGGTAGTCGGGGTCTTGTTGACTGTCGGCCAATTTCTGCCAACTGCCCACTCCACCGCCGTCTATGATGAGACGGCGAATGGATGTGGGTCTGGGGGACGGGCGTGGTCCATTTATGGGCCACGCCCGATTTGGGGAGGGGGCCGAAAGGCCATTTGAGGGGGCCGCAAGGCCATGGCTGGAGGGCGTCGTGGTAGAATGCTAACGCGACCCCATGGCGCCCTCAACAGCCGGTGCGGAAACGCCGGAGGGGTTTTAGTGGGTATTCCGGGCTGACTAGCAGCCCGGCGAGTCCCACACTTTGTGCGTAAATGCATTTCCCCTCCGTTAACAAAAAAAAAAAAAAAAAAAGGATCGTTTCGTCAAGGCAGCCTATTATTCCCTATCTTAAAAAATATGAAAGGTAGAAGACCACTCGGCCGTCCCAGATACTGGAGAGATGCAGTGTATGCTGATTTGTGAGAGATGGGAACTGGCAACTGGCGAGCCAACGCGCAGAATGCAACACTCTGGTGTTCTCTCGTTTCGGAGGCCAAGATCCACTTTGGGTCGCTGAGCCAGCGGAGAAAATAAGTTATTTTATGTATTTATCTTTAGAGCCTCATTGAGGACTTTTTTATGACGGGTGCAATGGTTCTGAAGTTTACTTTTGACTTATTCTTAACTATTAAGCAATTAATTAATTGTACAGGATGACCAATAATTTTTCTTCTTCAAGCGGCAAGTTCAATCAACATCCACGCTATTTAAATAAGTATTACTTTAAATACCATGTTTTATCTTATTCAATTATAATTTCATTTGTTAATAAAAATACAAAGTATACAGGTTCAAAAACTACGCTCAACAGTCCCCGTTAATATGTCGTAAACATAAAGTTATCTTGGAATTGCCGCTGTGTAGGCTTACTTCGTGCATTTAAACCCTAATGAGCGAATTAAAGCGTAAACTTTGACAAATAAATTACACAAGAAGATTAGCAGAGAGACAATTATTAGCCTATGGAGTAATGAAAATCTGGATGTGTTAGTATTTTCATATTATTTAGCCTACTTTTACTAAGTATTAAATAACTGCACGGCAGTGAAATAATTCAACAGTTCGACGTAGACATTTCTAGCTAGTTCAAGAATTGTTAAATAAAGGACATTATTTATCAAAATTATTACTTCGTATAATACCGAGTATATCTAAAACTAAATATTTCTAAAAGTTATTTATAAAAACAGTAAACAGATTACTAACACGAACCGGCG
The DNA here is from genome assembly GCA_947363495.1 of Euzophera pinguis. Classification (NCBI taxonomy): domain Eukaryota; kingdom Metazoa; phylum Arthropoda; class Insecta; order Lepidoptera; family Pyralidae; genus Euzophera; species Euzophera pinguis. The sequence goes on from OX376162.1 coordinate 5,264,824, forward strand.
GCAAGTTATTTTATTATAAATTAAATATATATTATATAAAATTAAAGGTTTATTGACCATCTGGTCAAATGACGCAAATAAGCAATTCCAAAATTTTGATCTAGTTATTAAAAAAATATATTTTTTAAATAGTTTTTTAAACTCGAAACGTCATTGTTATTACTTCCACGAACCTTCAAAACAAAACAAAACCCATTTCTTATAATCTCGTTGATTATTTTTGAATATAACCTTACCGCAAGCGCAAGGCTGCACTGAAGACATTACTTAGAATGTGAATTCTTGATAAACAAGCCACGGAGCCTTGGAGTCATACCCTGAGGGTACTTACGGCTAACGTCTTGTAATATCGGCGTGGTAATAGCCGGTGTGTGCGCACCTTTATAGCCTTACGGTAGCGACCTTGCTTATAATTTATCAATTCGCAACGGTTTATTCTATAGCTTTACAATAAGCACCTATCGGATTTTTCAGTTTGTTTTTACAAAATAAACATTTTTTTATTATCAGTTTCAGAAATTAAGACCACTCTTTACATTATGACTCTTATGTACCAACATTTATGAGGTAACTGAGGTAAAACCCGAGGTATGTTTCCCTCTAATTCTCAGGTTATGTAGCAGCTAGATTACACCAACAACAGTATTGCTATGAGAAGGGTTTACACATAATGCTAAATCTAATATTATTTCTCAAATTGGTACCTCGTGGAGGAAAAAACTAAAGATGTGATCGGAGAGAGTAAGAAATAGCCTAAGTATAGCACGTTTTTCTGGTATTTTTTTGTTCCAAGACACTTTTACTACATCATCATCATCTTAGCGCCTTCCCGATTGCAACCTCAGCTGTTTGCTTCGGAGCCGAGGGTCCGCTTTGCTAATTTTACGTCTCTACTTCGCCGGGTCTTCGGCTTCCCTGAGAGATAGTCCGTTAACACGCGTGTCATGCTTTACGAAATCAAGCCAGCTATATTTGGGCGCTTCCCTTTTACCAGGCCCTGGAGGCGGAAAGGCCAGACACTTGTTCCCAACGTATGTTGCCGGTTTACGCAAGACGTGACCGGTACCATCGCAAGCGACTTTCCTGAAGCTTATCTGCTATATCACGGACATGAAGACTACCCCGAATGCGGGAGTTTCTATGCGGTCCTGCTTGTGCCACTCAAGCACCGGCCTAGCCTCGCTGCTGTGTAGAAGGGCAGGCCTGATGGATTTATAGACCTGCCCCTGACCGGCATTCTGGGGTTGCAAGTAACACCGGTCACCTCACGCCACTTTGCCCATGCCGCTATATGACTCCTAACGTCGCAGTTGTTTTTCCCGAACGCGTCGAGTACCGACCCCAAGTATTTGAGTTGGTTAGACACTTTTACAACATCCCCATCAAAAGACGTGGTAGGCAGGTAGTAAGTATTCTTTCTGTATATATGACAAGTCGATATAATGTACTTGCATAAATTAATTGTAAAATAAAAAGATTATCAAGTGAAAAAACGATTTCAATAAAAAAGCGTAATTTCAAGCAAGAATGTAGAGTTACAACGTTGTTTAATTAGACAAGACACCGGACCGCGTCATTTCTTTATGAAACCGTTTGTCGCAATGTTACATAAATATCATAAATATTGCTGTTACTCGATAACAGTTCCACAGATACCATCAATAATATTGCCGGCTGGTACGCGTGCCGTTTTTTACTCACCTCGCAGGAACAGGCTTCAGTGTTTTATATCGTGTTATCTGTAAATAAATAAACGTCGTTAGTATAAATGCTTTTTATCACCACTTAGTTACAAATTATCTACGTTGACAAAATATAATTTAACAAAAGATTTTGACACGCAATAGGTATTGTAAAAAAGTTGACAGAACGTCAACCCTTCGCTTGTTTCAAACTAGATAACAATAAAAATTCAATTGTTAAGAACCAAATATGATGTTTGCGCACTGCAGGTTTATCATATTGCGTTAAAGAAGTCAATTTATGGGAATGGAAATATAGAAGACGCTTCGCTTGCTATCGTTCGCTCGGTTGAAAATGTTCAGTTATAAAATTGAATAAATTATTTTTAATATTTAGATATTCCAGTGTTACATGATAGAGTCATGCATTTTATACGTTTATATAAAACGAGCTATTTCCCGCAGCTCCGCCTGCGTCAAAAAGTAGCCTATGTTTGACCCCGGGTCTTCAACTATATTCATACCAAATTTCATCAAAATCCGTTCAGCGATTTGGCCGTGAAAGCGTAACAGACAGACAGACAGACTTTCGCGTTTATAATATTAGTATGGATAAAAAGAAACAAAAAATATTATGTTTTGATGTCACCAGCAAAAAAAAAAATCCTCAGTCCATTTACAGAAAATATTTTATTAAATTACCATTATAAGTGACTAGCTGTTTCCCGCAGCTCCGCCTGCGTCAAAAAGTAGCCTATGTTTGACCCCGGGTCTTCAACTATATTCATACCAAATTTTATTAAAATCCGTTCAGCGGTTTGGCCGTGAAAACGTAACAGACAGACAGAGAGACAGACAAAAAGACAGACAGGCTTTCGCATTTATAATATTAGAATGGATTACTCGCTTTGAAATGCCGGTAGTAAAGTCTTAAGATGAGGTTTTCTTACATGAATTGAATACTTTGTCTATATAAGGCAGTTTCAAGCAACTGCTTTAAGACTCGATCCTGAATAAGGTGCCATGATTTATTTATCTACTTTTTTATATCTTGAAGCAATCTACAATTTAAGTTGTTACTAAAAACAATTATTTATAAATTTTTGTTCATAAACTTTCTCGCACATATTTAATGTTATGAATTGTGAACTTGATGTCGTTTGGCGTTTCAGTTAATATATCATTTTAGTAAGTACTAACCATTACTTTGATAAATTGCTCTCATCAATGTTTTTTAAGAAAAATAAAAATATCGGCCTGACCAATTCATAGATATTTGTTTATGAATGCAGACATAACCCTACTCTCAAATTATATATTGATTACCAATTTGATAATTTATCAAGAAATATATATGATATCTGGACAAAAAGTGAAGTCAATGACCGACACAATGACACTTATAAACCAATCTCATAACTACAAATGACTGATAATGTAATAATAGATACTTATTCGTATGGCATTATTTGTTATAACACTCCAGGTCCTGAAAGTATTTTCAAACCCCTCAATGATCAGAGGAGTCTATCGAGGGCAGTATCAAAAATTTAGTCACAATAAAAATGAATGAATTCCGAATTTTCGGATATTTCAAAGTTTTAGTTTGGAGTTAGGTCAAGAAATTTAAAAGCTCTCCGAAGGACACCTTAAAAGTTTGTATACCTACAAGATATTCTTGTATACTTTTTAAAATAGAGTAATATTTTCTTAGTAATATAAAATGACAGACTAAAATACTTAGTCTTTTGTATTCTTCTCACATAAACCATCCACCATACATTCTCAAACATAGTAAGCTAAAATCACCTATATCTGAAGCAGAAAAGGATCACTCCATGCCTTGGGCAAGTAAATTGATGGAGTAAGGCTAAGCTCAAGCTAATAAGATGTTTATCGTCGCGAAACACGGCAAAACCTGCCGGCCTATGATTAAAATCACTTTTATTTATTATCCAAGAGGCTAACTGTTCTATGTGATGGCTCTTCCCATAAAAAGATGACTTTATAATATCGTAGCGGTGATGCTCTGGTAAACATATAATCCATACTAATATTATAAATGCGAAAGTCTGTCTGTCTGTCTGTCTTTCTGTCTGTCTGTCTGTCTGTTACGCTTTCACGGCCAAACCGCTGAACGGATTTTGATGAAATTTGGTATGAATATAGTTGAAGACCCGGGGTCAAACATAGGCTACTATACGACGCAGGCGGAGCTGCGGGAAACAGCTAGTAATTTATAAAATAGGCATAAAATTACTGTATTATAATAATACATACATACCATCGCGTCTTTTTCCCGTAGGGGTAGGCAGAGACTACGGATTTTCATTTGGTACGATCCTTACAGACTTCCCTCGCTTCTTCTACGCTCATCACTCTCGTCATACACAGTGTATTATACCTATACCTACCTATAAATTGCTCCTTGTTTCACACTTTTATCTCTTAATTAGTTTTTTATGTCGTATGTTTGACTGCTCATGTGATCGTATGAAAAATGATGAAGAACTATCTAGTTCATTGCCATCTGGCAATCGTGCTGAATGCAAAGTAATCTATAAGAGCTATTTAAAAAAATGCTTAATCAGTGAGTCGTATGATTATCATTCGATTAAAAGTGATATTTTTTCGACACAATCCTTGAGTTGAACAAATTTCAATAGCCTCAACGGTTTACATACTCTTAGTCAGTCCTCGCGGTCGGAGTTTGGTTTCGGTAATTACGTTAAACAATTTGTTATAAGCACAATCACCCTACTGATAATAGTAATATGGGGAACAAAGAGAACAACAAGTTGTACCATGGAAGCCTTCGTTCAAATCTCTAAATTCAATCGACATCGACAATGTTCCCACAATATCTTGTGCGGCTCACTGAATATTTCCTTGTCAAATCGCATAACAGGTGTCTTCAGTAACAAGGACGCTTGTTAACGTGAATACTATCTTAGTTTACAACAAGCATTTTGACGAGGCATAGTTTTGTTTGTGCAAATAGATGAATGTGATAAGGTATTTCATATGGAGCAATACATACTCGTTACGGCGAGTAATCTTTATGTATTCTCTCTTCCGTATAAAACATTGATACCAGGGTGTAAAGGATCGTTTGATATTTTTTTGGGATTAAAAAACCATTACAGTGGCCATGGATGTTTCGTAATAGTCTTTAGGTTACGTAAGTCTTTCAAGGTTAATTGACACAACTAAGAAGAGATGATTTCAAGTTTTTCCAGTTATTTCATTTTACAATAACACTAACTTACTTATTTAACTGTCGGGTTACTTTTATTTCTTAAAAATCCTTTTGGCTAATCCTAACTCCTTTCAAACACAAAATTATTTTTTTAAATCGGTTCAGAAACGTTGGCGTTAAGCAGTAAATCCTCCGTTTTGGATTTTGGAAGTCTGTTGAGAAGAAATAAATTAGTCTATGGTAAAATCCGAAACCATAGAACAATAAAATAAGAGACAGGTTCTCGATCTGATTCATCGTAAATATTCGTCGGAGTAGAAGAAATTTATGTTTACTTAAAATATTTGCTTAACGAACTTAATGCCTTGATTGGATGTAGCCAACTGAGATCGTTAGTTCTATTGTTTTAGATTAGATAAACCTATTTTCTTGATTGGGTAATTGACAACTTAATTATAATTAGGTTTCCAGTGTAAATGAAATAATACAATAAGTATATAATACCCTTTGTTGCATAAGAAAAATGACATTATAACAAGGTAAGTGACATACGATCTTGAAATGAATGCGCAAAAGCAATTTCATCTAGGCAACCTTGAGAAATTCAAAAATGAGATAGATGGTAGTGCGGGGTAGTGTAGGTACTTATAACGAAACAAAAACAACCTAATAAAATATACGTAAGTACGTAATGCTACGTACATACATACCATCACGCCTTTTTCTCGTAGGGGTAGGCAGAGACTACAGATTTCCATTTGCTACGATCCTTACAGACTTCCCTCGCTTCTTCTACGCTCATCATAGTGATCGGATAGTCGAGCGCTTATAAAACTAAACTTCTGTCCTGGAAAGAATAATATGGACATTCCTTCCTGAATTAATTTGTATACCCGAAATAAAAAAACTATAAGTAATTAAATTTTTTCTTCAGTGGGAATAAAAATTAAGTTTAGGTATATTAGCGTCCGATAATCTAATCACTGCCATCACTCTCGTCATACACGCTCTTCGATTACAGGTACTCCTGACATCTCCCTTTTTTAATATGACTGCGATTTGGTCGCAGTATGTTCTCCGAGACCGGCCCTTACTAACGAAATGATAAGTACATTAAATTATGAGGCTCTGCTACTAAGTTTTTTTTTTAATTTATCTATTTTATCCTATTATTGGGCAAGTCTTAATTTGTTTTTATAAGCATTTGTAAATGTGACACTATCAATATAAAAAAAAAAACATGATCTAATAACCATGTGAAAACACTATGCTATGCTTTTCCCCCTTGATGTACGTCGGTGTAGTTAGACGTCATTCGTGATGAAGTTTTGTTGTTCAAACAGTATATCAAAACCTATCTAACGACAGTCACGGCAATGGAGATGGTGATATTTAACCCAAAAATCGGAAGTACTTACTATCGGCAGCTTCTAAGCTCAAATTCAGAATAACCATGAGATTGTATTGACGCAAACGCTAGTGACTACGTTAACAATTTAGTATGGCAAACCTGTACAGCGCCTCTGGCGGATAGTAACGTAACTAAGAAATTCCATATTAAATCTTAACGCGTTCGCTAGCGTCTGCGTTCATAAAATCTCGTGGTAGAGGTAATGAACTTAAACCGGCAAAGCCTCGACGACGTGTGCAAGGAATCAATTACTACATAATATTGGACATCACTACAAATGGCCTCAAATGGCGACCATTTACCACAAAGAGTGTCCTTATAATTGACGGCTTAGATAATTCACAAACATGTATTCCATGATCCTGTTTTACCAGTCCTGTCTGTGTTTTTTTGCCTGCAATTCTTCTAAGAAAGTGTAATTAGTTTTGTTTTACAGCAAGAATGACCCAGGATTCTAAATCGAACAGTCATTTGGGAAATGATTGGGGGAATAACATAATTAATCGATTTTAGATCTCGCAATAGCAAATGGGCATACTGGTGACAATATTGTCTATGTTTATATTAGTTTGGAACATCATTGTAAATGATATGAATCAAGAGCTCTTGTAAGTATATTTTCTTCCTCCGTTCCTTAATTTTTATACGACGCGATGCTTACTTTCTCCTTCATTCACTTTAAGTTTGCCTTGGTCTACCTGAACCCTCTTTTAATTTTATCTTCCCTTCTTATATATTTCCCATAAAGATATCGTGTTGAGATGATGATGATGATGATCCAGATGTTCCGACGTGCTTCCTCTTCTGTTTCCGATTACTTTATTTAAATACTCCTCTCATAACCTACTCTATTTGACACTTCTTCATTAGTTTGGGTAGAAAAATAAAATCTCTAAATTATGAAAATAATGTTCTCTAGTACCAATAAGGATGTTTCAATAAAATGTTTCAAACATGTTTTTCAGCTAGAGAATTTAATTAAACTTCCGTTTGCAGGTGATATGCCTATAGGTATATAAGTTCATTTTAATGATAACCGTCTGTCTGACATAAACCTCCCTAGCATCAGGACATACATGGGATCCAAAGCACAAAGAAAATGTAGTAGATACTTCCTTATTATATATTCCTGATATGCACACACAGTATGAGATCATTATACTATTAAAACTCAAGCTAATTCAGAGCATCCAATAGGCGTGTAACAAAACAATAAATCCGTATCATCTGTCTCTTTTCAGATGAATTACGTCCTTCAGACATGGATACGGTAAAAGAAATCTAATATTACGTGAATACTTTCTCGTTTCCAGCTAAACGACCACGTCGGCACTATGAGAAAATTATAGCACTTAAATTAAAAGTAAAGAGTGTGCAGAGTTGTCACTATGTGCATTTCAAGGTCATTTAACCCGTGGGGTATCCTATAGACGGCCTCCGTTTGCAAGATTTTTGTTCTTTATTTTCAGTGTAAAGAAGACAGACACATATTAGTGAAATACTAGCGCATTTTTTAAAATTTTCGAAAAAATCTGTACAGGCTTCCAACTCATCTGAATCAAAGAGAAGACTAAACATCCGCAGAAGGCAGTAAAACTGGGAGAATTTCCGCAGAAGGCAGTAAAACTGGGAGAATTTGACTTTAGAAAGATGTAGTCGTTTCGTGAATACTGCCGTTGTAACACGGTTGAAACGTCGGAAGTATGAAGGTATTGCACGTACTTAATCCTGTAATTTTGTTTTGAATATACAGTGCACTAGTTTGAAAATTAAAGAAAGTAGATGTAGTCGTTTCGTGAATACTGCCGTTGTAACACGGTTGAAACGTCGGAAGTATGAAGGTATTGCACGTACTTAATCCTGTAATTTTGTTTTGAATATACAGTGCACTAGTTTGAAAATTAAAGAAAGTATTAGCATGAAGATTGTCTTTTGAATACGTTTTATTTTGTGCTAAAATCTAGTAAGAGTGGACATATACTCGTATTATTCACCATCAAGGCCGACCGTAGAACATACAATTGTCAAAGCATTTTTACAGTAACGGAATACCTAGACCATCCTGATATATGACTTGTCAATGAAATTAAACTTGAACTCTTGGGCTATTTTGATAAAATTTTCCATATATAAATGCTTACTCAATGGACTTTAAAGACAGTAAAGGTTGTCTACTTAAATGAAATTTCCTCTATATTACCATTAAAGACATATTTTATGGATAAATAAAATTATGTCCATCTTTTAATACTACATTTACTTAACCCAGCAAGAGGTTATTGAAGTTGCTGGCTTGACGTCGCAAAGCAGGATATGCGTGCGAATTGACTCTCTGCTACGGATGCTGAAGACCTGGCGAGACGTAGAACTAGGATAGCGAACCCTGGGCTCCGAAGCAAACAGCGGAGGATGCAACCAGGATAGCGCTAGGATGATGATGATGAGGTCATTGAAGTAGCAATAAATATCGAAAATAGGGGTAAAGTGGTACTGAAAATGCCAATTGTTACATCCTTATTGACGACCTACTTATGTAGCATGCCTGCCTGCTGAAAATGATCTTTTTCTGATTTCCTCGGGTCTTGGATGTTTATATGTATCTATGTATCGTATGCGCCAGAAGGAGGGTTATGTTTTAGGAGAGAATAAAAATGTAATTATGTAACCAATTATTTGGCACGCCCTGCAGCCTAAACGGCTCGATAGATTTTAGCTTGAAAGATGTTCTTAGATTCGTATTTTTACTTTTATATTTACTGTGAGTCTTTATAAAACAAAATAAAAAAAAACTAAATGGTATCTTTTTTTATTTATTTTTTTAGTTTTTCCATAGTTTTTGTAATTATCGTTATCTTGTAAAATTTAGTATCGTTAAATTATTATCACATAACACAAATTTCAAACTTTCTTTGGGTCTAACTCAATCTGTGTAATTATATATAGCTACAGATATTGTAGTCGGTGAAGCATTTATTTTTAATAGTCTTTCAGTGAACCGAGCTGTCGTCGGTAAGAAAAGTTAGCAACATTTTTTTTTTATTTTCTTTATACCAATGATCGATGAAAAATGATTTCTGTGTACTATTATATCATTCAAGTGTGATTCGATATATCATTCGGAGCTCCACATAAGTACAGTGTAAGAAAATTACCCATCTTCTAGAAAGTGGTACGATACAATGTTGTAATAAAGACATGGATAACCAATAATCTCTCCTCAAAGAAAAAATACAATAAAATAACTTAATGTACTCAGCCCTATCTGTGTAAAAAAGCCCTAAATGTGTGACTCATATTATTATTTCGAACGAAAATTATTCGACTCGCTGATTTAGCGTAACTCATACTTTCAGAAAGCAGCTAGCGCTCCTGACATTCTCTGCGATAATCCATCCATACTAATATTATAAATGCGAAAATCTGTATGTCTTTCTGTCTGTTAGGCTTTCACGGCCAAACCGCTGAACGGATTTTGATGAAATTTGGTATATATAAAACGCTAGTTCTTAATAAAATATTTCGATGTAGGTATATACCTATAAAAAAAGGAACTCTCAAATAATAGAGAAGTATTACCGAGCGTAGCACTTAAATTTATGATCATGAACTACGAAAAATTCAAAGAGTCGTGGTTACCATATTTTAATGATGACTAGAACTAAGTACCTACTTATTGAAGCCAAATTATCCTTCTCTAGAACAACGTTTTTACTCAATGCAATTAAAATACTCGAGTACTGTAAACACTTTGTTTAAATATGTACAAACAATTACAAGTGTCTATGAACACAGAACCATCGAGACTTGAATAAAAACTGTACACTTTGCATTTCAATGTCCGTGTTACCGTTAAAGTAGGATATTGGAAACTAATGAAAAATTCCGTCGCGAATAATCGACAATTCACTGAGTAGTTTAGTTGTACACGCATATTATCACACTATAACTTTTGTATGAAAAAAAATTATGGCAACGTTTAAAAAATTAATGAATGAATGAACACTTTATTGCACCAGAAACACATAGTTCATTATACTAATTATAGACGCTAAAAAAACAAAAAGGCTTAAGGTAGCCTGGAAGAGATTGCACTTGCAATAATTGTACATTTTGTCTCAAACATTATATATTTGTTATGTTTTTTCTATGGTGCAATAAAGAGTTTTTACTTACTAACTTACAAGAAATATATCCATTTATTTAGAGTGGGGTAGATATTCAGATCAGGCGTTGTAAATGGTCATGGATTGGCCACACACTGAGGCGGGACCCAACACACATTCCGAGATAAGCTATGGAATGTATCCCTTAAGGCAAGCGGAAAGTTAGCCGTCCCAAGCAGACCTGGCGACGCCCGACCATCGGGATGACCTGGTCGGAAGCGAAGCGCGTGGCCCGAAACCGATTGGAATTGCGAAACACTATGGACGCCCTCTGCCCCACCCGGGGGCCTTAGGACACTAAGTCAAGTAAGTAATTTAGAGTGGGTTAAACGGTCAATAGACCCTGGAGACCCTGGTGTCACTTTTTCAAAATCGCCTTTCGGCCTCTGACATGGTTCCTTTAATCAAGAGGTCCGCTAATCAGGAGGTCCTGGGTTCAATACCTGGTCGGCTCGAGATGGAAAATGATCTTTTTCTGATTTGCCTGGGTCTTGGACGTTTTTCTATTATGTATCTTTGGATTCCATAAGACAAGTCTCGAACTCACTTTGGGGATAACTAAATCTGTGTGGTACCCATAGTCCCTTTAAATTTATCATCATCATCATTTCAGCCGCAGTCAGTCCACTGCTGGACATAGGCCTCTCCCAATGATTTCCAAAATGATCGGTTGGCAGCAGACTGCATGCAGTATTTCATGTCATCTGACCATCTGGTCGGTGGATGTCCAACGCTGCGTTTACCGGTAGGCGGTCGCCATTCGAGAACCTTTCTGCCCCATCGGCCATCGGTTCTCCGCGCTATGTGCCCCGCCCACTGCCACTTCAAAGAACTAATCGAAAGTCACCGACATAGCCCAGCGGATTAGTTCTTTAAATTTATGTTTTATTTTAATAAGTTTTTCGGGATACTAATTCAACGACTGGATAAAATTTGTCTATAAAAACATAATATTAATAAAAAATGGAACTCAATTGAACTAAATTCAACGATACTATATTTATTTTTAAAATATCCAAGATCCAAGACAATTTGAAAAAGTACGTACCTTTTACAACTCGCCTTGGGGATCGTTGATGTCTTTTACAAGAGTTAACGGTATGAGAAAATGTACTAACACTAAAAGCGTTGATGTCTTTCACTGTTGATTTTATTTTGATTAATTAGCACGATTACGATTGATGACTTAGCCATTAAAATTGACAATAAGAAGTTATTATGTTAGTGTAAATCTCACATTATTCTTGTATTTTTAACCCAGTTAACTGTAAATAATGAAATCAACTCCCTGCAATGGTTATCCCTGGTGACTATAATATGGAAGCCTTCAAAAATGTGAAAAAATTCCTTAAGGGTCGGCAACGCGCTCGTGACATCTCCCGTGTTGCAGGCGTTCATAGGCTACGGTAACCACTTACCATGAGGTGGGCCGTACGCCTGTTCGCCTACTTAGTTGCATAAAAAAAAGTAAGTTTGCAGTTTGGTTAGGACATTGCAGACTTGGATCACTTGTTTAAAAAATAATTATTATTATGTGCTCCGGAAGGCACGTTAAACTGTTAGCCTATATATCAATGATTCGTCCATCCATACTATCCATACTTCCATACTAATATTGTAAATGCGAAAGTTTGTCTGTTTGTATATCCGTCTGTCTGTCTGTTACGCTTTCACGGCCAAACCGCTGAACGGATTTTGATGCAATTTGGTATGAATATAGTGGAAGACCCGAGGTCAAACATAGGCTACTTAAAGACGCAGGTGGAGCTGCGGGAAACAGCTAGTATCCAATAAATTTGTAAAATTATTTTAAGTCATACAAAAGTTTAAAGTCATGAGTCATGACTAATAAATACCGAATCTAATCAATGATTCTAAAAACAATAAATTTCATCGATAGCCAATTAGCAAATCGCGCGAAAACACGTCATATCTTAGATTTCTATCGACTTACTCGTACCACTGAAAGGATTGAATACGGAAAGTAAAGAGATAAAACTATTAATATATTTATTTTAGATAATATATTTAAGATAGATAATAAATTTTAAGATTACGATTACGACCATTGGATTGGTCGCCGTGTAGTGGCAGTTTCTATCTCGAGCTCCTCCGTGCTTCGGAAGGCACGTTAAGCCGTTGGTCCCGATTGTTATCGATAAACAGCAGGCGTTAGGCTGTGTCAGATGCCTTAGGGTAGCCTGAAAAATTCTGACAGTGTTGGCCACTAACACACCGGTCATGTTCCTGTTGGTCTGGTTTACATGTAAAAAGGGTTACGGAGGTCAGACGGCAGTCGCTCTATTATAATAACCAGTGTCGCCAAATCTAGGACCATGACTTACAGCGTACCCTAGGCTCCGAAGCGTAAGCTGACGACGCAACTAGGAATTCACGCTATGATGAAGAATTAATTTTAAGGTTCTGAAAGAGATTGCCTCGGTGATAAGTTAACCTTTGTGCCTCATTGATTTTTGTTAATGTTTCTGTAATGTTATCTTTTTTGATGCAATAAATAGTATTTGTATTGTATAACTCATTTTAGAAATTAAGATTTCATCAAAATCGGTTCAGCAGTTATGCAGTGAAAGCATAACAGACAAACTTTCTATGGATATCAACTTGAGTTTGTGCAACATTATCAATGAATTGTCAACTGTTTGTAAGAATAATCCATATCCATACTAATATTATAAATGCGAAAGTCTGTCTGTCTGTCTGTCTTTCTGTCTGTCTGTTAAGCTTTCACGGCCAAACCGCTGAACGGATTTTTATGAAATTTGGTATGAATATAGTTAAAGACCCGGGGTCAAACATAGGCTACTTTTTGATGCAGACGGAGCTGCGGGAAACAGCTAGTTAATAATAATAAAAAAATACGAACACGCTAAATCTAGACACTCGGACCAAACGAGATAGCGTGGTGAAATTCAGCTATGTTGACGATACTCAATAGTAAATCTCATGACCGGAAGGCTGGAAATTACCGCACACAGAGGATTAGCATATCCATTTAATTTGGCAATGCTGCCAGCCTTCTGGGCACTCTACCCGCGGTAGATATGTGCAATTTATAATTAATTCAATTTTTTAGTAGTGAAATGTTTACTACCTGGGTTCGCTATCTAATTCCTGTCTTCTATGAAATTCGAAAGAAAATAAGTACCAAAATTAAAATAAAAGAACAAATAACTTTTACAATATTTATTCGGAAACAGAAGTTGAAAGCTAACACAAAAAAATAAGCTAACACGAAAAACTCAATTTAAAAAAAAAAAAAATTCTGTTGAAAAAAAAAATGAATAAATGAAATTAAATTGAGAAAAGAGAATTAGGGGCGCAGGAGATCGAATGGCCAATATTTAGATCCCTTCTTTAAAGTTTTAAATTAAAAGAATAAAATAAAAGGTTAATAAAAAAAAAAAATGTAGAAAGCGCAGGCACTGGCTGACCGATAATGCTGGCTTCGGCTGTGTGGTTATCTCAGTTAAAGCAAAAATGTCTATCGCAGAGTAAAATGGTAGTATAAGCAGTGTCCTCTTGCTTCAATAAAATAAATGTGGTATGCACTCCTGACACCTCGGGAAGCGGGTAGAACTCCCAGTGTTCAGCGGAGGGAGTGTTGAGGGAAACTTCAAGTGTTCTTTTTAACCCTTTTCAGGGTTCTTTATGTATATCCAAGAAAACACTTTTGTCATAAAACGCCGTACGACAACCACGTCGGCGAAAATATTTGTTACGACGGTTGCACTATTAAACTCCAAAATAACAGTATTAAATGCGATTTAAATCTTTAAATTATAAAAATAGCAAGTAAATATCGACCCGCTCCAAAAAATCATCTGATTTCGTCTGGCGGTGGCGGCAAGTGTGTTAGCTGTCAGTTCAGTCGTATTGATGGGGACATCGGGAGTCGACATTTGTTCGAATCGACTCGATGAACTATCTATCGACTTCGTGCCGAACCGTGTGAAAATAACAGGCATTTAGTATCGATTTTCGAAATCCGCCGGCGAATCATTCGACAATTAAACCAACTCGCACGGATTCAATGAGCGATTAAAGAAACACGGAACAAGTAAGGAATGATTCGATTATCGTTTACCGGTTCGTGGAGTTATTCGCACGGCCAGACCATACTAGTCGAAATCAAAAATTACCACCCGCGTACATTTCAAAAATACAGAATGTTGCTTCCACGAACGCAATCGATACATCTCACGGAGGAGTCAATTCTCTTATTTTAAATAGGTACCTAGTGCACAATTGAATCGCAATTGGATCGCAATGACTTGACTTTGACGCTTCTGATATTCCGTTACTCATTTTATTTACATTTCCCTACTAATATCATTAAAATACGCTCCAGTCGCAAATGAATAGAGATTCAAAACTGTTTAAGCAGAATACCACTATTGAGCATATCTAAAAAATTTCAACACAATTGAGTCGCGATTGAATATCAGTTGCGTGGCCTTTCAAAGTTCATTAGCGGAATCGATCCCCTACTCAACAATCGAGCAATTAGGCAGTTAATCGACTTAATATTTATGGCATAGCAAAAATGGCATTACAGTAGTAAGTTTATGTAATGTTACAATTATTTTACTTTATCGGTTGTTAGTTAACGTATCTTCTCTTATTTTACTGTAAACATTAAAAATCGTAATCGCTACATCTAGTCACTTATACCAAACGAGATAGAGTGGTGGAATTCAGTAATGTTGACAATACTCGATAGTAAAAACGTAATCGCCATTCCTTCATTCCAATCCTCTAGCAATCAATACCTGGTAACTCCAAGCGAATCAATGAATAAACACTTTATTGCGCCATTTACATAGAGCAGACACGTTAAAGTATTATTTTTTTTTGAGCGAGAAGATGTATTGGCTACTTTGACAACATATTATGTACTTGAAAGGGAAATTTAATTACAACAATTTTTTGTTCAATTGCATTTGCTTATTTTTATTTTTCAATATTATTTAAGTTATTGTTATAATTATGTGTTATGTATTTATTTTTATTTATTTATTAAAACTTTATTGTAGCACAAGTAAAAATACAATTGGCGGACTTGATGCTAAAAACATTCGCTCCTAGTCAACCATTAGGAAAAAACAGAGAAAATATAAAGCGGCGCAAGAAAGCTTCGTGTGATATTACAGAAAAAAAGAACCCTACAGCTAAATAAACATACATAGATTTACACAAATAATATACATACATATTATATTTAAAGATTTCAATGCAGAGAAATTGTGATTCTGGTTTATAAATTAGAGAGAATTCATTAGATGAGCTTGAACCTTTTTCTTGAAGGCAAATTTTGTTGAGGTCTCTTTAATGTCATTGGACAAATGTATGTTTTGTTACTGTTCGCGCCGATCGCGGGCGCTCCGGTCGGCCAGGCGACGGAGGGGCGAGCAAGACGCACGGGAGGCAGCGGCGTGTGGATTGGTCGGATATCACGACATATATATGCGGTGATGACGTAGGAGGAATAACGGTGGTCGGTGGTATTTTTGAAAGACTTACTTGCTTTTGGGCACCGACAACGACGCCACTCTCTTTTTGTATAGCATAGTTCTCCATAGTTTTCCAATATTATAATTTCTTACGTACAGTCCATTATTTTATTTATTTATACAAATAGTCATCGAAGGATCCCTAACAGTTACGTAATAATTATGTATAAAGAAAATGATAAATTAAAATAAAAGTGTGTTCATTTGCTGTAACAATCATAGAACGTAAAGTTTTTTTATAAAAATTCTTAATGCAATCAATACTGAATGAAGGTGAATTCGCTATCTTCAATTGTCAAGATATTACGAGTATTTATTAGAACCAAAATCCTCTAGCAATAAATACCGAGTAACTTCAAGCGAATGAATGATTATTGCACCATTTACATAGAGTAGACACATAAAAGTAGTTTGTTTTTTCGAGCAAAAAGATGAATTTGCTACTTTGACAAGATAGTATGTAGTTAAAAGGAAAAAAAAACTGTATTTTTTTGCCAAAAGAGGTATAGGAACGTATTTTTTTATAAAAATCTTAATGCAATCATGATACTGAATGAAGGTGTGACGTCGTGCCTTCATCAACGGCTGCCTTTCCCCGCTTCCCCGCGTTATAAAGGCGAATTCGCTTCGCATGCGTGGAAGTTTGTTTGATTATAATTTTGAAATAAGTTATCACGTTAGCTATGGTACTATGTCATAACATCTTTCTTGGTCATCTATCAAGTAATTGGAAAAGCACCAAATATTCATTGACCAAATTCTACATGAATCAGGAACGAAAGTATTCTATGTATTAATTTGGGTTGTAAACTACATACACACTGTTTTCGCGTAATAGCGTAACAAATATAGAAAAAAAAATACAACAGGCTATTGGCATACTGGCCCAAACTCAACTTATTTTGGTGCAGTAACTGCAATCAAGAGGAGATATTACACTATCATTAAAATACTTTAGCTAAAATGATAAAGCATTCTATATTCATACTTAGTATTGCGTTCGTTGGAACCGCAAGTGAAGCGGTAATGTTTGATTTCCCGCTGGACAATCGTGTGTCTACATAGGTTCGCTAACATTTGCTTTTTGCTGTATAACTACAACACTATTTGCTTGTGGATTATGCTGTGTAGACACGAGTGACAAATATGAAATGTAGGAAGTTGACTAGTTCCGTTTACATGGAACGAGCATTTTTTAAATGTTTGTATTGAGGTTGGATTTTAGTTTTCGTACATGAAATTAATTTTAAGGTTTCATTTGTTAGGAGTTTAATATGTGCGCTTTTAGAGAAAATGTAGAAAAAAATGGCGTATTTGTGGTCTTATGGACGAGACTTATGCTGATTAGTCGTCACTAGCTTCTTTGACTTAAGGAGATTCCTCATTGTAGGTGAGTATCGAACTGTCAAATATAAGGTTGGTCGAGATGTACCTTGGGGCGGTCTCGAAAGTGGTTATTAATCAGTTTTTTGCCACTTGTTGCCTAGTTAACTACTTAATTTGTTTATTTTTTACTCTATTCTTTTGTATTTTTTAATTTTGGTGCTTCGAATTGTATTATAACCTGTGTCTTTCCTCATTGGAGTTTGCTCAAGCAACTAATTAAGAATATCGTTTTCAAGGAAAGTTCGAGGACTTCCATAAAAAAAAATGAGTTTGAGTGAAGGACGTCCTTAAGGTTATGTTTAAGAATACGGGTGAGTCTCTATCCTGTGACTATTTTAAAGAACACACACAGAAAAGTATACTTACTAAGGTGCAAAAGAAATGACAAGATGTTAAAAAATAATGAGTGAAATATATAACAAAATATGTTCAACACTTTATGTGTCTCCTTTGGCGGTTCGTAGAAGTACGTCGTAAAGTGCCACTAAGACCAGAAACTAATATTATCTACAATAATGAATAATGTACTATAATTCACATAATTATATTGCGGTTAATAATATTTATTTGATAAATACCATACTAAGCTAGCTTGACCGGCTTATTCTCCGTTCCTCTAGCAGGGAAAGTAAGAAGCGTCAACTGACATAATTGAGATAATAATCCTATAATATCTATCAGCAACGCTTATGTCATTAGCCATAAAGATTAAAATCGCAAATCACTAAGAATAATGATATCGTCTTAGGGCATGCACATACTGGAAAAATTACAATTTAACATTTAACTCGAAATATCCATACTTAATATTATCATTTTATACATTACTAATATTTATGCACTAAAAAGGGGAAAATAAGATTGATGTATAAGATACTAGCTGTTTCCTTCAACTCCGCCTGTGTCAAAAAGTAGCCTATGTTTGACCCCGGGTCTTCAACTATATTCATACTTCATCAAAATTCATTCAGCAGTTTGGCCGTGAAAGCGTAACAGACAGACAGACTTTCGCATTTATAATATTAATAGTATTGAAGTATGGATTTAAGAAAAAATACGAAATTATGAAATCTAAATAATAAGAGAAAGGATGGACCATAAAGTAAATAAAAATATTTAAATAGTACTGACTAACTGATTGACAGCAAGTCTATTATTATGTCTTACCTAACTTACTTATATAGCACTATTTGTAGCAACAAAGAAGCCTATGCCCTTCCCCGTGTCTAAAACTATCCCCATTCCATTCATTCATAGAATCACATCTTAATACTTTGTGAGACAGGCAGAGTCCCAAAGCCGTACACTTTGCAAAATGGTATAGACCCACCTATAGGTACCAATTTTTTATCAAAGCATGAACAAAAATTCAAACTCAACTTTACCATTCGAATACAAATACAGACAGGATGCAACACATTGTGGATACGTCCTAAATGCTAACAACTGCTTGCATTAGAATGCGCTAATCATCGCTGTAGGCCACTAACACTGGCCCCAGCGCTGGCGTGCCTTCCGTGTTGCTCTGCTCTGATTACCGGAGTCACTTCACAGCTTACTTGACGGCCACCCAGGGACGTGATAGTCAAGAGGTGTCCTTGCTTAAGAGAACCGTTGTATTTTACTAGCGGATTGAATGAGTACAAATATAAGCAATCAGTTTGTTTTCGTTCACTGATGGAAACCCCTATAATACATGCACAAGAAATTAATAAAGGTACAAGTCGAGTTTTCAATCCATTTTACTACTTTTTTTGTTACTTACATGGAGAAATGGCGGAAAATCGGGAAAAGCTGTTACGTTATGAGCTATAAATGGATTTCCATCATATTTGAAGGAAATATTGGTTATCGGCTTTCCTACAGGTGGCTGTCAATAAAAGAAGAAGAAGTTCCAACTAGTGTAATTTTTGAATGTAGTTTACTGCATTTTCATTTTCGTTCGCGAAGTTTACTCATCACAGAATTACTAAAAACAAATTAATCTTTTTTCATTTATTTTGCTTCCGGTGTTTTTTCTGTAGTATCTATTCTGAGAAGTCTAAATAGGTCTTATTCGAAAAAAATTAAAAACGTTCGTTAATCCTACTTTAACTACAATATGGTTAGTCCCTTTTTATATTTGATGTGAAAAAAACAAGACGAAACATATTTAAGTTAAAATGGGGTAAACGATCGTTCGTTAAGTTTTATGAATAAGTGGGTTAATCTATATACTTCGCGTGTTCTTCGACATTAATGGCTACCGTGACCATTTTTGGGCATATCCTCAACAGCGACGTCAAGCAAGTTGTAGAGTGAATAAAATAATATGCAAACCGAAGTAGTTTCATATTAAAATGAATTTTAAGGACATTTACTTGTTGGGATTCGTATTGAGATTATATTAATATTGAAAACCAAGAAACTTATACTATATTAAGCGAAACAGATAATGGGCATGAAGGAGAATACATTAAGAATCATTTATATGCAAAATCTCTGAATTTCAATAGGTATTGTGTAATCAACGTAGAGCAGAATGACGTGGCACTGACGCCTAAGTTTGTTTTAGGAAAGTATATATTTAAATATTTACATTCACTTGATTTACAACTAGGAAAGGCTATTTCTTAGCGGTTATAACGACTGTATGTATAATATCAAATATTGTAAGAGAATTATCTGTCACCTTATTTAGGTATACATGTATCCTTGATTGAATAAAAAAAAAAAAAACTTCTTTCTGTACTAACTAATATCATAAATAAAAGAGAATGCGTTTGTGAGATTGCCTGTACAGAATAATTTGTTAATTTATTAATCTTTATTAGAAAATATGCAAGTGGTTTTTTCTAGCCGTCAACTAAAGTGTAATGAGAATTTATTTACGCATGTAAATGCAAATCACGCAGATTATTTCTGCACCTGATAGGCTCATTCTTTAAGAAGGTTATCAATTTCTAAACACACTACTGGGAACATCTAGATATTTTTATAATATGTTTTTTCAATGCAATATTCACAACTTAATCCTTTTTCTCAAGGAAAAACTCTGTGTCGAAAAGCTCTCACTCTTTTATGATCTTTCGACTAGGTTTTGAAAAAAAAAAAAAATTATTGTGCTGTAAGCGTCGGGACACATTTGTTTTGTTAGAATAAAGAGGTTAAAAGGGCTCCCTTTTCATTAGCCATTCAACTTTATTTACGCCAGTTCCAAGCACAATAATTTATATGATTTTCCTGGAATATGGTAATGAAATATGGTGTATGCATTAGTTTGAAAGCCGAAACTCTTCCTCATACCTAAGTTTATTGTAGTATTATCATATTAATACTGTTGGCGTATACTTAGCCACATTATTTACTTTTAATAGCATATTATGGTTACTTAGCACATTCAATGAGTCATTGTCCAACGGTTGGACATGAGATCCAGGAAATAATTGTTATTCCTATGTGATATATATGGAAATTAATGTGCAAATGTTTTCATTATGTACGTAGATGAGATGAATGTGCCAGATTTTACCCCCAGTGTAGCTTGCTAAATTCCTCGGGCAATAGTATTTATCCCGGCAAAAAATGTACAGGTATGTCAAGTGTAAAAAAATAATAAATTAACTGCCGCACTTAAGAGTTTTTACTTACTATTTAAGCTAATTCTATAAGGAGAAATGGCGAAAAATCGGAGAAAGCTGTAGCTTTAGGTGCTATGAATGGATTTCCATCATATTTGAAGAAAACATTGATTTATCGAATTTTCTACAGGTGGCTGTCAAAACTGACTGCATCTTCATTTTCGTTCGCGAAGTAAGTACTCTTCAAAGAACTACTGACTAGTTAGCAAAACAAAGGAATCTCTTTCCATCTATCTTCCGGTGTTTTCTCGGTTGTACCTATTGTGAGAAATCTATTATTAGGTTTTATTAAAAAGAAATTAAGAACGTTTGACGTGGAATAACGAGACCAAAAATATTTTATTTAAAATGGGGTAAACGATCATTCGTTAAGTTTTATGAATAAGTGAGTTTTTTATTTATACTCATCTACACAAAAACAACATCTACAAGCAACTTTTTGGTATAAATTTAAAAATTATCTCTTTAAAGGACTATTTTTAAGTATTGCAGTTAGAAGATTTTGCTTAAGTGGTAATTAACGACTCTAAGTAAGACGGCAACCAAATTAGAAATATAACACATAATTCTGAATTTATAATATGTATTTAAATTATATCATTTTCTTAAACATTTCTTTTTTCATATTTTGCATTATGATTTCTTAGAATCAATTAAGTAGAGTATCTATTAATCGATTTATGGCATAAATTATATTTATAAAGAAAAAGATTGCTTTACAGATTTTCTAACTTTATATTTATTTGTACCAAACACACCTAACTAGCCTTTGGCCTCCACTAGTGAGAAAACCCGAGATAGTGGTATAAATGTGACATCCCCCTTACAGTAACTATTTACGTGGCACTATGTTATCCACTGCGCATATATTCTACAGATACAACAGAATTTTCAATAAACGTTTTCATAGTCAATTTAATGAGATTCTAATATCCTTGTTCAAAGAGTTTTAGCTAAAGTAATGGCCCTTAATAAGCTATGAAGCAGTCATCGACTATCCGGGACTAAATGAGTACATGTTTACTTTTTCGATTTCCCATAATTGAAAGAAATAAACTCACTAGCACGTTTGCCAAGAGCGGCTAGTATGACTGAAACCTTTCATGAACAGACAGAAATCCATCCATATACTCGTATGTAATTATCAAACGAACTTATCTATACGATCATAATTGGGTATTTTACTCAATTTATTTTTATCATTCATATCAAACATTTCAGTACGAGAAACTGAAAACAGAAAGATTTAAAAAAAAATCATTTATGAATAAATAAGTTTATTTATTTATTTATTTATTAAAACTTTATTGTTCCACAAAGTACACATATACTTATAACAATTGGCGGACTTAATGCTAAGAGCATTCTCTACCAGTCAACCATTGGGAGAAACGGAAATAAGATAAAAGTCTTTGAAATTCGGTGTAAGTGGAAACTGACAAAAAACAAGAAATTAAATCTTAAAGCACACAGACTGTTCATAGACACTCCTTGCTTTAAGGCTTTTTAAGACTGGTGTCGAACAACGGATATGTTATGACGATGATGTTTGCTGTACCCACCCTTACTAAACTGTTTCTCTTTCAGCATGTGAGGGTTGCCTGAAAGAGATTGCCTAGCAATAAGTCCCCCATAGCTCCCATAAGTAGCTTTTGTTATTGTAAAATTGTCTGTGTGGACAAAGATATTTTGTAATGTCACAAAATTATTAAAAGTTTTAGTAGTTTTGTACGATCTTCTTCTTCAAAGTCGCTTTTCTCATCCATCGCTTAGGTCAATCGCATCCATCAATTTAGCAGTTAGTTTCTTCTAGGAAGATTTATTCTGGGCCTTTTGTAGATCCTCTTGGAAATAAATCAATGTTTTTGCCAATTCTAGTTGTTTTAGTAACGAAATAAATCCACGTTAATGTGTAAAAATAACAGAATTTATATCTGCTGCCATAATCATTTCATAGTTAATTAAAAATAATCCAATCTCTAATTAGGGCAGTCTGAAACTGCTTATTTACAATAGGGGAATAAATGTCTATTAAGAATTACCGATTCATTACTTTCGAACGGTAGTTCACGATATAAATTACTATCAAGCAACATATCGATCATGAATACAGTTTTCTTAATCCAATGCGGAATTTATTCCGATGAATGTTGATTAGTCTTGCTCACTCAATCATCATAATATTTTCCCAGTTGTTTCTTAACCCGATCGTTTCTACAAGAATCACTAATACCAATACCCACTAGTACGTGAAATGCCAAATCCTTATTTAAACTTCGCTATCACCCCACCCCACCTTCACCAAAACATAATTAACATAGAATAACTTTAAACTTGGAGCAAAGAGTTCACACTCTACTGGTTACACCCAACAAATATAGCATCAAAGTGGCGACCAGAAGGATGAAGAAAAATAGGTAGATTAAGGCTGCGTTGGAGCGATGATTTGAAGATATTTGACAGTAAATAGGAGAGACAAGATGAATGGAGATCAACATCATTTCGAGTAGGTTATAGTGTCAATCGACCATATACACCCTGGTGTCAAAGTTATGCGAAACCGCTTTTTGGCCTCTGACGTGGCTCCTTCAACGACCACTAGATGGCAGCAGGGACCAACGCTTAACGTGCCTTCCGAAGCACTGAATCATCTTTATTTTCAGACAATCAGGTGATTCAAGCCTGCAATATCCTAACCAAACTGAAAACAACTAAATAAAGTGTGCTTCCCGTGGGAATCGAATGCGACCTCTATAGGTCAAAGGCAGACGCCTTAACTACTGGACCACAGAGACAGTTGAATGGAGAAGATTGAGGGTGACCTGTGCCTAGCAGTGAGACAGGCAAATAAAAAAACTAATTATTCTACCAACTAATCTAACTAGACACAGTTCACAGTAGATCATATGCGGAACATACACCAACTTCCTTTTTTCTCGACTTCATAATAATGTCTGTGGAATTTTTACAGCATCGATCAATTTTATTTTTCTTTGTTAAAATTATATCATTACAAGAACGCTCTCATTTTTCATTCAACGTCGCTACAGCCTTCAAAACCACAAGTAAAAAGCGGAATGTCTACATCTTACATAGCAAAGTTTTTATGCGTTTTAAACATTCTGTAAATAGTTGATGCGTTTTTGCGATAATCTCAGATACAAATTATCTACGGGTGCTTAAGGTAAAGAGAGATAAAATTAGGATGTCTATGCGTGGTCGACGCAAAATCATTGCTACTATTAAATGTTATAAGTTGGTTCGACAATAAAAATTTGGTCAGACTAAAATACGTTGCACAGCTTGCACAACTTACCAGAAATCATGGAAAAAGTAATTCTAACACTGAATTATTTATTTATCTCTGACAGAGAGTCTGAAGTTACATCTTCTTTTTGTGTCTATGGTCAAAACAAAATTCATAGCCCAGTAGGATGCAATACTAACAGCTGAATCGTTGGTAGCTTTTTGCTTAACGTGGCTCCTGAGCCAAAGACAGAAAAGAAATTTGTGCATGAGAAATGGTATCTGGGACAAGACAGCATAGTGCAGTTTTGTTCTTATTTATCAATAGAGTATTGCAATAAACTTGAGCGCCTTCAAAACTTCTGCATTAGATTCATATTTGGATTACGCAAGTATGATCATGTTTCTTCTTTCCGCGTGCAATCAAGTGGCTCCCGATCAGACTTCGTCGTAATTATCATGTACTGTCGCTCCGGTTCACTATACTCTTTATTCCTTCGTCACCTCATCATCTAAAAGAGCGCTTCACCTTTCTCCATCAAGATGACCAGCGTCCTGCTCGTAGTATCAACGCCCTTCGCCTTAAAACTCCAACCCATACTTCTGCTGCATACTCTAAATCTTTCACTGTACAAGGAGCACGTCTCTGGAATGCTTTGCCTGAAGATATTCGCACTGCTCAGACTACATAGGGCGCACTGTAAGTTTCCGGAACTGGCCACTTACATAAACAATATTTAAAAATTTATTGCAACATTTGAAAATAGAACTCTTTGGCTGTAGAATGCAGTTTGTTTCATCTGACTGTCTTTTGTTTTTACCTTGTGGCGCCATTTAAAAAATTGTGTGTCTGCATCAACATGGATTTAACTCGGGAAAATTTTCGTAGTATGATTTTCTACGATTTTAAGTGTAATTTGACAGCTCAACAGAGCATCGCTCGGCTTGAAACAGCTTTTGGCAATGAAGCACCATGCAAGACAACTGTTTATAGCTGGTTTGCAGAATTCAAGCGTGGTCGTATCAATCTCAGTGACGAATCTCGCGATGGTCGGCCGTCCACCGCCCAACAAAAACATCAATGCTGTGCGCCGTATGATTGAAACAGACAGGCATGTGACCTACCATGAAATTCGCGCATCCTTAGAAATAGGCATGAGTCAAATACAATTAATCCTACACAAACATTTGGGTGTGAGAAAGCTGTGCTCGCGGTGGATCCCACACAACTTGACCGAGGCTCAAAAAACGGACCGCGTCACTTGGTGCAGTGCCATGCTTACCAGATTCAACGAAGGTGCGTCAAATTTGGTGTGGGACATAGTAACAGGTGACGAAACATGGATTTATTGCTACGATCCCAAAACAAAGCAGCAATCGAGCGTATGGGTCTTTCAAGATGAGCCGAAACCAACCAAAGTGGCGCGCGTGAAAAGTGCATCTAAGCGGATGATTGCTTCTTTTTTTAATAAAACTGGGCACGTGGCTACTGTTGCTTTAGAGAATCGTCGTACAGTGAATAGTGACTGGTACACGACCATTTGTTTGCCGGAAGTTATTGACGAACTCCGTAAAAATAACCGTAAACGCCGTATCATCCTGCACCACGACAATGCTAGTTCTCACACGGCCAGACAGACAAACGACTTTTTGAAGGCGAAAAATGTAGAACTCATGAGTCATCCTGCATACAGTCCCGACCTGGCACCTTGTGACTTTTTTCTGTTCCCAAAAATTAAGAACCAATTACGCGGTCAACGATTTTCATCACCAGAAGAGGCTGTCGAGGAGTATGAAAAACACGTTTCAGAGGTCACCACAGAGGAGTGGCACAAAAGTTTTCAAAACTGGTTTCATCGAATGAAAAAGTGCATAGACGCCAAGGGAGATTATTTTGAAAAACAATAAATTAATTTTTTACCTTTAATAGTATTTTTTCATATTCATTCCGGAAACTTATAGTGCGCCCCACGTATTTTCAAGAGTTCAAGTCCCCCAGTTTCAAGAGTCGCTTGAAAGAATACTACCTCTTACTTTGACTTAATACTGCTGTCATTTTCGCTTAGATATTCATACAGTACGTATGAATGTTACATTATGTAAGTTATTTATGTATGTTTATTTTATATGTAATATTTGTGTATGTTTATAATTTTCAACTATATCTGTTGCTGTACCCACCCTAACTTAACTGTTTCTCTTTCCCCTCGTAAGGGTTAACTGAGAGATTGCCTAGGAATAAGTCCGCCTTTGCTCATATTAATTTGAACTCTCTGTAAATGTTAAATTATTTATTACTGTATGTGGGCAATAAAGATATTTTGTATTGTATTGTATTATATAAAAACAAAATAAAACCGGTCACGTGAGAATCAGACTTGTGCACAAAGGGATTGGATACATATCATTATCTATCTACCGTAAAAAATCTTGTCTGCTGTATAGGAGCCTCATTAAATATTAAATTAAATAAATATTTATTTATAAATATAATTATTAAATAAAATTTTTATTTTATTTTGTTTTGAAACAACAAGTACCTACTCTTTTTATAGCGGCAACAGAAATACATCAACTGTGAAAATTTTAACTGTCCAACTATTACAGTTCATAAGATACAGCCTGGTCACAGACGGACGGACGAACAGCGGGGTCTTAGTAAAAAGGTCCCGTTTTACCCTTTTTGTACGGTTCCCTAAAAATCAATACAAATAAGTAAAGGATACTCATATCTTCATAATCGCAATGCTGCGGTACGCTTAACTCACGCCTAGCGTTTCAAGTTCGTTAAACTTCGGCTAACCGCTCATTAATATTAAACTTGGCCGTGAAAGAAATGGCTAACAGTAGTCTGGGCACAACGAATCTTTGAATAAATTCACTTAAATACACATAGCGAATCGAAGAGGATACGCTTTTAATTTGGATTGATAAGTAAATCATAAAGTCATCTTTAGTTGTAATGGGGCAATGCGTTATATCAGTGATTCCCAAAGTGGTCCAGGTGGACCCCCAGGGGTCCACGGGAGACTTGCTGGGGGTCTACGTAGGCGTGAACAAAAAATGGGGGTCCATAAGATGTTAATGGGGGTCCACGAAAATTTATCTGCTTTTGATAGTAAAGAGCAAAAATGTAAGCATAGTTTTTATAAGGGCCTACCTACATTGTTTTAAGTACCTATCTAAGCAGATAATATTTTAATAAGGCAAGCGACTGTTACTTGTCCAAACTTGTGTATTCGATATTACGTACAATTTCGTGTACAGACTTGCAAAGCGCTATCCGCCCGACAATGCTTAATGCTTGTTCAGACATGAACTTGATCAACACTATAAATACTTGATGCCAAAGGCAACCAAACGCATTCATTTGTTTCCGGAATTTCGAAAACAAGGCGGAATTTGGAAAAAAGTTGTGAGAAAATTTATATCTGTGTTTGCTAGTGCCGGAGAAAAGTAAGTAACCTACCTTTTTTTGTTATAGTACTTAAGTATTTTGTTTACGTGTACTAGTCGGTTGATCACAACGGCCTGTATAGATAGGTAACTTAGTAACTTACAGATATTTTAATTGTCCTCTTTCGATTTGAAGACAAACACAGCACGTTTTATTCAATTGTTTTTTCACGAGAGAAGCACTGCCTCTCTAAAAAGGCCGAATAAGCAATATTGCAGAGCAATTAATTTTGTAATTTTTCTTGCAAATAACTACTAATTTTATAAAACAGTAATTTCATAATCATGTTAAATTGATTTTGAAGTAACTATTTTATCAAAACTATTCCTTTTCGGAAAGACCGAGCGGTGCGCGGGCGACGGGAAAAGGGCGGGGCTTGAACTTCGATGCATGTTTGTCACGTTTTAACAATGAAGCCGCAGACAAAAAATACGCAAATACACGGAGCGCGTGAACTCATTGATTTAATAAAATGTTAGTTATCGTTTTTATGGACAATTTTGGGATTTCGACGTTTATTTTTTCCTACACAAATATGATCAGTATTCGATACTGAGTACACTAATTTTTATTTATACTATTAAAAATTAGTGGTAAATTATGTACTTTAAAATTGATACCGTTTTGTGAAAACGTTTGTATTTGTCTCAGCGGTTTATTAGTTGGTCCCTTTACAAGCCGTAATTCTATTTCCGCGTGCTGACAAAGGCTGCGGTGTGATACCTATATTCAGAAAAAAACTTGGTTACTAAAACATTTTTTTTACAGGTAAGGTAACTGACACGAAACATGGCTACAGCAAAGAAAAAATGTCGACAATATAGTGTCGATTATTTGAAATATGGTTTTGTTCCATCAGAGGCAGACAAACAATTGCCCATGTGCCTATTATGCAACAAAGTTTTGAGCAATGACTCTATGAAACCATCAAAGCTCGAAGATCATCTAAAAAGGTGTCATACTGATAAAATAGGTAAAGATTTAAAATATTTTCAAACAT
The DNA here is from genome assembly GCA_947363495.1 of Euzophera pinguis. Classification (NCBI taxonomy): domain Eukaryota; kingdom Metazoa; phylum Arthropoda; class Insecta; order Lepidoptera; family Pyralidae; genus Euzophera; species Euzophera pinguis. The sequence continues at coordinate 5,293,519 of OX376162.1, forward strand.
TGAAAGAAAAATATGGAAAGAGACCCACCATGCACAGTATGTTCGCTTCAACATCTCAAAGTAACGATGATGGCTTGCGGACATCTTACAATATCTCATTACTTATAGCAAAATCTGGAAAACCGCACACTATCGGAGAACAATTAATTTTACCCGCTGTTGAAGAGGTTTTAAAAACTGTTTTGCACAAATCTCCATTTGACGTACTAAAAAGAATTCCATTAAGTAACAATACTGTACAAAGACGCATTGATGAAATGAGCTCTGATATCGAAAGCTTTTTGTGCAATCATCTGCAAAAAACTCATTTTTCTATACAACTGGACGAGTCAACGTTACCCAGTAATGAAGCATTACTATTGGCATATGTCCGATTTATTGTTGAGGAAGAAATTCACGAAGAATTGCTATTTGCCAGAACTTTGGAGACTGACACTAAAGGCGAATCAATATTTAATGTCCTGAGTAATTTTTTTACGGAAAAATCGATCCCATTTACAAACATTATTTCAGTGGCAACAGACGGAGCTCCTGCAATGGTCGGGCGATATCGTGGGTTTATAAGTCATCTCAAAAGAATTATACCAGGACTTACAGCTATTCATTGCGTAATCCACCGACAACATCTTGTGGCAAAACATTTAAGTGACAGGTTGAACCAATCTCTTCATTTTGTAATAAAAGCTGTCAACAAAATCAGAAGCAATGCATTGAATACACGTTTATTTGCTCAATTGTGCGACGAAAATGATGAAGACTTCCAACGACTGCTCTTACATACTGAAGTACGCTGGTTGTCGAAAGGTGCATGCTTAACGAGATTTTACTCTGTTTTCGATTCCATATTAGAGTTCTTAGAAAGTAGAGATCCAGATTTAAAAGAAAACTTGATCAAATTCAAAGCAGACATTGCGTATTTGACAGATTTGTTTAAAAAATTTAATGATATTAACTTGCAGTTACAAGGGGACAGCCTGAATTTAATAAAAACAAAGGGGATAATTTCGGCTTTTCTTGGGAAATTGAAATTTATGAAGCAAAACATTAGTCGGCGCGAATTCTCTCAATTTCCAAACTTGTCGCAGGTAGAATGTATTGATGAGGATATCCATACCTACAGTCAACATTTAAGTGCCCTGCATGATGACTTCAAAACCAGGTTTGAAGATATACTGACGATGGATATACCACCATGGATAATAAATCCATTTGATGAAACGGAAGTGGCCAATGTTGTATTACAAGAGGAGCTGCTCGAGCTAAGCACTAATGAGGAGCTGAAGGTGAAATTTAGAAAAGGCTACCCAACATTTTGGCTGCAAGCAGAAATACCCGAAAAATATCCTGGACTGTGGGAAATCGCAAGGAAATTTTTAATAGCTTTTCCCTCGTCATATCTTGTCGAAAGGAGTTTTAGTGCCGTTACAAACCTCTTAACAAAAAAAAGGAGCAAATTAAACATCACAGAGCGGGGGGATTTGCGGTTATTGCTCACAAAAATAAAGCCAAACATTGATCGTTTGCTGACACTCCATCAGATACATCCTTCCCATTAATTAAAATTATGACCTGAACCTATATTACCTTAATATTTTTTTCTTGTAATTCTATTCTTTTAATAAATAAAGTGATATAAAATGTACCATTTTTCGTTTTTATTTTACATATCGAAATATAGGGACAGAACTCAGAAGTGACACAATTTTTATTTTTTGGCGACTTTAAGAATGTGGTAGAAATGTAGCAGCAGGGGGTCCACCGAAACCAGTAAAATTTTGAAAGTGGTCCACGAGAAAAATAAGTTTGGGAACTACTGCGTTATATTATCTAACTTCAGCAAATTGTAATTTTAGAAACTTAACCATTATTTTGGAATTTATTGTTTACTTTTCTCTACAATAAATCCATATGCATACTCCATACTAATATTATAAAAGCGAAAGTCTGTCTGTCTTTCTACCTGTCTGTTATGCTTTCACGGCCAAACCGCTGAACGGATTTTGATGAAATTTGGTATAAATATATTTGCGACGATCCTCACCCATTCTCTCCAGATGACCAAGCCAGGTAGTCGCTGAGACTTTTGTATGTTTATATTTTAGATAATTTATGTCATGTTTCTTTACAAAAAAAAAAAAAAAAAAACAATTTTGCATGTATATACGTTTGCCTGGACCTGCTGGCTATAACTGCCTTTGTGGTCCAGTAGTTAAGGCTTTGACCCAGAGGTCTCGGATTTGATTCCAATTGAATGCATACTTTGTTTAGTTGGATCCAGTTTGGTTAGGACATTGCAGGCTTGAATCCCCTGATTGTCTGATAATAAAGATGATTCCGTGCTGCAGAAGACACGTTAAGCCGTTGGTTCCGTCTACCGTACCGTAAGGTTGGTTGGTTGGTTGGTGGTCGTTAAAAAATATCATGAACTTATTGGTCTGGTTTCCCTATTAAAAAAAGGGTTACCTACGTTGGTCAAACGGTAATCACTCCAATATAATAACCAGTACTGCCAACCACCATGATTAAAGCGTACCCTGGGCTCCGAAGCGTAAGCTGACGACACAAATAGCTAAGATGAAGACTCTATATTCGGACCGCATCTCAACCAAGCCTTAATTTGTGTCATGTAATTAGAACTAGCTAGAACAAGTTTTATCGCACCTTTATTAATATTGAGATTAATCCGAGCAACCTATTTTTCAAAAATAGTTGATTGGTGGTAAACGCCCTTTAAAGCTGCCTGGGATAATTAAGCAGTAAAAATGTTAAGTAAGCTCTGAAAAATTGTTGTTGATAAGCTGAGTTAAAATTAATTAAAACATTTTTAATTGCATTGCAGAAATATGGTTGTTTTTTAATTAAGCGTAATTATAATGTAGAGACGCTTACTTTTCAATAAGGTTTGATATTGGTAAATCTTTTAACATGACTAAACAAAAAAAGGATTAACTTTTAAATAAACTCACTGTTTTAAAAAAAGGTACTCATCAATGTATGATTGTTTGCGAGATTTATTATTCCACTATAAGTCTTGAACAGATTATCAGATACTTGCTATTTCCCGTAGCTCCGCCTGCGTCAAAAGTAGCATATGTTTGACACCCGGATCTTCAACTATATTCATACCAAATTTCATCAAAATCCGTTTAGCGGTTTGGCCGTGAATGCGTAACTGACAGACAGCCTTTCGCATTTGTAATATTATGTAAGTAAAGAAGTATGGATATGGATAGACGTGTGAGTTATCTCTGTTTTTTGAAAGAATTAAAAACCCATTTAATATTTTATTTATCCAGTTATTTCCCATGAAAGAATGCGTAATAAAAAAAGAACTTTCAAGCAGTAAAATATAGTATGTGTAGATTAAAATATTAGTTTTTAATTTGTTATATATAACGCATTTGCGAAAATACACCATACTAGAATTACGTAGAGTACATGTACAAATAAAGGACTATAAGTCACATTAGAGCGCCACTCGGCACTTGATGCAAATCACCAGTTACTAGAACAACAATAAATACAAAGTGTTCCACGTACATTTTAATTTTCAGTTCACATGCCCGCTCTGCTCTCTTTCAGAGGAAGCATAAATATTTATGGCGGCAACCATGCTTTATTGGAGGTAACCGTACCGGACAATTCCCATACAAATTTACTGCGAAATCCGATGGTCTAGTTAGGTAGCTGGTATTAAATATGGTCAATTAAGTGCATCTTTCTTTAAAGTTTTCAAAAATTTCAGCATGGCCATTTCACGGAAGTTTGACAATATAGGTATTAGACAAAATAAAATAAGAAAAACTATGTCTCAGCGTGGTGTCAGCGTTGAAATTGAAATGTCTTCGTCTCTGGTCTAACAGTTGCATAATAATAAAGATATTTTAATAATGCTAGCATGATTAAGCGTGGAAGGATATATAAGTGACAAAAAATACAGGTACATAATTAATTAAAAAAATATAGTATTTTTTTTGTGAGTCAATGGTCAACTCGAATGTTCTTAAAAGGGCCCAAAATTGAGCTACCTGTAATAACTTATTTATCTATTAAGTCAAAATCTCAAGCAGTCCTTCAAAAATCCTGAAAGGTTAGCAAGGCATACAGTGATTACAAAAGGCCCCAAAGGTTCGACGTGATTCCTGAAAATACGTCAAATAAGAAGATAAATCCGAATCTTAATCGGTTAATCAGTTGACAAACAAGTCTATGCAGCAAAGATTGCTATTTAATCGATTTCACGCGCAAAACGGCTATTTTTCACCGACAATTTTTGTAATATATAATCTTCAATCAATCATCCTCATTATTCACTTGTATCAGCTGTGGAGTGTCAATGACCGACTTGGCGCCGCTCTATTATGTCTGGGTAACAATGCTTGTGATCCATTGCATGATAAGCTAGAAATATATACTTAAGCTTTGCATAAATAGCGTATATTGAATAGCCTAATTGATATTTAGAAATTATGAATATTATTTCATAATATACTCGTATTTCATTATTTATACTTGTTCTCTATGCTGTGTTATTTCAGCTCATCTTATTTATTTAAAAAAAACTTTTGTATAGTAATTAATTTTTTGTTTATTTTGATGGCTAAGAAGCATTTTACTAAATGTATCCCTAGCGATTCACCAAACACATATAAACCTTGCGAGGTTTTTGCCTTTTTGCCTTAACTGTACGTATACATATTGGAACGAAGTTCCTTATCGCGCGTTGCGAAAGGGGGCTAGACGGAAAAAAATAAGACCAAAAGTTGTAACGACACTTTTTGCTATAGTTGTAAGCCGTGCGGCATGCGCGTGTTTCTCTGTCTGTCTCTCTCTCTCTTTCTCTCTCTCATATAAAGCAAGCCAGTTATTTTCGTTTCGTCTTTCTATTTCGCATTTAACAAGTGTAGTGTTCAACAAAACTTCGTTCCATCCGGGTGTCCCTTGACACCTCACCCCTTTTTTTTGCTGGATATTGAATAAATTATTTAAAAAGCTATATAGTGAATAGGCTATTAATGATTCCGAACAACTCTGACACCAGGGTGTACATGTACATGATCGATAGACAATGTAACCAACACTAATGTACCACACCTGCACTAAATATCAGGTAGAATCGTCATCGCAATCGCTGGACATTTTAAGATAAAAAAAGAGTAAGGCCTGTAAATTCATGTTTCAATTTGATTTTATGTAGTAAACAATCTTAACACAGATCATCAATTAGTTATACCAGTCGGCTCATAACTCCGCGGTATCTCCTTCGATCTTCACAACTGTTTCTCAAATATCTTTTACATTGCCAACGTCGCACTGGGCTCTCAGCTTTAATAACTTGAGCAATTAAACACTATTAAAAATATCCTCGTCTTCAGTTGCAACTTTTTTATCAGCGATAAGGCAGATACACCGCCGATTACCCAGTTACCGAGGGCTTTTAAAACATAGTAATTAAACTTCTCATGAACGTATCACTTGTTATTTTCCCTGGAGCCAGTCACGATATTTTGCAGCTCGTTATTATTGAAGATTAAGTGTCAAGCTTTATTTTTAAACTGTTAAACGATTGTATTGAAATTAATCTATTTAAATAACGCGGAATAGGTAAAGAGGAAAAGAGCAAAAGGGATGCTCAATCTCTGGTTTCAATGTACCTTAGCTTTATTGGTATTTGTATTCGTTTTATTATTTAAATCTGTAGCTTACAACAAGCTCATTCATATATATATATATATGTGTGTGTGTGTGTATATATATATATATATGTGTGTGTGTGTGTATATATATATATATATATATATATATATATATATATCATACCATTTTGGTCTTCTTCGTCCAAGCGTATTTCGAACAGAAGCGACGTGTGATCTTGGCCAACTGTCAGAATTTTCTGGTTGTCTAAAGGCATCTGACATAGTCTAACGACTGTGATCTATCAATAATAGCCGGAACCAACGGCTTAACATGCCTTCCGTGTGATACCATTTCGGTAATCCAAGATGATTATCTATATTACTAGACTATAAAATTAATCAACTACGAAAACGTGTCAAGTAGAACTCACCAACACGCACGGCCAGCATTGATGTATGCAAATTGGTTTTTACGAAGACAGATTTTATGCTCACGTACTTAGCGAGCAGAAAAAAGTATGATGCTATCTGTGTGGTGTGATTTTTATAGGAATTAAAACGCAGACGTTCTCAACGTGTAAGGCAATCTTTTCACGTCCTTTTTGGAAAACCCCTTGTTGAAGTTTCGTAGAACCATTTCACATGAGAATAATATTTTAAAAACACAATGCAAAAACATTGTGAGAAACACCTCGAAAACTTAAGGTACATTGATGGCTTTAATTTTCCACGATATTCTCAACAAATAATCATAACCAAGAATTATTCAATATCAGAGTATAACCTAGTGTTATTTCAGTATGAAACCGTAAAAAGTATCTTCCGAGTGCATTCATCAATCAACATGCCTTTAGTGCGCGTGCGCATGCAACACGCGTTCTCACGTCATACACGTACGGTAACCCAGTTACGAATGTATCGAATTCTGATAGTGGCTATCGTTATATTTCTTTGAAAATTTATGTATTCTATTCTCGTACATTAGTGCGACGAAGCCTTAGGCACGCAGAATTATACCTAAGTGTAATTTATGTTACAAATAGCAACGGGTAAGAGCTTTTAATGTACTTTTATGATTAGCAGAGGTATATTACTAATTCGTTGAACCGTACCAAAAACAGGGAGTGTTTGTCCAAATGTTTAATTTTGAAATCACGTATAAATAATCTTTTCAACACATTTGCTCGTGAAGTGCATTTTTTTTAAGTGTTCTTAGGCCCTTAATAGGGGTAATAAATAACACGTTATTAATAAAATAATCGCAATAGTAAAGTTATGGTTTCCATGGTTACGGTACATTAAAAAAAAAATTATGCCAAGATCGATAATTTTAAGTCTTAAACCAATGCACTATTTTTGCAAATATTATAAACTATTATTGCTTCCGAATGGAAAGTCTATACCTAATTTCATATTTATATTTATTTGCTAAACATTAGTCGTATAAAAATTAAGAATGGCTATAATGTACTTGTATCCATGGCCGTAAAACCCATTACTAAAAAAACGACTATAAGGGTCTGTGCTCCGTCTGTATCGGTGGCGCCATTTTTATACCTATTTGTAAATTGACCCCGCCAAATATACTATAATCCAGGCGAAAATCGATTGTTGATTAACTATAGTACTAAAGCTACTACATTTTCAAAAAACAAGAGGTAATAAGGACGATAATTTGAAACTGTGGAATCAAGAACTATTTGGAGACACTCTTTGTATTTCCATGGAGATACCTAACAATGTATTTCAAACACACAAGCCCAATTTTACTATTGGTGTTTTTGTCTGTGAAAACGAGTGTACCAACAAAAGTTCATGTGAAGAGACTTTTTGATATCGCTTGAGAACTTTAATTTAAGTATTGTGTAAATAATAAAAACTTATTAATAGAGTATTTTTCCTCTCAAATGTGTTGAAAATCGTCGGATGACAACTCGTGAGCGAAATTGGTCACATATGCCGCCTCATAATTAATGACCAACTTCGCACCCTTTTATCATAATCTACCATAACATATAGAAAGGCAGGTATATTTTCGTAAATGATTTTTAAAACATAGTTTAAAGAAATCTCGTATAGTTCAAACGTTCTTACCTAAAATAAAGCAGAGAATGTATAAATTTATGTTCCTAGAACTAAAATACATAAAAAAAAGTATGTAACAAAATTCAATTTAAAAAGTGCATATAAATTCCTACCATTTCATAGTCTCAATCTGCAGACAATATCGAAATAATCATAAAGAAACCGCTAAGCGCACTCAGCAAACGAGGTGGTCAAATCATCGAGTTAAGAAAAAGTTATTTACATGCGAAATTCAGCTCTCTAATAAAATCAGGGCAGCGTACACATCCAATTTATTTCATTCTAAACCACAATGACGGTAATTACAGAAAATGCACAAAAGGCGAGAACGTCTTTAAGATTTTTTCGCGAATGTATAATAAGATAATTAAACAAACTTCTAATTCGCAACTCCTTTCACTGGCTTTTGTATGGAGTAAATTATTAGAAAGAGGGCGAAGGTAATAGCCCGTGCGTTAGTTGAGTAATGATTACTCTCTTTTGAAAACGTAAGGATATGACTATGATAGATGACATGTCGATTGAGATTGAAAGTTGGGTAAACAATTTCGATTACCGGATATCACTCTCACTTAGGCTAAATAATTGAACGAAATGGAACGTAATTTATGGATTCCGTAAGTTAATATTGTGTTAAGAAAACAACTAAAATAGAGGTAATTTTTAAGTTTTTTAATTAGACGAAGATGCTAAAATGACAAAAAGTGTAAGAAAAACAAGGAATTAATTCTCCATTTAATTTTTCTTAATTATGTTGATATGAAAACTAATGTTCGTTATCAATCAGAGAAAGTATTGTTTTTATTTTTAATTTAAAAAATATCTTATACTTATACTTTTTTAGGTGACAATGCATTAAGTAAGCATATTTCTATATCAAATAAAAATATACTGTCAAATTGGACAACCTAATCAACAAAATTTTTAAACAATCAAATCATACAACGATTAATAATTGGTCTCGCGCGCGCTCGACTAGATACCACGCTATGAAGAAAAATTAGTTTCCAGAATGCGGCAACTTTATATTGTAGTGTGTGTAAGACAATGTGCAAAGACGAAACGAGAAAGAGTTATTTCTTGTACTATTATTATTATTACATAGTTTGAATACCTACGCAAACTGGCATTTTTCTTCTGTTTTTAAACAAAATTTTTTAACTTATCGGTTGCGGCGTGACTGACGCGGGTATGCTCGCAAGTACGCCGAATTCGCGTAGTTTTAGTTGCCGCATTGGTCTAGTACGCCGACGGTATCTAGTCGAGCGCGCGCGAGACCAATTATTAATCTATGACTGATGTTTTAAGTTTGTTGGTGTTTTTTTATTGCTCCATAACTACTACCTAACAAAAATTATTATAAAGGTGTCAAGAGGTTACAAAAACAAGTGCACTTTCGCAATCATAAATTTAGAATTTTTCAGACCGTGTTTAATTATACTAACAAAAATAATTAATTGCTTTTTTGATGTGTTTATAATTACATGATCTCTTTCTTTATTAATTTATCAGAGGTTTCTAAGTTTAATGCAAGCAAAAATCAACAATTTTCTAGTTCATTAACTTAACTCTGGAGGTCAACCACGCTGGTCAAATGTCATAAGTAAAACATCACATGTCGATCATTATAAAGCCATATTCTCTTAGCGAAAGTGTTCACGTAAGTACCACAGGCTACACACTTAACTTTACCACAGAATATTGAATAATAGTCTTTATGTTTCTGTAATAAGGATTTTGTTAAAAGCACTTTTATCTTTGTATTTGAGAATCTGTTCGCGTGATATGAAAACTCAAAAACCAATTTTGAAAAGCATTAGTCAGAGAGCTGGAAGAACGTTTTTTGACAATTACCCATCCACTTTCATACGATTAGTCGTGTGAATTTCATAGTGTGAGTTACATGATCAATCTTCAGTAGGTATATAGTAAACTATACTGACATGCAGCAAAAACAAAATGACTTAGTATTATACTTTTATTATCAAAAACTATATTACATGAAGTAGGTACTTATAATATAGAGTTCACACGTTTAGGTACCTACTAAATGTAGATATATAATTCTGCTGTAAGTTCTTTTAAACATAAAAAGGTACACATAAGTATGTGTACCAATATACGTTCAAAAGAAAATTATTTTTAGGCTATTTTCCATAAGCAATAGCTGCTCTGAAAAGTTTACTATCATTGCGTAAGACATTCGTCTTTTTTGGATAAAACTAGTCTAGTATCTTTATAATATAATGATAATGTGGGATACCTATTTCTGTTCACGGCAGTGCCCCCGCCAAGTCGAGCTGAAAAGCGATACGGCCGTACCATCTTTCTCGAAGCAATTCAGGCCATTTTCGACCATGTATCACTTCGTTGTGGATAAAGCTAGAAACCCGAATTTTCAGTATCCAAATGAGCATTGTACAGACACAGTATATTTCAAATTTCATCAAATTTGAAGCAGTAGTTTAAGAATTATAACTAACCAAAGTTTCTAAATTTGTCACTCACTGACTGATCGATCATCAAAACTTTAAGGTACTTTTAGCAGACATAGAAGCTTCAAATTTTAAAATGCATTTAGTATTTAGTGTATAAATTAAGGAAAAACTAAAATATTTTGCAATTAATTAAGTTTTCTAGATACACCAACTGCATAAATAACTTTGTAATCCTTTATAAATATATAGGATTACAAAGTTACATTTGCAGTGAATTATTCATTGTACCTGTGTCTGTTATCCAGGTACATAGGCCTAAGATAACTTGTGTGTGAGTAATTTAAGGAGTACTTTTGCCAACATGGTATGGGCCTGATGTTTGCTATAGGAACTCCGTAATAAAAGGACAATACCCTATGTGGTTCGTTTAATTTGTAGCGCGAAGTACTTTGAACCGAGATGGTATTCAGGGTCTGTTGATAGAGCCGGAAGTAGTCCATAGGATCTAATAGACTGAGAAGCATTTACCGTCCAGACTTGACAAAAATTGTAACATCAAAGGGGCAGGGAGTGGGGCTTTGAGAAAAACTGTAACTGAAGCTCAAAAAGTAGTACAGGAAAAGACAATGGGGAAAACTACCTACAAAAATACATTAGTAAATTGTACATTGCAAATCTCTTATGTAATTTTGTAATTTTAATTTCTTGGTGCAATAAAGAGTTTTATTATTATTATTAAAAAGAAACGAGATTCCTTCAAAAACAAAAGGTCCCCTCAGTAGGGGCTGAAAAAATAAACCGACTTGGTATTACATGGATGGACGAACTAAGCTGCGAGACTTGATTTTTTACAAGTTTTGTTTTTAAAGATATTATTATAACATTGTAAATGATGCATGAATATGTAAATTTCTTCCTATTTCTACATGAAGAGCAGCACACTACATTATTAAAAATTTACAATGTTGCAAAGAGAACATCGTTATCCGTCTATTTCAAAAAGCTACATGGCCAGTAAAATAACCAATACATTTGTTGTTAAAAAGTGAAAATAAAACATTAACTAATTTACAACATTGTAAAAAAACAACAAACAATATCCTCGCGCCATTTTCTTTCGCGTAGAAATGTAGTAAATAAATAAAACGCAGATATGTCATATAGAATAAATATAAAACTTGTGTACTTCAAGGTAAAGTTGCAAATTCAACGGATACCTAGGGATAATAAATTTCGCTGCGGTAACGAACGGTTCTGCTCTAGATATAAATCCGTCTATCAAGGAAGTGAGAAAGATTTAATTCTATCACAAATAAAAAATGAATCTGAAATCTTGTTACTGGCTGGAAAAAGCAATGTGAAACGAAACTGGCACGATAGTGACAATGACAATAAGTAAGCACGAACTTTTTTGCCGCTTCTTTTATTCCTTTTTTGAAACAATACTGGCTTGATTGATTTATCTTATCTTTATTTAAATGGCTGGAGTAAAACAAAGGTATAAATAAATATCACACATATTGAGTTAGCCCCAAAGTTAGTTCGAAACTTGTGTTATGATATACTAACTCAACGATATATTTTATAACAAATAAATTATATAGATATCAAGACATATCATATGTAGTAACATCATTTTTTTTTTAAATACAATATCACAAATTTTATATTTATACTTTTTTACCTACTACGTCTACTCAAAACTAGAAAGATTTCTAAGTATTCAGTAAATACAGTACTTTCAATAAAATAATTACACACGTGTATGTAAATAACTTTGCGTGTAGTTAGCTGCAGTTAATTTGTCAAATAAATAACTGTTTTAAATAAAGGTAATTAATATAACATTAATTCAGAGAAAGGTCGGTGGCTTATGTTCTTTCACTAATCTCTCATTTATAATATGATTACTTTCCGCCGGACTCTGAGTCTTAAATGACATTTCATAAAAAATTTCAAATTGAAAAAAATCTTCTGTGGGGGATCTTTTTAATCCATACCTTTAGTACTATTGTCCATTCTATGCCCAAACTAAGGATTTGCTTTAAATCTATAAAAGAGTGCAGATTAAAAAAAACTTCTTAGAAATATTGTTTCTTTGTTGGAAGAATTATCATTAACGTCTTTGAGTGCGTCAGGTTGGAGGCTAATATGAAACATTTTTTCAATTACGTAATTAGATAAGTCTGATAAAAATAAGACATCCAGTTACAGGAATGAAATGAAAAAAAAGAAAGAAAAAAAACACTCTATGAAAAACACTACGAGTGATGTCTAGTTAAAGACGTCTGTATCAGTTATTATGAAGACTGCAGAACCTTATTATTTATTTTAAGTTGAAATTTGATGTTTAATTTGATTTATATAAAACTAAGACGGAATGAATTTAATTATAATCAATTGTTCATATTTATTTTTATCAAATAAATACAATAATAAGGCCGCCTTTTGTGTATGTTTTTTTTCTTTTGCATGCTTGACAATTGCTTTAATGTTAACAAGGACTTTTGGCGGGAAGCTGTAAAGAGCAGTAACGGCGCTGTATTTTAATTTCCAAAATTTGTGTTTTTTTATGTGTTTGTGCATAATAATGGTGGATTATAATTCGCAAAGTGTTCGATAACAAGCGTGAGTGTTGGGAAGTAATACAGTGTTTGGTTCATGCTTGTTGCCAAAAGCTCCTAGTAATTGCTAAGTACAGTTTTTCTACCACTTCACTTAGCCTGTTTCTTCTAACTAGACTACCGACTAGACTTAGACTTGACTTAGACTTGACGAAACCACACTGTAGGACTGAAGAAGATAGAAAAATTAAGAAGGGCTTTGAAGGACTTGTATCCATGGCCGTATATACCATTACTAAAAAAAAGTACAATCAGAAGAAACTAGAATTGCAATCATCCAAAGTTCGTTAGTAAAACCCGTTGGTTGCAATGAAAACTACTACAATAAACCTTACTGTCGCAGTATTAAATATATTTCTTCATTCTGAATTACTTTGATTGAAGTTATTCTCTATTATATGAAGCTGTGTCAAGAGTTTATTGTTAAGTTATTTATTGTATGCCAATTTAGAGCAGAATTTATTGGTTTAGTAATATAAAGGTGGTTGTGTTGTACCAGACAAGTGCAGACAACCATATTTTACCCATTAGTGTCTAAAATATTCGAGCTTCTTAAATGGCTAAATGATAGCGGTATAATTAGAGAATACAAGTAGTTAATAAACAAATAAATCTAATAGACAGTTAAACTGGAACATGGGGAAACAACCTCCATATTAATACAAGAGTAATTAATTTCATCATTTAACAAACGATTTCTAGATGCCTTTATAAAACTTAAGGTAAGATTTTAAGATCATATGTAACTTGCCATGATATTTTTCTTATGCAATAAAGGGTTTTGTATTGTATTGTAAAGTTCAGAATAAAGACAGGCAAATAAGAAAGACGAACTATATAATCAACTTTACTACTTTATATGTGCCGAAAATAAATCATGAGCTACCATGTTGAAGAGACATAGGGCAAGACAGATACACACACACCAGCCAAATTTTCATAACGCCTTAGTGAAACTGAACTACTTTCAATAAAAGTTACCCTTACATATGAAACTCATCCTTTTAATGCCGACTAGCCATCATTAGTATCGTACGTATAGCACTCGCCCCTACTGCCCCTAGCTATAATTAAAAAACAAAAACAAGTCGGCCTGAAGAAAAGTTAAAAAATGGGTAAAATTTTCTAAGAAAGTTGAAAATTCTATGTCAGAAACATTTTTTTTATTTATCTATTTAATGAAACAGTTACAATTAGGATAAAACTATGTATCGATGCCTTAGAATCTCATTTAGATATTATTAGTCAAGAAATAACAACCATAGCATAAGGAAAAGAACTTAACATAGCTTATGAGCTTGTAGGTATGTAGTTTATAATAGTACAAAGTTACTATATATTAAAGTAAATTTAAATATAATGAATACAAAAATGTAGTTACAACCCATTTAAAACGTGAGAAGTTTTAAAAGTAGCGGAACAATTAAGTAGGCGCACCAGTCATATTGCCTGTTTGTTTAATTATTGTAATTACTTAAATGTGTGCAATTCCCATACACACAATAATTATTACACGTTTTTTTTTTATAAATACTATAAGTAGATTTAACGACGGCTTCAGTACATACACTTATTTTCAGTCTTTTACATATTATTGAGTAGGCTTTGGGCTTTTGTAGGTTTTTGCTGTATCATGTCAAATCAATATCAAAATTTAAAAAAATTTAATTGCTTTTTCACAAATTTTTAATCATTGACTCGTTTTAGCAGAAACCAAAATGATCATAATATACTTCTATGTAATTTTCGTTACATCTTGATATATAAAAATATATCTATCTACATGGCACTCCGTTGTAATTTATAATATACTTTCTACTTTTCCTCTTTCAACAAAGTCTACAAAACCTATCAAAATCTTATGAAAGACTTCCTTTAAGACTAGAGCTGATACAGTACAATACAAAACTTTTTATTGCACCAATATATTATAAATACAAAACAATTTTCTAAGGACATTCAAAAAAGTTAGAAGAGGTGGGCTTTATCGACTAAAGAAACAATCTTTTCAATTCTTCTCTTCATAATAACTTCCATTCATTAATTTCAGGCATGTTAATTTGTAAATTATTTCTGTACTGTAATCTAATCAAAAATAAAGAAATATCTATGTAAAAAAGCGATAGCATGTTTTATTCATAATCTTAAAATAAAAAGTACCTCACCAATTTACACTCAACCTACTTAAATCCTTTAAACTAGAAACCTGTATTTTCTCACGCACTTTATCATCTAAGGAATAAAGCTGGATATTTCTAAACTTAAATGGCAACACCAGCTCCACCAGCGGAGCTCCAGGCAAAAGCTAGTTTCGACATGTCTTAACTATCTTAATATAAATAATGACGCAAATTACCGAGTTGAGGTATCTTTATTTGCAACTTATTAAGTGCAACTTTGGGGATCTTTGTGAAGTAGTCACGCCATAAAGGGGATAATACGTAAATGAGGTATGTGATCTTCCTTTCCTAATGGGCCTGATTTCATGTGTCTAATTTTATGCAAAGGTAAATTCAAACAGGATTTTTCTAGGTTTAAATAAATAAGAAATCATGAATGCTTACGTACTAAGGTGGTAATTCTTTGTCCTTTCCTTCAAACCAAATTTCAAAAATATCTGTAAAACAAATATCTAAATAAATTTACTTCATGTAACATACACTTGTAAAGCCAAACTTTATCAATATATTTACTGACTAAAAACACTCTTGTGTTTGTTAGTATAATGAGAGATAAGATAAATACGTTATATGGTATTAAAAAAATATATCATATAATTCAAAGATACAAACATACTTAAAACATGCAATTATAAAAATGAAGAAACTACAATGTAAATAAATGCTGGTCAAACGAGTATGATGTGGTAATAACTAAGAAGGATCATTTGTATGTGTGAACAAAATGGATGTTATGTTTGTTTAACGAAGTTAATTAAAATTGAGACATTGTAAATATGGACTAGGTAAATAGGCCCGTCTGACCATAAATTGTTTACAACTATAGAAATCGCCAAAGAGCGCCGATTATCGCACCTTCAGAGAATAAATCGAATGCGATTTCCTGTAGTCAAATGTTTTTTCGACTTAGATATCTCTGTAGGTGCGAAAAAGGGTCGAGTGTATCGAGTGCATTTTTTAAAAGCCTACTTAATTGTATACAAAAATTTACATGTAAAAGAGATGACATTTTCAAGTCTCAGGTCTGCTATGGAGAATAAACGCTCAAAACCATGATTACTAGCGTGCCTTAGAGTTTAGAGTATACTGACAATTGTAGTTTGGCCACTAACATGTCAGCTAACCCGACCAACAGAAACATCTGTTGGTCTGGTTTTCATGTAAAAAGTGTTAAGGAGATCATATGGGGTCAGCTGAGGACGCAACCAGGAAAATCACTCTTGTACGAAGAAAAACTACATGTTAGAGAAGAAATGCTTATGCTCAAGACTGTAAAAACTGACATGCCTTAGAGAATACTGAAAATTATTTAGTTTTACAAAAATGTAAGAAAAATATAATAACATACACCGGAATACAGAACCACATGTAGCCTTTATAACTCAAACTTATCCCAACTAGCTGACAGGTGCGTCAATTACTGACGTTTTAACACGTCCTTGCTGCTATTATGTCGGTCAGCTGAACCAAACCTGCCCTTACTACTTGGAGCAAGTTACATTTGCTTAAGTATTGCAGCCATGGAGCAATTACAAAGAGGAGATGCCGTAATAAGCGTTTTGTAAGAAAGTATTTGTTAGGCTACACGGAGTGGAAGGCAGACGTGCGGGGTGCTTGGTTTCGGCCGTGGCTCCAACCACGGAGCACGAGCAATGACAAGCTCTGCCCACTTTTGTGACTTTGTCTACAGGCCCAGCATTGCCATCCAACGTGGCAATGCTGACAGCCTTTTGAGCACATTGCCACGATGTAACGATTTACAGGGACTAAATAACTTGTAAATATAAGTTTTTTTTTATTTGTTTAGATAGTTTTTAGTTTATTTTTAGTTTAAGGTGTATGTATTTTTCAGCATGATCATGATTCTAATCTGATTACTAAAAAGGAAATTTAAATGTAGATTTTTAGTTCCTCTACTTTCATAACAAGGCTAATGCCGTGGGCATGGGTATCCCAGAGGTTCGAAAATAAGCTACGACCTATTTTGAACACTCTTCAAAAAAGGAGTAGGTTCTGCGTTCGACTGTTTGTATTTTTAGACCTACTATTAGGAACCAATTAATGAACCCATTAAATAAATTTCAATGCTAGTGCTATTAAATACATAGATAATTCAATTATAAAGACCAGAGAAACTAGTTTATCTATTAGTATCGTATGAAATGACGGTGCGCAAATAGTTTATAAATCTAGACTGATAATTTTGCACAACAAATTTCACTTAACATATCTCTAGACCTAGCCTAGTTAGTACAAAATATAATAGTGACTAAGACCACTCAAGACCATTAGACGTTCACGACGGAACCTTAGTACTTGCAGTAGATGCCGTTAGCTGCCAAGATACAGCGCAATCCGATACTAATTGTTAACTAGTTAATACTAGTGACAAATATTTAGGATATCTGTCCTCTCTAGAAGTCAAGTTTTGAGTCAGTCACGATACCTCTATATTGTTTTCTTTTTTTATTATTTTGGTACACAAAAAATGTAAATGGACTTAATTAATTGATGGACAACCAACAAAGCCGTAAATATTCAATTTACGTTAGTCAATTTAATTTAGATTAAAATCAATGGGAATACCAAAATCTAAGAGAGGACTTTTATTCTTGATAATATTTTTGATGGTGAAATTATCAATACGTAAACATAGGAGTATTATAGTGTAGAATAAGCAAGATATCAGTGGTCAAATGCGACTGGAAGTTACGGTTCATGGAATACCGAGCAAAACGATCATGACTTGTGCAGTTATTCACTCGAATACTTTCCGCATTCGAAACGTCAATTTTCTATTCATATTTACACCATGTAAAATATAAAGGGTTTAGAAGCTCTCATTCTGAAGAATTTGATGAAATGATATGGCAGTCATTTGATCTCAGTATTTTATTTTATTTATTTTTTACATCATTTAGTTATGTTTTCATTTGTAAATTTCAACTCTTAATTTTATTATTGTGTTTTATGAATAAAAAATGTAAAAACCATATATATAAGTAATTAAAACCTCTATTTTCTATAGGACTCCTCACGAGTAGATTTGGGCAAATAATGAAGTAGAAAAAAAAGTAGTTTTGGTGGACCCCGCTTTGATCAAGTCCAATAGATTTTTGACATTTTAATTCAATTCTCATAAATGTTGAACCAAGGAAACAACAATTTAGATGAGGATACTATTTCCTATGCAAATACCAATCAAATCATTCTCAACATCTATCTTCTAGTGGCGCCATCTTTGCAATCCTTGATTGACATTAAATCGTTACTATGATGCCGTAAATGCGCAAGGAATGTTATCATAGGGCTTGGTGTGAATTCCAAATAAGCGGGGTTTCTTTGAGGCTACTTTGTAAGGAAAAATATATATTCCCGTTGGATATCTCCCAGTGGTGCCTACTGATAGAATGACGGAAGGCTATCCTATCTGAATCTGATAAACTTCTTGCGCTTCTAACGCCCTCTGTGGAGGTTAGTTTTGAAGCACAATAAGTAAAAATAACAATAGAATAATGAGAATGTAAAAAAAACCCGAGACATTTTCAAATATATTGACATCAGTTGTACATAAGTACGAGTAAAAATAAATTAAAGAATCAGTTTTTCATTAAAATCTACTGTTATTCTTGTGAAACAGTCCTCTACTCTAATCGATATATCCAATATTTGGTATTATGATAAGTTGTAACACCAAATTAGGTAGGTAGGCAGAGGTACCTACGTTTTAAAGAATCTTACAAGAACAATCTAAAAAAAACACTAATTTTAGTTACTCTTTGAGCTTCTCCATTACAACCAATATATTGAACAGGTATTAATATATTTGTGTCATTTTTAAAAATTAAATGTCAGTGCTATTATTCCCATGATAATATGACATTATCAGTAACATGGATCGGCTCCATTAATATGTGTGATCAGAACCAATAAGATAAACCATTGGCACTGCAATTATATGTAATCTCACACGTTTTTCTTCAGCACCCCTCAATTAATCAATGATTGTACATTTTGCAGTCTTTATTTCTACAATGCAGGCGTGTATTCAGGAGTATGCATTTTCATGGCAACAAATGCTCTCCTTTTATTCAAAAAAGGCAAAGGTCCATTATACAAAATGACAAAACGAGTGCACCACAACTGACAGCAGATGAAAAGTGCTAGGATAAGAGAGAAGTCGAAGAATGTCCAAAATGGCAAATGAGCAATGAATATCGTTTCAAGAAGCTTTTGCTTTTGCGCTTTTTCTTTTGATTGCTTGCATTTGACAAATGTTTCCTTGTTGTGCAATAGTGTTGTATTGTGATATGTCTACATAGAAAAGATCTTAAAAAATAGTTGAGTACTACCATCGATTTTAAATAATGTTATTTATTTATGTATACTGTGTATTATTTATATCGCAGTGAATTCGAATTTTTATTTGCTGAATACTCAGTGTATAGCGGATGAAACGGCAAAATTATCATAAGTCGATTGTATCAACTAAATAAACTACAAGGATCTGACGGTTATGGCCAAATTATGCGAAGATACAGCATAATGTTTTAAGTATTATATTCTTCTGCAGAAAATTCAAATATCAACTCAAGTTGAAGGCACATTTCAGAACAATGTAAGTAGAATTAATTTCATAGTCAAATGATTACAAGGAAAAAAAACACAAAGCAGTCGTTTGTCTCCGGATTCTTCGTACGTCTGATGTTTTGATCCAAACAATAGAATGAGTAAGTTTATTTATGTACTTAATAAAATATGGGTCCTTAGTTCGGCCCTGTTGAAAGTTCATAATGCCTAACGAATTTTAAATTTGGTACCTTAGAGATAAATTTAATTAACAATTAAGCAATAATTATAAAATCTATATTTGAATAAGGCAAAAAATTAAGGATCGTATGTCTAACAAAATACGACAATGTAACTTTTACTGTAACTTCCGCTGAAAGTTGATCGGAGGTGAGAAAAAACCAACATGTCAATAATTGAACAGAAAAAAGCAGTTTGTCTGTGTGTGCTAAGGTGTGAATTAATTCGTAATCGTGAATAATAAATAAACTTGACTCTCTCAACACTTTTGTCGACATCGACATTACCCTTGTCATTTCCATTTTTTGTACTCTGCCCAGTATAAAATTTGAAATTCAATCAAAAAAACAAAATGTCGAATTATATTTTTTTTATTTAAAAAAAATTTCTTTTTTTTTCTTATTTCACAATATCGGTAGCTCTGATTTTAATTATTAATATTTATTTATCTAACATTTTCAAAAAAATTTAAACAACTTAACATAAGAGGCAATAAACAAAACCACTGCGATTTATTTATAAGTAAAATTAAATAAAAAAAAAAATCTATATTAAAAATTATTTTTTATATTCAACACAAAGTCTGTAATCGTACGAAAATGCAATAATCCAACCTCTGAACCTGAATATTTTTAAAGTAATCGGCTAACAGACTGAAAAATCATATTATAACTGATGTAAAACTTTGCCTCACTCTAATCTAATCTATTACATACCGGTGCTATACCCGTAAGGCAAATGATGATAAATTCTTACCTAAGAAGAGTATACCCCAAATAATAAAATAATCACTTTCTACGGTAACTTGGCACCCAATGTCTAGCACTTTCACAAAGACGTGCGTAAAATTATTCTATTAATCGATTATCGCCAAATCGGTAACGTCAGAATATAGAGTAATTGATTCGATGACTCGAAATAATTTCATTAAAATGGCAAAGTTAATCGATTCTAATGTAATTACTATAATTGAGATGTTAGCCG
This sequence comes from Euzophera pinguis, assembly GCA_947363495.1. Taxonomy (NCBI): domain Eukaryota; kingdom Metazoa; phylum Arthropoda; class Insecta; order Lepidoptera; family Pyralidae; genus Euzophera; species Euzophera pinguis. Next base: position 5,314,275 of record OX376162.1, read on the forward strand.
CCCGTCTGATTAGTATAGGAGTGATACAGCGTTTTTTTTTTTTAGTTCCGTTACTTTTTCTTACAGTATTGCTTTGTCACAAATTATGGGAGAAAAGAAGTTAGGATGGTTGAAGACATGCCTACTAAAGAAAAATGTTGTTTGCTTCGGTACATTTATAGCACTTGTGCAAATAAAATATAGCTATTGCTAATTATTCTTAAAATTAAACAATTTAATACGGTTTTATCGCTTTTATTTAATTGACCCTATGAACATGCATGTGTAACAATCGCGAAAACATAACACAACATTATTCATTGTTATGTTTAAAATATCGCAAAGAACGAGTTGAAATTTTATACGTATAAAATTAAATTTGTTATAACTAAATTTGAAACTAAATATCATCGAGGAACACAAAAAAAATACAAAAGTGGCTAATTTTCATTTATGTAGCTACGATTAAAATTATAACAAAGCATAACAAACTCAATATTTATAACTTAGAACGTTTGAATGTGTAGAACAGAAAACTGAAAGACGTGCAATTTTCTTTAATACCACTATCTTGAAAACAATTATGATAGTAGAACACAATCAATTCAACAGAAATATTTTTTTTTTATTTATTTATTTATAAAACAATTAATTCCACAAGCGAACTGTCTTAATGCCTAATATTCCCTGTGCAATTAAATGAAGTTCAATACTATGCTACAATGGTACATTATTGCACTCGGTTATCTGGAGTATATCTAATAATTTAAATAAACATATGAAAATAATAAATATAAAGCGAATGTTGTTCAGTAAAATTTCTTAGTAATTATAATAAAGTTTACATTTATTATATTTTAAACTTTATGACTGCTAACTCCGAGAAGAAAATAATTGCTTTACGCTTGTGCGGATCGTTTAGCACAATTCGAGAACTATTTTATGGTGTTTGATTTGCATTAATGATTATTATTTTCATTGGATTTTTTGTAGATAATATTGTGGTTTTTTATTATAAAGTATTTCTGTTGAAGTATTTTTGTTTTTGTGAGATTTTGCTGAAATAATGATGAACATTGTTTTTTTTTTAAATATTTTTATTCGCAAATTATTAAATTCACGATTCGATTAAAATCACATATTAATGTTTTAATACTGAGTTTTTACTTAGTTATTTAATATCTATCTATCTTTTCATTTGGAAATTTATTTTGTATTTTTATTATTATTATTTTTTTATTATTTATGATTTGTAAAAAAATATTTTTAACAACTGTCGCAAAAATTTGAAAAAAAAAATAATATTTTCTTATGTTTTCGCGATTGTTATTCATTAAATTAAACTATTTTAATACGGTTTTAAGTGTTTGAAACGTCAGGTGTAAATAAATAAGTAATAAACGCGATAAAACCGTATTAAAATAGTTTAATTTAAAAAAATAATACTTGGAAATTATAAAAAAATAAAATAAAAACTCACCGCCACAACCCTTCAGCGCACTTAAAAAATTTGCAAAGTCACAATTATAACACTGCACTATTCGCGTGCTGCGTCACACGTCCGTGCGTCGTGCGCGCGCGCGTTTTACTTGTTCGCGAATGGTACGCGCCGCGGTATGCATTGCGTTTATACTCGGGCGGTTGGGGTGCGTGCACTTTCGCCGTAGTCTAGGGACGCTGCGAAAGGGTTAAAGAGCTGAAGCCAAAGTCAAGGCGAAGGTCACGGTCTCCCCTTGGCAACAGTACTAACAATTTAGGAGTAGGGCGTTTGAATAGATGTTAATAGTTGGATAGTTTAGGTGATGTCAAGGATAAATGCATAACAATATTTCCGTCCATACTTTTCCACATTTCCACACTTTTTCACACTATATAATATTATGAGTGCGAAAGTCTGTCTGTCTGTTACGCTTTCACGGCCAAACTGCTGAAAGCATTTTGATGAAATTTAGTATGAATATAGTTGAGGCCCCGGGGTCAACATAAGCAACTTTATGACGTAGACTGAACTGCGGGAAACAGCTAGTGCACCTATAAGATTTTTTTTACATCTTTCATGCTTTAGTCTTCTTTTAGATCGCCTAAGGGAAGAGATGTAGTAGAGAATTATTTGGTCAGACTTCAAAATAGTTTAATATATAATAGCTTTTCCCCGCAGATCCGCCTGCGTCAAAAGATAGCCTAAATTTGACCCCGGGTCTTCAACTATATTCATACCAAATTTTATCAAAATCCGTTCAGCCGTTTGGCCGTGAAAGCGTAACAGACTGACGGACAGACAGATAGACTTTTGCATTTACAATATTAGTATGGATAATGTCTTAAACCATAAGTATTATAGCAAAAATGATCGATTGAGAATGTCAAAATTCGTCCTGTACAAATGTAGAGATCAACTGACGGTATTTTGATAATCATTTTCCCACGAAAAGAAAACGTTGTTTAATTGTAAATATAATTATAAACATGATGTCTACGGCTTACCGTACGCTTTTGGCTGAAAATAAAGAAATTCAGAAAGCACGTGTTTTATACGTTGTTGAAATTTTCAGGCGATAAATTTCGGTTGAGACCGCAGAACAAAAGACCTTCTTTTAAAGCATTACCTAATGCTCTATGACTGTTGACGGACTTACATCGACAGTACTCAAACTAATTCAAATATATTTTAAGTATCAAACTTAATTGTGACGGGTAGCCAACCAAAAAGTGTAAGCATGTGGCACGCACGCGCTACAATCGTGTGCCTCAAATTTTAGTAAAAAATATATTTGACGGAACTATCTCCCATCTTTGGTGATATGCGTGTTTTAGTATAATTTCTATAACGTGATCATGTTTCAGTATTATTTTTGTTATAGAACTGATAAGATCAATTTCACATACATTTAATTATGATATTGCTACCTATTAACCTACATCTGTCAAGTCAACCCCGGCTTCGCTCGCGTGGTTTATTATTTTTACTTGTTTTTTTATACACGTTTGTAATAATTATTCATTTATGAATGAATGAATGAAAAATTATTTATTTAAGTGACCAGGACTCATTTGTTAGTAAACTACTAACATTTATACTTTAAACAATATTTTTACGATAAAAATGCCACGGACCACGGAAAATAAGTACTTTTTAAGTGTTTACGCTTCTTAGAGTACTATATGCTTCATTGATGGTTCTAGATTTGGCGATACTACGCTATGGTTATCCAACTTAATGCGCCTACCGAGAGACGAAATTGTCAGATAGGCTATTCGAGTCTGCAATATCCTGGAAGCAACTTCTTCATCGAAGCGTTTTCCTACTTGCTTCCTCAGCTTGGAAGCTCAAGGTCTGTTTTTCACTTTTACATCTCCACTTTGCTCGATCTTCGGCATCCTTGGCAGATCCGTGCCACGCATATCCTGCTTTGCGACGTCAAGCCAGCTCTTTTTGGGCGCGCCCCTTCTACCAGGCCCCGGAGTAGGCGGCATGGCCAGATGCTTGTTATTAGATGATTTTGCTATGCCTCTACCATGAGATTCTAATGACGCAGACGCCAGCAACTACGTTAAATCCATACTTATAATATTATAAATGCGAAAGTCTGTCTGTCTTTCTGTCTGTCTGTCTGCCTGTTACGCTTTCACGGCCCAACCGCTGAACGAATTTTGATAAAATTTGGTATGAATATAGTTGAAGACCCGGGGTTAAACATAGGTTATTTTTTGACGCAGGCGGAGCTGCGGGAAATAGCTAGTTTTGTATAAAACATCTGTATAACGCCCCTGTTGGATAGTAGGTACGATAACTACGAAATTCCATATAAAATCTTAACGAGATCGATAGTGTCTGCGTTAGTAAAATCTCATAGTAGAGACACGGTAGCTTATCCGCTATGTCACGGACATACTTATACCTGCCAATACTACTTACTCCTCTGGCTCAGCGACCCGAAGTGGATCTTGGCCTCCGAAACGAGAGAGCGCCACAGTGTTCTATTCTACCAATACCTATGTAAAATATAATGCAATGGATTATTCGTTTATCTAGCTTATTTCAACAATCAATTTGTGGCATGGGTATTTACATTTTGTATCCATATATTGTATAGATATTCGGCTACGTTAATTTAATATTTTTAAAACAGATAGCAATTTATCCAATCATTTACGAATCAGCTATATAATCAATCACTAAATTGATTTCTATTTTTGCATACTAATTTGCAAATACTTTTTTCTAAAGTACCAAATTGTTTAGTTGCAAAACAAAGTATCAAAGCTAATTATTATGTAAGTATTATTATTATATATATATGTATATATTTATTTTTGTATAGGTATTTTTTGTACTGTGAAAAATTACAATGAAATATTTAAATTTTAATCGCCCAAATCTCGAATTAAGAAATAAGGAACTAGAGGCATTTGTGTCTTGGTCATTGAGAAAGGTACGTCATTAAATAAAGTTATTTCGTCCTTATGACGTTCCTTCCTTAATGGTCTTGGTTGACTGAAATTCAAACTTTTAGATCGAACTAAAGTTTATGTTTATTATAGAAACAGATTTGAAATACCTATATAGTCAACTATCCCACGGAAAAGCTCAGTCATTAGTAAATATTGTAGTTCAAGTTTTATAACGCCAATTCCCGAGCTTCCTTCAGGACGCCTGCAACAGGAACATATTAGGTTCACAGGAAAATACTAATTTCTATAGATTCCCGTGTAACCTACTTCATTATGGCAAATAAATTACTTACATTCGCACGGTCTAATTAAGGCTGTATGCACATTGATGATATCTAATGCGTATGCGTGTTTAAAATTAATTCATTATCTGTGTTATTCTGACCAGCTTTTACTCTAGAATGCACACTTATTTTTAAAGGCACAAATTAAAATTGACAAGAACAAGCGGTTCTTGTCAATTTTAAGATGATTTTTTCAAAAGAAAGTATTTTAATATAAGTAAAAATTACTGAAATTTAGAAATAAATATAATTATACTAATCTATGTGATAAACTGTAGTCACAAGGTAAATAGTAAGTGCACATTAAGCTTTAAAAGGGGTTTTAAATTTTCCTTGTAAGTAGGTACCTATTATTTTTATAAGCTGTTTTAAATTTATAGAAACGCCCTATGCCTGATTTAGGTGACTTTTCGAAAAAAATATGCCGAATCTTGTGATATAAAATGTAGTATATAAATTGCATTCTAGCAAATCAACCTTCGATGCTAATCGGTTTGCGAATACTTTAAATTTTTAAAAAAACATGTCACTTCAAACTTTTTTATTTTTAGTGACGTGTAAAAATGCCCTTACATATCAACAGTGTTGTCTGATATTAACTAATTAGTATAGTAAATTTTACAGCAGCAGTTGGTATGTTATATGTTCATTTCTTATCTTCCGCTTCTTTGTCGCATCATCATCCATGTAAAAAGTTCCTTTCTCAATGAAGATTCATGTATAAACGCTGTACCTACCTGTAGATCTTCTAGAAAGAGATGACGATGATGTAAACGAACTCAAGTTGAAGTAATAAAGACGATGTGACTTTCTTTTCTTTAAATCAAAATTCCGACAACTTATTTCGATTTTATTTCTATAACCATTTTAACTCTTAGTTCACTTAAACAACATGTAGCTCCTAAAGTATTGGTTGTAAAGTGATAAGGAATAGAACGCTAATACAGATTTTTAGAAAATTACCCTGATTATATTAATTTTCTCAGACTATAAGTGAAACAATGGATATGTACCTAAAGTAAGGAAAACTCTCCAACGCACTTTTTGAATAATTACCAATTACCACGAAGAAGCCCAAGTAAAGTAACTTTAGGGAGGCTCCTTCGCGATTTTCACGACGGACTACTCGTCACGCCGTTTGCCAGGCTAGTGGCACGAGGAATAAATTTTCTTTTAGTTTCACCGGAAGTTTTGATAATTAATCAAACTTACACTTAAAAGTGCCCGCATATTTGCATATTTTCTATTGAGATTTAAAACAAGCTATATTTTACCTAATTACTTTCAAGCGACCACATGCGGCGAAGAAAGTGCTTTTTGCACAGAGTTTGTAGAAATAACGAAATATTTATTTATACTATTTTATTCAGTCTAATGAGTAAGTAGCCTAATGAAAGCTTTTTTATTAGGAGTTAAGGCCTATTTACATTATGCCATTTTCTTGAATATTCAGAATGCAATAAATTAAGCTCAATAATTGACCTTCAAGAATTGTAAGCTACTGTTTAGACGCGGTCATAATAAAAATATTTTGCATACAATTATTGAGTGCCAGTAAAAAATAATAATAAAAAATTAATAATGTCAAAGAGATTTTTGCTGTCAAGTTTTAACAAAAACAAAAACACCGGCTTGTACCATTTATTGGAGAGTTGCTTAAGTATTGCACGTATTTGCGTTTGCTAATTTTTGGTTCAAGAGTGTGAATGAAAAATTCGTTAATGATTTTTTTTTTAGAAAACCATCAGTAACCTGTTTGACTCTACACAGTGATTTTTAAATGCTCCGAGAACTCTTTTCGCTTTGAATTTTTTATAGATTACATTATTTAACCCGACTGCGGCGAAGGCACTGTTTGAGCTGCTTCTATGTGTGTATGTCCTCACGAAGTACAAAACAGCTAAACCTTTCCTTCATCGTGTTTTCCTAGTTGCGTCCTCAGCTTACGCTTTGGGGCCTAGGGTACGCTGTAAGTTATGATCCTTGATTTGGCGGCACTGGTTATTAGAATGAAGCTACTGCTGTAGCCGTAGAACTGGAACATGCCCCGCGGTCTGTTAGTGGCCAACACTGTCAGATTTTTCAGGCTGCCTAATGGCTTAACGTGCCAATTTCGATAAATTAATTAGACGTATAAATTCGTCTTTTTTGATTGAGAGCCACTAGGTCAAATGTTCAAAATCAAAATGGTGGATTTTTGGAACATACAAAGTATGGTATAAAAATAAAGAATATTTAATGACGATAAAAGAATTTTTTATAAATAACCAAAATCGAATAATTTTCATTCATCATAATCAATGAGTCGGACAATTTTCATCCGACTCACCGTTTTGGGTGAGTCATACTTCTAAAAATAGTCCTCCAGTTGAATACAAAAAAAAAATTGTCATGGAAATTATTGTCTGTGCTACATCACAAAAAGCTTTGAATCAAAACTTGTATACCAAATCAAAAATGTTACGTACCTACTGTTTAGACAATTCTAGTCAATTATTGCTCCAACTTATGCAAGAAACTTGCATGGTGTAAATGGGCCTTTAGCTGATCCCCCTGAAAGGCTTTGCTGTGGGATAAGAAGATATGTTATTAATTTAGTATGTTTTGTGTTTTACAATTCAATTCATTTATTTTGTTAGCATGGGTTACAAATAGGATAAACATAGAACTTCATGTTCCGGTAACAGGCATACAAAATTTAATACTTTGTCATTCAAGATAAATTTTCATGCAATGAATATCTAATTAATTCGTTCTAAATCTTGTTATTTCATTCAAATTAAAGAAAATATCAAATTTTCCTGAGGCTTTACACGCATAGGTATATTTAACTCCTACGGGAATAGTATTTTTTTCGCTTTTTTCGGGAAGAAAGGTAACCCTTGGCTTCCATTACAATAGAATCCACTAATCCCTATCCCACGCCATTGATTGCCAGTCGGTCTTTTGGGAGAATAATGACATTTTATTTGTAATCATTAGTTTGAACTCTGGATCTGAAGTTACATGAACTATTGTTATACTCACTGCCAAAACTCAGCTCTACATTCCTTACATAAAACGGATATAGATACTAATATTTTAATTGACTGAGTGAATGAAATCTCTACTTCGAGACTGGTCAATTTTGCTCTTTTAAATAAGTTCCGGGCTAGAGGTCGCATTTCTGAACGGTTGCTTACGAAACTTGGCACACGTATACCATGATTTATTTAAAAAGAAAATCAGGAGATTTTGTTTAACGGTGGAAAAATTACATTTGGTTGACTGGTAGATAAAGCCTCAGGCTTTAAGCCCGCTATTTACTATTATGTAATGAAGTTAAATAAATAATTATAAATGATGCAATAAAAAGGGGGAAAAGGTTGTTGTACTGAAGAACGGCTATCTATATTAAGAAGGAATTTATTTTGTATCGAATTCCCCACAGGTTGTTTGAAATAAAATTAAAACAGGGTAAAAAAGGGGAAAATCCTTAGTACCTAACGTTATTCATGTATAGTATTTCAAATGACTGCATTTACCACATGGTATTTCCATAGTAGCCTGTTCTCGCAGTCTACTGTTACACACACAGCCACAAAAGAAGGTACTAGTAATTACTAATTAGTACTTCTAAATGCTATGATACTAGTCAAAATAGCGAATTTGATTTAAATTATGCGATCTTTATTTTAATCATCTTAAACGCTATTCTCCTTTGTCTAAAGTGAAGCAAATAATTACCGAGTGATTCATTCGGCACCGACTTTTCCAATATGAATCAACAGTGTGTGGAATTACTTTACTTCGGTTTGTAATTATCACTTTCTACGTTTTCTTTCTAAGAAGTTGATACATTTAAGAAGTATTTCCTTAAGCCCATTTATTGGCTTTTTCGTATTTTTTTTAACGTAGATTGCAATCAGATTTTTCCGGTAAGATTATAAATTTACTCACATATAAAATGGTTTTTAGATTTTATGTTAATTGTAAATCAAATCTACGAGTTTCATATTCCTTGTTAATAATGCGAACTTTGTGGTCAAATAAAATATTATTAATATTTAAATATAATCTACCAACAAGCGAATAAGGTCGTTATTATGTAAAAACTAATGGTGTTTATAGAAAATATTTGAATCTATGAGTCATCAATGACGGGCCACCAAAATATTTATAAACATAAAATTGCCGTCGAGGCGAAGTCAGAATATTTACATTTGTAACTATATCTTAAAAATGCTTTTATCAGGATTGATGTATAACTCTTCGAGTAAGTAACAGAATACGAAGATATTGTCTTTGGAAAATTATTCTATGATATAAGTAGATCAAATCATCAAAATTTTTGAATCGGGTTAATTTGTACCTATGATATTGATTTTACAATAAATCTACTTAAACAACACCGACTTTAATTAAATTTCTATGGGACTAAACTAAAAGAACATTTCAAAAGAACTTTTTAAAATCGGTTCAGAAATGACGGAGTTATGCGGTAAAAAATATAAAAAATCAGCCGAATTGAGAATATCCTTTTTAAATTGTGGAAGTCCATTGAAAAAACATTACAACTTTTCATAGAAAATACTTACATTGTAACAAGATGGCCTATCAGTATGAGAGAAAAAATTAATTCCCTCATAAAATCCAAGAGCTTTATTACTCATTACATCTATTAAATAACAAACCGGAACAATTTTGATATCTATCATGCGCAGGCGCACGCGATAACATGTAATCAATGAACTCTCCTTTTGTTACTGTGTTGCATTATTCGCAAATTAGCGGCTACTATTAATATAATTGTTTTGGCATTAGAGAGTTTATTCCTTTGCAAAAAGAAAAAAAATATTTCATTTCAATTTCCTCTCACCTTTGTTCGCAATTTATAATTACCAGACATTAAATGAACCAAGTGTTGATTTTTTTATTTATTTTACACATAGTCTTTTGAATAGGACTTTCTTCTTCATGTTGGAGCTTTTGTTTGTATTCGATATGTGAAAGTAAATATTAAGGTAAACAAATGACATAAGTTGGATATTTTTAAAAGTGATTTGTCATACAGCCTTCCTTAATTCGAAATTAGGTTCTGGTTCTTAATTTCCCACGTAGATATATGTAATTTAGCAAATTGTAGTCGGGACGAATTCGTTTTATATAGTTTTATATACTTTTGTAGTTTCGCTAATTCTCTGTTAATGTTGGCAATGCAAAAATAATATTTTTAGTCTGTGCTTCGTTTGTTTTTATAATTGTGTCAGCACTTCCTGCAAGACAATAGAAAGTGATTCTCTCTCTCCCTCTCTCACTTGTAATGGCGGCTGAATTAATTTGATCTTGAGAAATAAAAGTTTTGTAGAAAAACAAATAGTGTTTTTCCTTAATATTCCTAACAGGTTATGGGCCCAGCAGGCACATAATCAGTCGGGGATTGGAGAACACTATTTTCACTGCGAACTACATCGGCCGCAACTTAGTTTCGTCGCCCGCTACGTTTGGAGGTTAAGACGCCGCGTGCACGCCGGTCGGCCGAGACAAAAAAAGGAAAACTTGCTCAAAGGACCGAGCAGGGAAGGTTTGCAGGAAGAAAAGCAAGATGGAGACAATTAAGGAATTGCACAATACCATCAAGTTGGTGGGAGCCGCCAATTGGAACATTTGGAAATTCCAGACTTCGGTTTTACTGCGAGGGCAAGGGCTTTTTGACATTGTGGAAGGACGATGCGTGAAGGCTGAAGGTGCTGCTGATAGTAAAGCATGGGACACAAAGGATTCAAAAGCCCAAACCATATTAGTCACACGGATGGCCGAGGATGTGATGCTGCACATCATCACCTGTACCACTTCAGCGCAGATGTGGCAGAAGCTTCATAGTGTTTTTGAACAGAAGAGTGAGACGAGCATTCACATCGTGCAGCAGAGATTTTTTCAATACAAGTACGAAGACGGGACTTCTATGGCTGTATTTTTGTCAAAAATACAGGAGATGCAAAACCAGCTTAAACAGTTGGGTGAAGAGATATCAGACAAGTTTGTAATTACTAAGGTGCTCATGTCCCTTCCTGAGGAATACAGTCACTTCGTGTCTGCGTGGGAGTCAGCGCCCGATGAGAAACAAAATTACGATAATCTTGTGGCAAGATTATTGGTGGAAGAGGAGAGGATCCGGGAACGAGAGGGAACGTCTAAATCCCAGTCTACGTCGTCGGCGTTTGCTGCTAAAAATCAAAAGAACATAAAGTGTTTTAAGTGTAACAAGATGGGACATTATGCGAGTGACTGTAGAAACAATGGTGGTGTAAGTGCTCGGTCGGACAATAAACTGTGTTATTACTGTAAAAAGCCTGGACACTTCAAGAATCAGTGTCGTTTCAAAAAGCAAAAAGAAAATAACAGTGGCAGTAATGCGTTTATGGCGTTAAACTGTTTCAGTCAAAGTTTCAGTGGTTCTGGTGGACAATATGAACACTATAAACAATGTAGATGGCTAATTGATCCCGGAGCGAGCGAACATATGTGCTGTGATCGGTCGATGTTTACAACATTTACAAGTGAGTCGTGTAAATCTGTTGTTATCGGCGATGGGACAGAACTCAGTGTGTTAGGCCACGGACAGATGGCGGCACAATTTTTCAATGGTGACTTGTGGGTGAACTCGACCATAGACAATGTACTCTATGTGCCAGATTTAAAAATAAACTTATTCTCTGTGACAAGTGCTACCGCGAGAGGTTATGTCATGTCTGTCAATGTCACTTCGTGCGTGTTTACCAAACAAAACAAAGTCGCGGCAATAGGAAAACGGGTTGGAAAGCTGTATTACATGGATTTTCGTTACAAAGACGCACCAGTAGCTTGCAGTGCTGCGAATTTAATAGAATGGCATGAAAAGCTTGCACATCAGAATATGGATTATGTGAGAAATATACTGAAGAACAATAACATCAAGGTGCAGGATAACAGTGTTGTTGGTAGCTGCGAAGGATGCCTGGAGGGAAAAATACATCGCCTACTGTTTGGCAGCAGCGACAGTAAAACTACCCAGACATGCCAGCTGATCCACTCGGATGTATGTGGACCAATGGAAGTTCAATCTGTTGGAGGTGCCAGATACATTGTATTGTTTATGGATGATTACTCAAACTACCGAACGGTGTATTTTGTGAAAGGAAAGCATGAAGTTAAGAAGTGTATAGAAGATTACATAGCTAAGTCGGAGAATGAGACAGGAAATAAGATTAAAATATTTAGAAGCGATAATGGCCTAGAATATGTAAATAAGGAAGTTGAAGATATATTTAAAAAAAGAGGTATTACACATCAAAAGTCAGTAATTTACACATCAGAACAGAATGGAAAAGCAGAAAGGGAAAATTGCACATTGATTGAAGCTGCTAGAACTATGTTGTGTTCAAAGAAACTACCTAAAAAGCTGTGGGCAGAAGCGGTTAACACCGCAGCTTACATTTTGAACAGGACAGCTAAGAGCTCTGTGCCAGACAAAACACCATATGAATTGTGGACAAACAAAGAATTTGACATACATACTTTGAGGTTTTTTGGCTCTCCTGTTTACTCACATATTCCCAAGGAAAAAAGAAGAAAATTTGATTCAAAAGGAGAAAAGGGAATTATGATTGGATATGGAGAAAATGTCAAGGGATTTAGGATATACTTTCCTCATAAGAATGTTGTTGACGTAAGAAGAGACGTGGTGTTTATACAGAAAGGCAATCAAAACAGTTCAGATGTAGTAGAGGCCCCCTTAGTCATGTCTGAGACAAGTACTCATGCTGGTGAAGAAGATGAACACACAGCAGAAACAAATGTGACGGAAAATGAAGGAAATTATGATGGCGGAAAGGAAATAGAGCAGAACTTGGAGTATCAGTCATGTGGGGAAGAAGAATTATTAGAAGAAGATGAGGACCACAATGGTACAGATAAGGAAAGTACACAGTCTGAAATACAACAAGAAAAGTACATAGTCGGGAAGCGTATTAGAAAACAGACATCATTTTACCAGTGTAATAATGTGTATACTGCGGATGACGACCCTACAACTTATGAAGAGGCAATGCAGCGGGACGATGCAAATAAATGGCAGGAGGCAATTGATAAAGAGTTTAAGACTTTGAAGGAAAACAACACTTGGACCCCGTGCACTGGACAGCCAGAAAAAAGGAAGGTAATTAGTAGTAAATGGGTTTTTAAAATAAAACATTGTAATAATAATATGCAGTACAAAGCTAGGTTAGTAGCTTGTGGTTTTGAACAAAATGATCAGTTTAATTTAAATGAGTTCTATGCCCCAGTGGCAAAGTTGTCTACATTGAGGTTGTTTGTAGCTGTAGCAACAAAATTAAAATTACCTATCCACCAATTAGATGTTACAGGGGCTTTTCTGTATGGAGACTTAGAAGAAGAGGTTTATCTTTGCTTACCAGATGGTAAAAATATTGTTAAATTAAATAAAAGTCTTTATGGACTCAAAAAGTCTCCTAAGTATTGGAATAATAAGTTTCATTCTGCAATTACCAGTGTTGGGTTTGTAAGATCACAAAGTGATCCATGTTTATATTCTAAATGTAACAAAGAGGACAGTACATATTTATTACTGTATGTCGATGATTTAGTCTTGTTTGGTACTAATGAAACCGAAATATTATATGTAAAGTCAAAATTGAATCAGGAATTCAAAATGAAGGATTTAGGATTAGTGTCAGAATTTTTAGGTATAAATATAAAACAGAATTTAGAGACAGGTGTAACAGAATTGAGTCAGAAAAGTTTTTTAGAAAGTGTACTGAAAAGATTCAAAATGGAAAATTGTAAGCCTATGTCAACCCCAATGGATGTTAATTTTAATGTTAAGTTGTTAGAAAATAATAATGAAAGTAAGGATAAAGAAACAGAAAATTTGTGTCGACAAATAATAGGCTCTTTAATGTATGCAGTCTCAGGGACGAGACCAGACTTGTGTGTGGCTGTATCGATACTCAGTAGGTATCAGAATAAGGCAAGTGATGTATTGTTGTCATGTTTAAAGAGAGTGTTAAGATTTGTGAAATATAGTATTAATTATAAGTTAGCATATAAATGTAACAATGATAGTTTGACTGGTTATTGTGATGCAGATTGGGCAGGGGATCAGAAAGATAGAAGGTCTACAACAGGGTATTGCTTTATGTATTCAAATTGTTTAATCACTTGGTGTTCTAGGAAACAAAATTCAGTAAGTTTGTCATCGGCTGAGTCAGAGTATATAGCACTTAGTATGGCAGCCAGTGAGGCATGTTGGTTAGTTAATTTACTCAGAGATTTCAATGTTTGTTGTACTAGCCCTGCAAAGATATTGTGTGACAACCAGTCAGCTATTAAAATAGCAAGTACTAATTGTATAAAAGGTTTAAAACATGTTGAAATAAGATTTCATTTTGTGAAAGATTTGATTACTAATAAGAAAATTTCTGTCGAATATGTTAAAACTGAGGATCAGGTTGCTGACATGTTAACAAAAGCGTTGAATAATAATTTACTTTCTAAGTTTTCTCTAAGATGTGGTTTAGTTTAGGAAGGTTGTGTTAGGTGACGAGAAGTTAATTTTTATTTTGTACTCTTATAGTTTTTTTTGGGTGTTTTTGCATTGAGGGAGGGTGTTAATGTTGGCAATGCAAAAATAATATTTTTAGTCTGTGCTTCGTTTGTTTTTATAATTGTGTCAGCACTTCCTGCAAGACAATAGAAAGTGATTCTCTCTCTCCCTCTCTCACTTGTAATGGCGGCTGAATTAATTTGATCTTGAGAAATAAAAGTTTTGTAGAAAAACAAATAGTGTTTTTCCTTAATATTCCTAACATTCTCCAAATAAAAATTATTACTTTCTAGCGATAAATTTCGAGATCTGGTTTATTTCATTCGCTTTGATTCTGTTTTTAAAACAAACGGGAACCATAAAAGAAGAATCTTTAACTTCAAACAAAAATAGAAATGATAAAACTATTTCAAAAAGAGTTAATCTAAATGAACTTAATGTACCTTTTGTACATTTTTTTTCTGCAATAAAACCTACAAGAGGGACAGATTAAACTGCCATCAACAAACAGAGATGTCAAGATTCCTGAAACCTATAATAAAGAGCTCGGCCATTAAAAGTAGCTATCGCATTTAAAAATAATTTAATTACAGCAGCTCTTGCATCAATCATAGATCCGACATCTCCATAAAGAAATAAATTAACGAAGTTGATTATAAAATGATTATATTGAATATTATTTTGTCTGTAATCAGTAAATTAAAAGAACATCTTTATAAGAGTGAATTCACTGGCGACGTGATTGTAATTTTTTTATATTAACTACTAGCTGTTTCCCGCAGCTTCGCTTGCGTCAAAAAGTCTTCAACTATATGCATACCAAATTTCATCAAAATCCGTGCAGAGGTTTGGCCGTGAAAGCGTAACAGACAGACAGACAGACTTTCGCATTTATAATATTAGTATGGACTAGTATGGATTCAGGATTGATATAAAATACCTATGTAAGCCACGTGTTAGGTATGTTATATTGCACTTAATTTTTTCACCCTATAGGTATCTGTAAATTTCTTGCAGTCGGCGAAAATATTGATGAATATTGAACAGGGTAGCCTAAATGAGTAAGTACTAAACAAAATGATAACTAAAGTCTGCCTTTTTTCAAAGTCAGTCAAAACGAAGCATGTAATGATGTGTAATGGCCTAGTTTCTTATGCCTTTGCCGTGAAGTTTTGCGCATAGTTTTGAATTCATCAATTCAATCGTGGTAAAGGTCAATATATTAAGAATTCGCGTTACGTACAAGTTCAAACAACATGAGTATTTGCCTATGAAAATTGGCCTATTGTTATATGATGATCTTATGTGGCGGAGATCCGGATGTAACAGTGAAAGTGTTTTATGATATGTAAAGAACCACTACTAGGGCAGCACATGTTCACCCGTCCATATACTACAGGATCCAAATGATATGATAGATTTAGTTTCAGTAGTCCCATGGGACAAGTGGGTAAGAATTTGAAACAATATTGGTATCAGTTGTTTCATGGGACAAAAGAGTCCCACTTGTTCCATCATGAAAGTGGGTCAATGGGAATGTGCTGGGACAGACAGGATTTCATTCCTTCTATGTTTTCCATACATTTGGAAATAGTCACGCTGAAAATTCAGTATTGATATAGGTGCTCCTACTATTTGCTAGGGATGCATTAACTGCCAATACAGCCTTTTAGTGACTAATTGTAATGCATGTAATTGCCTTTTATGTCAGTTGTATTGTACCATTGATAGTACTAGGTGGTACAAGGTTGCTTAACATGCTTCACTTAGGTACTATCGAGTTGTCCAACTTATCAACACAGATATATTAATTAATTTAGTATTTTTAAGGTTTCGACCCGAAAAGAAGAAGAACTGAGATATAATAACATATTCAAACAAACACCCCTATACAAAATGTAGAGTTATGAGTTTGTTAGTATTAGTCTTATAGCTGCGAGGTAACAGACTCCATAGGCACTCATATTTTATAATAATATATATATATATATATATATAATAAATAAATAAAGTCCTTATTGAATGCTGAACACTGTCTTTTACTATTTTCTACGGAAGAATTATGTATGAAATTTATTGTTATTTTGATTATTGTCTGATTTAGCAAAAATAGTAGGTGTCCTAATATTTTCATTTGCTACGATCTTGAAGGATTGCCTTCGCATCCTTCTCTTGTCATGAAATATCCTTTATGTCAGTTGTACCATTGACTAGTACCATAATGGGCGTACCTCTTGTCATACACTCTCGCTTTATAAGTACGGGTGCTCCTTACATCTCAATATTTCAATCGGCAATTGCGACGCAGTTATTTTTTTTATCTCTAACTTGACCGACTCTCCGTAAACAATTTATTAAATTTCTTTAAAACCCGATAACTCCCACTTGCCAAGGCAAGAATAAACTTTTGTTTCCTTATTTTTATAATAGGTGGGTAATGTAACATTGTATTATTTAAATGTAATATCAAGTATAAAATTTACAGTACAAGCGCAGTCGTAAAAGCGTCGAGCATGAAAAAACCTGTTTCAGATATAAGGGCGATAGTATATTATGGACAATGCTGCCCTCCTTATCATAAGTGCAATAACTCGACTTTCGGGCCAAATAGAGTTAAATATATATTCGTGATCAGCAAAAAGAGTTCTACATTTTTGTCTTAGACAGTTTTTACGTATCTATTGAAAATCTTAGGTTTTTGCTAAGCTTAACTGCAATATATTAGGATTTGTATGTTGGGTTACTTAGCAAGCCCGCAATAACTTGAGTTAAAGTAAGGTTAGGTTTAATTTCTAATTAGTTTTACTAATGATAACTGCAATATCTATAGATATATCTTTCATAATTAGTACATTCTTAATTTGTAAGTCACCTTTGCTATTTATAAGGACAATAACTTAAAGTTATTCCATTTTTACTTGGCACATTTGATATTTAATGGTATCATTTACCAGTCATATGTACAATAAGTATGAGTTATTGTAATTATATTCAGGAAAGAGTAACGATCTGATTTAAAGTTTACTGATATTTTAAGTAGTATGTAAAATAATTGCATTTATTATTAGGAAAAACAAACAAAGACAGTTTACCTACGCAAAATAAATAGAAATATTTCTGAAAGTTATGGCGTTCATGGTAGGAATGGAGCTACATCAGTGACTCAAGTAGAGATGTGTCGTTGTGGCTTTTTCAAATAACGAAACGTAGCCGCTACTTGCTAGCGAACAACGTTGTAAAAACTATCTATTTTACATAACTATCTATTTTCATGGTGTTAATCAAATAAGGCCCTTATACGTTTAGCTTTAAGAGCTATAATTGATTGTTTAAAACAAAAACGATTATCATTGGAAGTTATAGAAGTAATGCTATTACAATGAAATTTTCTTCGTATTTTTTACAGGCAAACTGTCTGTATAAGCAAATTAAGCAATATGTAAAAAATATTAACATTTATATACAGGCGTATTTAAGTTCATTGTATTTTACATTGGACTATTTACATATATACAATATTGACAAGTCTGGATCTTAAGTTATAAGCCACTGACTGATCGATCTGTGTCATTTATATAGTTTCGTTCCAATCAAACACCTATTTCTTTCTCTGTCTGATAAACGCGAATGTGAATGTGTTTTATTCACTCACACGCAACGCTCTGTGCCATCGGTATTAATAATCGTCGCGAGTCGTGCGCAAATTGGCTAGTAAACTTTTTCATGAAAATGTCTAATTCGTTAACCATTTCGAGGAATAGGCTTAGAGAACCGATTACATTAATCAGATCTTTATATAAGCAAGTATTTTTTAAGAAAATCGCAGAAAACTCAATGAGATGACGTAGCCGGATAACTTCCGGCTATTCACATTTATTTTTTTAGGTTGAAAGCGCAGGGTAGTGAATAAATATTTTTTGTTTGGTAGCGCTAATTATGCGCTTCACGTACTTGTCACCCATGTCTAATGTCATCTCTGTTCAAGTAAACATAACCCTTAAATGACCTAATTACACCTTCATTACATTCATATATACATTATAATGAAGAATCGGTGTCCAATTATTGAAAAATCAGATGTCAACGGATAAAGAGACGGCAGTAAAGTCCAATAAACAGGCCAATATGCAATAGATACGAGAAATGGGGTAGATATTTGGCGATTGTAAACAAACAAGAAACCAACTCGCGGCTCGCGGTCCATCCTGACTTTGACATTTGACACTGACATACATATTTTTTAATACCTTAGTAATTTTTGCTTTTTTGCTGTTCGAGATGGCCATTATAGCTGCGTGACGTCATCACTATAAAATCTTTAAAATTAAATAACAAAATAAATATAATTTTAAGAATTTTTTCGTTTAAATTGTATCTCCGAAATAGTCTATTCTATCAATAAAATATATAAAATACACAATTTATTTTTTAATTTGACTAGCCTATTCCGCGATCGACTCACGCCACGCGAATAAAATAAGTACAAAAGAGACAGCGAACGTTATGAAAAACAGATAGTTTTGCTTTGTTTAAAAAACTAGCTATCGTTGTCGGGGCAAATAGACAGTTTTATAACTATCTGTGAATTCTGTGATATATAGCGCACATCTCTAGACTCAAGTCAGTCAGCAGTCGCGCGACGCTCACAACAAACACACATGATTAAACATTTTTAGTTTAAATTATTTACGCTAATTTTTCCTTGCACCCTATATTATATGGCCTTCATTGTTAAGAGTAACAAAACACACTTGTAACTGTATAATTTACATCATTTTTCGAATGAAAAGCACAATAACAAAGAAAGATATTGTACTAATGGTTAGAATTAGTATAAACTATACAGAAGCACCTGCTTATTAAAATTGCAATATTTTGATTTTCTAAAAATAAGTACCATAACTATATTACTTATTGTGGTTATGACTAGTAATCCTTACACTTTTTATGAAATTGTTGTAAACATAAAAACAATGTTGAGAGTTTAATAGCTTAAATAGCGTAGTTTACAGTTTCACGATACTTTATAATATACTATACACGTTAACCTACAATATAATGAAAGTTTCAAGTTGATATTTTTAAATAGGGCCGAGATATACTTAAAAAACTTTTTAACTTTTTCCCCGCGTTTTTCTCAAAAGTAAGTCAAACTTAGTTATTGCACTTTTGATAAGGACGGCAGAATGGACACGTCATGTTTAATAAATTATTTTAAAAGTCTTTTAAACAATTCGTATTATATTAACCAAAAAAAAAAAACAACAGAAAATGACTTTGATACAGTTTTAAGGACCTAATCTGGAACCCTATTTTTGAAAAGTGTGACTCACGCTAAGTCGGCGAGTCGTATAATTTTTTGTAAGTTAACGAACGAATTTCATTCGACATACTGTCACACATTTCAAAAATAGACCTCCTGAAACTTTTTTACTAGTCGGCCAAAGGTAGATAAATTGAAAAAAGTTTTTTATGTATGTTAAATTCTTATCCAACCGAGATAAATATATATGATGACAAATACATAAATGATGAGTTGAATTACCTAACCACAATAGTAATTTGCTTCTGCCACTCTATACTCAATATGCGGTAAAGCTTTTGGTGCAAAAGAAATTTTATACCTATCAATCATCAATGATCGAAACTCAAGTCACGTAGACGACCCATTGAACCGATACCTATATACCTTTTGTTGGCAGGTTCATTCAGCCTTCACTTTCATTCAAACTCCATTAGTTTTATTATTAAATTAGCCTTCTTCAATTCGTTTTGGAAGTGTTTAAAATGAAATTATTTTAAGAGAAAGAATATTGTCTATCGCAAACTAATTTGAATTAGTTATTGTAACTTTCCCAGTGAGAAAGGATAGATAGAGGTGAGGCAATGAAATTATGGGGTATTGTTGCATAACATCCAACGCCACGAGTTGATAGCATGCTAGAGATACCCTTAAGCCCCGATCTATATTAAATCGAGGACCTAGAGGGAACTGCACCAGAACCGTAAATGTGGAATTCTCGTACTTTTCCAACTCGCCACGTTCTCGGATTGTTGTCTGTTTTAGCCTGATAAGAGGCGGGAACTCTAAATAAACTCACACTTTCGCCTTCCTCGGTAAGATCCACTGCAAGGTTCTCGCGAAAAGTGTGAAGCGGGCTAATATAATTAAGCGCCAGCGCTGACCAATCTTTCGCTACCCGTATGCGTCAGTGCTTAATATCATAGAATTATTAATATATATAGTACTATGTCAATGCTAAAACAAATCCAGATTATGTGCATGTAGGTAGGTAGATAGAGGTAATTCCGCTATTTCATCCACCGATGACATTACTGTACTGCATGTAGCCTCAAAAATCAATACTTTTTTCAAAAAGCCAATAATTACAGGTATTCAGGACTCAATAAAATATTCTTAGTTTATCTACTTAAATTAAACTTAGTAAGGACTCTAAGCTCAGTTGAAGATGCGACCATGAAATCGTTAGAATGCAATGATAATTTAATTACCTAATTTAATGTTCCCAAAACTACAGTACAAAAAGTCCAAATCTTAACTTAGTGTCGGATATAAGAGTATACGCGAAATAGTAACATATAGCTACAGTCAAAATACTGAATATTAGTCGACAAGACCAAATGCAGTCCATTTCGAAGCAGACTGGCCTCCGATACGGTGATTTTTGACAGATTGGTTTGGGTATGGGTTGAATGGGAACACTGAAAAATGGAAAAAATGTTTTTTTAATTTAATTATTTTAATACGGTTTAATCGCGTTTATTACTTATTTATTTACACCTGACGTTTCAAACACTTTACAGAATTCATGGTCGCAGGCAGACTAAGTTAACATTTGTCTTTGATGTCATAAGATTACAAACTACCGCCTGAAATTTTTATTGGGAACTATTCCGATTCACGCAGTATTGGTTTGCGATTTTATTAAGTTAATGACTGGGTCCCAAGCTGGCGGTACCTGCCATCCATCCTCAAGTCCTTGCAAAGGAAAACAGATTCATTCCAAGGATGTTACGTGAATCTATTGAAATTAAAAAACATCCTAATTTCAATAGAGAGGATGGATGGCAGGTACCGCCAGCTTGAGACCCAGTCATTAACTTAATAAAATCGCAAACTCG
This sequence comes from Euzophera pinguis, assembly GCA_947363495.1. Classification (NCBI taxonomy): domain Eukaryota; kingdom Metazoa; phylum Arthropoda; class Insecta; order Lepidoptera; family Pyralidae; genus Euzophera; species Euzophera pinguis. The sequence goes on from OX376162.1 coordinate 5,335,716, forward strand.
GAAGCAGACTGCAAGACCCTTAGATACTGTGAGCCAATACTGCGTGAATCGGAATAGTTCCCAATAAAAATTTCAGGCGGTAGTTTGTAATCTTATGACATCAAAGACAAATGTTAACTTAGTCTGCCTGCGACCATGAACGCTGTAAAGTGTTTGAAACGTCAAGTGTAAATAAATAAGTAATAAACGCGATAAAACCGTATTAAAATAATTGATTTTATGAAAAAGTTTTTTTATTTAGGTAAGTAAATAATCTTCTCCTTTAAAGTCGCCTCATCGCTGAGGGTCGTGACCACCACAACCAAATAGTGTTAGTTACTTTCAGGCAGATCTTTTCTGGGCATAAGTAGTGTAGGTATAGCCTTTTTAATTTTACATTTCAATCCTACAAGTAATCATTCCAGGAGCTCTAATTTTGAACGGTATGACTTAAATAATAATGTTAAATAAAAATACTTCGTTATCGAACAAAAATTATTCGACTCGCCTATTTAGCGTGAGTCACACTTTTTAAAAAATAGCGCTCCAGTATTCTTAATCATATTTTGTTCTCGAACAAATAAAAATGTCCTGAAGCCACGATGAATTTTACTCACTTTTCAATTTGATATTTTTGTTCGACTTGTTTCGTATTTTCTTTTGCGTGGACATTTGGATTTACTTGCATTTAATCTATTTATGACTGAATTAGCCAAGTATCATCAGTCATAAAACTGAAAGTTTAGTTTGTTAATTAGAAAAATGTTCCTGCTTATTATTACACATGCCTAATATTAGCCAAAGCTTTTAGAAAGCGTGCAAAAGAGATAAACGAAAAATATAACTTTCATTCTGATGCAGTTGTGTATAAATAAATCAAATGGGATTCAGACATAATAATCAAATACAAAGTAAAATATTCATCATCGAAGCTAAGGACACATCATTATTATCCCGAGTCCGGCCCAAAGGACCACATTAATAAAACAAGAGTAAAATTTGTGATGTAAGTTGGTTTCTTTGTTTAGGTAACAGAGTAGTTGCTGCAGATACGCTGCAAACTCAAAAAACTGTGTTACTGACTAGCAAGTTACCTTAGCAACAAGTGTCTAGCCATACCACGCCCACCAAAGCTTGGTAGAAGAGGTAAGCCGAAAATTTGAGTTCAAAGTGGAGGATATGCGTGGATATGGTGATCGGTGAGACGTATTGGTCGATATTTAGTGGCATTTTCTATCTCGAGCTCCTCCGTGCTTCCGAAGGCACGTTCTTGTTTTGGTGCCGGTTGTTATCGATAGATGGCGGTTGTTAGACTGTGGCAGATGTATTTAGGCAGCCTGAAAAAATCTGACAGTGTTGGTGGTCACCCCGGGTCATGTTCCTGTTGGTCTAAGTTTCCCTGTAAAAAGAGTTACGGAGGTCAGACGGCAGTGCCGCCAAATCAAGGACCATGACTTACAGCATAAGGGTTCGACGCGTAAGGTACAAGGAAACAACTAGGAAAACACGCTTAGACGAAGAAGGTAATCGGTGAAACCGCGGATGCTTGAAGACCAACAGCAAATGAGAAAAAAAAGCAGGTAACTGGTGGGAAAAACCCTCGAAGTATCTTACTGAGGGAGACAAGTAGAGATTGTGACAAACAAGTAGGTATGCTCATTTAAAAATACTTACTGTTTTTTCCTATCAAAACGAGGATTGTAGGAGACGTAGTTCAGACTAGCTATGTACAGAACGAAAAAGAAAAATGAAATCAATATTACAACGAAGGCAACGAATTCCAAATACCAAAGAACGTTTGTAAATATGCCATGTGCCATTTTTATTGTTATTTTGAAGTTGAGGTTTGACTTTTTATGTCAGAACATGTATGTTAAAATCGAAACAAAGTCATTTTAAATTTATGATGTTTCTTGACTCTTTATTTAGTTTTGTCCATGTTTTCGAATATCGGATGTGCGTAACGGCCAAGCAACACATTTTAGCTAAAATGAAGTTAGCTTCACTCTATAAAAAAATGTACTTACTCTCTTTTTCCATTCTTTTTTTTTGTATGAAGAATTAGAAACTTGGCGCTAGATGAGATTGGAATAAGAACTATATATATATATGTATTATCTTACACGCTATCAGAGAATATATAATTACATTTATTTACGTAGTTAGTATGTAGGTTTATTTTATATATTCAGTGGTGGTCGTATAATTACAAACACTACCAACGGTCCTTGACATTATTAAGACACAAAAAAATTAAACAATATGTTCAACGATTTATCATTTATTAGAAAAACAATATAAATCCCACTACACAAGTGCAGTTTCAATGTTACATTATGAACAAACATTTCAATCAGTTTGAAGGTATAAACAATAGTGGTCAACTAATTAAAAAAAAAAACAACAAAAAAAGTATAAAAACAATATTTTTAAGTAGTTATATTATTCATTAGTATTATTATTTACGAAATAGCTACTATCCACAGCCTACCAATAATTATAATTAATATTAAGTGGCGTATCCCTTATTTTCAATGACAGCTCTGCAACGACGTGGCATTGATTCAATCAATTTCATACATTTTTCTAGGGGAATTCAATTCCATGCTTCAACAAATGCTTCATATAGTTCGTTTTGACTGGTGTTACGTTTGTTTGAAATTTTATTTTTAACAATATACCTGAGATTTTCTATCAGGTTTAAACCCGGACTATTTGCTGGCCAGTCTAAAACGGATATACGCTGTTCGCTAAGGAAACATTTGACGCTATTGGCCGTGTGTTTAGGGTCATTGTCATGCTGAAAGATCCAAGTTACAGGCAAATAATCGTCCGAGTAGGGAATCATTGTGTGCTCTAAGAAATTTTTGTATTGCCATTGATCCGTTGTACCTTCAATCTTCCGAACGGGCCCAACTCCACATCCGGAAAAACACCCCCAAACTTTAATGTTACCGCCACCGTGCTTGACTATGACTTGACTTGGGTATTTATAATCAAAAGCATTTTTTACATGACGTCTAATATAGCTCTTTTCATCGGAATTTACCATATTTATTTTTGTTTCATCTGAAAATAACACTTTTCTCCATTGTCGTGTCGTCCAATTAACATAATATTTTTTAGCGAATAATAATCGCTTCTCTCGGTGTTGCTTGGTAAGAAGCCGTACCTTTCTAGAGGTTCTTTCAAACAATTTAGCTTCCACTAATCTTCGGCGTATCAGTCTTGACGAGACGTTTCTTGGTTCATCAGGCGAAAAAACTTCATTTTTAATCTGGTTGGAGCCTTTAAATGGGTCTTTTTTAGCAACACGAACGATTAGCGTATCTTCCCTGGGATAGGTTTTTCTTGGCCGGGCCTTTCTAAGAACATTTTCAACAGTTCCATGTGTTTTATAATGATCAATTGCATTATAAACTTTCTTATCATTTTTTGCCCATTTTGAACAAAATAAAATTCAGATTAAATTTTGAATTGCCGCCAAAATAATAGAAAAAGCCAAGAAAGAAATGTTATTCTCCAATTACAAAAAAAAACGAGCTATGGATGCTTTTTTTCAAATGGTTCTAATTAGGCGTCCAAGCGGCCAGTAACAGAAAATAAACTCCTACATGTGTAAGACTCATTTTATAATTAAAAGTAAGATATGTTTTATTTTTCATGCATTTAATGAGTTTTTTATTTGAGTGGCTATATTATTGCATGATATATTTTTATGATTAATTATTGAATGTATATATTTTTCACGAACGTAAATTGAATTAATTAATTATTTGTACGTTAAAGTTATACTTTCTTTATTCATAAATGAAGTGTTTCTAATTATATGACCACCACTATGTATGTAGTCTATGTATTAATATTGTATATTTTATATGTTCAAATGGTTCAATTAGGTAATTATTCTATGTTTGCACTTACTTTTGTCTCTCAACACCACCTGTTGGTTGACTGGCAGAAAAAGCCCACAGCTTTAAGTCCGCCATTTACATTCTTTGTAATAAAGTTTAAATAAATAAATAAACTATGATCTACTTTTTGTCGATTTGAAATGTATGACATATAATGTCGAATGAAAATTGTTCGATATCGAACAAAAATCTTTTGATATCGAACGAAAATTATTCAATATCGAACAAAAATTATTCGACTCGCCGATGTTGCGTGTGTCACACATTTAAAAATAGGGCCCCTGACATCTTGCCAATTATCAACATGCACTTCTCGCAGATTCATCTTCACTTCGTCAATCTAGCCATATCTGACATACCAAACGTCGCCGTCCCCTTGGCTTTTTCACTTAGGTATACGCATTTTTTACTGCACAATCCTCCTCCATTCTTTCAAGAAGACCAAGTCAGCGGAGACGAAGCAATTTCGTAACAATACCAAGACATTCATTAATTTAAGAATTAAGCGCGAAGTTAAGTACTTGCTACTTTAATAATCATACGATTTTTTTAAATAAATGAAATGATCCTTAAAAAATTTCATCACCATAGACTGTATTTAGTTATTTAAGTTTTTAATTACTTAAATCTGTGTTGTCGAGTTAGTTAAGACTAGCTCCGCCCGCGTCTAAAAGTAGCCTATGTTTGACCCCGGATCTTCAACTATATTCATACCAAATTTCATCAAAATCCGCTCTGCGGTTTGGCCGTGAAAACGTAACAGACAGACAGAAAGACAGCCTTTTGCATTTATAATATTAGTATGGATTTAGATTAAGATTTTTACTTTACTTGAATAACTGTACTCATGACTGTTTACTTTAATATTTTGCTTTATATAGAATTAACAAAAACATTTTCGAAATAAATTAAGTACATTAAGTAATATCCTACTATCTTAGATTATAATGTATAATAAAGTTTTATTATAATTATGATATGGATTGGATACACCATTTCATTTAATGTTGTTTGTTGATTTAAATAAGTCTTAAATTTTACACCCATGTACAAATTTTTCAAAATAGAGAGCTGTTTTTGAAAAGTTTTCGTTCTATGTCGAATGATTTTCATTCGTCATAATCGGTAAGTCAAACAATTTAAGTACTTAGGTACCGGCCCCTGATTCTTCCCTAAAACTTTCCTTTCACACAACAGATGTTTAGTCACCTCGAAATTTTAAATTTTGAAAATGTTTACTAAAATTGTACGTAAGTACCTAGGTTATTTACATGTAAATGCTATTCAATTACATTTTTTGCACAGGATGTTCTCTAGCGAGAGTAATCACTTTTTAAATTTCTTCACTCAGTGAAAGCTAACGTAGGTACGATTTTTTATTTTGTACGTACTCATATTCGTGTAACAGCTTGCTTTTTTGTGGAAATTTATTTTCTTCTCCTGGACAATTTGGTGAGTAATGAATCATTATTAATGCAATCATAAAAGAAAACTTTTACATAAAAAACCAGAAATAACCATTGACATACCGTCATCTCAACGTCATCTACCGACATTTGGCGGGAAGCTGAGAAGAGCAGTTTCGGCGCTGTATTTTATTTTCCAAAATTTGTGTTATTTTGAGTGTTTGTGCATGGATTACCCCTGAGCTGCTTTTGGGCTCGATCGAGCCCAACATTTTTCTGCGCTACTGTGCTTCTGGGCTCGATTGACCCCAACCGTTTTCGCTATATTCGCAGTGTTCGAGAACAAGCGTGAGTGTCGGGAAGTGACACAGTGTTCGATTTATGGGATTTTCTTGCTTGTTGCCAAAAGCTCCTGAAAATCGATAAGTGCAGTTTTTCTACCAGCTTCACTTTGCTGATTTTTCTGATAAGACTTGACTAGGTACCGACTAGACTTACAGACTTGACTAGGACTTGACGAAACCACACTGTAGGACTGAAGAAGATAGAAAAATTAAGAAGGGCTATAAAGGACTTGTATTCATGGCCGTAAAACCCATTACTAAAAAAAAAAGGTCAACGTCATAACGGTTGTTAGTTCTCAAGCTGCCATGGACTTATTAAATTATACAGGACTGAGCTAATTGACCTTAAACCCGAGCAGAAAGAGTAGCTATAGTGTGGGTATCTATCTCCTTTTAATAGGGTAACCATGATAATGTTTTATTTGGGGCAAACTATTTTAAACTTCATTAATACTGCACATAAGTAGCTAGCTAGATAGCTTAGCCGGATGTGATTGTTGGTGACGATTACGCGAGTTAAGCAACAGCAGGTGCGACCTAACTTGGAGTGGACAACACTTTTCGTATTACGTTCAGCCATTAGTCCTGCTTGTCTAGTGGAGCCAAGGCCACTAGTAAAGTTTCCTTGTCTTCCCCGAGGGATCTAATAGGGTAGACCAGTCTAGGAAACGTTATTTTCAACTAGACTCCAACTTCCTTAAAGTCTGCACGGAAACTACTTGGGAGGAGATTAGCACCTCCTAATGCGCAACAGTTGCAACATATGATTGCGTCTAAAAAAAATCTGCATAAAGTATATGCCACCTTCCCCTATTTTTCCAGGGGAGCGTGGTCACCCTATTTTGCACAAGTACCAACGTAATAAAGCTTGTATTTGCTAGAAAGAGATAGAGTCTTCCACTATTTCTATTTCGCTTGGCTCGGCCTTGACTCTATGCAAATTTGCAGATGTACTCAGTCCATACCAAGTACATGTGTCACGTAAATATGACTGTCAATGTCACTAGTTCCATGTGCCACTCTCTTGTCATGTCAGTTGTCATTGACACCTGGAATTGGAACCTGATGTGCTGTGCTGGTGGAAACAAACCAATGTAGAAAATTATTCTAGGTGTGTTCTTAGTGCAAAATGTACCATATTATCTATATTATGCCATTGAATCACTCATCTTCTTCTACTGTAAATACTACTATGTCCCAAGCAATTCTCATTCCTTGAAATTGACTGAAAGTAGTGTTTCTATCATTCGTTGAAATCTTTGATCATCTCTACTAGTCAATTCTGTAGTTTTTATTAAAAGTGAAACTTGTAATGGAATAATTATTGTCTTATTATTATGTATGACACTTACGAATTCGAAGAAAGAAACATGAGGGGTACACTTCGAGATTGGAGGAAAGCGCTCCGTACGCCTGCTACCTATAGAGTCGGGAACGCAGTCAGGATTCAGCCTCAGTTCGTGTGTTTAATAGTGTTAGTTGGTGCTTTTATGTTAGTGTTATTTTACTATAATTGGTGGACTACTAGCCAAACAGAATTCAGACAAGAATGGACTAGTTATTCACGACTTTACAATAGAACATATCCATTCACGAAGCCAATATACTCTGGTGATTTAGTGACGTTTAGAATCGGCATAGTAGCCGATTTAGACACAAATTCAAAGAGCAAAAAACCTCATACTTATATTAGCTATTTAAAGAAAGGTTTTCTTGTTTATGACAAGAGAAAACAGCTAGTCACAGTGAATTGGGATCAACAGCCAACAACGCAGCTTTCTTCTACCTATTCCCATAAAGGGAGAGGCATGGAGTTGTCGGAGTTGATTGTCTATGATGGTAGATTGCTTTCCTTTGATGATCGCTCTGGTATGGTGAGTAACTATTAAAAAAAAAAATCTATTCTGTGAAACCTGAAATAATTACATTTTATTTGAAGTTAAGTTTTGTCATTTCTATTCCATTGCAGCCGTATAACTTCCATTAATTATGTATTAGATACAATAATTTCTTCAACTATTTAATAATACTTACTTAACCCGTCGAGCTTCCTAGTAACTAAAACGAAGAGTGCTTAGTCACACAGGTATGTTACTAGGACATTCGACGGGTTAATTGTATCACAACTACTTAAGTATACAATTGGCGGACTGAATGCTAAAAGTATTCTTTACCAGTATGGAAAAACATCTAGCTGTTTCTCATGATGTTGCCCTTACCAGCAAATATATTTCATATGTTTTAATACAAAAATTCACTCACCTTACCTCTAGGCAGTTTAGTTTTGTTCAAAAAGCACTAGCTGTTTCCTGCAGTCTGCATCAAAAAGTAGCCTATGTTTGACCCCTGGTCTTTAACTGGGTATATTCATACCAAATTTCATTAAAATACATTTGCTGGTTTGGCCGTGATAGCGTAACAGATAGACAGGCTTTTGCACTTATAATAGTTATTAGTAACTAACTTTGGATGTTTGACATGAAGGAACTATTTCCTTTTCAGGTTTTTGAAATTATTAAAAACAAGGTTGTGCCATGGGTGATATTAACTGATGGCAATGGTTACGCTGAAAAGGGCTTCAAGTCTGAATGGGCCACTGTCAAAGATGATATTTTGTATGTTGGCTCTATGGGAAAGGAGTGGACTACCGCAGCTGGAGACTTCCAGAGCTATGACCCAATGTGGGTGAAGGCTATTAATATGAATGGAGAGGTATGTTTACTATTTTCATACAACTAATGAATCTTCTTCTTCATATAATCGTTTTTTCCTAGTTGTGTCTAGCTTACACTTTGGAGCCTTTGGTGCCTTGTAAGACATGGTCCTAGATTTGGCGGCACTGATTTTTACAATGGAGCGAATACCATCAAACCTCCATAACCCTTTTTACAGGGAAACCAGACCAACAACAACATGACCCGAGGTGTGTTAGTAGCTAACACAAATAGTTATATAAATCTCACAGATTGAGCCAGGCATAAGGTAAGTCTGATACTTGTGTTAAGGGATATATTAACTCAACTACAACAGGTACCCATATATGTACAAACAGATACAAGTATGTACACTAATGTGACCTTACAAATATAGTTATTGTTTACATAATCAGTACATCATACAAATAGCACCATAGACTCTCGAATTATTAATAGTGTATGTATTTTTTGAACTTTGAATAAATTGTATAAAAAACTGTCAGCTTAATTAGTTACAACACACATTTCATAACTAATCATTGAGAATGTAATTGGCTGATTATTCTAATATACCATGAAATAAAATTTATTAAAGATAAGTAGATTTAACAGTCATAAAAGTTTTCAAGTAAGATAAAAAAAAAACCAGATATAACTTATACATCAAGAAATCTTATTTTGACGTAAATAATTTGTTTCAATCCTGGTGGCTGATGTGGGTTTTGGAAAAGCCTATGAGACAATCTATGGGCAATCAAGCATATGGATTGGGGTGTGCCTATAAACTTGAGAACCTTCAATGTGTGCAAAAACTACATCAAAAGCATAAAAAATTGAAGTGTCACATTTTTAGTAGATAAATATATTTATTCCAATATTTATTTGAATAGTTCAATAAAAATTGGATAAGATATGCTCGAGCGCAAAGGAGGGACGCAGGGCGTGGCTCCGTATTAAGAATTTGATTTTGCATGGAGGCATGAATTCCCCTAATGTATTTTCGAAAGCCATATTATCTTATGAAAATAATTATAATTTATTTTTTCCCCAGGTTCAACATCTCAGTTGGGTCAACCAATACAAATCGGTCCGAAGTTCCATTGGGATCCATTGGCCAGGTTACATGATTCACGAGTCAGGAGTGTGGTCTCCTGTCACGAAGAAATGGCACTTTTTACCGCGCAGATGTAGCCACGAAGCCTATAATGAGACGCTGGATGAATTGAGGGGCTGTAACTATTTGATTACGGCTGATAGTGAATTTAAGACCATACAGGCATTTGAGGTTTGTTAATTATTATCTATTTATTTATTTATTAAAACTATTGTTCCACAAAGTACACATATACTTATAACAATTGGCGGACTTAATGCTAAGAGCATTCTCTACCAGTCAACCATTGGGAGAAACGGAAAGATAGTTTGCCGCAAAAAAGTTAAGCGGGAAAAAATTTATTACTTATAGAGCAAATTTTATCAAAAGCTTTAGTTCATACACTACATAAACATACATAAAACATACACAAATACTGTTTCATTTTAAATATATACCTATACCTACACAAATACCAATGATGAAGTCAAGTCACATTGAGAAGTTTTCATTACCTGAGCGAGTCCAAAATGTGCGCACGTACCCCCTTTACATGTTAAGATTCTTATCCTGTAAGGATTGAGAAGAAGTATAGGATTGGGATGTTGAAGAAAGAAGTTGATGCTCTCGCCTAGCAAACTAACTAGTCTGCAGAAAAGTGAACTCAAGAAGTGCTGGTTTGCCTTCACTAATAATAAAGCGTCACGACTCTTTAGTTTTGCGTCTTTTATTAATTCAAAAAAGAAGTGATACAGAACTGTACAGGTGACTAGACCAGCTCTTGGACTCCAAACCAAAGCTAGCAATTAATGGAACACTGTTTGTAGTAGAACCAGACAACAATACAGAATTTTATTTATGCTGTTTTGACTTATATTTATGTTTTCTTTTTTTTATTGTATTCAAATATAAAATATTTTTGCGTATTCAAAAACTTTTTGTAATTTCCTTTCAGATCACAAAACGTCAACCCAAACATGGCTTCTCATCGTTCAAATTCATTCCTGGGACGGATGACGAGGCCATCGTAGCATTGAAGACTACAGAATTTGAGGGCAAGACAGCCACTTACATAAGTGCATTTAGAACCAACGGTGTAGTGTTGATGTATGACACGCTGGTAGAGAACCTAAAGTATGAAGGTTTAGAGTTTTTATGAAGTGTTTCGATTAATTAAAAAAAAAAAAATTAAATACTAATTTAATACCCATAGTTTATTCAAATGACATGCATGAAATACTTGTTTTCTTGAAAACATGTTAAGCTCATTCCTTCGAAAGCTACTGAACCGATTTGTATGTATGTATGTATGTAAAAACTTTATTGTACAGAAAGAACATTGTTACAACAAAATAGAACACAACAAGAGGCGGACTTATCCCTGACAGGGATCTCTTCCAGTCAATCCGAAAACCAAATTTGATACCTGAAAGTTTCCATTTTACCTTACAAAAAAAAAACCATCCTCGAGTTCGAACACTATTTCAAAATTCATAAGGCACTTTATCAAAGTCTCCTTTGTGTTTGTAAAAGCGTTTATTATATGATACAAGTCATAACGGAATGTCAGTAAAATAAAGAGCTACCGAAAAGCTATGATACCAATATTATCTAGGTAGGTTAGGTACCTAGAAGTTGAAAATCAAGTTTAATGAACGCCTTACAGCACAATAACACTATACCTATTGGAACAATACTTGTAAATAATATACTGTGCAATAGTTTTAATACTTATCTGTATGATACACGTTAGCTCTGTCAGACAAATATTTTTTTTCTGGCTAGCTGTTAAATTAAATTGTTGTACTAATACCAAAAATGGTATTAAAATTCCCATATTAAATAATTTTGTGTAACTCGTCTACCGCAGTAGACGAGTTACAACTCGCAGGGAAAAACAATTGTTTGGACATACAGAGACAAAAAGGTTATTGTGCATTTATAATAGTTTTAGAAAAATAATGTAATTGTTTTAGGAAAAATGCCCTATGAGTTATCAATCTATAGGTAAAGTAGATTTTTCTTAATTGTATGGAACTTGGAGTGGGACCCGAAGTTTTAATAAATAAATTGGTGTGTAAAAACCCCCAGCTGAAAGTTGCGCCCCGTATTGCAAATAATTAATTCATAGCCCCCCAAAATTAGTTCACATATAGAAAAATTTGTTCAAGTAACCTAAATATATACAATTTCTGTTTTTTATTTATTTTAACCATAATAGCTTACGAATAAATCGTATTTTTCCGATTTACGAAAACATTTTCATTTTTTACTTCGATATTTGTTAATAAATAAAAATACCTATGTTTGAACTAATTTCAAGGAATTAAGGTCTTTAACTGATATTTTTTTCAAACTTCTGCTATGAACAGATTTCGAGATATTCAAAATTTCAAAACGTTACCCCGGCAACTTGAATATCTCAAATAAGATGAACAAATGCCGCTCTTTGTATACATTTATAACTCTTCTGGAGCTAGCTTCAGGTTGCACACCGCTGGGTTTAACACACAATAAATTGATCCTAATTTGATTCATTCCATTCCAATGTACTTTTTGCATACTTTCGCATGGAAATGAAGCCCTTTAAAATGCCCTCACATATTATAAATTAAATAATAATCCGAATATTTTCTTTAGTATTTTTTGATGATTATTAATTTTTGTTATATTTTTATTGTCAAAATATTTTGTGAATTAATAGGAAAATTGTATATTTCTAAGTTTTGTTTACAGTGTTGATAAATCTGTAAATATGTGAATACATACGAGTTTGTTAAAATAAGCTGTTTTACTTATAAGATACTTTCCGCAAGCGGAACGTTGGCCGTCCCAAGCAGACCCTGCGACGCCCGATTGCAGCGGAGCTCAAGACCATCGAGATGGCCAGTCGGAAGCGAAGCGCGTGCCCGAAACCGATCGGAATGGCGGAACACGGTGGACGCCCTATGCCCCTGCAGCCTTAGGACACTTATAAGATAAATCTATTTTAATGAAACTAGTTAATAATGCTTCACTCTTTATTACAAGAAAATATCACATTTTACAACTAATGTACACGTTTAACATGATTTTATTTGGTAACAACAAAAACCTATAACATAACCCCAGCAAAGTCTCAACTATTTTGAATCTTAAGAAAATTATTATACGGTTAAAATTGCGGATAAATAAAATAACATAACTAGGTCTACTCCAATAGGTATATAAAAATATCAATAGGAACATAGCACCCAAAATCTCGACTATTCAATAGCGAGTTAATTTTGTATCGACCAAATTCAATTTTTAAGCGAATCTTGTCATTTTAAACCGATTGATCGAGTTATCTCTTCAAACACAGTCCAGGCCATGGCAGCCATTAGTGTCCTGCGCAGCATTCTTGGCACGGCACCTTTGAAGTAACCCCTGAATCCGTAGGTCTGTAACAAATGAAAAGAAACGTAAGCAAATTGTTATATATAGCCCGACCAGAAAAATAGCAGCCTTGGCCATATTGCGGAAATATATAAGAATTAATTTCTTTTACTGGCAACTAGGTGTTCAATTAACATTCCGTCATCTCGGTATCATCTGCCAAAAAGAGACAGGAGTGGACGTTGTATATGTTGTGATTATCAAATAAAAATATTTATCAAAATGATAAATAAAATATACAGTAATGAGTGAAAAGTGATATAAAAGATGTTATCATATGCGAATGAAAACGAAGGATTGATTTCTTTTTTATATAATGACATTGTCAATTTTGTCTTTGACATGAGACATACAACATGTTGCCATCTAAAGGCGATCAGTAGCGACGCCAATGTAGGGTTTTTATTTTTCTGGTCAGGCTATAACCGATATATTTGTATAGAAGTGATGAATCATAGAGGTTTCTTTTAAACACAGAAAAACATTAACTAAAATTGCTGCCGCTGATAGTACCCGGTTCAAAGGTACGCATTATGCTGGCAGCATTGATAGTTCACACATACGAAGAAAAACGCCAATTTGTAGCACCGCCTTCTATAAATTATTCGTGCCATGCCATGAGACTATGTCTCTCTTATCATAATAAATAAAGCATCCTCTTTTATTAAACTATGTTTTTATTTATTGAGCCGCATAAAACACGCTACGATCATACAAGTTACATTATCATCACATACAAGGACAGACTAGCTCGAACTATATGTATACATGATCAGTGATTAAATTCGTGACAACATATAGCGCCATCTATTAGCACCAAAGAAAAATAATTATAAAAGCACATGCCAATGTACCCGCATTTTGTACAACGAACACATCATTTGTTAAAGCACCAACAAGAGTTACTCAATACTTTTTATAAAAATCTAATTAACGAACGAAATATTTGCCAATTACATTTTAATTTGTAGATAAATAAAAGCCCAATTATAAAGCTAATTTACACTATCACAGTTGGTTACCACTATCATATCTGCTAAGGCTAGGGGTTCATATGTAAAGATAAGGATGTATGTCCGATTTAATTAAAGTCTTCTTTTAGGTCAGATTTAATGGGGTTTCAGAGTTTCGTCCATGAAGACATCGCAAAACTGACAGGGCCTCGTGATAACCTTATACAAACTTTATTCTTGTAAGACCGTCACATTAAGTAGCCGATGCCGATGCTTGGCTTGAAGCATTATTTATTAACCAACCGACTTATTCAACCATCTTCATAGAATTTCTAAGCATTTTAATGAAGATGTTATTAGTTGCAGTAAAAGTAAGTAAGTAAACGACAGTACAAAAACATTTATAATTCTAGTTCATCGATACAATTTTAATTGCATGTCAACGTTATAGATTTTTTTATTATACAACACTAGACTGAGTTATCGCTGTTAAAACAAAATCAATGCCACTTTTCGTTGTAATTTTATAACTCAAGAACGGGCTCACCTATCCAAACCAAATGTTTAGGCTTTGTTCGGACTATTTCGTAGATGGTTTATGGGGTTCTTCATTTATCACTTTATTATACGTAGCGAAGCACGTACCGGGCCGCTAGTAATACATAAATATATGAAGTTCATCAGTTTAACCCTAGATAACTCCGCAGTTGGGAAATATTATCTTTCCCACGGCAACCGTTAGTGACAATACAGATAATATAAATGAGTAGATACATCATATACTTACATCATAATGTTAATCAATTCCCAATAAAAGAGCAGCGACTCTTAAGACAAAATATTACAAACTGTTTTGAACCTTATCAACGTAGCATTTGAATCATCGAAGTCCAATATGTTACATGCAGGTTAGGTGTGGTATTCAGTTTAAAAACAGATCATATCATAAAAGAAAGACCGACATTATTATTTTTGATAGACCGTTCCTAAACGACACTACACAATTAATAAGAAACATTTAAGAGAATAATAGATGTGATGTTTATACCGCTTCACCTAGTCTAATATTTTTACAAGGGAAAATTCCGCTGGACAAAGACACTAGCGCCACACCCAGGGGACTCCTTACTTAAAACGTCTCTTAGTTCCTACTTGTTTTTTATGGGTAGTGTGGGCAACATAAGTGTCAATTTTTTTTAACTTTCTTTAAATTTGTATTTTGTTTGTATATAATACAATCGGTAACTACTAACTAGTTACTTATAATTAAAGATAAATTATACCGCCAAGATACTAATATCATATTTATGCTTGTATACGCTTTGCTCTCAAGAAGATAAAAAGGACATTTTGGTTTTACTTATTTTAGTTTAAATATTACTAACTTATGAAACATATTATTTTTATCGCAGGTACTCTCTCCTCGCCTCATATAAAATATACATAAATATTCCGAAGCTCCCAATGGAACTTTGGGTAAAACCATTCTTACTTAGGTGACGTCTCCTCTCACAGATTTGGATGAAATTAAGGGACTATGGTAACCCACCAAGGAAGTGTTGCTACTTACACCCTATGTTTAAATCTCATGTGCATTACAAAACACAATTAAGTTAGTATTATGAACCCTGACGATTTTGGGTTTTCAAAAGTTGGAAAACACCAGAAATAGTGAGGAGCTCGTTAGTCGAGCACGACCGGGTATCCTTAGTGAATGCGCGTGTCAAGCGACGACATAAGGCGACCACTATTTGTATTGGTCGCCATTTTAGTGGCATTGTCTATCTTGAGCTCCTCCGTGCACGTTAAGCCGTTGGTCCCGGTTATTATCGATAGATAGCAGTCGTGAGGGCTGTGTCAGTGTTGGTCACTAACACACCTCGGGTCATGTTCCTGTTGGTCTGGTTTCCTGTAAAAAGGGTTACGGAGGTCAAACGGCAGTTGCTCCATTGTAATTACCAGTTCCGCCAAATCTAGGACCATGACTTACAGCGTACACAAAGCTCCGAAGCGTAAGCTGACAACGCAACTAGGAATACACACTAGGATGATGGGATGATGCACCAGAAATAGGGCATTATGTAGAATATTAAAATAGTTTTTATGATTATAATGGTTAAACTGGTAATGTGGCCGCGTAAGATAGGTGATATCATATCACGACATTGACCCCCATATTCTCAAACGTTTCCTCAAACTCGATTCAACCTTACTCCAACTTATTGGTATGATAAGTCAACACGAGCTTCCGTCACTTAAAGAGATTCCTCATTTAAGGTGAGTATCGAACTGTTAAATATAAGGTTGGTTGAGAGGTACCTTGAGGTGTCCTTGAAATGAAACAAAGTGATTATAACCATTGGATTGTTATATAACCTGTGCCGTTCTTCATTGGAGTTTGCTCAAGCAACCAACTAAGAATGTCGTTTTCAAGGGAATTGAGTGTCGCTAGCGCGAAGAAAAAAAAAATTAAATGAGATTCTAACCTTTAGCCTTTATAGTACAAACGCATGTTTTTAAAGATAACACTGTTTACAAGTGGGCGTTCATTGCTATATAAACGTTTATGGGTTGTTATTAATGGCAAATATTATTGTTAACTTGATAATGTTGGTGATACACACGAGTTGTGACGCAAAAATCTCTGACGTTTATCATTTGAGAACGTGTCTTTGCTAGTATATATGAATGTTTTAGCAATCTTTCGATTATAAATAAATTTGTCCCATTCTTTACTGAAAGCTTCATTGCATTTCCTCTAGTTTAATATATCTTGAAAATATAGGTGGCATCACTGAGGGCGTTATGCAACTTGTCTGGGTAAAGTAGCATCCTGGCCGACAGAATCAGAATATTAGATGGATAAATAGCAACAGTAACATTTAAACTATAAATGCTACCACTCACGGCATAAGAATCCCAATAGAATCGCAATTTAGTGTTTAAATTATCAACCAAAGTAATGACCACATAATACACTCAAGAGAATAATCTAAAGTTATCCAAGTAAACATCCGTCTCCTAAACATCAGTCTTTATTCTTTTAATTAATTGTTAATCGTGTAAATTTAAGTAACGTTAGGTTATGATGATTTTTTTTTGAGCGGACCTACAATTTTAGCTAGAGCTATTAACCACTCAGCCTTTTCGGCAAATGCACAAGGGGCTCCCAGTTGGGACGAACCTCGGCCATGGGCTTTGCCATTGATCAAGCGAGCAATGCAAACTCGCGAGCGGTAGCAAACGCTCAATGCCCTAAGAGCCGACACTATTGTGCCTGAAGGGCCTGCTGAAAACCTATCAGTGGCGTGAAGCGCCCTGGTATATTCCGGTACCTGGTAAACTGTGTTATGATGAGGCTGACATATCTGTCTTATACACAAAAAGTAGCATTTAAACCTCACCTGCTGAACATAGAGGGCAGCACTGAAGGCGTTAGGAAATTTCTCCGGGTAGAGTTGCATCTTAGTTTTTAGGACATCAGCTGGATTGGTGGCAAGTGAAGCCGCTATGCCAGCCATGATTCCGCAACTGAAGTGTACTACGCTCGCCGCGCTTGGAGATTGCATCAATTCTGGAATATAAAAAAATAAATTCATCATTCAATTCATTTTTATTTACTTATTTAACCTTTATTATACAAATTACAATTTGTAAAGCACAATAGGCGGACTTAATGCTCAAAGCATTATCTAACAGTCAACCTTTTTATTCATAAACAACATTGTATTCGATATGAATGTTCCGTATCAAATCGCTAAGGCCACCAAAGAGGACGCTTCCGCTTTAAGGACCTTGCACCGTACAAGGTAAAGACCGATCAAGAAAATAGCAACCTTTGCCATATTGCGGAGAAATATTGAAACTAATTTCTTTTAGTGGCAAAAAGACATTCACATAACATTCAATCATATCACGTCATGTTAAAACGAGACAGGAGGTGGACGATGTGTATTTTATGTGTATTTTCTATCAAAATGGCAAAAATAATTCATAGTAATGAGAGAAAAGTGATATAAAAGTTATCATATATAATCAAAAGATTGATTTCTATTTGAATAAATGACATTGCCAATTTTGTTTTTGACTTGACATTTAAAACAGTTGCCCTATGTGTGCAGTGACGTCACTGCCACTTGGTTTCTTTCTTTCTTTCTTTCTTGGTGCCCAATTCCTCTTTTATTTATCAAAAATTCACATTATAAACGAAAAATATAAATAAGTCATTCTCGACCTTTCCATAACAATATATAATATCTAAATATTTTATCTACTTGTTGTGCACGTATTATAACATCCTGTCGCGACAATTTAATACCTCAGCTATCTTTCGTGCGATAACATAGATAATTAGGAGTACGCAAACGAGGCGTCTGACAAAAAGTGATAGGTACCTAGAACTACTTAGTTCCTATTTATCACTTTGATTTCGTCATAAAATCCAGATATATTTTTTTTTACATTACTTGTTTCATAATCGTTGTATTACATTTATATTTTATAGAAAAATTGATACATTTGTATTGAGTACATCTTAAAAATACTAAAACAAAAGTTACTCGTAGTCCAAACTAACTTTATTTTTAATTCGATTTATGACAAAGCAATTTTTGAAAAACGGTTTCACAACAAAACAAGAGCAACAGATCGATTGACGTGACTTTTTTTACTTAAGCGGGCAAAGTCACAGGTAAAATACTATTTCAATTATAAATCTCACCTTTAGGAACAGACTGCTTCGCCTGAGTATAGAACATGAGATACAGTCCCGAAAAAGGTGCGTCTCTAGCCAAAGTTGGTCCAAGGCCACACGAAAGGCCCCTAAGGCCCTCGGCCTTGTAAATAGCTTTCAGTGCCCCACCGAGGCTGTTGTATTTGTACACCCCGGATTCGTATCTGTTGACAAACAAGTAATTAAATTAATTTTACGTTGCCTTGGAGACAGCATATGCGCTAAGGCCGCATTCAGTGTTGTTACAAAATTGTGTGTCTTTTTTAATTTATTTTTTTCTTTGTAGTTGCCAAATTTTTACAGCGATTTTAACTATTAAATCAGTAGTTCCCAAACTTATTTTTCTCGTGGACCACATTCAAAATTTTACTGGTTTCGGTGGACCCCCTGCTGCTACATTTCTACCACATTCTTAAAGTCGCCAAAAAATAAAAATTGTGTCACTTCTGAGTTCTGTCCCTATATTTCGATATGTAAAATAAAAACGAAAAATGTTACATTTTATATCACTTTATTTATTAAAAGAATAGAATTACAAGAAAAAAATATTAAGGTAATATAGGTTCAGGTCATAATTTTAATTAATGGGAAGGATGTATCTGATGGAGTGTCAGCAAACGATCAATGTTTGGCTTTATTTTTGTGAGCAATAACCGCAAATCCCCCCGCTCTGTGATGTTTAATTTGCTCCTTTTTTTGTTAAGAGGTTTGTAACGGCACTAAAACTCCTTTCGACAAGATATGACGAGGGAAAAGCTATTAAAAATTTCCTTGCGATTTCCCACAGTCCAGGATATTTTTCGGGTATTTCTGCTTGCAGCCAAAATGTTGGGTAGCCTTTTCTAAATTTCACCTTCAGCTCCTCATTAGTGCTTAGCTCGAGCAGCTCCTCTTGTAATACAACATTGGCCACTTCCGTTTCATCAAATGGATTTATTATCCATGGTGATATATCCATCGTCAGTATATCTTCAAACCTGGTTTTGAAGTCATCATGCAGGGCACTTAAATGTTGACTGTAGGTATGGATATCCTCATCAATACATTCTACCTGCGACAAGTTTGGAAATTGAGAGAATTCGCGCCGACTAATGTTTTGCTTCATAAATTTCAATTTCCCAAGAAAAGCCGAAATTATCCCCTTTGTTTTTATTAAATTCAGGCTGTCCCCTTGTAACTGCAAGTTAATATCATCAAACAAATCTGTCAAATACGCAATGTCTGCTTTGAATTTGATCAAGTTTTCTTTTAAATCTGGATCTCTACTTTCTAAGAACTCTAATATGGAATCGAAAACAGAGTAAAATCTCGTTAAGCATGCACCTTTCGACAACCAGCGTACTTCAGTATGTAAGAGCAGTCGTTGGAAGTCTTCATCATTTTCGTCGCACAATTGAGCAAATAAACGTGTATTCAATGCATTGCTTCTGATTTTGTTGACAGCTTTTATTACAAAATGAAGAGATTGGTTCAACCTGTCACTTAAATGTTTTGCCACAAGATGTTGTCGGTGGATTACGCAATGAATAGCTGTAAGTCCTGGTATAATTCTTTTGAGATGACTTATAAACCCACGATATCGCCCGACCATTGCAGGAGCTCCGTCTGTTGCCACTGAAATAATGTTTGTAAATGGGATCGATTTTTCCGTAAAAAAATTACTCAGGACATTAAATATTGATTCGCCTTTAGTGTCAGTCTCCAAAGTTCTGGCAAATAGCAATTCTTCGTGAATTTCTTCCTCAACAATAAATCGGACATATGCCAATAGTAATGCTTCATTACTGGGTAACGTTGACTCGTCCAGTTGTATAGAAAAATGAGTTTTTTGCAGATGATTGCACAAAAAGCTTTCGATATCAGAGCTCATTTCATCAATGCGTCTTTGTACAGTATTGTTACTTAATGGAATTCTTTTTAGTACGTCAAATGGAGATTTGTGCAAAACAGTTTTTAAAACCTCTTCAACAGCGGGTAAAATTAATTGTTCTCCGATAGTGTGCGGTTTTCCAGATTTTGCTATAAGTAATGAGATATTGTAAGATGCCCGCAAGCCATCATCGTTACTTTGAGATGTTGAAGCGAACATACTGTGCATGGTGGGTCTCTTTCCATATTTTTCTTTCAATGTTTGAAAATATTTTAAATCTTTACCTATTTTATCAGTATGACACCTTTTTAGATGATCTTCGAGCTTTGATGGTTTCATAGAGTCATTGCTCAAAACTTTGTTGCATAATAGGCACATGGGCAATTGTTTGTCTGCCTCTGATGGAACAAAACCATATTTCAAATAATCGACACTATATTGTCGACATTTTTCCTTTGCTGTAGCCATGTTTCGTGTCAGTTACCTTACCTGTAAAAAAAATGTTTTAGTAACCAAGTTTTTTTCTGAATATAGGTATCACACCGCAGCCTTTGTCAGCACGCGGAAATAGAATTACGGCTTGTAAAGGGACCAACTAATAAACCGCTGAGACAAATACAAACGTTTTCACAAAACGGTATCAATTTTAAAGTACATAATTTACCACTAATTTTTAATAGTATAAATAAAAATTAGTGTACTCAGTATCGAATACTGATCATATTTGTGTAGGAAAAAATAAACGTCGAAATCCCAAAATTGTCCATAAAAACGATAACTAACATTTTGTTCACGCGCTCCGTGTATTTGCGTATTTTTTGTCTGCGGCTTCATTGTTAAAACGTGACAAACAGGCATCGAAGTTCAAGCCCCGCCCTTTTCCCGTCGCCCGCGCACCGCTCGCTCTTTCCGAAAAGGAATAGGTTTGATAAAATAGTTACTTCAAAATCAATTTAACATGATTATGAAATTACTGTTTTATAAAATTAGTAGTTATTTGCAAGAAAAATTACAAAATTGATTGCTCTGCAATATTGCTTATTCGGCCTTTTTAGAGAGGCAGTGCTTCTCTCGTGAAAAAACAATTGAATAAAACGTGCTGTGTTTGTCTTCAAATCGAAAGAGGACAATTAAAATATCTGTAAGTTACTAAGTTACCTATCTATACAGGCCGTTGTGATCAACCGACTAGTACACGTAAACAAAATACTTAAGTACTATAACAAAAAAAGGTAGGTTACTTACTTTTCTCCGGCACTAGCAAACACAGATATAAATTTTCTCACAACTTTTTTCCAAATTCCGCCTTGTTTTCGAAATTCCGGAAACAAATGAATGCGTTTGGTTGCCTTTGGCATCAAGTATTTATAGTGTTGATCAAGTTCATGTCTGAACAAGCATTAAGCATTGTCGGGCGGATAGCGCTTTGCAAGTCTGTACACGAAATTGTACGTAATATCGAATACACAAGTTTGGACAAGTAACAGTCGCTTGCCTTATTAAAATATTATCTGCTTAGATAGGTACTTAAAACAATGTAGGTAGGCCCTTATAAAAACTATGCTTACATTTTTGCTCTTTACTATCAAAAGCAGATAAATTTTCGTGGACCCCCATTAACATCTTATGGACCCCCATTTTTTGTTCACGCCTACGTAGACCCCCAGCAAGTCTCCCGTGGACCCCTGGGGGTCCACCTGGACCACTTTGGGAATCACTGTATTAAATGAAACTCAACAACTTGAAAAAAATAATAAGCGAAAAACCGACTAATGTTTTTTCGACCTTCCATACGTGATAATCTTATCAAAATTTGTAAGGGAGGTCCAAAATTGTCTCGTGTTTTTACTGAACACTGAAATATTAGCTGTTGTTCAAAAAGTAACCCTTTATAACAGACACCCAAATATTCATCATTTTGTAATTTACTACTGTTTAGACTTAATACTTATGCTAAATAAACCAAATCATATTCAAAGAAAGTATTAACTGAATCACAATAAAGGCTACTGCGTTTTCCACCTCGAAATTTCAGGTCAGATTTTACATAAGGTGAACGAACTGAATAAAATGTATATATTATGACGTAATATTAAATGCGCAGTTCGAATTAATCAAATTAATTAAGTACATTATCATCTGTTGCATTTTAGTCCTTATCAATAGTCTTTAATTAAAATACTACTATCTACATTGATAGGTATCAAAGTAACATCCCTAGCAACGACACAAATTAAAGCAGTCTTCAATGCTCCCAAGTGTTGCCAAATTTAGTTGCTAAATAACTAATAATTATATATATATAATAGTTACCTAGTCTTAATCACAGTGATAGGAATCAAAGCGACTCCACTCATAGTCCTGGCGACCACACCAAGTAGCACCGCCTCTATAGCCCCCAAGTCCTGACTGGTCTTGCCAAGTTTAGCTTTCAGCCAATGAAGAGACGAGAAGTAAAGTCCTACGCCGGGCACGCATCGGGCTACAGAGGGAACCATCCCACGCCATAGCCCCGCGATTTGCTCTTGACGTATTATGTTCGCGAAGATTGTTATCATGCCGGGTTGGATTCGGCCGCTGGAAGGAAATGATTTTTCATTTATTCGATTTTGATATTTATACACAGAAATCGTGTATCAGTTTTACAATAATTATAACAACTAGAGAATTGAAATTTTCTATTTTGGAGTTTTCTACACTTTGTACTTTCAAAATCCTAATAACATTTTTTGTTTGTTTATGACAAAATTAAATGTTTCCTACTTTTGTGTAAAAAAGTATTATAACACATGCCTACTGTCCCAACAAATTTCCATTTAAAATATGCCCCTAGGGGTTATCAAGTCGGTAAATAGTACTTACTTGACAGTCGCCGCAACAACATGGTGG
Source organism: Euzophera pinguis (assembly GCA_947363495.1). Lineage (NCBI taxonomy): Eukaryota > Metazoa > Arthropoda > Insecta > Lepidoptera > Pyralidae > Euzophera > Euzophera pinguis. The sequence goes on from OX376162.1 coordinate 5,359,009, forward strand.
CTGGGGTTCTGCAGCCTGGTCTTCACCAGGTCCAAGGGTTGGAAGAGGATAGTGCTGAAAGTGCCAGAGAAGGATCCAGCGAGGAAGGCCTTAAGGACCGGGTTGTACTGTAACAATGATAACTAAGTATGTTAATAATGTATTAAAGGGAAAAATAACCCATACTACTTATCCATACTTCCATATCTTTTCAATGAAAAACAAAATATCTCCTTCTGACCGTCTGCCATCTGTTACGCTTTTACGGCTAAACCGCATATGTAACCGATTTACTTACCGATTTTGTTACGGATATATTTATTTAATATCTATTTAACACTATATAGATATATAGTTGAAGACTCGTCATTCGTTTCTGCTAGAATTTATAACTTGATAATTTTTATATGTTTGTTTCTAAGTACTTAAAGGTTTTGTTTATGAAATATGAATGTGTTATTGGCATTAAGAATAACTGATAATAACTATTTTGTATAAACTAAGTGCTGTTGATTCAGTAAATAAAATGAAAAAATAAAGACTCGAATAGGTAAGGGGTTAAAATGAGGCATAGCTGGACACGCGCTATAGTGATGAATTGAATATGCATGCGCCCCGTTAGGTTATCGAGCTCCATCTATTAGTTAACGACGTGACATACTTAGTTATGCATATTATATGTATCTACAAGGGACGACGAAACCGCTGATATTATAATCATTTTAAAACATTTTTGTTTTAACATTTTAAAAGACAACAGTTTATCCAACATATAAATAAATACTTAAAGCTTTGACCAAATGTATTGTATTATCTTTCTGGTAGAACCTACCCCGTGATTGATAAAGATGTGATTATTGTGTAACAACGGTCCGTTTAATTTTATCTCCAAGATACCCTTTAGCCTCTCATTTGTGACACGAGTCAATGTTTGAAAAGTGATAATCAGAATTCTGTGTGTGCGCATATAATATTTTGTTCCTGGTCAGTTGACGTTTGAATATTTAAAAACGAAATAAAGTGAACTACGGTCATTAATAAAGTTAATAAATAAGTAATAAATGCGATAAACCCTTATTAAAACAGTTTAATTTAATGTGTAACAATCGCGAAAACATAAGAAATCATTTTTCAAGTAAGTCATGAAACTGTAAATAATCTAGTACTTGTAAGTTGTAACTAAGTATTAGAAAAGAGAAAATGTATTTGTACTTGTTACCTCTTCACGCCTTATCTACTGAGCCGATTTTCCTGAAATTTCCATCCCGGATAGTAATAGTACTGTTCCCGTAGGATTTAGGAACGCGTGCGATGCTAGTATTAAGTATACAATAATTTTACTCACATTAGTCACAACATCCATTTTGTACAGTTAAGTCCAGAGACAGACAATATACAATTGTCAGGTGATATCTTTGGGGTAGACTCCGAACTTGTAATATTCGAAATGGTAAAGCCAATGGCAAAATAGTAGCTTCTTGAGAAGTAATTTTAGCAATTTTAGATACAATCCTAGATCGTATCGGAGTAGTCCGAATAGTAGATGGGGTTGACACGGAACATCAAAGAAATTGTCATTTTCTTGTTCAGTTCGTTGTAATAATGCATGTATGTTAACACTAAAGCGGATCGTAGCGAAAACTTGGGCCTTAGTGGCGAAGAAAGTTCGATTCTGCCTTATTAAATTACAAAAACAATCACAAAATTAATTAGGAGATAAGAAATCACTGTATTTAACGAATTTAGCCATCAGGAAAAAATTTAAAAAGAAAAATAAGAGAAAAACACTAGTAACAATCTTAGTAACAGAGCTTTGAAGCAATGTGTGCACTCCAAGAAGACTGAACGAATACTAAAACAAAGATGGCAGATAGGGTAATTATATGTAATTTATAGTAGGTGTTATCAAAGGCAGACGGTCCGTGGGTGAGCTCATAGGTCGAGTTCGTCCACCCAGGATGATAACACATATCCGTGCCTGCTAGCTAGGGGGTAATGAGACGAGTGGCCATCAAGTTTAAATAGATATTGATCAAGCAAGCAATTATAGACATTATCACCCCCACTCAAAGTCTAAATTGGAGTCAAAACATTATTATGTTGACAGTTAAAATGTACTAAATACATAAGATTGTCATGTACGAGCTCTCAATTTGTAAGTATATTTAAATGAAACAATATCAAGTCAAGCATATAGTGTTAGAAAAACAAATTTTATTTGCGTAAGGAATGTACGTAAATGCAGTAACATAATAACAAATCATAACATCAGATAACTAACATATCTAGAGATAATAAAATAAATTACACACACAAATATGTATGATTCTGTGGTTTGACGTGGGATAGATTTAATATTACAATGAGATGGTGTAGGTAGCCCATTGAGGAAGGAACTTTTAACATGAGGTAGCTTCAAAAAAAATTATAAATCTACAGTCATTTGTAAAAGTGTAATCGTACCTATAATAATTATGTATCTGTATGAAAGAGTATAATTTGTAGAAAAAAATGTACTAAGCAATGGACAGCCTGACAAAAAATTTGGTGCTGTTTCTATGTGTTTATTTGCTATTTTGAATATCCACAATAAATTATTTGTTTTTAAAATTTTCATTAAGTACCTAGTTAGTTCATTCACGAATAATTGTTTAAAATTTTAAGGACATATTAAACTTATAGGGCAGTCAAATAAAGACTGTTCTGCATTGCTTAATATTTCAAAACACAACAAAACAATAATGTATAATTACATTTTATTTATTTTCTGCATAAATACTTGCTTTAAATTACTGACATTTATAGGAAAATCAATCAAATCAAAAAAGAAAGCATATGTTTTATTTAGGCATTTTTTCCATTATGCATACACACTTTATAACTGACTGTACATATCTATCTATCTATACTAATATTATAAAGCTAAAGAGTTTGTTTGTTTGAACGTGCTAATCTCAGGAACTACTGTTCGGCTTTGAAAAAATATTTCAGTGTTGGATAGCCTATTTATCGAGGAAGGCTATAGGCCTGAGCGAAGTCGGGACGGGCTGCTATGATAAACTTCTAAAATATGTACCTAATACACATATGCTCCCAGTCCTCAAATCTTGTTACAGATGATAAGCATAGCTACTCTTCTATTGAATTATGATGTAAATTACGAAAATGATAATGTATTAAAAGGTTTGTTTTCGAAATGACTCAAAAATAGAAAACAAAGAACCATAATGAAGTCTATGTTTATACTGGTAAACTAGAAATTGGAAATTAATAAAAATTACACATAAAAAAGAAAGGAGAAAACGCTGTCTCCACCAGAAAGCGGTATGAAATAACCATGTCTGAATGAAAATATTAAACTTTTCCTCGTTACTAATCACTTAGGCAGTAGGGGGTATTTATAATCTTACAATAAACAATTTTATCAGCTAGGAGTGGAGCAATCACTTTATAAACAAACAAGTTGCTATGAGGACATCGGAGTAAGTTTCCACTGAAGTTTTTTAGGATTACCGGATCCTGTATAAGCTCTGAGTTTGAATTCTTTTTGTAAAAAATAAAAATCATGAATATATATTAGTAGTTTATGTACTTGAGCTATTGATAAAATTTGCTCTACATATAATACACTAGCTGTGCCCGCGACTTCGTCCGCGTGGAATAGTTATTTTGGGAATCATGGGCGAGCGCTCATCATACGGCGCGTGTGAATTTTGTTTCAGAGTTATTTTAAAATTGTATTATCTTATAAGATGTTTATTGAAATAAGGTGATGTCAAAGACACATTTAAATACTCTTAATCAATAACACATTTATTTGGATACAACTCTGACAAATAATTTGTAATAATGCATTAATTTCGACCAAATTTGATTTTCATAAAAATGGTTATTGTGAGTTAATCTTAAAAGATAGACATATACTGTCGCGGACATTTTTTTAGATAATTTAAAAAGGAATAATTCTTTCATACATATTTTTTGGGTATCTCGAACGGTTTTCGCAGCGCACGCAACGGAAGCCCTCAAAGATCAATAATTTTCCCCGTTTTTTTCCACATTTTCGGCTGTTTTTTCGCTCCTTTTAGTCGCAACGTGATGTTATATAGCCTAAAGCCTTCCTCGATAAATGATCTATCCAACACGAAAAGAATTTTTCAATTAGAACCAGTAGTTCCTGAGATTAGCGCGTTCAAACAAACAAACAAACTCTTCAGCTTTATAATATTAGTATAGATTTTTCTCCCTAACTTTTTTGCGCCAAACTATCTTTCTGTTTCTCCCAATGATTGACTGGTAGAATGCTCTTTAGAATTTAGTTTGCCAATTGTTATAATTATTTGTTATTGTGAAACAAATTTAAAAAAATAGAAATTTTAAATAAATCAAAAGAGTAACTATTACAGAAGTATTTTTGACTTACATTTGAAAGCACCAGGGTATGCTATAGAAAATATTAGGGCTATAACTAGAGCAACTGTCGTCTGACCTCCATAACCCTTTTTATATATATATAAATAAAAACAATAGAAACATGGTCCAGAGTGTTAGTGGTCAACACAGATATTTCTCGCCGCCTAATAGAACTTACTGATAGCGAATAGTTATTGTCTCATGAGTGGAATTGGTTTTAAACAGCGCCACTTGATTTTACAACTTTAATTCAATTACTAATTATTGAGTGAACCTTCGGGTTTGGGTTTCCCAGTCACATTTTAATTTATTTTAGGCTTAGATGCTCATAAATTTAAAGATACGTAGGTTAAAATGTTTATTTTTGTTTTTACCTACTACTAATCATTGTAAAAAATCTGATGTAATTCAGTCTTTGTTTCATCATCTAAACTATGCAATTTTGTTCAACAGAAAAATCCAGGCAAAACAGAAAACAAAGTTGAAAAAATGTGGGTAGTTTCTATTACTTACTCAATAGAAATCTTCAATTGAAGCCAGATTACTATAATCATCTTAATTCATTTTCAAAAATACACAATATACAATAATACACAATAAACAAATTAAATAAAACAAAATAATATATAATACTCTACCTGCAAGTAAGATTCCATTTTTACAATAAAATAAATGTCAAGTTTATATGTACAATAAACAATACCAAAGGCTCCTCACAGTTTCACAAGTCAAACTGATACGAGTGTCGAATGAAGATGTCTTAAAAGTTCTGATGCCACATAAGCAAGATTTGCAATAACTATAGACGCATAATATTGTTATTGGGTTGGAGATGACAGTCGGGTCATTGTGAGGACATCTTATCAGTAGGGACTAACAAGTCCGCAGGGGGCCACTTACGTCTTTATCAGCCGACTTCTTTAGGTCAAGGGGCACAGTCGTATCTATTGCCCACCCATCAGTGAACGCTTCAAGCTGTGAAGTAAATTATATTTTTATAATCTGTGCTTAGAAGACATCAAGGAAATAATAGTTGTTCAGGTTACTTACATCGTTTTTTGTTGAGCCTTGCTTAGGTACAGATTTATTTTCATTGGTTTTCAGTCTCTCAGAGTTCCCTTCAATTTGTTTTGACATAATTAGCAGTTTACTTTCTTTCTGATAACATAACAACTTTAAATATATTATTTATGAATACCTCACTGTGTTTCTAATTCTGATCATGGGGTACTCGATAAAATAAATTAATAATTTTCGCCGCTTTGTTGAAAAATAAATATAATAATGAGTGTTAAACATTTCTCCTTGAAACATGAAAATAACAATTAATGATTATGACATTTCTTACTGTCGAATAGTATTTTGGTGATTAAATTTTCACGTGTTTTCAGTTCCTTTGACACTATGAAACATTTTCAGGAATGAAATAGCCAATAACAAATCAAAATGAACTAATGGCAAACAAAACAAGGACATTTTTTAGTCATTCATTTTCAAAATAATCGCGATTTGCGATTTCACGAATCACCTCAGACCAAAAATCTAAAATACCAAAAAAAAACGTCATTATGACTTTGACATTTTTCGGGTTGTTTCTTTTTCCTTTTTTTTTGGCCTATTACTTGACGTATTTAGCCAGTAGCAAACATTGAAAAAGGAACCCATTTATAGGAAAGACACGATTATTTCCGTGTTTCGATTTCCATGCTCTTTGGTAGCAAGTAAAGGTTAAAAATTAACTAAATGGATATTAAGTCAACTCAAGGCAAAAATTTAAGTTAGGTATTGATCAGATTCAGTACACCAACAATGGGTTCTCATGTTTGCATCTTGTTGCAATGGAGAGGCATAAAACTTGCGTCTGACCAACGCAGAAAAGCGCTCTACCCTCCATGACTAAGCGCAGCCGCGGCGCTTGATGCAGCATCGATGGAGTCGCAGAAGAAGACGAGTGTTGGTAGTCGGTATGGCGATGCGCCGCTCTTCCTATCCTCTGCGATATCTGCGACCAATTTACAGTGGGCCTCAGTCGGTCATTTGCTCGACTTGAGACAGGACCTTTCGTGGGTGGCAGTAGGGGGATCTGAAACTCAACCGTCCATTGCTCAAGCTGTCCGGGTTTTACCCAAGCGGGACATTTTGGCTCTCGCCCCGCTGGCTGCTTGCGAAATCTTTCCATAGAGGGGTTCGTGAGAGTAAAGCTCTATAAAAACTGACGCGGATCCCGCGTGACATAGAAGCGCATTCTTATTTCTGTGGGAGCCGGGGAGGGGCTGACGATGATCGACCAAGCTATGGTAGGTATAAAGCAGCAAATGGCATTTGCGGACGTGACAATGAGATGACACCGTGAGATTTTTTACGAATGAGTGCAAAATCGATATTGGTAGATAATAACCTTCGTAAACTTTGGAGATAACTCCAAAAATACTGATCAAATTTTTTTAATAATAAGTAGGAAATCTATTACAGGTCACTAGGAACATTTAGAAAAACTTTTCTTTAATTGGGTAGAGATCAAGAGGTCACCCAAAACTGAAACCTCTATATTTTAAAAAATCTACATCTACACTTCTACACTAATATTATAAAGAGGAAAGATTTGTATGTTTGTAATGAATAAACTCAAAAACTACTGAGCCGATTTCAAAAATTCTTTCACCATTGGAAAGCTACATTCACCCTGAGTAACATAGGCTATATACCGCAGGTGGAGCTGCGGGAAACAGCTAGTAGTTATTAATATAAATATTTAGTTATAATAATATTAATACATACTTATACAATAATGTCTAAGTACATTCTGTGACAAATTTGAAGAGCTCTATAGTCGAGCGTGGGTATCCGTAGCGAATGCGCGTGTCAAGCAACGACAAGACGCGACCATTAATGAATTGGTCACCATTTTGTGGCATTTTCTATCTCAAGCTCCTCCGTGCTTCGGAAGCCGTTGGTCCCGTTTGTTATCGATGGATAGCAGTCGTTAGGTTGTGTCAGATGCCGTTGGGCAGCCAGAAAAATTCTGACAGTGTTGGCCACTAACACACCTCGGGTCATGTTCCTGTTGGTCTGGTTTCCCTGTAAAAGGGGTTACGGAGGTCAGACGGCAGTTGCTCCATTGTAATAACCAGTTCCGAAAAATCTAGGACCATGACTTACAGGCTCCGAACCGTAAGCTGACGAGGCAACTAGGAATACACGTTAGGGTGATGATGACATTCTGTGTCAAATTTCAACTTCATCGATCGTCTAAATTCGAAGAAGTGATCCTGATGATATGTCTCTGTCCCATTGTTTCCTTGTAACCTTGATAAAGGTACGTCCTTAAATTCGTCTTTTTTGCGCTAAGTACCTTTGGGTGATTATGGTACAGTGGGAAAGGAACGTCATTGTTCCTTTCTCAGTGTTATGGTGTCATTAGGTAGGTCCAAATTGTAAAATAAAAATAGTTACTCCAAAAAGTAAAACATTTTTTTTCCTTTACATGTCAAGTGTGGTTTAAAATTATAGGGATTACCTTAGATTAATATAGCGCCGCGGAGACCAATTATTAATCTATGGGGATTACAAAAATATAATAAATAAAGTTTAAAAGTGTTTTGGTATGCGAAATCCCAAATTTATCTACTTATTCTGCTGTCGTTTTTGAGGCAGGTATTGTGGGTGTACCTAGTTAGTACGGAACTTTATAATTGAGTTATCCCCAAAACAGTTGATCCTCATGCTAATTAAGTACTAACTTCTGTACCGAGAGTCCAAATAAGTAAAGTCCTAGTTTTTTTGTAACAATTTACTATAACAGAATTGATAAAATAACGACATCTCTAACGAAAAAATATCGATCAGACATTTTATTTATTTATTTTACTTTATTCGGAGAACATACAGTCTTCAATTTCAACAACAATACTACACATTATCTAATGACCATTTACATATTCTCGCATTTATGAATCTATATAGCTTGTCTGATTTGTATACAATAGAAAAAAGAAATATAAAAAGACAAACAGGTTTACAGGTTAAAATTAATTGAAAACAAGGAAAAAGTTTCTTTCACCCATACAAGAACTTAAACACAATTTAGGGTCGAAAAAATATGTTCTGTTTTCACTTATTTTTTTATTGAAAGTTAATTGAATTGAAATAGACTAAAAGTAGCTAGTAGTAGTTTTTTTAAGTACCTACATAACGTTCTAAAAAACAACCATGCTTCCGACGAAATAAAGATATTAGAATAATAAAAAATAATTGAACAATATATTACATAGTTTTGCTAAAGTGACAAAATCTAGAATGCCGCTAACGCGAATTATCGACAGTGTGTTGTGATTCTATCTCGAAAATTATTTTCTCGAACGACTATATCACATAAAATTTCGAAAAATAACTTTCGGTTTCTATTAATAAATAGCGCATGGTATGTATCTTCTGTAAGGGCTAAGTATATCCAGCGTTAAATTATGGTCAATTGTTTGAAGATTTTCAGTTAATAAAAAATAAAGTAAGTAGTAAGGTCGCTCAATGACCAAGTCCGTATAGGTACGTAAGCATTACTGCGTTTGTGTTGTTTATTATGTGAGCGATATCGTATTTTTAGTCAATACATGTTGTCTATAATATATATATGTCGTAACATAAGCCGTAGCTTATGACCGAAGTGCGGCTACATTTAAGATTAGCCGGCATCATTTCGGCTAATCTTAAATGTAGCAGACCCCTGCCGGCTAAACTTAAGTTTAGCCGCCATCATTTTGGCTAAACCTAAGTGTAGCCCACAAGAGGTGTAGCCGATCTCTGTTGGCTAATCTTAGGTGCAAGATTATTTTTATCTATTTATGACTGATATTTTTGATTAACCTAAGTAAATTAGATAGGATCCAAATAGTCTATAGACATTTATAAGACGAGTTGAATTATTTGCGTGTTGCCGACCTCAAACCATTTTGTAGGAAAATAAGCATACTGCCCGCCAGATGGTAAGAGGTCAAAATACCTGCAACATCTGAATTGTTACCCGTGCATTGCCGACCCTTAACCAATTTAGTAGGCAAATAGGCATACCCGCACTTAGGTCATAGGCTGTAACATTTATATATAAGGTGAATTCAAATTAAGTACAAATACTTTCAGGCCTAAATAATTAAGTCATATAAAACAGATTTATGTTGGTTTCATAAATTTCTACACGCTAGATTTTGAGAAAATTGAACTTTTATGTTTTACTGAATAGTAATAATTACGATATCCTGTAGTGGTTTTCCTTTTTTTGTTTTACTTCTATTTTGCTGGCAATACTGGCACTCTAGTCTAGCCAGCCGTTCCCGAGTTTTGACGTGCCTAACATTTACAATTTGTTTATATATAAATACACGCTTTTTCCCGCAGCTCCGCCTGCGTCAAAAAGTGGCCTATGTTTGACCCCGGGTCTTCAACTATATTTATACCACATTTTATCAAAATCGGTTCAGCGGTTTGGCCGTGAAAGCGTAACTGACAGACAGAAAGACAGACAGACTTTCGCATTTATAATATTAGTATGGAAAATATAGAGAGATGTGAACGCTGAGTTTGACAATCATAAATAAGTATTTATCATTTCTGACTTGACAAAATTAAAATTTTAATTTCTTAAAACCGTTTACCATCGTACTTGTCGTCATTGGCAGGGAATTCATCCTCATATATATATCCTAATACAAAGGATCGCGTACAGTGCACTATAAGAAAAACTTTCTGTCGCGTACCTACCTACGCTGAGACTATGGAATGAGCTCCATAACATGGTTTTCTCGAGAGATTACATTATGCGTTTTTTTTTCTTTTTTTTTATACAACGAAATAGGCAAACAGAAAGATAGTGAAAGTATTTCTAAAGGGTCGGCAATGCGCACGTGATGCTCCTGGTGGTGTCCATGGCTGCGGTGACCGCTTACCATCAGGTGGTCCGCATGCCTTTTTGCCTACTTATTGTTTAAAATCTACTGAAAGAAAATTAAAAAATAAGGAAGGCCTCAAAGAACCATCCAAGGCCGTAAAACGTTTCAAAAATCGAACCACTTCCTGCTTGCCACAAAAAAACTAAATCGCTCCAAAAATAACGTACACATGGACACATTAAGTGGTAAGGACTTTTGGCGGGAAGCTGTCAAGAGCAGTACCGGCACTGTATTTTATTTGCCATAATTTGTGTTTTTTTGAGTGTTTGTGGCTTTGTGCATAATAATAGTGGATTATTATTCGCAAAGTGTTCGATAATAGCGTGAGTGTTGGGAAGTGATACAGTTTTTGATTTATGTGATTTTCATGCTTGTTGCTAAAAGCTCCTAAATCGCTAAGTGCAGTTTTTCTACCACTTCACTTAGCCTGATTCTTCTGACTAGACTTGACTACCGACTAGACTTTTAAACTTGACTAGGACTTGACAAAACCACACTGTAGGACTAAAAAAGATTGAAAAATTAAGAAGGGCTGTAAAGGTCTTGTATCCATGGCCGTAATATCCATTATTAAAAAAATAAATGTAAATGTAAGGTAACAACACTAAAAATCTTCTCTTTATAAAGTCGGTTAAAACAAAACAGAAATTTTCTGAAGGTAGGTTCGAAAATCATGTGTACTTATCTATTATGTATTTTTGAAATTTATATTATTATATTTTAATTCGAAAGATGAGAAAATAAACAAAGGCCTTTAAATACTCGTATTAGAAAAAAATATATCCTGCCGCGCCTACAAAAAAAACGCTCCCTCCTTTGAAAAAAATACAGCCGAGTTATGTACCTTTTTGAGGGTCAGTTAAAATGTCTAATTAATTTCTGGACGCAGCATTTGAATTAATTAAAACTATGAAAAAAATCATCCGTACGTGCCATGTAGGTACTTATTACTTACCTGAAAAAAATTACCAAAAGCCTTAAATAACTCTTTCCAGGCCCGTAGACACCCGCATCATCTGGAGTATCATGTGTGCATGCCGACCCTTAAACAAGTTAGTAGGCAACTATGCATAATAAGGCCCGCCTAATAATGAGATTCCACAGTAGTCTATAGACAGCTACAACACCTGGATAGTCACATGCGCATTGCGGACCATTAAACAAGTTTATTGGGCAAACAGGCATACATCCTGTATCCACACCTGGAAGGTCACGTGGGAACGCAAACAGTCATACGGCTCGCTTAATAGTAAGACGTCATAGGAGTCTACAGAGATCGGCTCACGGGATCGGCTACACCTTGGTTCAGCTGAAACAATGCCGGCTCAACTTAAGTCTAGCCGAAGTTAACAGACTGCTAGAACTGAGACCACGCCACCCTTAAAGATTAACTTTACGATGACAAAATATCTTCAAGTTGGTCCCAGTAAATAAGTAGAAAAAATATTCGTGGTTTAAATAAAAAAAATATTATTTGTTTATTTGAACAACATGATCAACCAGTTATTTATATTTTACTAGTATTATAAAGAGGAAAGATTTGTATTTTTGTGTGTATGTTTGTAATGAATAAACTCAAAAACTACTGTGCCGATTTCAAAAATTCTTTCACCATTGGAAAGCTACATTCACCCTGAGTAACATAGGCTATATACCGCAAGCGGAGCTGCGGGAAACAGCTAGTATTTTATAACTAAACAACCCGACCGATTGCATTAAACATTTCAGGAGAATAGACTGAAAGTGTAAAACCTTCTATTTTTGAAAGTCGGTTAAATACAACTAAAGCTATTTTTATACCAGGTGTATTTTAACGTTTTCTATATAAATTCCGCATATCTGCAAAATCCGACTAACGGCTTTAGAATTATTAAGAAATATACTTATTTGTTTTTACCTTAATGCAAATACCTTAAAAAACTACTGAACCGATTTTGATGTCAAACGAACTTAAAAATTCTATGTAATCTCCTATAACCATTCACCATCTGAATTTCATCCAAATCGGACTAACGGCTCGAGAGTTATCGCGGAACATACACCGAAACATGCATATATACGAGTACAAACAATGTTTTTCTTTTTGCCCCAACTTGATTTGAGTCAAATACTAATGTCAGGATTAAGGAAGAAATAAAATGCAACATTCTGATTTAATTATAACTTATTTAATCTACGTACTTCCACAAAGCTACATAAACTTTATGAAACTTACTTAAGTATATTAACCAACGTATATACCTATTAAGAAAATATTGGTACAATAAATGTCTTTTTAAAACCATTAGGGGATCACAGTGTGAACTAACAATATTATATATGGAATGATTAGTAATTTCTCAATAATATAAATAATGGAATATAGAAAACTTAATTATGTATAACATTTTTTACACTTTTGAAAAAAAATATATCCCCTAAGGTGGTCAATGAAGGCACAAGTTTTAGTAAGTAATTACATAATTTAATATGTAAAAGAATCCATTAATCTAACAATTGTACTGTTTAATGTAGATCATAATTATAATGCGAAAAAATTGGCACAATTATTAGAAGAGATGTATTTCAAGAAGCTCTGATAAAAAGTATTTATAATAAAATACTAGCCGACTTATAACAAATAACTACTTACTTACATTCAAACAAATAATTATCAACATTTAGTAAGAAAAACAGCACAAAATTATATTCCAAAATGGAATGACTCTGGAATGATTTTAACAATAGGTTATTAAATGCTTGCTGAGATAGCGACTAACTAGTAATCTTAATGCCAAAGAGATTCGTAATTGCTTTTACATAAATGTGGTCTTTGAGTAATTCATTCGTAAGTCTTCTATAGTGTTCAATTTATCAGATCTACTAGATCTATTATATAATTTTGACATGAATAATCCTTAATTTCTATTTATTGACAAATACGCCTTGTCATCTACTTACTGTTTAAACAGGTACAAAAATTGACCTTTATCATCGTAGGTATACCTACTTACATAGAATTTTTCTTTTGTGCTGTGATAAAATATAGTATGTTTAGTCACGTATTTATTTAGGTATATAAATTGACTTCGTAACAATAAACCACACAATAATTGCTCAAACGTATATAAAGTACATTGTAGTGTTCTAAATAATTGTCAACTCTTGCACCTACTTAATAAAATAATGTCAATATTCCCACTCCGCCAAATTTAGCCGTTAGCCCGCAAAAATTGAGGCAGGTGGCGTCAAGCGTACCCAGTTTTTGTGCAGCTATCTCTTTCTGCCTTATTTCGTTTTCGGAGACGGCCTAACAAAAAGTAAGCAGCCCTTCGCTGACTACTCGTATGAAGGGGTAGAGCTATTTACATGTGCCTTGTGTTGCCGAAGTTTATACCGCTCTGGTTGGCACCTTTGTTTGAGCCGTATTGGAGTGAGATGACTCCCTGGCCAGCCCTCAGTTGTTCCTCGGAGAAGTTCCGCACATTCTTCTCGGCTTCTTTGGGCCCTATTGATGGCTTTCCAAAACTTCCGGCCTGTAATGTAAACGATGGAGTTAGTTAGCAACATTGTATTTCGAAATGACTAAAGACACTGATACCTATTGGACTTGTTCGAATATTTGACGTGACCATTAAAATGAGTTTTGATGACTATAATCATAACTTTTTAAGCTTAATTTTAATGATTTTGTTTTCTACCCAAGTTTGGAATATCCATACTAATATTATAAATGCGAAAGTCTGTCTGTCTGTGTGTTACGCTTTCACGGTCAAACCGCTTAACGGATTTTGATGAAATTTGGTATGAATATAGTTAAAGACCCGGGGTCAAATATAGGCTACTTTTTGATGCAGGCGGAGCTGCGGGAAACAGCTAGTGTTATATATAGTGGAACTATAAGTCGGTATTTAACATATTTAAAAGCAATAAAAATTGGAATAAACGTGTTATTTTATAATTTACGTGGTTTTTGTGCAACGAATCTTTATGTGCCGTTACTACAACTTCATCGAATATTACATTACTTCGAATATTATTTCTGCGATAGCCAATTACACTCTGTTTTTCCCCATCAAATTATTGTTTATTATTATTTCTAGGTGAATTATTATTTAAAAAAATATGATTGCAACATTACTAATTGAACATCACAGTTTCGTCCGCCGTGATGAGTATACTTTTATATTTACTAGCAGGTCGTCCCGACTTCATCCAGGCCTATAACCTTATTCGATAAATAGGCTACACATAAATATTTTTTTAAATCAGACCTTCAGCTTTATAATAAATATAATAATAATATATAAATATAGAAGTATAGATTTACTAGCCTCATATTCCTGAAGAATTCGGCAAAAATATTTATTTCAAAATCCGACCTGTTTTAAAGAGATTCGGAAAGCTATGCCAATTTAAAAAAAAACATCTACTTTTTAACTTAAGTAGGATACGTAATAAACATAGAGAAAGGAAAATTTCAGACTCCGACAGTTGTTTGGAGGTGATTGTACCTTTCTACCGAGCGACTGAAGGCAGATGACAACAGAATTGAGGTTCTGCCTCTCCCAAAGGTCCACAGTCTGGAAGGTCTCCTGCGCAGGCACTCCCAGCTGTCTGGCCGCTTCGAGGAACGCATTGATGTTCTCCATGCATTTGAATGCCATCTTAGATTCATTCACTTTCTTCACCAAGCCCGGCTGAATGTTGTTTACTAGCCTAAAAGTAAAAGGTTTTATGGTTACAAATGTCATCACCACTCAGCCGAGAGAAATAAAAAAAAGAGTTTACGTCCGCAACTGTAAGCTGAAACTTTTATTTTACTTCATGGAGGTAAAAAAAGACATCGCATCTTTTCGGACCCTGTGCATTCAAGTTATTTAGCAAAATGCTAACCATGTAGTAGTTTTAGGTAGAAGAACTATTGAATCCTACATCTTTTTCAATGGCTTTTATAAGTGAACAAGAAAGTAGTCGGAAAACAGGATACTTACTTAGATAGATAGTAATTAGCCAAGTATAAAATTCTATTATCTGTGATAGTACTATTAGAATTGCGTTTAGCGGATAACAGTTAGATACATGGGAAGAATTAAGTATAGTTTTTGATTATTTACAATTATTTTATGATTTTAATAATCAAAAGGTATATGCATACTATTCTTTCCTACTTTTACGAGAAAAAATAAATAATGCAATTTCGGATAAATTCGGATTTATCTTCATCTAACAAACTCACTTGCAAAGAAGAGTGCCGTCCTTGAGGACCTCATAGAAGTTGTCCATATCACCAGAGGTGTTCTCTGGCTCGTTCGTGATCTGCTGGATCCAGTACAGACATTCTGATGCCAACTCCTCGCTGTATTTGCTGTTGATCTGGAATTAAAGTTTTTTTTAATAAGTTCCACGTATGTTATTTTTCTTACAATACAAATATATGGCTGTGAAATTGAACCCAATTGGAGCTTCAGATTAATGCCTGGTTAAAACATATTTCCTATAAATTTTGATAATTCGGTCTAAAAAATTTCGAGATACTGTGTTCGATAATTTATGTGATCGAATTTGTATTTTCAAATATTTTCGTTGTATTATTTTTAGTAAGTAGATCAAAAACATTATAGCAGATTGCAAGAAAGTAAGTCAAGCGACAGTCAGACTACCTACATTTATACCTTTTTTTTTTAACAATTATACCTTTTTTTTAAATTTCCTTTTCAATGAATTTCTCGCGACATACAATGTGCAACATTTCATAACATTTCAGGACTCACCGGAAGTCGATATTATGCGAACATTTGGCGAGTATTACAACAATATACCAACTACAAGATTACCTTATCTCTTGGTTCCGGGTATTTTTAAAATAAAAATTATACAAAAGTTGAGTCCTGTTAAATTTCGAATTATTTAGGGCTTGATTGAGTAGGAAATATTTATTGCTCTACAGATTTTGTGCCTAGTTGAATGTCATATGAAAAAGGATTATTTAATATGCAGAGAAAAGCAATATTGATGAAACTACCTTTCAACAAATTTTGTTAAGACAACAGATTCAAATACAGCCTAGAACGAAACCGGAAAATATCTTTGCAATAAAGTTTAAATAAATAAATAAAGAGACTCGATGGAGTCCTCAATGAACAGGTGCCCTATTTTTGAAAGGTATGACTTATACCTATGTCGAATAAAAGTCGTTCGATATTGAACAAAAATCCTTCGGTTTAGAACATAAATTATTCGATTCGCCGATTTTGCGTGAATTACACTTCTCAAAAATAGCACTCTGATGATGAAATTGTCAATAACAAAAAAGCGTGTAATTTCCATGGGAGCGTGTCATGGGAAAGCAAAGCCGTAAACTTTAGCATTTGCTTGATTACTTATTTATGGGCCGAGTGCGAGTTCCAAAACAATAACTTAAAACTATACGAGGTAAACAATAATAAAACTTGATTGGAGAATCCATTATGTACCTACATGTACTAAGTAATAACATTAACAGCTGCTCTAGTTAGATAGTTATGAATACTCATTTCTGTTTGTTGCTTTATCAAAAATTTTACTGTTAGAAAATGCTTATGCATTAATTCTTCCCTTCAAACCATTAAATCATCATTGATTCTTGTTTGGAAATAAAAATTAAAAATAAATCTATACTAATATTATAAAGCTGAAGAGTTTGTTTGTTTGTTTGAACGCGCTAATCTCAGGAACTACTGGTTCGAATTGAAAAATTATTTTTGTGTTGGATAGATCATTTATCGAGGAAGGCTTTGGGCTATATACCATCACGTTGCGACTAATAGGAGCGAAAAAACAGCCGAAAATGTGAAAAAAACGGGGAAAATTATTCATCTTTGAGGGCTTCCGTTGCGTGCGCTGCGAAAACCGTTCGAGATACCCAAAAAATATGTATGAAAGGATTATTCCTCTTTAAATTATCTAAAAAAATGTCCGGGACAGTATATGTCTATCTTTTAAGATTAACTCACAATAACCGTTTTTATGATAATCAAATTTGGTCGAAATTAATTGCATTATTACAAATTATTTGTCAGAGTTGTATCAACATAATAATATTAATCTTTATACAAATAAATGTGTTAATGATTAAGAGTACCTATTTAACTGTGAACAAAACTGTCTTTGACATCACCTTATTTTAATAAACATCTTATAAGATAATACAATTTTAAAATAACTCTGAAACAAAATTTACACGCGCCGCATGATGAGCGCTCGCCCATGATTCCCAAAATAACTATTCCACGCGGACGAAGTCGCGGGCACAGCTAGTAACATATAAAATCAAAATAATTGTTTCACTCTATCATATTTTACATATTTATCACATACCTACTAAATACCAATTTATAGTTGACATTTAAGGACTATTCAAACTGGCGCGAATCTCGCGCAACTGGCGGACTGGCGGGATGCTAGTCGCTCGCGCCGATTGCGTCATACAACACTTTTTTGCAAACTTAAGCTTGGTGCAAAGTCCTCAAGTCAAATATAACATGCGACTGCTCAAAAAGTTACCTACATTGTCATGAAAGTAACATTACCTATATAAAAACTGTCCAAACTTCAAGATGCACACGCGTTAGCTACGAATCATCATCATCTCGCGTCCCGTGCGCGACCATTCTCGTCAGTTTGAATGGCCAGGCGAGCGAATTTTTCGCGGCTGGTCGCGTCCTATCAGGCGAACGGAATTCGCGTCAGTTTGAATAGAACATCTTAGTAAGTACGTTTACTTCTTGTTGATAACTACCAAGCCATATTATAATAACGAACATCGTTTGTTAGGAAGGCGTGATGACGTCATTTGTAAAGGATTCAAGACGTGACTCAGTCGTGTGGACGGTCTCACAAAAAACTCGAGGTTCAACGGTGGGTTTCGAATTCCACTAATGTGATTCAATATTAGCAATAAGTGTATTGCTAATGACGTCAGTTCTAGAACATTCGTCATCGTCTTCGCTATATTTTGGAGCTGGCTCTGCATTTCAGCTCTTTACATTCTTCCTTAGTTGGAATTGTTAATTCAAATATTACGTTCAAAACAATTTTTGGTTTTTATCGGTTATCTTTGCAAAATTATTAATAATACAAAGAATTGGTTGATCTAAGCAGGAATAACAAAAGACTATAAAAAATATTGCCAATAGATAGGAAGGTGCATACAAACAAACCTCAAATACTTACAACAAGTTACTGCATCTGATTATAATTATGATCAACATCCTCGCACTTTATACCTCGTGCATTTCCCTGATAGATAAGTAATAATATCTATACTAATATTATAAAGCTGAAGAGTTTGTTTGTTTGAACGCGCTAATCTCAGGAACTACTGGTTCGAATTGAAAAATTATTTTTTTGTTGGATAGATCATTTATCGAGGAAGGCTTTAGGCTATATAACATCACGTTGCGACTAATAGGAGCGAAGAAACACTCGAAAATGTGGAAAAAGCGGGGAAAATTATTCACCTTTGAGGGCTTCCGTTGCGTGCGCTGCGAAAACCGTTCGAGATACCCAAAAAATATGTATGAAAGAATTATTCCTCTTTAATTTATCTAAAAAAATGTCCGCGACAGTATATGTCTATCTTTGAAGATTAACTCACAATAACCGTTTTTATGATAATCAAATTTGGTCGAAATTAATGCATTATTACAAATTATTTGTCAGAGTTGTATCAACATAATAATATTATTCTTTATCCAAATAAATATGTTATTGATTAAGATTATTTAACTGTGAACAAAATTGTCTTTGACATCACTTAATTTCAATAAACATCTTATAGGATAATACAATTTTAAAATAACTCTGAAACAAAATTCACACGTGCCGCGTGATGAGCGCTCGCCCATGATTCCCAAAACAACTATTCCACGCGGACGAAGTCGCGGGCACAGCTAGTGACTTGATAAAGCTATTTAAATCGTTAGAATTAATAAATATCTTTTTTTATCCTAGCACGTAGGTATTCCTAGTTGCGTTGTCACCTTACGCTTCGGAGCCTAGGGTACGCTCATGATCCTAGATTTGGCAGTACTGGTTTATTACACTGGAGCGACTGCCGTCTGACCTATGTAAGCCTTTTTAATAGGGAAAACAAAACCAGACAAATAGGATCATCAGTTGGGCAGACCCACGGCTTGACGTGCCTTTCGAAGCACGGAATCTTTATTATCAGACAATCAGGTAATCCAAGCCTGTAATGTCCGAACCAAACTGGAAACAACTAAAACAAATCGAACCCTCTGGTCAAAGACGTCTTAACCACTAAACCACAGAGGCAGTTATAATTATTTAATATATTGCTGCCAAATATGATAAGCCGTAGGAGGTCAATGAATTTCTCATCTTCTAGGCGGGCTGAATTGATACGGTCTGGTGGTTTGGTGCTCATTAATATTCTATAGGGTTATCTAATTTGTGTTCTAAGTCAGAGGAAGTGAGGCCCTGTTGCTATCGTACTATTGAAATTTTAATATTGGCCTATATTCATCATGTATTATTATTATTCTTTCAACGTTTTTCCTGTGGTGTGGTTTCTTTAACCCAATTTTAAGTGTCTTATTATGTCGTCGGTTAACCCGTTAACTAATTTTATATTTAGTTTAAATATATATATATATATATCCATGTGTTGATCTTGTGTTGTGGTCATCCACCGTATTATCGTTATTATGATACAAATTATAAAAGCAGCCTTTAGTGCAAACCATTGCTACTACATTAATAAAATTAAATTGATTACTATTAACATTACTAATAACAATTTATATCATGAAACTATAAAACTGAGATATTTCGCACGTAACATGCCAATCATAACAATAGTAATGTAGACGTTTACCAGCAGTGTATTACTCAAAGGGATGTCATGTCATGACTACGAACTGAAATTAGGCAGATAATTTTACGAAATTTATGTGGGAGATATCATCTAAGGATAAATTTTCCAAAATTGTCAATAGTAATGGGAGCGAAGCTACGCTCTTAAAAGTAGTAGCACAGACAGAAGACGATGATGATAATGTTGAATTTCTTGCAATATAAATAATTTAAAATATATATATGTATATCCTTATGGAACCCTTTAAGCACGATCAAGCTGTGAAATCAGTTACAAGTAGGTAAATAATCAAAAAATTTTGAATTATTTAACCTACCAAAATTGCGAAATAGTTTATCAAATCATGTTTGTCAAACCACGTTAGAACTGCAAGGTCGTTGGGAGAATTAACTCCGATAGCACGTATCAGACTCGTTAGTTAACCAACATTTTAATTTACTTTTATCAATACTTGCATTAAACCTACCTATTTCATACATTAATTTATGTTATCAATCCCCGAACTGTGGTTTCTAATAATTTTTAATTCATTTTATTTTGATCGACGAGCGTTCGATCTCGTTCAAATCAATATAGCAAACTGTTTCATTTTATTCTGGTTTAGTACTTTGATAGCTCAATTTGAGTGTTAATTTAATTAATTTGTGTGTCTTTCTGACAATTTTTCGAACGGAACTTGCTAAAGCCGTTATAAGCCTAAATAAGTAACAAATATTCATGCATTTGCTTTTATTATGATAAACAAGATCAGACTACTTTAATGATCAGCACCAGATGGCGAGAGGTCAACATTCAAGACGGACGTTAACTCAACCATGACGATAATAAGGCATTCATTGCTAATATCCCAGCTATACATGGAAAAGAAACGGTTGCAGCCATAAATAGCTATGATTCAGTGTCAACGAATACAGATATTACGTCACACGGGTCAGAGAGATAGATAATGTTGATAACCAACCAACTGGGCGCTTAGTTTAGGTTAGTTAAATTCATTCTGATCTACAACAGTTACTATTTATATGCTGTATTGCACTGTAAAGTAAAATTAAATACAAAAGATGTACTTAATTCCTTCAGCCATTCTCTGCGAATCAAACATTGGGACCAAACATTTAACGGTCTTTCGCAATTAACCTTTGTTCTTAGTAGTTCCTTTCGCAGTTCCCTTGAAGGAACTACTGAGACTCTTTGTCTCTGTCTGTAGTTTCTACAATTCGTTTGGTGGAATTGCTGAGCATTCATTGTGTTTGTAGTTCCTTCAGAGGGACTAATTAAGAGACTCATGACTGTTATCCTTTTGAAGGCTAACGAAATAATTTTATTAGGTTGTTTGTGGTGGCGTTTAGTCGTCAGTTACAATCTATACAACTGTCCTGACAGAAGTCACGTTTTTATTATGAGTAAGGTATACATTTGATCAGGAATACAAGCCTGTGATAAAATTGAGGTAAAATGTGACTAAAAATGCTCAACCTTGCAATGAAACATCGACAATGGTTCCAACATTGACTAGTAAGGAAATAAGAATGGGGTCACCATGCGAGGTTGAATCCACGCGGTCAATGCAAGCAATAACAATCAGTTCGCAAAAGGACGCTTTCTGGCACATGCATTAATAATTCTAAATGCACATGATTGCAATTAGAAGGCGTTAAGGTAGTTATTTGGAAAACAATTAAAGAAAGTCAAAGAGTCATCGTGCAATGCTGTTGCTGACATCGTTCGGAAGAGAGAGGTTATTCGCAAGGGGATTGAAGAAAATAGTAATTATGTTTAGTTTACTGATAGATTTGCATTTGAGTCGATTTCTAAACCGTGCATTAATACACATACAATGCAATTTCAATTGTTTATAACGCACCATGTGTGTTGTCAGCATTGAATGTGTTAAAAGAATAGTTACTTTGAAAAAAGTGCTACAATTATTGTTAATTGCTATTTGTTCACCTAATAGTAGTAGTATTTATACAAAGTAATTAGTAGTTGTACAAAGAACCATCACATTAACAGAGGTGGAGTCAGACGTATCGTATTTCAGGTAGGCACCGCAACTTGTGTGGTCTATACAGGCTATGATGCAAGTTTTTCTATTTTGGTCTAGACATGGCTCTATCCAAATATTTCTGAGCAGTTGGTACATATTCGCAGGCAAGAGTTCCGACTTTTAATATAATTTTATTATGTGTGTTTATGGATGGATCGTTTGCCGGTTTATTGACGTGACGATTAATGTATCAAGCATTCTTCTTCGTGTCTTGTCAAAAGTACAATATTTTCTCAGCTCTAAATAGCTACCACAAATTTTCCAGAGACCATTGCAAATCATCTAGACTGCTTTCCATTTAGGTTTATTAAGAACTAGCTGTTTTCCGCAGCTCCGCCTGCGTCAAAAAGTTGCCTATGTTTGACCCCAGGTCTTCAACTATATTCATACCAAATTTCATCAAAATCCGTTCAGCGGTTTGGCCGTGAAAGCGTAACAAACAGACAGACAGACAGACTTTCGCATTTATAATATAAGTATGGAAGTATGGATTTACTGCATAATAGTCACTGAAGTTACCTGCTCTTCATATTATAATTTTCCTATCTTCAGTACGTGTTTCAAAACTTTCATGCCCAAATATTTTATCACTTATTTACCTTTTATTAAATGATTTTGGCATAAAGTTATTAAAGAGAAATTTGGTCAGTTGCCAATCACGACCATATGGTACATACTTGAAAGCAAGCTTTAAGCCATATAAATGTGTAGTGTGTAAAGGCCATACCTTAAAAGGCGAGGTTTCTGTTGCAAGCAAACCATGTCGAGTGAGTCATCGTGTTCAGTATAAAATAAATTCTTTTACTTTAATTGAACATCTGGTATTATTTGCCTTATAATATTGGAGTACTCAAATATCGTGTGACTAATGTTAATTACAACACTATGGTATTTACGACGTAATCTTGTTTAGGTAGGCAAGGCGTGCCTCAAAGCCGAAACAATTGTAGTAGAAATAAGTATACACGTATACGGTTGCAATAATATAATATACGGTTTGTCGAAGACATAATTACATTTAACTAGTTAGGGTTGCATTGCAGCCAGGCAATTGCCCACAAAAATAGTTTACCATGAAAAAGTACACCGAATTGTTTTTCAATTCTGTCAACTTCCACAATGAAGCATTTACATTGACCTAATGTTAAAGATATGTATTCACCTAATAAAGAAGTCCAAAGATTACGTGAAATTTTATCTTTCACTAGCTATTACCCGCGGCTTCTGACACGTGATCAAGGGAAATTGCCAATTAAACCTTCTTCCACCAAGCATGTTTCGCAAACGCTTACGATTCCGGTGCCCTATTTTTGAAATGAAATGTGTTGAAAGTTGTTCGTCTTACCGATTCATCTCACGAATGAATGAACTATTCGATACCGAACGAAAATCATTCGAATCGCCGATATTCCGTGGATCATACTTTTCAATAAAAAAAAAGGGCTCCAGAGCCTGGGGCATGGGATTGAGCGACTGCCGTCACGTAACTCTTTCTATCAGATCAACAGAAACATTACCCAAAATGTATTATTGGCCATCACTGTAATATTTTTCAGACTGCTTAAAGGCCATCTATCGATAACAACCAGGACCAACAGCTTAAAGTGCCTTCCTATCTCGAGCACGCAGGAGCTTGAGATAGAGAATGCCACTAAGAATAGGTCTTAGCTAGATAGCTAGGATAAGGATAAGCATATCTCTTGCTTAGCGCATGCTGAGGACACCCTGTGGAAAACGCTCGGTCGTAGAAAAATAAAACAGCAGAAAGTGAAAATTCTGGACACAGAACATTTGCTTAGGAATTTCGCTTTTTCCTCAGCATCGATAATTATTTTAAAAATACTTAAAACGCTTTCTCGATATGTTCATTGAATGCATATTGAAATTCATAGTAATCTGGGAAGTATGTAACTTCCAGGATTACATGACTTTTCTTTCCTGGATGAAATATCCTCAACGCTTTCTTGTTATTATAGTAGCTTGCATTTTAAATTTCACATTGATCTATTTAGTAGATAAATTTTTACTTGTCCCTCGGGATCCGTATATTTTTCCGGGATAATTTGTACTTAAGATGTTGGCCAAGGTAGGTACATGCCAAATTTCAAGTCAATTTGTCATCTATATCCATAACTATGTCATGTACTAAGAATTTCCAAAAAATATTCAATGTACAAATTCGGCCCGGTTACAGTTTTTTTATATGTATATAATTAGATTAAAGATTAATGTCTATAAATCATTATTATGGATTGTGATATGGCTATTTTTTATAGCAGTTATGATCAAAAATTTGATCAGTCTAGTGGCGAAAATGGCGCGGTTGGTGGTCTGTTTGATTTTGGCTATAGGCGCAGTACAAGGGCGTCATGAGAAATATGAAGGGTATTTTTTTTGTATTGTTCGGACACCAAAATATAACCTCCCAACATTCCCAACGTTCCTACAGACTAGTTTAAATCATATCATTTAAGTCTTTTAATTGTATAAGTGATTATGGATGATTATTGATCCCAGTATCTTTAATTCAGTGTTATCAAAATCAGATATTCTAACAGTTTTCATATTATTTACAGACATCAGCTTTTCAAAGTTGCTGGTCCTCCTGAAAAATTCGCGTCAATTGATGCGTATTTAGATGTTTTGTCTGCTAGTCCCCCTGCTCGTTCTCAGTCTGGCTACCTTGAGGCTTTAGTAAGACTGTCTCCGGAAGAAAGGCAACAATGGCTCCAATATTTCGATGAGAACGACATGCCTTTCATGAAAATTGCAGACAATCTTGCTGAGTAAGTTTGTAACATAAAATTATCATGAGTTTAAATATCGATAACCGTTATATTTGAATAAAGCGCATAAAATAATGAAATACGTTGCATCAGAAAAAATTATAATTATTTGATATTTTTAGAATTCTTCGTGATGAAGAAGCTAAGATCAAAAGCTCAAGAATTGCAGCAAAACGAAGTGGTCGTTCAATACGGTGGGATACATATTACAACCATGATGAGGTAGGTACTTTGTCCATAAAATTGATAAAGAAAATACATATCGAATATAGTGTCAACTCAACAACATATTTTTCCCAGATCAACGAACACTTGGATGCATTAGCCGCTGAATATCCTAGCTTAGTGACTGTGATTAATGCTGGTTTGAGCTATGAAGGACGCCAGATCAAATACGTGAGGATTTCCACAACTAGATTTGAAAATCTTCAGAAACCAGTGATTGTAATAGATGCGGCTGTTCATGCCAGAGAATGGGTGACTCCTCCTGTAGCATTGTACATAATTCACCAATTGGTAGTAGCTGCTGCTGACAGTGCTTTGACTAATGGTATTGATTGGATCATCATTCCTGTTGCCAACCCTGACGGATATGAATATTCCATTGAAGAGGTAAGATCGTTGACTGATTGTCTAACTTTTTTTATCATTAATTTTTTTTTAATATCCTTCTTCGAATCCGCTGATAAAGCATATTGATTTACAATTTTTATTGATTCCATTTATATCTATTTGTTAAGCTTTGCATGTTATATCAGTATTTTATGACATTGTTTATTAAAATTAGCTACTGCATAATATTATTTGAAGATAATAATTCCATTACAAAACCTCACAGATATAATGTCTCTATTATGAAGTTGATGGTTCAAAATTATCTTTTTTTAGGACCGCATGTGGCGTAAGACTCGTTCTCGATCTCATGCCAACTCTGATGCTTGTCCTGGTGTCGATGGCAACCGTAACTTCGACCACTACTGGGGAACTAGCGCATCCAGCGCCAATCCGTGCACCATCGTCTATGAAGGGCCTTCACCTTTCTCCGAACCTGAGATCCGCGTTATTAGAGATGTCGTATTGCAGCATTTGTCCAGAACTTCTATGTATATCTCCCTGCATAGTTTTGGAAACATGTTCCTTTATGCTTGGGGTAACAATGGTAAGGCAATACTTTTTTTTCTCATCTATGTCATTTTTGTCGAATATTAGGCCAATTATAAACATTTTAAATTTACAAGCATTTAATAATTGTTTAATAAAACGCGTGGTTTTTGCTTGGTCGAGTGAATTTTATTTTATAATGAAAATGTGATGTTAGGATCAGTAAACAAAATTACTAACTGACGTTCGTATGTATGATCATGAGCTTGGTGACTAATTTGTAACTTTGTCTTTGTTAAATAAGGCCAAGTTAATTAATTTCAACGATCTGAACACTGAATATACATGTCTGGATTCCAGGAACTCTACCAGCAAACGGTTTGATTCTGCATCTCGCTGGAATCACCATGGCAACTGCAATCGACGAACTCGCTTTAGAGAAAGCCGTCCCATATATCGTTGGAAACGCTGCAAACGTTCTGTATTTTACCACTGGTACTTCACGAGATTGGACTCGTGCTGTTGGAGTTCCACTCACCTATACCCTGGAACTGCCGGGATATGAATATGGATTCATTGTACCTCCAGAATATACTGAACAAATAGTTACTGAAACCTGGGCTGGTATTGCCGCTGGAGCACGTTATGTCCTTACATCTTGGTAAATAATTCGTTCATTTCGACTTGGATTTGAATTAAAATTGGTTAAATATTGATACTAGTTTTTATTTCTACAAATTTAGACTTTGCATGAAGGTATTTTAGTGGGTAATGAACACCAATGAGCACACTGTTATTTTTATATATTACGTAAAGCACTGATATGCAAAGTAAACGTGACACACGCGTTGGCGTTTATTTTGTTTTACTGCGACGAATGTAATAGCGTTTCAGCGAGACATGCCATTTTCCTTTTTATAGTAGTATACATATATTTACTTGACACAGTCTCATACTAACACATGAACGATATGTAAATCAAAGTTAGCATTATCTGATGCAAGGCATATGCATAACTGCACGTATAAAATACTCTCAACATGAAAATGATAAAGATCAAGCTGATTTAGATTGCTAATGATTTAGCTGTAATGAAGCTATGGTGTGTATATTCAAGTGATCAAGAAGACCGCCTTTTTACGTGAAATCCTTTAGTTCTAATTTTATTTCGAGTTGAATTGGATATCTTATTATTATAGGATCAGTGTAAATGGTAACTTTACTGCTCTATCGTTAGTCTTCTTCGAATACTCAACTGTGCAGGTAACTAGGCAATTGGAGCACAATCATATCAAAAATATGCCATGAACTGAACAATCATTGAACCACTACTAAAAATGCTTTATTTTGAAGTTCACTTAATTGTGAAGAATAAGAAGAATGCATAATTACCAAGGTGGGTTGAGCTTTCTTAAGAACGTTGAATTGAAGTAAAGCTTGGAAGTAATCCTGTTTTATTTCGTTGAATCCGAAGTTCCGAACATCGATTATTTAAAAGATCTTCGATGTGGGCTCGGACAAAAAGCTCACAAACCGGTTGTAAAAGCTCAGTCTCCTTGACATAGTTCGGAGACCCGGTGTCGGGAAGAAAGGTGTCCTGTAATACTGATATTACGTTAAGTTATAAAGTTGAAACGTTCTCCTATGTTTGTTTGAGAGGTACTTTTTATCCGATCATAATTTTGTATTTTTATGAATTTAGAATATTTATAAACATAGATAGTATTTAGAAATTACAGGTATTATAAAATAGAAAATTTGTAAAAAATGGGTGATTTTTGTTACTATATTTTATGCTAAGGAGAAACTTATTAGGAACTTCGGGGATTCAACTAGGGTGAGGCAGCATTGTGTTAACTTTAGCTCCAAACGCTGGTAATAAAATAAACAATCAATGTCATAAAATTATCCACACATTCTGTTTAATTTCAAAGGTATAACGGAATAACAACGGGTTTCTCAAAATAAAGGTGTAATGTGTATAAATTTAAGTACCCACTAAAATTACAAGCCTTGCAGCCAGGTACTTGCCAGAGCGTTTAGTTCAACGACCGACGTCGGTTCTTTACAAATGTTTAAGTTATGTGCAAATTTATCTACACAAAATGTTAATTTACAATTGCCATGTAAAATTTGCTCAGGCTCTTCAAAACTCATTTGTTTTCTCTAAAAGAACTGCCTATGTGGTCGCCTTTGACTCAGAGGTCGCGGGTTCGATTGCTACGGGAAGCATACTTTATTTAGTTGTTTCCAGTTTGGTTAGGACATTGCAGGCTTGAATCACCAAATTGTCTGATATAACTACCATTTAGTGGTTGTTAAAAACATCATGATCCTATTGGTCTGGTTTCCCTATTAAAAAGACGGCAGTTGCTCCAATGTAATAAACCAGTACTGTCAAATTTAGATGATTAAAGCGTACCCTGGGCACAGAAGCGTAAGCTGACGACGCAATTAGGAATACTCGCTAGGATGAAGGAAGGGTTACTCCCACATACTTTACAGTTGGCTCTAGTCTCATTGAATAGCTCGTTTTGTAACTTACCTTGGTGAACTAGAAAAAAGCTTCTAATTCACCAAGGTAAGGGTCTGCTTTAATATCAAAGTATTCCAATTCCACCAACAAGCACTATATATACTCATATGATCGTTTTAAGAATGAGATGTGGTACATCAATAAATGTAAATTTTTAGGTTAACAGAGTATGGTTTAACTCTTAACACTTTTTCTATTAAGTGAACAGGGTTTTTAATATTTAACACTATAATTAATAAAATTGAAAGCAAATCTTTAACTAAATTGAGGTTTTACTTTATTAGCTTTCAACTATACATTAAAATTTTAGTGTATTTCATTTAATATTCTGTGCTGGTAAGGATTCTGCTGATATTGATCTAAGTAAAATGAAACCGCAAAATAATTCAAAATTACTCTGTCTTTTACAATTTTAGTTGAGTAGAAAATATTTGTAAGCTATATAACAGCAAACAATTTAACAGAGTTCGTATGTTGATGTCATTCATTGAAATCATACAATATGTAGTCATTGTGACCTAATTGTACATTACTTACATCATTAACATTGACCAAATTCTTGTGAATGTTTTACCTTTATAAAATGAATATGATACAAAATTAATATATCTTCCTAAAGGTAAACTGTCAATTGATTGTAACTTGAAGATTATTGTCGACATAACTACTTGATAACATTTGTTTAACCAACCAAGATGAATCTAACAAGCTGAATAAAACCTTGATATTTTTTTAATAACTTGATCCTTACAAGAATATTTTTTGCGAATAAACCAGTTTTGCTTAGCGGAATGAACCATTCTATGGGTACCTATGTAAAATAACCGTCAAAAGGACATTTTTAAAGATTTAATCTTTTTAAGGACTTTCGTTATTTAGAAATTTAAGAAAGTAAGTCTTAGTTGCTTTAATAATTTAAATTTTCAATTGAAAAATTCGTACGTAATTTTTATGTAAGTATTATATTATAATAATTCCGTCACTAGTTGTTTTAGCGATAAACGTTCGATTACATTGATGATTTTGTAGTTAGGCCCTAAATTTAGACAGCACATAGTAGCAAATATTATTCTACAAAAATCCATGCCTTACTTATACTAGGTTTACATATAAGTAAATAGATATACAAAGAGAGGTAAGAATGCAGTCACATTTAGACACAATAGATTTGCATCATTATAATTGAACGAGTGAAGAACGTTAGTCATTGAGAATGTCTCTAATAGTAAGTATACCAAACGACATTTTTCTTTGTAAATGTGTAGGTATAGATGTCGGTAATGGAAACATCTGGGTGTCCCAACAGTTTCGCAAGCACAACAAGTTAAATGTAGGTCATGGTTGAGCCCTTGTAACACAATTCTGGACCACAGCATCCCGAATCGATATCTTCGTGCATAACGTGTTCCATTTAAGAAGAACAAAAACTATAGGGTGCGCCTCTAGCAAAGATACGATCATAATCAGTCGGGTTATACCCGGCGAATTGCAGACTTACCTTTCGCTGAGCTTCAGCGGCAAATCCTGATTTGGCTGCTCTGTTGTTGGCCATTTTGAACTATAACTATCTAATTTAAATAATAAATTAAATCACAGACACGAGTGTTCAGTGAAGTCACAGCGTACAGAATGTAAACAGGCTCGCGGTCGACACGACAACTTGTATGTGTGAGTGTGTGTTGTTGAATGACATCATGCGGCGGCGTCGCAAGTCGCGACCGGTAGGTAGGCGCATAAGGTTGGGGAAAACATTTATCGATATTTTTCTTATTTAATGCTATTGGAAATGTTAGTGTATGCTCTGTTATGATAATGAGAACTTATCTATTCTATTTTGTTTAATCCACATTGTCCGCAATATTTAAAACCGATTCAGTTTTATATAAATATATTTAAATATTGTTTTATATAATTATGTATAGTATTTATGTAGTTTGGTATGTACTTGTTTATTAATATATTTATTTTATATGGCATATCTATGTATACTGCGCCATCGCCTTGTTCTACATTTTTCCTTTCACCCTAAGGTTTGACTAGAAGAGATCGCTCTAGCGATAAGTCCGCCTTTGTACCTCATTTTCTTGTGTATTTATTGTGTAAAATTTTTGTTTTGGTGCATTAAAGAGTATTTGTATTGTAATGTATATCTACTGTATTTCACGAATTTGGAGTTGTATTTGAACAGTAAGCAATGACAACCTTCTTTTCAGAAGACATTTCAGCATGTTCGGTACACTACACATGCTAATGATACAAATAAAATATTTGAGGATAATATCTGAGGGTTAGATAAAAGATCAATAATTTATAGGTGCCGTAAACAGGGGTTACTTTGATTCATGGGATTACTTTGATCAAAACTACCTATTCACACAAAAATGCAAATTGCGTAAAACGGAACGATTTTTTTTATGTATTTTTTTTCGGATGGCAATTCTGGTTAACTGTCAAATTCATTTCTTTAAGTGCGCCGGCGATTTCACTGTGTTCTGCGTAAAAAAAAGGTAAGTTTTTCATCATTGTCTATTTTTCAGTAAAAAAAGTGTTGTAAAACTTCATTTGTACTCCTGTGCATGTTAGTTTAATTATTTTTTTGAAGAAATTCCATAAAGTATTGTATATTTGTGAATCTATAAAAAATGCGTTCGTTTTTGTAACCTTAAAACTTACATTATGGCGCCGGTTTGTTTTATGTGGGGTGTCATTGATCGGCTGCATGGTGTGAGATTGATCAACTGATCAAAGTCACCTCAACTGCTAGCGGCAAAATCTGCTTTATGGCTTTGTGTTATGCTTTTTATTTTTTTTCAGAAGTATGCCACGGATATATAGAAGGAAACTGGGCTCCCGCGAGTACCGAAATTACTCAGAATCTAAATTAGAAGAAGCATTAAGTCAAGTCGTGGACGGTAAGCTTTCAATTAGAGGGGCATCAGAGCATTTTAATGTACCTTATGGAACATTGTATAATAAATACAAAGGAACGCATGTGAAAAAGCCTGGCGCACAGCCGGTTTTCTCAGAATCTGAGGAAAAAGCTTTACTGAAATCAGCCGCGAAGTGTTCAGACTGGGGTTATCCTTTGACTACTCTGGATTTAAGGTTCTTCGCTAAAGCTTTTCTGGATAGACAAGGACGAGTGGCCTCTAAATTTACTAACAATCTTCCCGGAGTTGAGTGGGCATATTCTCTTCTACGACGCCATAAAGATGAATACTCTCAAAGGGTTTCATCTAATATTAAAAAAGCTAGGGCGAATGTTTCTCATGAGAGTATAAATGCTTATTTCGACAATCTTACACCTGTTATCAAAGATTTGCCTGCTTCTAATATATTCAATTACGATGAGACCAACATGAGTGATGACCCAGGAAAAAAGCAAGGTATTTACAGGCGAGGGGTGAAATATCCCGAAAAAGTTATGAATTTTACTAAAAGTGCCACTACAGTGATGATATGCGGATCCGCTGATGGTGTTCTTTTGCCGCCTTATGTAATCTACAAAAGTGTTCATCTATATGATACGTGGAAAGAAGGGGGACCACGAGGTTCACCATGTTGCCAAAAGACTTGCTGCTTGCAGGGATCTCGATTTAATAGGACCAGCAGCGGCTGGATAGATAGCGTGACCTTCCGTGATTGGTTTCGGACTTCTTTCTTGCCGCACGCCAAAGCATTGCCAGGTAGAAAAGTTCTGATTGGAGACAATTTGTCTTCACATATGGATGATGACGTTCTTAATGAATGTGGAAAAAACAACATTGATTTTGTGTGCCTGGTTCCACACTCAACACATTTATGTCAGCCATTAGATGTGGCCTTCTTCAGGCCTATGAAAAGCGCTTGGCGAAGCGTGTTGACTAACTGGAAAATGCAAAACCCTCGCTTATCAACTATTCCAAAAGATGCTTTTCCACGCTTGCTTCAAAAGGCACTAGAAAAAATTGATTTAGTCCAAGCCAAACCGAATCTACCTTTTTCAAAGGTCTCTGAAGGAGTGAAAAGAAATTTAATGAGTGCTTTTAAAGCCACTGGCATATTTCCCCTATCGAGAGAACAGGTGCTGAAAAGACTGCCCGCTGTAGAAAACAGTGACCCGACTAGTGAAGTTGAAAGTTGTTTAACCGAATATCTCAGAGAACAGCGTTACGGTGGTCAATCAGGAGGTCTTAGAAGAAGGACAAGACTAAATATTGAGCCAGGTGCTAGCGTTTCTACTAGCGCTAGTGCAGCTGACAAATACGCGTCTGGAGATGCTAATAACTTAAATGCTTTTAGCATGGATCAAGAAACCTTAGCTTCAAATAATGGTGATGAAGGCAGCGAGTCTGATAATCCAGTTTCAGAGGCACAAGAAGAATTAGAAGAGGGGAGATTTGTTTTGGCAAAGTTTTATTCACGTCGAGGAAAGAAAACTTACAAATATGTTTGTCGAATTACCTGCGTAGACCCCATAATAGTCGAAGGTTTTAAATCAATGGGAAATAAAAAAGACTTCAGATTTGTACGCGATGATGTGTCAGAAATTGAAGAGACTGATATTTTAAGCTATCTGCCGAGACCTAAAACAATAGCTGGAAAAGATAACGTTGAATGCGTTAAGTTTAACTTTGATATAAATATTTCAGAACTTCCTTAAATCAACATGTTTATTACAGCCACTGCGGCTATTTTGATTGATCTATTTTTTGTTATTTTGATCTCATTTTGTGATTTTATAAAAAATATAAGTAATTAGATGTAAGCTAAAAAAAAGTATTGTACGAATATTATGTTCGAATTTGTTTTTGAATCTTTAAGTGTTATTGCTGTTATGTATTAAAATAAGCAAAAAATGTGATGTCATAATTTTGGAGACTGAAAACTATAATTAAAATAAAGACTGTCATAATTTGTTAGTTTTATTTGATCAAAGTTACCCCAAGGAATGAAATTAGCAGTATTTTTTTTTCCTGTTGACTGATTTCAATATTTTTTTTTGTTTTATAATAGTAATTGGGGTTAGTTTCTATATTCATACTAAAAAGCAGGGGTTTCAAAGTAACCCCAAATCAAGTATAACTATGATCACGCTGTTTTTATTTTTTTTCTGAAAATGTATAAATATTTTTTTTGTTCTTTTAACGTTTTTATAGAGAACTGTAAAAACCGATTATTCACAATTTTTTAATTTTTTAATTATACTCAGAATCTAAAGTTACAAACGTTTTAAGTTCAAAATTGATCAAAGTAACCCCGGTTTACTGCTTAATTACTAAGTGACTTATTGTTATTCTGGCAAACTACTAGTGGTACCAAAAACTAACTTATTTAAATGTATACGAATTAAACTAAAAATACTCAGATTACTTTAACATTGTCGTTTATAAGTTTAAATACAATATTTTTTATTCAAGATTGGGGGTAAGATTGAAATATTTAATTTTATATATTCTACTAAGCTTGACTGACTTTGACAAGATGTTATTAATTTTATCGTTAATAAGAAACGTCTTCCATATTACTAGGTAATGATAATATATGCCTGTTTTAGTGGATAAATTGTTTATCTAGCCATTTATTCGTGGTGCAAAACCAATTAGCAACCAAGCCTTTTATTGGAACTAAGATTTGAGTGTACTTATTATAATTTATTTATTTATTAAAACTTTATTGTTCCACAAAGTACACATATACTTATAACAATTGACGGACTTAATGCTAAGAGCCTATTAATAATCATTAATAGCTAGGAAAGCAGACCCTGGGCTCCGAAGCCAACAGCGGAGGATGCAACTGGGATAACGCTAGGATGATGATATAATCATTAATACCATCACAAATAGTCTACAAGTTCATATCCAAAATTTTACTGTATTTAGGTAGTGAAAAAAAATCTGATCTAATTTTTAATCGACATAACGACTGCGCTGCCCTTGAGGCTTGAAATGTTAAAATGAAAACCAAGTACGGAATACAATGAGAGAGAAAGAGATGACGATAGTTTATATCTATCTCATTCCCTCTATCATGGACACGACACGGGACGGACTCGGTGCTGCCCAGGCAAGGTGCTCAATGCCTCAAATAAGTTCTTAGAAATTGACCACATTTTACTTTTTCAACCATTGTTTTGTATAATAATTAGGTAGGTATTTAGATAATGTAAGTTCGAATTGGTTTTGTAAGTAGGTACCATTTTACTCGGGTGGTGAAGAATAGGCCACCATGAGATCATCCCAATTCTTCTCTTGCCTATTGACAGGCCAAGGAGCAAACAGGTTTAAACTTTTTTTAATTTAGTTAACAAGATACAGGCAGACAAGATAAGGTTACATTTTTTATGCCTCTTCGACTATTGGCGAATTCAGGCACTTTGACGTAAGGATGTCTACTGATTACAAAAAGAAAACGTTTAATTGTTGTTGTTTGTTTTATTTATTATTTTAACACACATTCTCATAGTACATAACTGCTAACAGTATACAAAAACCAAGCATTAGGTTTGAACGTACACTGGCAAGACATTCATCGTCGAGCATAAAAAAAAAAAAAATTTTGGCTGGAGTATAAAAAATCAGTACGTAGGTATATATTAAAATAAGTACGTATTATAATTTCATTGAGTTTTACTCAATAATTATACAGTACTAGCTGTTTCCCGCAGCTCCGCCTGCGTCAAAAAGTAGCCTATGTTTGACCCCGGGTCTTCAATTATATTCATACCAAATTTCATCAAAATCCGTTCAGCGGTTTGGCTGTGAAAGCGTAACAGACAGACAGACCGAAAGACAGACAGACTTTCGCATTTATAATATTATAGTATGGAAGTATGGATTACTTGATTACTTCTGTATATTCCTAGTCGTAGGTACGAAAACAAAGTTCTATCTATAGAAAAAGTCAAAAACGGGAAAAATTTAGCTTCTATCATAAGATCAAGGTGCAGGAAGTGTTTTTTTTTTTCATTTTAGATTGATCTGATGTTTGCTGCTAGATTATTCCGTATTTTGTACCTAAACCCTTTAGGATACAAACTCTTTAAAATGAATTGGGTGCACTAAAAATCAAATCATCAAGATCATTATGCCTAGGTATCAAGCTGATGAATTCCATGAACCGAAATATTGATTTGGAATAGTGCTATAAGATTTTACTAACGCTGACGCTAGCGACCGCGTTTAGATTTTATATGGAATTTCTTAGGTACCTTACTATCCACCAGAAGCGCTGTACAGGATGATACAATACAAAGTAGTTATCGCAATCGCTACAGTCTGCGTCAATCTCATGGTAGAGGTACCGAGCTCAGGTAAGTTTAAATTTATGGTGATGTGTGCAACTGTGCAGTTCACATGATAAGTAAACTTTAAAATGTCTCATGGACATCTGTTGACGAAGGCGATATTTAGTTATGACAAAGGAAACATAAACCTATTTTTACAAAACTGCTACACTACTGTTGTTATTTCTTAGTTTTTATTCGAGTCAAATGTTATAGATGGCGTTGTAAGGATTTTGGTAGAGCAAGTTTCGGTTGTAGGTATTCCCCATAGAAATCCTGGTCCTTATTAATAGCACAGAAATATTAAAATCTGTTTGTTTATTTGTTTGTTACCTCTTCACGCTTTATATACTGAAATGATTACATTGTTAGGAGTACTGGAAGGACTAGGTATTAGAGCTCCTTTCATTCCGGAAAAATAAACTATGCCTATGGGATTTGAATACAAATGCAAAGCTTCGGTCAAAAGCTAGTATGAAATAATATTTCAGATTTTGCCTTCTATAATAGGATAGATAGGTACGAAAAAAAAATCGTAGTCTAATATTTCGGTGTTGATAATCCACTATTTAGCTTGTTAATGTTAAACGCTATCAAAATTTCAATTAACAAAATCGTTAAAGTTATTTAGTGGGAATGTAGAGCATGGAAGTAATAAGTGCCTACCTCCGATGGTAGAGCAATAAAAACTTATTTAATTCTGGCTAGAACCAGACTTACATCTGATAAATTTATGAAAAGAAAATTTCGACAAATACCTTTGTCAATATATTTTATCACCTCATAGATTTTCTGAAACGAAACCAAAAATGTAAATTGTTAGTAAAATTTATAAAATGTAAAAAAAATAAAGGATCTACAAAACAAGTGGCTTCCTTAAATATTCAGCAGAGAAAATAAAATTAGGACTATCAAATAAATTAAGCCTTTACAATGGAATGCCACGGTAGAAGAAATCGCAGAGGGAGAGGTCGCTCTTATCAAAATATTCCACCTCCATTTCATGATTACACCCCGCCTCATCAGGCAAAACCATGGAGCTGCCTTAGTGGCTTTTACAGCTTACTAATAATGGCCAGCATGATATCAATCCTTTACCTAATGTTGGATTACCACTGTGAATCTTGCAGAACGCATTTAGATGTAAATGAGATTACAAAGAATATTGATGTCATTGCTGTAAGTATAAGTAAATTCTTAAGAATTTATCTTAACACTCTATTTTTACATACTGTTGAACGTTATAGCTCTGTAATTGGTACTTGTTGTGCCTATGTAAAGTTATTGCACGTAATATATCCACTAAATAACCCAAGCCGTAGTCGTCATAGGTATGAGCACCCTTATCTTGCTTTGGTTGCCTGCTAGATGGCAGTCGATATTATTTAGATTATTAAGTAGTTGATAAATTAAAATGCAATATTTACAAACGTAAATTTTGAGTTATCACTTTTCACCGTCAGGTAGCTGTACTCTTTCCGTTTGATTGGTTAGTTGCTTCTGGGGAACATTTTAGATTGATTATTCTTCTTTTCAAGTCAATGATATAGATGTCGCTCTAATTAATATATCATGATCCGAGCGTATGTTGTGAAGTCCCAGTTGTATCTTCTGCTTATTCTTTGCTGCCCAATGTACATTAGTAGTTTGTAATAGTGAAGAGACTGCAGTCTGACCCCTTAACTTTTTACCAACCTATGGTTTGGTAGTACTGTGCTTTGTAATTTCAATAGTGACTATGTTCGTTGCTTACAGAAAAATCTGTCAAGTATTGTTCACAATTACCACGATTTGGAAGTGAAAATTTCGAAACTATCTCGTGATCTGCCCAAGATTGAAGGACAAATGGAGGTTCTAGAAGCTCTAACACATTCCATTGAAAGTAAAAACAATGTCCTACCAAACGTCGATATTTTCTGTAATCATGTAGAACATGAAACAAATAAAACTATTAAAGACACAGAATTAATTCCAAATATTGAAGTTGGTGCTGATTGACTAGATGGCAGAAATGAAAGTGATGAAACTTGTGAAGATAAAATTATAACGGAGTCTGAAGTCCTAAGA
Organism: Euzophera pinguis; assembly: GCA_947363495.1. Classification (NCBI taxonomy): domain Eukaryota; kingdom Metazoa; phylum Arthropoda; class Insecta; order Lepidoptera; family Pyralidae; genus Euzophera; species Euzophera pinguis. Next base: position 5,397,003 of record OX376162.1, read on the forward strand.
AACGCCTGTCATGGAAAGTTTTGAGATTGACCAAATATTTATTAAATTTGTACGAGAGAAATGAGTTTTCTTCATCTTTTCCCATTGAGTCGTGGAAAGATCAGCCAGTCTGCGTTACCGACTTGCCGTCCTGGCAGACAGTTGCCCTGGGTGCACCGGATGCGTACATTTCATGCATGCGTTACACGGAGAGGCTACTTCATTTTCAACTAGCTTTTTCCCACAGCTCCGCCTGTGTCAAAAGCCTAGCCTATGTTTGACTTCGAGTCTTCAACTATATTTATACCAAATTTCATCAAAATCCGTTCAGCGGGTTGGCCGTGAAAGCGTAACAGACAAACAGACAGAAAGACAGACAGAAAAATTCGCATTTATAATATTAGTAGGTATGGATTAGTATGGAAGTATGGATTACACAAGCAATTTGTTCGGAGAGCCTTTATCGTAGAAGCAATAAATTGTTGCCCATGAGGAGGAAAACGGGACCTAGTGGCATTGAACTGTAGAGTGAAGTTGTCATTCTCAGCCTTTAACGTGTCTTTAACGTCCATTCTTTTCCCATGGTAATAGAGCAAAGAGAAATTGAACTCTGTTTAGCAGTATTCGCATCACACGTTTCCTTTTATAATCTCTGATTAATAATTCTCAAAATTCCTACTTTTAATACCTACTCATCTTTTACTCATTTCCTGCTAGCTGTTTACCGCAGCTCCGACTGCGTCAAAAAGTAGCCTATGTTTGACCCCGGATCTTCAACTATATTCATACCAAATTTCATCAAAATCCGTTTAGCGAATTAGGTAATTATTACTTCCATACATACGAGTTACATATTCGTCTGCAATCATCTAGAGCAGTAGTTCCCAAACTTATTTTTCTCATGGACCACTTTCAAAATTTTACTGGTTTCGGTGGACCCCCTGCTGCTACATTTCTACCACATTCTTAAAGTCGCCAAAAAATAAAAATTGTGTCACTTCTGAGTTCTGTCCCTATATTTCGATATGTAAAATAAAAACGAAAAATGGTACATTTTATATCACTTTATTTATTAAAAGAATAGAATTACAAGAAAAAAATATTAAGGTAATATAGGTTCAGGTCATAATTTTAATTAATGGGAAGGATGTATCTGATGGAGTGTCAGCAAACGATCAATGTTTGGCTTTATTTTTGTGAGCAATAACCGCAAATCCCCCCGCTCTGTGATGTTTAATTTGCTCCTTTTTTTTGTTAAGAGGTTTGTAACGGCACTAAAACTCCTTTCGACAAGATATGACGAGGGAAAAGCTATTAAAAATTTCCTTGCGATTTCCCACAGTCCAGGATATTTTTCGGGTATTTCTGCTTGCAGCCAAAATGTTGGGTAGCCTTTTCTAAATTTCACCTTCAGCTCCTCATTAGTGCTTAGCTCGAGCAGCTCCTCTTGTAATACAACATTGGCCACTTCCGTTTCATCAAATGGATTTATTATCCATGGTGGTATATCCATCGTCAGTATATCTTCAAACCTGGTTTTGAAGTCATCATGCAGGGCACTTAAATGTTGACTGTAGGTATGGATATCCTCATCAATACATTCTACCTGCGACAAGTTTGGAAATTTAGAGAAATCGCGCCGACTAATGTTTTGCTTCATAAATTTCAATTTCCCAAGAAAAGCCGAAATTATCCCCTTTGTTTTTATTAAATTCAGGCTGTCCCCTTGTAACTGCAAGTTAATATCATTAAATTTTTTAAACAAATCTGTCAAATACGCAATGTCTGCTTTGAATTTGATCAAGTTTTCTTTTAAATCTGGATCTCTACTTTCTAAGAACTCTAATATGGAATCGAAAACAGAGTAAAATCTCGTTAAGCATGCACCTTTCGACAACCAGCGTACTTCAGTATGTAAGAGCAGTCGTTGGAAGTCTTCATCATTTTCGTCGCACAATTGAGCAAATAAACGTGTATTCAATGCATTGCTTCTGATTTTGTTGACAGCTTTTATTACAAAATGAAGAGATTGGTTCAACCTGTCACTTAAATGTTTTGCCACAAGATGTTGTCGGTGGATTACGCAATGAATAGCTGTAAGTCCTGGTGTAATTCTTTTGAGATGACTTATAAACCCACGATATCGCCCGACCATTGCAGGAGCTCCGTCTGTTGCCACTGAAATAATGTTTGTAAATGGGATCGATTTTTCCGTAAAAAAATTACTCAGGACATTAAATATTGATTCGCCTTTAGTGTCAGTCTCCAAAGTTCTGGCAAATAGCAATTCTTCGTGAATTTCTTCCTCAACAATAAATCGGACATATGCCAATAGTAATGCTTCATTACTGGGTAACGTTGACTCGTCCAGTTGTATAGAAAAATGAGTTTTTTGCAGATGATTGCACAAAAAGCTTTCGATATCAGAGCTCATTTCATCAATGCGTCTTTGTACAGTATTGTTACTTAATGGAATTCTTTTTAGTACGTCAAATGGAGATTTGTGCAAAACAGTTTTTAAAACCTCTTCAACAGCGGGTAAAATTAATTGTTCTCCGATAGTGTGCGGTTTTCCAGATTTTGCTATAAGTAATGAGATATTGTAAGATGCCCGCAAGCCATCATCGTTACTTTGAGATGTTGAAGCGAACATACTGTGCATGGTGGGTCTCTTTCCATATTTTTCTTTCAATGTTTGAAAATATTTTAAATCTTTACCTATTTTATCAGTATGACACCTTTTTAGATGATCTTCGAGCTTTGATGGTTTCATAGAGTCATTGCTCAAAACTTTGTTGCATAATAGGCACATGGGCAATTGTTTGTCTGCCTCTGATGGAACAAAACCATATTTCAAATAATCGACACTATATTGTCGACATTTTTTCTTTGCTGTAGCCATGTTTCGTGTCAGTTACCTTACCTGTAAAAAAAATGTTTTAGTAACCAAGTTTTTTTCTGAATATAGGTATCACACCGCAGCCTTTGTCAGCACGCGGAAATAGAATTACGGCTTGTAAAGGGACCAACTAATAAACCGCTGAGACAAATACAAACGTTTTCACAAAACGGTATCAATTTTAAAGTACATAATTTACCACTAATTTTTAATAGTATGAATAAAAATTAGTGTACTCAGTATCGAATACTGATCATATTTGTGTAGGAAAAAATAAACGTCGAAATCCCAAAATTGTCCATAAAAACGATAACTAACATTTTATTAAATCAATGAGTTCACGCGCTCCGTGTATTTGCGTATTTTTTGTCTGCGGCTTCATTGTTAAAACGTGACAAACAGGCATCGAAGTTCAAGCCCCGCCCTTTTCCCGTCGCCCGCGCACCGCTCGCTCTTTCCGAAAAGGAATAGTTTTGATAAAATAGTTACTTCAAAATCAATTTAACATGATTATGAAATTACTGTTTTATAAAATTAGTAGTTATTTGCAAGAAAAATTACAAAATTAATTGCTCTGCAATATTGCTTATTCGGCCTTTTTAGAGAGGCAGTGCTTCTCTCGTGAAAAAACAATTGAATAAAACGTGCTGTGTTTGTCTTCAAATCGAAAGAGGACAATTAAAATATCTGTAAGTTACTAAGTTACCTATCTATACAGGCCGTTGTGATCAACCGACTAGTACACGTAAACAAAATACTTAAGTACTATAACAAAAAAAGATAGGTTACTTACTTTTCTCCGGCACTAGCAAACACAGATATAAATTTTCTCACAACTTTTTTCCAAATTCCGCCTTGTTTTCGAAATTCCGGAAACAAATGAATGCGTTTGGTTGCCTTTGGCATCAAGTATTTATAGTGTTGATCAAGTTCATGTCTGAACAAGCATTAAGCATTGTCGGGCGGATGCCGCTTTGCAAGTCTGTACACGAAATTGTACGTAATATCGAATACACAAGTTTGGACAAGTAACAGTCGCTTGCCTTATTAAAATATTATCTGCTTAGATAGGTACTTAAAACAATGTAGGTAGGCCCTTATAAAAACTATGCTTACATTTTTGCTCTTTACTATCAAAAGCAGATAAATTTTCGTGGACCCCCATTAACATCTTATGGACCCCCATTTTTTGTTCACGCCTACGTAGACCCCCAGCAAGTCTCCCGTGGACCCCTGGGGGTCCACCTGGACCCCTGGGGGTCCACCTGGACCACTTTGGGAATCACTGATCTAGAGTCACCAAGTCCTCAGTCACCACCGCTGGGCAACGGGTAGGATTTCTGGGTATAGCCGGTAGGTACTAGGAGGTAGACAATGAATATGACTGGGAATGACTCATGGCGTACTATCCATGTCTTAAACCAAATAACATGGACAAAAAAAAAGAAAGAAAATTAAAGTCACTGCATGGATCTAAAGTTGAAATGGATAACGCGCATGCATACAATAAGCTGACGGCAGAAAATTTGACCTGAATGCATTTCGTTACCCACCTCTCTCTTTCTAACTCGTGATGTGTTAGGGTGTCCATGATTTAACATCATTCGTGGAACAGATGTGGAACGGAATAACGAATTCCGGGTGAAAAAAAATATATTTGCAGTTTATACATTTATTAATTGTGATTGCATATGAAAATGATCCAATGAATTTCATCATTGATATTTAATATAAATACAATATTAGATATAATGTTTTCGTTACACCATTTCTTCCAAATAATGAAAGTGAAATTCATAGAGCTAAATAGTCTTAAACTTGCGATTCTAAGCTAATGAGCGGAGCGGGTTATTAGATAAATTGGGTTTTTGCCACTTTTGGCCTAGGTATTTACTTACTTTATTCTAGTTTTTACACTTTTCTTTTGTAATTGTCAATTTTTGTGTTTACAATTGTTATTAAAACCCGCGACGTTCCTCATTGGAGTTTGCTCAATCAACCAACTAAGAATGAGGCGCCCTCGAATGAGTTTGAGTGAAGGACGTCCTTAAAGTCATGTTTAAGAATACGGGTTAGTGTCCGACCGAAACTGGTTTTATTACCAAAATTTAATTTTAGCAACGGTCTCATTTTGGGCCTATACCGAGTTCAAAAGGAGTCTGTAGGTTTAAAATGTAATCTGAAAAGAAAATCCTAGTAACTGTATGATTATATGTACTCTAGTTCACTACAATTTGTAATGACCAAAATCGAAAAATACTTTCAAATCACTTTTAAATATAAAACCCCTTAGGTATTTTGGTCGCCAGGTTCAAAAACAATTGATTAGTAAAATCAATGTTAAATCGATAAATTAGAGTATGATAAAACACTGTAAAATAAATCGGTTGATTGAACAACTTCATTAACAAAGTTAAGCACTTACTTGTGAAATATGGTATTACATCCTGGATGCCACTTACTCTTGCAATCATAAACAATGCACTACACCACATTTTCTTTAAAATTATTACGATAAATTATAAAAATGTTTTTTAGGATATACGATAAAATCCTCCATTTTGGCTTTTATATATTTGACATAACATGACACTTCGAATCTGGGTTTCCATAGTTTCCATAGCATTAGATAACAACCCCAAATGTTGGAAAAAATAAAAATCAATTACGTAGCAATAAAATATTCATTTTGAGGTAGATTTTTATTAAAAATTAAAAATAATTAAACTTGTTTTTGACATAGGAATATAAAGTCCAATTATATTAAGCGCATTGACATATTTATTCTACTGTTTTTCGGACTAGGCAAATTTTTTGAAGTGATGGCAATACTTTGGGGAAAACAGGGGCTATTACAGGTCAAATTTTTCGGGGCCAACGTATTGTATGCCTGCTTGGCTTCCATCTTTACCTTTAGTTCCATGAGCCACTGCTATCTTGTCTTTATCTTGTCACTGAAACTTTCACTAACTTCATACGGTTTCAAAATTCTCAGTGCAGCAGTATCTATCTAATAAATTTTATACAACAACATGTATTAGTAATTAAACTATAAAAAGAACAAGAAACGAAAAAAAATTGTAATCCATTCAGAATGCCTTTGAAAAGAATAAAATCTCTTTGTGTTGACGCTGTGGTATTTTTTAGCGTGGTGACTCTACTTGGCCATATAACTCTTGATATATGGCAGAGATTTGTCTTAAATTCTGAAATAAATAGTATGAAAACAAGTCTATATTCTCTAAAGGTACAAATATTTAAGAAAATAATTAGTGTTCAATAACGCTTTACATTTTTCACCAAATATCTACATGTTTATATTAAATGATAATATATTAAAAAGATCAAGCTATTATCTCCAAAACTAACTGAACAGATTTTTATGCCAAACGAAATTAATAATTCTATAAGAACACCTAAGTATTTACTTCAGTTCACACATTTTTCAAATTTTATTTAAATCCGACTAATGGCTCGATAGTTATCGAGGAACAATTTAACAAAGACATTGTTTAATTACTTACTTACTTACTTTGTTCAATACTTACTTTTAAATATTATCACGTCTCCGTGTAGAAATGGTTATCTGTGTTCACGTCACCCACATTGTTAACTTGTTCATATGCTTACTGTTCTACACTTCAACTTTATTAAAATATCGGCTTTCATTTCAGGCTACTTTGAATAATATATTAACAGCATATGACAAACTTGATAAAGATTTGAACTACCTGAGAACTAATGAGAAGGCCGCTTCGACAAAAGATTTTCACAGTTTTCAAACGAATACTTACTGCGATTGGTATCCTAATAAGAGTGATACTAAATGTGTAACTAAAGAGAAATATGCAAGCAAAAATAAAGCATGCTCTATTAGAACTAAGGGGCAATATGTTTCAAATAATAAAAATGAGTCTACTCTTACAAGATACCCTCTTCAGTCAACTGGAATTGGGCTGAGCTCAAAGACCCTGCACTCTGACACAGCGAAGTCAAAAGATATTAATCAATCGTCGCAGAAATATAATTTTTATAAAAGTTACGAGTGTGAAGGCCCTGAGTGTAAAGTTTTTAAATTTTAGTTACGTAAATACATGAGTTTTAATAAAAATTGCTCCTTTAGTTCAAGTTCGTAACGAATCTTTGATAACCAGTTACGAAACGGAATTTAATTGTCGTTTTCGCAACTATATTTCATAACCAGCTACGAAAATGATTTTTTTCTCACTATTCATAACTGGTTATTAATTAATAATATTTTATCTTTCTTAACAAAATTTTGGAAATTGTTTTTTTTTCTCTGTAAACAGTGATATAATTCTAATTAACTGTTTTGCATATCTAGTGGCGACATGTTGAGAATGTCGTTTACAGGGGTAAATAAGGAAATATCCTGCCCCTTGGACCACAAACACATTAGTAAGCTTAAAAATTATATTAATATTTAATTAAATAACAAGTACAACATAACGCCTACCCAGAAACAAAAAAAAAAACTCTTAGAGACGCAAGCTTGTACGTTCTAAATTATAAACGGTGAAATTATTTCCAAGCAGTGTCCAACAGTTATAATATTTTTTTCTAGGTACTCAATTGCGGAATTTATTAGTCATACTGCGTTATCGGGGCTTGCTTTCATACAAAATATATGGGAGGAACTCAAGGAAAAGTCGGCGCGGCTCGACTCTGCTCCGTAATGGACGCAGGGCTTTTGCACTACAAAAATCTTTTGTAATTATCAAGACAAACCATTGAGAAAGGAATGTTTTATGTTCGGTTTTGAAGGGACAACAAATACACGATTTTTGTCCCCATATTGACCATACACCATAACTACACCAAAACGTTTTAAGTAGTTAAGAAAATTGATATTTCCATATTATGAAACTCGGCTACGAAATTGGACAAAATATTATTAACTAGCTATTTCCTGCAGCTCCACCTGTGTCAAAAAGTAGCCTATGTTTGACTCCGGGTCTTGAACTATATCCGTACCAAATTTCATGAAAATCAATTTAGCGGTTTAGTTGTGAAAGAGTAACAAACATCTATCCATACTTACAAACTTTCGCGTTTATAATATTAGTAGGATTAATAACCAGTTATGAATAGAGAAAAAAATCATTTTCGTAGCTGGTTATGAAATATGGTTTCGAAAATGACACTTCAATTCCGTTTTCGTATCTAGTTATCAAATAAGTAGTAGGAAATATATAGGGTAAAACCCGGAAAGTTGCGTCAGAAGGAAGCGTCAATTTCGAATACTCGTTATGTATACACTGTATTTGTTAATATGTTTCTGTATTGTTTTCTTTTTTTGGTGCAATAAAGAGCAATAAATAATGTGCAAAGATAGGTAAAACCAAAGTTAACAAAAATAATATATTTTTTAATTGGAGACAAAATGATCACATCACACGGTTTTTGTGGCTCGGCTTGAGTGCGTCGAACGAGTTAGTATACACGTACGACATTATAGTTATTTCCTGAAACAATACCAAATAAAAACATCTATATATATTTATGTACTAATACTTACCTACCCTTCACGATAGGGATTCATTAAGTTAGTCAGATAAATATGGAAACTATACATATTCTTGTAAATTATTTTATCTCCAGTACTGTTACCGGAGTCTTTTCTTTAGTTATTTATCATTCATACCAGTTCTCTCTAGTTTATGCCTCTCTGCCCTGGTGAGTTACTATAACTATAAATACCTACCACAGCAGAAACGAGTAAGTAAGCGAGATAATGTGACATATCTTGATAGTTGATTGTCCCCCTCGAAAATTAATAAAATGCATATACACCGTAAAATTTTTGTCGTTTTGGACCCATCGTCCAGTGACTCCATTCATGCAACCAAACAAATTTCCCCAAGGAACATAGCTCGAAACATGAAAAACAAATTTGGACTTCCCATAAGATAGTAAGTTAGGTCACGTGTCGAGACATTTTGTATGGGGGGATATGCAACCCTTTTTTATTACTTAAACAACTTTTCACCTGTCACGTCGCGAGCGCCGCGGAGACCAATTAGTAATCTATGCTAAGATCTAAGACCGTACTGATTATGTCGAAAGAAAATCACTCGAGAACGATAATCATTCGACGCTGCGATTTTGATTGACTCATAGATCTCAAAAATAACACTCCTTCGTGGCGGATTTAACGAACACTCACTTTACTCTATTAAATTTAAAATTCTTGAGGAAGGCACCATGTAATTTGAAATTTCAATATACTTCTGTATTCTGAATATAATCCACACTCCATACTAATATTATAAATGTGAAAGTGGGTTTGTTTGTTTGTCCTTCTTTCACGTTAAAACGGAGCAACGGACTGATGTGATTTTTTGTGTGGAGATAGTTGGAGACTTGAAGAGTGACATAGGCTACTTTTTTCCGTGACACAAACGGAATTCCGGACGCGGCGGGCACAGCATAGCTAGTGTTTTGATAGAATAAATAGAGTTAGACCTTAAAATGTATGTGTCATGTGTCGAATGAAAATTGTTCAAAACACCGCACTGATTATGTCGAAAAAAAAAATCAGTCGAAAACGAACGATGATCATTCGACTCATCGATTTTTAATGAGTGATTTAACGAAGACTCATGTTACTCTACTCTATTAAATTTAAAATTCTTGAATTAGGCACCATGTAACTTGAATGTTTATACTTCTGTATACTGAATATAATCCATACTAATATTATAAATGCGAAAGTCTCTCTGTCTGTCTGTCTGCTACGCTTTCACGGTCAAACCGCTGAACGGATTTTGATGAAATTCGGTATGAATATAGTTGAAGATCCGGGGTCAAACATAGGCTACTTTTTGACGCAGGCGGAGCTGCAGGAAACAGCTAGTGTTCAGTATTGTGACCATAAATAGAGAAACATAATAATAATAATAATAACACAGAGTGGCGAGTCACCGCCTGCCACTAATAGTCAGTAATCATGATTATGGCAGGTGTCCGAATTCCTATATAATAACCCAGATTTAAACCACCCAGACTTCATCACCATAACCCATTTATTTTTTTCACTCATTAGAAATAGTTCCTCCTCCTGCCGAGACCTGTTCATGGAAATGTCAACTATTGATATGGCCGAGAACGGGTTTTGGCAGGAGCACCACATAACATCAACTTCTCCAAAGGGCCTCTACGCGTTGGATCAATATCCCCGCGCAAGCCTCTCAAAGGACCGGGGTAACCCGTGAAATCCAAAAGGAGATATAATAATAATAAACACTTTATTGCACCAGGAATATACAATTTTGAGACATGTACATGTAGACATAATGGTGTGCAAAGGCGGCCTTATCGCAATAGCAATCTCTTACAGGCAACCCTTTTTGTAGGAAACATTTCAGGAAAAGAGACAGGTATGGTGCAGAAACATAAGCTAAGTATAATAGTATAAACTTACATAAAATAAACTAAAATAAACTTACTTAAAATTACATATCGCAGTACACATATAGTATACAGAAATAAATAAATAAATGTACTATAATACCTCAAATAATGATGTAAGATAAATTTTAAGACCTAACGTAACATCTCACATCATTCACCCCCATCTAGAAAATGCTCTTTCACTAGTGCTTTAAAACTCGCAAGAGTTTGAGCACGCCGAATTTTAGCTGGCAGAGCGTTCCAGAGTCTCGCAGCTTGCACTGTGTAGGATTGAGGAAAAAATGGGCCATTGTAATCAGGCATCACTAGACGAAGATTGTAGGAGCTGCGTAGGTCCCGCCCTTCAAACTCGCTGTGAAAATTAAATAGATTTCTAAGATATTGAGGATAGGAAGGATTAAACAGAATAGAAAACAGCAGTGACAGAATGTGCCAATCGCGGCGAAGTCGAATAGGAAGCCATTTTAATTGCGTACGAAATTAAGAAACATGATCATATTTACGAAGGCTAAATATGAATCTAATAAATAGGTTTTGGAGACGCTCAAGCTTGCTTAATTGATCTTGAGTAAGATCAAGATAACAACTATCAGCATAATCGAGGATAGGAAAAAGAAGGGTTTCAGCAAGCGCAATTTTGGTTGCCATTGGCAAGAATTTATTTAGCCGTCTGAGAGAAGCTGAAGCCGCAAAAATCTTTCTACTTACCTCGGATACTTGAGGAGACCAAGAAAGATTACTATCAATTATAATTCCTAGATTCTTAACTTGACTGCTAAGATTAATTAAAGTTCCGTCAAAAACAAGATCAGGAATATCAACATCCTTCAGTTTACCTGTCTGCCAAGAACTGCCCACAATGATAGCTTGTGGTTTTGAGGGATTTATGTTAAGTCCAACATATTAAAAAAGACCTTTCCCCATACCTTTGAAGAGTTAGACCTTCCACTGGTTAATTTTGAATTCATAATATATCTTTGCCATAATTCCAAGCTAATATGACCAATTAATGTTAATACACAAAAAAGCACTATTGCATCGATACATAGTGCTTTAATTCCTTTTAAAGGCATTTTGTCTTAGCATATTGTTCATTGGATAATGTAATTTTTTTATAAATGCTTTTCTTTTCTGGATATCAACATTTCAGTGACATTTTAAGTGTGATTTTTGATTATCTTATTTTTTTTTATTGAATATGGTAATGACCATAAAGTTGAAAAAATATCAGCCGTCTCACGCTAAAAGCATCTAAACCGAACACGAGTCAAAAGTTCCTTTTTGAATGGTTTGTTAATAAGTACCTGTTGGCGTAAGTTATTACAAGGAAGTAGTTACAAGGAAGTATTAACGCTATAGCTTATTAAAAAAAAACAATTTAAATCTATGAGCGCTAAACCCTGGAGACGTAGTCAAAAAAAAAACATATCTATGCTGGACTACTTTTTACCTCATGTGAAACTGTAAAATTTTATGCATCCTTTTCTTTTCACGGTTTCATGCAAAGAGCATCGAACCGCACACGGAATAAACGTACCTTCATTAGAGAAACTACTGGGAATAGTTGGTTTTTTAACAGACGTACGGTCCACCAGATCGTAAGTGGTTACCGTAGCCTAGGAAAGCCTGCAACACCAGGGTTGACTCTGAAGGATTTTTTTACGTCCTTTTTGAAGGCTCTCATGTTCTCTCTGATTATTTATCCTCTTACCTATAAATATAAATAAAATGGGCGGTATATTTGTAAGAAAACTTTATTAATTTAGAGACAATTTACACAGCTGGCGTTCTTCGTTTTCAGCGCGTCAAACGAGTTCGTGTACACGTAGGACATTATAGTCACTTCCTGTGATAATATTATAGAGTGGTTAACAAAATATACTGGCTCGCAATCCTTTCAGGCCTATCACCTAACTAACGACACACCAAACCGATGGGAACAACATGGGACAAAGTAAAAAAGCCTTTCCTCTTTCCTATAACATTTTGGCAAACTTACCAGATTAAGTGCGTATACAGTGTCTTTTTAACACCAATATTTCAACAAAAAAAAATATAGTAGTAGTAGTAGTCAAGATCGAAACAAAGTTATCGACCCATACCAAATCCTGTCAGCTGATCATCAATTTTTATGGGAGGTCGAAAATGATTCAAAAAATATTGGACGTTGCCCTACTATGACAACTCTATCGTAATAGAATCTGACATGTGTTTAAGTAAATTACACACAGTTTAAAATCAATAATATTCACAATTAATTATTCAACCCAGGCGATACGTTAAAATAGGTACTTTACTTGATTACTAATTCTCTTTGGGAAGAAAATCCTTCGAAAAAAACCAATTTTTTTCTCGACCTGTACTGGCTCCGAGCGGGTAGTTCGCAGACAGCGGCTGGTGCACATGGACAAGTCTCGAAGGTCTGTTGTCTGCTGTGAAAGACATCATGAGATCACAATTCAATACTACAAAACAATCTGTGGTCTAGAAGTCAATCTATGTTGCAGTTTGAAGGCGAGATTCGAAATCGGACCGCAGGTCGCATACTGTAGCTGCAGGCTACACACGACACTATTTGTTTCTATGTATCTCTATGAAATTGATTCCAATCGCGACTGCAATGCAGCGCAAGTGATCTCGCGACCGCAGAGATTTGACAAGTGTAGTGCTAACGTTTCTGAAAGAGGATGTAGATAAATTAATGTTCATGCATTGTGCAGCAGTACCATGTTGCCAAGGTGGGAATCACATCTTGAAAAGGTCGAATTGCTACTAGCGGATACCACTCAACCATAATCATTGAGCTAAATATACACGAAGGCATTTGAAGTACGCAAGTTGTCTCGCGACGACGATTCAATTTTAAATCAAAAACAGTTAACTTCTTCTAAAAGGCGTTTTTATTTCACGATACTGTCAACCAGACTTACATTCAAAATATATTTTTGTAAATGTATTTCCTTTAATTTTAATTTTGTGATTGGTACAATAAAGTGTTTATCTATTTATTTATACAGATCTATATCATTGGTACGACTCCAACACGAAACATACTTTGAATAGTTGTTTTCAGTTCGGGTAGAAATTTGCAGACTTGAATCACCTGATTGTCTGTTATAAAGATGATTACGTGCATCGGAACGCACGAAAAAATGTTACCATTAACTAATCGTACATACTATTAATTATTATCTCTTTTTATAAGTAGGTACACATAAAACAGTAGGTAGAGCTATATTACTAACAGTTTCAGTAGAGTCATCTCTCATGGAGCATTGAAGATAACACATATGTTCAGCAGCAGTCAGACACGCAGCCTCTGCACGAGTCACTTCATTCTGAAAGTGTTTTAATTTTAAATAAACAAATTCAGCTGTTCAACTTTTCTCAAGGTTTTGATATGCTTTTGTGTCGAAGGCTAGCGCGGCTGTAAAATTTGAGTGTGTTGGCCGGTAATACCTACATTTGTATAGTGATCGTGTAGCCCTGTAAAACAAGATTACAATAATAAGATAACAACTATGCAAACAGCAAATAAATGTTTTACAAATAGCTTTGTAGAGGGTGATGCTCGGTGTTTCCCTACGAGATCGAATCAGAAATAAGGAGATCCGTAGGAGAACAATAGTCACCGACATAGCCCAGCGGTTTAGTTCTTTGAAGTGGCAGTGGGCGGGGCACATAGCGTGGCTGATGGGGCAGAAAGTTTCTTGAATGGCGACCACGAACCGGCAAGCGTACCGTTGGAGAATTAGGACATCCAGCGACCAGCGAGGGTCAGATGACCGGAAAAAGGTTGCAGGCAGGCGCTGGATGCAGACCGCTTCCAAACCTGTTTTATTAAATGGCAATCATTAGGAGAGGCCTATCTCCAGCACGCACAATGGACGGACTGTGCTAAAATGATGATGAAATAGCAAATATGAGTAAGAATAAAAAGTACATACAGACATCATATTTACAATTTTCTTTATAGACTTGAGTTCTTTACTGGTGTTCAGCATGTGTGCAAAATCAGGAAGGACAAAACTCATCACGAGAACAAAGAAGATTGTCCCAAATACGAGATAATAATCCATCACCAATTGACATACAAATTCGATTTTTCTTTTTATGGATTTCATGAAGAGGTTCAGGTTCTTTTTTGATTGCGTTGTGATAGTTCTTGCTCGAGTGCTGTGGTATGAACCTGGTGGCAAAATAACAAAAGTAATGAATTATATCTACTCATCTCAACACTTAAAATTACGATGGCCTCCCGGCAGATCTTGTAGCGAAAACAAAGACAAAACCGTTTAACTAGCCCAACGAGAACAAAAGGTCCTTGTCAGGACCAATCAAAAGGCCCTTCTGAGGGCCAACCAAAAGAATATGCTAAAGACCACAACTTCCAATCCACGAAGACCTGGAACATACTAAACACTACCAAAGGCTTAAATTTCGTCGCCCCTTTGGACTCCTTATTTTTTCCTTGCAACCGGATGATAAGATTCCTACAGAAAAGTGGCTGGACAGGTATATCAACTCCGAAGTAGCCAATTGGAATCTAATCTCAGACCCTAATTTACTCGTTCCTGGTACCGATCTTCAGCGAAAATACTGGACCCAAATAAACAGGTGCCGAACTTCGCAAGGAAGATGTGACGAGTTGCTGTGCATGTGGAATTTTTTGGTATTATGGCCATCTTCTGGGATAAGTATAATTTACGCATCTCACCAAATTCGACTTCAATTTTGCTGTTTTCATTTCAACCTCTTTTATTTTGGCGGTTGAGTTTAGTGTTGTATTTCCATGCGCAGTCTTATTTTTACACCTTACCACCATGTATGCTATGTTTTATTGCTCGTTGGCAAACTTTCAATTGAAGATTTGAGTATTAGTAAAGAGTGAGCTCGTGCTCCGGTGGTTAGGAGGAAACGTGTCTTCTCTTGTTCTATTTAAACATCTATCACAAGTTTAGTTTGGTTGTTCACTTAATTTTTTTTAACTCACCTGTGTAGACACGCCTCTTCGCCATCTTAACTATTTTTCTCTTTCGTTCACATTTTTATTCTAGTGTGATTTATTTAGGATTTTTCAATTTTTTCTGAATGAAGAGAATGAGATTATTCCATGTGTTATTAACAAATTAATTCTCTCCTCTCACATTATTTAACAGAAAACCCATAGATTTAGAATTTTTCCTCTAACAAAACACAGATAAGAACATAGATTTACAATTTTTTTGACTACGTTATGAGAGCATTGATTTTGGAATGTCCTATAAATAAAATTCATATTTCGTGCTAGGTACTTATTACTTCCATGAAGTTTCCGTGTTCGGAAGATATAAGTAATAAGTACATAATGATGATCAAACAGACAATCATATTACGGTCTATGCTCAACATGTTATCGACTTGAACTATTGGGAAAAAAACGTTTTACTTGTGTTTGGTTTCAATATTGACAAAGATAATATTGTTCGTCATCCTAGTGTCTATTCCTGTTGCGTCGTCAGCTTACGCTTCGGAGCCCGGGGTACGCAATAATCATGGTCCATATTTGGCAGCATTATACATTGGAACGACAGCCGTCTGACCTCCGTTACCCTTTTTTAACAGGGAAACCAGACCAATAGTATCGTGATGTTCCTTGACGACCATTAAATGGCAGTCGGGAACTCGGGACCAAGTGCTTAACGTTCCTTCCAAAGCTTGGAATCGTCTTTATTTTCAGACAATCAGATGATTTAAGCCTGCAATATCCTAACTAAACTGGAAACAACTAAACAAAGTATGCTTCCCGTGGGAATCGAATCCGCGACCTCTGTGTCAAAGGCAGCCGCCTTAACCACTGGACCACAGAGGCAGTGACAAATATATCCGCTCCATTGTGCCTCGGTACTACAGTATCCAGCCTCAAAAACCCGTAGATTGTCCGTGGGTACTATACTACCCAATCCAAAAAAATCAAAAAATATTTTTTATTTATTAGGGTGCGCGTTCACGGAAACGGCTCGGCCGGCTCGCACGCATGGCACGCAACGGATTTTAGTTTGCTTTGTATGACTTTACATAGCCCTGCGTCCAGTACCCGGCCAGCACGCATCGTACTCCGGCTCCATTTTTAAGCAAAAATGCCTTGCGTGCCGATGACGTCATAAAAATCTGTATAGATATGGCAGATTGTAGAAAAATTCTTAAATATATGGTTGTGGAGGTACTTATTACTTCCATGAGTAACATGGTTGCGTACTAATCTGGCTTAAACTACACTACAACTACTTCGGCTATGACCTAATTGTTCCGGCTAGGTTCTGGTGCATTTCGGGGTCACAGTGCGTCGTGGGCATAGAGAGTACATAATAGCGATTATAATATATCCATATTTTCAAAAACAATTGATACTATACATTAAATTGATATTTCCGACATTTCTAAAATCCGTATGCAGTGGACGCGGGCTATCGGCAATGCCGTCCATCCGTTCCCTGCGTTGCGGCCGAGCCGGCCGTACTGGTCTCAGTGCACGCGCTCCTTTAGGATAACTTTTAGTAACTAAAAAAGCTTTCAGTCTAAAAATAATACTAGTGCCTAAGGTCTGAAAACTGTTCAGAAAAAAAATTAAAGTTGACAAAGGCTGTGTAGAGAGCGGGTGTATCCGACGAAAAAAAAAATTATCATGTCGCCGGCATGAAATCCCGAGACTCAAAAAACTTGCTTTAAATAGCCGTAATTAACAAGCTTCCTAAAAAAAAACTTGTGTCGAAGACATTGAAGTTCAGAAAAAATATTGAAGAAACAAAACGCTATCAGAGTCCGTATGTCTTACGTGCCTGCTTTCTCGTAAATGTGTGTGTTGTATGTTTTTTTATTTATTATAATGCACATAAAACTAGCTTCATTTTGGTAAATATATTTTGGGGATAGTGTTTGGTGTATTTTACTGTTAAAAACATAAGCGCGCGCTTGATATTTTGATACTTATTTATGACGACGTAGTAGTAACGACGTATTTTAGGGAAAGCGCGCGGGACACGTGAGCGAATAACATTATTGTACAAATGATATGGTAGTAGATCCGAATTAAATGGTAAAAAAACAACAAAACACTAACACATAACTACTGTATATTCAGCTAGAAGACATAATAAAATAATTTGTAACGTAATATTTCACTAAACAAAACAATTGTTTAAACATTCTATGCGCACCCTCAATCACGTTCAATTTTTTAATACAAAATAAACAATCAGACTTGCACATTGTTTGTACTTGCAATTTGCTCTGGATAAAAGTAATTTTTTTGTTGTAGAAAGAACATTCGGCTACAATACCTGAAATAAATAATTTTCATGGGTTTAATATAAATTAATAAAAAATAAATATTCAAAGGTTTGCTATAAAATAGGAAGTAGTTAAAGCAAAACTTAGACTGCTAATAAATTAGGACTTGTAATTCGCCTTGTTCAACGTTTTTTCCACCCACCCTAAGGTTTGACAGGAAGAGATCGCCCTAGCCATAAGTCCGCCTTTGTACCTCAATTTTTATGTAAGTACATAAATTGTTTTGTGAAATTTGTATTTTGGTGCAATAAAGAGTATTTGTATTGTATTGTATAATAATATGGATCTTATAGATCTATCGATGGTGACCAGAAATAGGATTGAAGATTATTCGACTTATCGTTTATGTCAAATGAAAATCATTCACTCACCGATTTTGCATTCTCAAAAATAGCTCTCACGGTCGTAGTTTGGATTTGGTAATTATTTGTGTATTAACCGCGATGGACTTGTGTATAACCTCTTCTTAATCCAAGCGTGTTTTCCAGTTATATTCATAGCCCATGCTTCATCGACCTGATTACGCTTAATTAATGGATTTGGTGACCATAATCTATTTAACAGTGCTCGTGACTGAAGCCTTTTAAACTTTTTTTTTCTAATTTCCATGCAATTGACGCTCTTTCTTGATCTTTCCCTTTCCATTACGGGCAATGTTATTACTTATTAGATTAACTGTGGACTCGATCGTCAAAACTAGATCTACTTACTAAATACCAACTATTTCCTTACCGTTGAATGACTCCAATTTTAACAGATATATAATTTTAAGATTTCTGACTTCAGTTTTCTTCACAGCATAAAGAACAACAGCTTCTTGTTGTATTTGGCACAAAATCTGTGGGAGAAGATGATAGAAAATTGTAATATAAACTATTTAATGACAAATTCCCAGACCTCTTGGAATTAGGTACCATAATATCCATACAAGTGTTCCTAACGGCTTCTTATCTATGTTAATTATTAACAAACAATATTCTACTCAATTTTTTTTTATCATTCATAACCTAAATTTTAAGTTTTTTTTTCAATCCGTTCAAAAATAAAAACTGTTATTAAACAAGAAAAGGACCCATTTAGCGGTAGAGTGACGTCACTACTACTTGGTTTCGTGCATTCAAAAGAGAAAGCAAGATGTCCCCACCACGCTTCCACTTTTATTTATTAGAACATTTTAAATGCTAATTACTGCTATAAATTATTAAGAACCAATTTTCGTCTCAGCGCATGATGTCCTTTTCTCGACATATCCTTTATCAAAATGTCCTTTTCTAGAATTTTGTTGTTTGAATCTGTTGTCTTTTCTGTGTATGGTATTTTTCCATATAAAAATATTGTCCAAATATAAGAACAGTAAAGTAGCCTATTCTTAAGCCACGTTAAACCTTTGGTCCCGGTTGATATTTGGTGCTCGATAAAGGACACGTTTGAGACCGAGAGGCGGTCTCAAAAAAAAAACTGACATCAGGGTGGACAGGGTCGATCGACCACGTACGTACAGCTAAGTTGCTATGTGTTACGATAAGTTGGCTGAGAAATTAAAAAATTACCTACTGAAATAAAATTAAAAATAATTTAATGAATTGCTTACTGCGCGGACATGTTGGTAATGGTAAACTGGGAATAGTTGTCCTGAAACAAAATACGTTGAAAATTCACTAGATAGATAGAGCTTAGAGAAGTTATAAAAAAAATCTTGGATATTCTTACGAGTTACGACATATTTAGGTAGGTACTACTTAGGCATATTAACCAAGAGGAAGTCTACCGATAGAACAAAAGCAAATGGCTTTAAGTTCACCGCTTACATGTACTTAAGTTAAATGTTCAAAATTGGTAAAATTTGTCAGAAAGAACACAAACACAGATGACTTTTTAAACACCAATTTTTTTATAGTTTGTTTAGTTCATGAAACTAAACCGCATGCAATAAATAAAATCAGAGAAAAAAAACCCTTCTCTCATAAAAAATCTATTAAATGATCACTAGATTCTCACTTCAGTCTTCACTTGTTTTTTTTTTATGCATAGTGGTTGAGTTTTACTTGCCTACCTTGATCACAATGCACGATTTTGCGAGGTGTTTAAAAAGTCACCTGTATAATGAGGAAAAGGTTTACCTAGTTGAAGTAGATGATCCGTGTCTCTGCATAAAGCTCTGAAAATAAAAAGTGCTTCATTGCTCTTTGATTCCTGGGAAGAATTGTTTGAATGCCAACGGCCATTTTTTATCATTGCACTTATCGCCATCGTCAGGGATTTCATCCTTATATACCTTATACCTTGGATCCCATGTTATCGCGTACAGTACGCTTCAAACGGAATTTCCTCCATCGTACACTGCGATTATGGAATGAACTCTCTGCCATGGTTTTCCCTAGTGACTATAACATTGGAACCACTTACCATGAGGTGGACCGTACGCCTGTTTGTCTACTGAATTGTATAAAAAAACTTTTATTACCAGCTACCCCCACTGCCCAGATAATTGGGATTTCTGTTCTTTACTTTTAGTAGTATTGATGGTTTTTGATTCTGAACTTTGGTGGGCTTCGTATTGGTTAATTCAAAGGAGTCGGTGGAAAAGGTACATCATAAAATTGATTAATTCACGGAAGTAAAACTTAATAGTAGAGATTGAAAATTTATAAAATCCGCAAGAGGTATGCTGTTAGAACTATAAAAGTCGCATTAAGTATCTACTATTCACTAACAAATAAATATATGCTCTTACGCTTACTTTTACTCCACTGGAAATGCAAACAAAGTTATTCTATTCTATTCTGGCTCAGCGACCCAAGCCTTCGAAACGATAGAGCGTCTAAAGCGTTATATTCTGTGCAATAGAGTATTCTGTGGCGATGACTCGTTAGATCACAGCACAGCTCCCATCTTTCGCAAATACTGCACACTCACATCTACGCACTGCATCACTCCAGCGGACGTTTTGATGCTAAAACGCTAAACTTAATGAGTAGAGTATACGAGTAAAACCGTTCTACCGTAGGTGTTGGACATGTCAGCCCGATATTCTTGATTTCCTCTTCACTAGCCGGTTCATGTTTTTCAGTGACGCTTACATAATTCGATGACATTGATGTTGATTTTCCGCAGTTTGCGTTACAGCACCTTTTCCTTGGAACATTTGCAGTTGAAGTTTTTTCATCGTGTGTCAGAGTTGTATTGTTTTGACTAGTATTAACAGGGGCATTCAAATCTATACCTGTGGAGAGAAAATTAAAAATATTTTGTATGTATGTTGAATTAAAATCCTTTAATATTACACGTGTAAGATATCTTGGTATTTAGAAAAAGTCAACATTAATTCCTTTAGTTTATTAACAGTGGTTTGTTATTAATATATCTCTATTTGAATTTAATTGCCTTTCGTCGCAAATATCATAGTTCGTTGTATTGTTCACTAATACTTATTCAATTCAAATTTTTGTAAAGTTTTTGGAGAAAATATTATAATGCAGATTTTTCTTCTCCACTTGCGCTTTGGAAGTGGTGGTTTAATTTTCTTTTCATCAGCAAAAAAGTAAAGAGTCTATAACTGCCTGAAATTCCATACAAATAAGTTTATCATTAGTGGCGATAAGACGCAGACTATATTTTTCTTATTTCCTTGCATTTTGTACAAACTTCTGGCTTGATTTGTTCAATATCGGTTCTAACTAGTAACACTTCTAACAATCTGATTTATTTGTATTTACTTACTGGCAATGTTTGGCTGATTAAACTTCTTAAGCATAAAAATGAGAAACCCGATAAGGCTCCCAACAGCCACAGTAATTACAACTAAGGATTTTTTTATGAAATCTTGGAAGTTTTCGATGAGTTCGTCCATATAACATTCTAGGTTGTTGACCAGAGCTTCGTTGGTACACATTATGATTTAGAATGTATAATATATGTACCTGAAAATTAAGTATAACACGAAATAGGTCCATCAAGTAGGCCGTTTGTCTACTGAGTAGTAAGTAGGTTAGTAAGTATCGAAAATATGTAAAAGGTACGGGAGAGTTTTGAAAAGTGTGACTCACGATTTTTTTTTTTATACAGCTAAGTAGTCAAACAGGCGTACGGCACACCTGATGATAAGTGGTTACCGTAGCCTATGAACGCCTACGACACCGAAGATGTCACGAACGCGTAGAATAGTTTTTTTGTTCGTTGTCTAATGTTTTTAATTCGACCTACGAGTCATCATTTCAAAAATAGGATCCGGGTTTGTTTGAAGATAAATAAGACTGAACCAACTTTCTGCTTTTCTTTTGAGCAGTTGGTGTATCAGACATTTTTTAATTTCTAGAATAAAAGGAAGCCATGCAGATAAATTACTTGCGGTCTCATAAAATGATTGGCGAAGAAATGCCCCTAACCTTGGTTTGCCGAGGTTGAACCCTTTCAACTCATGACATTTTGTATACCCTAGGAGTTTACGAATTTACAAATAATATGAAACTAATATGTATATAAAGTAACATACCAAACAATTCTTTTCACATTTTTGTAGTATTGAGGGAACTTTTTGTACACAAATACGGGGCGCATAGTATGTTTTTGAGAGATTTAGAAAATTATTCTCTTAGCATAATAATGTATTACGCCAAAATCGACAGTGTCCTTCTAGTCATACTCATGTCATACCTATCAGTCCATAGATCTAAACTTTTTGTACATTATTGTGTTTCCATCACAGACTTTTCACTTTTGTATAGACGTTGTAATACTTCTTAGTATACTTCCATGAAAGTAATAAGTACCTCCGATTTAAGTTAATCATGGAAAAAGGACATATTTTAACAACTGTTAGTGCGTTTCACAATCGAGCAGTAAAGTAATGGGAATAGAAATCGCTAGAATGAGCAGGGATGGCATTACTAAGGAGCTCAATTTTTATGATGCTGCTCGGTTTACATTTTAAGCAACTCAAATAAATGTATGTATAGGTCAAGTTGCGCTGGAGGAATATCAGCTAGTAATTATATCATCCAATCTCATTTTGACACTTAAAATTCACTTACATTACAGTCACTCGTTTAATAACCCATTTAAATTAGCTTTCTTCCTCAGCGATTATGCTAATTAATCACTATAAGAAAAGTTACATTTTCTTTTCGAACATTTTACTTTTATTATCTTAGATAGTAAGTCTTTAATAAGCAATGAATGATTGGCCACTTTATTAGTAATTTAAAAAATGACCGAGTTAAATTAGCTAATCATGTTTTAACTACCTATAAAACTGTAGTATGGTAGACCAAAATTAAGTTATGACTTTACTAATTTATACTACTACTTATATCAACTCGGCATATATTCTCTGAGGAGTATTTTTGTGTTAACTTAGGTTAAAGCTTTTAATTATCCTAATAACTATAAGAAAACTTGCATTTCATCGTTACGTTACGTGACTGACTCGTAAATGAAAATGGACGAAAGTGAACTGCAACTGGCCACATTTGGAGAAGCTATTGAATTATATAAAGCTGTTGGTCCTAGCTGTTATTGTTAAATGACAGATATTTAGATTTGGGATCTCCATACTATGAAATACACTATCAAAAAGTGCTTTACAGTCATTGGAGGTATTTTTTTAATAACAGCGCTTTCATATATATATAATACAAAAGACAATGCTAAACAATATATTCAACCAAATTTAAATATGAGATATATTTTATTGTGGACTTCGCCGGATACGGAACCATTCAAATTTATAGGTTTTAGACGGCACGGGTTCATCAAACGAAACTGTTCGTTTACCAATTGTTACGTAACTGCAGCTAGAAATTATTTCGGCGATTATAGAAAATTTCATGCAGTCATCTTCGCTATGTCAGAAGTATCATCTTATACATCTTCACAATTACCGCAACATAGATCTGCTCATCAAAAATATGTATTTTCTAGTACTGAGTCGTCACATTATTACCCAATTTGTATGGACAGATTCGATGGATATTTCAACTGGACTTGGAGTTTCAGACTCGACTCAGATTGTAGATGGGAATATATTGCTATCCGTGATAAGCATGGCAATGTTATAGGACCAAATAACATAATGCATTGGATGAAAGCAGAAGATATGACTCCTCTAAATACAGAGCTGAGTAAGAGTTTTCGAACAAAAACAAAAGCAGCTGTTTGGTTTGCATCCAATTGTTTCACTAAAAGTCGGCGTGAAGTATTTGTTCAAGATCTTCAGAATGAATTGGCTGTGTATGACCATAAAATTGATATTTACGGTCTATGTGGAAACTTATCGTGTTCTAGGCAGAACAAACAGTGTTTTGAGATGATCAGAACAGACTACTACTTTTACTTATCTTTTGAGAACTCTATAAGTACGGACTATGTTACTGAAAAGTTGTTATATGCGCTTAATAACAACGCAATTCCTGTTGTCTATGGGGGCGCCAACTACACGAGGTATGTGGTGATCTTATCTACTCGTACTGATATATCTTTTGATTGTGTGTGTGCGGAAGATCTGGTGAATCCTTCCTAAGACTCTGCTAGTCGGATAACCAGTGTTTTGCCTAGCCCCTTCGACTCTGCTATATAGGATATATAAATAATAGCATCACGATATATGTAGTACATATATCTATTTATGTAATAGACATAGATTATTAATCTAAGGTAAAATATATATATTCATATAATGAAAAAGGAATATTTGAGTGTTTCTCCCTTCTTCTCTATGTACTCTTATTTTTACTACATACAGGGTGATTTTCTTAACACCACCAATTTTTACAGTCTGTTTAGTATGTGTAACTAGCACATTTCAGTAAAAAAAAACCGGTCAAGTGCGAGTCAGACTAGCACACGAAGGGTTCCGTAACTTCTAAATACAATACAGCATATAATCTTCTTCTGATAAAATTTGGGTACGTAAAATAGTGTAGAACTAATATTTTTTTTAAAACAATGGGAGCCCATGGCAATAGGTTACCGTTTTACCCTCTGGGTACGGAACCCTATTAATCGCTATAAGAGTAGGCATATCACATGGTAGAGATTGAAATACTTAAAAATTTACTAGTT
Organism: Euzophera pinguis; assembly: GCA_947363495.1. Classification (NCBI taxonomy): domain Eukaryota; kingdom Metazoa; phylum Arthropoda; class Insecta; order Lepidoptera; family Pyralidae; genus Euzophera; species Euzophera pinguis. Next base: position 5,421,703 of record OX376162.1, read on the forward strand.
TATTCCCCAAAAATTACAAAAATAAGTGAGAAAATGAATAAAAAGGAACTCTCATACAAAATCTAGTATTCCACTGACAGGATTTGTAAGCGAAGCCAGAAATTTTTTCACTTGTGTTTTATTTAAATTTGGTTACCTACTGTAAAAATTTGGTTAGTGTTAAAAAAATCATGTATGTATATCTGAAATAACTTATGTAAATAATATTAAACTGTAAAATAATAATACAGTAAACTTAGTCAAAAACATTCTAAATCTATAACAGTAACACGGATGGGTAAAATATTGGGGTGTCTGTCCCTTCTTTTTTGTCGTATCTGCGACTATAAAATTCTTGAGGCCATCCTACTAATTATTATTTATTGTTATATCGATAAGGATCTTCCATTATTATTTCGCTCTTTTTTCAGGTTGCTTTTTTAGGGTTCCGTAGTAAACACAAGGAGCCCTTATAGTTTCGTCATATCTGTCCGTCTGTCGGTCTGTCTGTCCTACGTTTTTCTCAGAGACTATTAGACCTAATAAGCTAAAAATTGATATAAGTACCTATGCATATTACTTACGTGGAGCGAACTGTGAGATCAAAATATGAAAAACCTCCCCTACATGTAAAGTGGGGGTTGTAATTTTTTTTCTACTTTCTATTTGTGTTGAATGCCATTTATTAGGTCTCTAAAAACATTATGAGTACTCTCAGAGTGTTTTTCGATTAACGGTTTCGTTTAAGAGATATTTAGATATAACGTTGAAAAAAAATCAGAGGTGAGTGTCCCCAACCGCTTTTGGGAAAACCGTTGTATTTGGACACCTGAAAAAATTCATGACTGTAGTAAATAATGAATTTCAAAGGAAAATTATCACTGCCGTAAGGCTCATAATAGTTTACGAGTAATAATTCATTGAATAAAAAATGTAAAATTCCAATCCATTGAAATAGAAAGATAGATAGATATACACTTTATGCCTCTCACGTAGGCCAATAGTTTGACATACTTTGACATTTGACATTTCTGATACCAAGATGGCGCTATTTGTGAAACAACAAACGACTAAAATTGCCTTCTGAAGCACGGAGGAGGTCGAGATAGAATATGCCACTAATTGTGACCAATCCAATAAGGGTCGAGTCGCGTCGGAACCCTACATTGCACGTAGCTTGACACGGCACTTGACCACTAGTTGTCTTTAGTTTTTCGCACACGGCGCAATTTATAAAACTCTAGAATAGTGAAATGCGTGAGTCATACTCACGCGTTCGATATCGTACGAAAATCATTCGACTCACCGGTTTTGCGTGTATGTATACTTTTTAAAAACAGGGCTCTTGGGGTTTATTTATTTATACTTTAATACACTTAAAAAAATAATTACAAAATTCTATATTTTAATAATCATTGAATCACTCTGTACTCTAAACTCAATGTTCTACTCAATGTTATTTCTTGAAACCGTAAATGACGGAAAACCCTGGATTAATAATCTAAGCGGAAAACTTTTCGACTCGCCAGAATAGATACTTAGAGTTTCTATGTATCTGTTACGGGCAACGTGATTAACAGGGCCGTATTAATAAGGGCCGAGTATTATGAATAGTTCCCAAGAGCATCGGACTATTTGATAAATTTTAGTATTTTTTATAGAGCAGCATTATGTATACAGGCCGATCACTATTCATAGGGACCAGACTTCTCAAGTTGCCCGTAATGAAAACCCTATGAATTATTTATCTCTCCCATATATTTCTTTTTCAAACTGAAATGTTTGAGCAATTTTCAATGAGCGTAGTGTTATTTAAAATGTGGAATGTTCAGTGTGGAAATTTGTTGTTATGTTGCACAGCAGTTTGGCGAGAACATACCGAAGCATGGGTTTCAATGTAAGTAAAATAAAATATGCCTACTGCCACCAGAAACGGTTACTCCTAGCAACAGAACTAAATGTTTTTAAGAATTAGTAAGGTCAGATTTAATCTTTATATACTTTTCTTGCGTGATACTTAAAACTAGGTCAACACCGAGTCACATTCTGAAATTTGCGCTTCAAAGGTTCCGTAACTGAGTGAGCGAAGCGAGCGAGAGACTTTATTCTAAAACTTGGCATTTTGGTTTTTGTAGGGATATTTGTTAGTTGCAGCGGAATATGTTTGTTCGTGGCCACGAGTTCGTTAATTTATTTGAACTTTTTGTCGATAGCAGCAAACAGAAGAAAAGTTCTCTCGTTCGTCGAAAACGAAGATTTATTGTATAAAAGGAATTGTATAAAAGGAAAAATCTTATGAAAAATATACAAAAAAAATCTCAATCGATTTCCTAGGATTTGTACTCATGCCACAAGGATCTTTCATGTAATCAGATATTATCTAGTTATGGGCAGTCTGCTTTTCGTTAAACCGTACCGAATAAAAACATATTAATACATTTTCGAGTAACCGGTCCGCGAGTTCTACTGTTCAAATAACTAATAAGTTATTTTAATTATGATAGCGGCAACAGTCACACTTATTCTGTGAAACTTTCAAATCTCTGGATTCCAGATTTAACGACAAACAGACGAATGGGCATGTATACAGAAGGCTATAGCATTTTGCATAAATTTTGCACAGTATAGACAGAACCATAAAAGGAAAACTCCCTACTTATTTATGGCGCCAAACTGTCGTCCCCATGGCGCCACTTCGACGACCTGAGGGGAAGGCGATGGCGACGCGACGATCGACGACGCAACGATTTCTGTTTTGCCTTGTTTTTATACAGGACCACGTGATATCTTAATATTATCTCAAAGACACAATCTAGATCATATAAATCTCGGTTATTTTCTCTAAAAAAACTAAGTAAAAACCGAGAATCTTTCCGTTCCACATAATGTCGATTTTTTTTCGTATTTAGCTTTATTTTTTACAGAAAGTACTGAAAGTAGTCGAGATTCACGTACTAAAATATATGTATTTAGCGCGTGTAGTCGCGAGTTTTTCTTTAGGTCAGTTATCGCCAAACCCATGCCATGGTGGCTAGAAATTCTGGCGCGCCTATTGACCTTGTGGCGTTTGCGTCACGAACCTATATAGCACAGGAGGGAGAGCCTCTGTCACACGCAGTCCACAGAATGGCGCGAAACCGTCTCGGACTTACACATTTATTACAATAATGAAAAACTAAATCAGTACGTAAAAGTCGGTGAAAATAATCGCGTGTGTTTTAGTAATTTCATCTGTAGGTACAAAAAATAATGAATAGATTAATAGGCGCGCAAAGATTTTTGAAAATCATCGCTTTCGTTTTGATTTTATCAGTGATAATACTTTACAAATGTGTTAATTTTAGTCTTTATTTTAGTGAAAATAATAAAGTAGATATATTATATGATGACTTTAATACAAGTATGAAGTATATTTTGTTGTGGACTTCACCGAAAACAGAGCCATTCATATTCATTGGCCCCGGCCAAAGTGGATTCATTAACAGGAACTGTTCGTACACCAATTGTTTTGTGACGGCCGACAGAAATTATTTGGGTGATTACAGAAAATTCCACGCAATCATTTTCGCCATGTCTGAAGCGACACATTATCCTACTTCAAAATTGCCACAATACAGATCTACTCATCAAAAATATGTGTTCTCCAGTATAGAATCATCTCATTACTACCCAGCTTGTTCAAACAGATTCGATGAGTACTTCAACTGGACTTGGAGTTTTAGACTAGACTCGGATTGTAGATGGGAGTACATGGCCATTCGAGACGAGGATGGCAATGTCATAGGACCCAATGAGATAATGCGTTGGATGAAAACGGAAGATATGAAACCTGTAAGTGAAAAATTAAAGAATAGGTTACTGACAAAAAAGAAAGCTGCAGCATGGTTTGCTTCCAATTGCCCCTCGAAAAGTAAAAGAGAAAAATTTGTTAAGAATCTCCAAAGAGAATTATCTAAAAACAATCATACAATAGATATATACGGCAGGTGTGGTAGTTTGTCGTGTCCCCGAGGAAACGCTACACGATGTTTAGAGATGATTGAATCGGACTATTACTTTTATCTTTCATTCGAAAACTCATTCAGCGTGGACTATGTCACTGAAAAATTGTTACATGCACTAAAACATGACGCGATTCCAATTGTGTATGGAAAGGCTAATTACACAAGGTATGTGAGTAAGAAACAGACTTAGATTATCTTATCAATAATCCAACGGATGATATGCCCAGGGATTAATTCTACAATGAGATATTAAAGTACAGCCGCTAGCGACTTACTTAGCAATTTGTATTGTAAAATCAAAGTCGCAGATGATTACTAATTCTGGATTATCTACTGTACAGCGCTTCCTGGCGGATAGTTAAGAGACTGACCCCCGTATTCTTAAACATGACCTTAAGGACGTCCTTCACTCAAACTCATTGGATTGGCCTTAAGGAACTCCTCGAATTTTCCTTCTAAATGACATTCTTAATTGGTTGCTTGAGCAAACTCCAATGAGGACAAGACACAGGCTATAATAACAATCAGAAGCACAAACATTTAAAAATACAATTTAAGTAGTTAACTAGGCAACAAGTGACAAAAAACTGATTAATAACCACTATCGATGCCGCCTCAAGATACCTCTCGACCAACCTTATATTTGTCAGATCGATACTCACCTCCAATGAGGAATCTCCTTAAGTCAAGGAAGAGTGACCACTAATCATACCAACGAGTTGGAGTAAGGTTGAGTCGAGTTTGAGGAAACGTTTGCGAATATAGGTGTGAGTTCCGTACTAACTACTTGCTTTACTCGTACGTGGAAAAAATGCCATGGTAGAGACACTTTATGCACTTTCACACAATTCGCGTTTAGTAAGTTGTGTGTACTTTGTTATAGGTTTCTTATAAAGGGTTTTTATTTTGATCCTGCAATCGTTACATTCAGAAGAAATTAAATTAAAATAAAGATGCTCTATATTTTATGCGGAAATATAGTAGTGTTAATACTAATAATAGTTTAGCATAACTAGTAGGTAGTTCTGTAAATAGTAGACCTCGTGAACAAGCTATTGAGAAAATGCAATCGTTTGAAACATATTTTATAACTCAAATACTTACCCTTAAATATTTTACCCTTATTTTAATATTTTACCCTTTTTCATTTTTTTTTACAATGTTTTGCTCCTATTTCAAGCAGATCAACCTGCACCCACCAACTTACCAATATTTTATCAATTCTTTACAGATTCATGCCAGATGGAATATATTTAAACGCCATGACCCTGGGCCCCGAGAAACTCGCAAAGGAAATGGATAATCTAATAAAAAATCCGGATAAATACGCCGAATACTTCAAATGGAAAAATCATTATTCCTATCACAATAGAAGCGAGAGTGAAGAAACTGATGATTATTGCGCATTTTGCAAACTGTTGAATGACGAGAAGTTTAGAAAAAAATCCATAATAGAAAATTTTCGTGAATGGTGGGACTCACCGAATTTCTGCACTAAAACCGTAGTTTAAATAATAATAAAAAACAAAAAACATACAAATATCTGAAATAAAGATATTTTTATTTTATTTATAACAATGCATCTTCAGCTGCAGTACGCTTTTTGACCTGGTAATTACAATGAAGACACCTCTTTCCTTAACCTATTTTTCAGGCAAACCGATCATTACCTATTGTGGTGGCAGTTTAATGGCGTCTGACACAGCTTAGCAACTGCCATCTTGCGACAACAACCGGGACCAACAGCTTACCGTATCTTTCACAAAGGAGTTCGTAAAAATGCTACTATTGCAACAAATGCAAATTTGGTCATGCTGACTGTCACTTGACCACAGAATAGTAAACCCTTTATTTCACACTAGCCCGCGGCTTCATCCACGTGTTCAAGAAAAATTGCCAATTAAACCTTTTTCGACCAGGCAAGTTTCAAAAAAGCTTACGATTCCGGTGCCCTATTTTTGAAATGAAATGTGTTGAAAGTAGTTCGTTTCACCGATTCATCTTACGAATGATAGCTATTCGATATCTAACGAAAATCATTCAACTCGCCAATTTTTCGTGAGTCATACTTTTCAATAAAAAAGGGCTCCAGAGCCTAGGACATGATGATGGAGCGACTGCCGTAACCCTTTCTATCAGACCAACAGAAACATTACCCAAAATGTGTTAATGGCCATCACTGTAACATTTTTCAGATTGCTTATAGGCATCCATCACAGTCTAACAACTGCCATCTATCGACAACAAGCAGGACCAACAGCTTAAAGTGCCTTCCGAAGCACGGAGGAGCTTGAGATATAAAATGCCACTAAGAATAGGTCTTAGATATCTATCTAAGACTATCTAGCTAGGATAATGATTAGGATAAGGATAAGCATACCTCTTGCTTAGCGCATGCTGAGGATACCCTGTGGAAAACACTCGGTCGTAGAAATAGAAGACATAGCAGAAAGTGAAAATTCTGAACACAAAACATTTGCTTAGGAAATTAGTTTAAATTTTTATTTTTTGGAATTCAATATCGGATTTCTATCGGTATATGTGATGTGCTAATGAGAGAACTGAGAAGTAGGTAGGTATAATATATGAGATTAACAGCTGCATTCCATTCATAGCACTTAAGAAAATTATTCAAAGTCAAAAAATAAATTCTACCTCAAACATTTGTTTAGTGTCCCTCTGTGGTGGTGGTTAAGGTGTTTGACTTCAGTCCGGAGGAGATTGATTGGATTCCCATGGGAAGCTGAGCCATTAAAGACTTGGAGCACCTTCTTCTTAGCGAGTCGAATCTGGCAGTTGCAGATCGCGCTAAATAACTTGGCGGCCCGGAAGTTAGCTGTCATTGTCATTTCGCGCTGCGCGCATTCACGTTCTCATACAAGTTTTCTACTGCGCAGCGTTCTGCGCGAAGTTCAGATCCGCCAAGTTATTTTGCGCGTACTGTATGTGTCTTGCTATTGAGTCGTGGTGGAAGGATCGGCCAGTCTGCGTTACCGACTTACCGTCCTCGCAGACTGTTGCCCAGGGTGCGCGGGCGCTATGGTTACTTTAATGCCCCACACGGGGGAGCACTTGATTATCAGATATTATAATGATTCCTTGCCCGGCTGCCATCTGATGGTAGTTAAAGGAATCACGCCATAGGTCAAATGGTTTTTTCGCAAAATTTTAACACCAGAGGGTACAGGGTCGATTGACCATGCAACCCACTCGATGAATGAACCAGGTGAGTTCATATGCCTGTTTCCCTACAAAATGGTATAAAATACATATCCTACTGATGTAATGTTTATATTTATAGGGAACTTCAGGTTTATTCAAAGTTAAACGTTTGTACTAAGCTTTATATCAATACTAGCTGTTTCCCGCAGCTCCGCCTGCATCAAAAAGTAGCCTATGTTTGACCCCGGGTCTTCAACTATATTCATATCAAATTTCATCAAAATCCGTTCAGCGGTTTGGCCGTGAAAGCGTAACAGACAGACAGACTTTCGCATTTATAAAATTAGTATGGATATAGCTGTCTTTATATCAATATTAGTTACAGATAGGCATCGGTCATTTCGCATGTCATTTCTTTCCGTACGGCATACCAAGTTTGCCCTAGATATTTATTTCGAACTTTTTAAAAAATGTTTTAAAAAAAGATAATGTGATAATGTAATAAATTAATGGATTTGGTTGTACCCGCTAAGCCGCAGTTCAGGCTTGTCCAAAAACTAACGCAATTACAGCTTTTCTTACAGGCAATGAGAAAGGTGATACTTTTATAAAAATGTATGACTGGGCAAACTTCTTTTTTCATACTTTCTCAATGCTTTCACGTCGTCTTATTCCAATATCTTTTCACTTTTTTTTGACAAAAATCGGGCGAGTCCCACCACTTTCGAAAGTTTTCTACGACGGAATTAACTTTAAACATTTTCTCGTCATTGAGTAGTTTACAAAAAGCGCAAAAATCGTCTGTTTCCGCACTGTCACTTCTACTGTGATAAGAATAATGATTCTTCCATCTGAAATAGTTCATATATTTTTTTCTCTTCTTAATTAGCTTGTTCATTTTTTTTGCTAGTTTTTTTGGAGACATTTTCATTGCGTTTATGTATGTTCCATCTGGCATGAATCTAGAAAATAAATCAAGTGTTTAATAAAACTTTCCCTGAGTAATGCAAAAGCTTATACAAATTTTATGGAATGCCAAATTAATAATTTGGACATAGTAGTATTACCGTAAGTTAGTCGATAAGTATTAATTGTATAAATAGTCTTAACTTATCAACCGTCGTATCACTACGTATCTTTTGCATTACAACATTTGTACCTCGTATAATTTGCTGAACCGTACACAATTGGAACGGCATTATTCTGAAGTGCGTGTAATAACTTTTCAGTAACATAGTCCTGGCTGAAAGAATTCTCAAAAGATAAATAAAAGTAGTAGTACAGTTTGATCATATCCATACACTTTTTGTTCGACTTGCGACACGTTAAGTTTCCACAATTGCCATAAATATCAATTGTGAGATTGTACACAGCCAGTTCATCTCGTAGTTTGCCAACATACTTCTCTCGCAGACTTTTGGTATTGCAGTTAGAAGCAAACCATGCGGCAGCTTTGTTTTTGGACCGTAAACTTTTTTCAAATGTACTATTCATAGGATTCATGTCCTCTAGTTTTATCCAATGCATTACATTATTTGGTCCAATAACATTCTTATTTTTATCGCGAATAGCTATATATTCCCATCTACAATCAGAGTCCAGCCTAAAACTCCAAGTCCAATTGAAATAACCGTTGAATCTATCGGAACAAGCCGGGTAGTAATGAGAAGATTCAATACTAGAGAATACAAATTTTTGATATGGGTGTTTGTGCTTTGGTAGTTTATAAGAAGGATAGTTCGTTGCTTCTTTCATTGAAAAAATAACTGCGTGAAATTTTCCATAATCGGTGTAGTAATAGCTGCTAGGTGCGATAAAGCAATTGGTGTACGTACACTTCCGTTCCATAAACACTTTCCTCCCGAATCCCATGGATTTGAACGGTTCCTCCTCCGTAGAAGTCCACAGCAAAATATACTTCTTTTGTGATTTACTTTTGCTATATTTTTCGCTCTTCAAGTTATTATTAAATGTGAATGTACGAATAAATACAGGTATAAGAAAAACAAAGGTTATTAATTTTAGGCAATTTCGATTGATACAAATATTTTTCATTGCGATCTAAAGATGAGGTACTTCGAGCCAGTCTGTAAGGTTTTACAGTACAGGATCTATGCATATCAGGCCTTTGAAGGATTTTTGAACAGAAAACATTGTCGCTATTAATGACTGTGTGTGTGTGTGTTTTTTTTCAATTTCAGATTTCTCACGCACTTTTTACAGATGGTGTCAGCAGTCGCGCTAAAATAGTTAATGAGAAAAAATTAAATTCACTTCCAAACGTTTCTAATAAGCGAGTGGTAAGTTCACAAGCAATTACAAAATTATCGAGTTATACATTAGCTAATTAGGCTTTGATTACCTATAAAATTTGATAAAGCGTGGTATTGTAGACCAAACTTATTTCCAAAAGTAATCATTAAGGTATGCATATATTTTCATCACTGGTCATGTTTTCAGTATATGGTTTTATCAAGGGACTACATCATGGGGCCTTTAAGAAAGGGCGTTAAAGAATTTGCGTACGTCGAGGAGAGTTTGAGATAGTTGTGTTGTGAGAGGTTCTTGAGGTATGTAGTTCTGGACGTTTAGTTATACGCACAGTTAAATAAGTTAAAGTTTATTACAGTTAAGTTAAAGATAAATACAAGTTAAAAAGCTAGTTAGTTAAGTTATCAATGAGAAGTTAATAAGAAGTGACTAAATTAATCCATACTAATATTATAAATGCGAAAGTCTGTCTGTCTGTTTGTTTGTTACGCTTTCACGGCCAAACCGCTGAACGGATTTTGGTGAAATTCGGTATGAACCCGGGGTCAAACATAGGCTACTTTTTGATGCAGGTGGAGCTGCCGGAAAAAGCTAGTACAAAATAATAGTTTATATTACGCGGCGCAGCTGACGTAAAGCGCCGCGTTAGCACAAACCTACATTGTGCGGTCTTTGACCGGACAGCGCGCGTGATGGATGACCCTGCTGGTGTTGGTGGGAGTCCATGGGCTAGGATGACCACTCCATCAGATGGGCCGTATGCCTTTTTGCCTAAAAATATTCCATCAATTCATTTATTTTGTAAAAACATAGGTAATATTGATAAGATGATTTTTGATAGTATCATTATTAATGAAAATGTAAATTTTTAAGCCTAGATGGCTTAAGAATTCACATTTTATGAAATGAAAGCCTTCCAGAATGACCAGTTGGAAGCGGCCTGTGATACTATGGGAGTTTATGAAGACGCTAGCGAGCGCGTTAAGATTTTTTATGGATTTTTTTAGTTACCTTACTATCCACCAGATGCGCTGTACACGCTGTTAACGTACTTAGTCTGCATCAAGAGAATCTTATGGTGGAGTCTTCAAGTCTTACGACCATCTGGGCCCGTCAAAGTCATAATTTGAAAACGATAACGAAATTCGAAAACAAAAAATGAATGGGATTAACATTAGCCGCGCTAAATCACGTGGTCGATTTTCATACTAAATCCGAGAGATCACGAAGACAAATGTCATCATTATTCAAATTGTGACTTTGTTTACGGGCTCTGATCACAGAAAAAAAAAAACAAATTTATTCTTGGTTTTACTCAAAATAAAATATTAAATTCTAGTACCGCCCTCTAATAATACACTAGAAAATTATTTCTTTCTTAGGCAATGGGAGTCTATGGTAATAAAGTGAATGTTCCAAGCTATTTGTTCTGCTATCAGGTACTAGGTGGCGCAAAAAATATTTCTTTATTTCTACGCAACTTGGTGTTCCGGAAAGAAAAAAAAAGACTAGGCACTAGTTTTCGAAAAATCAACAAGAATAAATAGAATTATCTATAAAAACCTCAAAAAATCACGTAGTAGAAGACCCCATCAATATATTTTTTTAATTTAAGTAGATAATTATTTACTTTTAAAGTGAATATACTAATAACTAAATACATTATGTGAATATTTCAAGCGTCTGCCTGTTGCCGTTATCATGGGTTCCCATTGCCCAATAAGAAGAATTAGTTCCGCTATTTGATGTAAGATGGCGCTTTAAAAAGAAAAATATTTAAATAAGTACATACTGATCTCGCTTATTTTTGGAGAAAACAAGATATATTTTTTGCGTAACTTAAATCCTATAACAAGTTGTTTAAGTGCTGTATTTCAAAAGTTATAAATCTTAATTTATAACTTTTTATATTTTTGATAGATGGCGTAACAATGACTTTGTATTGAGAGTAACTACAAAAGTGGCGCATTTCAATGTATGGCGAATGAATATCTGTAATGCATATATTCTGTAATCTGTGCAGTTATCAATATCGATCAAAAACAAGCTACAAAAAATCTCGTTTGTTGTATGGGAAGGGAAAGTCAAAGACTTATTTCATTGTTTTTTAGTATTGGCTGTTATACTTAGCGGCAACAGAAATACATCATCTGTGAAAATTTCAACTGTCTAACTATCACGGTTCATGAGATACAAACACTGGTGACAAACGGACAGACTGACGGACAGCAATGTCTCAGTATTAAGGTCCCGTTTTAACCTTTGGGTACGGAACCCTAAAAAGCAAAAATTTATGCGCTCTAATTTATATTTTTAGATTTTGTTACCTATTGTTTATGAAAAATTTATGAAAAACATTCAAAGTTGATTATTTTAGGTGGGGAAATTGGTATAGGAATTATTTCACATTTCACAAAAACTACAAAATAATCTTACATAAAATTTCAGTTTGTGTTGTTTGAAAAAATTTTTATTATAGAGCTTTTCATTTTATTTTTTTATTTAAAAAAACTGAAACTGAAATGACTCTCATGGTAGTTAATATCATTGTTGACATAGGTACATAAAAATTAAGTGCACATTTCATGTTTTTGAAGTAATAGGAAACTTAGGCATAATAAAGGGTAATTAATTTAAACTTCTCCTATGTATTTTCGTTTTTTATGCTTTCAGCATCCAACCATTTAAAATTTAGGTACTTCAAGATGCCTACAGGGTATGTGCCCCTTGGAGCCAATTTCACTCGGTATGCCCAGAAAAGCCTTGACATATTTGCTTACTTACGAAATAAATATTTTAGCAAGTTTCTAAGCGAAGATATATATCTACTAATACGAATCGTCCAGCAATTCGATTCTCCAATAATCAAGATACGCAGAAAGATCAAATCCGACCAGAAGAGATAATTTTGAAAAGTGTGACTCACGTTAAAAATCACCTACTATTTCGAATGAAAATCAATCGAAATCCTACAAATATCATTCGACACCATTGATATGTACTAAAATACGTACATATATCTCGATGTTCGACGCACCGGTTTTGCATTATTAGAAGGAGTCCTCGCGGTGATAGTTTCTTTTTTATATAATTTGCGTTATTGCCCTACAATTTAGTAGTTCTTTCAATCCACCATATGAGTATAGCATAGAATATTCGAACATATTTTGTACCTTTTCTATAAAATTATATTTTAGTTGCTGTGTGTGTACCGTATGGTGAGCAATAAAATGATTTTATTGATTTTTTTTTAATTTTTTACTTTAGATGTAATAAAAACTCTTATTGCTTCTTACTAGCTTTTGCCCACGAAACCAGTATTTTTTCGGCTCTACGAGGGTCAAACTGAAAGTTCTTAGAAAATCAAAAACTGAGCACACTAGCAAGTTATTCCTTTTATTACATCTTTTCAAAATAGTGTCCTTTCACGTCAATACATCTCTGCATCCGATGGAACCACTGAGAAAAGCACTTTGCCCACTCGTCTTTAAGGGTCTCTTCGACGGCGTTTTGAAACGCAGCCACTGCTTCCTCGGCGTCCATAAAACGTTTTCCTCGAAGTTTTTCTTTTATTTTCGGGAATAAATAAAAATCGCAAGGTGCGGCGAGGTCGGGGCTATATGGCGGGTGACCTAGTAATTCCACGTTTGATGTCGCCAAATAGTCGATCGTTCGCCTCGCGGTGTGCGACGAGGCGTTTTCGTGGTGAAGGAGGATCCTACTGCGAGGTCGTTTCTCCCGAACTCTTTCCAAAACAAGTGGCAAACAATTGTTAGTATATCACTCTGCAGTAACTGTTTTTCGATCCTCTAAAACAATTGTCGCGTAATGTCCGGTCCTTACGAAGAACGAGGCCACCATCTTTTATCCACGCTTAGACCTCTCTTCACTTTAGTTGGCAACTCCTCGGAAAGAAACGCCCACTGAGCAGACTGTGTTTTGGTTTCGGGATCATAACAGTAAATCCAGCTTTCGTCACCCGTAAGTATGTCAAACACAGCATTTGAGTCACCTCCGTTAAATCTTTGAACCATTTCACGGCACCAATCAACACGATGGATTTTTTGGGCCTCGGTCAAAACGTGAGGTATCCACCGGGCACAAAGCTTCTTGACCGCTACATGTTCATGCAGGATTTTGTGCACTTGGCTCATACCGATGCCTAAACTTGCCCGAATCAGCTGATACCAGGTCACTCTTTTGTCAGTCTCTATCATACGCCGCACAACACTGATGTTATCTTCAGTCGTCGTCGTAGAAGGCCGCCCCTCACGCAGATCATCGGTGAGATTAGTGCGACCACGTTTGAACTCATTAAACTAGTTGTAAACAGTGGCACGAGATGGGGCTTCATCGTGAAGGGCCAATCGAAGTCATAACTTTCTTGTTGACTTAAATGACAACGAAAGTCATAAAAAATCAGTGCACGAAAATTTTCTCGCGTTAAATTCATGCTGACGTGACACAGACAATTTTCAATTTGCCGCCAAATTGTAAATGACAAATTAATAAAATACATACTCAATAATATTGGCAGAGTTCCATTTTCAAAATTTAAATTTATTTTTTTATTATACTGTTGTGGTCAGTTCTAAAGACTTTCAGTGTCGCCCTCGTACCTAATAGCTACCGTTTGTTTTTCTCAGTACCCTTAACTAGGTAGAAACTACGTGCGAATTTTTAGGAAAATAGATTTCGTATTTAAAGCGTATAAAGATAACAAACAAACAATTTTATAGAAACGTTCTGACAACACCTAACTCCACAAAAACAAAATAATAATTCAATGTTGTGCTATCGTTTGTAAATTAGGTGAATATAATGCATTCATTTATACTTACATTTGCAATTCGTTTCTATTCATATCAGATAACATATATCGCACAATTGACAAAATAACTTTAAAATGTTTAGTAAGCGTTAAAACACGCAAGAGTGATACATATTTAACTCATTTTCATATCTAAGAAAACTGTAAGAGAATGTACGTTTTCCCTAACTCAATAGGTAAATTTATTAATAGAGTAAATATCTACACATAGCTTCCATCGAATTTTCGTTCAGTGTGATTTGTGTCTGGGTTGACGAGCGCGCGCGCATTCGTCGCGTTTCAAAAAGAAATATTTGATAAACATAAAATGAGGCGGTATGTCGGTGTGAAAACGTTTATGTGTATTTTGTCATTATCACTTTTCTTACTCTGGTACAATATTTACAGCAGACCAGTCTCTGAGATCAATGACATCATACAATCATCAGTGCTCAATACGACACAACAACCTGATGTGATTTTAAATAAATTGTCGCCAACACTAAAATATATTTTGCAATGGACAAATCCGAAAAATGTGCCATTTGTGTATATGAGTGTCGGGCAAAAACGATTCATAGAAAATAAGTGTCAGTATACTAATTGTTACGTTACATCTAATAGGTATGATTTAGAAGATATTACAGAATTTGATGTTATTGTGTTTGCTGGTCCAGAAGTAGTAGGGTTGAATCGTAATAGTTTACCAGCAGATAGATCTGATAAACAAAAATATGTGTTCGCTTCTATAGAATCGTCACAAAATTATCCTCTATGTTCAAATAGATACGACGGTTACTTCAATTGGACCTGGACTTTTAGACTCGATTCAGAAACCAGGTGGGGCTATATAGTAGTACGTGATAAGCAGAACAAAATTATAGGACCTAATAAAGTGATGCATTGGATGAAACTTGAAGATATGGATCCAGTGACTGATGACTTTAAAAATAGTTTGAAATCAAAAACAAAAGCTGCAGCATGGTTCGTTTCGAATTGTTTTTCTCGTAGCAGACGCGAATATTTCGTGAGAGACCTAAAAAAAGAATTAGCTAATTATGACTTAACCGTAGATATCTATGGATTATGCGGATCTCTATCTTGCCCGAGAGATAACGAGCAAAAGTGTGAAGATGAAATAAAGACTAATTATTACTTTTATCTCTCTTTTGAAAATTCTTTCAGTGAAGATTATGTTACTGAAAAGTTGTTACATGGCCTTCAAAATAATGCGATTCCGATTGTATATGGAGGAGCAAACTACACCAGGTAAGGTGAATCAGTTACATTCATTTATTTTGTTATTGTAAATGTCACGTGCCCAATATGGCATGCTTCCAAATTAGTACCTCCTACTTCTCCTTCAGTTGTTTGCTGCACTGCTGAGCGTTGTGATGTGGCCGTCCTATCTTTTCAACGATCTCCTTTCACTTGTGGCGATGCGTTGGAGATCTGGATGTTGAGCTGCTGCTTGATTTGGTCAGACCATCGTATCGTAAATTAGTACATCGTATCGTAAATTGCTACATTTAAAGACTGTGTAGCTGTCAGAGACTTCTGTCTGCCACGTTAGCCTAAGCTGAACAATTTCCTCCTACGACCACCACGACCACTGGTAAGAAGTGTAGAGTGTACTTGAAATTGGGATCAATATGACAATACAATTATAAAGACAAACAAAATGATTTCAGAAAAAGCAGGATTCCTGTAATAATATTGTTTATTTATATCTGAAGCGAAAACAAAAACAACATTTCGGCAATTTCATAAACTAAAAAACCCTGTCTGCATATTTTTGTGTAATTTTGAAATGAAAAAATCACCCATTCTGTTTTTTATTTTTTTTATTTTGATATACCCAGTGTCATTCTCACAGTAAATACGAATCTAACCACATCTCTCAATCTAAAATCCATCAAGCCGTTCAGGCGGCAGAGCGTGCCAAACAATAATACATACATACATACCTACTCGCTAAAAACATAACCCTCCTTCTAGCGCAGTCGGGTAAAGTATACACATTATTTAGTATTGTTTAAAATACCTTTGTTATTTTTCAGGTTTATGCCTGAAGGAATATATTTAAATGCGAGGGAGCTAGGCGTTAAAAAACTTGCACTCAAAATGGACGAACTCATAAAAAATCCAGATAAGTACGCAGAATATTTTAAATGGAAAAATCATTATATTTATCATAGAAGAAATGTTTTTAGTGAAACAGATGATTATTGTGGTATGTGTGCGTTACTGAATGATGAACAAATGATGAAGAAGAAATCTGTGTATGAACATTTTCGTAAATGGTGGGACTCCCCTAAATCTTGCTGATCTGACGACCCCGCCAAATTTTGGGTACTAATTCCGACAGCGAGTTCTCCTGGCTCAGCGCTACGAGGTTGATCTTGGCCTCTCAAACGAGAAAGTCCTAGAGAAAAAACGGATAATATATGAGATAAAATAATTTAAGATATAAATCTATGTCAAAATAATTTTACATAGATAATGTTACGGTACCAAACAAAGCAAAGATTTTAAGCTACTGAAAGACATTCGATGTCGTATTAATATTCTAGACCATCATTGGTATGTTTAGTACTATACTACTATAATAATTTTGAGCCATCAGTTACCTCATGGTTACGTCATATCCTTATTTTATCTATCTAAATATCCAACGCTATATATTGATGTACGAATTGCAAGCACTGCGTAAATACAGCTGTTAAAATATTTGCCAAAGAAGTTGCGTAGGTAGCATTATCAAGTCAAAATTGTATGAACCGTCCGATGTATTGTATTTAAATAAGACTACTTACTGTAATTGTAGAATGTAATCATAATAAGTAGAATTATAAATACAAATGTAAATAATGTAAAGTATGTGTAACACATTTATATGCCAGTTTAGCAATTAATGTAGAAACAGAATAAATATTCACTTAAAGTAAGAATAGTAAATTTAATTAGGGATAAACTACATGATCATGGTTCTGAAAATATTATTGTGTGATTTGATACCTTCGTTCCCGCCATAGTGTTTCGTACTGCTTTTTTGAGATGAGTCGAATGATTTTAGTTCGTTATAATCGGTGAGTCGAACGATTTTCATTCGACGTTGTTAGTCATTCTTTTCAAAAATAGCATTCAGGAACCCTGTAGTCTCGGTAGTTCCTTTAGCCCATATGAAGGAACAGTAGTACCACCAAAGAAACCATTAAGAATTTCCAACTACTCAGATAAAAGGTATGTGTTTATTAAATATGACTTAATTTACTTTTACACATTCCTTAACATTGTCGGAAATATTAAACCGTCTTGTGTTGTTTTGTTTCGTCAAACCATTAATAGTGAAAGTGTGTACAAATTGCATATTTTTTCAAATTTATTAAAAACATACCAAAAAATATGATATATGCGGAAATTTGCAAGCCGAAATAATTAAAAAAATATTTTTTGAATCTCACAAACTGTTTCTTGCAACCCAAATTTACCAATGTAAATAATAATAGTAGTATTATACCAAAGTTTTATTATTAATCGTATGGCTAAATTTAAGTAGTTCCTTAACTAATAACTATAAAGAAACTTTTGGTTATGTTATGTTTCAATTAATTAATGTTTAATCTATTGTAGTTCATCTTTGATACTTTGTGGATAGTTTTCTAGATGTAAGAACAATTAAAGTTGTTGATAAAAAGTACAATATTATAAGTAGATATGTTACGGTAAAAGTGATTAATTGAAAATTATTAATAATTATCTATCATTA
Organism: Euzophera pinguis; assembly: GCA_947363495.1. Lineage (NCBI taxonomy): Eukaryota > Metazoa > Arthropoda > Insecta > Lepidoptera > Pyralidae > Euzophera > Euzophera pinguis. Next base: position 5,439,698 of record OX376162.1, read on the forward strand.
TTAATAATTACCGAAAGTCGAGGTAAAAGTGATAAATTAATCACATTTGTCGGTGTTTATTAATAATATAACCTTAGTACCGATAAATGTAATAACTCTTACAATGTACCTTTAATGCTACGTCTAACGTACCAATATAACGCTTTAAAGTTCCTATAATATAAAACTTGAAATCTGTATCAAATCGCAGAAGTTTGTTGAGCGAAATTTTCTCGCTCCTACAAACACCTTAGAAAAAAACCCTAACCTAACCTTGCTCGTGTGATCTCAGACAAGTATAATTGTAAGACTGTGAGTAATATTATAAATAAATACCTGCTGGTTAAAAAACTTTGAGAGTTTTATTTTATAACTTTTACCAATGTGTGTAGTGAATTATTAATAATTACTACTAAAAGTAATTAATTTCGATTGTTTATTCACATTTACCAAAATACGAGGTTATTATTAATAATTTTCAATTAATCAGGTTTACCGTAACAGATATATAAAAAAATGGCTGTTTCATTTAAAACTTAATTTAAGTAAATTTTTTAATTTAATTTATTTTCAATGCCTTTGCTATCTTTCATTAACATTTTTACATAATGTTCATCTACACTTAAACTATTTTAAAGAGTGGTCATTGTTACATAGCCACGTTCTAGGCCGAAATAGGTACTACATAATGCAATATACTTATAATTTTTCCGTAAAACTCTTCTTCTTAGCAAGTCGACTCTGGCAAAGTCAAACTCAAACTCAAGTAAAACTCTGACACCAGGCATTGAGAATGGAACTTTTAATCGTGTGTGGTTTCCATGCACTTTGTGACCAGGTAACCCCTTTGATATGAATGAATGAATATAATTATTAAATTCAATTCGTTTATTGTCTCCATGGTATTACAATTGGTCTTATAATTAATATACAAAACATCATGGACCCTGGCAGGTCACTACAATTTTACGATCTTATGACCTCAATGTTACTTTAAAATTATATAAAGCATGCAAAAATTTTTAGTGTACCACTGGAATTATTATTAGAGCATGCATGTCAATAAAATTGACCAGGAAATTAAAAATGTCAATATTTGAATCATCGATCACAATTAATGTCAGTATTTAATTTATAATTTTCACAGTTATTTTACGTAGGTTTACATTATATACTATAATTTCCTTAATTATATGGCTTACAAGAGTGACAAATTTAAAGAAACATTTTAAACATTACAAAATATTTTCATAACCTAGCTTAATAAATATATCAAAACCAATAATATGCATGAACGAAAAAAAGCATAAAATATTTGAGATAGTAAAAATATAATTACACACGACGAGTAATTATTGTTATCGTGTCGTGTATTCTTGTATATAATACAAAATATCTTTATTGATCATATGCAGAAATCATTATGAACAACAACATACATAAGAATCAAAGACGGACTTATTGCTAAGCAATCTATTCCAGTCCAGTCCTAGGGTAGAGAAATAATGAGTAATTATGGGTATAATATACGGGTGGTGAGGTAGTGATGGATGCAGGCAGAAATCTTCAGAAGAGGCCTATGCCCAGTGGACTGACTGTGGCTGAAATGATGACGATGATGACAAACTGGTGGGAGAATGCGAAAACTGCACCAGAGCCTTGAATGTAGTATGTTCTCAGTTGCCTGAATTTAAAGAACCGAATATAATGGAAGAACAAGAATAGGGTGGCAATCAGAAACACTACTCGTATATACATTCTCGCCTTACTTGACTTTAACACGCGAAGTTTGAAGCTGCAATTACTTGGAAAAACCATTTATTGTATATACCTTCGTAGATAGCCAAAAATTTGACTTTGTATGTGGTTTCACACCTATTTTTCTTTGGATGTAGTGATATAGCATCAGATACAGCAAACCAAAAGATAGGTATGCGCAAAGTAATGCCTGAATCAAATAAGTCAAGAAATGTCAATTACAATGTATGTAATTGACATTTCTTAACTTATTTGATTCATTTAAAATTAAGTTAATGAAGTTAACTTAATTTACTACATACTAATGGAAGAAGAATATTATAAGTGCGAAAATCTGTCTATCTGTCTGTTACGCTATCACGGCCAAACCGCTGAACGGATTTTGATGAAATTTGGTATGAATATAGTTGAAGACCCGGGGTTAAACATAGGCTCCTTTTTGACGCAGGCGGAACAGCTAGTAGGAATATTAATAAAATGTATGTAGAAGTGTTAAATTATTACGTGAAGTGTTTTCAAAACTCAATCTCCTCAAGAGTCACTTATCATATCAATGTTTTACAGGGCAATTGCAATTACTATTTAATGATATACTTCATCCGAGTTATCTTTTTAGGTTTGAGTAACGTGCTCGTATATACCTCATAAAGTTTGTGTAAAGGGTAAACAGCTGTGTGTCCATCCGCTTATGAAATTTAAAAGACCATGCAACTGATATTCAATTACGAGACGACTCAATTACGATTCATTTTCGACATGACTAACACATTTTTAAATCACAATTTAATTGCAATTAAAACATAATTAAAGGGTAATAGTAGAAAAAATGTAAATATATAATAAATAACAGAGTACCGATTATTGAAAGAATTGATGATATTTTTGATTAGCAAAATTTTCTAGTTGCAGTTCAATGGCATCCCAATGGAATACGATTGGTCTTAAAATAAGTAACAGATAACAGAAACGTCAAAGGTAGTCATTGCGATCCAATGCAACAATACAATTCAATTGTGCACTATGTAAAATAAGAGAATTGACACCCTGTACGATATCCTAATTTAATAAAGATCACTCTATTCGCTAAAAGCATTATTCTTACATACATACTCGTACATACATACCATCACGCCTTTTTCCCGTAGCAGTAGGCAGAGACTACGGATTACCATTTGCTACGATCCTTACAGACTTCCCTCTGTCTTCTACGCTCATCACTCTCGTCATACACGCTCGTCGATTACGGGTACTCCTGACATCTCCCTTTTTAAATATGTCTGCGAGTTGGTCGCAGTATGTTCTCCGAGGCCGGCCCTTACCGACTTTTCCTGTCACCTTTGCGTTTCTCTTACTGGATAAAAACAAAAAACACATTTTCAGGGATAATTTATGAGTCAGGTCATAAATCATCATCATTTCGTGTAGATTACATTGCCAATGGACCATGTACACCCTGGTATCAGAGTTATGCGGAACCAACTCTCTCCGAACGAATGAAATGTTTTAATTTCACAGCACCATAATAATATGCTCTACACATCATCTTCATCTCCTTTACCTTGTCCCACTTTGTTATGTGGGGTCGGCACAGTATGTTAGTTCCTTTCACTTTCCTCTATAGTCATTTCCTTGTTAACGCCCTTCTTACTCATGTTCTCTCTGATAAAATCCAGCCATCTCTTTTTTAGTCTTCCCCTGTTTCTTCTCTAGCCTTCAAATTTAGCATTCTCTGGGTAAAATGGTTTTCCTCCCTCCTCACAACATGACCGTACCATCCCAACCTACAACTTTCCAAATTTTCAATCATAGGTGCAACTTCCACTTATATTCTCATTCCTTATTTTATCTAATCTAGTCACTCTACTCATCCACTTGTTAGTGCTTCCATAGTGATATGGATAGATAAATAAGGACTTATGTATGTATGTATGTGAAAATCATTATTGTACACAAATAACATAGTATCAGAATACAGGTTACAACAAAGGCGGACTTATCCCAAATAGGGATCTCTTCCAGTCAACCAAAAAAACATAGGACATAGACATATGGGCACAGAAGAGGGCACAACACGCAAAGAAATCTTAGGTACAAAGTATACAGACTTACATGTAATAAACAAATTTAATTACACATAAAAACAGTAAGCTCAGCTCAAGTCCGATCGTTCGTAGTATTCCCTAACCCGAGACTTGAAAGAGTGAGAAGACAGCTCTTTTATCTCCAAAGGAAGCTTGTTCCAGAGATTTGGTGCGAGAATTGAGAAGGAGTTGGTGTAACACTATGAGGAGCATACAGGTATGTTCAGCTTTAGGTGGAGAGATGTTCGCAGACGGGGATCAAGATCCCGGAAGGAGAAATTGATCTGAGATATTCGGGGGAAGAAGGATTAAACAAGACATTATAAAGAAAAGACACAATATGGAGTTTACGACTTATCCTTATTAGCAACCAGTACAGACGCTTGCGAAACTCGAATATATGATCATATTTCCTTAGCCCAAATATGTAACGAATGCACGAGTTCTGTAGTCGCTCTAGTTTAGCAGTGAGTTGGTCTGTAAGGTCCAAGAACGCGACATCAGCATAATACAGAACAGGTATAAGGAGCGAGCGAGCCAGTAGTGCTTTAGTATCAGCGGGCAGAAAATTTGGCGAACGTCTAAGGGGTGCAAAGATACAAAGATTCTTCGGCTCAGCTCATTGACATGAGGAGACCATGATAGAGTTTCGTCTACAAAAATACCCAAATTGTTGAATTAAGATGAGAAAGGAATTATGTTATTGTTTAGGACTACAAAAGGAAAGGGCGTGGATTTAAATTTTGAAATAAAATAGGGACTTCCAATAATGATTGCTTGTGACTTAGCAGCATTAACTTTCAGTCCAAAGCAATGAGACCAACGAGCGATGGATTAATGATCAGAGTTGATGACGTTTATGGCATGGTTGAAGTTTTGCCAAGACTTAATGCCGACCCTTGGTGCAGACCCACCTCTGCGCCGAATTTCACGGTAACACCAGCCTCATACCAGACGCAAGTGCTGGACGTTTAATATAAATTGCACGTATTAGTTGCAGATACTTCCAGGGTACGCTCTTCACTTTTAAAGTTCACCAAAGCACTTTCCACGAAACTGTGCCTATAATAAAGTCATTGAAGCGATAATTTATTGTATTTATGTACATGGCCATGCTTCAAATTACTCTGTATAAAAGAAATCACATGACATCACTGATTATTAATGTATTTCGCGGTATGTGTAACCTGATACTTGGGAACGATGTGACAATTATCCATTTTTTTGTGATAAATAGCCGGTGTGGTCTAGTGGTTAATGCATTTCCCTGCAGATCCTGAGGCCAAGGGTTCTAGTCTCATGGGAAGCAAAACTTTATTTCTTAACTTACTCTGTTGGCTCAGCGACCCGAAGTGGGTCTTGCAATATCTCCGAAACGAGAGAGCACCAGTTCCTCTATCACGAGAATCTCTTGACGCAGACGCTAGCGACTGCGTTAACAATTTTGTATAGCACACATGTACAGCGCCCCTGGTGGATAGTAAGGTAACAAATAAATGCCATATAAAATCTCAACGCCGTAGTTAGCGTTTGCGTGTAAAATCTCATAGTAGTAGTAGGGGAGCCCACGGTGCTAAATCGGGATTAACTCGAGCGTCATAGAGACTTATTGGGTGCGAAGCTTAGATGATAAGAAGAAAAAAATGTCATATGATATATACCTTTTCATCGGTGGGGGGAGCAGCTATAGATTTTCAAAAATGTAAAAAGAAACTGTTGCATGGACATACTCGAGCGCGTCAGATATGGATAGAATCCATGTTTAACGTATATTAAAAATTGTATGTATATTAATTTGATTGTTTCCATGATGGAAGTGGTCGTATGTAAGGGTTGAAAATGAAAAAAAAAAAATTAATCGAGCGTGTCAGATTTTCGAAGGGGATGTTAAGTGAACTTAAAAAAAGCTATTAAATAATAATCTGACGATTTAGATGTGACGCAAAGTCGCGGCCAATAATAGAATGTGCAAAAACAAAATGGCCATCTTGAATTACTCAAGCGCGTCAGATTAAGATTTATATGGTTCATCTTCAGCCCTGGACGTGTTGTCTCATAATCTGACGATTACCTAGAGGGATGCGCCTAATCTGACAATAAAAAATATTTTTTTTTCATTTTTATAAATCATTGAACTTAATTAATTGAAAAGCTCAAGAAATAGCATGCAAATTAAAAAGTGTAACGTTTTTTTTTCAACTTTGTAGCCCTCCCCTTTCTGTACGTCACCCTTAAATTGTCAGATTAGAGGAATATACACGTTTTAGTATGTAACTAACTCACCCTACCTTAATCTGACGCGCCCGAGATTTTTTTTTTACTAGTCATATCCTTTATCCTTGACGGGCGTCCATATAAATGAGGCTCATATCTGGTGGAAGTAAATAGTCGAGTACAAGGTATCCTACTGTATATTATTCTGCCGCGCTTTAGTAAATCCCGAAATCCCCTCTTGGGCTCCTCTACTCTAGAGGCACAGAGAGTTCTATTCTGTACGATGGCTCACTTTATTTAGATAGAAAGCTTTATTTACTTGTATCTAGTTTGGTTATGACAATGCAGGTTTTAATCGCCTTAATTAAGAATTTTAGATTATTCTGGTCTTAGGACGACACGTTAAACGGTTGATCCTGGTGCAATCTGGTGGTCGTTAAAGGATAGCAGAGAAAAAACTCTAAAACCAGTATGTACAGGAACAATTTGAGAATGTAACTCTCTCGATGTAAATAAAATGTGTTAAATTATTATTAAATTATGACTATAGCATAATAGGTGGATTTAGGCCACGTCTTGTGTTTATGACAACCACACGACAACCTTTGACAACCACCTTTATTAAAGATATTGAAAAAAATAACATGCTGACTTGACTTTGAAAGAACATGCAGAGCCCTCTATTATCACGCTGTGGAAGTATATAACTAAAACAGCGCCATCTGTCCACATTTTCCGGTACTTTTTATGACAGAATAGTAAAAATACCCTTCTAATGTAGAGTTTATGTTATGAAGTTGAAATCCTAAAAATATTAAATGAAAAAAATGTAGAACCACTGTGAATGACCCATTAGTGCCTCTACCATGAGATTTTTCTGACTACGTTAACAGCTTTATATGACAAATCTGTAAAGCGCCCCTGGCGGATAGAAAGGGAACTAAGAACTTTAATTTAAAATTTTAGATAGAGTCACAGGTAGGTCGGTAGAGACGTATTTTGTATTAAAAATAACATTCAGAATCTTTATCACTTTTTATATAATGTACCTATTTTTCCACCATCATCATCCAAGCGTTTCCAAGTTCCATCTTCGGCTTACGCTCAGAGCCAGAGTTACGCTTTAAAAAAAAATAAACATTTTAATGCTATTTATACATTTCTCCGATTGGATGAGAAAACGTTAATTCTCCTACAGAATGCTCAAACTAATCAAAAATTTGATAACATGCAATAAGTTACGTGTTCACTTTGATACTTACACTTACTTTAGAATACAATTTCCCATCAAACAAATAAAAGTTTCAATAAAGATATTTAAAGGTATTCCGTGCTAGTAAATTTAAAAACAGTATATTAACAGTGATTAATCCATTGATAAGTTTTGAAAGAAATGTTTCTTCTATGTTGCCTATCATTATTTTAACACTTTGAAGTCGTTGCTACAAATTACTGCCCGTTTTAATGGCTTTATTAAAAATGATACGTTGCTCAAGTGGAAGAATATTTTTATATATTTTAGTTATATCGTTATTTATGCTTTGGTACATTGTCTACATTAGTTTTCTTGAGATCAAGGACATATCATTCATCAAAAATATGCCATTCGTAAATACAATAATTCAAAAGAACATATTTCTAAAGAAGCCGCGTGGGATGAAGAAATTACTGAATATTAAATTCATACTGTTATGGACGTCGCCAAATAATGTGCCGTTCCTGTATTTAGAAGAAGGTCAAAGGACGTTTATTAAAAAACGCTGTCATCATATAAACTGTTACGTAACTGCTAATAGAAACTTTTTAGAAGATTATACAGAGTTTGATGCAATTATCTTTTCGGGGCCTGATCTTGTTTTAAATGATAAAGATCTACCAACAAGACGATCTGTTGATCAGAAATATGTATTTACGAGTATGGAATCTCCTGAAAGTTATCTTTTGTGTAGTGAGAAATTCGAAAATTATTTCAACTGGACTTGGACTTATAGATTAGACTCAGAATGTAGATGGGGATATATTGCAATCAGGGATAAAAATCATCATTTGATAGGGCCAAAAAAGATAATGCATTGGATGAAATTGAATGAAATGGAACCAGTGAATGACGACTTTAAAAAGAAATTGACATTAAAAACTAAAGCTGCCGTTTCGTTTGTTTCTAACTGTGACACTATAAGTGGGCGTGATGATTATATAGCAAACTTAAATAAAGAATTACAAGTATTTGATTTATCGATAGATACATACGGAGAATGTGGAAATATGACATGTCCTCGAGAAAATCAGACAAAGTGTGATGAATTGATCCGATCAACTTACTATTTCTATCTTGCTTTTGAAAATTCCTTTGCAGAAGATTATGTTACCGAAATACTTCTCCATGGTCTTAATAACAACGCCATACCAATAGTATATGGAGGAGCCAATTATACGAGGTAAGAACGAATACAATCTTACTCTAAGAATTTTTAAAATCCTTCTAGAATGAATTATGAAACATACTTGCATTGCCTCTTACGAGTATATAAAGTTATTAATTTGGAAATTCGAAAAAACGGTATTTTTAATTCCATTAATTGTTCGGACAGTTAATAAGAAAGTGCGACTCACACTTTACTGGCCCATTTTAGTAATTTTGTATTTACAAAATAAATACAGCTCTTCTGATCACTTCAAAGATAAAATATTAAAATTATAAATTATATAATTCAGGTTCATGCCAGAAGGAATATACCTAGACGCAAGAATTTTGGGTGCTAAGGGACTTGCAGCTAAAATGAATGAATTGATAAAAAATCCAGACATGTATGCTGAATATTTTAAATGGATGAATCACTATACCTACCACGAGAGGGGTGAAACTGTTCAAACAGATGATTTTTGTGGGATGTGCAAGTTACTTAATAATGTGAAAATGATGAAAACTAAGTCAGTGTACAAAAAGTTTAGAGATTGGTGGAACCCACCTTATCTTTGTTGATTATTAAGGTTCCGTATAAATGAATTTTCAGGAATCTGCACGTGATGTATTATATTAGACTAGCATCTGTGATTTCATGAACTGTGTAATATTTAGGTATATATTTTTCACATTTTTACTAGGGATTCCTGTTGCTGCGTATACTTAATTGTAGAAAAGAATATATCATATTATAATATATAGTCTGTTTGTAAATTTGCCTTTTCATTCAAACCTTAAGGCTTAACATTAAATGATATACATGTTGTCAATAGAGACTGAAGAACAACTACTGTTGTTCTTCAGTTTTGTTGAACGTTTGACTGAAAAGCAACAAATGATAGTCGCAAAAATATGCTCTTTGCTCGCATTATTTGAACAGGCGTACTATGTACTAAATACAAGTCAATTTCAATTTCAATTTTAATTTTCAATTTTATTTATTGGCATACTAAGTGTTACAAAGTGATCTTAAGTAATTATATGTGCTTACAACTTAGTAACCTTTTACAGGTATTGCAAATGGGAATGCAAAATATACAATATTTTGCAAATAGAGATGCAAATTATATATTAAACAATAGAAATGCAAATTATACAATGCAAAATGTTTGTACCTCTATTATTAATAAGTGTACTTAATCACACTTATTTTATTGCTTAAAATTTTACTATAAGTTTTAATAATACATTGATTTAACAAAACTAGAGCTAAAATTGAATTTGTTCATGAATTTTTATCTTCTAAATATTGATCTACTGAATAGAAAGTCTTATTTATTAGGAATTCTTTTATTTTTTTATTAAACGAGTTGTACTTTTTTTCATTTTTTATATAGTTAGGTAATTTATTGTATAATTTTATGGCCATAAATTGTGGGCTACAATTCAACATTTTTATTCTTGAGTGAGGTAAGTGTAATTTACTTTTGTGTCTTGTATTGATATTGTGTGTTTCATGTATTTTTTTGAACATATTGAGGTTTTTTTGGACAAAAGAACAAATGTCATGAATATATATTGATGGTAGTGTAAGTAGTTTATATTTTTTAAAGTATGGTTTACAGCTTTGGGTATTGTCTATTTGGGCTATGATTCGAACACATTTTTTTTGTACAATAAAGAGCTTTTGTATATTTACGCTATTTCCCCACAACATTATTCCGTACTTGAACCAAGAATAGGCATATGCGTAGTAGGTTGATAGGGCTGTTTCTATATTGGTGCTTTGTTTGATTTCAAATAGTGCATATATGAATTTAGATAATTTAGTTTCTAGCTTTTCTATGTGTGTTTTCCAATTAATGTGTGTATCTATATTTATGCCAAGTAAGTTAAATGATTCTACTATTTCTATTTTAGAATTTTGAAAAATGATATCTATGTGAATAGGACTTTTATTATATGGTCTAAATTGGATAGCTTTGGTCTTTTTTATGTTTATTTGCAAATTATGATCATCTAGCCATTGGTGTATTTTTTTTAATGTTGTATCAATTAATGGTTTTAGGTCAATTTCATTATCAGTTTTTAAAAGTATAAATATGTCATCTGCGAAAAGAACTGGCAGGCTATTATTTGAGTTGACGGTTTTCGGAAGGTCATTGATGTATAATAAGAAAAGAATGCAACCTAATACACTACCTTGAGGTATTGAGCATGTCAGTGTTTGTGGTTCCGATCTTATTAATTGTGTATAATAATTTCGTTCATTGTGGTATTCAATTTGGACTATCTGTTGTCTATTGTCAAGATATGATTAATCAAGAGTAGGCCGGACCTCGTATACCAGACCCATATAGCTTGGATAAAAGTATTTTATATGGTACTTTATCGTATGCTTTAGTCATGTCTAAAAGCAAACCCATTGAGCATTTTTTATCATTTATATGTTGAAGGGCAGTTTGAACATATTTGTATACTGCATGTGTAGTTGACTTAGTTTTTCGAAATCCATTTTGGCTACTATCTAGAATGTTATATTTCTCTAAAAATGTATACAGTTGGTTACTTATTGCTTTTTCATATATTTTAGAAAATGTAGTTGGTACGGCCAATGGTCTGAAGTTACCGGGGTTTGTTTGGTCATCTTTCTTATGTATTGGTCGAATCAGTGATATTTTTAATGCATCATTTTTAGTCCACCCTCTATGACGTAGGTAATGGTCAAATTAACTTTTATATAAATTTATTATTATTTTAAACTAGCCCACTGCATATTTAAAACATAAAATCACAGGATTAAGCGCGTAAAATACCTTCATACTTCCGACGTGAATTCTCTAATTTTAAGTTTTAAATTTGGAAACATCTTTCTGTCTTTTAGGTACTCAGGACTTCAGGAGGTCTGATTCTGATGAGTCTGGATCCCGCACTTTATTTATGTGTATTTGTTATAAAAAACTAGCTGTTTCTCACAGCTCTGCCTGCGTCTAAAACTAGCCAATATTTGACCCCGGGTCTTAACTATTTTATTCATTGTTAGCTGTTACCACCAGGCAGGACCATGGATTCTGAACTCTACTGCGAACTACTGTTGAGATTAAAGCAAAAAGTTGAAAGAAAGCGGGCGGAATTAATCAACAGAAAGGTTGTGGTTTTTCATCATGATAACGCTAGACTTTAGTTTTTCCCCAACCTATTATTTACATATCTACACTCATATTATAAAGAGATTTTTTTTTTATATAGAGATATTTTGTGTGTATGTTTGTAATGAATAAACTCAAAAACTACTGTCCCGATTTCAAAAATTCTTTCACCATTGGAAAGCTACATTCACCCTGAGTAACATAGGCTATATATCGCAGGTGGAGCTGCGGGAAACAGCTAGTTTATTATATACTTAAGCGGAAATTTATCCAGCTAACAGTTTTACTTAAATACTACTTCTTATATATATATAGAATAAATGGTGGGTTTCGAAACGTATCTAACACAAAAATTAAATTATATCAAAATCTCAAAATAAATTTGCCATAATTAACTATTGTTTGGTTCATTGTAGGATATCAATAATGATTTTTGACTAAAATCTGCATTCAAATTTATCTGTCGATACTAGTTTGAATACTCTAAGGTAAATAACTATTACAGAATAGCATCGCTTGTCACCTACCTATTACTTGCTAGATACCTAGTATTTGGTATGCAAATTGCATCGAAGCGTGCGCCAGAGCTTTATCTGCAACCACAGGTATGGCTTAATCAAATTTAATGAATACTTTGATAGTTCTATCTACTCATACAACCAGTCTGCTCAGGATACGTACAGATTCACTGTTGTTATGAGTTCTGTATGTACCAACTTGGTATAGACAAAGAAAGAATCAATTTAGGTCCCATCACATCATCATCCTAGCGTGTATTCCTCGTTGCGTCGTCAGCTTACGCTTCGGACCGTGACGTAGGTACACGTCATGGTCCTAGATTTGGCGGAACTGGTTATTACAATGGAGCGACTGTCGTCTGACCTCCGTAACCCTTTTTACAGGGAAACCAGACCAACAGGAACATGACTCGAACTGGGTGAGTGGCCAACACTGTCTGAATTTTTCAGGCTGCCACAACCTAGCGACTGCTATCTATCGACAACAACCGGGACCAACGGCTTAACGTGCCTTCCGAAGCACGGAGGAGCTCAAGATAGAAAATGCCACTAAATGGCGACCAATCCAATAGTGGTCCAAATCCGTCGTTTTCAAGGAAAGTTCGAGGACTTCCTTAAGGCGCACTCGAATGAGTTTGAGTGAAGGACGTCCATAAGGTTATGTTTAAGAATACGGGGGTAAATGTTTGTGGTATTTAATGATGACGTTTCAAATAGTGAAACATTGGTAAATTAGACCTTTATACAATTGTTAGTCATTGATAATTCTAAAGCTCATTATTTGTGCGATGATAAGGTCGATTTTTTAATATGAATTAACAAATAGATTTGATTTAAAAAAATACTTACTGACAAATCAATTCCAGACGAATAATTGAACTTGTGGCTGTTCATTAGGCATAACGAAAATAATAGCGTGGTCGGAAGGGTCGGGTCTAAAGATATTAATTTTTGGGTTGGACCTTGGGTTGGGTACAATTAATCACCCTAATATTCGAGACTAATCATTAGATATCTATATAAAAAATATATTCTGCAATAATAGTAGGAGATCAGAAGGCACTTTGTTGTACCAGTACCTACAGCTGAATCTAGGACCATGATTAGCGTGATTTGAAGTGTACCCCTCTGAAGCGTAAGCTGATGAAGCAACAGAGACACACGCTTAGACGGAGAAGATTTTATTTTGTTACAGATAGGTACGTTTATACGTATCCGTAACGATTGCATGTGTCAAGCGACGGCGAAACGCGGCCTGCGTTGGATTGGTATTCATTTTCTATCGAGAGGTACTTCGTGCTTCGGATGGCACTTTAAGGTCCCGGTTGTTATCGATAGATGGCAGTTGCTAGACTGTGTCAGATACATTTAGGCAGCCTTTTTTTTTTTTTTTTTTTCGTGTGGAAATGGCCCCCTCGCCTACCACCCAGCCAAGAACGGGAAGCTGGGTGGTTATGTGGGACTCGAACCCACTAAAAACCACACGGTGTCAAACGCCTACCGCGTATTGCCGGGACCATGTGCTTATTTATGCTCCACAGCCCCAGCGCGGCGGCCGCTACCACGGCGGCCTCGGCTCAGCCGCTCACCTCGGAGCGGCCTGCGGGTGGGCCCGCTGCCCTTCACTACCCGCGAGGGTAAAGGCGCGCTTGACACGGGCGCGCCTTTCAACCCAAGGCCGTTCAGGTCGGGCAGTGGAATCCCGCTTGTTCCACTGCCCGACCGGCCTTATTGTGGGGGCTGCAGGTGCAGGCCATAAGCCCGCCTTCTGCGCCCTGTGCGTCTGCGGCGGATGGGAAGGTCGGAGGTTCTCTCCCTTTCCCTTTCCGCCTCCTCTTTGCGGAGCATGACGCACTCCGCAAAGGCCTGCACCGCCATCCACGACATCTCGCTCTCGACCATGGCTCTTACTACGGCCGACAGAGAGAGGTCGTCCCCCACCACCGCGCGCATCTCCGCACGGTCTACTGCCCACGCTGGGCAGACCTCCAACGTGTGCTGGGCGTCTTCGTCCGCACACCCGTCACAATGGTGACAAACAGCAGACGGCTCCCGACCCGCCACTCGACACAGGTACCCTCCGAAACAACCATGCCCGGAAAGCACCTGGGTCTGGCGAAACGTCAGTATGCCGTGCTGCCTTGTCAACCATTGGCATAGAACTGGACGGATGGCTTCCACCGTTCTACGCCCAGCACTGGGTTGTCCTAGCCTCTCGACCCATTCCTCGATAGCGCGCTGACACAGCTCACTGCGGCGTCCTGCGATCTCCCTCGGGGCTGGCCTATGACCCCGGGCTTTGGCCTCCTCGCGCCAAGTGAAAAGGGACGCGAGGATTTCCGCATCCAGTTCCCAGGGCATACTGCCAGCCAGCACACATGCTGCCTCTCCGGAGATCGTACGATAGCCCCTTGCGGCCCTGATCGCCATTACCCTCTGCGGCCTGCGCAGTAGGGCAATGTTGCGATTGCTTAGGGCCTCAGCCCATACGGGTGCCCCGTAAAGAACCATTGATCGCACGATCCCCAGATACAGTCGTCTACAGGACGCCTGCGGTCCTCCCAAGTTTGGCAGCAGCTGTGTCAGCGCACCAGCCGCGCCCATTACGCGCGGCACAAGTTGCGCAAAGTGGGCGCCGAAGTTCCACCTCCCATCAAGGACGACGCCTAGGTAACGCATCGTCGTATTGATGGGGATTTGGACGCCACCTACGGTTAGGCTAGAACCTGAAGGCGGGCCCCTCCGAGGGCCGTGAAAGCACAGCGCCTCGGATTTGTGGAGCGCAACCTCCAGGCCCAGCCGGCGAATTCGACGCACCACTTGCGCAACACCAACAGTTGCGAGCGTCAGAGCCTCTCGATGGGTATTACCACGGGCGGTCACGAGTGTGTCGTCAGCATAGCAGACGACCTCGACTCCCGGTAGATTGACCGCCCGTAGTACAGAATCATATCCGATGTTCCACAGTAGGGGTCCTAAGACCGACCCCTGCGGAACACCACAAGATACCTGCCTCTCTCTCCATCCACTTTGCACAGGGAAGGTGACTCTCCTATTTGAGAGGTAGTCTTCTACAATCTGGCGCAGGTAAGCAGGCACCCCGTGGTATCGGAGTGACATTTAGGCAGCCTGAACTAACTCATTTCGGGTCATGATGTTCCTGTTGGTTTGATTTCCTTGTAAAAAAGAGTTATGGGGGTCAGACTGCAGTCGTTCAATTAGAACCATGATTACCAACGTGCCCCAGAATTTGAAACGTAGGGCGGACGCAACTGAGAAACAAGCTTGTACGAAAAACGAAGAAAAATCCAAAATGCATAAAAGATTTTTCAAAAATTAATTCTGATTGCCTGATGCTTTAGAAAGGTCATAAGTAATGCATTTACATACTGTGAATCCTTTCTGACAGCATAATACATAGGGCGCACTGTAAGTTTCCGGAACTGGCCACTTACATAAACAATATTTAAAAATTTATTGCAACATTTGAAAATAGAACTCTTTGGCTGTAGAATGCAGTTTGTTTCATCTGACTGTCTTTTGTTTTTACCATGTGGCGCCATTTAAAAAATTGTGTGTCTGCATCAACATGGATTTAACTCGGGAAAATTTTCGTAGTATGATTTTCTACGATTTTAAGTGTAATTTGACAGCTCAACAGAGCATCGCTCGGCTTGAAACAGCTTTTGGCAATGAAGCACCATGCAAGACAACTGTTTATAGCTGGTTTGCAGAATTCAAGCGTGGTCGTATCAATCTCAGTGACGAATCTCGCGATGGTCGGCCGTCCACCGCTGTGACCAACAAAAACATCAATGCTGTGCGCCGTATGATTGAAACAGACAGGCATGTGACCTACCATGAAATTCGCGCATCCTTAGAAATAGGCATGAGTCAAATACAATTAATCCTTCACAAACATTTGGGTGTGAGAAAGCTGTGCTCGCGGTGGATCCCACACAACTTGACCGAGGCTCAAAAAACGGACCGCGTCACTTGGGGCAGTGCCATGCTTACCAGATTCAACGAAGGTGCATCAAATTTGGTGTGGGACATAGTAACAGGTGACGAAACATGGATTTATTGCTACGATCCCAAAACAAAGCAGCAATCGAGCGTATGGGTCTTTCAAGATGAGCCGAAACCAACCAAAGTGGCGCGCGTGAAAAGTGCATCTAAGCGGATGATTGCTTCTTTTTTTAATAAAACTGGACACGTGGCTACTGTTGCTTTAGAGAATCGTCGTACAGTGAACAGTGACTGGTACACGACCATTTGTTTGCCGGAAGTTATTGACGAACTCCGTAAAAATAACCGTAAACGCCGTATCATCCTGCACCAAGACAATGCTAGTTCTCACACGGCCAAACAGACAAACGACTTTTTGAAGGCGAAAAATGTAGAACTCATGAGTCATCCTGCATACAGTCCCGACCTGGCACCTTGTGACTTTTTTCTGTTCCCAAAAATTAAGAACCAATTACGCGGTCAACGATTTTCATCACCAGAAGAGGCTGTCGAGGAGTATGAAAAACACGTTTCAGAGGTCACCACAGAGGAGTGGCACAAAAGTTTTCAAAACTGGTTTCATCGAATGAAAAAGTGCATAGACGCCAAGGGAGATTATTTTGAAAAACAATAAATTAATTTTGTACCTTTAATAGTATTTTTTCATATTCATTCCGGAAACTTATAGTGCGCCCCACGTATCAAAAGTTATTTACAAAAATCATTTCTTTTTGCAGGTATAGCATATACCTAATCAAGTAAAATGTTTAGCCAGACTATTACATTTTCAATAAATAAGAGATACTCGTATCTAATAAACGAACACACAAACAATTATCATATCATTAGATAAAGCGATATAAATTACAGTTACCAGCAGCTATTATTATCATCTACTGATAAAACCGTAAAATTAAAAGTAATGACATAACTCGGTCTACCTTCTCTCTCGACTCTCTATAATCTGTACTTATAATATAATATTATAACATTATAGTTAATATTATTAAGCTGAAGAATTTGTTTGTTTGAACGTGCTTATCTCAGGAACTACTGGTCCGATTTGAAAAATTATTTCCGTGTTGGATAGACTATTTCTCGAGGTCTGCTAGTAAGAGATAAAATCAAACCGTATTAAAATAGTTTAATTTAATGAATAACAATCGCGAAAACATAAGAAATCATTAGATAAAATCAAATTAAAAACTTGTCGAATAAAAATGTCGGCAAACTACCGGAAACTTAATTTTGCAAACAAATCTCTAGTTAGGATTTTGCATGGAATACCTAGAAAGTCAGCTGATCATAATAGATCAAATCTTTGTTACAGAGAGCACACGGCATCTGTGACACCCACCATCTTAAGGAGGAGCTTCAACGAGTCAAGTCTGTCTTAAGAAGCAACAATCTCAGCCTCCCACACATTTGTCACAGAAGTCGACCCAAGCCACACACAGTTGATCGTTTTCCTGCCATCTTACCATACATAAAGGGAGTCACGGACAAGATTGGTAACATACTTAGGCGAGCTTCAATCAAGACCTATTACAAGCCGCATAAGAAAATAAACCAATTTTTAAGACCTGTAAAATCCAATATCCCATTGCAAGATGCTGGAGTTTATAAAATTGACTGTGACTGTGGTTTATCATACATTGGGCAAACAAAGAGAAGCATTAATACTCGTATAAAAGAACATATTGCTGACATGAAAAATAGACGCTCAACCAAGTCTGCAGTCTGTGAACATGCTCTAGACAAACCCAACCACTATATGCGTTTTGATAATCCTCAAGTCCTTGCAAAGGAAAACAGATTCATTCCAAGGATGTTACGTGAAGCTATTGAAATTAAAAAACATCCTAATTTCAATAGAGAGGATGGATGGCAGGTACCGCCAGCTTGGGACCCAGTCATTAACTTAATAAAATTGCAAACTCGGAAGCAGACTGCAAGACCCTTAGATACTGTGAGCCAATACTGCGTGAATCGGAATAGTTCCCAATAAAAATTTCAGGCGGTAGTTTTGTAATCTTATGACATCAAAGACAAATGTTAACTTAGTCTGCCTGCGACCATGAACGCTGTAAAGTGTTTGAAACGTCAGGTGTAAATAAATAAGTAATAAACGCGATAAAACCGTATTAAAATAGTTTAATTTAATGAATAACAATCGCGAAAACATAAGAAAACATGATCATATTAGTTTAACTTAAGTTTTCATAAAAGGTTAACTTAGGTTTATTTTATTATCTGTTCTGAACATGGAGCAAGGTTATGAATCTGAACAACTAAATATTTGTTTGTTTAGATTATAGACACTATACTGTGTATACACACACACTATTTTGGTTTAGCCTTTATTACTCGGAACAATGCAAGAAATCTATAAAGGAACTTAAAACAGGAGACGAAAACAAGAGATAGGCTTTTACATAGAATAAATAGATAAAAGAAATATTTCAGATTAATAAAGAGACAACATACTATGTTAAATATTTCCATTTTGTACATTATCGAATATACAATCAAATAAAGTTACTCTATCATCGTTACTACGGTAAGGAATGATACAAGGGTTACTCCGGTAAAATAAAAAATAAAAACAAACACTAATTTATTAGCATGTTTTTTTTAAATTGTTATATTTTTGCAGTCATTATGTCTACGAATGAGTCCAATTTATGCTCATAACACATGCAATCTTACTAATGTCTCTTTATTATTTAAAAATTCACTAGACTTTTGCCACCATAACTTTGAAAGTCGGTGGTATACCATCATATGGTTTTACGTCAAATTTTTGTACAAATTCTTTGGTATCAATTTCGAATGGGGTTTCCCAGCCGTCCCTTTGAGCTCCTTTTTGTGTACCTATGGACGTCATCCATGCACTAGTTATGGGCACGCCATGCTCTTTGCATATCTTTCTTCTGTAACATAAATAAATATTTTATTAATTACTGATTGAGATTAATGACTGAGATTGTAAAAACATAGGGTAGTACAGAACTGTATTTTCGTTCTCGTAGGCTAACACCGAGAGAACTTACTTGAGTTTTCTAATGAGGTCCATAGACAGGGACCACGTTTTGAACCCGTTTGATCGAAAAGAACCAAAAAACTATCCTCGGTCCACTGATGGATCGTAGGCGTGAATAGGTATCTATTCACGCCTACGATCCATTCTATGTCCACTTATGCAGTGGATACTGCGGATTTTGGTCAATTTTTTTTCCCCGTGTCATGCTAATTGGGCGATGTCAACTCTGTTTTGTTTTGTTGATGTCATGTTTTCTTCTTCTCTCTTCTTCTTTGGGAAAGACTCATCATCTTTGGGAAAATTATCAGATTAAATTACATCATAAAAACTTGTTTAGTCACACTTTGTGTAATCCAACATGAAACTGACTAATATGCAGGGTGTCTTTGATAATATTTTGAGATATATAATTAGCAATAACTTATACAGCTCTTCTACTTCTTCTTTAAATTTTCTGGAAGCGTACCTACGTAAAACCATTCAATCTACTTCTTAAAGTCTTTGATCTACCTTGTTTCCTAAGAAAATCCATAAAGCCATTTATAGAAAAACATCAGCTATTTGGAAAGAGTGAGAGAGAGAGATTTTTTTTATTTTAAATGTATTTAAAAATACACGATAAATACTGATGTACCACTCAATACCCAAGAAACGACAGGCGAAGTATTGGATATCCAGCTGCTAGGTAGGTCGACGATATGAAGAATATAGCTAGCAACAACTGGATTGTGATGGCCCAGGACAGAGATGTTTAGCATAGACAGGGGGAGACTTATGTCCAGCTGTGGGTTATATAAAGCTGATGATGATTACGTATTAAAATAAAATCTAGAAATTAGTAATATTATAACAGACCTAGATTGCACAAGCATGCTTCCAATACCGAAACCTCTGTAGTCAGGATGCACTACAATTCCCCGTCCATCATACCATTTCTCTACAGAATAGTAATTAGAAACATTCATCAATTTCACCATACCATTAATCATTTCGAATAGTTTTCGTACTTCTTTAGTTTCCGGCTGCAATAAAACATAACAATATTAAATAGCTAGTAGTGATGTGACCATAATTAATCATCACCACAACATCTTTCCCAGTTACATCCTCGGTTTCAGACCTTGGATATAATGGCACCCATTATTATAACCGCTTCACTTGTTTTTGTTTGTTTGTTATAACTTTATTGCACAGAAAATAGCAATATAGTAAATACAGAAACTTAAAATGATCTCTTCTAGTCAACCGGAAGGTTACAGGAATACAAATTAACTAAATGGATTATCATCATATTCATAAAGTGGTATTAGGAAAAGAAACGCCATGGTTTCGTGGTTACTCTTTGTAAAGTGACCAAGAATACCAGATATTTCTGCCTATTTCTGACTATAAATTTTAAAAGATTGAATTAATGCAAATTTTAATCTTACCGCAACATCTGGTAAACTATTGTCTGTGCCTAAATTCAACTTCATACTAGAAACTGCAACCACTTTTCCAGAAGAATCGTTAGCTTGTTCCACACAAATAACTATACTCATTCCTGGTTCTTTTAACATTTCTACAATAAACTGTTTGCATTCATTCAATGCGTCCTCACTTTGGGGTATACCTATAACAAACGTACTGGTTATGTGTTTGACCTGAAGAACCGATTTTAATAGGGTACGTGGGGCGCACTATAAGTTTCCGGAATGAATATGAAAAAATACTATTAAAGGTACAAAATTAATTTATTGTTTTTCAAAATAATCTCCCTTGGCGTCTATGCACTTTTTCATTCGATGAAACCAGTTTTGTAAACTTTTGTGCCACTCCTCTGTGGTGACCTCTGAAACGTGTTTTTCATACTCCTCGACAGCCTCTTCTGGTGATGAAAATCGTTGACCGCGTAATTGGTTCTTAATTTTTGGGAACAGAAAAAAGTCACAAGGTGCCAGATCGGGACTGTATGCAGGATGACTCATGAGTTCTACATTTTTCGCCTTCAAAAAGTCGTTTGTCTGTCTGGCCATGTGAGAACTAGCATTGTCGTGGTGCAGGATGATACGGCGTTTACGGTTATTTTTACGAAGTTCGTCAATAACTTCCGGCAAACAAATGGTCGTGTACCAGTCACTATTCACTGTACGACGATTCTCTAAAGCAACAGTAGCCACGTGTCCAGTTTTATTAAAAAAAGAGGCAATCATCCGCTTAGATGCACTTTTCACGCGCGCCACTTTGGTTGGTTTCGGCTCATCTTGAAAGACCCATTGCTGCTTTGTTTTGGGATCGTAGCAATAAATCCATGTTTCGTCACCTGTTACTATGTCCCACACCAAATTTGACGCACCTTCGTTGAATCTGGTAAGCATGGCACTGCACCAAGTGACGCGGTCCGTTTTTTGAGCCTCGGTCAAGTTGTGTGGGATCCACCGCGAGCACAGCTTTCTCACACCCAAATGTTTGTGTAGGATTAATTGTATTTGACTCATGCCTATTTCTAAGGATGCGCGAATTTCATGGTAGGTCACATGCCTGTCTGTTTCAATCATACGGCGCACAGCATTGATGTTTTTGTTGGTCACAGCGGTAGACGGCCGACCATCGCGAGATTCGTCACTGAGATTGATACGACCACGCTTGAATTCTGCAAACCAGCTATAAACAGTTGTCTTGCATGGTGCTTCATTGCCAAAAGCTGTTTCAAGCCGAGCGATGCTCTGTTGAGCTGTCAAATTACACTTAAAATCGTAGAAAATCATACTACGAAAATTTTCCCGAGTTAAATCCATGTTGATGCAGACACACAATTTTTTAAATGGCGCCACAAGGTAAAAACAAAAGACAGTCAGATGAAACAAACTGCATTCTACAGCCAAAGAGTTCTATTTTCAAATGTTGCAATAAATTTTTAAATATTGTTTATGTAAGTGGCCAGTTCCGGAAACTTACAGTGCGCCCTATGTATAAACACGGAACACCAAATCGGCTGATTTCAATATTTACAAAAAATTTCTAATACAGTATTAGGGTACACAACATGTTTATTTATTTATTTATTTATGGAATACACAACAGGTCCAGCGCCAGATTTTGACCCAAAAACGTGTATACACAACATTACAACTGTTTTAAACATCGTTTGACACTGGATTAGCAGCATTTAACATTTAGTAAAGAAAGAACACACATAACAAAAGAGAAATATATATATATATATATATATTTCTCTCTCTATATATATATATATATATATATATATATGTATATATAAGTATCATAAAGTAATTATTTACGTGTGAAATTTACCCAATTACGGAATAACTTAACAGTTTACATTGCTACAGTTCTGAATATAACTCAATAAATTCTATTTAAGATGGGTAATCAGTGGAGGATACGCTTGATTTGGTTCTTAAAAGTGTTAGTACTATCCACGGCAAAGACATCTATTGGTTCGTTTGCAGTTTCAAGTTCATTATACAAACGGCACATGCGAACGATCGGGTTATAGAATGAGGTGTTATTCTAGTAGATTGCTAATACAAAGACCTTACATCGCCTGCGAGGGACATGCCTCGTGTTAAATCTAAGTAGTGACAATAAATATGCCGAATCAATCTTACAGTGTATAATAGTATCTTTGAACACTTTCGATCCTAGCTGAATGCACTTGGTAATTTGGGGACCAGATTATCGAGCAATACTCCAAGCAGCTTCTAACAAGGCTGAAGTAAAGGTATGTGAACGAGTAATGTCTCCTGAAATGAAGTGTTCCCCAAGTTATAAAACCAAGCATTTTAAACCCTTTGGACACAATAGAATCGAAGTGATCTTTAAAAGACAACGTCTCATCAAATAAAACACCCAAATCTTTCATCGCAGCTACTCTGCTGAGACTCTCAGATCCAATGCTATAATCGAAAAGTATCTTGTTCTTCTTCTTTTTTGTGAACGATATTATAGAGCATTTCTTAATATTTAAGTGCATTTTGTTATCCTAATACCAGCCCAATAATGAATCGAGGTCACTTTGAAGGGCATGACAGTCGGCAGGTGTCTGTACAACCGTAAATAACTTGAGGTCATCCGCATAAAGCAGACAGTGGCACTTAAATCAGTCTATAAGGTCGTCTATGAAGGCCAAAAAGAACAAAGGACCAAGATGGTGACCAAGTGGTGCACCTGATGTCACTTCAATACTAGAAGATGTGTGTCCCTTCAAGGTTACCAGCTGAGATCTTCTTTCCAAGTAAGAACATACCCATCTTAGTAGATTGCCATGAAAGCCATAGCGAGAGCAAAGCTTTGAACAAAGCAGTGGATGGCTAACCTTGTCAAAAGCCTTCTTGAAGTCTGTATAAACACAGTCCACCTGCCCTCCCCCAGCAAAAGCTTCACATAAGTGGTTTTTAAATTCAAGTAAGTTTGTGAGTGTTGATTTATTTTTTAAGAAGCCGTGCTGTTTTTCTGATAGAAAAGGCTTAATATGATTATAAAAGTGATCATATGTGACGCACTCAAAAAGCTTTGCCATAGCCGACAGTATGCTCACACCCCTATAGCCTTCGCAGCTGCATCTGTCCCCTGACTTAAAAATCGGAACTATGTATGCAATCTTCCACAAAGACGGGAAAACACCTGTTTTTACAGATAAATTAAATATAAATAACAAAGGAGAAGCCAACTCATCGGCACACTCTCTCAGAAATCTAGGAGAGATACCGTCAGGTCCGGCTTCCTTGTTAGGGTCTAATTCTTTTAACTTAGTTAAAACCTCCTTATGGGATAGAATGAGAACAGACAAACAACTATCACTAGCAGCAACACCATTGGCAATATATGGGGGTAACGGCGTATTTGACTCAAAGACAGAATCGAAGAATCCAGAGAACAGCTCACAGACGCCCTCACCATCCGACGCTTCTACATTTTTATACTTCATTGTCTGAGGTATTTTTTATTTTTATTGTTTTTATTTTATTTATTTGGATATTATTTATTTTATTATTCCGTTAGTGTCCCTTCTACTTCCAACATATTTCCAAAAGGGCTTGATGTCAGTTCGTAGAGATTCCTCGACACAAGATATACACGTATAAGATATATGAGGAATAACATGATTTAATAAGGTTTTTGCATAGTGTGCGTAAATAAGCATACGTATCGTAATCTCTCGGGTTAGAGTACTTCTTATATCTCCTGTGGTATTTGTTTTTAGCTTTAAGGCATTTTATCAATTTAGGCGAGTACCAATGAGGATAATCACTACTTCTACGTGATGCCAAGGGTGTATGATTCCTAATAATAGTGTTCAACACACAAAGAACGTGTCGACCACCTCATCTACTTTTTCACTTTTTAATACTTAAGGCCAGTCTATAACTTTAAAAGAATTTTTAATTTCAATTTGCACTTGTAAAAGTTTAAATGATAATTTTTTTTCACTTTTAATGTTTTTACGGGTAATTTAATTTTTAATTCTATTACTAAGGGCGGATGGTGCCTATCCTCTCGAGACAGCGGGTCAGCATCGTCCACTGACAAATCGTCGCTATTGCTCAGCACCAAGTCCAGTATTCTTCCATTTTGATTGGGTTTGGAGTGGTATATAATTGTATTGCGCCAGGTTGCTGATGTGAGGATGACCATGAAACGCTAGGAGTGTTAAAGTCACCAATTATAAGACTTATAGAGTTGTCCTGTAGTGTCGTAAGTACCTTCTGACAGTTCCAGTATAAATGATTAAGAAGTTCAGTAGGCATGTCAGGGGGTAAATAACAAACACAAATTGATCTTACATGTAATGTAATCATTAGGTAACAAACATGTGATACAACATGGTAGGGTGATTAGGCCCGTTATCCGATCACCACCTGATCACGACCACTCTTAAGAAAATCAGTTAAAATAGCCATATTAATGTGAGTTGAGTATTATTATTGCATGAAACAACAACATCCGTTTATCCTTTTCCTTTGTACTATCTTTCTAGTTAGCTACCTATGTACGTTAATTGTCGATCAGTGAACCGATGAAATCGAACCGAAGTGCTAGTGTCAAATTAAGTGCAAAATCTTAAGATAATACATACACTTTTAAAATTTGGCACACGTGTTTAGAAGCTGATATAGACTAACATATCCAAAAACTGGGCATTTTTGGAAATATTACATACATACATACGGGTCGAATTGATAACCTCCTTTTTTTGAAGTCGGTTAAAAATAGCGGGACCACTATTTTGAATGGTAAGTAAAACATGTTTTTAGTGTAATGTAAGCTTTGCATTTGTATGTGTGGTACTAAATTACAGTTATAGTTTCTTTTGATGCTTAATTTAACTATAAATATATTGAATTTGCTAAAATATATGGTGATCGGTATTGGGCATTGTAATAACAGACAACTTTCATTTTACGATCGCCTGATCGTAAACGGGCTTTTTTAATTTTGCGTTTGTTGTGGTTTTCTAAAATATTGTATGCTAATAATGCAGTTATTGAGATTGATTTTAATGTTGAAAAATATATTTCATTGACATGTCAGATAGCGATCAGCTTAAGTTTTAAAACCGCCAGCAATTTATGCGCCTATTATTGATAGAAAATCAAGTGATCGTGAAATAAACTGTTTCCGGCCAATATATTTTTCTTTAAAAAAATATGAGTTTTGTATGGATGTTAATTGACTATTTGAAGATCAAACGTTAATTTCGATTATTTTGGCATAGAATTAGTGATCGTAAATTAAATATTTTACGACCATATAAAAGTGGCAACCCAAACTATGATCGAGAACCAACATGTTCTCGAAAACGATACAAAACTTGTGAAATGTTGATACAGAATGATTTTTTCAAAATCAGCTATATTTATACAGTGTTTTTGTATGTGAAACTAAAAAACTCTTTTAAAAACGTATGTTTGAATAAAAACAAAAGAAATGTTAAAATACAGGTTGATTTTGAAAAAAACTAGCAACATTTTTCACAATGAAAAAAAAATTCGGAAACGTAAAAACATTTCGGCTTTCTATACAAAATACTGTCAGCTGCTCGCTATATTTTATGACATGTATAAAAATGTTATGAGTAATCTGAAGATATTATTTTGTGCTTTTGGTTGCATTTATTTGATGAACGGATATTGATAAAATTACCAGTGGATTTTGATAGATCAAGCCTATAATACTAATACGGGGCTAAATGCTTGGTATGTGTATGTGCATTATGGTTGCATGTGTTCTTCATATTTATTTCAGATGGCTCCTACACCTAATTCAAGAAAAATTAAGACGAAAAAAACTACTGACAAACTTGAAAAAGTAAAAAAAAAGACAACTAGGCGCCTTTTTACCTATAAAGAGGAAGACCTTATAAGTGCCATAGAATCAATAAAAAACAAGTCCATGGGGTTCAGAGCTGCCTGCCGATTTTATGGTGTGCCGTTTGCTACTGTGCACGATCGTCTCAGCGGTAAAGTAGCATTTAATAAACCGCTCAAAGTGGGTCCAGACCCTGTTTTGGGAATAGGAGGAGAGGAAAAATTAACGAAGTGGATTTTAGACATGGCAAAATGTGGGTTTCCTTTGAATAAACAAAGCCTGTTAAAAAACGTCTCAAAAATAGTGACAAAGTCAGGAATCAAGACTCCGTTTAAGGACGGAATGCCAGGGGATACATGGTACCAAAAGTTTCTTAAAAGGCATCCTGAAATTAGTATCCGTGAGGCAGAAGGTATTAATTATGCAAGAGCTGCCATTACAGAGAATCGCATTAGGCACTGGTTTAAGGAACTGCGATATTATATAACATCCATTAATGCGACAGATATCTTTGATGAACCAGACAGGATCTCCAATGGGGATGAGACAGGATTTTCGTTATACCCTAAAAGTGAAAAAGTTTTAGGACCAAAAGGTTATAAAAACCATTATCAAGAAAAATAATGAAAAAGAAAATATCACAGTACTGTTAGTATTTTCCGCGAGTAGAACATTATGCCCGCCATTGGTAATTTTTCCATATATAAGACCCCCTAAAGCATTAGTAGACAGTATACCAGAATCATGGGTTCTTGGCCGATCTGAAAGTGGCTAGATGAAAAGTGACGTATTCTTTAAATATATTTCTAATGATTTTAATAATTGGCTATAAAAAAAATAAAATCAAGAAGCCCATTCTTCTATTTATAGATGGCCACAAATCACACATGACATATGCCTTAAGTGAATTTTGTCAAAAAATGACATAATTCTCTATGCATTGCCACCAAATAGCACTCATATGCTTCAACCAGCAGATGTAAGTGTGTTTAAACCATTAAAACAAAATTGGAAAAACGCTGTCAAGCATTCAAACCAAGTTATTACAAAAATAAATTTCTGTTCAACACTTAACAACACTTTATCTCAGACAGACTTGACAGAAACTATAAAAAATGGGTTGAGAAAATGCGGCTTATATCCGCTAAAAGCAGATAATGTAGATTTCACAAAATGCGTGAAAGATTTTCAAAAAAGAGTAGAAAGAGAAATCAATTCCAATGAAAATAAAAGAGCAACAGAAAAAGAATTTAACGCGGCAATCAAAATTATTTCAATGCTCAAAAATGATTTGGCCAAACACAATATAGATTCAGAGCTTATTGTGGCAGAAATTGAAAATGTTAAAGAGTCCTATATCCGAAAGAGGCGATCTAAGTCAAAAACGCCTCGCAATTCTGCAGCTTCGACGCGAAGCACATCTATTCTTGAGACAAATAATTTACATGAAGCGCAAGAACCTCACAATATTATTATTGACGAAACGTTTGCTGAAAGTATAGACCTACCGGACCCAGGGTCATTTATCTCACTAAACAATATTTCACTAATCCCACTGGAAGATATTGAGCTGGTAAAGGATGTTTCAGCAATAAGTCAAAAATCTGAAGAAGAATGTCTTAATTTGACAGTGATGGCAGATATCCATAATCAAGAAAATACACAAGTGCCAACTATTGAAGAAACAATTTCTTTTGATGATGTATTTGAGAAGCATTTATATTTTCCAGTTACAGAACCACCCGAAAACCCTGTAAGGCGTCGCGGCCCTAATTTTCCAAGCGCAATATCGTCCTCAGCTTGGCGAAATCATTTCAAGAAAAAGGAAGAAGATAAAGAAAATCTACAGTTAGAAAAAAAACGTAAACAACAAATGAGAGAGGAAGAAAAAGAAAAAGAAAGAAAGAAAAAGCTAAAAAAATAAAAGAAAAAGAAGAAAAAAAGCAGAAAAAGAAGAACTTACCAAAGAAAACCATAAAGAAAGATGATTTGATAAGTAGTGAGTGTCCTGAAATCCCAATAAATGACGTCGATGAAGAGTTAAATATATATTATTCTACGTATCGATTTTCAAGTGCCAAATCAATCTTAGCTTAGTACAATCATTTTAAGGAAATGAAAGCAGATAAAGAAAGTATGCAGTTAAGAAAAAAAAAAAACTAACAACAAATGAAAGGGAAAAAGAAAGAAAGGTAAAATATTATAATTAAAAAAAAAAAACTACAAAAATTGATTAGATGATTAGTGAGTGTCCTGAAATCTTATTTTGAATTTTTTTTTGCTATTTTTTTTCTCAATAAAACACTCATAGTGGTCTGTGCTTTATTTCTACACCTTTAAAGCTTATTTTTCTATCACCGTTAACGATCGTAAACTGATGGAAGTTGATCGTGAATTGAAAAATATGTGCATTTTTATTATTTTTAGAATTTCTTTTTTATTTATTCTAATATTACTAAATATTTAGGTGCATAAAGAAAGCTGAAAAGTTTTTTTATTAGAAAAATACTACATCTGATTTGAAATGCGTTGACTTTTTTATTTATAATGCTTTAAAGTCGATACATCCACTAACTGATCGTCAACCAGCCAAATGACCCTATGTGTTTTAACTATTAAGAAAGGAACGTTTTACTTTTCGATGCTCTTTGGTACACATTAATATTCAATCTTTCAAGTTAAAATTGATAAAACATTTATTTTAACAACATCAAAACCCTTAGATTCACTTAAACGTGCAATTTTTGGCGCCAAATAAGTAAATCCTCAATTTTGTTCTTTTTTGGACATATTGAAATAATTTGTAGTTTGTTCCGTGATGAAAGTTCCTGTGTCCTCTTCAATACTCTACTTGCAAGTAAAATTTCAGAAAAATTGGTCCAGTAAATAAAATTTTCACTTTTATTACAAAGAATAGAGCCACGAAAAATAAAGAATCATTATCATCAATTTACCTGAAAGTTTCTGAATGCTTTCCTCTGTTAAGAAGATATTATAATATAAAGAGAAAACTTCATCAAATCGATCTTCTGTATAATCACGCACAATCAATTTCTGAATTAAACCATTTTTATTTGTGTACTGAAACTCACTCCAAAATTTACTTTCCATTTTTAAATACCTTAAAAAAAAGAAAATTTCTTCAAGATTCTTTTATATTTAAATATAGTAACTAATAACTTTGTTGTTGAGCGTGTCATAAATTTATTTATATGGCTCTAAATGAAGTCAGGGTATCGTTAGCTTATCAGTAGATTACGAAACTTATTTGTTGTAGCATAATATCTGATTTACATAAGTACTAGTGTTGCAATAGTACGAGAATTTTGTGCTAGTCATACGAAAATAATAACGTTGAATTAAAAAAAATTAATTGGTAGAAATTTTAATAAAGTGCCCATTAAATAGCGTATTTTTAAGTTTTGGTAGAAAATAACAGGTAGGTTTGGTAGAAAACAAAGAGGTTTTTGTCTTCCTTTTCGAATCAATTATGAAAAGCGGTGTCATAATTTGAACATAGCGTGTTTGAAAAATTTCAGAAAGAGTTGTATTTTCTTTTATTTTAAACTAGCCGTTTCCCGCAGCTCCGCCTGCGTCAAAAAGTAGCCTATGTTTGACCCCGGGTCTTCAACTATATTCTACCAAATTTCATTAAAATCCGTTCAGCGGTTTGGCCGTGAAAGCGTAACAGACAGACAGACAGACTTTCGCATTTATAATATTAGTATGGAGTATTGAAGTATGATATTTCCTTACTTGAATTACAGTTCACATTTAACATATATTTATATATTAGGGCGGAATCGGTACATTATCAGGTACTTAATTATAGTTTATACACACACACTTAAAATAACATTTTTAAATACTATTAAGGATTAACAAATAATTGAATTATTAAATGTGTTTCTTTGGGAACTATTCGTATAACATCTGAAGTTTCAAACACTTTACAGCGTTCATGGTCGCTAGTTATGTTAGCTACTTATTCAATTCTCGTTTTAAGGTGCTCCCACACAGTAGTTATATAATGTTAGAGAATTGAATTGGTCTCAATTTTAATGGCATTTTCTATCGTGAGCTCTTCTATGCTTCGGAAGGCACGTCAAGCCGTTGGTCCCGCTTGTTATGGATAGATAGCAGTCGTGAGGCTGTGTCAGATGCCTTAGGGCAGCTTGAAAAATTCTGACAGTGTTGGCCACTAACATACCTCAGGTCATATTCCTGTTGGTCTGATTTACCTGTAAATAGGGTTACGGAGATCAGACGGCAGTCGCTCCATTGTAATTACCAGTTCCGCCAAATCTACGGCCATGATTAAAAGTGTACCCCTCTGAAGCGTAAGCTGATGAAGCAACAGAGAAACACGCTTAGACGGAGAAGATTTTATAATCTTAGGTCAATCGTTACAGATAGGTACGTTTATACGCATCCGTAACGATTGCATGCGTCAAGCGACGGCGAAACGCGGCCTGTGTTGGATTGGTATTCATTAGTGGCATTTTTTATCCTGATGTACTTCGTGCTTCGGATGGCACTTTAAGGTCCCGGTTGTTATCGATAGATGGAGTTGCTAGACTGTGTCAGATACATTTAGGCAGCCTGAACTAACGCACCTCGGGTCATGATGTTCGTGTTGGTTTGATTTCCTTATAAAAAAGAGTTATGGGGGTCAGACTGCAGTCGTTCAATTAGAACCATGATTACCAACGTGCCCCAGAATTTGAAACGTAAGGAGTAAGCAACTGAGAAACAAACTTGTACGAAAAACGAAGAAAAATCCAAAATGCATAAAAGATTTTTCAAAAATTAATTCTGATAGCCTGATGCTTTAGAAAGGTTATAAGTAATGCATTTACATACTGTGAATCCTTTTTGACAGCATAATATCAAAAGTTATTTACAAAAATCATTTCTTTTTGCTATACCTAATTAAGTAAAATGTTTAGCCAGACTATTACATTTTCAATAAATAAGAGATACTCGTATCTAATAAACGAACACAGAAACAATTACCATGTCATTAGATAAGGCGATATAAATTACAGTTACCAACAGCTATTATTATCATCTACTGATAAAACCGTAAAATTAAAACTAATGACATAACTCGGTCTACCTTCTCTCTCGACTCTCTGTCTCTCTGTGTGTCTGTGTCAACTATTTGTATATTTGTACCGCGATAACTCTCGAGCCGTTATTCCGATTTCGATAAAATTCAAAGTAGTATAGGCATGTATATAATTTCGTTTGGCATCATTTTGTGGCTAAACTTTATTAAGTGAAATTCGCGAGGTCTATGTTCGCGGCAAACAACTAGTATTATAACATTATTATTATTATTACAACTAGTATTAATATTATAAAGCTGAAGAGTTTGTTTGTTTGTTTGAACGCGCTTACCTCAGGAACTACTGCTCCGATTTGAAATATTCTTACAGTGTTGTACAGACTATTTCTCGAAGAAGGCTATATATAGGCCTGGGCGAAGTCCAGACAGGCTGCTAGTAAGAGATAAAATCGAATTTAAGACTTGTCGAATAAAAACGTCGGCAAACTTAAGTTACGATTTTGCAATGAATACCTAGAAAGTCAGCTGATCATAATAGTTTAACTTAAGTTTTCATAAAAGGTTAACTTAGGTTTATTTTATTGTCTGTTTTGAACATGGAGCAAGGTTATGAATCTAAACAACTAAATGTTTATTTGTTTAGATTATAGACACTATACTGTGTATTTACACACTAGATACGTCAACGGGACGTCGGCGGAGGTTTTTAAAAAATCTAATAGTACAGAAAACTTATGAACTAGTAGTCAGCGATTGACCAAGGACTTACTCTAGCGATCAACGATTGATCAGCGAGGAGTCACACGACGCGTGACGATGGTTCAGACTCTCAACTCGCTCTGCCCTGTCTGAAGAAGCTCCCAGGGTGGCTTCACATGCAGGTGGCTTCATGTCAGCAGTTTCCACGATGATTCATGCGTTCTTCTTAAAGGTTTCGTAATCGGTGTTGAATCCGTGGGAACGTTAGGTATAAGGAGAGGGCTAAGAGCCCGTAACACACTATTTTGGTTTAGCCTTTATTACTCGGAAGAATGCAAGAAATCTATAAACACTTCTTCAAGAAATCTAAAACAGGAGACGGAAACAAGAAGGAGACGCTTTTATATAGAATGAATAGATAAAAAAAAATATTTCAGATTATTAAAGAGACAATGTTAAATATTTCCTTTTTGTACATTATCG
This sequence comes from Euzophera pinguis, assembly GCA_947363495.1. Classification (NCBI taxonomy): domain Eukaryota; kingdom Metazoa; phylum Arthropoda; class Insecta; order Lepidoptera; family Pyralidae; genus Euzophera; species Euzophera pinguis. The sequence continues at coordinate 5,472,416 of OX376162.1, forward strand.
AATGTACAATCAAATAAAGTTACTCTATCATCGTTAATACGGTAAGGAATGATACAAGGGGTACTCCGGTAAAATAAAAATAAACACTATTTTATTAGCATGTTTTGTTTTAATTGTTACATTTTTGCAGTCATTATGTCTACGAATGAATTTATGCTCATATCACATGCAATCTTACTAATGTATCTTTATTATTTAAAAAATTCACTAGACTTTTGCCACCATAACTTTGAAAGTCGGTGGTATACCATCGTATGGTTTTACGTCAAATTTTTGTACAAATTCTTTGGTATCAATTTCGAATGGGGTTTCCCAGCCGTCCCTTTGAGCTCCTTTTTGTGTACCTATGGATGTCATCCATGCACTAGTTATGTGCACTCCGTGATCTTTGCATATCTTTCTTCTGTAACATAAATAAATATTTTATTAATATGGATGATAGATCGTAGGCGTGAATTGCGGCGGATTTTGGTAAATTTTTTTCCACGTTCCATGCTAATTGGGTGATGTCAACTCTGTTTTGTTTTGTTGATGTCATGACTTCTTCTTCTCTCTTCTTTATTGGGAAAGACTCATCATCATTATCTTTGGAATCATCTTTGGGAAAATTATCAGATTAAATTACATCATAAAAACTTGTTTAGTCACACTTTGTGTAATCCAACATGAAACTGACTAATATGCAGGGTGTCTTTGATAATATTTTGAGATATATAATTAGCAATAACTTATACAACTCTTCTTCTTCCTTAAACTTTTTGGAAGCGTACCTACGTAAAACCATTCCATCTACTTCTTAAAGTCTTTGGTATACCTTGTTTCCTAAGAAAATCCATTAAGCCATTTATAGAAAAACATCAGCTATTTGGAAAAAGGTTAGAGAAAAATGTTTATTTTAAATGTGTTCAAAAATACACGGTAAATACTGGTGTACCACTCAGTACCTAAGAAACGACAGGGAAAGTATTGGATATCCGGCTGCTAGGTAGGTCGACGATATGAAGAATATAGCTAGCAACAACTGGACTGTGATGGCCCAGGACAGAGATGTTTGGTATAGGCAGGGGGAGACTTATGCCAAGCAGTGGGTTATATAAAACTGATGATGATATGTATTCAAATAAAATTAAGAAATTAGTATTATTATAACAGACCTAGATTGCACAAGCATGCTTCCAATACCGAAACCTCTGTAGTCAGGATGAACTACGATTCCCCGTCCATCGTACCATTTTTCTGCAGAATAGTAATTAGGAACATTCATCAATTTTGCCATACCATCAATCATTTCGAATAGTTTTCGTACTTCTTTAGTTTCCGGCTGCAATAAAACATTACAATATTATATAGCTAGTAGTGATGTGACCATAAATAACATCTTTCCCAGTTACATCCTCGGTTTATGCTTCGGACCTTGGATATAATGGCACTAATTATTATAACCTCTTCACCTGTTTTTGTTTGTTATAACTTTATTGCACAGAAAATAGCAATATAATAAATACAAAAACTAAAAATGATCTTTTCCAGTCAATAGGAATACAAATTACTGTTTTTACGGGGAAACCAGACTAAATGGATTATCATCATATTCGTAAAGTGGTATTGAGAAAGGAACGCCATGGTTTCGTTGCTCTTTGTAAAGTGGCCAAGAATACCAGATATTTCTGCCTATTTCTGACTATAAATTTAAAAAAATTGAATTAATGCAAATTTTAATCTTACCGCAACATCTGGTAAACTATTGTCTGTGGCTAAATTCAACTTCATACTAGAAACTCCAACCACTTTTCCAGAAGACTCGTTAGCTTGTTCCACGCAAACAACTATACTCATTCCTGGTTCTTTTAACATTTCTACAATAAACTGTTTGCATTCATTCAATGCATCCTCACTTTGGGGTATACCTATAACAAATGTACTGCTTATGTGTTTGACCGGGAGAACCGATTTTAATAGGGTATTAGCACGGAACACCAAATCGACAAATATTTACAACAATTTTCTAATACAGTATTAGGGTACACAACATGTGATACAACATGGTATGTGTTTTAACTATTAAGAAAGAAACGTTTTACTTTTCGATGCTCTTTGGTACAAATTAAAATCTTTTAAGTTAAAATTGATAAAACTTTTAGATTCACTTAAACGCGCTCGTATTTTTGGCGCCAAATAAGTAAACCCTGAATTTTTTTGGACTTATTGAAACAATCTGTACTTTGTTCCGTGATGAAAGGTCCTGTGTCCTCTTCAATACTCTACTCGTACTTGCAAGTAAAATTTCAGGAAAATTGGTCCAGTGAATAAAGCTTTCGCTTTTATTACAAAGAATAGAGCCACGAAAAATAAAGAATCATTATCATCAATTTACCTGAAAGTTTCTGAATGCTCTCCTCTATAAAGAAGACATTATAATATAAAGAGAAAACTTCATCAAATCGATCTTCTGTATAATCACGCACAATAAATTTCTGACTTAAACCATTTTTATTTGTGTACTGAAACTCACTCCAAAATTTACTTTCCATTTTTAAACACCATAAGAAAACTGAAATTTCTTCAAGATTCTTTTACATTTAAAAATAGTAACTAGTAACTTGAGCGTGTCACAAATTTATATATATGGCTCTTAATGAAGTCAGGGCTATCGTTAGCTTATCAGGAGATTACGAATCTTATTTGTTGTAGCAATATATCTGATTTACACACTCGTGTTGCAATAGTACGGGAATTTTGTGCTAGTCATACGAAAAAAATATCGTTGAGTTTAAAAAATTAAATTGAAAGAGAAGAAATTTTAATAAAGTGCCCATTGAACAGCGTATTTTTTAAGTTTTGGTAGAAAATAACCATCGATTAGATGGAAAACAACCTCTTTGTTTTCCATCTAATCGATGGTTATTTGGCTTTGTCGAATCAATTATGAAAAGCCTAGCTAAAATATGAACATAGCATATAACGTATTTTCTATTATTTTTAAATATTTCTTTACTTGAATTACAGTTCACATTTAACATATATTTATATATTAGGGCGGAATCGGTACATTATCAAGTTCTTAATTATAGTTTATACACACACACTTAAGATAACTTTTTAAATACTATTAATGATTAATAAATAATTGAATTATTAAATGTGTTTCTTTGGGAACTACAAACACTTCATAACTATTTTTTTATTTTTTATAAATAAACGTACGTTACCTACTTATTCAATTCTCGTTTTATACGGCGACTGTACCTACCTACATAACTACATCTAATACGTGAAATTACCTTCCTATGTTGGTATTTATGCGTTTCGCAGATTCTATGCGAATCAAATGGTTTGATTCGTTACTATACTCCAAGAGATTGATATTGACTGATATGACGGCTCGATGCAGCTCTTGTCTGTTGTCCAGTCCGCCCCAATCCGCCCAGATTAATTGAAAAAACTTTATGTTCACTGCTCTTCTCCGCTCCACTCTACCCAACGCGTCAGTGAAAACGCACCTTTACATTTAGAGTGAATCAGTCGTCTTCCGACTATCTCATAGTTCCTGATAGCCGGAGTCTCACGGGGCCAAAACATCCATTTAGACAATATCCGTATTCAAATGATCGGACCGATTGACAATTACTGTTTCATTTCCACATTCCATTTCAGTGACCTTGTCAGAATCAAGTATCAGAGTCTCCCTCATCATAGCGTTTTTCCGGTCACATGTTTTGCTTTGGTACACATTGTACCTTATATATATGCTACGTATGATAGCATTGCATTCTGTAATAGATCTCTGGTAGGTACGACTATTTATTTTATAAATTTGCATTTTATAAACTTTCAGGCGTCAAAATTTTTTTATAACAAAACCATCAGACTTTAGATCGAAATAGAAATGGTGGATCAACCGGTTTCGAAATATTTTGTTCAACGATACTTATTTAGACCTGAGTGAATTGAGATACCTACTTTAATTAAAATTGCGGGTTTCAACAAAGGTCTATAAATTTGAGCTTTGTATTAATTAATAATTTAACAATAAGTACACATTCGGAACCTTTGTCGACGTTGATATAGGTAATTTACAAGTCAAAAACTTGTTAATAATTTATTTCGGAGCAATTAAGGTTATGGAGAAATGTTTTTTAAGATCGTCGATTGTCCAAATTAATTTTTATTTTTATACTAGCTGTGTCCCGCAGCTTCGCCTGCATCAAAAAGTAGCCTTTGTTTGACCCCGGGTCTTCAACTATATTCATACCAAATTTCATCAAAATCCGTTTAGCGGTTTGGCCTTGAAAGCATAACAGACAGACAGATAGACAGACAGACTTTCGCCTTTAAAATATTAGTATGATGTTCCTTTCTCAATGTACTAACCTAATAAATTGTTAACAAGTTTTTTGTTTATTTATGTTTTTTGTTAATAAATGTTTTTTAAAACTCTAGTCTTCAGGAGATTTTCTTGTTATTAAGTTTATTTTTAAACTCCAACTATCTATCTGTTGTAAAACTATGATCCTGTGGTTTGGCAGCTTCATTCCGTGATCTCTATGGTGTATACCTAGATTTAGAATGTTTATACCATTGACATGCTCATGTGGCTAGGTCTGTGTATTTTTTGCTAGTCAGAGAGAGAAAAGTGAATATATTAAAAAGCAAATAAAAATCAATAATTAATTTTAACATCAAGTTGTTAATATAAAAAATGTATCCCTTAGATTCGGCTGCTCAAACTTGAATTCAAGCAAGTCGATTTTTTTTCGATTTTCTGTTTTTATACCATTCGATTCTGCATAAAAATACGCACAAATATGCAATTAAAAAATATTAATTTTCTTTATACTTTTTAATTATTTCAAAAATAAAAATTCAAGCAAATGTTATTCATCGTAAAACCACGCTGAATTCAAGTATCTGGACAGGAAAAACTTGAAAACAAGCAAGTGAAAACATGGTTGATTGTTTTCAACGTTTTATTTCGACTAACAAGTAAGTCTTCACAATTGAAATGTGTCGAATTTTTTGTCTCACAATTAATATAGGTATTTGTTATTACTAAAAAAACTAAAATACAAAAATTAAAATTTCCATGTACTTATCATTCAATCGGGCTTCAGACAATAATTAGGACTGGAAAGAAGGTGAACGGCATCTCCGCTTCTTTGACAGAGTCATCAGTTTCATGCTGATTACAAACCCTAACTGTGGACGTTACGTCTCCCTTACGGAGATCTCTACGATCAGGCAAACGTGGCAGGAAGACCTCGCCTATATGCAGAGTTCAGCGTGGCATTTCAAAGCGAAACCTTTATATTGATAAAGCAAATACGAGCACTGAGGTCCAAAAGGGTTGCAGGTATTTAAATTGAAGTGAGATACCCGTACGACGTACGTCTAGATAAGGGCACTATTGGAGACACAAAACCCTTCCCTGTCTTTGTTGGATTTATACCAGCTTGGTTCTCAGGCTCTACCTGCTTAGTGCGATGTAATACTTAGTTTCAAACAGCATTACAGATACTAAAATAAGCAGTCGCCGTGGTTATTCATATATATCTGAGTCCTATGAATCAGTGCGCATAGTAGGTGACAAGTGCAATGTGTAAGTGATCACTTCTATGGAGTGAATTGAGAACGTTGTTTAAAATTAAGTCTAAGGCGAACTATATGGTTTGTTATGTCAATAGATTTCTAACCTGTACGCATAGGCAAAGACTATGTCGAGCATACGGACTAATTCAAATACTTAAGATCGAACGTGCCCGTATATATGTTATCTAGGACAATAAGGCATAACGACTTCTAATTGCTACAAATTAGACCGCGGTGTTCGCCAGGGTGGGCTGACTTCTCCGGACCTGTTTAACCAGTATATCAACGACTTGATAGGGAGACTGGGGGACACTCGAGTGGGCTGTCACATGGCCGGACTCTGCGTCGATAGCTTAAGCTATGCAGACGATATGGTACTGCTCAGCCCTCTATTAAGGGTCTAAGGCAGCTCATTTCAATCTGTGAGAATTATGTTAATTCGCCCGGGTTGAAATATAATGTAGCTAAGACAGTCGCAATGGTGTTTAAAGCTGGGAAAGGTCCGGACAATGTGCCGTGTTTTGAATGAATGAAATTGAACGGCACAGTTGTTGGGTTTGTAAATCAATTTAAATATCTAGGTCATATACTTACCCCTGATATGACGGACGATTTAGATATTGAAAGGGAAAGGCGGGCGCTTTCGGTTCGTTGCAATATGCTGGCGCGTAGGTTTGGACGGTGTGGCAAGCAAGTAAAGTTGACATTGTATAATGCTTACTGCCTTGGTTTCTACACCGGCCAACTCTGAGTAAAATACAAACGTAAAAGCTGGAACGCAATAAGGGTTCAATATAATGACGCATTTAGGATTCTTATGCGCTTGCCAAGGTACTGCAGTGCGTCTTTTGCTGTTTTGAGGGCCTTCTGGAAACGTCTGTGCTGCTCTTAGTGCTCTGTGCGCAGACCTGGACAGTCCCATCTACAGGTATTGGCTCTCATTGCATCAGAGCGGGAACAGAAAGTAGTACATGTATAACTAAACAATAATGTAATAATATATAATTGTGTGTGCCGAATTTTTTAATTTATAATGGTAATTTATTACAGAATGTTTTATAGAATTGACTAGTATATATAGATTGTATATACAATCAATGTTGTACGATTATTATGTGTTCATTGCCTGAAAATAAAGATATTTTATTTATTTTATTTTTATTTATTATAACGCATAATAAGCAGTAGCAGCACCAACTCTGGTCAACAAAGAGTAGGTCTATAAATTAATTATACAGGTCAATCCTTTATGCTCGTGACTTTATGAGGTGTGCAAGTGAGAGCTTCGTTTCATGGAGATAAAGATTTTGAACTGGATGTGTGGTGTATCTCGGTAAAGTCTAGTGAGAAATTCCCGTATGTTAAATATTAATGTTGTTTGTGACATGTACAAGTGGTAACCTACAAGGCCGCCTATGATGGTATGGTCACTTCTTTCGAAAACCAGCAAGTAATGTTTTGTACAAAGTATATCTGATCTAGAGCCTAGCAGAAGGGATGATCCTCACAAATATGAACTCACTTCTAAAATGCTGAAGACATGGCAAAGTGACGAGAAAATGTAGAAAGTTAGACCCTGAGCTCCGGACTAACCAGAATATTTAAAACATGTGGATGCAACCGCGAAAGTGCTTTTATTAATATGAAGAAGCAGAAAAAACTATCAGTGATTAAATGTTAGTACACAGTTTTTGAGAAAATTAAAAAATGATTTTTATTTTTGTAATATTTTTATTTGAAAGGGATATTTTAGTAATATTATAAGAACGTTAACCTCAAATTTCAAGAAAATAGTTTTGTAATAAACATTCAACGATGAAAATAAGCATAATAACAGTTGCTTTTTTTCAACTCAAAATATTTATTGCAATCTTTCAACGGTACCCAAGTAACAGAATTGTGGAAAAAACTATTTATTTTCATTGAATTACCAAGCTGAAAAAGATTTTTGATTTTGTATCCAAAACTACTTCCAATAAATAAAGTGTATGGTAAATCAGGCTTTTATAAAACTAATGTTGAAAGCCTTATGAAAATATTCCTAGTAGTTTGAGTGATACAGCAATTTGAAAATAAAAATCGTTTTTCGGCTCTCCAGTAAAATTTGGTTTTTACTGGTTGCTTGTTTTTAACTTTGGGCAGCCGAGATACCTATAAATCTATGTATGGAATATAAGTGTCCAGGGATCACATTTAATTTACTCTCAGAGCCATGTACTTGCAGCTGGGCGGAGGATCTTTAAAATCAATGCCTAAACGAGGACCCAGCTCTTCATAGGGCATCTCAAATAGCGTATCCCAGTCGTCAATCTCACAGGCGCGTTGAGTACCGATCATGGTACACCAGGCCCCGGTGACAGGCACGTCGTGGACGCTGCAAACTAGACGTCTGAAAAAGATAGTAACATGTTATTAGTAAATATTATTACACTTCTAATACTACAGGTGTGCAAAACATTTATTAGAACACTAGCTTTTTTCCGCAGCTCCGCCTGCGTCAAAAAGTAGTCTATGTTTAACCCCGGGTCTACTACTACTAGACAGACAGACAGAATGACAGACATACTTTCGCATTTATAATATTAGTATGGATACATAGACTTATGTACGATATTCTATATAATAATTATTGTTTTGTGGATGTGTCATGTGGAGAAAAATAAAGTTTGAATTTGGATTTAAATAACTTCCTTGTTTATGCTAAGAAATTTATTTCACTCGACATTTTTTTATTTTGCATTATTTGCAATAAGGATAGCAATATGGCATTCGGTTCCACTTGGTCCGACCCAGCGTTAAAGAGAAGCATGGTCAGTGACTGCGTATTAGACCTCATTACATTTTTTTCAACTGCACGCAGTCTATTGACGCATATACATAGAGATCGCTACTAAGTAAGAATTTTCTGTTGAAACTCTCTCCATCTTTATGGATGGTGGTTGCAGTGTTTTAATGAAAGTTTTGGTATATTGAATATACTGAATTATACCTGACAAGTGCATCGTACTTGGCTACACCTAGTAACCTGTACTTCGGGTGGGTAACTATTCCAGCATCTTGGTAAAAGCTATCAACTCCATATCGCTCGAAAACTTCGTCGTATGTATAAAGTTTATTCCATTCGTTCAGAATATCAAAAAATCTTTTCATTTCCTGAGTTCGTATCTGAAATTAACACTAAATTCAGTAAAAGTGGAATGAACACTTCAATAAAAAGAATATATTAAATTTTTACATTAAAAAACGATTAAACGCAGATTTAGGGTACAAATTAAGAGCAAAATGCAAGCATGCTCCTTCGGCCGCCTGGCCGCTGAGACGACTATGATGCGAATACTCTAAATTACTAACCCTGTGAGTAACACACGCACACACACTTATCGTAATCGTAGTAGGTATCGAGATTGCCGTTGTTGTATGGACTGTCTAGAGTGTGCTACTGCGTCTTAACTATTTCTACAAAATAAATACCTTTGTTTCCTCTGGAGGATCGCTTTTGGAGATCAGTGTCATAGAAGATGCAGCAACGAGCTCAGGTTTTGTTTTGGACTCATCATCGATGAAATATACATGTGTATGAGCTGACGGGTGACTCATCATGTTTGATAGTATTTCTCTACACTCCTTAATGGCTTCTGGATTTTCATTGATACCTGAAATATGTTTAAAGAATATAAATCCATAAACCACATAAATTTAGAAACCACTCTTTGTTTATTTTTGAAGTCAAGTTAAAACAAATAAAAAAAATATAAAATATAAACGCATTTTTTTTCTGAAATATGGGATGAAAACCGGTATTTTTAATACAATACTTTCAAAAAAATGAATAATATCATTATAACCAAAACCCATGAATCAAGATAAAACAAATCGAGAACAATGAAATTGTCACTTTCTCACCTGAAACTTTGTACGTTATCTCGTCTTTCACAAAGTGATTCATTTTTAAATCGATAAAATCTTCAAATCGTTCTTTTGGCAACGTCTGGACCCGAAGTCTCATAAGACCACCATCTTTCTTATTTTTCATCAAAAATTTAGACCAAGTTCTACTCGGAATCACATTTTTCTTCGTAAATGATGAACTAAGTGAGCGTATGTTACTATGTTTTGTAAATTGAAAGATTCTTGTAAAGAAAATCATTGTGAACTAGTGAAGACAGATTGTCAACTAACTGTTAAAAAGTTAAAATGTTTAATTTTAATGTATTTAAAGGTTAACTATCTTATGATGTTATGAATTTGTATTGGCTAATGTTTGTGCATTATCATTAATATGTGCTTAAATTATAATTAACTAATTGTCTAGTTATTTAAATCACACAAACTAAAGCGATTCCATATCGTCACAATATTAAGTACTTATCAAAATCAGCAGCGTGTTAAAATTGACTTGAATCATCGGCAAATAAAGTTGTTATTGACATTTTTATGACAGTAAGGTGTATTTCTGTGATAAAGACCGTTTTTTGAAACTAAGTCACTTCTGTCAAGAGCTCCATTATGTCTTAATAACTATAATATTATGGCCACTGTGTAAAACCATAACCTAACCTACTTTCTGTCACAAAGTCGTCGTTTGAAACAAAGTCGCTTCTGCCAGAAGCTCCGTCACACGCTCACTCACTGTTATGGTCACTGTAAAACGATTACCAAACCTACTTTCTGTCACAAAGTCGTCGTTTGAAACTATGCCGCTTCAGTCACAAACTCTGTCGCTCGCTCTCTTCTCTCTCTCGCTCATTGTTATCGTCGCTGTAAAATCATAACCTAACCTACTTTCCGTCACATAGTCGTCGTTTGAGATTGACGACGCTACAGTCACAAACTGCGTCGCTTGCTCTGCTTTGCTCGCTAGTAATAAAGTATTTTAACATTAAGTTTTGAATACAAAAAAAATAAAACGTATCATACATTAACTATAAAACTATTTATGTAATATAATTATACAGGGGTCATAATATTTAAAATACTCTAATAGCCATGTACTTGCAGCTGGGCGGAGGATCTTTAAAATCAATGCCTAGACGATGACCCAGCTCCTCATAGGGCATCTCAAATAGTGTATCCCAGTCGTCGCAGGCGCGTTGAGTACCGATCATGGTACACCAGGCCCCGGTGACAGGCACGTCGTGAACGTTGCATACTAGACGTCTGAAAATGCAAACTTTGGTGCGATAAACGGTTTGACAAAGTAACTGGGCCCATGGACTAAAATAAATTTTCCAGGTGTGATTCCAAACTGTCAGAACACGCCAGAACAAAAGAAAGTTCATTGTTTGTTGCGTATTAAATGAAAACCATCAAATTCAAGATGTTATTTGTTATTATTTATTTTCCAATTTTAGACTATGCAGATGGACTCTAATCAAGACCTTAAGCAAGATCGTCTACTTAGTAAATAACTGCATCTGATTCATCTTTTGCCTCCGAAATTATGACCACATCACAGAGAGCTTAAGCTCTATACATAGACTTGTGTACTAATATAAAAAGTAAGTCCATTGTTTGTAAATTTTATATAACGAGAACTGTTTGTTCGCTCGACAATTTTGAAAAAAGGTTAGCAATGAGGCATTAGGCCACCTCCGAACGCTCGATCCGACCCAGCGTCAAAGAGAAGCATATCGCATAGAACTCATAATTATTATTTTAGCCACAAGCAAACCACTGATGCACAAACATAATGCTCACTACCAAGTAGCCTCAATCAGTCCACTGCACATAGAGCTTGTTGCTAAGAAAGTGTTTTGTGTTTAATCTCTCTCCATCTGAACGAGTATTGGTTGCGTCATATACTGGTTACTTCGAAAGTTTCCCTGTTGTTGAAATACAGGGTTTTTAATGTACGTATACATTTTAATATACTGAATTTTACCTGACAAGAGTGTCGTATTTAGCTACACCTAGTAACCTGTACTTCGGGTGGGTAACTAGTCCATCATCTTGGTAAAGCCTGTCAACACCATATCGTTTAAAAACTTCGTCGTATGTATAAAGTTTATTCCATTCATTCAAAATATCAAAAAATCTTTTCATTTCCTTAGTTCGTATCTGAAATAAATACTTAATTTAGTAAATGAGGATGGAATAGATTTATGTATGTATGACTTTTTATTAATTATTTGTTGCCCACTACAGTAAAGGACACTTAACAGCACTATTAGGAAAACGAGAGAAGTGGAAGAAATATACCCATCAGTGGGATAGGACAGCTTAATTTTTTTTTTAAAGCGTTAATTCAGTATATGTGGCCATATCTCTGCCGGTAGCCTGGTTATTATTATTTCCCATTGAGAAAGGAATGTTTTCTATTATAAAAGGAGATGCTCCCACTAACATATAGACGCACGCACAGACTGAACCACTAATTGTAGAGACGTAAAATAATTTTCACAGTTGTATAATTTCAAAATGCAGACTTATTATGGATATATTATATTATAATTTTGAATATTTTTAAAATAGGGATTATTATTATAGGTGAAATAGAGATTGAAAGTTTGTATGGAGAATATTTAAAATCTCTCCCAACTTCCATGGAATGTATTACACGAGCTCATTATTATAATGCAAACGCACATTAAGAAGGCATTTTTTTTAAATGAACCCTAAAGGGATGAAATAGGGGTTGAAAGTTTGTATGAAAAATCTCTAAATTATTGAGATTCATATTCTTAAAAACATTTCAATGAATATCTGTTTCATGGTTTATTAGAATTTAGCCCCCAAGGGTGCAAAATAGGCGTTGAAAGTTTGTTATCTAAATATAAAAAAGGAGATGTTGCCACTATACACAGCCGTGAATGTGAATTTCAAAGTAACCCTGCCTGTTTGTCTGTTACCTAACGACTAGATAGAAATTTGGCATAAACTTGAACCATGCCGATGGACATAGGCTACTAACCGAGAGCCACGAGGACGGAGCCGCGAGTGGAAGCTAGTGTATGAATGAGAACACTATGTTCTTATATGTATTTATTATAGTAACTTTACAATATAAGAAAAAATAAATAACTAAGGCCGACATTGATGGCGGCTGAGCGGGCTGAACGGAGTCGTGTCTCGTTTTAAACCAACATCTGGTAGGGCGCTCAAGTAATAAACGTTCTGGAATGCGCATTTATGGAGTCTCCCACGTGATTAAAATTCTTTTTTTCCAGATTAGAGGTTTAGTCGATCAGGCTTCTTCCTAATTCTCTGTGACCGACGGACCGGTAAATTCACATTTGTCGTCTCCATTGGTATTGGTTGGTCCTGTTGGACGTCTTGCCTCTGTTGTAACATCAATGGACTGTCAGGTGTCTTTACCGGACTCGAAGAAGGTGATATATGTGTTAACTCTTCTGGAATAGGTTGTTTAGTTTCCGGAATAGGTTGTGTCCACTGTCTCGTGTAGCTGTTTTGGATTAAATTAATTAGTATCATTTAAGTATGCATTCCTATCCTCTATCTCATAATGTAGTTTCCCTCTTCTGTTGACAACATTTCTATATTTCCATTTATTGCTGTAATGTGATTGAATTATCATTCTATTTTGTTTTCTATTTCCTGCTTTTAAAACTTTATTTACTTCCAGACTATCATTCTCGCTTTTCATCCATACTTTTCATTAATACGAGTATCTAACCATCCTTCATCACATTTTCATTTAAAAAATCATTTGACATTTCGAATCATCTTTTTTTTATCCAAATTGTGTCCACGTCACCTCATCACTTTCCGTATTCATAAGAGATGAATACGGAAAGTGATGAGGTGACGTAAGCATAAGCATAAGCAAGAGCTCTATTTTTATTTTCTGTATTTTTTTTTTATTCTAAGTACCTAACTTCAGTTTTATCAGTTTGATTAATGTGTGAAAATCTATAATAAAATAAATAAAGTTCTGTGAAGTCTACGAAGACTTGTGCATTTCACTGAAGAATCTCACCACAACACTCCTTCGTGTGGCAGAGCGCATATTAGTCTTATGCAGTGACTGCCGAGCAGGGGAGCCCGCCACATCTTTTCTGTGTCATCTCGTTACTAAATAATTTTTTGCCCTATACAATCTTTTAAACATCATTTCTGCAGGGCTCAATTTAGTCGAACTTTTCGGTGTTTTCTGTTAGTCATGAGAGATTTTTGAAGTTTGTCCTGCAGTGATCCGTCGTCTGCGTTTTTATTTTATTTTTTATTTTTTTAAATATTTGTACGTATCATTCAGCTTGCCCATTTGAGCTTAGATGAAATGGAGCAATGTATTTCGCATGTATTCCATTTTCTTTTAAAAACTGCAACATCTATTTGTGATCTAAATTGGTTTCCGTTATACGACACTAATAACAAGAATCGTATGTTGATCAATGTACCTACGAGTTAGTTGATTAACTTTCGGAAAATAATAAACTGCATGTAGTGTAAGTCTATTGGGATCCCGGTTGTGAGCTAAATAATAGAAGATATAGTTCCAATACACTTTAGTTTATTTGGGTTCACAGCGTTACACAGCACAAAAGTTAATGTTCACACATGATATAACCGCAAACGGAATTTTACCACTAAATACAACATTCAATATAGCGCGTGTCCTATATGGATCGCTAAGAGTGACTGAGGACGTGAGGGGTCCGGTCGCCGTCGAACGATCGCATATGCTGTGTAAGCAAGTAAGCATCCGGGCACCCTAATTCATTAATTTAAGGCGTTAATTGATTAATTTAAGGCGTCTTGCAGTTAAATGATCCGACGAAGGGGAGGTACGCTGATGGGTTGAACGACTCACTTGCTTTTATCCTGCTCCCCGCAGCCGGCAAGAGTATCTTTAGATTAGCAACGAATCTTTAAAATTTATATAATTAGTATAATTATTCTGTGAACAGTAGACTTCGCGAATTACTTCCAAATACGATATTCGTAAAACGCTGCTATAAACTTCCACCATTTACTACACCCCCGACTATATTTTAAATATTTTACTTCACTTTCGTATAAAATATTGTCATGTATACATAATGCACACTGTATAGCTTATTATATACTGCTAAGCTAAAAAAATCAGGTTTCTATTGTTATAAATTACTTTCGATATATGGCGGTATAATTGATCGCGATATTGAATATAATAGGCTAAGGGAACTGTTTCGATCTGATTACCAAAATTGTCCTTTAAAACACGTAGGATCAAAAAGTTCCCGACAGGGCCCTGCGCTCTGCGGCCCAATTTAGCTCGAGCTCAAATTTCTGATGTTCAAATTTAGAAGTATTATAATTTTAGATATTTTAAACCAAGTACTTAGGTATTTTCACAACTATACCATATTTTAAGTTGGGTGTATGGTAAAGTGAATTTCGGCCAGATGGACCGTTGACGTGAATAAGGTGGCGGGTAGTGGCTGGATGCGGAAGGCGGAGGACTGGGTGTGTGGCGAGTCTTGGGAATGGCAAATGTTTACCAGTGGATCAGGCTGTCGATGAAGATGATTAAGATCGATTTTAAAGTGCATCTAAACTTGGCATTGGATTGGATTTCAAACCTTTTTTAGGCGAACAATTAGCCGATAGGAACTTGGCCCCTTTTTAACAGGTATGTTTTTGGTGGGATTTACCTACACAAAAATACCTTTGTTTTTTCTGGAGGATCGCTTTTAGATATCAGCTTCATAGAAGATGCAGCAACGAGCTCAGGTTTTGCTTTGGACTCGTCATCAATGAAATACACATGTGTATGAGCTGACGGGTGACTCATCGTGTTTGATAGTATTTCTCTACACTCCTTAATGGCTTCTGGATTTTCATTGATACCTGAAATTAGTTTGGAGAAAGAAAACTATTAACCACAAAAGTAAATTGAGCAACGGACGGCCGTTTATTTACAACTAGCTGTTTCCCGCAGCTCCGTCTGCGTCAAAAGTAGCCTATGTTTGACCCCGGGTCTTCAACTATATTCATACCAAATTTAATCAATACACGTTCAGCGGTTTGGCCGTGAAAGCGTAACAGACAGACAGACAGACTTTCGCATTTATACATAGGGCGCACTGTAAGTTTCCGGAACTGGCCACTTACATAAACTATATTTAAAAATTTATTGCAACATTTGAAAATAGAACTCTTTGGCTGTAGAATGCAGTTTGTTTCATCTGACTGTCTTTTGTTTTTACCTTGTGGCGCCATTAAAAAAATTGTGTGTCTGCATCAACATGGATTTAACTCGGGAAAATTTTCGTAGTATGATTTTCTACGATTTTAAGTGTAATTTGACAGCTCAACAGAGCATCGCTCGGCTTGAAACAGCTTTTGGCAATGAAGCACCATGCAAGACAACTGTTTATAGCTGGTTTGCAGAATTCAAGCGTGGTCGTATCAATCTCAGTGACGAATCTCGCGATGGTCGGCCGTCCACCGCTGTCACCAACAAAAACATCAATGCTGTGCGCCGTATGATTGAAACAGACAGGCATGTGACCTACCATGAAATTCGCGCATCCTTAGAAATAGGCATGAGTCAAATACAATTAATCCTACACAAACATTTGGGTGTGAGAAAGCTGTGCTCGCGGTGGATCCCACACAACTTGACCGAGGCTCAAAAAACGGACCGCGTCACTTGGTGCAGTGCCATGCTTACCAGATTCAACGAAGATGCGTCAAATTTGGTGTGGGACATAGTAACAGGTGACGAAACATGGATTTATTGCTACGGTCCCAAAACAAAGCAGCAATCGAGCGTATGGGTCTTTCAAGATGAGCCGAAACCAACCAAAGTGGCGCGCGTGAAAAGTGCATCTAAGCGGATGATTGCTTCTTTTTTTAATAAAACTGGACACGTGGCTACTGTTGCTTTAGAGAATCGTCGTACAGTGAATAGTGACTGGTACACGACCATTTGTTTGCCGGAAGTTATTGACGAACTTCGTAAAAATAACCGTAAACGCCGTATCACCCTGCACACGACAATGCTAGTTCTCACACGGCCAGACAGACAAACGACTTTTTGAAGGCGAAAAATGTAGAACTCATGAGTCATCCTGCATACAGTCCCGACCTGGCATCTTGTGACTTTTTTCTGTTCCCAAAAATTAAGAACCAATTACGCCGTCAACGATTTTCATCACCAGAAGAGGCTGTCGAGGAGTATGAAAAACACGTTTCAGAGGTCACCACAGAGGAGTGGCACAAAAGTTTTCAAAACTGGTTTCATCGAATGAAAAAGTGCATAGACGCCAAGGGAGATTATTTTGAAAAACAATAAATTAATTTTGTACCTTTAATAGTATTTTTTCATATTCATTCCGGAAACTTATAGTGCGCCCCACGTAATATTAGTATGGATTCTATTATAAAACGTAAGGACCGATTTCACCAAAGTCAGATAAGTTTTATTCCAAGGATAATGACGCAATTTATTCTCGTATTCAATTATTCACCACTCAGTTTACCCAAGAATAAGATACCGATATAAGGACTTTGTCTCTACAATAAAATGTCTACAATCCATTTTTCGTGTTATGTGAAACCGGACTTAGTACGAGTACCATTAATTATTCTGTGGCGATGAAACTCTGTCTTATCATATTTATTTATTTTTGAAGTAAAGTTAAGACAAATAAAGCAATAAACTACAATAAGGGTCTTCCTAGTTCACATTCTGGAATCTGGGATGGCAACTGGCAATTTTAAGATCCAAACCTATTTACGATCTCTAGACAACTGTAGGTCTGAAAAGGCCTCTTTGCACGAATAACAATGTGATCACATTATTAATCATTTGACAGATACAGGTCAAATGAATCATTTCATGGCGATTCTGCTGTTTGTCGGAAAGTCGCTAAATGGCTTACTTGTCGTGAAATGCTATAACTTATTGCCAGGTGTAAAATCAATCTTTATTTTTGTATAATAGCGCACGCACTTTTACAATATTTAGGGTTTAAAAAGTTTGTTAAAATTTCATAAACGGTTGATTATTTTTCTGGTGGTAGGAATAAGTTTCATCATGTATAGCTGTATAAACCTATGCCTGAGCCACATCGGTAGACATACACTACGGTAGGTAGACATACAATAAAAAAAATAAAATAACAACTATCATTAAACCGTTTTGATAATTTGACATTGACATTGAAACAGACATTAAATTTTTAAAATTTTCATAAGTCTACCAGTGTAGATATATAGGTGATGAGCTCAAAGGGCCGTAAATATTGATTTTTAAGGGAAAAAAAAATGTGTTTTTTTTTTAATTGATTGGCTGATCTAAATATATATATCTGATATTTTTCTGATACTAAGAAACCTTATTCTTATTAATAGAGAAACAATCAAGCGTTTTTAAAATGTTCATCTGTTCCCTAATCACTATCAACAAAAATATTAAAATCGGTTTTTATTTTATTACTTTGGCAATACTCACACGAGACGTGAGTCAAGAAATGAATGAAGAAATAAATGGAATTGACAAACATGTGAATTTATTTTGTTATTAACGGTAAGTTTTATTTTTTTTGTAAATTTACCTTTTTGAAGAAAATGTTGAAGTGAGTTTGTAGCACCGCTTTTTTTCCATTTGCGCTTTGGAAGTAGTAGTAAACTCAATATAAGTAAATTGGCGTCAATCTGGAAGATACTCCCGTCACGGCTCCCTCAACGACATAATCAAAAGGGCGCTTGCCACCATCGACATACCTAGTAATTTAGAACCAGCAGGTATTGCGCGCGATGATGGCAAGCGGCCAGATGGTTTGACGTTGGTCCCCTGGGCGCGGGGGAGGGCTCTTGTGTGGGACGCAACCTGCGTAGACACAGTGGCCCCTTCTCGTCTCGGGGGAACGGTCCATAGGGCTGGAGCCGCGGCGGAGGCTGCAGAAGATGCCAAGCGACGTAAATATGTTTCTCTGAATAGTGAGTACATATTTGTGCCGCTTGGTGTCGAAACATTGGGTCCATGGGGTCCTAACTTGAAGAAAATTTTTAAGAAAATTTCTCCTAAGCTTGTTGACGCCGTAGGTGACAAGAGGGCTGGCTCATTCCTAGCGCAAAGAATTGCAATTGCAATTCATCGCGGGAATGCAGCCAGTGTTCTTGGCACCATGCCACACGGATATTGCTTAGATTTTAATTTTTAGTTTTTATTTTTTTAATTCTAAGTTTGTACTTCCAATTAGTTTTTTTTAAGTTTTTAGGTTAATTTGTTTGTATTAGTATGATTATTTAAATTAAAAGTTTTAAAATAAAAAAGTATATTCGTTAATAAATGTTTAATTTAATTTAATTCATTTCAGATAAAATGTCAATGTTTTTACATTGACATTTTATCTGAAATGAATGATGATTAGCAGAATTGGTATGCTACGCAATTCATAAAATGATTTGTTTTGATGAATTGCTCAAGTGTCCTATTTAGAGAGGGTCATGTCTGACGTTATTTTAGAATTAATGAAACCGTTAGTGTAACGGTCGCTGTAAAAAATATTAGACAGAAATATGAGCCTTTACATTACCAGGTCTTCGATTTATGCTAGAAAAATACCCCTAGAGGATATACGATTGAATTTACCGAAAACTGCAATGAATACAGTACTTTAAACTAGTAGTTCTGTGAACAGTAGACTTCGCGAACTACACCCAACTACGAGATTTATTCACAAAACGCTGTTAAGAACTTCCCCTGTTTATCTTACTTTTTAGATATTAAACAACACATGGTACTATTATCAAGTAAGTATGATTGAAATCCGCTAGCTATTGTTCCCCCTTTTTTCTCTCACTTCCCCCCAATCAATAAAAATTTCCTCAAAGTCTCTTCCTTTTAGAAATAACGCTACAGCAAACTTTTCCCCTTTTTGCCCTCATTTATCCCAATCAAATCAAACCCAATTTAATCAAATTATATCTCGATAAAAAATAAATTAAAGAATACGTATGTCAAATTTTCTAAGGATTAGTTGAGAAATGCGACCTTTTAGAGCCTGGAACATTCTTTTTTTCTGTACTAAAACAAAATTGGCCAGTTCGAAATGGTGACTTCGCTTACGCACAGTCAAAAATATATACTTACTTAAATAATTAAGAGCCATGAATCGCGTATTATCAAACAAATTGAAAATAATAAAATTGTCACTTTCTCACCTGAAACTTTGTACGTTATTTCTTCTTTCACAAAGTGATTCATTTTTAAATCGATAAAATCTTCAAATCGTTCTTTGGGCACCGTCTGGACCCGAAGTCTCACAAGACCACCGTCTTTCTTATTTTTCAACAAAAATTTTGACCAAATACGATTCGGTATCATATAATTCTTAGTAAATGATGAACTAAGTGCACGTATGTTACTATGTTTAGTAAATTGAAAGATTCTTGTGAAGGAAATCATTGCGAACTACTTAATAAGCGAAGACAAATTGTCAACTATTTTAAAAAGTTCAAATGCTATCCATGTTATCTTGTATTTGAAGGTTAACTACCTAATGATGATAAGAATTTGTTTTGGCAAATTTTTAAGCAGTATCTATAATACAAAAGGATATGTTCCCACTGACATCTAAACGCACGCACAAACGTAACTGCTAATGGTACAAACGTAAAATTTTCAGTTGTTTTATTTCATAGGGGGTTTTATCTCGAAATTTCTATCGTGATTGGCGTCACACCCAAGATTATCCTCTCACAAATCCAACGGTCAATGGCAGACTTATAAAGTTAAGTAAGTGCAAACGTTTAATTTTGAATTTAACACGAATTTCGTCAGACATGAATAGCCACTGTAGGAAAGACTAATTCATTTTGATGGATTAATAAGAGGTGCATTTTTACAATTTTGTACGGAAACAGGCACAACAACCCTCCTGTGGATCTAAAATGGCCACTTTGCACGAATTACAATATGATCATATTATGAATCATTGCAAATTTTAAAATAGTCACATTTTGGCAGTTCATGAAATGAATCACTTTCACTTCATGGCAATTCTGCTGTTTGACGGAAAGTCGCAAAATGGCTTACTTTTCATGAATTGCTTTACCTTATTGCCAGGCGTAAAAATAATTTTTATTTTTGCATAGCGTGCGTACTTTTACGATTTTTTTAGTTAAATAAGTTTTTCTAACCAATAATGTTGATTTACCATCATTAATTTACTGTAGAATTATAAATATCAATAAAAATATTAAAATTTTAAAATCTATGTTTATTTTATTAATATAGCAATACTCAAACGAGAAGTGACTCAAGAAATGAATCATGAAATGTGTTTAGAAAATTGTTACATAGTTGTTTAATAGATGGCGCTAGTGTCAACATACTATGCGCTATGGTTTTGTTTATGAGAAGATGCAAGACTAACATAATAATTTAATAAAGAGTTTTGTTACGGGCCGTATAGTTTTTAATATCGCCTACCGTTTGCTATACATTGGTCCTACGGAGTCGGATGTAGTTAGTTTTAGTGTGAGTGAGTGTTTAGTGTACAGGTAGCAATGTATGGATCGTACATGATAATGTTACCTCAGTGAAATCGTGATAAAGATTGCAGTGTTGTGTTGTTGGACGTTGTACGGGTACCGTGAGTATTAGATATAAGCAAATTGAACATTAAAAAAATAAAAAGTTGACTTTATGGTGTGAACATTAAAAATAATAAAATTAAAAAAAAAACATATTTGACAGTTCGACTCTTAGTGAATTTGGTTGAGGTTATCTGGACTTGTGATAATTTTATAGAACTTTAACTTTGAACAATTTAGTGTAACAATAGTGATAAACTTCAAGCTATTTAGTTTAAAAAGTTAAAAACATGGAAGGCGTTCAGCAAACTCAGTTAGAAACATATGAACAAATCAAAAAATTATCAGTAAATTTCAAAAAGAGTCCCAAAGATAGATTGACGCGTGCATACTTAGATACTAGATTGGAAATATTAGAGTCTTATTGGGAAAGATGGCAAAGTAAACATGATTTGTTAGTAGCAGCTTCTAAGGAAGTCACTGTTTCACTAGTTCACTCAAATCCTACACTTAGCAAAGTAAATAAATGTCAATATTTAAAGTCAAGTTTGCAAGGGGAAGCAGAGAATTTAGTAAAGCAGATTTCAATAACAGAAACGAATTATGATATTATGTGGGAAATTCTTCAGAAACGATACAACAACCGTCGAAACATTGTCAATGCTTTCATAGGTAAACTTTTAAATCAAAAGAGGATAACTAACGAGTCACCTAAAGCAATTAAGGATTTACTGGACATCACATCTGAATGTTTAATATCTCTGAAAGCAATAGATATTCCTACCGACCATTGGGATGACATAGTAGTATATATAATTATTCAAAAGCTGGATAGTGAATCACACAAATTATTTGAACAGCGTATAGAAAATATAGATAAACTTCCCACATGGAAAGACCTGTCAGATTTCTTAAACTTTAGATTCAGAACATTAAAAGCAGTTAAATATAAAGACACACAATCACACCCTAGAGCAACGACAACAACTGTTAAGACATTCACTGCATGCGTAACATCCAACACAAAGTGCCTTTACTGTGACGAAGAACATAGAATTTATTCATGCAAACAATTTTGTGAACTTGATGTAAATGAACGTCAAAACTACGTACAGAAAAATAACATTTGTTTCAATTGTCTTAGAAAAGGGCACTCCGTGAAAAATTGCACACAATCAACTTGCCGAAAATGTGGTCGCAAACATCATAGTTTATTACATGGATATAGTGTGCCATCAACTAATACAACCTCAAACCACTCACAAACCTCACAAGAACCAAAAGAGTATGTCAACATGGCGACGGTAGAAGGAACAAATAGTATCACCCTAACAACCTCCAATAGTAATTCTGCAGTCATCCTAGCCACAGCACTCATCACAATCAAGTCAAAGAAGAACAATAGCATTCACACTCTTCGGGCACTAGTTGATTAAGGCTCACAAGCCTCCTTAATCACCGAAGGGACGTGTAGAGGGCTGGGACTCAAAGGGACACCTATTCAAGGAAACATTGTGGGAATTAGTTCAGAAAATACACTTACCAAGGCAATAGTAGACTTTGAGATCACGTCGAGACACAACCCAAATGTCAAAGTCAAAGTTACCGCATATGTATTGAAGTCCTTAACGTCATACATACCACAACAAGCTCAAGCAGTCGATTGGCCACAACTCAATAGTTTACCACTAGCAGACCACACATTCACTCAGCCAGGTCGCGTTGATATTCTCTTAGGTGCAGATATATTCGCTGACATTATTCAACAAGGTGTGATGGTTTATAGAAATGATAATAGTTCACTTGTGGCTCAAGAGACTTCACTAGGTTGGTTGATTTCCGGAAGTAATAATAAACACAACAACCAGCATACAAAAGTATTCACTCATCATGTAAAACTAGAAATAGACACGACGCTTCGTAGATTCTGGGAACTCGAAGAACCGGTACCTGGAAAAAAGATAATGTCAAATGATGAGATTAAATGTGAAGAACATTATAGAAAAACACACAAAAGAACAATAGATGGAAGATATGAAGTACAATTATCTTTTGCAGTTTATCCTCCTAATATTGGTGAGTCAGCATCTATAGCACTCAAAAGACTAACCACTGTTGAACAAAAGATCAGAAAGAATCCAGACTTGCAACATAGATATAATGATTTCATGAAAGACTATCTAGATCAACATCACATGGAACCTGTATCATCCAATAGTAAATCTAATAACAATGTCTGTTACTTACTCCATCATGCTGTGATTAATGAGCAGCATCTCACTACCAAACTGCGAGTTGTTTATGATGCTTCAGCAAAAACCAGCAATGGAAAGAGTCTAAATGATAACCTATTAACAGGACCACCCCTGCTACGGGATCTAAGAGATATAACTTTGAGATGGAGAAGACACGCTATAGTTTTAGTTGGAGATATACGACAGATGTATAGACAAATTAATGTTGAGGAGAACCATAGAGACTATCAACGTATTTTATGGAGATTTAATTTAGATGAACCTATAAAACACTTTAGATTGACCACTGTTACATATGGTACATCTTGTGCGCCATATTTAGCCATCAAAACTTTAAAACAGTTAGCTGAGGATGAAAGTAATAATTTCTCTGATAATGTCATAGACTGCCTCTCACAAGACTTCTATATGGATGACCTACTCACTGGAACACCCACCATCGATAAAACTATAAAATTACAAAGAGAAATAAAAGAACTTTTAGGTAAAGGTGGATTCTTACTTCATAAGTGGGCTTCAAATAGTACGTTAATAGAAAACTCAGAAGATACAAATCGAAAGATATTGGGAATAGAATGGAATAATCAGTCTGACAAATTTGAACTTACCTTTGATATTAGAAATAGTAACGAAAAACCAACAAAACGTACAATCTTGAGAGACATTGCACGTCTTTACGATCCATCAGGATGGTTAGCACCCATAGTAGTTAGAGCCAAGGTCTTCTTGCAAAAACTATGGACAGAAGGTCTTGATTGGGATGATCAACTTCCACAGACTTTAGAAATAGAGTGGCTAACCTTTAGACAAAACTTATGTAACATGCCAACTATAGAACTAGACAGATGGATAGGAATGACAGACAATCTGATTAAAATAGAAATCCACGGATTTTCAGATGCTTCTGATGTCGCCAACTCAGCTGTGGTGTATTGTAGTACTATACTACCTAACCACATCAAGGTTACTATGATCGAAGCTAAAACTAAAGTAGCCCCTGTAAAAAAGATATCAACACCCAGATTAGAACTTTGTGGAGCGGTGTTACTAGCAAAATTACTAGATAGAATCAAGACTGTACTGAATATACATATAGAAAATGTTTACGCGTGGACAGATGCAACAATCGTATTAGCATGGTTAGAACGCCCTTCTAGTTACTGGAACACGTTTGTCGCAAATAGAGTAACGGAGATCACTAATGCAATAGACACAAGTAGATGGCATCACGTCGCGTCTTCGGAGAACCCAGCAGATGTAGCTTCCCGAGGCATCTCTCCGCTTGAACTGCAGTCACATGATTTGTGGTGGAACGGTCCATCATGGCTTCGAGAAAATAGTGCTATACCTGTAAAAGATAAAAGTGATATAATTAATCCTACTGAATTAGAAAAAAGGCAAGTGTCAGTGCAGTGCAGTTTAGTCATAGACCCGGAACCTGAAAAAGAAAATAGAGACATTATACACAAATATTCAAATCTAAATAAACTAGTAAGAGTGATAAGCTATTGTTTAAGATTCTATTACAAATGTAAAAGCAAAGCAAAAAAGGAAAACTTACCTGTATTTATCAATAGTACTTACCTGAATTTCATAGAACTGAAAACCTCGATGAATATAGTAATAAAATTATCTCAAACATCTGAAAGCGTAAATAAAAAACATATTGTAAAACTTTATCCATTTTTTGATGATGACGGAATATTAAGAGTAGGAGGACGTATTCAAAATGCATGTGTTAGTAAAGAAATGAAACATCCTGTAATTTTAGCAAAAAATAGTAGATTATAATACTCAAACGAGAAGTGACTCAAGAAATGAATCATGAAATGTGTTTAGAAAATTGTTACATAGTTGTTTAATAGATGGCGCTAGTGTCAACATACTATGCGCTATGGTTTTGTTTATGAGAAGATGCAAGACTAACATAATAATTTAATAAAGAGTTTTGTTACGGGCCGTATAGTTTTTAATATCGCCTACCGTTTGCTATACATTGGTCCTACGGAGTCGGATGTAGTTAGTTTTAGTGTGAGTGAGTGTTTAGTGTACAGGTAGCAATGTATGGATCGTACATGATAATGTTACCTCAGTGAAATCGTGATAAAGATTGCAGTGTTGTGTTGTTGGACGTTGTACGGGTACCGTGAGTATTAGATATAAGCAAATTGAACATTAAAAAAATAAAAAGTTGACTTTATGGTGTGAACATTAAAAATAATAAAATTAAAAAAAAAAACATATTTGACAGTTCGACTCTTAGTGAATTTGGTTGAGGTTATCTGGACTTGTGATAATTTTATAGAACTTTAACTTTGAACAATTTAGTGTAACAATAGTGATAAACTTCAAGCTATTTAGTTTAAAAAGTTAAAAACATGGAAGGCGTTCAGCAAACTCAGTTAGAAACATATGAACAAATCAAAAAATTATCAGTAAATTTCAAAAAGAGTCCCAAAGATAGATTGACGCGTGCATACTTAGATACTAGATTGGAAATATTAGAGTCTTATTGGGAAAGATGGCAAAGTAAACATGATTTGTTAGTAGCAGCTTCTAAGGAAGAGAAAGCGATTTATTTATATGTACTGCTACTAAAGCTGTACATCTCGAATTAGTAACCAGTCTTAGTACCGAGTGTTTCTTAGCAGCTTTTCGCCGCTTTACTGCGCGTAGAGGTCATTGTAGGAAACTTATTAGTGATTGTGGTACAAACTTTATAGGCGCCACTAAAGAACTTGAGATCATGGCTGGTAAGAGTTTGAAAAATTTACGTAATGAAATTGCAGAATTGTTAGCACTAGATGGAACCGATTGGCAATTCAATCCGGCAGGAGCGCCACATATGGGCGGCCTGTACGAATCGGCCATAAAATCAATGAAAAAACATATATATCGTGTATTAGGAGATAGTAAACTCACCTACGAGGAATATTCTACTTTATTGTGTCAAATAGAAAGCTGTCTGAATTCACGTCCATTGACTTCAATAGATAATGACGATGGTACTACCGTTGCTTTAACACCGGGTCATTTCTTAATAGGTGAAAATCCTATAGTGGTTCCCGACGAAAACTTGGAGACCTCTGTCATACCTTACACTAAGAGATGGATTTATTTACAGCAGAAATTACAATCATTTTGGAGAAAATGGAGCCAAGAGTATTTAGTAACCTTACAACAGCGTACTAAATGGACTAGAATTCATGACAACATTAAGATAGATGATGTAGTACTTATCAAGGACGAACGATTGCCACCCACTAAATGGTTGATGGGCAAAATAGTAGATACCCATCCTGGGACTGATGGTCTACCCGACTCAATAATCAAAAGGCCTATTCATAAACTTTGTTTACTACCTACTCAAACTGATGTTGTTTAATTTAGAACATGTTTTTAGATAGTATTTACAGTCCACACCCCTTTGTCACAAGCTATCAAAGTATAATAGAAACTATTAAGTTATTAGTTATAGTATTTAATTTAAGAATTTGTCATTTGTTGTGATTTCCCCTCTTTTAGATTATTTTATAAGTACAAATATAATTGTATTTTGTTTGTTTAAAGTACTAACGTACTTTGAGAGGCGGAATGTTTAGAAAATTGTTACATAGTTGTTTAATAGATGGCGCTAGTGTCAACATACTATGCGCTATGGTTTTGTTTATGAGAAGATGCAAGACTAACATAATAATTTAATAAAGAGTTTTGTTACGGGCCGTATAGTTTTTAATATCGCCTACCGTTCGCTATACAAAATGAATTGAATTAGAGTTGAAACGCCAATGTCAAAATTTGCAGAATTGCTAAGCTTCGCAATTCACGAATTGATTCGTTTTGATGAATTGCTCAAAGTAGCCATTTTAGACCTGCTGTTTCATGCATTTATAACGGGTGGGTTACATGGTCAATCGACCCTATACCCTCTGGTGGTATAGTACCCGGCAATAAATATTGCACATCGACCTTTGGAAAGAGACAATCGGCTAATTTCGGCTTCGTAGAGCGTTATCTCTGTCGCACACTACCTATGTGACGTTTGTCAGTCGTTGTTCAAGTGCGATAAAGTGCGGTCGCGTCCAGTTCAAAATATATATTAAGAGTTGTTAACACCCCCAAATTTAAATAATTATAAATTGCACAATGGCATCTTTAGGAAAAAGAGGGAAACCTTTACGAGGTCAGTCACGCGAAATTATCTACAATGTTTATAAATATTTTGTAACCGAAACTGACAGATTTAAAAAAAATGAAGATGAAAATGTAAGTTGTTATTTTAAGAAGGTTCAAGAGCGAGTTGCAAATGCCACTGGAATTTCAAGAAGAACTTTGAACAATATATTAAACGAAGTCAGTACTGAAACACATTCTACTGAAATAAAGTTCAGCACTCCAAAAAAAGGGAGACCAAAAAAGCAATTTCGTTTGCATATGGACGATTTTGATTATGATGTTGTTCGAAGAATGGTGTATGATTTTCACTTACGATTTAATGAACTGCCAACAATAAAATCATTAAAAGCTAAATTATCTGAAGCTATTAAACAATGGGTCTGAAAAGACGTTGAGAAAAATACTTCACGAGATGGGATTTCGGTTCACTAAAATGGAAGATAATCGAAAACTTCTAATGGAAAAGCACGATGTAAGTCTCAAACGGATGGAATACCTGGATAAAATACGCAAATTTCGCGAATCAGGAAAAAATATCGTCTACATGGATGAGTCTTACATACATACATCCCACACTAAAGGGAAATCTTGGAGTGATGACAAGAAAAAAGGAGTAAAAAAGCCAATTTCAAAAGGTCAACGTTTGATAATAGTTCATGCGGGTAATGAAAAAGGCTTTGTACCCGGTGCCTTTTTAACGTATAAATCCACGGACACTACAGGTGACTATCACAATGAAATGAATAACGATAACTACGAAAAATGGCTGGTTAATCAATTAATACCAAATATACCCAGTGATTCTGTTCTAGTTATCGATAACGCACCCTATCACAACAAATATGTTGAAAGACCCACCAACTCAAACACCATTAAACAGGAAATGATCCACTGGTTAAACAGACACGAAATTCCAGTAGATCCAAAATTAACAAAAACCCAGATTTACGCTAATATATGTCAGCACAAGGAGAGGCATACAGAGTTTTCCGTGGACAAAGTACTTGCCGAACATGGGCACACTGTGTTGCGATTGCCACCATATCATCCGAATTTTAATCCAATAGAAAATATATGGTCTCAACTGAAAGGCTATGTAGCCTCTAGAAATGTGGGTATAAATTTAACTACAGTAAAAACATTATTGACTGAAAAAGTAAACATGATCGGGGCTGAAGATTGGAAAAAGGTTTGCGATCATGCAATCAAATGTGAGAATGAATATAGAAGCATTCAACACGGTTTAGACAATTACACTGATAGACTAGTGATAAATACGGCTGACAGTGACAGTGATATTGATCTCTTTGAGAGCACAGATAGTGAAATGGAAGTAATTGAGAATTAGAATTATTATTATTTTTATTACAATGTCTCATTTTAACAATATGATTAATGTTGTTTATTATGTACACTACAGCTGTAATTTTCCAAAATAATTAAATACGAAAACATAATGGGAACATGTTTTTTTTTATTTTATTTTACCACAACCTAAAGCCATCACTATAGAAAAATTGGTGTATTTTATACAAATAATAATTATCAAAAGAAGCAAATCATAATTGTTTTAACAGCTCCTAATAGATACCGGACTGTTTGTATTTCGTGCGAGAGAGATAGCGCTCTACGAAGCCGAAATTAGCCGATTGTCTCTTTCCAAAGGTCGATGTGCAATATTTATTGCCGGGTACTTGTATTTGTTTTGCGGAACAACCATTTGGCCTATGACGTAGTTCCTTTATCAACCTTGGGAGACGGGCACGGAATCATCTGTAATCATTCATCGTTATTACATATACATAAAGCCGTGTACACACTCGTGAGCCAACCGTAACCGTTGCATGTACTGGGGCTTAGCCAAAGTCCCAATTAGAAAAACGATAACGACATTCGTGTCCGTTATTTTTCTTTTTTCTCCTACTGTTAAAAACTTGGGCGTTATATTCGATCAAACCCTGTCCTGGTTACCACGAATTAATGATGTTAGTCGTAAAATGATTGTAGCTCTACATTCATTACGACGTCTGCAAAATTTTCTCCCTTTTCAAACCAAAATATTATTAGCGCAGTCTTTGTTGATACCTACTTTAGATTATGCTGACGTTGCTTGCTTGGATCCAACGGAAGAACTTTTAAACAAATTGGAGCTGCTGCAGAAACAGTGCATTGGATTTCTATTTGGATTGCGTAAATTTGAGCATATTTCGGAATTCCGTAATAAGCTGAAGTGGTTGCCTATTAGGTTACGTAGAAACGTTCATATATCTTGTATCTTCTCTTTAAAGTTCTCTTTATCCCTTCTTCTCTTATCTATTCTATCTAGAGCTAAGCTTTGGAATTCACTTCCTGTGGAAGTTAGCCTGTCACAAAGTTTAAAAGCTTTTAAAGTAAAACTTTTAAATTCTCCTTTGCTGAACTTAGACATTTAAAGTATAAGCTAGTTACATGGGTGTATGTATGTTTATTTATATGTATGTATGATTATTCTTTATAAGCATGTAGGTTTATTTAATGTATTTCCTTCATAATAATATTATATAGTACACGCTTCTACCCTTCTGGTAAGCATATCTTCTCCTGCCACTCGCTGGTTGACTGTAAGAGATCCCTAAGCGGGACAAGTCTGCCATTGTACTTATCAGTGGCGAAGCCTCCATAGAACACGATTCCCACCGGCTTACCTTGGCTAATCTCTAATATATACATATTTTTAATTTTTGATAATAATAGCTTATCCCAGCTTATTACTCTTCCACGAAAATGTATACACTATACCGCTATTGTTCTTAGCTATACCCATATACCTACTTATATGACACTGTCATAAAATGTAAGCCGACGACTGACGGCCTTACCGGTAATACGGAAACTAAGGAGTCTAATTATCGCAAGCGACACAATTACATTGAGCGCTTTGTAAAAAGTATTCTTCAATACGCTGGATACAAAATACGCAATGTATTTGAAATCGCGCATACGCACACACACACGATTTAGCAATGGTAAGACGCAATCCGCGCCGAGTACACGCCAAGTGAACTCGCCCAAGATATCGGGAATCCAAATATTTCCAATGTATGAAATTGACACACACATACATGTCACTACTACATGAAAAGTACTCGTTGATATTGTTAAATGATAACCCGATTTAAGATAGCCTACCAAACTCTTTATAGGTCCTTTCGTATCACTATGAAAGTTTTCGTCCAATTAGCGCTGCCGCAGCAGGCCGGCCATTGGCCGCCCTGCTGCGGCCGCCGGCCAATTGTCTTTCTAATTCGGATAATCGGACGGATTGTCACTATGTTACTTCACTTATTATGCGCGCATTTGCACGGATTAATTTTATGCTAATTAATTTAATGTGATAAGTGATTAGATTGTGGTATATAGTTTAAAAGAATCGAAATTAGTGAAGTTTAACACAGGCTGTTGTGTATTCTGATATAGTGTTTGTTTTGTTTCATCGTAAAGGTTGGTTTGTTTCATTTTGTTTTATGTCGTTGTTGTTGTTAGGCGAGAAATGGCGGCATTAGTACAAATAGATTGTTGTCTTACAGATTACTTATTGAATGAATCAACTTCGTTCTCAAAACAATCGTTCGATAATAAAAAATATATCATTAACCTTGGACGGGCTCGTCCCGATATAAAAATTGATTATAAGCGTAAGGATGGGTTTTTCAAACATTTTCACAGTTCGATGTATGATAAATACAATTGGATAACAGGCAGTTGCAAATTAAATAAGTTATTTTGCTTTCCATGTCTGCTGTTTTCCGATACAAATAGTGCTTGGAATAAAATGGGTTTCTCAGACATAAATAATCCTATACTATTAAACGAGCAATATTTGTATGTATATTTATATATATATTTGTCTCGCGTTTTCGAAAACGGCTCTAACGATTTCTTTGAAATTTTAAACATAGGTTCTTATAAAGTCAATAAATTAATCTAGCCAGGTTCCATATCTGGGAAAATTCGTTTTTCCCATATTTTCCAGCAAAAAGATTTTCCGCATGAAATTGTAGTTATAGTACAATAATTTCGGCGCCGGCGGGTCTGCTTCGATAGTCCAGTGGTTAAGACATCTGCTTTGTACTCTGGTGGTTCCAGGTTCAAATCCCAACTAAAGAAAGTTTTGTTTTTCTTTTTTTTTTGTGTTTTTTTTATGTTTTGGAGTATAAAAGTAAATATTAGTATGGATGGATACCATAACTATCGAGCGGAGCTCGGTCGCCCAGGTACTTTGACCCATTCGGCTAGAAAACATAGTCAAACTGAAAAACATTTACGCAGTTGTTTATTGTTACACGATTTTGGAAATAGTAGAATAGAATCATTTCTCGGCAATAATTTTGAAGCCCACAATCGTAAAGTAGAGCGTAATCGAAACTTAATGAAACGTTTAGTGTTTAAGGTATTTAGGTAATTTATTTCATGTTTTTTTTTTACAAATGTTAAGTTTTGATTATTTACGCGTCAGCCGTTTTTTGCTCGGGCTTTACCTCTCTTTTTTTTCACCCCACGCCACTGGTACTTATTGTTTTTCCATGCTTGTGTATGTAAATTATTATTTATTTTTTGTACAATAAAGATATTACAAACAAAAAAACAAACAAACAAACAAACAAAACATTTACAAATTAAAGTATTTACAATTTAAATATTTATAAAAATTTTAAGCGGTTCTCTTCTTTTAAGCAGTGTATGGCCACTGCTTAATGTGTGAATGAGTTTCAATGACGAACCAAAAAACATTTTAACTAAAACATATACACTAAATACCTAACAATTTATACGTATAAATTTAAAACAGCCGTGGTCCATACCACACCAGAATAATACTAAAAATATAGTTTTGGAACAAAATGGCTTACGACTACGTTGTCTTTTGTACATTACTAATTATACAGAAAAAATAATAATTAAGTTATCAGTAATAAATTATTGTCTTGTTTCATACATTTTGTTTTGTTGCGTAATTTAGTTTTAGTTTTTGAAATTATTTTTCTTGTCTTTTTTTACTTGTCGGAGGTACTTTTGTAATGATTACTAATACTGTACTGATTAAAACCACTTTGTTGTTCAATATTCTTTTACTGAAAAGCCAAATAAAACACAATAAGGTCACAGAATATTATTTGGTTTTATTACAAAACCATTCGCCAGATAGCTATACCCAGCCATCTAATATAATAAATCACGCCAACAGGTCGCAATCGGATGGCGACCGTGTCGTGATTAAACTTACATACACACGGCTCACCTGACAGTAAGTGTCTGTCGAAGAAAGCTGGTACAATCGCACATGAACGCCTTTTAACATTAAAAGGTCTCATGTTATTACGATACTATGATTTATCCACGATTTATCTAAGGAAATCTTTTTATACTGGGAATACGCTCAGAAGAATATTATTTTATGTATTGGCTGTCACTATCGCAACAACACACTTTAGGTTATCGACCCATGTATAAGCATACATATCCGCAGTGTTTGGTTCGCGACAATGTCCGCGACCGGGTCCACAGTGAGCGAAAAAGTCCGGGGACATGTCACGGAGTTCGGTCCGATGCGCGGTTACATGTGGGGACGCGTCTATGAGGGTTACATGTGTATGGGATGCCTTTTTGTTTTTTGCGGCTTCTTCAGGTGGGTGGTAATGTACCTAGTTTGGAGAAAGATACCTAAAAGGGTATGTTTTCACAAAAGAGAAGTATTTGCCCTTCAAAATATTCAAAATTGTCGTATGTAGGTTGAAAGTTTATTGTAAGTCTCTTGCAAATCTTTATTCGTTATAATTTTCAATGAATCCCGATACTTATCTTATCAAGCTTTGAAAACTTCTCTTGTTTTTCTCTAAGTTGTTGATTTAGCCACTGTCAGCGTCATGTAGGTGATCAATGTCGCTGCGTTAATGTTAGCAGTTAATGTTATTATTTATACATATTTAATTAAGTTACTAGCTTTAACACATTAGTATTTTATACTGCAACCGAAAAAATAAAAAAACCCGGACTTTTCTTTTGAGAAACCGAGTTTAAAATCTAGTTTACTCGGTGTTTACGAATTTGATTAAACCCGGATTTCGCTATTGTTATCGTTATATAGTAATCTAACTACTGTGACGGATGCCCTTAAGCAGACTGAAAAAATGTCAGTAATAGCCAATAACTCACTTCGGTTTATCTAATGTCCCTGTAATAGGGGTTATAGAGATCAGACGGCAGTTGCTCCATCATCATGTGCCCAGGGCTCTGAAACGTAAGCTTAGTACGCAACTGCCAATCACGCTTGGTCGAAAAAGGTTAAATTGGCAATTTTCCTTGATCAAAAGAGCGAAGCCGCGGGTCACAGCTAGTATTAGGTTTAATTAGTCAGCAGCGTATTACAATTGTCAATTAAAAATCATCAATAATCATAACTTCAGGAAGCTATATTCATATTTATAAAATAACAGATTAAAAGTAAAACAAGAATAAATAAAAATAAACAAAAATTACCAATATAATCACAAGCAGACTTGTAGAAATAAGCCTGTCCTTCTTATCCTGTTACAATGCTTTTCCGATCATAACCTTATATGATGCAGGCCCTGCAGAGATAGTAATCCCTAATTGTTTCCCTACATCATCTCGGCTGATTTCGAAGGCTGTCTCCCAGCCGTCAGCTTCAGCTGCCTTCTGGATATTATCAGACATCGCCCAAAGTACTGTCAGTGGTATATTTAGATCCTTACATAGCTTGCGTCTGTAAACAAATATATTAATTTTACTTCACTCTTAGAGCGTAAATGAATACTAGTATTAAATCCGTTTTTTCTTTTCCGCAAGAAAAACAATAGTATAGTAGTAGTGGTACTTAAAACAATGAAAAAAAATAGGCACCTAACCATATAAGTATTTTGTATATTATGTTTACCCATTGTATCATAGATTAAGTATGTATGCCTATTGATATCAGTATTTTTAATATTCTATGTTTTTCGTAAGTATAATTCTCTGGAAAATTAATGGGCTTTATCATATAGTTAATTCCCTAAAATTAATTGCAGTACTTAACTCATTCAATCATTTTATCAAGGGTATCAAATTCGGATGATTTATTCCTAGCGCATAATAACTCACCTTACATTAAGCAGCTCTTTGATTACATCAACACCGTAGTCCTTGTTTACAGCTAAACCTCTGTCGTCAAAAGTACGATTCACACCTTTTCCCTTGAACACGTCGTAAAGTTTCAACAGTTCGAAAAATATGGCATAAAGATCACCAACCTCTTTGGTTTTAAACTGAAATTGTAAAATAAAACAATTAAAAAGAATGTAATATTAACAGATATGAAAAGTAAGAAAACGGCGTAGAAAACCCGATACTCCATGAACAAAAACACAGCATTTAGGAATAAAGCCGCTAAATGTAATATTACAACGTAAAAATTAACATTAAGACCAATTATAAAAGATTAAAAACCTTTGGATGTAATAAGTAAAGACTGGAGGAATATCGGCGCTAAATGGTAAATCAAGTATTTTACCAAAACGCACACAAATAATCTTTCAGCCACTTCAGTTACGTGAGTCTTTGTTGAGGATAACTGAGATTTTATTAAAAAAAATAATTCTTAGTTACCTTAGTATCCGCCAGTCGCGCTGTACAGCTTTGTCATTCATACTAAATTGTTAACGTAGTCGCCAGCGTCTGCTTCAATAAAATCTCATGGTTGACGTAAAGGACACAAAAATGGAAGGCTCGCCTCGCATGTTTTTGAAATTCTCGACTAACATTAGAAACTCACATTTTGTCGTCTTCCACTTCTGCATTACTACATATCTAGCTACGTGGTAGAGGCAAACCTGAAAGCTTGGAACAACCACGTATAAACTTTTTGCCATTTGTGAAGAAGAAGAAGAAACTCACATTAAAATTGAAGTCTGCTAAATTGACCTTTTCGGTCGCGATTCCTGTGGCTGATGCTCCGACTATCTCTCCTACTGCATCTCCATTATCTTCACAGCACACCACTATTGAAGGGGGGGCTGCCTTGAAAATTTGCTTCATGGATTCGGTAGATTCTTTAACAGCCTCTGGATTTTTTGTAACACCTACCACAGAAACTATAAATTAATGTCATGATCACAATTTCAATTGGATTTCTTTGGAATGTTATCAAGATCGACTTCTACATATAAACATCAAAAAACATACCTACGGGTGGTTAGAGATCTGTTCAGAGTTTGGCTGGGAGGTGGAATGCATCCGCCGTATAGTCCTGACCTTGCACCTTCAGATTTTCAACTGTTTTGGTCTCTTCAGAATTCTATAGCAATGGGTCATGCCCCTACCTATAAGATGGCAAAAAGTAATCGAACAAAATGGCTCCTACATACTTACTTCAGTTAAATGTAAATAAACTATATTATGAAACGTTTTGAATTTTCATAAAATGCCAAGAAACTTTTTCCCCAACCTATTATTTAAGCAGAGTCATATTAAAGAACGTATTAAAAACTGTTAAAATAAAACCTGTTAACTTACCAAATAATTTATAAAATTCATCATTGTTGATGTAGTAATCTTCAAAAAATTCTATAACTTCATCCAGCCTGTCCGAAGGTAAATCCTGAATCTTTAACTTGACATCACTTCCATTTGATTTTTTTGCTGTAAAAGTTGTCCAAATTCTCGCCATTTCGCAGAAATTCTGTCACTACTTAGAATGAATGAAAAGATGAACTTAGTTGCTTATATAGACGCTTCATAATCTTTGTTTACATTGATGATATAACATCCTTCTTGGTATTTTGTTGTTATAAAGAGACAGAGACAATGAGAAATTATTGATGCAATTAGCAAAATGGCACTGTAAAACGATTAGCATTCACTTTGGGTAATACGTTATTATTATCCGTTATCTATTAACTGCCTCTGTGGTTCAGTGGTTAAGGCGTTCGCCTTCGTCCCGGATGTTGTGAGTTCGATTCTTATGGAAACCATACTATGTTTAGTAGTTTCCAGTTTTGTTAGGACATTGCAGGTTCGAACCACCTGATTGACCTGAGCCATTAGTCCCGGCTGTCATTATGATCGTTAAAATAACCACGTCAGATGCCGAAACCCCGGGGCCTATAAGATCAATTGACCATGTAACCCACTCGATATTTATTTATATGAATGCATGACTTATCAGTTTTTTCAAGTATTCAAATTCTAATTGTAATCATTATCATTGTATCACACATGACGATATCTGTTTAACCCAAAGGTTAACTGTTATATAATGATTTTAGCATTAAGTTCGCCTATTGTGCTAAATAACTGTATTATGTACAATACATTTTAAATAAATAATCTATATTTATTACATTTTTACACTTTCTTTTTGATGATATTACATTGTTTAATTGTACTGCCAAATAAATAAATTAGTACCTTACTTTGGCGCTTACATAATTTGTGTGATTTGTTCCTACAAATTTATTTATCATTACATAGTATTAAACGAAGTCGCTTTCCGCTGTCTGTCTTTTCAAGAGGAAGGTTTATATGTATAATACATGTATAATATAGTCGAGAAACACTGATAATTTTAGAGGTTGTTGATATGATGACGTAAATTGCCACATTTTTGCGCTTATATTGCACACGCTGGCTTTACCATTAGAGATAGATCAAAATAATGTACAATCCACACTTATATACTTATAATATTATAAATGCGAAAGTCTGTCTGTCTGTCTGTCTTTCTGTCTGTTACGCTTTCACGGCCAAACCGCTAAACGGATTTTGATGAAAATTGGTATGAATATTGTTGAAGACCCGGGGTCAAAGATAGGCTACTTTTTGACGCAGGCGGTGCTGCGGGAAAAAGCTAGTAGTACATACATCTTTAAAAGATCTACAAAAAAGTCCGCGGTATCATAAGTCTATTTATTGCAGTTACGCACCAACAACTACTTTTTCATGTAAAAAATTTGCAATAGTAACGCCGGTACAAGCTAGGCCACATTATTTGTTTCTCGGTATTAATTCTTTTTTTTTAAATACATCATTTCATATTCAAGATTGTTCTAGTATTTGTAGTTTACTCTTTGAATGAATGAAATCGGACATTCCATCCCAAAGATATTGCAAATTTTGTTTTGTGTTTTAATCCTTGGCGAGGCGCACCGATGTAGGCACATCGGACGAAGCGGTACGAAGTACCTACACGCTTTCTTCCCTTAGTGCTTAGAAAAACCAGTGCCATCAATCTTACTGTACATTCTGCGTTCCCAAGGCTGGTTGACGTGTAGGTAGGCGGTAAGTCGTAATACATGCCAAAATAATATTAATAGGAATGAAAACACCCAGATGGGAAAGTGTCATGGAGCTGAGGACGCATTCTGCGATACCAAGAAGCAATCACGTTAGGCAGGCGGCCAGTATTAAAAACATGCCATGATAATAATTGTAATGGAAGCAACCGAAAGGCATGCGTCGTGGAAGCGAAAGCGGAGGAAGAAACTGAGGGGGTGCTAAGAATTTGTGCTGTAAATATTTACGTTTTTTTTATTTTATTTTACGTACTCGTTGATTTTTTTAAAGGGACGTTCTGATACTTTCAGCTGGACATGTTATGATAGCGTACACGGGATGACCAAGAGAGAAGCGACCAGTCGGTCGTTCCAGGTACCGCTGGAGAAACAAACTTGTGAAGGTCTCGGAATTTAAAAAAAAAACAATCACATTTAATTCCCCTGAAAATCGAACTTGACTGTTCTATGGGACTGTGTGCCACATCAATAGACCTATCAAACATTTAACCGTTTTGATAGTTCGACTTTGACACTGACATTTTTTTTTAAATATTAATATGCCTACCGTTGCGGCAGAGGCATAGGCTCATAAAACCGTAAAGACGTAAGGATCGATTCTTTTATGTTTTGATCTTCAAATCAAATCAAATCAAATCAAATAATTTATTTGTGAAAACATAGGTATACATGAACATGCAGTTGTTACAGAATAATAGGGAAGCTATGTTTTGCCATTAAAGTATGGCGTACAAATATTCAGTAATTTAAAAGATTAATAACATCATTCTAGTCATGTCAAATTGAAAATAAAATTTATATTATAATAGTATGTCAAAGTGTTACAAATAATCAAAATTGTATGTTATCATCATTCTAAAAGTCATTAATTTTATAGTAACATTTGTCAATCAGAAATTCAAATAAATTATTTTTAATTATTATTAAGTCATTAATTTTTATATTTAATATTTATATTTTATTTATATTATATTTAATATCAAAGATTTTAGATTATTCGGTAACTTATTATAGATTTTTGGTTTCTTTGGAAACACTTTCGTTGGCGGGATTCACCACCCTATCATGAGATCAGATAATTAATATCTACTTAGTACTACTCGGCCTTAGGGAGATCTATGTAGCTGGTTTTGAAATGATGCTAATTGAAGAGATTAGCTTCGACATAATTTGTATAACCAGGACGAAGTCGGGCCGGGCTGCTAGTTTACCATAATACGAAGATAGCCGTTTGAAATTATTTAACTTTATTTTGTTTAACAAATCTTCATATTCCATAAACAAATAATACAATTATTTGCTTAACACTGAGAACATTCTCTATTAGGGCACACATTTTCTATAATCGAGTTGCATGAAGCAAAGAAATATACTTTTAAATCCAGCTGAAGCACAGACATCTGTTAATATCAGAGCCGTGCCTCGTTAAAGCTCGTTTCTCGCAGGCAATTTACCGTCACGAGACGTCACTCGTTACTTCAGAGTATAGTTGTTACTTGAAACAATTTCGAAATAAAATATAGGTTTAACTAATAAGAAACTGCAAAAAAGGGTATAAAAGAGTTGTTTATGTATAGTCGTACTAATAATTGACTATTTCGTTTCGGGTATTTATTAATTCATATCATGAGTACACGGTCAATCGACCCTATCAAGGCGGGGACACCCCGCCTTGATTTTTTTTTCGGAGAGATTTTTCGGACCTGCCTTTCAGCCTTATACGGTGTTTTGTTTAACTACCACATCATAGCTTTAATTTTATTTCGCCTATTGCCTTATTGTAAGGCAATGTTAAGGCAAGAGGCAAAATACCTATTGATCCTACTATAATTACTTACTTAGTGCATTGGCTCAGCTACCCGAAACGGATCTTGGCCGATATAAAACTTCTCCATACCTCCCTATTCTGCGCGCTTGTTTGCCAGTCTGTCTTTTGTAGGGTTTCCAAAACCTTGCACACTTCATCCCTTACTTGCTCTTACAATAAGGCAGAAATATTTAATGTTGTTTTTATGTAGTGAATTGAATATCTCAATATGTGTGAGCCCCGAATTTGAGACTAAGTTTAGACTGACTAAAATACTCTAGTTTTGTAAACAATAATGAATAATGAGACGAAAAGCATTTAATTTTCAGTAGAAATCACAACTTCATGACTTGAATTAATCGGAGTAAGTAATAAAGTCTGATGTTAGCATAATTATTGCATTTTTATTCGCATTACCTTGAGTTAAATGACATGGTGTTTAATGTTGCTGTCAACAGTTTTATGCGGAAATCATATTTTTGAAGCAGAATTTTATAAGCAGCTTGCTATTTATCAATACAAATAGATAGATAATAAATATACAAGAAGATACAAAAATCTTTTGGTATCTACTAGAAGCTCAATTTTAAGTAATGGTTGTACTAAGCCAACTTTCGGTAGATATGGTTGTCTTGAAGTGATCCCGTACACCTAATACGGATACCTAAGCCCGTCGTATTAAATATATTGCTATTTAGTTTTTATTCTCTTTTTTATGTACTTACATACCTACTTTAAAAATCTATAAAACTTCTTACTACACCTATCGTTATTAAAGAAGCAACTTCGGTATTTTCTACATAACCGAGTACTACTTGAACGAAGCTGCGTACAACATCTATTAAAATTATGATGCACAGACACAAAGAAATTCAAATTTGAAAGTCTTTGCGATCTCGTAATGTCATAATATATTATACAAAATGTGAAGTAAATATGGTGATATAAATCATCTTGATGCAGACATACCGCACATTACAGCAACATTAGTCTATATCAGTGATTCCCAAAGTGGTCCAGGTGGACCCCCAGGGGTCCACGGGAGACTTGCTGGGGGTCTACGTAGGCGTGAACAAAAAATGGGGGTCCATAAGATGTTAATGGGGGTCCACGAAAATTTATCTGCTTTTGATAGTAAAGAGCAAAAATGTAAGCATAGTTTTTATAAGGGCCTACCTACATTGTTTTAAGTACCTATCTAAGCAGATAATATTTTAATAAGGCAAGCGACTGTTACTTGTCCAAACTTGTGTATTCGATATTACGTACAATTTCGTGTACAGACTTGCAAAGCGCTATCCGCCCGACAATGCTTAATGCTTGTTCAGACATGAACTTGATCAACACTATAAATACTTGATGCCAAAGGCAACCAAACGCATTCATTTGTTTCCGGAATTTCGAAAACAAGGCGGAATTTGGAAAAAAGTTGTGAGAAAATTTATATCTGTGTTTGCTAGTGCCGGAGAAAAGTAAGTAACCTACCTTTTTTTGTTATAGTACTTAAGTATTTTGTTTACGTGTACTAGTCGGTTGATCACAACGGCCTGTATAGATAGGTAACTTAGTAACTTACAGATATTTTAATTGTCCTCTTTCGATTTGAAGACAAACACAGCACGTTTTATTCAATTGTTTTTTCACGAGAGAAGCACTGCCTCTCTAAAAAGGCCGAATAAGCAATATTGCAGAGCAATTAATTTTGTAATTTTTCTTGCAAATAACTACTAATTTTATAAAACAGTAATTTCATAATCATGTTAAATTGATTTTGAAGTAACTATCAAAACTATTCCTTTTCGGAAAGAGCGAGCGGTGCGCGGACGACGGGAAAAGGGCGGGGCTTGAACTTCGATGCCTGAATGTCACGTTTTAACAATGAAGCCGCAGACAAAAATACGCAAATACACGGAGCGCGTGAACTCATTGATTTAATAAAATGTTAGTTATCGTTTTTATGGACAATTTTGGGATTTCGACGTTTATTTTTTCCTACACAAATATGATCAGTATTCGATACTGAGTACACTAATTTTTATTTATACTATTAAAAATTAGTGGTAAATTATGTACTTTAAAATTGATACCGTTTTGTAAAAACGTTTGTATTTGTCTCAGCGGTTTATTAGTTGGTCCCTTTACAAGCCGTAATTCTATTTCCGCGTGCTGACAAAGGCTGCGGTGTGATACCTATATTCAGAAAAAAACTTGGTTACTAAAACATTTTTTTTACAGGTAAGGTAACTGACACGAAACATGGCTACAGCAAAGAAAAAATGTCGACAATATAGTGTCGATTATTTGAAATATGGTTTTGTTCCATCAGAGGCAGACAAACAATTGCCCATGTGCCTATTATGCAACAAAGTTTTGAGCAATGACTCTATGAAACCATCAAAGCTCGAAGATCATCTAAAAAGGTGTCATACTGATAAAATAGGTAAAGATTTAAAATATTTTCAAACATTGAAAGAAAAATATGGAAAGAGACCCACCATGCACAGTATGTTCGCTTCAACATCTCAAAGTAACGATGATGGCTTGCGGGCATCTTACAATATCTCATTACTTATAGCAAAATCTGGAAAACCGCACACTATCGGAGAACAATTAATTTTACCCGCTGTTGAAGAGGTTTTAAAAACTGTTTTGCACAAATCTCCATTTGACGTACTAAAAAGAATTCCATTAAGTAACAATACTGTACAAAGACGCATTGATGAAATGAGCTCTGATATCGAAAGCTTTTTGTGCAATCATCTGCAAAAAACTCATTTTTCTATACAACTGGACGAGTCAACGTTACCCAGTAATGAAGCATTACTATTGGCATATGTCCGATTTATTGTTGAGGAAGAAATTCACGAAGAATTGCTATTTGCCAGAACTTTGGAGACTGACACTAAAGGCGAATCAATATTTAATGTCCTGAGTAATTTTTTTACGGAAAAATCGATCCCATTTACAAACATTATTTCAGTGGCAACAGACGGAGCTCCTGCAATGGTCGGGCGATATCGTGGGTTTATGAGTCATCTCAAAAGAATTATACCAGGACTTACAGCTATTCATTGCGTAATCCACCGACAACATCTTGTGGCAAAACATTTAAGTGACAGGTTGAACCAATCTCTTCATTTTGTAATAAAAGCTGTCAACAAAATCAGAAGCAATGCATTGAATACACGTTTATTTGCTCAATTGTGCGACGAAAATGATGAAGACTTCCAACGACTGCTCTTACATACTGAAGTACGCTGGTTGTCGAAAGGTGCATGCTTAACGAGATTTTACTCTGTTTTCGATTCCATATATAGAGTTCTTAGAAAGTAGAGATCCAGATTTAAAAGAAAACTTGATCAAATTCAAAGCAGACATTGCGTATTTGACAGATTTGTTTAAAAAATTTAATGATATTAACTTGCAGTTACAAGGGGACAGCCTGAATTTAATAAAAACAAAGGGGATAATTTCGGCTTTTCTTGGGAAATTGAAATTTATGAAGCAAAACATTAGTCGGCGCGAATTCTCTCAATTTCCAAACTTGTCGCAGGTAGAATGTATTGATGAGGATATCCATACCTACAGTCAACATTTAAGTGCCCTGCATGATGACTTCAAAACCAGGTTTGAAGATATACTGACGATGGATATACCACCATGGATAATAAATCCATTTGATGAAACGGAAGTGGCCAATGTTGTATTACAAGAGGAGCTGCTCGAGCTAAGCACTAATGAGGAGCTGAAGGTGAAATTTAGAAAAGGCTACCCAACATTTTGGCTGCAAGCAGAAATACCCGAAAAATATCCTGGACTGTGGGAAATCGCAAGGAAATTTTTAATAGCTTTTCCCTCGTCATATCTTGTCGAAAGGAGTTTTAGTGCCGTTACAAACCTCTTAACAAAAAAAAGGAGCAAATTAAACATCACAGAGCGGGGGGATTTGCGGTTATTGCTCACAAAAATAAAGCCAAACATTGATCGTTTGCTGACACTCCATCAGATACATCCTTCCCATTAATTAAAATTATGACCTGAACCTATATTACCTTAATATTTTTTTCTTGTAATTCTATTCTTTTAATAAATAAAGTGATATAAAATGTACCATTTTTCGTTTTTATTTTACATATCGAAATATAGGGACAGAACTCAGAAGTGACACAATTTTTATTTTTTGGCGACTTTAAGAATGTGGTAGAAATGTAGCAGCAGGGGGTCCACCGAAACCAGTAAAATTTTGAAAGTGGTCCACGAGAAAAATAAGTTTGGGAACTACTGGTCTATATCAATCATTTGAGTGTAGAGTAAGGCTCTTGTCCAGAAGTTATTTTGTAGGGCAAAACATGAAATATTTACTAAGTATATCACATTTTCAAAATGTGTAAAGCTTTGAAATTCATTAGAAAATAACTGCGATGTAACATACAACCTCAGTTTATAAACATTATTACGAAAAAGTGTAACTTTAAGATACATTATTGTTACCGCAAAATTAAATTACTCTATTGAAAAACTTTATCTGACTATCTGCAACAATGAGTTGATAAAATTGTTGGTATGCACTATGAAAAATATCTTCAGGAAACAATGTTGTAAGCGGCTGAAACGACAAAACTAATGGGTACCTCCGGTATGATAATATAAATAACGATATTCTTAGAAAATATTCATATAGTGAGGGAAATATAATAAATCATTCAATGAGAAAATTAACTAAAAACTCATTTTCATATTCATTTATTCCAAATCAAAAAGTTGAAGTAAACTTTTAGGAGCATATGCTTCATTCAACTTTGATCGTAAAATATATCTTTTAATAAGAAATCTCGACGAATACTTAAGTTCGGGTTGCCAAATCTCCTAATGTTATTAAATTAAGTTAAAAAGTAATTTATTTTACTTTTTTAAGGAGTTCGTAATAAGTTTTGCCAAGTTCGTTAAAGAATGATGATCTAGCTCTCACCTAAATGAGTAAAGCGTCTCAAGTGCAAGGATTTATGTTTCGAATGTTTTTAATTGTTATGTGCGTATGGCAGAAGCTAGAGCAAGTATTCAGAGCGGGAATGCTGCCAGTATAATGATGTACCTTTTACGTATGTAGCGAAAAATGAGCGATGGTGGGATTGGCTTGCAATCCACTTTGCACCCGTGGTTCATTGGTTGATTTAGACCCTGAGGTTGACGTCAGGTTCGATCCCCACGAAAAGTGTTTAGTGGTTTTTAGTTTGGTTAGGACAT
Source organism: Euzophera pinguis (assembly GCA_947363495.1). Lineage (NCBI taxonomy): Eukaryota > Metazoa > Arthropoda > Insecta > Lepidoptera > Pyralidae > Euzophera > Euzophera pinguis. Next base: position 5,517,301 of record OX376162.1, read on the forward strand.
GGGCTTGATAATAATGATTATTTCGTGCTTAGGAAGGCGTTGCTCCTGTTGGTCTCGGCTGCCATTTGGTGGTCGTTACAGAAACCAGGTCAGAGGCCGAAACGCGGTTCGAATAACTTTGATACCAGGATGTAAAGGGTCGATTGACCAAGAAGACCGATCGATATGAATTAATCCTCCATCCACTCGATGGAAAATAAAGCGGACAAAGGTCGGTGAGGTGCTTCATGGCCTATAATTATCCACAGCTGCATAACGGATTCGAGGAGATGTTCCGCCTATTCTTTTTATGTAATTCTATAGTCAAAAACTCTATTTAAATAATTAGTAGATGTCTAAAGGCGGTAACATTTTAATTTATTAGGTGTAACCACGATTTGTTTAAGTATGTATCCCCATTTACTATACAATTAATGTTCTAATATTTTTTTATTTAATATATTACATAGCTAGAAGTAAAATAAAAAAAAATACTTGTTAGGTATGTACCTACTTACTTTATAATATATATTATGTTAAAATTAAAATGTTTCCATTAATTTAATATGCAATAAAGCGTGAATATTCATTCATTTAAACGATTTGCTAGTATCTTTTTGTCTCTCTAACATTAAATACAAAACAAAAATTTCGAAAATGGGTCAAAATATGCCACCGTCTCATTATTATGCTCTGAATGTTACGTAAAAATAAAGCTTTAACCCTCACCGTGACGTACAATAAATCACTCTTTTACCCAGAGTTTGTGTAAAAGCTATTTTAAAAGCGCGCGGCTAAGTTAGAGCTATGAGAAATTGAGTTATATCGAGTCAGACCTAAGTATATTGTGTGAAAAAATGTCAATCGCTTACATCAGTCGCTACATATACCTCTATTTACTAAGTTTTTTTTAAAAAAATTGGTGTATTGACAAAGAGACGTTTAGAAGTCTATCCATATTTTTACAGTTTAAATCTTAAGTCTTTTAATCAAATGAATTTTCCGGCATCCTATTTTATTCTTATGACCAGCACAGATTATTAATGTGAGAAAATTTTGTTTATATATTTCGGCAGATCTATCACACATTGACACGATCTAAAAATTAGACTGGTATCAAAAAAAAAACCTTAGAGTGTGTTTCTGTCGTATATTTCACACTAATGTGAAAGCAATTTCAACTTCACATAGCGAAATATGGAACTATTTATAATGAATACTATTAAAATTAAACGCTCTATAGGTAATTGTTTCTCTGATATTTTACCCAAAGAAACCTTTTCACCTCCTGAAAAGACCAACAATCAAGCTGAATTTGGCAAAAGCATTACCTTACTTTTATGCGTCGCCAGGGAAATCTTGGATGAAGTGATGATTGATTCTTATCGACAGGATCTTTTGTTGGTATTTCTCTCAATACGTACTTACCATTATTCTATTTTTTTTTAACTTTATTTAAAGCAGATTCTTCTATCTTCTAACTTCATCTAAATAAATAGGCGATGTGATATCATTTTCCGTCTTCAAATGTTAACACTTTCTTTATTACATTTCTTTTGAAATGTTCTATAATATTTACTAGTAATTCTTCATTGTAATTTTATTTTATAGCTTTATTGTTTCACAACATAATCATTTTGAGGAAGGAAAAACAAAAATAAATATAATTTAAGAAAATACGTAAAAGACAACCTAATGCATCCAAAAGCATTAGATGTTAATTCAAATTAATGAAAATATTATATTAATCATTGATAAATCCAAATGAGACTGAGTAATTATCGTAAATCTAAAAAAATCAAATTTTTGAGAACTTTATAGCTTGAAAAAACCATAGCCAACCTATTTTGAAGTCTATGCAAAATATTCCGACTATCAATCCGTTCCTATTTCGCGAAAAATGTACATTGACATTTTCTTGCGACGCCCTGCTATGGGTTTACGTCAACAGAGTCATTCCCTTATTTTTATGTCTGTTTGTGAACTAGATACATTTAGTAAGTGAAAATGTCGTCTACTATATTTGTTTTTATCACTAAAGGTCAATTGTGTTAAGGTTAATAGTTCGAAATCTAAATCAAAGTTATTTTTGCAATACATTTATTGACCACCACCTTTTTATCCACGTCCACGAGTAGAAATACTCTATTCTCGTGTCTAAAATCACACGAATTTCAAATCGAGATAAAACACTAATAAGTTATTTCTATCACGAAATTTGTTTCTAAGTAAGTCAATACTCAGAGCTTGCAATTAAATCAGGCCAAATTGGAACAAATTATCGCTAAGCCCATTGAGCCAATAACAATATCCTTTGGGCCTGTCAGGATTAAAATTAACTGAATGACGAGGGTGTCATTCTATCGAGCAAAAGGGAATACACTTTTTTCAAAACATTAACGAAGCTAAGAAAAACTTTAACGTATTAAAGCGGTGTAACTAGTAAACTGGTGAGTAAATTTTTTGATATTCGATTGATGAAAATCATTCGAAATTCAACGAACATTCAACTCACCGATTTCGCATTCTCAAAAATATTCCTCGCGGTGTTGGTTTGGTTTGGGTAAAAATGTAAACGACACCGCGATTACCCTCCTGACCCTCGAAGCTGGTCTTAGGATGCAGTTTTATCATAGATTTAGTATGACTATATTTTTATTTATTATTATTGAATGAGCTACTTAAAGCCGACCCCAATTTAAATGGGAAAAGGCTAGGATTGATGATGAGTGAGATGAGTATATGTTTATGGGAGAAATGGTTGAAAAATTACGAAACTAAGCGAACGAAGGCTGTTCTATAAAACTCTAAAACCAGGATTTACAGGGTCGATGGTCCATGTAACCCACTTATGATTTACTCAATATTTTTTCAATATCATAGTGTTCTAGTCTTTTAACTGTTAGCATTAAGATTTGGAGATCGTCGGTTCGTATTCCATGGCCTTATATTACACACGTTTTCCCATTTTCCAAGTCTGTCCTTCACAGAATGGTCCTATAGAAAAGTGATTCAGTGAATCGGAAGGCACAGTGAGCCGTTGGTGTTGAATAACATCTGATGGTGTTAACAAAACACGTCAGAAGTTTGGACATATTAATATTTAAAATTGAATTTGTAATCTACGCGATATTATCAAACAAAATACCCGCAGTAAACTTGCGGCCGAATGGACCATGTAAAAATGCATTAGTTTCGATTTTATTTGCGGGAACTGATTCCATATTTCACGAGTAGGTTCACGAGTAGGTCGTGCCTAATTTCACACATAAATAATCTGGGTAATTGGCCTTTAATTTAATGTTTACATTTAAGTTTAATTCATTTATTGTATCTACCGTTTTCAGTAAAAACTATCCTAATATTATCAGTGCGAAAGTCTGAATGTCTGTTACGCTTTCGCGGCCAACAACTGAGTGGATTTTGATGAAATTTGGTACGAATGAAATAGTTGAAGACGGCGTTAAACATATACTTTTTGACTCAGTCGAGCTGCGGGAAAAAGCTAATGGTAAATGTAAGAAAATGATTAACAAAGGATTACACGAGTTCATCTATTTTCTATAGATGATTTTGACTAGACCTCTGATTTTTTTTAAATCTGTTAAAAAAACTAGTCTTCGTCGATACTAAAGCTATTAAATATAACTTGTTGGCCTGTTAAAGGGTCAAAACGGTGCTTAATAAGGCGTTTCTTTTTAATTAACGTTATTTTGAAATTCACCGCAGATTTTTAATGGAGCGCAAGGGAATTTCCAACGGCTGTTTTAATTTTCTGAACAATTTTATGATGTAATTTTGTTCGACTACACAGTTTCTAAATAAAATATTTATTTCAGTTAGATTTTATTATCAAGTTAAATGACTAATGCTCAATTTAGGTTAGCCCAGGCTATGTGTTCTCGCAGAAGGTGATCGCGGTGAGGGTGATTCGGGGGTACCGTACAGTGGCCTTCTCTGCGGCCACGGCCCTCGCGGGTGACCCGCCGTGGGAATTGGTGGCGGAGGTGCTCGCCGACCACTTTGTGGCAAGCAGGAGAGAAATCGGCGAGCGCCCCTCGGCGGAAACCGTGCGGCGGGTGCGCCTGCGAGGGCAAGTGGAACTCGTGCGGAGGTGGGAGGCGGACCTGGCGCAGGCAGCGTTCGGTGTCCGAACAGTGGAGGCCCTGCGTCAGGTCCTGGAGAAGTGGATGTTGAGGCGGCGCAAGCCTCTCACCTTCCGCATGACGCAGGTGCTCGCCGGGCACGGTTGCTTCGGTGAGTACCTGCACCGCGTGGCCCAGAGGGAGGCCGAGCCTCGCTGCCACGACTGTGGCGAGGCTCAGGACACCGCTCAACACGTCCTTGAGCGGTGTCCCAGGTGGAGCCGGCAGCGCCAGGAGTTGGCCGCCGCGCTTGGCGGGACGGACCTGTCGCTCCCTAGTGTCGCCAACGCGATGCTCGAGAGCGACAGAGCTTGGGCGGCAATGGCCTCCTTCTGCGAGGTCGTCATGTCGCAGAGGGAGGCCGAGGAAAGGGACCGCAAGGACGACCCCCTCGCGGACCCGATCCGGCGGCGGAGAGGGGGGGTGCGACGCAGGCGCTACCTAGCGCACCTGGAAGCGCCCCCATAAACGGTGGGACTGGAACAGTCCCACCTGGTGGCAGAGGTCCTCCAGGTGTCGGAGGACTTCTGAGAGTGGTGAGTCCGGTTTATGGTAGAGAAGTGCTAGTTAGATCCGAGGCGCCTCCCTGCAATGCGGCCGACGGCACCCGCAGGGGTTTAGTGGGTAGTCTGGGCCGGCTAGCGGCCCAGGAGTCCCACACTCTGTGCGTAAACGCATTCACCTGCGAAATCAAAAAAAAAAAAAAAAAAAAAGGCTATGTGTTCTGGGGTGCAGGGCAGGAAACCTCCTCGAGTGCCCAGTCCTTTGAAAGCTTTGCATTCTCACTTGATCCCAAGGATCCGGTAAGAGGGCGGGCTGACAAGGGATTCGGGACGGTGCACCCTGGGTGACAGTCAATAACTCCCTGGTAGTCGGGGTCTTGTTGACTGTCAGCCAATTTCTGCCAACAGCCCACTCCACCGCCGTCTATGATGAGACGGCGAATAGATGTGGGTCTGGGGGACGGGCGTGGTCCATTTATGGGCCACTGTCCGATTTGGGGGGGCCGAAAGGCCAACAGAGGGGGCCGAAAGGCCAACAGAGGGGGCCGAAAGGCCATGGCTGGAGGGCGTCGTGGTAGAATGCTAACGCGACCCCATGGCGCCCTCAACAGCCGGTGCGGAAACGCCGGAGGGGTTTTACGTGGGGCGCACTATAAGTTTCCGGAATGAATATGAAAAAATACTATTAAAGGTACAAAATTAATTTATTGTTTTTCAAAATAATCTCCCTTGGCGTCTATGCACTTTTTCATTCGATGAAACCAGTTTTGAAAACTTTTGTGCCACTCCTCTGTGGTGACCTCTGAAACGTGTTTTTCATACTCCTCGACAGCCTCTTCTGGTGATGAAAATCGTTGACCGCGTAATTGGTTCTTAATTTTTGGGAACAGAAAAAAGTCACAAGGTGCCAGGTCGGGACTGTATGCAGGATGACTCATGAGTTCTACATTTTTCGCCTTCAAAAAGTCGTTTGTCTGTCTAGCCGTGTGAGAACTAGCATTGTCGTGGTGCAGGATGATACGGCGTTTACAGTTATTTTTACGGAGTTCGTCAATAACTTCCGGCAAACAAATGGTCGTGTACCAGTCACTATTCACTGTACGGCGATTCTCTAAAGCAACAGTAGCCACGTGTCCAGTTTTATTAAAAAAAGAAGCAATCATCCGCTTAGATGCACTTTTCACGCGCGCCACTTTGGTTGGTTTCGGCTCATCTTGAAAGACCCATACGCTCGATTGCTGCTTTGTTTTGGGATCGTAGCAATAAATCCATGTTTCGTCACCTGTTACTATGTCCCACACCAAATTTGACGCACCTTCGTTGAATCTGGTAAGCATGGCACTGCACCAAGTGACGCGGTCCGTTTTTTGAGCCTCGGTCAAGTTGTGTGGGATCCACCGCGAGCACAGCTTTCTCACACCCAAATGTTTGTGTAGGATTATTTGTATTTGACTCATGCCTATTTCTAAGGATGCGCGAATTTCATGGTAGGTCACATGCCTGTCTGTTTCAATCATACGGCGCACAGCATTGATGTTTTTGTTGGTCACAGCGGTGGACGGCCGACCATCGCGAGATTCGTCACTGAGATTGATACGACCACGCTTGAATTCTGCAAACCAGCTATAAACAGTTGTCTTGCATGGTGCTTCATTGCCAAAAGCTGTTTCAAGCCGAGCGATGCTCTGTTGAGCTGTCAAATTACACTTAAAATCGTAGAAAATCATACTACGAAAATTTTCCCGAGTTAAATCCATGTTGATGCAGACACACAATTTTTTAAATGGCGCCACAAGGTAAAAACAAAAGACAGTCAGATGAAACAAACTGCATTCTACAGCCAAAGAGTTCTATTTTCAAATGATGCAATAAATTTTTAAATATTGTTTATGTAAGTGGCCAGTTCCGGAAACTTACAGTGCGCCCTATGTAGTGGGTAGTCCAGGCACTCTGCCTGGGAGTCCCACACTCAGTGCGTAAATGCATTTCCACTCCGTTAAAAAAAAAGCCTTTTCTTTTTAGGCCTGCAGACCTATTTATATTTTTTCAGTTGTATTTCGATTTGTTCCGCCTATTGTAGGTACGTCTTGTCTTACAAGTCATTATATTTATTTTATATTTTATTTGGTGAATTAAAGAGTTTTTACTTACTTGCTAAGTTTAAGAGCTATACCATTCGTATTTGTTTGAACTCTTCTGTCCGTCGGAAGGAAAATGTCAATTTGATGACAAAAACTGAGGGTAGAAAAATACGGAAATTATCCCTCTTTTTGTTCCATAGCCCTCCTTAAGCTTCAAAGGGTAATATGCTATTTGACGCGCCACGGATTAAGCCAAAAACCTACTTTATAAGGAATAAAGGAGTGTCACTTCCACACTGAGCATTAAATATAAAGACCGTTTTGGATTCTACGATGACTTGTTTTGTTCTAAGACAGCACATGAATCATTCGTTTGTATTTTTGTGTAGTTGACAGTTGACAAATCTGTAAAGAAATACATAATCTGTATTTAAAATATAATTTACGTTTATTTATGTTTATTGTTATGTATAGCCTGGGAGATTAGGGTTCGCTTGTTCTTCGTCCAAGCGTGTGTCTCAGTTATCCTTATGCTTCAGGACCCACTGTCAAAACAACTCCAGCAAATGGAGTAGGACTAGGAAGATATAGACAGACGACCTTAGATTTGTTTGACTATACGTATTTTGAAGAGTGACATCGATAAAACGAGGGTAAGGAAAAAAGAAGAGTCTTTTTCCAAAAGAAGTGAGGCCTAATTGAGTAGTTGAAAATAGAAATTTACACTTTTCTATCACAAGCTCACAAGCACAAGTGGTTAAAAATGAACTCCAAAGTTGTGCGTGGTTGTAGATTTCAAGACAATTGAAATATCGAATTTGATATCAAGTATGTAAACCCATCCTTTTTAACTCAAGGTGGGCTGGTAGAGATTGCATTTGGGATAAGTCCGCCTTTGTATTCATTTACCTAAAATTACAAACTGTTTTAACCTATATAATCTATGTAAATGTTGCAATAAAGTGTTCATTCATTCATTCATTCCTGAATATATAAGTGAGTACTAGGACACCATACGTTTTAATAGGCATTAAGTCTACCCATTGTGCTTTACAATTGTGTGTGGACAATAGAATTTAAATAAATTCATAAGATACTACTACAATATATATTATTTCCAACAATAAAACAATATGTTCTACAGCATAAAATTGGATTCTTAAAAGCATTAAGGTCCATTCAAACTGACGTGAATCTCGCGCGTCTATCGGGACGCTCACAGAAATAAGAATCGGTAGAAGTGCCTTAACTGGCCTGCTAATGACACTTCTATATATTCTTATTTCTGTTCGGGATTCGCGTCAGTTTGAATAGAGCTTTAATATGTCGCGTCATTCGAATGTTTGTCACGTCACTTCCGACGTCATGACAAAGAAATTACTAGAAGATTCCATTGCACTTGACAAAACAAAGACAGTTGGGTAATTGATATTACATATGAAAGTATTACGTTTGTGTTAGACACTTGATAACTTTGTAAGTTACTGTTGCTTCACGTGATATTTTTTCTTAAAAATGACGCGCCTATAAAAGAAAATTAAAATTAAATAGAACATAGAATTTGACCAGTGAAAATAAAATTATGTCCTTTTGTTGCCTATTTTGAAGTTTTATCAATTAAATATAAATTCAATTCAATGATAGTAAGTTTAACACTTAATGATACCATCTAATAATACAGATATATTCTATAGAATAGCATATAAAGCAATATGATAACGAATTAAATACCTTTCTAGGGATTTCTTTCAGTAAACCGAGTAGTAGTTTTTGCATGAATTGCGTGATAGGCATTACAGACATAATCTTTTTCTCCTTCGCCTTATCCCACTTTGTTATGTGGGATCAAAGAGGTCGAGAGGTGGTTCAAAATATTCTGACACCAGGGTTCACCTAATTGAGTGACCATCATTTATCCACTCGAACTGTCTCCGTGGTCTAGTGGTTAAGGCGTTCGCCTTCGACCCGGGGGTGTTAGGTTCGATTCCCATCTGAAGCATACTTTGTTTAGTTGTTTCCAGTTTGATTAGGACTTTACAGGTTTGAATCACCTGATTGTCTGATAATAAAGATGATTCCGTGCTTCGGAAGGCACGTTAAGCCATTGGTCTCGGCTGCCATTTGATATTCAAAAACACCATTGTTTTAAGATCAATTGTTAGCCAAATAGATTCGCCAACTTATAAACTAGCACAACACCTGGTAAAGATATTAACACAACTTCGTGGTCATACTGATGCTAATGTCAAGGACTCTTATCACTTTCATCATCATCATCAGCTTAATTAAAGATCTACGATTAACTGATGAAGACACAATGGTCAGTTTTGATGTACAGTCATTATTTACCAGCCTACCTTTGCATGACTGTATTGATATTATCAAGAGAAGGCTTGAGGACCACCATCTACCTCAAGAGTATGCAGAGTTACTTGAGCATTGCTTAACATCAGGCTATATCTTCTGGGAAAACAAATTCTACATGCAAATTTACGGTGTAGCTATGGGGTCTCCAGTCTCTCCCATTGTTCCCGACATTTTCATGGAAGACCTTGAGGAGAAGGCTCTTTCAAGCACCCTGGCTATGCCGAAGATGTTCAAACGGTACGTAGATGATACTTTTGTTGTACTCCCCAAAACTCAAGTCTCTGTTTTATTAGATCATTTAAATTCCATTAATAGTAAAATTAAATTCACTATGGAACCTGGGATCAATAATTCATTAGCCTTTCTTGATGTTTTAATAACTAGAAATCTTGACAAAAGTATCAGTCACATTGTGTACAGAAATCCCACCCACACAGACAAATATCTCAACGGTAAATCTCACCATCATCCATGTCAGTTAGCTACCGTAGGCAAATCTTTGTTACAGAGAGCACACGGCATCTGTGACACCCACCATCTTAAGGAGGAGCTTCACCGAGTCAAGTCTGTCTTAAGAAGCAACAATCTCAGCCTCCCACACATATATCACAGAAGTCGACCCAAGCCGCACACAGTTGATCGTTTTCCTGCCATCTTACCATACATAAAGGGAGTCACGGACAAGATTGGTAACATACTTAGGCGAGCTTCAATCAAGACCTATTACAAGCCGCATATGAAAATAAACCAATTTTTAAGACCTGTAAAATCCAATATCCCATTGCAAGATGCTGGAGTTTATAAAATTGACTGTGACTGTGGTTTATCGTACATTGGGCAAACAAAGAGAAGCATTAATACTCGTATAAAAGAACATATTGCTGACATGAAAAATAGACGCTCAACCAAGTCTGCAGTCTGTGAACATGCTCTAGACAAACCCAACCACTATATGCGTTTTGATAATCCTCAAGTCCTTGCAAAGGAAAACAGATTCATTCCAAGGATGTTACGTGAAGCTATTGAAATTAAAAAACATCCTAATTTCAATATAGAGGATGGATGGCAGGTACCGCCAGCTTGGGACCCAGTCATTAACTTAATAAAATCGCAAATTCGGAAGCAGACTGCAAGACCCTTAGATACTGTGAGCCAATACTGTGTAAATCGGAATAGTTCCCAATAAAAAATTTCAGGCGGTAGTTTGTAATCTTATGACATCAAAGACAAATGTTAACTTAGTCGGCCTGCGACCATGTCAGGTGTAAATAAATAAGTAATAAACGCTATAAAACCGTATTAAAATAGTTTAATTTAATGGTTTACACGATAGTTTTAAAAACAACAATAACAGGTACTAAATCTCTCAAACGTTTATTAATACGAGGCTATTAGGCCGATAGATAATCCGCGAAATATGTAGTGAAGGTAATGAACAATTAATTATGAGATTAATTGAGTTTCACGGAAATGTCTGACACAGGTTACAATGCAAAATTTGTATCAAAGGAGCACATTTAATGTAGACTGGAAATTTACAAACGCCATTATAACATTTACCCTAGTATTTATAACATTTGTTAAGCCCGTGTTAGGTAAAATGTGTGTGTTTAAACGGACCCTAGGCTCCGAAGCAAATAGCGGAGGATGCAACCGGGATAACGCTAAAGGAATGATTTATAATACACCCTCGTATTAATTGCAGTACCAAATTTTGAGGAGCTCAATGGTCTAGCGTGGCACATGTATATTATTCATAACGATCGTGCATGTAAATTGCCTTAGATTGGTCACCGCTAGTGGCAATTTAATCTTAACTTCCTGATCTTGAAGGGCACGATAAGCTATTTGGTTATATCTGTAGGTCTAAAATCGCGTGAATTCCTAGCAATTCCTCTGCAATTCTTCTTTTTTTTGTAAAATGGGCATGCATCATTCGCAAGTCATCAACAATTCAGTTCATTTCGTGAATCATTTGTCGTGTTAATATTGCCATAGCAATAAAATTAAAACCGGTTCTTCACAAACAAAACCGATTCATAATTTTTTATATAATTCTTTGTTATTAATGATGTTAGACGTACTGTAAAACAGGAAATTAAGATTCTTGTTTATTTAACATGCGTGCATTGGGATTTGCGTACGCAATAAAGAAAAATAGAGACTACTTGAATAATTATTTATATTAGTGGCAATAAAGTTAAGTCTATCATATCAGTCAATGTCAATCAATTGCCTACCACTAAATTTTTTCGAAAAGTTGTCGTCGGATCGCCACAAAACAGGTGTCTACGGATGCGGGCGGACGAGAGGAACTCGAATAAATGAAGAACGCGAAGATCGGATGACAAGAAAAATTACAAGTGAGAAAAAAGTGAGTTTTTAGTGAAAATTTAGATGAAAACAAGAAGTGTAGCAGCGAAATTTAGACAGATAGGCAGGAAACCGGTACGCAACGACGTGGGGAGACGGAGCGGACCAGATAAAAGCAGATGCGGATGAAAGGTAAGTATAGAAAATTTATAAAACAAAGATTTTAGTGGTAATCTGTCAACAAAAAATGGGTTTTACGGCCGTGAATAAAAGTCTTTTAGGCTCTTCTTATTTTTTGTATCTTCTTTGGTCGGGGCTTACTATTAACTCTTTATTCGCACAACAGTGTGTAAATAATTGTGGAAGGCGATACCTAGGTACCTTTCTATAGAAGTGGGCGTTACCTGCGTGCTACACACGTGAAGCCCGCGTTTATCATCGCCATATAAAGTTAAGATTCTAGAGGCTTAACTGGCACACAAACATGATAACTTATCTTATTTTTGTGATAACGTACTAACGTTACTAGTACTAACTAGTAATGATTTTATGGCGATATGATGTTAATTCGTAAAAGCCAGCCGGTTGCTTTGTTTTTGTGTGATCACAGAAATAAGATTAGTTAAAAGAAGTGCCATGTGTCGGCCAGTGAATCCTCTCAAGTCTTAACTTTATATGAAGAAAAGGAAACACACACCAAGAAAAGGGCTACCATAATCTCTTAATTCTATCCAACAAATGCGAGTGAGTAAGCGGGATGTGTGCCCTACATCACATCCCATAAAGCGCCATCACGCCCACTCAGTCTCATTTAGACGAATTTTATATATCATGGTAATCCCATATAAGTACCGGTTTGGTCGTTAGCTTCGCACTGCTACGACGATGGCGACGTCTAGCTAGATACGTCTTTTCTACCTTATATCCTTGTACCTAACTCATTAAAACGCATGTTCTAAAAAAAATTTCGGACAAACCGAGATCTTTACACGAAATAATAACAATTTAATAAAACGTTGGTTATTATAATTCTCTTTGCAATTTAATGCGAAACCTTATTAGTATTTGACGAATTTAAACAACAATAGTTGATGAAAAATTCGCTTGACGAATAGAAACAGATTTAAAATTTGACGAATTTTACCCTAAAATCTAAATTACAAAGTATTCTCACTCCACAATTGAGCAAATTTTTCTGAAATTTAAAGAAATGAACTGTAGATGTTGCTGAAGAGTAACTTTTTATGATTCTGCTATTTGACAGTAAAGCAATTCTGTAAAAGTGACCCATTTTTACGAAATTCCATAGAAAACTGTCAAACAGCAGAATTGCATAAAATAAATTGTTCGTGATTCATTTTATGAACTGCCAAATTATGGCCATTTTAGGACTTGCAATGACATTCATATATGTGAATCGAAATGACAGATTTTCTCATTTCTGCTTCACACTCATAGGAAAATATTGAGCATTATCATTTCAGCCACAGTTAGTCCACTGCTGGAGTGGACATAGGACTCTCCTAATGATCCTCCTCCAACTTTCCACAGGTCATCTGTATACTGAGCATCGTCCTCTTCATTTTGATTCGCTTTCAAAAGAAAAGTCAAAATTCACCTCACTAAACCTAGTGATCGTCATCTTTTCCGTTTTCATCTCTTCTTTTATGTATGTATATGTATAGTTATGAATACTGTATGTTAATTTAGCAGTAAGTGTTTTTTTTTTTTCTCTCATTGTATTTTTAAGATAATTCGCGCCGCACATAACGTTTCTGTTTTTCCTAATGGTTGACTGGGAGAAAATGCTTTTAGCATTAAGTCCGCCAATTGTAAAAGTATTTTTTTTTTTTACTTGTGGTACAATATAGGTTTATAAATAAATAAACCCCTCGAGCTTTCATAAGATAGCTGTAGTCAGAGACCACGTTTCGGAGAATAGTCGCGTAATTATATTTACCAGCCTCATCATATCTCGGACCATTTTTATACAACTAAGTAGGCAAACAGGCGTACGGCCCACGTGATGGCTACGACCACACCGTCACCTATGAACGCCTGCAACACCGGAGATGTCACGAGCGCGTTGCCGACCCCATTTAGCGTACGTCTCCGTCCCCTCGTCTCTACAACGTAACCTCGATTTTCATTTAATTGTTTTTTTTTTTAAATTGGATCACAAAACCGACTTTAAGCAAAAATATCAGTTCACTATCTAAAAAAGCGTAAAGTCTTCTAGGCGTGAGTTACAGAAGTTTTAAAAATAAAATACAAAAATATAATCTTGGACTAAAATCATAAAAAAAAAGCAAAGTAAAGCGGAACCATGAAGCAATTACAAAGAGGAGATGCCGTAATAAGCGTTTTGTAAAAAAGGGTTTGTAAGGCTACACGGGGCGGAAGGCAGACGTGCGGGGTGCTTGGTTTCGGCCGTGGCTCCAACCATGGAGCACGAGCAACGACAAGCAATGATCACATCACTGCGCCATTTCAAACGGCATCTCCTCTTTGTAATTGCTCCATGAGCGAAACCTTACAATATTTTGTTCACAGTAAATAACTACTAAGAATAAAAAAAATCTTAATAAAAATACTTCGTACAGTCCATATTCACGTAGTTTCAAGAACTGCAGTGGAATAAACTAATTTAGGAATTGAACAAACAACGTCTAAGACAATCTTTTTAATATAATCCCTGAGATTCTCCGAAAGCCGGTCGTAAAAGGGTGAAAACTTAATTTTTGAACAGCTAAGCACCTTGACTGCTTTATTATTTTTATAACTTACTAAGTTAAGTTACTTTTGACGGTGGAGTCAGACTAAGTTAATTAATTCTGTGAGAAATTCTTGCACATAATTTTACTTCTTGGAACAGCGAAACAGTAGACGTAAGAAGTCCTAAAAATATATAATTTTTATTGAGTGGGGGTGCATTCCAGCAATGAAGATTGACGTTGGGCCGTCGATGTTCAATCGGTGATTGTAAATATGCTCCAATCCTAAGAAACTTCGATAACGCGATTAAGTCCTCCATACTAATTTGGATTTTTGTATAGGACTTTACAATTATTATCTGTTGCGTGGCGATCCAATCTCTTTGCGTTACATGGCTATAAAATAATTCAAAGTCTTTCCCTTTCCATGGTTCAATTTTATTTTACAGGGATAGAAACAATTTTCAAAGAGTATTTTTATCAAGATGAAATTTGAAGCTTGAACAAAAATAAGATTTATAAAAGTGTCGTTTGTTCGTTGTTGCATGAATCAATAAAGCAAGAAGTGCCAACCTAAATTTAAAAATAACTCTAATTTCTTCAAAAACAAGCTGAGAGGAAACCGTAAGAGATGCAAAAACATTTGTAGCGCTGTTATTTTGTGTTTTAGGATTAGAACCCACGACCTCTGGATCGATCGACATATAATCACTAGTTCACAGCAGCAGTTGACTAGAAGAGATCCCTATCAGGCATAAGTCCGCCTTTTGTTCTGTTCTATTTTATTGTATCAATATACTTTCCGTACAATAAAGTTTTTACACACATCCTTTAAGTCTTTAAGTTAAGTAGTCCTAGTAAACGGAAAAAAACTAAACTTCACTCAAAAGGACATCAGCAAAAAATATTTCTTGTTGCAGAAATGTGAGCATTTTGGATATTTTCATTAATGTGTTAGTCCTTTAATTATTTTTGTGTTAAAAGCTATTAACAAAGACAGTTATGTTTTTCTTATTATTTTTAATTCTACTCGTACGGGGCCCACCCTTACATCATGTTGTCTTATTGTACAAAGGTTGGCTGGAAGAGATTGTTTAGCAATAAGTCCGCTTTTGCTCCATATTGTTAACAATGTTGTAATTTCAATTTTGTAATTTTACCAGATGTGGGCAATAAAGTTACATTGTATTGTATTGTATTGTATGTTCATACAATGTGGATACGTGTAGTAGTACCTACGTAGCGGCTTGTCACGCGTATGGAACAGTTTTTTTTCCAAGATTAAAATTGTACGAAACCAATCAGTACTCCTATGTTTGCAGATTGGTTTAGAAAAAAGAATTTAAAAAATATCTAAAAGCTTTCTCAATCCATTCTTATGTACTGTTTGAGGAAGCATGATTCGGATATCAAGATGTAAAATTAGTATTTTGAAATATTGTGGTCATGAATGTTGTTTAACAAACTAATATTAGTTGAGATTAGGATAGGTTGTACGATAAAAACTTTGTCTATCAGGATTTCAGCAGGATAGTTTAAGTAACGACTTGAAACTTAATACATAATTATACATTTCGTTCACATTCAGTTTATTCAGACATCCTAAGTAAACATTCCATGATGGGTACGTTTCTGAGAAATAATCTTCATTAACAATTCGATGTTATTCAAGAAGATTTAGTTGAAATTTAGATATTAATTTTGGCAATATTTCTGTTATTGAATTACCTTTGTTCTTGATTAACTAACCATTCATTCATTTATTATTAACATCAAAAATAAAACCGCTGGCATGCATATAACAAACGACTTTGACTTGTACAAAATTTTGTATGCTATATTATTGTTCAGATTTATGTTTACGCAATACTTCTATAGATAGTCTAGTAAAACAAATAAATAAAAGGGATAGTGAATTTGTATATTTGTTTGTATGTCACCTCTTCACGTATTAACTACTGAACCAATCTTTCTGAAATTTTGCAACTTTTGGCCAAGGAATTTTGCTTGAAAGGACATAGGATACCTTTCATATAGGAAAATAGCACTGTAGTGTACAGCTTTATATGAAGTTAAATACTTATTTTATGCGAGTCTTATGAACTCAAGTCTTCATATCATATCGAAACAAAATAAATAAAACTATTAAAATAACCTTTAGTATTCGTAACTCTCGATGCGACTGTAGAAAAATAGAGGTCTCAATTTATTTGTACCTCTGTTTGACTGAATATGAATTCCATCATAAACAATTTTCCTAGTTTGGTCGGCGGTAGATAAAGGAATGAATTTGAATCTTGCGAATAAGTGGTTCCTGGAGAAAATCATCAATATGGTTTGTGTCGCAACCGGGAATCCGCTAGGATGATGATTAAGAAATAACCTGATGTTATAACTCATTACATCGAAGTTAATAATTTTGAAAACAAAGTAGAGGCTATAAAACAAGATCACCACTTACACTAAAGTAGAGAAATCTAAGTATATGAAGTAGGTAAATACAATGTTTTATAAGTTCCTACTCATTCATGTCGAGTGGTTACAACCTGGTATCAAAGTTTTACGGAACCGCCTTTCGGCCTTTGATCTAGTTCCTTTAACTTAACGTGCCTTCCGAAGCATGGAATTATCATTATTACCACACAATGAGGTGCATCAAGCTCTCAATGTCCTAACCAAACCAGAAACGGCTAAATAAAGTATGCTTCCAAGTGTGCATGCAAATGAAAATGTGCAAAAAATGGTCTTACAGCCTAGGTTGCCGAGGATTAGGCGAAGTGGAGAAGAAAAAGTAACAACCAACTGAGAACGCAACCGGGAAGGCGCTAAGATGAGAGTAAATACTTGATGTTAATGTTGATTATATTTCAGAATAACGAGAAAAATTTATAAGTAGGTGAATAGAATTATTGACAAAAATATTGCCCAATCTTAAAGTATTTCAGTCAAAGGAAAGTCATCTGACACGGCCGAACGACTACCATCTGGCGACTATAGATTGTCTTGGTTGACTGGATGAGACTGCTTAGCAACAAATTCAATTTTGCTCCAAAAGTTTAAGTTGTTGTTACAGTACTGTACATTAAATTTGAAATTTGTCGGAATTAAAGATATATTGGATTTAATTTTTATTTTTACACAAAAAAAAAACTTAACCCATAGAAAACACTAACGTAATTAACGTTTGTTTAAAAAAAGCAAAAATTATGCAATAAAAATACGACAAGTACTCGACTTGAAATATTACATGTAAATGCAAACGGAGCGCATTGAAGAGGGACTTAAATGCATGCACTTGGATCTAAAATGTCCCAGTCATGAGGAATCTCACTTACCCGAGATTATTCATATGAAATGTTTAAGTACTTGCTGCAAACAAGAACTTCTTTGATATTAAAGTGTCAGAATTTGTGTTATACTTATCTCGATATTTTATTAACACGCGTATAATGATTTAATAAAGCAGGAGGCCAATCACGCCAATAGGCTAGTTTCCTAAAAAAGTATAATTAATCCGTCAGTTAGATAAGCAAAAAATATTGTGGACGTATTTTTCTTTTGAAAATTAATCAAAGAATGGTAAAGATATGGCGCGTTAAAGCTCCGTGTGACGTCACAGTGTGCTACACTTTTTCGCAATATGTGACGTCACTCCTAAACTTTGGGCTATTTTTGAGACCTTAATATCGGTGAGTCGAACGTTTTTAAATTATTACCGGTTTTACTTGCAATAAGGATAACCGAATGCATTATGCATTTTGTTCCACTTGGTTCGAGCCAGCGTCAAAGAGGAGCATGGTCAGTGACTGCATATTAGACCTCATTACATTTTTTTCAGCTGCACGCAGTCTATTGGCGCATATACATAGAGATCGCTACTAAGTAAGTATTTTCTATAACTCCATATCGCTCGAAAACTTCGTCGTATGTATAAAGTTTATTCCATTCGTTCAGAATATCAAAAAATCTTTTCATTTCTGAAGTTCGTATCTGAAATGAACACTAAAGTCAGTAAAAGTGGAATGAACACTTCAATAAAGAGCATATATTAAACTGTTACATTAAAAAAAGATAATAGACTCATAAGACCACCATCTTTCTTATTTTTCATCAAAAATTTAGACCAAGTACGACTCGGAATCACATTTTTCTTCGTAAATGATGAACCAACTAAGTGAGTGTATGTTACTATGTATAGTAAATTGAAAGATTTTTGTAAAGAAAATCATTGTGAACTAGTGAAGACAGATTGTCAACTAACTGTTAAAAAGCATTGTTTAATTTTAATGTATTTAAAGGTTAACTATCTAATGATGTTCTGAATTTGTATTGGCTAATGTTTGTGCATTATCATTAATATGTGCTTAAATTATAATTAACTAATTGTCTAGTTATTTAAATCAGACAAACTAAAGCGATTCCATATCGTCATAATATTAAGTACTTATAAAAATCAGCAGCGTATTAAAATTGACTTGAATCATCGGCAAATAAAGTTGTTATTGACATTTTTACGACGGTAAGGTGTATTTCTGTGATAAAATCCATCTTTTGAAACTAAGTCAATTCTGTCAAAAGCTCCGTTAAAAACTATTATGGTGTAAAACCATAACCTTACCTACTTTCTGTCACAAAATCGTCGTTTGAAACAAAGTCGCTTCTGTCAGAAGCTCCGTCACACGTTCACTCGCTGTTATGGTCAATGTAAAACCATAACCTTACCTACTTTCTGTCACAAAATCGTCGTTTGAAACAAAGTCACTTCTGTCAGAAGCTCCGTCACACGTTCACTCGCTGTTATGGTCAATGTAAAACCATAACCAAACCTACTTTCTGCTTCTGTCACAAACTCTATCGTTCACTCGCTTTTCTTGCTCGTTCATTGTAATCGTCGCTGTAAAATCATAACCTAACCTACTTTCTGTCACAAAGTCGTTGTTTGAGACTGACGCATCTGTCACAAACTGCGTCGCTTGCTCTGCTTTGCTCGCTCGTCCACTGTTATAGTCACTGTAAAACCTACTTTTTGTTACAAAGACGTCATTTGGAACTGATTGATATGAAAAATGGCGTAGATTAGAACCATAGATTTAGAATTTTACATCATATAGCTAGGTTTGTCTACATTTTGCTAGTCTAAGGGAGAGTTGAGTAAATATTTTAAGAAGCAAATAAAAAAATAATGAAGTCTAACATAAAGTTATTAATACAAAAAAAGAACCTATCATAGATTAACTATAAAACTATTTATGTAATATAATTATACAGGGACTATAATATTTAAAATACTTTAAGAGCCATGTACTTGCAGCTGGGCGTTGGATCTTTAAAATCAATGCCTAGACGATGACCCAGCTCCTCATAGGGCATCTCAAATAGTGTATCCCAGTCGTCGAGGTTACAGGCGCGTTGGGAACCGATCATGGTACACCAGGCCCCGGTGACAGGCACGTCGTGAACGCTGCACACTAGACGTCTGAAAATGCAAACTTTGGTGTGATAAACAGTTTGACAAAGTAACTGGACGCTTAGACTAAAATGAATTTTCCAGGTTTGATTCCAAAACGGGCCGCCGACTGCAACCGCAGGCGAAACTGCGGCCTGCGATTGCAGTTGACCGCAGTGCGGACAACGGGTAGACACGTCAGAACAATAGAAAGTTCATTGTTTGTTGGGTCATCAGCGTTGAAAGGCGTATAAATGAAAATCATCATCGAAGTTTCCGAAATTCTTATGAGTCATTCGGTAGTTCCTTAATTTTTCTATCAGAAGTAAAAGGTAAGATGTTATTTGTTATCATTAATTTACATCCAATTTTAGACTATGCAGATGGACTTTAATCAAGACCTTTAGCAAGATCGTCTACTTAGTAAATTACTGCATCTGAAAAAGGTTAGCAATGAGGCATTAGGCCACCTCTGAACACTCGGTCCGACGTCAAAGAGAAACACGTCGCATAGAACTCATCATTATTATTTTAGCCACAAGCAATCCACTGATGCACAAACATAATGCTCACTACCAAGTAGCCTCAATCAGTCCACTGCACATAGAGCTTGCTACTAAGAAAGTGTTTTGTATTTAATCTCTCTCCATCTGAACGAGTATTGGTTGCATGATATACTGGTTTCTTCGAAGGTTTCCCTGTTTTAAAATACAGGGTTTTTAATGCACTTTTACATTTTAATATACTGAATTTTACCTGACAAGAGTGTCGTATTTAGCTACACCTAGTAATCTGTACTTCGGGTGGGTAACTAGTCCATCATCTTGGTAAAGCCTGTCAACTCCATATCGTTTGAAAACTTCGTCGAATGTATAAAGTTTTGTCCATTCATTCTCAATTTCAAAAAATCTTTTCATTTCCTTAGTTCGTATCTAAAATAAATACTAAATTTAGTAATTGGAGATGGAATAGATTTATGCATGTATGACTTTTTATTAATTATTTATTGCCCACTACAGTAAAGGACATTTAACAGCACTATTAGGAAAACGAGAGAAGTGGAAGAAATATACCCATCAGTGGGATAGGACAGCTTAATTATTTTTTTTAAAGCGTTAATTCAGTATAGGCGGTCATATCTCTGCCAGGCTACCTTATTATTATTTCCCATTGAGAAAGAAATGTTTTCTATTATAAAAGGAGATGTTCCCACTGACATATAGACGCACGCACAGACTGAACCACTAATTAATTGTAGAAACATAAAATAATTTTCACAGTTGTTTTATTTCAAAATGCGGACTAAGGGATTTTGAAATTTTTTAAAATAGAGATTATTATTATAGGTGAAATAGGGATTGAAAGTTTGTATAGAGAATATTAAAAATCTCTCCCAACTTCCATGGAATGTATTACACGAGCTCATTATTATAATGCAATCGCACACTAAGGCATTTAAAAAAAAAGAACCCTAAAGAGATTAATTATGGGTTGGAAGTTTGTATGAAAAATTCTAAATTATTGAGATTCATATTCTTAAAAACATTTAATTGAATATCTGTTTCATGGTTTATTAGAATTTACCCCCCAAGGGTGCAAAATAGGCGTTGAAAGTTTGTTATCTAAATATAAAAAAGGAGATGTTCCCACTATACACAGCCGTGAATGTGAATTTCAAAGTAACCCTGCCTGTTTGTCTGTTACCTAACGACTAGATAGAAATTTGCCATAAACTTGAACCATGCCGATGGACATAGGCTACTAACCGAGAGCCACGAGGATGGAGCCGCAAGCGGAAGTTAGTGTGTGAATAAGAACACTATGTTCTTATATATATTTATTATAGTAACTTTATAATATAAGAAAATATAAATAACTAAGGTCGACATTGATGGCGGCTGAGTGGGCTGAACGGAGTCGTGTCTCGTTTTAAACCAACAGGGGCACTCAAGTAATAAACGTTCGGAAATACGCATTTAACAGAGTCTCCCACGTGATTAAAATTCTTTTCCCAGATTAGAGGTTCAGTCGATCAGGCTTCTTCCTGATTCTCTGTGACCGACGGACCGGTAAATTCACATTTGTCGTCTCCATTGGTTTTGGTTGGTCCTGTTGGACGACTTGCCTCTGTTGTAACATCAATGTACTGTCAGGTGTCTTTACCGGACTCGAAGAAGGTGATATATGTATTAACTCTTCTGGAATAGGTAGTTTAGTTTCCGGAATAGGTTGTGTCCACTGTCTCGTGTAGCTGTTTTGGATTAAATTGATAAGGATCATTTAAGTATGGATTCTCACTCGTGTCTATGATGTATTATTCTATCCTCTATCTCATAATGTAGTTTCCCTCTTCTGTTGATAACATTTCCAGATTTCCATTTATTGCTGTATTGTGATTGAATTATCATTCTATTTTGTTTTCTGTCTCCTGCTTTTAAAACTTTATTTATTTCCAAACTATCATTCTTGCTTTTCATTCATACTTTTCATTAATATCTAACCATCCTTCATCATATTTTCATTTAAAAAATCATTTCGCATTTCGAATCATCTTTTTTTGTCCTGCGGTGATCCTTCTTCGATCACTATCGTTTCTATCTTTTTTTTTAAATATATGTACGTATCATTCAGCTTGCCTTTTTTTTTTTTTTTTTTTTGATTTCGCAGGGGAATGCGTTTACGCACAGAGTGTGGGACTCCTGGGCCGCTAGCCGGCCCAGACTACCCACTAAACCCCTGCGGGTGCCGTCGGCCGCATTGCAGGGAGGCGCTGCCTGCGCCAGGTCCGCCTCCCACCTCCGCACGACTTCCGCCTGCGCTCGCAGGCGCACCCGCCGCACGAGTTCCGCCGAGGGGCGCTCGCCGATTTCCCTCCGATTTGCCACAAAGTGGTAAACTTCGGCGAGCACCTCCGCCACCAACTCCCACGGCGGGTCGCCCGCGAGGGCCGTGGCCGCAGAGAAGGCCACTGTACGGTACCCCCGTATCACCCTCACCGCGATCACCTTCTGCGCCTGACGCAGTAGGCGTTTGTTCGTCGCGGCGAGGGCGTCCACCCAAATGGGGGCACCGTACATCGCCATGCTCCGGCAGACGCCAGAGTAGAGCCTCCTCACTGCTTCGCTCGGTCCACCCAGGTTGGGGAGGAGTCGGCCGAGCGAAGCAGCCGTCCTGATGATCTTCGGCCCCAGCTCGCGAAAGTGGGGGCCGAAAGACCATCGTCCGTCGAGGATGAGGCCCAGATATTTCATCTGGGTGCTCACCCTCAACTCCACCTGACCCACCCGGAGGCGCGCTCCTGGGGGGGGTCCTCGCGTCCGGGCCCCGCGGAAGAGGAGGACTTAGGTCTTGTCCAAACGGACCCGAAGCCCAAGCCTCTCTATGCGGTCGACCAATAGGGCAAGACCCATTTCGGCCGACCGCGCCGCCTCGCGGAAATTCGCACCCCGGGACGTGAAGAGAGTGTCATCCGCGTAGCAGATGACACCAGTCCCGGGGGGAAGCCGGCACCGCAGGACCCAGTCGTACGCGATGTCCCACAGTATAGGGCCGAGAATCGACCCCTGCGGGACACCGCACCCGACGCTGCGCCGAACCATCCGACCCCCCCTGTCCTCGAACAGGACGAAGCGCTCCTCCAGGTACGCCCCCAATAGCCTCCGCAGATACGGGGGCACTCCGAAATACTCGAGCGCCTCCCGTATTACACTGTGCGGGATGCTGTTGAAGGCGTTGGCGATGTCGAGCGACGTCGCCAGGGTCACCTTTCCATCCCGATCCGCCTCTTCCGTCACCGAACGTAGACGCCTGAGGGCATCGACGGTGGACCTCTCGGCCCGGAACCAACAACCGGAACCAACAACCGGAACATAAAATGAGCCGCACGGAGCCCCAACCAACGCTCAGGCTGCCCGCCTCGATCAGCTTCTTGGCTGTCGTGACCGGGCAGCGCATTAGGGCGGAGCGAGAGCCCCGCCAGTCTGGGCGGATTTCGCCCACCCAGACCTGGTCCTCCGTGCAGCCCCCAACCCTGGCGACTGCAGCTTTTACCCGCCGCGCTGTAGCCGCATCGTTCAGGCCCGTCACGCGGAAGTCTGCGGTTTTGACGGGCCTGGACACTTCCGCGACGCCGGACAGCGCCACCCTCAAGGCCGAAGCAAGGGCGTCAGCCTTGTCTGAACTGGAGGAGCCGGGAATTTCAATTAGCCTCGCTCCGGTCGCACTCGGGCGAATCCGGAGCGAGCCAATGCCCAGCTCCTCCAAGTTCACGTCCTGCTCGGCCTTTAGTAAGGCAGAGGCATAAGAGGCCCCATTTTGCGCTGCCTCCGGCTGTAACTTCAGAATTACAGCCGAGGAGCCCGGGACCTTTAGTTTCCTCGCCTTCGGTGGCGCCGTTTTCGGAGGCGCTTTACGCACGGTTGCGGGGGCCGCCGTGGGTCTCTCCTTGGGTGCCATGGTGGGTTTGGGCTGGGACTTTTTCCCCACACCCTTTCCCTTCCCTCGCACCTCCACCCAGGGGAGCTCCGGGGATGCCTCGGCCTCGGTTGAGGTCGACGGCCCGAAGGGCCCCCACTCCGCCGCCTTCTCAGCCGCCCCCTTGCGTCTCTGCTTCTTGGAGGCCGGGCGTGCTGGGGCCAGGACCTCCAAGTTCTCCACTGCCGCTGGCCGCGCAGGCTGCGGCTCCGGTCTAAGACCGGAGGCCTCCTCGATGGCCGACCTCGCAGACCTCGCCACCTCGGAGTTGTCGCCCGCCAGCGGTGGGCGGGTGACCCTGCGAGGTAGGCGAGACTCCATGTCAGCTAGGCGGACACCGATCATCCTCTCCATGGAGGCCTCCAGCCTCTGCACAAGGTTCTCCTCCATCAGAGGAGCGGCCTGCCTCTCTGCAGTCCGCGCGGCCTGGCCGACCTCGCGACGGGACTCCTCGAACCCCCGGCGGAGCGCAGCGACCTCTGCCTTCATGTTGGCCACCTCTCTTTGGAGGCGACCATTGTCGGCTTTGAGGCGCCGAACCTCATCCGACTCATTGCGCGCCACCAGGGTATCCACGATATCCCTGATATCCGAGGAGGCCCGCATGATTTTTGCACTATAGCCCCCTTTGAGGGCGGTGGTCTTCCGCACGAGGCTGGTTATCAAACCAAGCCTCTCCACCGCGGTATCCATGAGCCCTTCGGCTCCCATGGAACCGAAGTCCCGCACCTCAATGGGGGCCGCCTCCATGCCCTCGTCCCCACTCGGGGGTCCTGCCTTCCTGAAGGCCCGAGCCTCCAACGTGGCCGAGAAGGAGGCCTCAGCATCCTCCTCCTGGGTCCTCCGTGCCTCAGCCCGGGCCCTCGTGGCATTAGATGCCCCTCGAGCCTTCCCCTTCTTCGACACCGCCAGTTTTGGTCGCGGCGCACCGACCTCGGTGTCGGAGCCGCTCGCCACCTCTGAGTAGAGGCGTTTGGCACCGAGCACCGACTCCGGGAGCGAGGTGATGGAGCCTAGACTGCCCAGCAGGCTTCCCAGCCTTCGCTGGCCTACCGCCGAGACATCGGACAGCTCCTCCACCTTGCTCATTCAGCTTGCCTATTTGAACTAAGATCAAATGGTGCAATGTATTTTGCATGTATTCCATTTTCTTTTTAAAACTTCTTTTAAAATCTTTTGTGATTTAAATTGGCTTCCGTTATCCGATACTCAAATGTTGTATATGTCACTGAAAAATAACATGAATCGTATGTTGATCAATTTACGAGGTAGGATCAACTTTCGGAAAATAATAAACTGCAGTTGAGATGTATTATTTAACGCATGTATTTCAGTTAATTGATTAATTTACGGCGTCTTGCCGTTGAACGATCCGACGAAGGGCAGGTGTACGCTGTTGGGTTATTCGACTCACGTGCTTTTATCCCACTCCCCGCAGCCGGCAAAGGTATCTTTAGATTACCAATGAATTTTTAATATTAATATAATTAGCAGTTCTGTGAACAGTAGACTTTGCGAACTACTTCCAAATTCGATATTTATTCGTAAAACGCTGCTATAAATTTCCTCCATTTACTACTCCCCCTGACTTTATTTTAAATATTTTCCAGCACATGTAAAGAACCCGACAAAGAATGATATTATTAAATAAGTATGATTAAAATCCGTTAAATAATGTTACACCAAAACTTTCCCCCTTTTGCACTCGATTTTCCCCCATTCAAAAAAAAACCCGACATTTTTGTTTACTTAAATAGATCAAGGAACATGTGTGCGATGTTTTGTAAGGATCCGTTTAGAAATAAATATACAGCGAACTTCCCCCCTTTTGCACTCATCCCCCCCCATTAAAAATAAATAAATCAAGGGACACGTGTGTCAAGTTTCGTAGCTGGCTAACCTTAAGTATACTTAGCCGACCCCTGACGACTAAATCATAAGTGTAGCCTGTCATCTTCGACTAGACTTAAGTTGCACTATAGCCATAGTGATAAATTTTTTAAAATAGTGGCCAGATTGTTTTAATTGACCTGAAGATTTATTTATGAAATGTATAATTTACGCAAATCCGTGATTTGAATGTGTTTCACTCGACATAATCGGTGATTTGTAAGATTTTCTTTCGACTCAACGGTTTTGTGTGAGTTTATATATATTTCAAAAATAGGGTCTTAAGCCAAAGTGTCGTTGCTGTGACGTCACTTTTGGTTGCTACTATGTCTTTATTTACCTATACAAAAATACCTTTGTTTTTTCTGGAGGATCGCTTTTAGTTATCAGCTTCATAGAAGACGCGGCAACGAGCTCAGGTTTTGTTTTGGACTCGTCATCAATTAAATACACATGTGTATGAACTGACGGGTGACTCATCATGTTTGATAGTATTTCCCTACACTCCTTAATGGCTTCTGAATTTTCATTGATACCTGAAATTAGTTTGGAGAAAGAAAACTATTAACCACAAAAGTAAATTGAGCAATGGACGGCCGTTTATTTACACCTAGCTGTTTCCCGCCTGACAGAAAGAAAAACAAACAAACTTTGGCATTTATAATAATAGTATGGATTCTAATATAAAATGTAAGGACCGATTTCACCGAGGTCAGATAAGTTTTATTCCAAGGATAATGACGCAATTTACTCTCGTATGGACTTTGTCTCTATAATAAAAATGTCTACAATCCATTTTTTGTGATCTGATTAGTTACTCTCGGATAGGAACGATGTTGGTGAAATCGGCCTTAGTACCATTAATTTATTCTGTGGCGAAACTCTGGCTTATAATATTCATTTATTTTTGAAGTAAAGTTAAGACAAATAAAAAGAACAATGAACTACTCCTAATTAGGGTCTTACTAGTGTACATACACATTCTGGAATCTGGGATGGCAACTGGCAATTTTGCCTTGCTTGCTTGCACGAATTACAATATAATCACTGTTGCGGCGTCCAGCCCCCTTATTGACATAAATGACTCTATGACTTGATGACTAAAAAAAAGGGGTGAGGTGTCAATGGACACCCGGATGGAACGAAGTTTTGTTGAACACCACACTGCTCAATGCGAAATAGAAAGACGAAACGAAAATAACTTGCTTTTGCTCTCTCTCTCTGTCTCTCTACCTCTCTCTCTCTCTCCCTCCCTACCTCCCTCCCTCTCTCTCCCTCTCTCTTCCTCTCTCTCCCTCTCTCTCCCTCTCTCTCTCTCTATCTCTCTGCCTATCTCTCTCTCTCTCTCTGTCTCTCTTACATAGCTAGAACAAAGCAAAAATATTACAAAGAGAAAGGGGTGAGGTAGCAAAAACTGTCGTTACAACTTTTAGTCTTAATTTTTTTCGTCTAGCCTCCTTTCGCAACGCGCCATAAGGAACTTCGTTCCAAAAACAAAGACTGACTGACAAACGAAAAAAGGGACTTTGACTTCACTTTTGGACCGACGACGAGACGAGAAGGATATGTGAAATAAATCCAAGGTTTTTCATTATCAACGATAACCCCTAAAAGCCGACAAACCTTGAACGAGCCCGTTTAATCACATTATTATTAATTTGACAAATACAGGTCGAATGAATCATTTCATGGCGATTCTGCTGTTTGTCGGAAAGTCGCTAAATGGCTTTCTTGTCGCGAAATGCTATAACTTATTGCCAGGTGTAAAACCAATCTTTTTTTTTTTGTATAGCGTACGCACTTTTACAATATGCTTAAAAAGTTTGTTAAAATTTCATAAACGGTTGATTATTTTCCTGGTGGTAGGAATAAGTTTTATCATCTATAGCTGTATAAACCTATGCCTAAGCCACATCGGTAGACATACACTACGGTAGGTAGACATACAATTAGAAAAAAAAATAACAACTATCATTAAACAGTTTTGATAATTTGACATTGACATTGATACCGCATTAAATTTTTAAAATTTTCTAAGTCTACCAGTGTAGAAATATAGGTGATAAGCCTAAAAGGCCGTAAATATTGATTTTTCGGGGGGAAAAAATGTGATTATTTTTTTTAATTGATTGGCTGATCTATATTTTTCTGATACTAAGAAACCTTATTCTTATTAACAGAGAAACAATCAAGCGTTTTTAAAATTTTCATCTGTTCCCATAAAACTATTAACAAAAATATTAAAATCGGTTTTTATTTTATTACTTTGGCAATACTCACACGAGACGTGAGTCAAGAAATAAATGAAGAAATAAATTGAATTGACAAACATGTGAATTTATTTTGTTGTTAACGGCTTACCGTTACCAACAAAATAAATTCACATGTTTTTTTTTATTGTAAATTTACCTTGTTGAAGAAAATGTTGCAGTGGAATTTGTAGCACCGCTTTTTCTCCACTTGCGCGTTGGAAGTAGTAGTAAACTTAATATAAGTAAATTGACGTCAATAAGTAAACAATTTTAATTCATTTCAGATAAAATGTCAATGTCAAAATTAGCAGAATTGTCATGCTACGAAATTCATAAAATGATTTGATTTGATGAATTGCTCAAGTGTCCTATTTAGAGAGGGTCAGGTCTGACGTTATTTTAGAATTAATACTGAAACCGTTAGTGTAACGGTCGCTGTAAAAAATATTAGACAGAAATATGAGCCTTTACATTACCAGGTTTTCGATTTATGCTCGAAAAATACCCCTAAAAAAACTGCAATAAATACAGTACTTTCGCGAACTACACCCAACTACGAGATTTATTCACAAAACGCTGTTAAGAACTTCCTCTGTTTATCTTACTTTTTTAGATATTAAACAACACATGGTACTATTATCAAGTAAGTAGGATTGAAATCCGCTAGCTATTGCTCCCCCTTTTTTCTCTCACTTCCCCCACATCAATAAAACTTTCCTCAAAGTCTCTTCCGTTTAGAAATAACGCTACAGCTAACTTTTCCCCTTTTTGCCCTCATTTATCCCCTAATCAAATTATATCTCTATAAAAAATTAATCAAAGAACACGTATGTCAAATTTTGTAAGGATTCGTTGAGACATGCGACCTTTTTAGCCTGGAACATTCCTTTTTCTGTACTAAAACAAAATCGGCCAGTTCGAAATGGTGACTTCGCTTACGCTCAGTCAAAAATATATACTTAATTAATTAAGAGCCACGAATCGCGTATTATCAAACAAATTGAAAATAATAAAATTGTCACTTTCTCACCTGAAACTTTGTACGTTATTTCTTCTTTCACAAAGTGATTCATTTTTAAATCGATAAAATCTTCAAATCGTTCTTTGGGCACCGTCTGGACCCGAAGTCTCACAAGACCACCGTCTTTCAAATTTTTCAACAAAAAATTTGACCAAATACGATTCGGTATCATATATTCCTTCGTAAATGATGAACTAAGTGCACGTATGTTACTATGTTTAGTAAATTGAAAGATTCTTGTGAAGGAAATCATTGCGAACTACTTAATAAGCGAAGACAAATTGGCAACTATTTTAAAAAGTTCAAATGCTATCCATGTTATCTTGTATTTGAAGGTTAACTACCTAATGATGATAAGAATTTGTTTTGGCAAATTTTTAAGCTTTATCTATAATACAAAAGGAAATGTTCCCACTGACATATAAACGCACGCACAAACGTAACTGCTAATGGTAGAAACGTAAAATTTTCAGTTGTTTTATTTCATAGGGGGTTTTATCTCGAAATTTCTATCGTGACTAGCGTCACACACAAGATTATCCTCTCACAAATCCAACGGTCAATGGCAGAGTTATAAAGTTACGTTTGCACTTACTTGCAAACGTATAATTTTGAATTTAATACGAATTTCGTCAGACATGAATTGCCACTGTAGGAAAGACTAATCCATTTTGATGGATTAATAAGAGATGCATTTTTACAATTTTGTACGGAAACAGGCACAACAACCCTCCTGTTTCATGCATTTATAACGGATGGGTTACATGGTCAATCGATCCTGTACCGTCTCCTCTTTTTATTTACTTCATGCATGTACACAGTACCCTGCTATTAATATACCCCCTTATTCTTAAAAAAATATCGAACGTTCGTCAAACTTACATTAACTAAAATATGTTTAATCCCCTTCTGTCTTATCTATATTTGTGAAAGAATGACACGAAACTAATATTTTAGTTAACTTGGACTTATCGAAGGTTCGTAAATTTTTTATGAATAAGGTGGTATGTGTGTACGTTTCTCGTGAACACAGGCGCGTCCATACTTGTACATTTCGCCGTGACCGTAACCGTAGCCGTGTCAAGTACGCGTAACAAGTACGATAGTATGGACGAGATTTGTCACTCGAACATGTACTGTTACGCAGTAATCCACACCCGAACTTCCGACCGAACCGTCTGCCAAACACTGTCAAAAAGACACGGTCGAACATTGTACTGATTAACAAGTCCTAGTGTAGACGGGTGTGTACTGTTACGGTCGATCCGATCGAAGTAGATTTTATTCAAAGGAGCCGCCGTTTTCCCCGTAACAAATGAACGCACACTCGTGTATAATTTGTTAGTCGTGTATAATGCTTTTACCATTCAGTTCGCCTATTGTGCTAAACAACTGTATTATTTACAATAAAGTTTAAATAAATAATCTATATTTATTACATTTTTACACTTTCTTTTTGATGGTATTACATTGTTTAATTGTACTGCCAAATAAATAAATTAGTACCTTACTTTGGCGCTTACATAATTTGTGTGATTTGTTCCTATAAATTTATTTATCAATACATAGTATTAAACGAAGTCGCTTTCCGCTGTCTGTCTTTTCAAGAGGAAGGTTTATATGTATAATACATGTATATCTCTAAATCGAGTTAGGGCAAAAACACATTGTTTGTATGTATGTATGTGTTTATGTATGTAAGTATGCATGTATGTATGTTTATAATAATAATAATATAACTCTTCATTGCACCAAGAAATTAAAATTACATAAGAGATTTGCAATGTACAATGGCGGCCTTATCGCTATAGCAATTTCTTGCAGGCAACCAATGGGTAGGATTGAATAAAATAACATGGGTAAGGAAATAAAGACATGCAAAGATAAAAAATTTAAACATTAATTTACACTTAAAAAAATAATTTAAAAGTTAATCTATACTTAACAATTATGCGTTCTATATACATACAAAGTACATATGTAGACACAAGTATTGCACAATACTTATTGCAAACAAGACACAAGTTTATCAAGCGGTTCCAATGGTGAGGTAAATAAGTTGTTAACATAATCATATAGATAGGAAATGGGCTTTAACAAGTGACTTAAAAACGGGAAGAGTTTGAGTGCGTCGAATGGTGACCGGAAGAGAATTCCATAAACGGATTGCTTTGACAGTAAACGAGCGGGAAAAAAATTCAGTAAAGTAGACAGGTGTTACCAACCGTAGGTTACATGAGTTGCGTGTTCTATTTTGTTCTTCACTGCAGAACACAAAACGATCTTTTAGATATTGAGGAAAAGAGGGATTAAAAAGAATAGAGTAAAGCAATGAAAGGGTATGCCAGTCGCGGCGACGTCGAATTGGGCGCCACTCGAGTTCAATGCGGAACTGTGAGACATGATCATATTTACGAAGGCCGTAAATGAATCTGATGGAGAAATTTTGGAGACACTCGAGCTTATTAAGTTGCTCCTCAGTCAGATCTAGGTAACAGGTATCCGCGTAATCAAGGATGGGAAACAGGAGAGACTGGGCAAGCATAACTTTGGTCCGAAAAGGAAGAAATTTTTTAAGTCGTCTTAGTGATCCAACAGCAGCAAACTTTTTCTACTGACTTCAGCCAACTGAGAAGACCAGGTGAGCGAATTGTCGATGAGTACTCCCAGATTTCTCACAGATGCACTCAGCTGTATACGTATCGTCAAAAGTGAGTTTGGGTAAGTCAGCCTACTTTAACTTGCATGTCATCCTTGAGCTGCCAATGACAATCGCCTGCGTTTTCTGAGGGTTAACAACGAGACCATGACTCCTGCTCTAAGCCGATATAGCACTGAGATCAGCATTTGTGATATTAATAGCCGAAGAAAAATTTTCAACCTCAGCTTGTGTATAAATTTGAAGATCGTCGGCGTATAGGTGGTATGAACATTGAAGGTTTACGTAATGGAGTTTATAAAAATAGCAAAAAGTACAGGTGAAAGCACGCCGCCCTGAGGTACACCCGCAGTAGTGTCACACCACGAAGAGTATATCTCTTCAATATGGACCCGCTGCCGGCGTCCGTACAGGTACGAATTAAACCAACCGATTGCCGTCGGAGATATGTTGAGAGAACTCATTGTAGCCAGCAAAATATCATGATCAACGGAATTAAAGGCATTACTGAAATCTAATAAAGTAAGCATTGTTATTAACTAGTAGTAATGTTAATTAGTGCTGTAGTCGTGCTATGACCCTGACGGAAACCAGATTGTAAAGGGTTGAGTAAGCCATTTTTAGATAGGAAAACTTGAAGTTGATATTGGACAATACGTTCAAGGATTTTGGATAAAAAGGGAAGAATGGAGATTGGCCGAAAGTCGGAGAAAGATTTAGGATTCTCTTTTTTAGGCAGTGGTGTGATGTGAGCATTTTTCCACTCCTTTGGAAAAGTACCTGAAGAAAAAGAGTTGTTATTGATAGCTGTTAAGGAGGGGAGAATAATATCTATGATAGGTAGGATCATAGCACGACCAACACCATCGCTTCCTGTTGCATTTAACGCTATGGAGTGTATGACCCTCTCAACATCACGATCAGCTATCGGTTTGAAGACAAAAGGTGGAAAGTCGGGAGTTTATACCGCGATAACTGCCGAACCGATGGTATGATTTTGTTGAAACTTTGTAAAATCGATTTAGTCGTTTTGGAAATATTCATAAAAATTTCAGCGATTATATAGTAAACGAAACCATAGCACTTTTTAAATTTGGATAGCGCCATCTAGGTGTTACTTAGGGAATTAATTGTATTAGAAATGTCGAAATCAGTTCTAAGCAAGCGGTTACATCGAAAAACTGAATATTATTTTTAAATCCGTTTGGTAGTTTTTGAAATAACTATAATAAAATTTTCCAGGATTATTTATTGAGTATATGAGTATTAATTACTCAATATTATTTACTCTAAATAGAGTGGGGGCAAAAACACATTGTTTGTATGTATGTGTGTAAGTATATTTATACCGCGATAACTCTCGAGTAAACTATAGTATATATCGAAGTAAACTAATATTTTTTTTTAATCACAAAAATAATGTTATCTTTCAAATTAGTGGGGCCATCGTGAAGATGAAGATGGTAATATATTAGTTACTTTTACTTTTATACGGACTAGAAATTAACGATAACAGAAGGAGGTGCTTTTTAAAGTAGATAAATCTCTCAAATATACAGGTCATGAAGAATTAATTGACCTACAAGGTCCTACCAAAATCCGAAACGGAGGAGGTTCTCAATTCAAGTGAATGTTGACAGCATAACTCTCCAACACAACCTCTCGTCCGGGCATCAACTCTGGCCCACGTAGCGTGCGGGCAACGGGTACAATTAAGACTTACCCGGCTAACGAGGCTCTGAAAACAACAGCATTCCTAAGGAGAGTTGACGTCAGGCCGGTCGTAAATTATTAGCCAAATTATAGGAATGGTTACAACAAGAAGGAATGCGTCCATAGATAGCGTCGTTAAAATCGTAGAAAAACTATTTTAATACGGTTTTTATCGCGTTTATTACTTACTAGCTATTTCCCGCAGCTCAGCCTGCGTCAAAAAGAAGCCTATGTTTGACCCCGAGTCTTCAATTATATTCATATGGAATTTCATCAAAATTCGTTCAGCGGTTTGGAAAGCGTAACAGACAGACAGGCAGACTTTCGCATTCATAATATTAGTATGGATATTATAGTATGGATAAATAGTATAGTATGGATAATTAATATATAAATAATTAATAACCCCTCTAACAACAGCAGCTAAAATAATTAAAAATAGTTTAATTTAATGTGTAACAATTGAGAAAATATAAAAAATCATTCATTCGTAGTAAGTCACTATGACTGGCATATGAAAGAACGATAAATACAATCATCCAAATAAACTCAATTCAACATTTTTGATCATTCATATTTTTAAATTCACTTCTTGATCTTAAAATATTTTTGTTTATGTTTTCTAAGGCTAATCGACCCCATATTACTACGAAATAAATTCACGGCCATTAAAATGCTATTTTTAGGGTCAGTCTTACTTGGGTAAAATTTAAGCTTTAATGGTTTACACCCTGGTGTTAAAGAGGTTGACTCTGTTTGTATTGGTCTATTTAATTTGGATTTTTGTATTAGGCTTTACAATTATTATCTGTTGCGTAGCGATCTAATCTTTTTGCGCTACATGGCCATAAAATAATTCAAAGTCTTTCCCTTTCCATGGTTCAATTTTATTTTACAGGGATAGAAACAATTTTCAAGGAGTATTTTTGTCAAGATGAAATTTAAAGCTAATAAAAATAAAAATAAGATTTTTAAAAGCGTCGTTTGTTCGTTGTTGCATGAATCATTAAAGCAAGAAGTGCCAACCTAAAATAGAAAATAACTTTAATTTCTTCAAAAACAATCTCAGAGGAAACCGTAAGAGATGCAAAAACATTTTTGTAGCACTGTTAATTTTGTATTTTTGTGTTTTAGGATTAGAACCCACGACCTCTGGATCATGTAAACGTGAACACTATAATCACTAGTTCACAGCAGCAGTTGACTAGAAGTGATCCCTAGCAGGTGTAAGTCCACCGTTTGTTGTGGTTTATTGTATCAATATTCTCTCCGTACAATTAAGTTTTTACACACATCCATACAGTCTTTAAGTTAGTCCTAGTATACGGAAAAAAGTAAACTTCACTAAAAAGGACATCAGTAAAATAAATGTGTTGTTGCAGAAATGTGAGCATTTTAAATCATTCACCGATGCATTCGACAAGCTTACGTTTAAGTGGTCTCATTATTTGTTAGTTCTATAATTATTTTTGTGTTAAAACTATTAACAAAGACAGTTATGTTTTTCTTATCATTTTTATTTTTAATTTTATTGGGCCCACCCTTACATCATGTTCTCTTATTGTGCAAAGGTTGGCTTGAAGAGATTGCTTAGCAATCAGTCAACCTTTGCTCCATATTGTTAACAATGTTGTAATTGCAATTTTGTAATTTTACCAGATGTGGGCAATAAAGTTATATTGTCTTATATTGTATGTTCATACAACATGGATACGTGTAGAGTATGTAGCGGCTTGTCACGCGTATGGAACAGTTTTAATTCCAAGATGAAAATTGTACCAAACCAATCAGTACTCCTATGTTTGCAGATTGGTTTAGCATAAAGAATTTAAAAAATAAACTATCTTAAAGCTTTTCAATCCATTCTTGTGTACATTTTGAGGAAGCATGATTCAAAATGTAAAATTACTATTTTGAAATATTGTGGACCAAGTCATGAATGTTGTTTAACAAACTAATATTAGTTGAGATTAGGATAGGTTGTACAATAAAAACTTTGTCTATCAGGATTTCAGCAGGATAGTTTAAGTAACGACTTGGAACTTAATACATCATTATACATTTCGTTCACATTCAGTTTATTCAGACATCCTAAGTAAACATTCCATGATGGGTACGTTTCTGAGAAATAATCTTCATTAATTAAATTTAGTTGAAATTTAGATATTAATTTTGGCAATATTTCTGCTATTGAATTACCTTTGTTCTTTATTAACTAACCATTCATTCATTTATTATTAACATCAAAAATAAAAACGCTGGCATGCATATAACAAACGACTTTGACTTGTACAAAATTTTGTATGCTATATTGTTATTCAGATTTATGTTTACGCAATACTTCTATAGATAGTCTTGTAAAACAAATAAATAAAAGGGATAGTAAATTTGTATATTTGTTTGTATGTCATCTCTTCACGTATTAACTACTGAACCAATCTTTCTGAAATATATAGGAAAAAAACTTATAGGAAAATAGCACTGTTTCTCGAAGCCGCGGGTAAAAGCCAGTACTTTATATGAAGTTAAATACTTATTTTATGCGAGTCTTATGAACTCAAGTCTTCATATTCATATCGAAACAAAATTATGAAATTATTAAAATAGCCTTTAGTATTCGTAACTTTCGATGCGACTGTAGAAAAATAGAGGTCTCAATTTATTTGTACCTCTGTTTGACTGAATGTGAATTCCATCATAAACAATTTTCATAGTTAGGTTAGGTAGTTATAGGAATGAATTTGAATCTTGCGAATAAGTGGTTCCTGGAGAAAATCATTAATATGGTTTGTGTCGCAACCGGGAATCCGCTAGGATGATGATTAAGAAATAACCTGATGTTATAACTCATTACATTGAAGTTAAATAATTTTGAAACCAAGGTAGAGGCTATAAAACAAGATCACCACTTTCACTGAAGTAGAGACATCTAAGTATATGAAGTAGGTAAACACAATGTTTCATAAGTTCCTACTCATTCATGTCGAGTGGTTACAACCTGGTATCAAAGTTTTACGGAATCGCCTTTCGGCCTTTGATGTAGTTCCTTTAACTTCACGTGCCTTCCGAAGCATGGAATTATCATTATTAACAGACCATCAGGTGCATCAAGCTCTCAATGTCCTACGCAAACCAGAAACGGCTAAATAAAGTATTCTTCCAAGTGTGCGTTCAAAACTTAGGTTGCCGAGGATTAAGCGTAGTGGAGAAGGAAAAGTAGGAAAGAGGATCATGGGCTCCTAAACAACCAACTGAGGACGCAACCGGGAAGGCGCCTTTAAGATGAGAGTAAACACTTGATGTTCATGTTGATTCTATTTCAGAATAACGAGAAAAATTGACGAGTAGGTGAATAGAATTATTGTCAAAAATATTGCCCAATCTTAAAGTATTTCAGTCAAAGGAAAGTCATCTGACACAGCCGAACGACTACCATCTGGCGACTATAGATTGTCTTGGTTGACTGGATGAGACTGCTTAGCAACAAATTCAATTTTGCTCCAAAAGTTTAAGTTGTTGTTACAGTACTGTACATTAAATTTGGAATTTGTCGGAATTAAAGATATATTGGATTTAATTTTTATTTTTACACAAAAAAAAACTTAACCCATAGAAAACACTAACGTAATTAACGTTTGTTTAAAAAAAGCAAAAATTATGCAATAAAAATACGACAAGTACTCGACTTGAAATATTACATGTAAATGCAAACGGAGCGCATTGAAGAGGGACTTAAATGCATGCACTTGGATCTAAAATGTCCCAGTCATGAGGAATCTCACTTACCCGAGATTATTCATATGAAATGTTTAAGTACTTGCTGCAAACAAGAACTTCGTTGATATTAAAGTGTCAGAATTTGTGTTATACTCATCTCGATATATTAATTACACGCGTATAACGATTTAATAAAGCAGGAGGCCAATCACGCAAATAGGCTAGTTTCCTAAAAAATATAATTAGTCCGTCAGTTAGACAATCAAAAAATATTGGGGACGTATTTTTTCTTTTGAAAATTAAACTAAGAATGGTAAAGATAATATGGCGCGTTAAAGTTCCGTGTGACGTCACAGTGTACTACACTTTTTTCGCAATATGTGAGGTCACGAGTCCCCACTCCTAAACTATGGGCTATTTTTGAGACCTTAATATCGGTACATCGAACGTTTTTAAATTGACTACCGGTTTTACGTACTCAAATATAGCTTTAGAGGTCGTGATTTGAATTTGGTAATAACGTTAAAGTGATTTACAATTAGTGCGATTGGCCTTCTGACAACTATTTATAATTCTGTGCTTCTGATCAGTTTGTTTCCTTTAGAGCTATCCGTTTGACCTGTGGGTTGTAAAATATGTGGGCAGAAAATAAAGCTAGTTAGTTATTTTAACCAGATTTTCTATCTCAGTCTATAACCTAACGAATCAACATATTATTTTACATGATTTTTTTTTTTCAAGAACATCCATTAATTATTTAGTATCTTTTTTCATTTACAGTATATTTATTTATACACAGTATATAGTAGTATAGTATTGTTTGTCTTTTATAATGTTTGATCCCAATAATTTAAGATTTACTTGATTGAAGATAGAATTAGAAAGTCCCTTAGGGTCTGCTTGGGAATTTTTAATTGCTTATGAAATTTTGATGTACCTTAGAACCATTCTGAGGGCATTGGAGGCCGGATTACCAAGTGATATAAAAATAAGGAAGATACAGATCGATCACTATATCGGTTGAATTCAATCTTTAGTCCTGAGACTTCCTCATTGATTAATTGTGACACTGTTTAAGGCATATTGTCAATCTTTTTACACGAGCAGCCTATGGGTTAACTATACTCAGAGGGCATACAGTGCCCTGCGTGTTCAATATAACAATATATTCAGAGTGCTGTTGCGTCTGCCACGTTTCTGTAGCGCCTCTGCCATGTTCTCTGAGGCAGGGGTGGATGGCTTCTATGCCATCAGGCGCAACCGCAAAGCACCCCTGATGGGCAGATTGAGTGGCAGCAGCAACAGTATTGTAAAGGTGCTTAGCTCTAAGTTTGATAGCCCCATGCTGGCTTCTTGGAGCAAAATACTTATAGGGGCTATTAAATAAATAAAACTATTGCTTTCATTTATATTTCTTACTAACATAGTTTTTAAGGAAATTGTTACTAACAAAAATGGATCCTGGTCATCTGAATAAAAGATTATATTATTATTATTAATTTAATATAGGACTGGAAAGCAGCCACAGGAAACATAATTATGTGGGAACAAAGAGGGGTGGGTTTTGCCCAGCATTGGGACTTAAACTGCTAGTTTATAAAAAAACTTAATTAAGATCTGCTTGTCTGTTATTTACATCACGAGGTAATCAAATCTATATTAGTAGTAGTATTAGCTCATAGTTATGAGATAATACATAAGTTTATGACTCAACTCTCAATTATTGTTCATGGAATACCCTGAAATAAGAGAGCTGCCAGAGAGTTATTTTCTGTGCTTTGGTTTACCAGTTGACATTTCCCATTCCACACAGCTCATCCTGCACCACATCGATCCATGGATATTTGGAGCAGCTAACTGAAGTCAGTAGTGGATCAGTGTTGTACTCTTCTGTTCTATCGTTACTTTATGTTGATGTTGAATGTAAAATGACCTTGACCTGAAACCCGAAATACGGATAGCTACCTTGTTTTAACCTATATTTCTCTTAAAAGCGAAACCCTGGGAATTTAAACAGGATTTTAGTAAACTTACAATATGATTTATCATGTAGAATTAGTGATTAAACGAACTTATCTGAAGTGAAGTTCTATCATAAGCTGCTTCGTTCGAGTATTAGTATAACACATGTAGTATTGTATTCATCGCAATGGCCAACACTTGAGAAAGAGAAAGGTAAAATTTGACACCTGACGTTCCCTGCAACATACCTTCATTCGTGTTTTTGTGCTTCGCCGTAACACACGTATTTTGTTTTCTAAGTTTCCTTTCAGATTTTCTTTTCAGAAATACGTTTCAAAGGAAGTATTGTTATATGGACTCTGATGAAGAAGTATTTGAATAGTTACAAAGACTGAAGAAAAATCTTCGTCATCGTTCGCGACGAAAACGCTGAAGCAGTGAGTAGCGGTTATATTTTAAAGGTCTGTCTCTCATGTATCTAGATCCATAGGATAGGATATTGACTCGTAGAATAACAGACAGTACGACGCAAACCCGGGCACTGTATTTTTTCTAAATACCTAATGAGTATACATACATTTAAGGAAAAAAATATTTACATGTGGTTGGAGCATATAGATCTCGGGCAGTACGTGGCAAACCCTGGGGATTGTCTTCTCTATTTTGCTGGTTCTACCACATAGCCGAGCAATACTTGCACATTACATTTTGAGACGATCAGTGAAATCGAGAAGAAAACTTACTGAGTCGGTGTAGCTCAAAGCATGTACTGTTGTACCTACATGCTTTGAGCTACACTGTAAAACGGTTGTTGCCGCTTTACAGTGTGCTACAGGTTAAAACGGCTGTTGCCGTTTTAACCGACCGCGTCCGAATCGCTCGCATTTGGTTTATTGACAATGCAACTGCCGAAGAAACTAGAAGTTTCTTTAGTAGAACAGCCCGAGCATGGTAGCATCGGTCTTAAAATTGTATACGCTTTGAGCATACTGTTGTGGCGGATTTGAAAACTGTACTATCGTAGATTTTTAAGTGCTAAACGCTAATGAATACGATATCTACATGTTTTAAACTAATACGAAGGATAAAGCATGAAGTATAATGTATGTATGTATAGTATGATAGTCAGATAATTGATGAAGAAAAATATTAGTAACTCAAGATGAGCATAACAAAAAGTTACTTAATTGGGTCAAATTTTACGCACTGAAACGTACCTCGAAAACTCACTCGAATATATGTCTAATCTGCATTACTCTAAGAAACAGATACCTTCATAATTCGGTAATTTAACATAACCATTAATAACTCCTATTATATTATGAAGATAATTATGGCCAATCTGGTCAACGTATGGTGAAGTGAGTGTTAATGGACTTTGGAATTAAGTTTCAAGGTCTTCTGAAAGCCTTTTCGAACTTTGTATTAACTTGTAAAATATTCATGGTCTCATTTATAGTTAGATATTTTGTACCAAAATGTTCAATTTATTTACATTTAACTAATTGATCATTTTGAAAAAAAGACTGTGTTCATACACTGACTTATAGAAGTATTTAGGATTGGGAATGATATCTCCTTTCCTAAACCCATAAAAAAGACATAAATCTTTTTAATTATAAACATTTTTAATCGAAGATTTTTATAAGTCGTATGAATTATTTGAACCATCGCTAATGGCGGATTTAGCAGTATGATTTTTGAAAAATTACCACGTCTATCAAGCGCACCGTTGGACACTCACCGACCATCATAGTCAGAAGACAGGCAATCGCATGTAAGCATTGGATGTAAGCCGCTGCCAACCAGTCCAGCACTGGTCTGGCTGCAGCTAAAATGGTTCCAAATATATGTAGCCAAGTAAAAGAACCTAAAAATCTGAAATACACGTTCAGCGACGACCAAAATAAAACAATAATGTAATGGAACAGCCATCGACTAACGTTCACAGAAGAAAAACAACAACAACAAAAAAAAAAAACAGGGAGAGGTACAAACCTCCACGGGTTCGCAGTTGAATAATATCTTTCGCACTGACGTATTCCAAATTACTCTACGTGAAAGTCAGGATAAGTGAAATGAAAAAAACAGGGGCGTTTTGAGGTCCCAAATTGCGAATAATATTTCACCTGATGGCACCATCTGGCCCAAGCAAATGAAACACATTTAGACACTCCGAGGGATATTAAAAACCAGATTGCACGTAATTTAACCAAATATGACCACATTATAAGGCACTACCTCTTTTCATTGTGGACGCGAGAGTTCAGATAAAAAGTTATTAATGTTACCAAGTTTTCCCTCCAATTTCTCACTTGAATAACTTGTTGAATGGAATAATTTTTTCCATTTCAAAACCGAGTTTGGTGTTGAAATTTACAAAAAGTGATTTGTTTCAAGTGTCCGTTTTGAAGTTCTAAGTTTGATTTTATTAACATTTAAAGGACATTCAATGAAATAAAGTCATCTTATCAATTTCAAAAACGACGTTGAAATTTCCTATTATAATTAATATTTTCTGAAGATGCTTTCCAATATTCAGCTTTATCTGTACAATATAATAGAAAGAGGCCAGAGTAAGTAACAAAAGGCTTTACAAAATTCACAAAGGGGCTGCCGTCTTTATTTTTATGAAAACTACCTAAATTGAAAGACTACCTAATCAAGTGCATATTTTGTAGTTAATACGAGTAATTTCTAGAGCAAAATATATTTTTAAGAATGATATGACTGTAATTACTTAGTCCAGTAAGTATGAATATATCAAAAGTAAATGACTATAAAGGGTGGATTAAAAACTTTGGCATAATTTCCACTGATGAATGTACTCATGAATTTTTGCAACTTTTTGTATGGGACCCATCGGTCCCATACAAAAGTTGTATCAAACCGACCGAAAAAAAAGAACAATACTATACAGGATTAGTAAGTATGTGGTATCTACACAACTTAATTAGATCATCATTTTCTTTAAAAAGAACAAATTGAAAATCTATGAGATTTGGTCCAGCAGCGGACATTTTGCGACAACTCAACTTGATTGCCTTCCGTCCAATTAGATTCATCCCTAAAATAGTGGATACTCAGATATTTTTTTCTTCTCTTTGGTCTAATATCACAGATTATAAATGAGCGTACTCTGTATATGTGAGTTTTTCGAAACTACCACTGGCGTATTTTCTTTTTTTTGTCTCGAAGCCAAATTAAGGCCTTCGTTTTTCCCTTAGTCGCCTTTTACTACATCCGCGATAAAAGAGGGGTAAGTTTTTTCTCAATTTCGATTCATTATGCGTCGAACCTTGCAAAGTATGAATATCAGGATAATTTTAACAAAATTGTTTATTGAAAAAGTATACTTAAATGTTCTATTACATAATGATGTATAAAAAATACCTTCCTACAGTATCATAAATTCTTCAAGAGACGCCCATAAAATTCCTTTGGCAGCCG
This sequence comes from Euzophera pinguis, assembly GCA_947363495.1. NCBI lineage: Eukaryota > Metazoa > Arthropoda > Insecta > Lepidoptera > Pyralidae > Euzophera > Euzophera pinguis. Next base: position 5,559,986 of record OX376162.1, read on the forward strand.
ATTAATTGAGCCAAGATAAAGCGGAGTGCGTTAAAACTTATTTAAATCAATTTATAAGCCAGCCTATTATACCCGGCAGAATTTGCATTTGCTCCCAGCTCCAGTTATTTCCTGCCGAAATTATTTTCGAAGCAGGAATGTGGAACGCCACAACAGGACTATTCGGACTATATTAGGACCATTATGCCCTGATTTGCGCAAGCTTTCCATATTATCTGGACCTTGACTTTGAATTCCGTTGATGATGAAAAGTCTCTCGCATAGCCCAGCGAATTAGCTCTTTGCATTTGTTTATGGTTCTATAATTGTATAATTATTTTTTTAAAATTTACAAATGACCAAGTGGTTGATCTCGTTCGTGTTGATGTGTTTTATAATGAAGCCTAATTCTTCATTAATAGCCTATTCACTCTGGCCTTAAAAGACCCAGGTTATAAGTGTCCTGAAATATGCCCGTAAAACGTTTAATGTTACATGTGTTTTAGTTTTATTTGGCCAAACCAATTTACAATGAATTAATGAATGAACACCATCGAGTTAAAGAGTGCGTGACATAATACATTTAATAATATTGACAGAAGCTTAGAAACGCATCTACCTAGGTTTTACCAACCCAGTAATTTTGTATATTAAAATTGTAAAACTTGTCTCCAAAGCACAGTACATGCAGAAATTATGTTTATGATTGTATCTCATTTTCTGCGTTAAAATATAATAAATCAATAAGTCCATCCCTAACACTGTGCTATCCTCTATGTACAAACTCGTGGAACCATGTTTTCTAGGGAACAGGAACAGGGAAGCATACTGGGACCTCTTCTTTTTCTAATATATATCGATGACCTTCAGAAACGCTAAACCATAAATGCATTTTATTTGCAGACGATATTTCTGTAATTGTAAGTAGTAATAAAAATGACTCTGATATCATACACGAAATTAACATCAATAAATCTGTTAGGGACGTTGACCAATGGTTAAAAACAATAACTAGAATTTTGAATCTAAATAAAAGTTATTATATTTATCAAATCATAATAAAAATCATAAAATTGAATGCAATGGGCAACCGATTGAAAAGGTTAAGAAATGTAACATTTCTAGGATTAGTTGTGGACAGAAATTCAAAATGGACAAACCATATTGAAAAGGTGTGCTCCAAACTGAACAGGTATGTATTTGTACTGAGTAAATCACGTAAGATAGCATATCGCTAGACTGTTGTAAAAGCTATATAGCGATAGCGCTTTGGGGGTAATGGTATACTTAGGTCTAAATAAAGCTTTTATTGCCCAAAAAAATGTGCATCAAGGCTATCTTTGGTGTTGCCTTATGATTCGTGTAAACCATTATTAGAAAAATTATAAATTATTCCCCCTGTATTTACATTCTGGAAATGTCAAAAATAATGAAACATTATTTAAAACAGCATCTAAAATAATTCCAAGAAATACGAGGAATGGCGATAGATTAATGCATGAACACAAGACCAGAACGAAAATGTATAAGACATACGCCTACAGTATGTGTATCAAAATTTATAATAAGTTAAAGCTAAATGTAAAAACATAACCATTATATATTATATAAAAGCATTTTTGACATATTAATTAAAAAGAAATATTATACAGTTAATGAATTCTTAAATGATAAGCAATTTCTATCGATTTTCCCATCAAGGTACTTGAAAATACTGGCCTAACTTTGTAATTAAAATAAAATATGGACATAATTGACAAAATATTTGCATGCTATTTATATATAGTTAAATAAGATGATCTTATATTGTATCAACCTAACACCTTTTGTACCTTTCTCACTTGTAAATAAAATTCATTCATTCCTTTTCAAATTACATTCATGCTAACTAATTCTAGCATACGCGCAATAATCGGGAACGTTCGCGGAAATCAATTCGAATTGTCCATCAATAACAGCTACTTACTTCTGGATGTCGACTACAGTACAGGTAACAGGTACGTAACAGGTACAGGGAGGGTGACGGGTGGAAGGGAGCGACTGGAACAGTATTAGCGCCGCCACCGTTCAGGACGCCCGCGAGCTTCCCTCCTGAAAATCTGAAAATACGCGCTCATAGACTAACGAATAAAGTGAATAAGTGAACAGATAAAAAAGTGTTTTCGAACGTGCCAGTTTAAGTTCTGTTTTCCTTTTTTTTTATTCTTTTCAGCCAGCAACTTTTTTTTTATTAGGGTATGTATTTTTGTTTTAATATTTAACTCTAGCCGAATTGTAATAGGAAAATGCATTTTCGTCACTTAATAATTAAGATTTTTCCCTAAATTAAAAATATGACATGTAAAATATACCTTAATTACTTAAAAAAGTAAAATATTTTAAATGTATCTTCGAAATTCAATAAATTTCTAAATTTTATTATTATTTTTTTCATGCATTTAAATTTTGTACGTACCCAACAGCAATATTATATAGATATTTAAATTGACACGTTGAAATCAATTAACAATGTAGCAATAAGCAATTGCATAAAATAAATCTAATTACCTCTGTCCATTAATTGAATAATCACATCATTAACAATGCCTCGGGGAGCATCGGGTTTAGGTACTTGTTGCATTCACTGAAAATAATTATAGCTCCTTATTTTAAATTACCGCCCGCGGCCGTATGAAACCACTATTTTTGGTTTTAATTAACGTTCATTGTTTTAAACTCTATGAAACTTACTTTCTATAGTTTACCCTTAGATTAATAATTGGTCTCGTCGAGTGCGCAGGACCAATTATTAATTTAAGAGTTTACCTTATTTTCAGAATAATCGCCGACGGGCGTTTTTTCGCTAGTAACAAATAAATGTATGCTCATTTTTATTTTGGCAAGTGTGGTCAGATGGATTTAAATTGTTTTAAACTTAGTACTCTCAAATTCTGAAAATCATGGTAGTTAGTAGGGCTTTGCTATGACCATGTCCATACCCAGTACCGCGTGTACTAATTGTCGGGCTGCTACATCACGTTTCAGCAGTTTTTTTTATATATAAATTACTACTACTTGTCACTTTTGATCCCTTTCATAACTTAAGTAATATTTTAACAAGTATTGTCAAATAAAATAGGTATATCGAATGAAAATTCATTAGAAATCTTACAAAAATCATTCGGATTGCCTGATATTTTCTAATTGGACGATTTCAAAATTTAATAGAATATAGAATGAATCATTATGATACGAACCGGAATTTCACTCAATGTTCTACAATAATTTTCTAAAAATTAACAAATTTTTAATAAGTTCTAGTTAACTAAAATAGGTCTCGTCTCGTTCTTTCACGTCAAACATAGATAAGTCAGAAAGGGAATAAACATATTTTAGCTAATGTAGGCTTAACGAAAGTTCGCAATTTTTTATGAATAATTGGGTCTTTGGATTTTCTATGCGTAAAATACTGTGACATAAACAAGATGTTTCATCTCTCTGTACAAATGAAGCTGCATATAACTTTATCGATGCGTTTAGAATTTTTATGGCTTTCGGTTGTGCATCCCGCCGTCGGCGTTTATTCGTTGTTCATCCGTATTATTATCGTCCAAATTATTATGATTATCACTGTCGATATTTTTATTATTACTTTTGAAATCTCTATAATCACAAAAATAACTTAAAAACCTACAGAGCTAAAGCCATGGTTCTTGTTTCTACTTTGTATAGCTCTTTAGCCTTTTTTCCCGAAGATGTATCATCAAAATTCGTTTATATAGAAGATAACTAGTAAACGAAAAGTTAATTCTAAATTTATTTTAAACTAGCTGTTTCCCGCAGCTCCGCCTGCGTCAAAAAGTTGCCTATGTTTGACCCCGGGTCTTCAACTATATTCCTATCAAATTTCGTCAAAATCCGTTCAGCGGTTTGGCCCTGAAAGAGTAACAAACAGACAGTCTTTCGCATTTATAATATTAGTATGGATAGAAGACATCACGAAACACAAACTTATTATTCAAAACAAATTGAACAAGACAATACCCTTAGATCGACCTATTACCATAATATCCAGTTTGACAAAAACACCCTACTTTGTGGAAACTACTCAAAGCCTAAGATTACGAGTTGGTAAGTAGTAGTTTCCACTTCTCCAAGATAAGCCACCAATGCATCGCTTCAACTTCGAAAGAGATCTTCTGAGACTTATCTGGGTCAGTTAACTTGATATAGACGTCATATCATTTTCAGATAAACTGTTTCAGGGTAACTTGCTTTAGGTGACGGATATTATCTTGCTTAGCTTGCAAATCCTATGTTTACTTATGGTAGTTTTAAGGAGTTGCCTCAATCTCCGTCATACTTTAGTTTTCAGATGGAAAAAATACAATTCTATTATGACACTGTTTATCTATATATATATATATAAAAGAACAAGGGTGACTGATTCATCAACGAATGCCTAAACCATAAAAGCTATAAACGTGAAATTTAGACAGAAGTTTTATGTTATCACATAGTGCTCAGATAAGAAAGGTTTTTACAAAATTTATCCCCTAAGGGGGTCAAACGGGGGTCCAAAGTACATACTTTGGACCCCCGTTTGAATCTCCTTCCCCCATACATATGGGGGAAGGAGATTAGTAAGTCCGATTCATTTGAAACTTCACAAGATTATTGTTTTTGATAAATGATTTAACACGTGTTTCAGGATTTTCAGAATTCACCCTCTTAATAGGGGAAAAGGGGGACAAACGCTGTAAATGCAAAAGTTAAACTATCACTGACATATCAATGACTTTTGGCATGTAGGTTCTTTTGAGATAAAGGGGTTCACACTAAGCAAGAATTATTCTAAATGCACATCTTATGGGGATTTATAAAATCTAAATAGCTAAATCTTAACTTTTTTTAATTTAACTCCTGAAAGGGACAAATGTGACAAAGTCTGAAAAAAAAACTAATTTCATTGTTTATCAATAAATTTTTGCAAATATTTTTCCAAATTTACCTGTTAGGAGGCTGAAATTTCTTGTGATGAATGAGTAAATACCTATTTTAGGATATTTTGCATTAACCCCTAAAAGGGGAAAAAGGTTATAAATCATTGATTGTGTTTATTTTAGCAAGGGGCTCCTTTTGTAATCAGTGGGTGCACTAAGCAAGCAGTTTTCAAAACAAGAGATGAATTAATAAATACCTGTACCAGTATTTTTAGAATTCCAGTTCTAAAAGGGGGACAAACTCTGACTAAACTGCAATTGATCTCTCATTGAATTTAGCAAGTGGGTTTCTTTTGTAATCAGGGGGTGCACTAAGGAAGAATTTTTCAAAATTGACCACCAAAAGGGAAACTGATGTTCAAAGTATGTACGGGGTAAGGAAATTAGTAAGTCCTTTGCAGTCGAAACATCACAAGAATTTGTTTTGATAAATGATTTGTTACCTGTTTGAAGGTTTTTAGAATTCAGCCCCTGAATGGGGGGCATGGGTGTTATTTGTATGGTTTATGGAATTGCTGACTACGAAAATAATAACCATTTTTAAATCCGACGTGCCGGGTGTGATATACTATCAATTCCTATTGGGATCCGATGGGGTAGTAATCTTCTAAATAGGTACATAAAAAGAAGATTCCGAGAGACCTGTCATATAATTATAATGTAAGTGATCCAAACCTCATTGGAATTATCTTTTGAACAGGCGGGCGAAGCCGCGGGCAACAGCTAGTTATTTGATAAACCAACTCATTTCTTTTGCGTTCTTGAAACATAGAAAATATCAAACTTAATCTTCTATCCAAATTATATTATTCTTTCAAAATCAATACTTCTGTACTAATATTATTAAGAGAAAGTATATATTAATATTTTCCTTTGAGAATGTTATATTATGTTCTAGTTCAGTTCATGCATACCACGGGCAGGTAAAACTGCTAACTGCAACTACTTAATACCTAAAAATATGAGCACCATGGCAGTCTAAGAGGTCCTTAAAGTCGTTGATACCAGCTGCTATCGCGAAATTGCTATCATTGAGCCAAGTTGGAGGCCTTCAAAATGTAAACTTATTTAAAACTAGCTGTTTCCCGCAGCTCCGCCTGCTTCAAAAAGTAGCCTATGTTTGACCCTGGCTCTTCAACTATAATCATACCAAATTTCATCAAAATCCGTTCAGCGGTTTGGCCGTGAAAGCGTAATAAACAGACAGACAGACAGAAAGACAGACAGACAGACTTTCGCATTAATAATATTAGTATGGAAGTATGGATTTCATTACAACGCTTGTTTCGCTATTGATCGATTCAATCATGATTTATTATAATCTTGATTATAGTAATAAAATTTACATGATTGAAGATTATGCCTAACGACTTTTGACAGATGCCTGAATTACATCTCATTATCTGGCGGATTTAGACCCAGATGAATCGCGCATTTCAAATAGATTTTTCAGAAATAAACCTTACCTATCTACCTATCTAGCAAAATAAAATGCATGAACATCATCACATCTTGTCGTTCACCGGTGCTACCTTCAAATTTCCTCTCACAAAACATCTTAATTCCATTGGAGTCATCATCATCCTAGCGTGTAATCCTATTTGCGTCGTCAGCTTACGCTTCGGAGCCTAGGGTACGCTGTAAGTCACGGGTGCTAGATTTGGCGGCACTGGTTATTACAATGGTGCGACTGCCGTCTGACCTCCGTAACCCCTTTTACAGGGAAACCAGACCAACAGGCACATGACCAGAGGTGTGGTGGCCAACACTGCCAAAATTTTTCAGACTGCTCAAAGGCACAGCCTGACGAACTACTACTATCCATCGATAACAACTGGGACCAACGGCTTAACGTGCCTTCCGAATGACCGAGGAGCTCGAGATAGAAAATGCCACTAAATGGCGACCAAACCAAAAATGGTCGCGTCTCCTCGTTACTTGACACGCGCATTCGCTACGGATACGCGGGCCACGCTCGACAATCGAGCTTCTCAATTATGATTATAATTGATTTAAATTTAAATTTATTATTCCATTAGAAAATAACTACAAATTATAATAAATCTGAAAAAAAAATCAAAATCCACTTTATTGAAACCTATAATTATTCTAAACTAGCTTTTCCCCGCAGCTCCGCCTGCGTCTAAAAGTAGTCTATGTTTAACCCCGGGTCTTCAACTATATTCATACCAAATTTCATCAAAATCTGTTCAGCGGTTTGGCCGTGAAACAGACAAGACAGACAGACTTTCGCATTTATAATATTAGTATGGAAGTATGGATTAAGAAAAAATAAATATAAATCTATAGGCGAAGAATAACTATGAAAGTAATATAACGTACTCATTTTTTTTGTCATTTACACCCAACACTCGATTAACAAAATTATTCAATATCCCTGATATAAAAAAAAATCTTAACCATTTAGGAACGGGGACATAACATTTCATAATTCTATGATCTTAACCAATAACATTAACATTAATTTGACAGGCCCCTGTCAAAGTTGCAAGAAGTTTTTTATAATTCAGATCACAATACAGAGAGCCCTGATTTATGGCGAACCAATTTTCTTTTGACGAGTAAATCTCTTAGTAATGGATCATAGATAGCTGATATTCTTCGTTCGACAAATTTTGTCAGAGTACAAAATCGTTGGACTTATTTCCCGATTTTGCTCTCAAAAATCCTTAAATATTTATAGATCAAAGATATGCGTAGTTAGCAAGATTTTTCATGCTAAACGAATTATTTTCGCAACGGTACGAAGTTCTTTCGCAATATTAGTTGAAGAAAATAAAATTAATCTACTAATAAATAATTTTAAGAAACACCGGGAAAACAGGGGTTCAATCCTTGTTTTTTTTTTTTTTTGGGTATCAAAACTTTTGACATTTTTCTTTCATATTTTGTTCAAAATATTAATAACCACGAATCCCATTTTAAATTAATGTTTTCGTGATAAAACAAAAAATAATAATAAACTGTAAAACAAAAACATTACTCGGTTGTAATTATACTAGTAGATATACCTAGGTCTAATAAAATTAAATATAATTGCTACTGCACCAAAATTAATTTGACTGCTCCTTTACAAAGTTTTTTCCCCAATTTCACGTATGAATTCACCTGGCATATGAAGTAGCACATCCCTAGGGAGTAAGCATACAGCTTCGACCTCTGTTCATATTTAACTTACATGCAGCAAAGAAATTGAATTTGTAAACCAAAAAAAAAATAAAAAATAATTTCTTTGAATTCTTTTTTTTAATATTTTGTTATTATCATCATCATCTGATCTGAGTAACCAGATGCATCTACAGTCTTAAGTTTCAGACCCAGGAGTACGCTTTGCTGATGATTAGGTATAATTGCCATATACTAAGTCGTAACTTGAAAATTACATCTTAAGATTAGTGTGAAACGGTTTATATAAACAAACTCACTTACTATGAAAAGATGATTCGTTTCTGGTTTTTACAAGTATTTTACACAACACAACAAACTTAGGAATACCTAAAGCCTAGAGGTCTCCAACCACTGAGATATCATAAGAGGTCTCCAGTCCAAGATAACAAAAATATTCGGCTTCTCTTTCCTTGATTTAGCAAAATTTTCGTGGTTTTTACGTGGGTGATGGGCAGCACTATCATCTCAGTTAACATTTATGTAATACTTTTTCACCAAAAATGATGTAAACGTCATAAGTAACATCCATAAAATTCAATATCTCAAAATGAATTACCCATTTAGAGAGATTTCGCCAAGTTAATCTCGCACCTCCCATATTTATATCAGGCTTGGTACAGTGCATATCGGATGGCTGTTTCTCCCCGAAGGAAAATATTATGAATTGTTAAATCACAATACAAATACGAGCTGCCTATTCAAAGGGCCTGATTTCAAAAGAATCCTTGAATTTTTTATTCTATCCCCTGAATCCTATATACGGTGTTTTGAAACTTGTTAATGATTCAAACATGAGTGAGTGAGTATTTTATTCAAGTCGGCGTATTGTTCGTAGATAAATGCTAATAAGTAGGTATTGTGAAAATAAATGGATACATTATCGAGGAAAATCTTTTTTTTTTAAATACATGGATTTTCAGCAATAAACTGTTTCGTACGGATCGTAATAATTTTAAGTTTATTCTGTAGATATATTTATCTAGCTAGAGTAATAATAATTCAATATGAAGCTCAAAATAAAACACCAACCAATTCAGGCTACATTTTCTATACACTAAACGTGGCCTACTAGTGGGCAAAAGCCTCCCCTCTTTTATTTATTTTGTTTATTTATTCTTGTGCATACTGTACATGTTTGTTTAATAATTGCATACAGTTTACACTTGCAAGTGTTAATTTTTTTATAATTTGGAAACTATGGACCTAGCGAAAATTTATAACCAAGAAGTAAATTTCAATATATGTTCTACTAAAGTGTGAACAAAAGTAGACGATACAATACAGCTTTCTAATTTTTGAAATGGATTTCAAGACGAAAGTAAACATTTAATCATCAGTTCGCATTTCCTATTCAGCCTTGACCCGTTTTATCTCTATCAGTCAATTTTATATTGGGCGAGTTGATCGATCGATTTTTTTTTGTACGATTAAATTGGCGAGCAAGCGTGTGGCCCGCTAATATTAACATTGTCTTATAATCCACTAGCTCCATTTGTGTTGGCAAATCTATTAAATGAATTATCTCTTTCCTATATGTGTTTATAAAACGAATAATATTCATTTATAAGATCATCTAAGCATATTAGTGCTTTAATGTACTTCAGTTCTCAAGAAAGTTTTTTATAGTTATATTTGATTTCGGGTGTTATTGATCCTGAAAGCTAGTTAGTGATTGTCAAAATTGTGTGGCGTAAATAGTAAGAACAATAAATAGACCGCCTCTAAATCGTATAAAAACATTTGTTTTTATACGATTTAGACAGACAACAGAAGAAGAAGTTTAGAAACAGAGATTTTAGCCATGTAGAATTAATTTTATACTTTAGCGATATTTATAACCCTAATAGGATATAACTCTACCAGCCCCATGAGCAGCAGTGTCAAGTATTTATTAAGGTTTGACTTTACTAGCCCGATGAGCAGCAGTGTCAAATTTGCTGTCAAATAATACAAAATAAACTCGGTTCTGGCCAATTAACTCGACCAATGTGACAACAGCGCGTTAGTTAACACCATATTTTCAGCGCAACCGAGCAGTACAGTAAATGAAATGATTAATGACATATCAACGCTACATTGATTTTGTACGTACAAACAGGCACACATTTCAATACCTCATGATATACTCTTATTTTAAAAATGTTGCATGTGACAATAATTTATCCGTGAATTTTTTAGATTTTATTTTCATTTTATATTTCAACTGAGCTCTACAAAACATGTTTATTTTCGCTATATTTGTCGTTATCTGCCATTTATGAATTTAGATTCTAAGGCATCGAAACATAGTTATAACCATATTGTCTAATGTAACTAATTACTTTTTTTTTTTTTATGCTATCTGATTGCTTTTATAGAAACTAATTTATTCAAAACCTCATTAGAATTCCCTTGAATAATGCTCCAATTCAACTGAAACAGATGCAGTTCAGTCAAATTTCAAAGTGCACGAGCGCTTTGGCGATATGAGAGAGTTCCAAAACATATTATTGGATTTATTCCGCGAGTTGGTTTTGTGGGTCAAGAGTTCGCATTTCAAGAGCTGTGCTTCGGATGGTCGCTCTTCTTGATCGTAAACAGAAAATTGCTTTAGTTGATACGTTTAAGTAGCAATATTACAACTGTAACATAAGAAAAGTTTTGAGTGTTTTTTTTTTTGGGAAAATAGCAGCTGATGCCTTTCAGGTTCAGTAATGAATAGAATAGTTATGAATATAGAAATACAATATTATGATTAAACACACTGCACTAAGATAGAAAAGAAAACGAAAAATAAAATCCCTTTACCTAGGCGGAAACCATATTTAGCTCTTAACAATGGAATCTTTATCGTAAAGTTAGTTTGCAGCAAGCGAATTTTAGGGTTAAATATAAGTCTTTCAGTTTCACCGACGTGTCGACCCACGGTAATGTGCCCAGAAGACTGCCAACATCGCTAAATTGTATGGCAATGCTGATTCTCTGTGACAAGTAATTTCCAGCCTTCCGGTCACGAGATAATATGTCCATCATGTTGATGCCCATTTTAATGTTGAGTGTAAGTTAGTAGCTCTACGGCTTAATAATGTCAAATTTTCTCTACTCTTAATCTTGACTCTGCTGGCATATAACCATTAGATTATAGTATAATTTTAAAACGTGCACAAGAGCACATGATTATAATCAGCGCTTATCTTTGATTATCGAGTAATGGCAACTAATTCATCGCAGCCTAGTTGACTCTGAATAAAAACCAGCAAATATATCGACATGTTATTGGTCACGTATAGGGTATGCTAGAACTTGACTTTTTTATAAACAAGGCGAATTAATTTTACAATCTTGACAATAAATTTCACACAGTCCGCTGCGCATCAAGAGTTGGGTTGTGTTGAGAACCTCTTGCTCTTTCTGTCGGGTGTGAAAAGGGTTGCTAAGTTTCATATTCATTTTAACTCGGCGTGAAAATATTTTCTACTGCCGCGATTTAATTAATTTATGAGTTCTCGTTGCATGCAAAGAGTATTTTTGTCCCACGTAATTTTGTATCTGCTTTATTTTATAATAAATTAAAAAAAAAAATTAGTACTTTGGATTATTATCCCTAAATACAAGAGGCTTGGTTTTCTTTAGTAAAGCCATGGGGTCCCATTGTCTTATAAAAAGAATTACTTCCGCTATTTGATGTAAGATGGCGCTTCCAAAAGAAAAATATTTGATATATGTACTGATCTCGCTTATTTTGGCGAAAAAAGGAACTGACTTTTTAAAACGCTGTTTTTTACGTACGTTCTACGCTCATCAGTCTCGTCATACACGCTCGTCGATTACGGCTACTCCTGACATCTCCTTTTTTTAATATGTTTGCGATTTGGTGGCAGTAAGTTTTCCCAGGTCGGCCCTTACCGACTTTTCCTGTCACCTTTGATTTGTAAATATCTTTCGTAAGTCTCCTTTCATCCATCCTTTCTACAAGCCCAAACCATCTTAACATTCCTTTTCCTATCTTCGTCACTAAATCCTCATTCGCACCACACCTTTTCCTTATTTCACTATTTCAAATTTTATCGCTCAGACGTACGCCACACATACTCCGTAAAGCTCTCATTTCAACTGCATTCACTCTGCTTTCATTATTTTTTTGCCAGACCCAACTTTCACTACCATACTTATGAGTTGGCATTAACACTGCTCTATGAACAGCCAGACGTGCATTTTTAAATACTACTCTACTGCTAATAAAGGAATGCAATGCCCCATTTACATATTTATCTTAATTTATAACTTCTTATATTTTTGATATAAAGCGTAACAATGACCTTATATTGAGAGTAACCAGAAGTAACCAGGAAAGTTGGCGCGTTTTAATGTATGGCGGTTGGATATCTGTATAGCATATATCCTGTAATCTGTGGTAAAGCTATGTAGCGAAACAATGCTTGCGTTCTTTTTACAATACCCCAATTACGAGCAATATTCACATTTTGCTCTGGACTACCCAGCACTGTTATATTACAAAATCACTTGCTAGGTACAAGTGATTGTGCGTTTCTATATAATATCTCCTCATATCTATGTAAGTTTCTAGATTCTTACTTGGGTAAATGATAATGATGTTTCTATGCAGAAAAAATTACCTCGTGGCTAATTTTATCAAACACAACTGGCTGGAAGATATATCTATATGTGATAAGTCCGCCGTCACATTTATTTTTAGTTCTGTATTTACTGTAACGCTATTTTCTGTGCAATAAAGTTATTACAAACAAACAAAACAATCAAACAAATCTGAAGAAATTTTATTTTATCAAACTTAAATCTAAAGAAAATAGAGTAACATTCTAATAATCATTTTATGCGATACATTGCTTACTGAATCCACATTACCACTCCAAAGCACTCCAAAGACTTCCACTTCGTTTATTTTGGGTTGAGTACGTGTTGTGTTTTAGTATTTTTCTGTTTCTGATATAAACGATTCACCTTTTTTCGTTTCAGTAAGTACTAGCTGTTTCCCCGTAATCCGCCTGCGTCAAAAATTAGCCCGAGTCTTTAACTATAATCATAACAAATTTCATCAAGTGGACTATTCATTGAGTGGATGGAAAATGTAACAAATGTGGTATCTTCTCTCAAGTTATCTGATTAATTCCTATTCAACAATCCACTTCATTCAAATGATCTTGCACGCTCTAGTGTCATAGTTTTTCATAACCGCCGTTCGGCCTCTGAAGGCGCGCAAATTGGCGCCCTGGGCTTTGAAAGTATCCCATATAACAAAACTATACATGTGTAAAGTCATAAGACTTTTAGCCAATTTCGTGTATTTCATGCATAACCCTCTATTGGTCGTTGAAGGTAATAGAATTAATGTGTATGGGACCTACGTTTGTGAAGATAGCATTTAGCAACCATTGTTAGTTGGATTTGATTTGAATAACAAATGTGACCCAAGAGTGTTAGTATCAAATAAATTAAAATTGTTTTCTACTGGTACATACCGATTGACATTTTTTTCATGATTTAGGGTGTTGCATTTTTGAAATAAATTTCTTTTTCCTAAAATTCATTTTTTTTAAGAGCTCGATAGTCGAGCGCGACCCTCGAATCCGTAGCGAATGCGCGTGTCAAGCGACAGCAAGACGCCTCCACTATTGGATTGGTCGCCATTTAGTGGCATTTTCTATCTCAAGCTCTTTCATGCTTCGGAAGGCACGTTAAGCTGTTGGTCCCGGTTGTCATCGATAGATAGCAGTCGTGAGACTGTGTCAGATGCCTTTAAAGTAGCCTGAAAAATTCTGACCTGACAGTGTTGGCCACTAACACACCTCGGGTCCCTAGGCTCCGAAGCGTAAGCTGAGGACTTAATTAGGAATACACGCCAGGATGAAAGGATGATTCTTTAAAATACATTTCGCTCTCTTTTTCTTTCGTTTTAATGGCATATAATTTTAATATTCACGTCCGAGTCGGAGGCCATAGCCAAATTATAATATTTCACTTTGATAACATTCAATGGGCCGAATTTTATAAGAAAGAAATTGACTTGTATCATTATTTTTGATGACTCTACAGCTTACCCTATTTTTACCATGCAACAAGACATAAGTATGGTCATGAATAATACTAACCGCTAACCCATAAACTATAATAAATACAATGTATTAAAAAAGCGTTGAAAACAAGAAACAGTGATTACAGCTTCAACGAAAAACGCCTTGAAAGGAAAATCGAGAAAGGAAAGTTAAATGTCCAAATCCAAGATAGGCTGCCGATTTCTACACCATTTGTCGGGCGAAGGGCCGTAGAGACCATCTCAATGATCTATTGTATGGCGCGCGGTACCCTTGTGTGTGAGTGAATATATTTTTCCAATTTCATGTACCGTTTTAATGTAAGTACCGTGTGACGTCACAGTGTGCTACACTTTTTCGCAATATGTGACGTCACGAGCCCCCACTCCTAAACTTTGATGCGTTATATCCATGGAACAATTACAAAGAGGACATGCCATTTGAAATGGCGCAGTGATGTGATTATTGGCGCCTCGCCTACACAAAGTGGGCGGAGCTTGTTATTGCTCGTGCTCCATGGTTGGAGCCACGGCCGAAACCAAGCACCCCGAACGTCTGCCTTCCGCCCCGTGTAGCCTCACAAATACTTTCTTACAAAACGCTTATTACAGCATCTCCTCTTTGTAATTGCTCCATGGTTATATCTTTATAATTTATCGCTCAATTGACAAAAGAAAAAATACGTCACTAATATATTTTGATTCCGGAAATGACGGACTAATTTTAATGTTAGTCTTTTCACCCTGGAAATTAGACTGTTGTATGTATCTTCAAACTTGTCGCATTTACATTTAGTACATTCTCTCAAATATAAACCGTTCTGAGCATGTCTCCCTAATATTGTCTCTGTAAAGGGAATAGCAAACTACTTTAGTCTTCCTGTTGCTTCGTTTGACCCCGGATAAGTTAAACTGACACTGCGTACACAGATCTAGTTCATTTATTTGTATATAGTAGAAAGTTTGTATGATACTTTTAACTGTGTATTTTTTTTAAGATATTTTAATTTATATGTTTCTAGTTGTTGCTTATGACTTATTTTAGTATAGATGATTCAGTTACTTAAATAACTTATTTTTTTATAACTTAAACGCGTAAACAGATCTTGTTCATCATTATAGGTATAGTAGAAAGTTTGTAAATCTAATCTGTGAGTCCTATTTTAGAAGCTATTTTCAAATAATATTTTTCTAGCTGTTTCGTGCTTCAATTTATTACTTTATAATAATAATATTATAGATTACGTACCCATACTTCTTTAACGTATCTATTTGTTTTCAAATTTATATTAATTTTAGTTAAATATTTTGTATCAAGGAAAATTTAAAAAAAAAGAAACTTTCTTAAACTTAAATGACTTTGAGCGGAGCGAGACAAATTTATATGCAATTAGTATGTGAAACTTGAATACAAATAATACTCAAACTTACGTAGAATCGTCTTGAGAAAGTAAAACGACATACTTTACAAAAGTTATGAAATCCATCATTACTTTGCATATTTTTACAGCCAAAGTACTCCAAAGTATATTTTCATGGCAACATAAAAAGTAATTTATGTCTCATCATACCTAACATCAATTTATTGCCAATAACACCAATGTGAGAGTTTATTCAGGCATCAGAAAAACTAATATGTAGGGTATTTTAATTTTTTTTTTGTTCTGTGACCAATTTCCACCATAGAAAATTATAATTGGGATGTAATTTTTACAATTTGGTCCAATAAAAAGTTTTTTTTTTTTAAATCTGAAGTTGCCTTAGAGACCGGAGTCCACTTAAACTTTATTTACAAGATATACGTAATCAACTTTTTATTGAAGTAAATTAGTTTAGTATATCTATACTAATATTATAAAGCTGAAGAGTTTGTTTGTTTGTTTGAACGCGCTAATCTCAGGAACTACTGGTTCGAATTGAAAAATTCTTATTGTGCTGGATAGATCATTTATCGAGGAAGGCTTTAGGCTATATAACATCACGTTGCAAAAATGTGGAAAAAACGGGGAATTTTTTTTATCTTTGAGGACTTCCGTTGCGTGCGCTGCGAAAACCGTTCGAGATACCCAAAAATATATATGAAAGAATTATTCCTCTTTAAATTATCTAAAAAAATGTCCGCTACAGTATATTATCGGTCGGGAATCAAGCGCTGAACGTTCTCAACGTTTAGCTTCACAGAATGTAACTAAATCGTCTATAATAAGTCGTGGGTAACAGCTATAGGTAATTTATAATAAAGCTGAGGAGGTAGGTTTGTAAACAAAAAATAAATATGATTCCCAAAATAACTATTCCACGCGGACGAAGTCGCGGGCACAGCTAGTTAAAATATATATAGTATAGTATTTAAAATAGTTTTTATATTACACTACGTTTTATTTGATGGTTAACCAATTCAAAATAATATTAATAGCTTTTGGCCGTTATGATTAGATATCCCCGTCTATTCAAATGGAATCTGCCATCAGTCGCAGTGTTTAAGACATCAAATTTTAAATTTAGTCTGTGAAAGTCAAACATTTTGTGATTGGTAAGTGCATGTACGTGTCTGCAGCATACGTCTTGAAAGATGGGCATACATTTTAACTTCTTGGGTCCCAACTAATGGGTATAGCAAACGGGGAAGGCCTAGACCGAGATGGGTACATTCGACGGGAAACTGGCAAGATAGTGCTTTGTCAAGAGATTATAGAAGGTGAACAGGGGCACACAGTCCGCCCCGCCCCATCATTATTTTTTACACAAATATATAAATATTTATACTTGTTTTATTTATAGTATCAGAATGCATGCAATGCACGTAATTGTATATTGCATAAAAATAAATATGACTAATTGCACAGACTTCATAGAATTAATCAAGCCAATATAACAACAACGTACCTATATTTTAACTTAAAACTTTTGGAATAACATTTAAATTGTGTACTAATTAACATTTTACTATTTGCATTGTTGAATATTTTCAACTTCAAATTGATTTAACTTTTACGTCACTAGTGCTTTATATAACCAAATCACTAGGCGCCATGACAACATCAAAATATAGTCCATAATGGAAACAAACGGTGGGGGTTCTCGACAGTGTGTCCTAAAGTCCTGGACTCCTATATGTATGAGGATCTTTTAGCGGCTAAGGATAGTGCCATGAGCGTGGCTATTTATTGGTGTGTCTGAATTTGACGAGTGAGCCATTTTGACCGGAAGAAGTGGAAACGAAATACTCAAACAAAAGAAACTGGAAAATATAAAGTACTAGTAATTTCAACAGGGGAAAAGCCAAGGGCAAAAACAACTAGTTAAAACAGTTATTCAAAACCTGTACATGTCAGTGTAAAATTGTTCACATGTGTAGCGTAACTTGGAACTGTCAAGTAATGAAGTTTGATTACGGTACAGTCGGCGACGATTTATCAAGCTTATGGCCCCCGAGGGTCCTAGCACATGATTTTCATTTCCATCGGACGGCGACATCTTATTTGATGCCCGACGGTGAAGCTTCAAATTTCAGTTTTGCTAAGAATTAAAAATCAAGTTTACTTAATACATATTAAGGATATTTTATATTCTACTAGACCAGGGCATACATGGTCGATTAACAATGTACCCTACTCGAAATGATGATGATTCTATTAGCTCTTCCTACGGCTCGGCCTGCGGCCCTCTTTAAAAATATTTGAGAATTGTTTTTCGAAACCTACGTTCCGGGTCTTCAATTTTGATTGAATTCGGTCAAGCGGTTTTATGTAAAAATACTTATAACATTTGGCAAACTTAGGGCTAAGAGCATTCTGTACACTGGTAGAAAACAGGTTGACTGCAACCACTAGGAGAAACAGAAAAATAGTTTGGCTTCAGATGATTAATGAACAAATATTCAGCTTTGAAAGCGTGACAGACAGACTTTCGCATTCTTAATATATAAGTATGCCTTCGTAATAATGAAAGTAAAAATAGATTTTCAGACAAATTCAAATTAGGAAAATGTGTGAATTTCATTTGTTTTTCTTACTGTCAAGATGAGTGAATCTAATGAAGAAATTCAATACATTTTAAATTTTACTACAAAAAGGTATAAATGCAACGCAAGCCGCGATGTTTATGGACCTAGTGCAGTAGCACAAATTTGGTTTAAGCGTTTTCAATCGGAAAATTTTAATGTCATAGATGTACATCGCTCTTGCCGCCCTATTATGGATAAAATGGATGCCATTTTTGAAAAAGTGGAGCAAGATATCAGTAACTGAAGAACTGGGAATTGACCACAAAACAGATTTGGCGCATTTGAAAAAAACTACAAAAAGCTCGATATTTGGGTACCTCACGAGCTCACTGAAAGAAACCTAATGAACCGTGTACTCATTTGTGATTCTTTATTTCGACGTAATGAAACCGAATTATTTTTGAAAAAGCTGATAACTGGTGATGAAAAGTGGATCACGTACGACAAGAGCGTGCGAAAAAGGTCATGGTCAAAGGCCGGTCAGGCTTCACATACTGTGGTGAAACCCGGGTTAACTCGCAACAAGGTGATGAACACACAGTGTGGTGGGAATGGAAGGGCATTCATTATGACCTGTTACCACCAGGCAGGGCCATCGATTCTGAACTCTACTGCGAACAACTAATGAGATTAAAGCAAGAAGTTGAAAGAAAGCGGCCGGAATTATATAACAGAAAGGGTGTAGTTTTTCATCTGATAACGCTAGACCTCACACATCTTTAGCCACTCAGCAAAAATTTAAGAGAGTTTGGCTGGAAGGTGTTAATGCATCCGCCGTATAGTCCTGACCTTGCACCTTCGGATTTCCCCCTATTTTAGTCTCTCCAGAATTCTTTAGGCAGTGTCAGGTTAATATCACGAGAGGACTGCCAAAACCACGTGTCGCGGTATTTTGAGCCTCAAAATTTCTATAGCAATGGGATCATATCTCTACCTACAACATGGCAAAAAGTAATCGAACAAAATGGCACCTACGTACTTTAGTTAAATGTAAATAAACTATATTAAAAAACGTTTGGAATTTTCTTTAAAAAAATGGGAAGAAACTTTTTCCCCAACCTATTATATACGACTATGATATGTCAATGGAATAGAATGAGCAACATACAATCACCCTTTGTGCTGATGATTAATATTTATCCTTCTCAAAGTTACATATCAATCATTTCTTATCCCGTTACTAAATTGATTAATGTTGTAACATGGGAAAACTGATCAATATCTAAGAAAAGTCTGGGTAACCGTGATCCAGCGAGTTTAGCCTAGAACGATAAATGATTCCTTAGGAATAACTCTAACTATAGTACATTGGACTACCTTATTACTTAGATTTAAAAAAAAAATCTTTATTTTCAGTGCCTTACCTGTTGCATACTAATATGTATTGCCTCTGTAACAATAAAATAGTAGTAATAATCTGTCATAATATAGCAGAAAGTATGCAGTTTTGAATTTGCAAGTACAAAATTATTATTTTAACAACTCTTGCTTAATTTTATTTAATTAATTGAATTAATGTTATCTCACTTAATATGGGATACTTTATCAAAGTTTTCCTTTATATTAAAAGGCTGATACGGATATGACTTTCTTTTATCATGAACAAGTTACCTACTTTTAGTGAAAAGGAAAAAGTCTGCCATTAAAGGAAGAATTTTCAATTATGTAGTCGAGTATTTCTCCATTCAATATTCTCCTAAATACATATAATCATGAGATCTCATTCATATTGAAATAAGGAAACTTGGAAAACCGATATGTTGTATTAGTATGCATTCATTAATATGTTAAAGATGGGCCGAGAAAAGAGCAATTTATACGGAAAAAATGTTCGAATAGGAGTCGATGATATGAATATGACAATAATTTGAATTACATTATTGAATTCAAAGCATAGTGAACGTTTTTCAAAGGTTTGCAGGGACTTTTATATTAGTCCTTTACGCTCTACCCTCTAAACAGTTCCTAGTTAAATAGCAAATCCATTGAAAGTAAGTCGATAGTAATTATGTATAATCTTTATTGTATATACCAAATAAGTAAGTATTCTAATCAAGATTACATTTGCACATTAAAAAACACAAAAAAATATTTTCCTTTTATGTAAATAGCCTGCGGTTTTATGCTCGTATTTTGCATTGATTTGGTACGTAACGGGATAGTGGAAATCCTTTGAGTCATTTATTAAAGTTGAATAAATATACACTACAATAAAACTTAGCTTTAGAAATCCACCAAGCTTTTAAACTAAGCCTACCATTACATCAACTTCGCTTATCACTGACGGCATCGATGCATATTCTGGCGTGACAATTCACCTTATCAATGTTGTGGAGTGTTTTATTAATTCCATGATTCAAATAGGTCAACGTAACAAAAGGTTTTAGTAAGTTTATAATATGGACAAGATATTATTTATTTATTTCAAATTTATAGCACAAAATACAATACGTACAATATAAAAGGCCAACATAATGCTAGGAGCATTGTCTAACAGTTAACCTTTGGGCTATGTAGAAAACAGTTTGTTTGTACTTAGTAAGTTGACCATGTACAATGTACATTTTCGGAACCACCTTTCGGCCTCTGGTGTGGTTCCTTATTAATATTTCTTAATTTTTTTCAGGTTTATGGATGATTGTTGGGTATTACATAGGTACTTGAATAATTCAACGGTATATCTGAAAAAAATAAGGCCGGGATCAACATTCAAAAAGTTTGTATACAAAAAAGTAAAATAAGATCCGGTTTGCAAGAAGTTTTAATTGCGTTCAGTTTTATTGTTCTTTTCTTCAGTCGGCAATTTAAATCAGGGTAGAACGAGCAATGAAACAGTATTCTAACTTATAATATTTGTAAAGCGAATGTACGTTCCCTCTTTACGCTTTACCTACTTACTAGAAATTTCGCATACACTTAATGAGTACCGAGAACAAAGACCATCAAAACCGATAAATCGAACACAAGATATCGCCCCTTTCTTAATGACTAGAAATTTTGAATACATATAGTGAAGTAACGAAGACATAGAGTACCACATACGTATTAGCACCCTATTTATTGATAATAAAGAAACGTCATCCAACTGAAGGCCATGCTAATTAGTGAAACAAAAAACTCAAAAGGCAACTTCAACGAGACTCGTATCCGAATCGTATACTAATGAGATACGTAATACTGTTTCGCTACGTAGCGAAGTTTGCAGTTCACAGTGAGACATTGTTTTGCCCGAAGACGAGGGTGAATACTAGTTAGAGAACCGAGTGGATCGTGTGCTCAAGCACCGTTGTTACAATTTAATTCGCTTTCGAGTTTGGTTATACCTCACTGTGTTTCGTGAGGTATCAGAACTATATCTAATAAGACTTTACATTTTGTAATAAATTTACTATCGAAATCACACACAGCTTTAATACATAATGGCAAAGTATGGGAGTTTTTATGAACCCTAATAGGGATTTTAAAAACTACTTTCAAACGACGTAATTCAGGCTCTGCCTTCTACAAGCTCCAGTCTCCTCCAATCTGAGATGACTCGAGCTTTTTTTATATACAATTAAGTAGACAAATAGGCGTACAGCACACCTGATGGTAAGTGGTTACCGTAGCCTATGAACGCCTGCAACACCAAAGTTGTCACGACCGCGTTGCCGACCCTAAACGAATTTTTTTACGCCCTTTTTGAAGGCTCCCATGTTATAGTCACTAGGGAAAACCATGACAGGGAGTTCATTCCATAATCGCAGTGTACCTACCTACATGTATTCTTACAAATACCTTGAAATTTTAATATTGTTGGAGAAAATATATTTTTTTCTTAATCCTTTTTTACTGCACTTATTTGAAAAATTCTTCTTTTTTACAAAATTATATTGTTGCGAGTTAATAATATAATTATAAAGTGCGTTTTCTTTTGTTTCAGATTTTAATTTATCAAGTTCAGCGTCGTCTCTGAAAGTGAAGTGTTAAAGTTTTGTTCTTTAATTCATCAACACCAAAATAGGTAAGTAGTCAATTTAATTTAAAGAGATTGAAAGTACCTACAAATTTATATAATTACTGGTATCTAATCACCATTGTTGAAATAAAAGAATCGCTACCTAACTATATTATAAATACATTATATCGCTCTATTTTAAACCAGTCAGAGAGTCCGAATTGTTAAATGTTACATACATACATACAATCATCACGCCTGTTTCCCGTAGGGGCAGGCAGTGACTACGTATTTCTATTGGCTACGATCCTTACAGACTTCCCTCGCTTCCTCTATGTTCATCACTCTTGTCATACTCGCTCGTCTATTACGGGTACTTACCTACTCCTGACATCTCCCTTTTTTAATATGTCTGCGATTTGGTCGCAGTATGTTCTCCGAGGCAGGCCTGCTGTTAAATATTAAGATTACAATACAATCCTTATCGAAAGCTACTACTAGCAAGGATTAAAATATTATCTTAGTCTACATTTCTTACAGACGAAAATCACAGGTGGATAAATAACCTTAACCCTCATTAAATATCTGATCGTAGCTAAAGTCTAGTCCGATTCTGCTTTATTAACTTTTAGACTAACGCACTGCATATTTAAAACATAAAATTACAGGATCAAGTGTGTAGGTAGATATATATCTAATCAGCAGTGGCTATAATTTGAATTGGTAGAAGTATTGCCGAAGTAATATGAAATGAAATCGTTTATTTTCAATGTAGGATATAAATATCACTTATTGACGTCAATTTACTTATATTAAGTTTACCACCACTTCCAAAGCGCAAGTGGAGAAGAAGCGGCGCCACAAACTCTATATATACTAATAAAGACTGTACGGGCAAACCCGACATGCAAACATATATCTATACAATTTGCTTACTAAGCGCCTGCGTGCGCGCTACAGTCACATACTTAACAATTTACATAATTTTAGTGCAATATATGACTTCTACCTAATAACATCGTTTCTCTTGTGTTCCCACATACAACATCTACAGTGATATCCTTACACAACAAGGATATACCCTTACATAGTTTTTTGGTCCTTCGACTACTACAGGACCTCATACGTTTGTACCTCAATCGGGTGAGGTTTAGAATCAGACATTTGGATACAGTGCCAGTGGTGGAGTGATTAGTGGACAATACAGCTCACATCTTCAGTTCTGCCACGTGGAGGGTGACTGGACACACAGTCAAGTCACGTTTACATGAACATCTTTGCTTTGCTTGACTAACACATAGTCAGCCAGAGCCAACTACATCCGCGGTGACCTACATACATCGTCGTCGCAACGTGTACACAAGTAAGATCTTTCTGATTTTATTTACAACACTACATCATCTCTACAATGGAGGCTATCATCGCTAGGCAAAGGGAGATTGTAGAAAATATTAATAAACTATCAACCAACTTTCACAAAGACTCTGCGAGTAGGAAAACTGCCGACTATATCGATAAAAGGTTTGAGGCGTTAGATAACTTGTGGGGTGAGTTTAGCGATAATCATACGAAATTATTAACCGTCGAAATAAAGTCTCATGATTATTTTACACAAAACATTTATGATTCCGTAAAACTTCGGTATGAATCGTTCCGACATCTGTTAACTTCCTTTAACTTGACTACTTCTACAGAAGAAAAGGGGTCTTCGTCAAAAGCAGATGATTTAAAAAGACAACAATATACAAACTTTAGGGCGTTCTTAAGGGTTGTACGAGGCATCGACATTACTAAGTTAACGGATAAGTCGCAATTGGAAGACAAACTCCAGGTACTTAAGGATTGCTGGAAGGAGATAAGAACTCTTCATTTACAGATTGATAACCTCTTAATGGGATCGGATGATCAGTATGAAAATGACTACACCGAGTACGAAACCACTTATGAGGATACGAAAACATCTCTACACCGGAAACTCAACTCGTCAACTTGTGAACAACTCTCTACGCCAAAAATCGAACTGCCGATTTTTTCAGGTAATTATACATCTTGGCCTACGTTTATGGATCTGTATATCGGAACAATACATAACAACAAAGGTTTAACCAAGGCGCATAAGATGCGGATTCTCAAAGGGAAATTGAGAGGTGATGAGGAGCGGCTGGTTAAACATCTCAACGTTACAGATGAAAACTACGACACCTGCTGGGAGTTACTGTGTCACAGGTACTACAACGTTCAGACTATATTCAATAAACAGTTTTCTATGTTCGTAGACCAACCTAAGATGACAAAACAAAGTGCTTACGAATTAGGGAAACTTTATGACGTCAGTATGGAGACTATTCATGCTATACAAAATATGGACATCGACACAACCACATGGGATCCTGTTTTGGTGTACCACGTAATCCAAAAGTTGGATCCAGAAACCTACAAGGGATATCAGCGGGCAAGGAAATCTCCTCGAGAACTTCCCTCGTTTGAGGAGCTCATGGACTTCATCAACGTAACATTTACAGCCTTGGAACCTCTACAGGAGAAGAAAAATCATAGTAACACATCTCCTCAACTTCAATCCCAAAAACAGATTAATACTAAAGATAATTTTAACAAACAACGTAATTATCAAAATAACTTAAAATCTAAATCATTTGCAACAATTCACGCGTCTAGCAATGAACGGAAATGCCCCGTCTGCAAAAACAAACATATTTTATTATATTGCAAACAATTTCAAAACATGGATGAATCGAAGAAATTAGATACGATCAATGAACTTAACATATGTCGCAATTGTATGTACGTACATAGCGACAACATATGTAATTCAACAAAAAGATGCAAAACATGTAACGCTTCTCATCATACATATTTGCATACTTTATTTCATGATACAGATTCTTCAACAGAATCATCTCGTCGTCAACTGAACTCTCACCACGTCGTAAAGAATACCGAGGGGTGATGTTAGCCACCGCCATTATAGAGGTAAAAGCTGCTAACGGCGTTTACATTAAGTTGAGGACTTTGATTGATATTGGATCACAATGCAGCATCATCTCAGAAAACGCCATACAAAAATTAGGTTTGAAGAGATGCAATCACGGAGAAAGTGTCCTCGGAGTGGGACTTCACACTAACAAAAGCAAAGGGGTGGTTCAATTAGTTTGCAAATCGATCTACGACGATTATACATTTACTAGAGAAGCACATGTAATGACAAAGGTATTGCGTCGTCTACCAAACAACACATTTGACAAGTCATCCTGGACACATATACAGGGTGTTCAATTAGCCGACCCAGACTTTAATATTTCACGCGATGTTGACATGTTACTCGATGCAGGAGTTTACGCAAACATTTTACAAAAAGGGTGTATAAGAGGACCGCCGCACTTGCCGATTGCTCAACAGACGAGAATCGGTTGGATTTTGTTCGGTGACCAAGAGCAACAACGACAACAAACATACAACTGTTTTGCTGTCCTTAACAACCTAGATGAAATTTCACATTTCTGGGAAATGGAAGGCATAATAAACAACACTAAAACAACAATGACATCAGATGACGAATACTGCGAGCATTTGTACGAAAAAACTACGAAGCGATTGACAGACGGACGATATCAAGTTAGAATTCCCATGAAAAAGGATGTTAAGGCTCAGCTAGGAGAGTCAAGGCCACAAGCAATCGCCCAATTTTTACAGCTCGAACGAAGAATGTCAAGAGACCATGTACTAAAAGAAAACTACAAGAAGTTCATACACGAATATATTCAACTTCATCACATGAAGATAAGCTTCAAATCCAACACGACAAGCTGTTTTCTGCCTCATCACGGCGTCGTCAGGCCAGAGTCACTTACCTCGCCTCTACGTGTGGTCTTTAACGCGTCATCCAGAACAAGCTCTGGCAACAGCCTGAACGAGCTGATGCTGCGTGGACCAAATCTTCAACAGGATCTACAATTTTTACTTCTAAAATGGAGAACATACAAGTACGTCTACACAGCTGATATAGAGAAGTTTTTCAGACAAATATTAGTGAATGAAGAAGATCAGCATCTTCAGAAGATAGTTTGGAGAGATGCCAAAACAGACAAACTACAAACTTATCAATTGTGCACAGTAACGTACGGTACAAAATCCGCGCCTTATCTTTGTATGAAAACCATAAAACAATTAGTAAAGGACGACGGTCACAAATATCCCTTAGCTTGTGAAACTCTAAACAATCAACTGTATGTGGACGATTTACTGAGCGGTCACAATGATTTTACAACAGCGAAGTCAATGCAGTTACAATTGATAAACATCTTACAGGGGGGAGGTTTCAATTTACGGAAGTGGACCAGTAACAACTCGGAACTACTCGAAGCCTTACCAAAAGAAAAAATTTCGGATAAAATGTTCGATTTTAAACATTCACAATCTAACAAAACATTAGGTATTCGCTGGAATCCGCGAACGGATAATTTTACGTTCCAACGAAATAACAAAACAGACAGTTTTACCCAAAATGACACCAAGAGGTCAATGCTATCTAAATTATCAACCCTCTACGATCCTTTGGGATGGCTTTCTCCTGTTTCTTTGAAGGCGAAAATACTATTCCAAAGAGTCTGGTCTACAGGAATTGGATGGGACGACGCTCTCCCATCTGACGTACAGAAAGAATGGAGTATCCTAACCAAGGATATGACGCACTTAAGTAACATAGAAATTCCGCGATGGATCGGGGATACAGGCAAACAATTTGAATTACATGGCTTCTGCGACGCTAGCGAAAAATCTTTTGGATGTGTGGTCTACTGCAGAACAGAACTAGATTGTGGAGAAACTACTATCCGATTGGTTTGTGCAAAAACAAAACTCGCGCCGCTAAATAAGGAAGTGACAATTCCTCGCTTAGAATTATGCGGAGCTCAACTGCTTTCTCGGCTGATGAAAAAAGTTAGGGACGCAATGGGAACAACCAATTTGAAAATGTTCGGCTGGACAGATTCCATGGTAGTGTTAGGATGGTTAAAAGGTGACATTTCGCGATGGAAAACGTTCGTAGCAAACCGAATACAAGATATAACAAACAACATGCCGCCTGACTACTGGAGACACGTTTCGTCTAAAGACAACCCCGCCGATCTTGCTAGCCGTGGACTTTTACCCTCACAGCTAGTCAACAATCAACTGTGGTTTGAAGGTCCTAAGTGGTTGAAAAGCGGGACTAAAGACGATTGCCCTACAATCGAAATTCCAACACTTGAGGTGAAAACAACACCTACGCTACAAACTTGTACATTACAAGTACCTAACCCTACATTAATTGAAGAATTGTTACATAACTTCAGTTCATTAACACTTGTCATACGAGTAATAGGATGGCTATTACGCTTCGTTTCAAATTCTCGTGTTAAAACAAATAGAGTACTACATACATACCTAACATCGTGTGAAATTAATAAAGCTCGCTCTTTGATAATTAGAGACATACAGTGTACAGTATTTTCGAGTGAGATATCACTTATTAAATCTTTAGGTAAGGTGAATACAAAAAGCAAACTTCTTCCACTTCATCCAATCATTACCTCGGAAGGGATCTTGAGAGTTGGCGGTAGGCTAAAGTACTCCGACCTTCAAGATTCTGCTAAACATCCCATAATATTACCTAAAATCACAGACTTACCGAATTGCTAATATCTAGAGCTCACGAGAACACCTTACATGGAGGTGCACGGCTGACGCTGGCTTACTTACGTAATCAGTATTGGTAAATCGGAGGTAACGCAACTGTCAAGAAACAAATACGACGTTGCGTCAAGTGCAGACGTTTCAGCTCTTACAATAACAATCAACTTATGGCCGACTTACCCACTGTTAGAGTAACTCCTTCTGCTGCGTTCACCCACTGCGGTGTTGACTTTACAGGAATGGTAGAAGTAAAAGCTAACAAAGGAAGAGGCATTAAAACAACGAAAGGTTACATTGCCGTATTCGTCTGCTTTTCCACAAAAGCTATACATTTGGAGCTCGTGTCTGACCTCAGTACCGACACTTTCATCGCAGCCTTTAAACGTATGTGTGCTCGTCGTGGCACTCCTAGGCATATGTATAGTGACAACGGTACTAACTTTGTCGGTACTGCTAGAAAACTCAACAAGGAGTACAAGGAAGCTCTCAGACAATATATCAACACTGAGTTTATGAATCACATAGCTGACTCAGGAATACAATGGCACTTCAACTGTCCTTACTGGCCTTCAGCAGCTGGTTTATGGGAGTCTTCTGTCCGCAGCATGAAACACCATCTCAAACGTGTGCTCGGGGAACAAAAACTTACTTTCGAGGAGTTTTCCACACTCTTAGCAGAGATAGAAGCTTGCCTCAACTCGCGCCCGCTGATGGTACTCGATGAAAACAGCGACAATCTGGACTACTTAACTCCTGGACATTTCTTGATCAACCGTCCAATTTTGTCACCTCCGACGGGCATAGACATTCCAGACCTACGATCAAGATGGCAGTTGACAGAAAAGCTACACCGGGACTTCTGGAAAATGTGGTCCTCTGAATACCTACAGACTTTACAGGGACGTAACAAGTGGCATACAGCTAAAAATAACATTAAAATGGATGACATTGTACTCATTAAGGAGGACAATGCCCCACCAGCCAAATGGCTATTAGGTAGGGTAACAGCTCTTCATCCTGGTAAGGATGGACTCGTACGTGTCGTAACACTGAAAACAAAAAATGGCAGTACTAAGCGACCCATCGTCAAACTTTGCCCTTTACCTGTGAAGGATGAAGATCCGAAAATACCTCTAGGATCCAGCCCTTCTCCTACCAACAACTCAGCAAACACCAACAATGGTCAAGCTACTGAACACAGTAAAAGAACAAGGAAAACAAGATCTGTTAATTGGGTTCAACGACTTAATTCTGCAATTTCCGTATTGTTTCTATTATTTACATTTTTTATAACTCCGTCGACACAGCATTTCTACAATGTCACGTCACTGGAACCAACAAAACTAGTTTATTTTGATAAAATTGCTGATCTTCAAATTATACAAGACGAATGGAAGATGATTGTGTATTACAACATGACTACATACCGCAGTAATTTATACAATATTGAAGATTATGTTAAACACCTCAGCGGTCAATGTAAATCTCAAACAGCGTTTTTGACGTTGGCCAATCAACTAGAACATGAAATCAACGAACTCAAATACAACGACGCTTTGCTAATCTCATCACAAGGCAGCCGTCGGAAGAGAGGACTAATTAACGCGGTCGGCTACGTAGCCAACTCATTATTTGGTGTACTTGACGAGAGATTTGCTGAAAAATATACTGAAGACATCAAACAAATCCAAGACAACGAAAAACATATTCAAAATTTATATAAACAACAGACATCAATTGCTGAAGGGGAATATAATTTACTAAAACGAAATGAACTAGCTATGAATAAACAATTCAAACTTATAAATTATCACATAAAAGAATTATACACCAAGACCAACAAAATGCAAGCGGATTACGAAAATACATTATATATTACATCAAGTGCCCTGGCAGCAAACATCATCATATCGAATTTACATCGTATTCAACAGTCACTACTTGACGTCATAACTGATCTGCGAAGCGAACACATCGACTTACATTTGCTTAGACCCACACAGCTCCAAACACAACTGAACATCATCGCTGGCCAACTACCCAACGACTTGGCTTTACCTATCAATAGTCAGAACATTAGAGACATTTATAAACTGCTTCGTGTACATACCAGAGTTACAGAAGAATTTATGATTTTTGAAGTAAAAATTCCTCTTGTAAACAAAGATTTGTATGAATTACATCGCGTCATACCGATCCCACAGAAACAACAAAATGGACGCAGCATATCTATTGTTCCAAGTGCATCATATATGGCTATCAATCTCCGAAAAGATTTGTTTATTCCATTCCAGGCAGATCAACTGCAAACATGCATTCAAACGGATGCAACACACATTTTATGCCCTCTTTATCAACCCATACATAACATTAAAGACGCCAAATCCAATTGTGAAGCTCAATTAATAAATAATAACAAGATAACAGAATGTAAAACAATAAATGATAATTGTAGCGACAAATGGATCAAGTTGCATCCCGGCGGTGGCAGCTCGTGGCTCTTCTCGTGTTGCGAGGAACGCGCAGTCCGCATTTTCTGCTCAGGTGGTATGACGTCGAAGTCATTGTCCAGAACAGGCCTTATCACACTAGGTCAAGGTTGTTCATTGAAAGGGGATACTTTTACCATACATTCACATTATGATTTTAAAACTCGCATAGATACAGATGAGATTAGTATCACCATCCCACAAGTTTCTGACATAAACAACTTTGTCAGTAATTCGACATTTAATCTAACAACGCCAGAAATACACTCGCAGATGTTAAAGGACCTAAAACAAAAAATTGATGACGTTAAAATGCAGCAGGACACAGCTACTACAAGCCTTTCTCTCCATGATGTTCATCAATATTCTGCTATTTACACTATGCTGTCCATTGGTGTAACCGTGTTTATCATATGGAGCATCTACAAAATAAGAAGATCTAGTGGCAACAACAACATCAGCTGGCGGGCGGACAGCCCGCCACCAGTACAGCTGGCCCTAACGCCGGTGCATGGCGCGCCGCCGCCGCAGAGCTGCAGTGCGAGGTGTGAGATAAGTGCTAGTGCTGTGCATAGTCATTCTTTGCCAAATCTCGATAAAGGTGTAGAGTCAGTGCGCGTGTGTCTCGATAGTGTTCCGAAAATAGATAAGGCTACGTCGCCCATAACATTCTAGTTGGACACTTATCCTATCTTGAACATGTTTCTGTCAACTCTATATTCTTATTATTTTACTTAATACATATTTCAATCTCTTAATTGTTTACAATATTTTGACTTAACGATTAATTTTACTTTGTTTTAATACTATAATCCTTTTAATTTTCTTTCTTTTAAGTCGCCAGTATGTACGGGCAAACCCGACATGCAAACATATATCTATACAATTTGCTTACTAAGCGCCTGCGTGCGCGCTACAGTCACATACTTAACAATTTACATAATTTTAGTGCAATATACGACTTCTACCTAATAACATCGTTTCTCTTGTGTTCCCACATACAACATCTACAGTGATATCCTTACACAACAAGGATATACCCTTACAAAGACTTAATATTAATATTAATAATAATAAAAAAATGTCAAATGTAAAAACAGAATATATAATAATATGTCAATTCGTTGAGGACTCTGCACAAAGCTTAAGTTCAACATTCCTGTCATTAAGAAAATCACCAGTACTATATTATGCCTTTTTACAAATTTTTACAATACTCGTCAACGTCGTAATAGGGCTGATAAATAATGAATGTTTAATCACCAAACTGACTGTTCAGTACCGATTATAAACTCCGTATCAAAACGCGTTATCAGATAAAACACGCCAACCTATAGGTAGATCTTAAACCATTCATTACGGTGCCGGGGCAACGGTAGCATAAACAAAAGTCTATTGTAGTATTATAATCGGTACGGAAGAAGATGAAACGACAGATATCTGTTTAGCTGTGGCCTAGTTCGCTTCCCTGGGTTCACTGGAGATAGTATTGTGATTCGTGACGCATTTTGACGCACATCTAGGTTTGTATTGGAATAAGAGGTATGATGCCAAAAAATAGTTATGGTAGTTTCTCAGAAATGAGGGTTACAGATCTCAGACCGGTAGGTGCTCCATTGTAATATTCAGGACCCTCGAATCTAGAAACCTAATCAAAGCGTACCCTAAATTCTGATGTGGAAGTAGAGGATTCAGCAGGGAAACAAGTTTGGATGAATATTACAGCTAACATTAAGGTAGGTAAAATCTGTCAACACAAAAAATCGAGCGTAAACAAAACAGATCTGAACAGAATCGACTAGAAACCAAAGCGATAAAGTCAGATAAATAAAGCAAATTTCATCCCAAAAATGTTCTGGAGGAAAGCTTCTGTTGAAAGCTACTATTTTTAACATACATAATTTCATATACCTGACGCAGGGTTTCACAGACTAAATATTTCTGCTTGATATGATCTATGTAAACCTCCCTTTCGCTTTTCGCACATTTTACATATTTAAACAACTGAAATGACTGCGACCATAATACAGTGATACTTGAAATAAGGACATATTATGAGTAATTTTCAAGTCTTAAAATAGGTGAGAGAAACGCCATTACTCATAAAACCAAACGTTTGTTATGCCCATTTTAACTGAAATATGTTCTGTCTCGTTCCTTCTCATTTTTTTTTTTATAAATGTTTGTTAATTTTTATAAATAGGCGATAGAGTAGACCCTACTGTAAGATATATATCTCCCCACCCACGTCGATCCTGTGTGGCAAACAATCAATGAATTTCACCGGATTTGTTTGTGTTTCGTCAAAAAGCACTCAACATATCAAATATTTTATGCTGTTTTGACATGTTGTCAGTTCACACAAACAAATTCATATTACAGTGTTTAATTTAGGTATAATTGTAATTTTAAGGGTGAAATAGATATCCTAAAAGTTGTGTAATAAGTTAGATTTTAATGGCACTTTTTGTATTGTTTTATTTTCCTTTGCATACTAATAAGGTTGATTGGGTGGACACACTGTTACTAAACCTAACATCTGTACCACTTTCTTTGCAAATAAACAGTTTCTTTTTTCATGTTTGCCTGAACGATTTTGATCATAATGTCAAATAAAAATAGTTCAACTTACGATTATGACGAATAAAATAAAATTCATTCGACTCAAAAATTTTGCGTGAGTTATATTTTAAGAAAATAGCACTCCAAGTCTCACCCTTTCTAAATCACTAGTTGTTCGCCGCAAACATAGACCTTGCGATTATTTTACTATATTTAATATAGACAGGATCCAAATAACATACGGCCTACCAGCTAAAAGGACAAAGTATTAGCATTACCGACCCTTAAACAATTGTGTAGGCAACTATGCATATGGCCCGACTAATGGTGAAAAATTCATAGTAGTCTATAGACAGCCTGGATGGTCACATGCGCATTGCGGACCTTTAAACAATGTAGCAGGCAAACAGGCATACGGCCAGTCTAATGTAAACGTAGATATCTCTATAGACGTCTTTAAATAATCGATCGAATAAATAAAAGATCGACTTTAAATGAATAAAAAAAGTTTTCTTGTTTTTTGAATAAACAAATTATTATTTGTTTATTTGGACGATATAATCATCCAGGTATTTTCTCAGTTATTTTTAATTTGTAACTAAACTACTGAACCGATTGTATAAAAATTTTCAGGAGAATAAACTAAAAGAGTACGTTTTCAAACATAAAAACAACTTTCAAAATCGGCATTAAAACGACAGTGTTATCAGGTAATAAATTTGAAATAAACAACAAAACCTCCTATTTTAGAAATTCGGTTTAAAATAATTAAAACATTTTTTTACCAGATGTATTTTTACGTTTCCTACATACTTTCTAAATATCAGCAAAATCCGACCAACGGCTTTGGAATTATTTAGAAATATTTGTTTTTACCTTTATGCAAAAATCTCAAAAATTACAGAACCGATTTTGATGCCAAACGAACTTAAAAATTCTATGCGTGTCTCCTATACACCTTCTAAATTTCTTCAAAATCAGACTATCGGCTCGAGAGTTCGCGGAACAAACATAATTTGGATACAAACATACATACATACATGCAAACAATGTTTTTTCGCCCTAACGTGATTTGTAGTCAAAAATTCGAACACAAACAACAATCGAATATTTCCTATCCTTATTACCAAACAATTTAACTCCAATGGCTTGGATACTACGCTCTTCCAATCCATTTTCATACTCCTATCTTATTTGTTTTCTACCCATATTGATAGCCTTGAACAGAGCATAACTTATTAGTACCATAAATTCTCTCTAACATTTCGAGTGCTAACCAAATACATTGTATTTTTTATCTAATAAAGATGTTCGGTATCAAAGTAATCCAAGTATCAAGGCCTGTCCATAAATCGCGAATGTTATTATGGCAACAATCCAGAAACCTAATCGTAGCTGAAATAATGTTATTTTTCTTTTTCTATGCTTTGTATTTCGATTTTTTTACATGATGACTTTCAGATAGGAATAAGTTAACTCTTGTGGAAAAACAGAGATATTATAAGTTTATTTTTATTGAT
Organism: Euzophera pinguis; assembly: GCA_947363495.1. NCBI lineage: Eukaryota > Metazoa > Arthropoda > Insecta > Lepidoptera > Pyralidae > Euzophera > Euzophera pinguis. The sequence continues at coordinate 5,594,393 of OX376162.1, forward strand.
GCTATCTCACTACTATCAGTAACTGGGATAACACACAAAGCGAGCTTTTTTATTAAACTTACAAGTATTTAGTTTTGCTATTCCAAAATGATGAACTTCATACGCTTTTAAGTCACTTCAATCAGTGCGATTTGACGTATATTTTTATCAACATTAGTAAGCAGAATAACAGTATTAAATGTACATGTTTCCATGAAATTTATGAGGATAATACGGCAATCTGTGCACATGTTTAAATGTTCATGCGACAAAGCTCAGCGGAGCATGCTACGACACGTGTCGGCGTATGTTACGCTGTCTATAGACCAAATGTAGATGTCCAACATATGCGTTGATTTATTATTTATTGTAAAGTTAGCTGTGAAAATAATATTTTATTCGATTATCTAGGGTGCCTGTAAGAGATTGCTATTGCACATCATTATGTCTACATGTATGTCTCTCAAAATTGTATTTTCCTGGTACAATAAAGTGTTTATTAATATCATCTTGCGAAATTTGTTTACGCCATGTATAACATGAGTGCTTGTATTTTTTCTGATACCATTAAGTTGGTTGATAAGTTCTGTTAAAGATAATATCACCTAATCATAGTGATATTATCACCCGAGCGTTGTCTACTTGTGGGCTAAGATTTGCCACAGTGTGCCGTAATTCCGTTGACTCTTTCACCTTTATAAATACTTCCATATTTAATATTATAAATGCGAAAGTTTGTCTGCCTGTCTGTTACGCTTTCAGGACCAAACCGCTATACGGATTTTGATGCAATTTGGTATGAATATAGTTGAAGACTCGGTGTTAAACATAGGTTACATTTTGATGAAGGCGGAGCTGCGGGAAACAGCTAGTTTTAAATAATCTCACTCACAGTACACACTTTTGTGGTAGAAATTAACTGGAGTCAGATACCCAAGCAGACTATAACTTAATAGAACTGGCGAAACTGATGTCTAAAAGTTAACACTACATCATAACCTAAAGCTTTTTCCCTAATACAATACATTACAGTAGAGTCTTGCTTACAGAAGAAGTAGCAAGAATCGGTCTTTATTGTTACGTACAGTTTAACTCTTTGTATTTCCTCTAATTTACAGTATATTTTCTTCAGTACACAAAATTCCATGAACCTTGGCCATCAGTTTTCTGCAATATTTTTACTGCGGCACGATTCACGAGTCGTGCATACGCGAACTGCTATGTCCGATTTAATTTTAGGCCAATGATTCAGACGCAGGCGCACAGTTCGATTTTTCCAAACATAATTATCTGTACCTAATACTAATTGTTTAGTAAAAAAAACGAGAATATATAAGAAAATTACCTACGCTTTATGAATGTGGTGTTTTGAGAACATAATAATCAATAAAGGTTCGTATAATAATTACGTAAAATTAATTTTAGGGCCAGGTAACCAGGTACTCGTGGTTTTTTCACATGAAAACGTTGTGTAAATTTTACGGAAGTTTGTCTATCTATTACGCTTTCATAGCAAAACCGCTGAAGGAATTTTGATGAAATTTATTAAATTAAACTATTTTAATACGGTTTTTATCGCGTTTATTACTTATTTATTTACACCTGACGTTTCAAACACTTTACAGCGTTCATGGTCACAGGCAGACTAAGTTAACATTTGTCTTTGATGTCATAAGATTACAAACTACCGCCTGAAATTTTTATTTCGAACTATTCCGATTCACGCAGTATTGGCTCACAGTATCTAAGGGTCTTGCAGTCTGCTTCCGAGTATGCGATTTTATTAAGTTAATGACTGGGTCCCAAACTGGTGGTACCTGCCATCCATCCTCTCTATTGAAATTAGGATGTTTTTTAATTTCAATAGCTTCACGTAACATCCTTGGAATGAATCTGTTTTCCTTTGCAAGGACTTGAGGATTATCAAAACGCATATAGTGGTTGGGTTTGTCTAGAGTTTAATGAATAACAATCGCGAAAACATAAGAAATCATTGATGAAATTTGTTATGAAATAGGCTACTTTTTGACGCAGGCAGAGCTGCTGGAAGCAGCTACTTAGTTTGAAATAAATAGCGATATCGTAGAGAAGAAAAAGCAGGAATGCAGTATTAACCCTATACTTCGAAACAACCAGCATTATATACAACAGGCCGCAACCACATATTGAAAACGGAGCGCATTCAAATAATTTATTCGAAAAACTTTTACTAGAACATAAATTGGTACCAAATGAAACCAGCATCGTAAATGCGTTTTAACGTTCCCTTGTTCTCCGACTTCAATTAGTTTCCGAAGTTATTTTAAAACAACAGCAATTACAGTGACATTAAGGGTAGTGCACACTGAAAACGACGCAAAAAGCCTTTCATTGTATATCCCGGCCTCGGAGACCTTTTTCCGTTCTCGATCGTTTTACAACTTTTTTTGTGGTGGACAACAGCCAGGATTACGAATGGGTGGAGTTATTGTGTGCACTTGGTTTTAGGAATGGTAATGTTTAAAAAAGCAATGATTCATGTTACGTATTTGACTTTTGCGCTTAGGTTTTACCCTTTTTCAAGGCTTGCGAATCGTTGACATAGCTGACATGATGTGTCAGCCAATACAAGTTAAACAAGTCAAAAAATTTTAGCAATGAAATGCCGCCTGTCTGCATTTCTTGAAAGATTCAAAAAGAAAATGCTTGAATCCATATCCATCCATGCTATTCATATCCATTCATACTTCATCTCATACAAAATTATAAATGCGACAGTCTGTCGATCTGTTAGATTTCACTGCCAAACTGTTAAACCGATTTTGAAGAAATTTAATAAAGTTATAGAAGACCCGGGGTTCAAACTTTTTTTGAAGCAGGCGTGGCCGCGGGATTCAACCAATATATATCTTAAATCTAAATTCTGTTTTCTCAGCTCTAACCATTCTCCATCTTGATCTCTCCGGTCTTCCAACAGCCTGGTTTTGGCCACCCCTCTTCACCGCTCGGTCTTCATGGAAAAATTATTTTTACTCCAGGCCACAAAGTTATGGAATGCTCTCCCTGAGACAATCAGGAGAGCCCCCAGCCGTTCTGCCTTTAAGCGCGTAGTTCATAAACTGTTTCTGCAGCAAGTCGCGGAGTCATAGTCATCCAATTTATATCCTATGTATTGTATGTATATATTTTATATACTTATTTTATGTATTTATGTATAATATGTAATCTTATGTATTATTACTTTTCTTTTGTAAGTTAATTTTATCACATTTTATCTTTCTTGTGTGTTCGTGATTTCGTCTTTATCGCCAACTTTTCTTTCTCTGTTTGGTCCCATGGTTGACTGGTAGAGAATGCCATTTGGCATTAAGCCCACCATTTGTACAAATTTTTGTATTGTGCAATAAAGCTTAAATAAATAAATAAACAAAAGATTTTAATGACATAGATAGTTGTGTTATATGGACTTACTATAACCAAACTACAGATAAGACAGTCTTTTATATTTACTTACCCATTCAGACAAACGCTATTCGTAGGAAAATAAATACTTGTGTACAATGCAATTAAAAGCCGTAGAGCAAAAAAGATAACGGTACGATTGCAGAGGAAATATGATAACGTTGCTGGCGGTCGGTCGGTTCGGAAGTGGTAGATAGCATGCGACCTCCATCCACACCACACCTGGTTAATTGACCTGCATACTGTTCTGTTTACTGATATTGCACTACTGTGTAAATTCTAGCTTTAACGACGATTGGGTAACGATACCTATGTAAATAGAACAAAATAGTGGCTTGGCAGGGTTAAAAGTTGTTTCATGTTCCTATGAATGAATGAAACTATAAAAATATAAAATAACTTTTATACTAAAGCACTGCACTGCATATTTAAATCATGAACGTATTTTACGAGCTCAATCCTGTTTTTTTATGTTTTAAAATATATAATTAGAATTACCCTTTTGACCAATCATCTCCCATATTCTAATGAATATGTGGTAACCACCATGAATATTTCTTTAGCTGGTCGATTCGAAGCCCAGAGCGCACACTCCTGGTTTTTTTTCTCTCTCTCCTCACAAGCATGTAATGTACACCAACATATTACTTTTTATACAACTAAGTAGGCAAAAAGGCATAGGACCCACCTTATGGAAAGCGGTCAGCTCAGCCTATAAACACAGCAATACTAGATACCCTTTATCATTTTATACTTGAAGAAATTCAATGTTGGATACATAACATAAAGAACTTGGAGAATATTAGTTACCAACTATGGACCGTTTCTCTGACTGTGACACAAGTAAAATCAGTGAGTCGAGTGATATTGAGTGATTTTCATTCGTCATAACGATGAGTCAAACTATTTTATTCGACACATGAATCATTTTTTTTTTAAATAGGACTCCACTACGTCAGTTCAACTTGCACCTTAATCGAACATGGACATAGCCGTTGTTTACTGAGAAGCCAACCAGAGACAAGAGTAAACATGTTTGTCTCGCACAGGCAGATCCTCTAATTTGCCAGCTGTTTGTGTTATCCAACAATTTGATCTGTGTGACTGAATTGATGATTTATTGTATTCAAAAATCTAAATTCAAGACATGAAAAAACAACATAAAATAATTTATAAAGCAAATGTAAGCTAAAAAATTTGCGTTTCTTATACGCTAAATATCGAATAGGAGAGACAGGGACAAAAACTTGTTTAGCTAACATGTGGTTAACAAATTATTTTAAATGTGAGATTAACACCCATATTCTCAAACGTTTCCTCAAGCTCGACTAAACCTTACTCCAACTCATTGGTATGATTAGTCGCCACTAGCTTCCTTGACTTAAAGAGATTCCTCATTGGAGGTGAGTATGGAACTGTCAAATATAAGGTGGGTCTTGAGGCGGCCTCGAAAGTGGTTATTATAAATCAGTTTTTTGACACTTTTTGCCTACTTAACTAGGTACTTACTTTGTTAATTTTTTACTGTATTCTTTTTTATTTTCAATCTTTGTGCTTTGAATTGTTATTATAACCTGTGCCGTTCCTCATTGGAGTTTGCTCAAGCAACCAACTAAGAACGCCTCCTTAAGGCATCCTGCAATGAGTTTGGGTGAAGGATGTTCTTATGGTTATGTTTAAGGATAGGATAGAATGGGCCTTTTACAAATGCAAACAGATGTGCTTACTGTTTTACAGTTAAATATTTTGTTGTGAATAGAAGAAGATTTTATTAACTTTGTTAGTAAGAATATTGCTGTTTCAGTATAACAACATCAAGATTTACGATAATATTTCTTATACTCTTGTGTGTCATTTTAATTCCCAATTTTTAGTAAAGTTAAAATAAAAATCTTGAACTAAGATGTACTCGAATTAACTGAAGCATATAATTTTTCCCGCGGGTATCTCATGCAACTGGGTTACTGGGTTGTCGACAATGCTGTTGCTTACCCGTACTCAACAAAGCGTTAATATCAGATAGTTATTAAAAGGAATAAAATGTAGTTTTTTTTTCACTATTGGTAGATGATAAACAGCATTTTATAATGATTTCTTATGTTTTGCGTTTGTTATTTACAGCGTTCATGGTCGCAGGCAGACTAAGTTAACATTTGTCTTTGATGTGTGTTTCAAACGTCAGGTGTAAATAAATAAGTAATAAACGCGATAAAACCGTATTAAAATAGTTTAATTTAATGAACAGCATTTTATATTGACCAAACTGCCTATCCTGGCGTCCCAATTATTGAACCTGGGTTTTAACTAAAGGTGATTAAAATATTCAGAGAGACGAACGAATGGGGTATTGGTTGGATGGTTGCTATACATTTTCATATACAGTATAATAGCTAATCTTCGCGAGGTAATATACCGAAGACGTTGTGCGAAGTACTCGTAACTGCCAGCTTTCAGGTGAGAGAGTGCTGAAGTTTCACAAAAAAATTACATATTCCAGGCTCCAATAACCTTATGGTTTAAAGTACGCAAGGTGCAAAGATATAATTGGTACTTAGGCCAACCAGGTATACTTAACTGACAACAAAATACTTTTCAATTCCTTTCAAAGTGAAAAAACAAGATACGTTGACTTCTTCGTATGTATTTCCCTCCGCAATCCTGTCCATTAGCTCGGCTTTGTAAACTTTGTTATTGTAAGTTGTACTTATCTTGATTTGAGGTCGAACCCTCATGGGACGAGCTGACCTTCGGGGTCTTTGTGTCTTACTTAACTGATGACCCTTTTCTGTATAGTGTAGTTAAAAATACGTTTTCCTGTTTTCAAACATGCCATTATTAACATGTAATTTTCTGTTTGCATCTGAAACTTCAAAGATCTTGTCCGCGACCTCTTATTTATAAAAAAAAAAGTTTGTTAAGCTTATTTCATCGAATGTTTTGTTTCGTTCTTTTAAATCAAATATCGATAAGAGAGAAAGGAACTAAACATATTTTAGTTCAGTGGGCTTAACGAATGTTAGTTAATTTTGACGAAATGTGTTTAACTTTTCCGTGTATTGGATACTTAAGACATCAACTGCCACGCCCATTTTAAACCCATTTGACATCAACCCATGGCAATTTTATTATTTTGAGAGAGATAAACGAATATTTACTTATATCGTTATTTGTTCCTAAGTTGAATTCTATATTAGTTGATATCTATTTTATTCATAGATGAGAAGGATCTCTTCTTCTCTTCAGGTGTAAATACAACAATCAAGATTATACTAGCGCCTCGATCCCATAATTTCTATCAAAATTCATCCTGAAGATATTGATGAACGTCATATTAATGTATTTTGAAGAAAAAAAAGCTTGGATTCAAGAAAGAAAGGCAGTTTTCACTATAACGTACTTGGCTATTATGTTTTAAGATAAAACCTGCTAATCTTTTAATATTGTCTGAGTTGTGTCAAGTGAACATTTTGTGCATCAAAATACTGAAATGTAGTTCTATGAAATCCGATCTTGAGTGCCTGCCATAAGCTATATATAATATGATTGACGCTGTAACACGCTGTGCAGAGAATATTAATGCTGAAGAAAAGAAGTTCAGATTATTATTTCCCCAGATTGAATTATCAATCATCAAGCAAATCATTTTAAGTCTGTAATGACGTAACCACGGTATTCGAAACGACACAAAATCAATACAGTCGGCATTTGCAGTTAGATTGAAATCACGGAATACGAATCAATCATAGACGCAAGTGGAGAGAATGTTGTTATGGCTTCCTTCATGACGCCCTTTATATAGTTAAGTGGGTCGTTAAAGAAGTTGTTAGTATTACTTGTATTTACTTCAACCCGCGGTGATTTTATGTAACCAGGTCTTTGCTTAACTTTTAAACAACACGACGTTTTCTTTCTCCTTTATTTGCTTTCTCGTAAGCATTTTTTCATTCTACTAAGGGAATAAAAAAATGCGTATGGCATTCATCCTTCGCAGATCATACGTGGGGCGCACTATAAGTTTCCGGAATGAATATGAAAAAATACTATTAAAGGTACAAAATTAATTTATTGTTTTTCAAAATAATCTCCCTTGGCTTCTATGCATTTTTTCATTCGATGAAACCAGTTTTGAAAACTTTTGTGCCCCTCCTCTGTGGTGACCTCTGAAACGTGTTTTTCATACTCCTCGACAGCCTCTTCTGGTGATGAAAATCGTTGACCGCGTAATTGGTTCTTAATTTTTGGGAACAGAAAAAAGTCACAAGGTGCCAGGTCGGGACTGTATGCAGGATGACTCATGAGTTCTACATTTTTCGCCTTCAAAAAGTCGTTTGTCTGTCTGGCCGTGTGAGAACTAGCATTGTCGTGGTGCAGGATGATACGGCGTTTACGGTTATTTTTACGGAGTTCGTCAATAACTTCCGGCAAACAAATGGTCGTGTACCAGTCACTATTCACTGTACGACGATTCTCTAAAGCAACAGTAGCCACGTGTCCAGTTTTATTAAAAAAAGAAGCAATCATCCGCTTAGATGCACTTTTCACGCGCGCCACTTTGGTTGGTTTCGGCTCATCTTGAAAGACCCATACGCTCGATTGCTGCTTTGTTTTGGGATCGTAGCAATAAATCCATGTTTCGTCACCTGTTACTATGTCTCACACCAAATTTGACGCACCTTCGTTGAATCTGGTAAGCATGGCACTGCACCAAGTGACGCGGTCCGTTTTTTGAGCCTCGGTCAAGTTGTGTGGGATCCACCGCGAGCACAGCTTTCTCACACCCAAATGTTTGTGTAGGATTAATTGTATTTGACTCATGCCTATTTCTAAGGATGCGCGAATTTCATGGTAGGTCACATGCCTGTCTGTTTCAATCATACGGCGCACAGCATTGATGTTTTTGTTGGTCACAGCGGTGGACGGCCGACCATCGCGAGATTCGTCACTGAGATTGATACGACCACGCTTGAATTCTGCAAACCAGCTATAAACAGTTGTCTTGCATGGTGCTTTATTGCCAAAAGCTGTTTCAAGCCGAGCGATGCTCTGTTGAGCTGTCAAATTACACTTAAAATCGTAGAAAATCATACTACGAAAATTTTCCCGAGTTAAATCCATGTTGATGCAGACACACAATTTTTTAAATGGCGCCACTAGGTAAAAACAAAAGACAGTCAGATGAAACAAACTGCATTCTACAGCCAAAGAGTTCTATTTTCAAATGTTGCAATAAATTTTTAAATATTGTTTTTGTAAGTGGCCAGTTCCGGAAACTTACAGTGCGCCCTATGTACATCCACATCTCGATTTCTCAGCCATAGTCGGATATGCTATGATTATGATGACTAGCAATTATTCTATTCCCATAATCAGGCTATAATATTTTCAAGCACTTAATAAATTATTTTGCGTGCTTCCGCCACCAGTTAGTTCATGCAAACTATTGCCGGCCGGCACCCACCCACTACTATTAGTCATGTTGGGACTAATAGTAGTGGGTGGGTGCCGGCCGGCAATAGTTTGCATGAACTAACTGGTGGCGGAAGCACGCAAAATAATTTATTAAGTGCTTGTAACTTTAACTTCCGCAAAGTAACGCCTGAATCGGTTAAATATATAATATTTTCATCTTTTATTATTATAATTTCTAAGCGGCCCGCGTCCAGCTTTCCTAACTGTCTATCTATCTATACATATAACAAAACTGTAGCCGGGCCGAATTTGTACATTGAATATTTTTTGGAAATTCTTACCCCATCTTTACGCGTGACGCAATAATGTCACCAACCATAGTGCCCGGCGTACTCTGGACAACAGTCTGCGAGGACGGTAAGTCGGTAACGCAGACTAACCGATTCTTACACCACGACTCAATGGCAAGACTAATAACTGTCAGAGTCGACTCGCTAAGAAGATCAGGTGCTCCAAGTCTGCAATGTCTTAGTCAAACTGTCAATAACTAAACAAAGGATGCTTCCCATGGAAATCCAATCAATCTCCTGGACCTGGACCACAGAGGGGCACTAAACAAATGTTTGAGGTAGAATTTATTTTTTTGAGTTTGAAGAACTGAAGGCAGCTGTTAATCTCACATATTATACCTACCTACTTCTCAGTTCTCTCAGCACATCACACATACCGATAGAAATCCGATATTGGCATCGTATTGTTTTCTTATGTTTTCGCGATTGTTATTCATTAAATTAAACTATTTTAATACGGTTTTATCGCGTTTATTACTTATTTATTTACACCTGACGTTTCAAACACTTTACAGCGTTCATGGTCGCAGGCAGACTAAGTTAACATTTGTCTTTGATGTCATAAGATTACAAAACTACCGCCTGAAATTTTTATTGGGAACTATTCCGATTCACGCAGTATTGGCTCACAGTATCTAAGGGTCTTGCAGTCTGCTTCCGAGTTTGCGATTTTATTAAGTTAATGACTGGGTCCCAAGCTGGCGGTACCTGCCATCCATCCTCTCTATTGAAATTAGGATGTTTTTTAATTTCAATAGCTTCACGTAACATCCTTGGAATGAATCTGTTTTCCTTTGCAAGGACTTGAGGATTATCAAAACGCATATAGTGGTTGGGTTTGTCTAGAGCATGTTCACAGACTGCCGACTTGGTTGAGCGTCTATTTTTCATGTCAGCAATATGTTCTTTTATACGAGTATTAATGCTTCTCTTTGTTTGCCCAATGTATGATAAACCACAGTCACAGTCAATTTTATAAACTCCAGCATCTTGCAATGGGATATTGGATTTTACAGGTCTTAAAAATTGGTTTATTTTCTTATGCGGCTTGTAATAGGTCTTGATTGAAGCTCGCCTAAGTATGTTACCAATCTTGTCCGTGACTCCCTTTATGTATGGTAAGATGGCAGGAAAACGATCAACTGTGTGTGGCTTGGGTCGACTTCTGTGACATATGTGTGGGAGGCTGAGATTGTTGCTTCTTAAGACAGACTTGACTCGTTGAAGCTCCTCCTTAAGATGGTGGGTGTCACAGATGCCGTGTGCTCTCTGTAACAAAGATTTGCCTACGGTAGCTAACTGACATGGATGATGGTGAGATTTACCGTTGAGATATTTGTCTGTGTGGGTGGGCTTTCTGTACACAGTGTGACTGATACTATTGTCAAGATTTCTAGTTATTAAAACATCAAGAAAGGCTAATGAATTATTGATCTCAGGTTCCATAGTGAATTTAATTTTACTATTAATGGAATTTAAATGATCTAACAAAACAGAGACTTAAGTTTTGGGGAGTACAACAAAAGTATCATCTACGTACCGTTTGAACATCTTCGGCATAGCCAGGGTGCTTGAAAGAGCCTTCTCCTCAAGTTCTTCCATGAAAATGTCGGCAACAATGGGAGAGACTGGAGACCCCATAGCTACACCGTCAATTTGCATGTAGAATTTGTTTTCCCAGAAGAGATAGCCTGATGTTAAGCAATGCTCAAGTAACTCTGCATACTCTTGAGGTAGATGGTGGTCCTCAAGCCTTCTCTTGACAATATCAATACAGTCATGCAAAGGTAGGCTGGTAAATAATGACTGTACATCAAAACTGACCATTGTGTCTTCATCAGTTAATCGTAGATCTTTTATTAAGCTGATAAAGTGATAAGAGTCCTTGACATTAGTATCAGTATGACCACGAAGTTGTGTTAATATCTTCACCAGGTGTTGTGCTAGTTTATAAGTTGGCGAATCTATTTGGCTTACAATTGGTCTTAATGGGTGGTCTTTTTTGTGTATTTTTGGAAGGCCATATAATTTTGGTGGTTTCACACAGGAAGGCACGAGCGACGTGATGTCTAAGTTTAATGCCACCCACACAGACAAATATCTCAACGGTAAATCTCACCATCATCCATGTCAGTTAGCTACCGTAGGCAAATCTTTGTTACAGAGAGCACACGGCATCTGTGACACCCACCATCTTAAGGAGGAGCTTCAACGAGTCAAGTCTGTCTTAAGAAGCAACAATCTCAGCCTCCCACACATATGTCACAGAAGTCGACCCAAGCCACACACAGTTGATCGTTTTCCTGCCATCTTACCATACATAAAGGGAGTCACGGACAAGATTGGTAACATACTTAGGCGAGCTTCAATCAAGACCTATTACAAGCCGCATAAGAAAATAAACCAATTTTTAAGACCTGTAAAATCCAATATCCCATTGCAAGATGCTGGAGTTTATAAAATTGACTGTGACTGTGGTTTATCATACATTGGGCAAACAAAGAGAAGCATTAATACTCGTATAAAAGAACATATTGCTGACATGAAAAATAGACGCTCAACCAAGTCTGCAGTCTGTGAACATGCTCTAGACAAACCCAACCACTATATGCGTTTTGATAATCCTCAAGTCCTTGCAAAGGAAAACAGATTCATTCCAAGGATGTTACGTGAAGCTATTGAAATTAAAAAACATCCTAATTTCAATAGAGAGGATGGATGGCAGGTACCGCCAGCTTGGGACCCAGTCATTAACTTAATAAAATCGCAAACTCGGAAGCAGACTGCAAGACCCTTAGATACTGTGAGCCAATACTGCGTGAATCGGAATAGTTCCCAATAAAAATTTCAGGCGGTAGTTTTGTAATCTTATGACATCAAAGACAAATGTTAACTTAGTCTGCCTGCGACCATGAACGCTGTAAAGTGTTTGAAACGTCAGGTGTAAATAAATAAGTAATAAACGCGATAAAACCGTATTAAAATAGTTTAATTTAATTGGCATCGTATGTTTAACGCCCAGAATTTCAAAAATAATTTCTAACCAATTTCCTAAACAAATGTTCTGTGTTAAACGCGCGCGAAGCCACGAGTATAAGCTTGTGAAGGTATAAGTTATTCTAAGAATATAAACAAACAACACCGTCTGCTAGGTGACTGTTCAATTTACTTAACTATGCAAACCGATCAATGAAGTGGCACTAATTCGTTAGTACTTAATAGTGTGAAGTGACGATCGCTTCGTTTACCTCACTTGGCACGTTATTCGAAATTTCAATGTTAAGGATCAAACTCATTCGAAACACATTCAATACAAATTACCTTTGCATAAATAAGTATTTTTATTGATACATCTAGAAAAAATTTACCTAAATACTTGACTTGTCGAATATTGTTACTAAATTGGCCTCAAGAAAGCAAATATGAGTACCCTTTTAAACTATAGGATGATAATAAAGAATAAAGTTACTAGCTGCTAAGTGATCTAACACCGCTATCTTAAGCGTGCAAAAGTTATGACTTGAGATGATTACGATGTTTCTAATGTTTTTGTGCTACACATACATCATCCACTGTTGGGCAAAAGCCTCCCTGCCTACTTTTCATATGCACCAAACAAGTTTTTATCAGAAACCTGAATTTACCAAAACTTGCACACGAAAAAACAGGAAGACTAATTTTTTTGCACAGGTTTTCGCCATGTTTATGCCTATTGTACAATAAGCGAAGCATCCGAGCATAAAAGGCTCGATCAAAAATAAATCAACTTGGTCATTTCGAAAAGTGTTTTAATTTTTGCATCACTTTGTACTACCGACTATAACAGAGTATACCAGACACGTTTGTGTCTGACCTCAGCTGTGTTTACTTTAGCAGGCCGTTCCCATGATTCATAGTATTTAGTTTTACGCGCAGCTTTCGTTGGAGCAAACTGTACATCTATAAATCAACCTTTATAACAATCGATGTCCGATCCTAGAAAATTGCTGGGAAAATCATGTGCTACAGATATGTACGTAAGAGTTATATTTAAGAATCAAAGTAAATACAAGTGTTTCAGTTTTGACATGTTCTGTCGAGGTTTTTTAACGTAAATATTATTTCATATTTGTCTGTTGTTTTGTCTTGATATCAAAATCTTTTTAGTGTTATACCAGTTGCACCTAAGCGCAGAGATGATGCATCCTGAGCTCGGGAGTATACCTTAATATTTCATTTTCTTCATTTCAGCATTTCTCTACCAAAGAGTTGGTGTAGGCCTCCTGCAGACTCCCCCATCTCTCTCTATTTTTGGCAGTGAGAACCCTCAATATTTAATTATAATTAAATGTTTTGTTTATCTCTTCAGGTAAAATAAAATACAATATATTATTTAATACTTTAATATGTTCTACAAATTTAAATTATTAAAAAATATAAACAAACCTTTTAAAAACAGAAGAAACTGTCTCATCGGTCTGTAATGAAAAACTTTGTTACATAACACGCATACTGTTGAATACAATCATATATTTTACTAATCAAGTAAGTGCATTGAGTGTATTAGCTTCAGAGGGAATTGTTTTTCTAAAGCCCTTACTGTAATGGGTTGCTTGACATTGTATAAATGACTTCATACGTCTACGATCATTTTTCTTTTTACTTTTGACTTAAAATAAATGGTATTTGGGAATAAATTATATTATTTAACTTTATTTTTAAATTTGGTATTTTTACTACTTGGGTACCTGAAGGCGGAGGGAGATGGGGGAGACCTATGCCCAGCAGTGGGACGTAAATGGTAAAAAATTTATGAAAATATGAATTTACCTTACATATAGGTAGTGTATAACTGTTAGTTAACTTATGCATTTTATACTACAGTATCTTAGACCTATTTTTTATTTATCAGTAGACAAACAGGCATAGACCCATCTGAATTTGTATTTTCTACAAAAAGATCTTCTTACGTAATTATTAGTTTAAAAAATGCTAATAAATGGAAAGATACAATTCTCTCTTTTCATTAAGATAACAACGGAATATTATTTTTTCGAACCTTAAATAATAATTGTTTTATTTTGAGGAAGACTTCGACTTGATATGAAACGCAAACAAAAGGTGGTGAAATTAAATTTTTTGGCTCGAGAATACATTTCTTCGGTCAATATTGACCCTCTTGATTGATTATATCAACAGTACAATTTATTGGAAAAAGGCACGTTTTTTTTTTTTATTATTAGTGGGTTTGTATCCACGGATATCATGATCACACCGGTGTCACACAGAAAAAACAGAATTGTAATTCTGTTGCATTTAAACGTGGTGTTTTCATATTATTGCGAGTTTGTTTCCATGGATAACGTGATCAGATCGTGACAGACTGCAAACTATTTTTCATCTATGGGGTTTTTCCATGGTACTTTGACTTCCACGAGTTTCACATTTGTGGTCATAGAAATAATAAGTGCCTACTGGTTGTGGTATAGCCTGAAAAAATCTGACAGTATTAGCCACGCCTCGAGTCATGTTCCTGTTAAAAGGATAACGGAGTCGCCCTATTTATTTATTTAATACAAACATATTTAATTAATTCAGGCGTTACTTTGCTGATGTTAAAGTTACAAGCACTTACCAAATTATTTGGCGTGCTTCCGCCACCGGCAAAATAATTTGGTAAGTGCTTTAAACAAACATTTTGTAATAACTAGTCAAGCCATCAAATCAAGGATCACGTCTAACAGCCTGGGGTACGGCTCCGAAGCGTAAACTATGGACGCGACTGCGAAACACGCTTGGATAAAGAAGAATGTGGTACTTCTAACTGTCAACCACAAAAACAATAGCAGAGTTTTGAAATTTTTTCACTAATGTAGAATTATCTCCAAGAATCATTGTGGAATCATCTCAAATAAAAAATAATGTACCAGAAATTCATTGGGATCGATTGAATATTAAATTTGTCATCTTCCATGATCCTAGTTATAAATTATAATTTCCCACCTACCTACAAGTCCTAAACCCCAGATTAGGTGGTTTTTGTTCCTTGCTTTTGATCTGGGATGAAGTGCCACTTCAAAAGATACAGGGATTGCTTTTCCTTAGTTATCCTTTCGACCTTTGGGCCAAAATTCGACAACTAACCTTTCTGTTATCTAGACACTACGACGTACTATCGCTGAGCCTATCTACAAATTCAAACCTCCCCTTTAGAAAATTACATTTTAGCACTAGTTTTAGTTTTGTATGAAATTACACACAAATGAACTCCATTCCATGTAAACCTAATTTACTATGGCAAGGAGTGGGCAAAGATTAAAGCATCTGATCATTTTAGATTTATAAGCACTTAACTACTTACTGTATGTAATAACTATTTACTTATGCAACATACCACCACGTCAGAGGCCGAGAGATGGTTCCGAAGAACTTTGACACGAAGGTGCACATGGTCGATTGACAATGTAACTTATACTTAAATTATGATGATAGCAATATGGCCTCAACTTTCATGGGATCTGCTTGTTGAAATGATTTAAAATTTGTTGCTCTACGTATTTAATTGACCAAATATACTTATTCATATCGTATAGTTTTTTTTTTAACTAATACATCAAAACAATAATTTATTTGCACCACCGGTGACTGGTAGAAAAACCCGACGCCTTTAAGTCTAAAGTAAAATAAATAGTAGTATTATACCTTTTCCCATTACTGGTATCGCTGGCACGTATACATTTGCCAATTGACCGATTAGAATCTCTACCTGGCATCTAACATCTTCCAGTTTAGCTAGTTTAAGAACTTTTTCCTCCAGCCAATATCTGTACGCTTCTTTTTGCCACTGAACATTCACTTTTAAACACATGTTTAAAGACACGAGTTTCCCTTACATCGGGTTGTTCAAGCTGTCGCCTTCACATACAGCTAGCGGCCGCAAAGCTAATAGACGCCTCACATAACGGGCCGGCAAATTGCCAAATGTGTCGAAGCCAGGCAACTTAATTACCATAAACTTTAACTCGTGTGTCCAATTTAATGTTCCATGCAAGATGTGTCTTATTATTCAATCATTTTTTAACGTAGAGTTTATAAATGTACCTGAAGTCTATTTTGCACTGAAATATGCGCTGGAAGATCATTAATAAGTCAAAATTCACCTCACTAGCATAATATCACCCTAAATCGTCATCTTTTTCCGTTTTCATCTCTTCTTTTATGTATGTATATGTATAGTTAAGAATATTGTATGTAAATCTATGTATGTTTATTTAGCAGTTAAGTGTTTCTTTTGTTTTTTTTTTTCTCTCTCATTGTATTCTAAAATAATTCGCGCCGCACATAACTTTTCTGTTTTTCCTAATGGTTGACTGGGAGAGAATGCTTTTAGCATTAAGTCCGCCAATTGTAAACTTGTGGTACAATAAAGATTTATAAATAAATAAATAAATAATATAGTCTATACATTGGCTAAGAAGATGAATAAATACATGTAATTATTTAAAATCTGTCTATAAATAAATAAACTAATAGAAGGGACGACTGAATATAATGATCGGCAAACTAATATTTTGGAAAAACGTTAATGTAGTTTCGTCGTAGTGCTTGAATCAACATTTCAAAAATTATGACCAAATTCACTAACTGAATCATTTGAAAAGCATTTTTGACCTGAATTGTTAAATAGTAGTTAATATTTAAAGTGTATTAAATGATAGGTAATTGTGATGTTTATTTTTTATATCTTTAGAATGTATTTTTGACACCGTGTAACCCACTAGATGTGTTGATGATTTTCAGAAGTCTCCATCTCAAATTCTGTGTTGTATTGCTATAGAGCAGAAATCAACAAACAAATAATAACTAATGACGTTTATCAAAATACGATTACTCTCTATAGTTTCCTTCATTGTTTGACTGCTAATCTGTTCACGAAGCAGCTCGATTTATTTATCTTGCTGTCTATTAATAAGATCATACCGAGCAATGTGTACATAAAGGGTTTGATTGAATTGTACTGAAAATTCCAAACATTCACACAGGTTATTGGTTCAATCTTCAAGGTCAGCTGATTCAAGGGGATCAGTGCTATTTGTGTATATGTTATACTTCTTTGTAAGGTTATGTTGATCCTTCGTTTATTCTTCATACTAACACGTTTAATAATTACCTGCTTACGGCAAAACATTGTGGCGCAATTACCTAAGTAGAGGGCCTTTATGTACCTATGTTTCACAAATATTTTTTCGTTCTTTCTTGTAGATTCAGAATAGTACAATCCGTAATTGTAAAATTAAATTAAAAACAATTACATTACGATCATTTTCCCAATAGAACCTTTATTAGATGCACGGTGCAATGGTAGACTAGTCTAGTATCTTCCATGATTACATCATCAGCATTATCATTACATAGTATAAAACAAAGTCGCTTTCCTGTCTGTCTGTCCCTATGTATGCTTAAATCTTTAAAACTACGCATTGGATTTAGATGGGGTTTGTTTGAATAGATAGGGTGTTTCAAAAGGAAGGTTCATAATATGTATAACACATGCATAATATAGTAGAGTCACACTGATAATTTTTGGTAGATAGAGAGGTTTCTAATGTGATGTCGTAAATTGACACATTTTTTGCACTTTACATTGCAAACGCTGGTTATACCATAAGAGATAGATCAAAATAATGTACTACAATATTGTACATCTTAAAAATATCTACAAAAAAGTCCGTGGTACCATATGTTTAACTTTTTAGTTACGTCACAACAAATACTTTTTCATGTTAAAAATGCAATAGTAACGCCGGTACAAACTTGGCCATATTATTCGTTTCTCGGTATAAATCCTTATCCAAATAAATCATTCCATATTCAAGGATGGTTCAATGCCTGTAAATTACTCTTTGAATGAATGAAATCGGACATACCATTCCAAAGATATTACGGATTTTGTTTTGTGTTACAATCCCTTCGCGTAGCGAAACGGTACGAAGTACACGCTTTCTCCTGGCGCTTAGGTGTCGTCAAATACGATGAGGAAAAAACCAGTGGTATCAATTTAAAGGTACATTTTGCGTTCTTAATGAAGATTGACGTTAGGCAGGCGGTCAGTCAAAAATAAGGCTCCAGAAGGGAAAGCATCATGGAAGCGGTAGCTAAGGACTCATTCCTAAGAAGGGTTGATGTTAGGCAGGCGGCCAGTCGTAAAACATGCTAAGATAAAAAATAATAGAAATGGAAGCAACCGGAAGGTATGCGTCATGGAAACGGGAGTTGATTACAAAACTGAGGGAGTGTTAAAAACAATTGTAGTAAATATTTACGGTTTAATTTTACGTGTTTTCCCCGTGGATGTTTTAAAAGGGGACGTTCTAATACTGTTAGTTGGGTAGACAGATGTTAAGAGTGTGCACACGGGACGACCAAGTGGCAAGCGACCAGTCGGTCGTCCCAGGTACCGCTGGAGAGACGAAGTTGTGAACGACTTGGAATTAAAGAAAAAAATAATCACATTTTATTCCCCTGAAAGTGAAAAATCGATCTTGACTGCTCTATGGGGCACATCGGTAGACGTACTTAACACGTTAACCGTTTCGATAGTTTGAGTTTAACATTGAAATTTACTTTTTTTTAAATTTTGATATGCCAACCGAAGTGGCAGAGGCATAAAGATAGATTATTTTATGTTTCGATCTTCCTTGAAAATAAATACTTTCGGAGGCGAGATTCACCACCACACCATGAGATGAATACATATGATATTCATCGGTTAATAGGACTACTTGACTTGGCCTTAGGGAGATCTATGTAGCCGGGTTTGAAAGAAATGCTAAATGAAGAGGTTAGCTTCAACCTACTACTACATAATTTGTATAACCCTGACGAAGTCGGAACGGGCTGCTAGAATTTTAATAAATGCCGATTTCAAATTAGAGACAATAATGTGTTTTACCAAAAAGTTTCTAAACCTATGGTTATATGGTAACCATAAACTTTATAGTTTTACATGTGTCCTACTAAAGACCACCTTTAATTGAATAATTATTTTGTACGTTCATTAGCTTTCGACATTGGTTTCACGGGTTCTATTAGCTTTCGACATTGGTGCCTATTTCCATTCTGTAGTACTTCCACTCCATTGATCTAGTTTATATTTGTTATTCGCACCGGCATGCAGCGATTACATGTTTATAGAATTTCCATCCTGTGCAGATTATAATAAGCTCCGAAGTCTATTTTTATAAGGTTGATACAGTCAGCTATTGAACCATAATGCTAGATGAAAAATTCAGCCTTTTTCAGTGTTTTGAATGGTCTCCTTGTTTTGAGTTTCGGCGTGGCTCGTCCCACTCTGGATTTTGGCACTTTTAATATTTATATTTGTTGTTTTTGTGATGTGTCTATATATTTATTTAAAATTTTATAATCGTTTAAAAACGTAGTCAATTTTACAAAATCCGTTTATTACATTGCGCAACAATGCTTGTCTATGGTATGCTAGTTAAAGTTATATATTTTGCAGGAGTTAAACAATATTTGTAAGTAAATATAGTTGGAGTGAGTGCTATATAAACTAGGTAGAGTTCTTTATATTTCTATATTTTGTTACACATTAGGTTAGTCCAAATTAGTAAGTCGACCTAAAATATACTAGAAGTAATCAAAACTGGTCGGGGAATTTATATTAAGCCAAAAATATTGATAAGTACCTAACAAAGTCTTATGTAGAATGTAAACTGAAAATATAATCACCTGTGCTTCAAGCACAATTCGCTAGTTATGACTATGCTGTCAGTTACTATGCAATAAAAAATAAATATAGACGTTTAGCTAAATCAAAACCCCTTAAAAAAATATTAAAATCAATGTTGACTACCGAATTTTAAAAAAATAATGCAAATTTTTCTGACTGTACCTGTAGTAATACAAAGTTATTTAGACGATTCGCCTCAGCTCTCAAAGGCGAGGTCAACGTGATTGTCGAAACTAAAACACTATGAAATATGTTTTGAATATGTTGGAGTGTATTGAATTTATTTTTATCTTAAAGGAATTCGCCTGATAATATATCCATACCTATCAAAATTAAGGTATGGTTATAAAGTATTCATTCATATTGTGGGGGTTATAAGTTAGATAGATCTTGCACATATGAGTCAATAATTTTATGTTCCTGTAACTAAATTAAGAAGTAGGCTCCTATAACTAAAAAGAAGGAATAAATAAATGGCAAATGACTCAGATTGACATAGCCCCAAATTAAGTTCCAGACTTGTGCTACGGTAACATTCAACGATTTTATAACAAATATATAAACATCCAAGACCCAAACCTACCAGAAAAAGATCACTTTCCATCTTGCCTTGACCGTGGATTGAACCCGCGTTAGGAAGTCCTGACCATTTCCTAACGTGCTTTCTAAAACAGGGGATAATCCATTTCGGCTTTTTACCGTGGCGTGACGGAATCTCACAATCTCTCAACTGCCACCGACTGAAAAACCTGGATGTAGATGTTTAATCAGGTAGGTAATTCAAGTCTACAATGTCCTCATGAAACTGGAAATATTGCTTTTAGTAGAAGTTGAGTCTACAACCTTCGGGTCTTAAGGCAAGTGCTTTTTAGTATCTACTCAATATTCTCATTTATTCATTCAAATCGCGTGGATTAAATGGTCAATCGACCATTCAAAATGGTGTCAGAGTAGTTCGGAACCGCCTCTCATGGCGTCGAACGTCGTTAATATTCTTATGATATCATTTTGGATGAATAACCTAACCTCATTGACTTAGGAACGGGTCTTTTAAGAACAGGGTATTGAAAAATTTATAATTCTATGCATTTATTTAATTCTATAAGAATATACTCGTAGATAGATTCTTAGATTAATAATTGGTCTCGCGCGCGCTCGACTAGATACCACGCTATGAAGAAAAATCAGTTTCCAGAATGCGACAACTTTATATTGTAGTGTGTGTAAGACAATGTGCAAAGACGAAATGAGAAAGATTTATTTCTTGTACTATTATTCTTACATAGTTTGAATACGCAAACTGGAATTTTGCTTCTGTTTTTGAACTAAAACTCACTTATCGGTTGCGGCGTGACAGACGCGGGTATGCCGCAAGTACGCCGACGCTATCTAGTCGAGCGCGCGCGAGACTAAACATTAATGCCGTGATGTCGCTGACATAATTTTCCTAATGAAGATTGCTTCTGGTGTAGTTGACTCTCCAGAACTCTTAGCTAAAATCAATTTATTAGCTCCCCCTAGAATTTTTCGATTTAATCCTCTTCTCTACGTACCAAATGTATCAACAAATTATCGGCAGAATTCATATTTATTGCGCGCGAGTAATAATTTCAATATTTTCTCCAGGACATTGGATTTGGATTTATTCACCACAAGCATAGCCAGAGCAAAGCGTTTACTTTATGAACATTTACTCCAGTAGCATAGAATTTTTCTGTTGTGTTTTATTTAAGTCTTAGAGTTAAACTTTCTTATTATTCTTTTTCTATTTTGACCATAGCAATGTTGCGACTAATGTTTTGTTAGATCTCATACTTATTATGTAGTTTTCTCACAATTGTGGCGTGTGTGTGATTACTATTCAACTTTTGTTAAGCTATTTTGGATCTATCTGTGAGGACCTGTAGTGGCTCACTTGCTTTATATATTTTTTACCTTACTACCTTTATACAAAAAAAGCTGTTGGTCTTCCTAATAAATAAATAAATAAATAAATAAATCTGTGCTTATATTATTCCCGACAAAACAAACTAGTAATACAAAACCTCGTCTCAAATATCGCTTTACATGTTAGACACCACAATCCCATTCACCGCAAACCATGCGTAACTAAGCAACTGTTGCGGTTTTTCTCCACGTATCCCACAAAAGACAGGACCGCGATCGGCACTCGCACGATGTAAACATTCGCTAACAATGCCCAGATGATGGACACGAAAATAGAACGTAACGTAAACACACTGACAAAGCGATGCGGAGTCGACGCGGTGAGATTAACCAATGCTGAGCTGAGCGCTTTTGATATCCTCAGGGATGCGAAATCGATGGTCGGGTTCGTATTTTTTATTTGATGCCTTAAATGGAGAGGTTTTTGTCGTGGGGCAATTATCGCCAATGAAACCAAACATTTCGTACAAAACGAATATCTAACTAAAGATGAGTAAGATTGATAATGATCAGCAAAATCCATAACCATTTTAGTGGATGTAAGAATATGGCTCAAGATTAGGATGTCGACAAAAATGCCTTCATTGACCAACTGTTTGGAATTTCCAACTGAACAATTGAACAATTGGAGAGCCATCGCGTAGAATAAGACAGTCTGGCGCTCTCTCGTTTCGGAGGCCAAGATCCACTTCGTGTCGCTGAGCCAGCAGAGTAAGTAAGTAAGCTTTATTGACTATAAGGGTTTGAAGCTGACGGCCAACTCCAAGTAATGTACTTGCACTATGGGAAGAATATTAAGAACTAGCTGTTTCCCGCAGCTCCACCTGCGTCAAAGCCTATATAAACTATATTCATACCAAATTTCAACAAAATCCGTCCAGCGGTTTGGCCGTGAAAGCGTAACAGACAGACAGACATTCGCATTTATAATATTAGTATGAAGGATAAGTTTAGTATGGAAGTATGGATAAGATGAGATGCGACGAATTTTAAACCTTGTTTTACATGGAGTAAGAATAATAAATGTGCCTAGTATTAGGTATTTTATTACGTACTTCTTTCTTATTGACGACCTCCCCTTTGCCATCTAATTTCACTGCACCATATGTAAATAGAGATTTATGGTAGCCAATAATAAAATAATAAATTTTACGCCCATAAAGTTGGCATCCCTGTTACGTCATACGGGCACAAAAGTCCCTACCACAATGCAAAAACTATTCTCATTTCATCACGGCGGCGTAAAACCTATTATAACCAAATATAGTTTCCGGCTACGGGTTCGCTCGGTGAATATCTTTTATCGTATGTCGTCTCCGACCTGAATCAATTTTGTGATAAAAGTATTATATCCCTCAATTTCAAACGGCTTATTTTGGTATAGAGGTTTTTGACCGAGCGAGCGAAGCGAGCCAGAGCTACAAATCAAGTTGGGGCGAAAAAAACATTGTTTGTACATACAAACAATGTTTTTTATATGTTCCGCAACAACTCTCAAGCCGTTAGTCCGATGTCGATGTAATTCAGAAGGTGTGTGTATAGAAATTTTAAGTTCGTTTGACATCAAAATCGCTTTAGTAGTTTTTCAGGTATTTGTATTAAGGTAAAAAGAAATATTTCTAAATAATTCCAAAGCCGTTGGTCGGATTTTGCTAATATTCAGAATGTATGTAGAAAACGTATAAATACAATAATGGTAAAAAAATAATTTTGGTTATATTTAACCGAATTTAAAAAATTGGAGGTTTTGTTGTTTATTTCATATTTGTTACCTAAAAACAACGTTGTTTCGATGCCGATTTAAAAAAAAAATCATATGTTATAGCTTACACTTTCAGTTTATTGTGATGAAAATTTTAATGCGATGGGTTCGGTAGTATAGTTTTAAAATATAAATAACTGAAAAAATACCTGGATGATCATGTTGTTCAAGTAAACAAATATATTTTTATAATTCGAAAAACAAGAAAACTTTTTCTATCAATTTACTGGTACTTCAAGATATTTTGAAGTCGAGAAGGTAGCGTGATCCCAGTTGTAGCCTGTTATCTTAGTCTATTAGCCGGCATTGTTTCGACTAGACCAGAATAGGTGCAGGATTATTTTTACCGTATATTACTATTTATGAATTATGTTTTTAATTTACCTACACTCCAAGTAATTCTGATCTTAGTTGTCTATATACATTTATAAGACAAGAAGTCTCACTTGCGTGATGCCAACCTTCAAACAATTTTGTAGGCAAACAAGCATACGGTTTGCCAGATGGTAAAAGACCGTAATAGTCTATAGACCTGCAATCCTTCATCTCACGAGGAATCTCACGTGCGAATTGCAGACCTTTAAAGAATTCAGAAGGCAAACTACCCCTATTGGTAAATTGTCGAAGTAGTCTATAGACACCTGTCACACCTTGCAGTGTGACTTTTATCTCCATATATGTTGCCGGTGTCCATTGACTTAGTGTTTTAGTAGACCTCTTTCCATCAGGTAGGTTGTATGCCAGTTTTGTGTCACAGGTATCTGTAGACTATTACGACCTCTTACTATTAGGCAAACCGTATGCCTGTTTGCCTACTAAATTGTTTAAGGGTTGGTAATGCGCACGAGACCTTCCAGGTGTTGCTGGTGTCTATAGACGTCTACAACTTCTTACCTTCATACGTGTATACGTCGTGACGTATGCCTGTTTATATTAATTGTTTAAATAATAAATTGTTTAATGGTCCGCAATGCGCATGTGACTATCCAGGTGCTGTAGCTCTCTATAGACTACTGTGAAATCTCACCATGCATGCAGGGCCTTATGCATAGTTGCCTACTAAATTGTTTAAGAGTCAGCAATGCGCACGTGACACTCCAGAAGATGCAGGTGCCTATGGACTACTTTGACCTTTTAGCTGTCGTATGCTTTTAAAATTGTTTGAAGGTCGACAACACGCAAACTAACTTCTATTTGAATATATTAAAATATTTCATAAATTCTAAATTCCTGTCTATATTAATATAGTAAAATAATCGCGAGGTCTATGTTTGCGGCGAACAACTCGTTTATGTCTGATAAGTCAGGACCGACATTAAGAATCATGTTTCAAAATAAAATAGAAATGTCATATTTAATTGATTGATGTAATTTACTCCGTGATTGATGTCAATTTAAATTCATTTCTTATTGCAATCGGTACTTCATTTGTTCATTTATGCATATCTAGTGGTTTACATGGTAAATCCACCCTGTACACCCTGATCAAAAAGTTTTTCTGGTCCGCATTTCGACCTCATACAATAATGATTCCGAAGCACGGGATCATAATAATTATCAGTTAATCAGGTGTATAATAAGTCTTAATCAAACTAAAATAGGAATCGAATTCACGACCTCCGGGTCGTAAACGCCCACTGAATCACAGAAGCAGGTGGCACCTCTCCACAAACAAATTTTTTAGTCAGAGACATCATGTGTCTTAAAAATGAACTTATATAGAACAACCACCGTTGAAATGTTAGTCAAATACGGATATAAAAGTGGCGTTATAAAAGGTTGCGGCACTGTAATGGTCGACTGGACTCTACAGTTAGCCTGAGGGTATACTGAGCTGAGCTAGCTTACATTTGCACATATAAGTGGAGCGTAAAATTCTAAATCCCAGATGAGTAGTAATCGTGATGGTAATATTATTAACGCATCATTATTTAATTATAGTAAAAAGAATTACCGTATTAAAATAGTTAAATTTAATGTATAACAATCACAAAAACATAAGACATCAAGTTAACATTTTTAGGTTCTGTGAATAATGTTATTTCTTTCCTTTTCAGGTATGAACCAAAGAGGTGACAAGATGTACTAGGTACATCATAACTTACACCCATATTCTAAAACTTCACTCAAACTCGACTCAACCTTACTCCACCTCATTGGTATGATTAGTCGCCACACGCTTCCTTGACTTGAGATGATTTCTCATTGGAGGTGAGTATCGAACTGTCAAATATAAGGTTAGTCGAGAGGTACCTTGAGGCGTCCTTGAAATGGAATAAAGTGGATACCGTTCGGGTTTTTGCCACTTTTGGCCTAGGTATCTTACTTTATTTAATTTTTACTCTATTATTTTGTAATTGTCAATATTTTTATTTTGAATTGTTATTATAACCTGTGACGTTCCTCATTGGAGTTTATTCAAGCAACCAACTGAGAATGTCGTTTTCAAGGTAAGTTCGAGGATTCCCTTAAGGCGCCCTTGAATGAATTTGAGTGAAGGACGCCCTTAAAATTATGTTTAAGAATACGGGGGTTACTACATAGGGCGCACTGTAAGTTTCCGGAACTGGCCACTTACATAAACAATATTTCAAAATTTATTGCAACATTTGAAAATAGAACTCTTTGGCTGTAGAATGCAGTTTGTTTCATCTGACTGTCTTTTGTTTTTACCTTGTGGCGCCATTTAAAAAATTGTGTGTCTGCATCAACATGGATTTAACTCGGGAAAATTTTCGTAGTATGATTTTCTACGATTTTAAGTGTAATTTGACAGCTCAACAGAGCATCGCTCGGCTTGAAACAGCTTTTGGCAATGAAGCACCATGCAAGACAGCTGTTTATAGCTGGTTTGCAGAATTCAAGCGTGGTCGTATCAATCTCAGTGACGAATCTCGCGATGGTCGGCCGTCCACCGCTGTGACCAACAAAAACATCAATGCTGTGCGCCGTATGATTGAAACAGACAGGCATGTGACCTACCATGAAATTCGCGCATCCTTAGAAATAGGCATGAGTCAAATACAATTAATCCTACACAAACATTTGGGTGTGAGAAAGCTGTGCTCGCGGTGGATCCCACACAACTTGACCGAGGCTCAAAAAACGGACCGCGTCACTTGGTGCAGTGCCATGCTTACCAGATTCAACGAAGGTGCGTCAAATTGGGTGTGGGACATAGTAACAGGTGACGAAACATGGATTTATTGCTACGATCCCAAAACAAAGCAGCAATCGAGCGTATGGGTCTTTCAAGATGAGCCGAAACCAACCAAAGTGGCGCGCGTGAAAAGTGCATCTAAGCGGATGATTGCTTCTTTTTTTAATAAAACTGGACACGTGGCTACTGTTGCTTTAGAGAATCGTCGTACAGTGAATAGTGACTGGTACACGACCATTTGTTTGCCGGAAGTTATTGACGAACTCCGTAAAAATAACCGTAAACGCCGTATCATCCTGCACCACGACAATGCTAGTTCTCACACGGCCAGACAGACAAACGACTTTTTGAAGGCGAAAAATGTAGAACTCATGAGTCATCCTGCATACAGTCCCGACCTGGCACCTTGTGACTTTTTTCTGTTCCCAAAAATTAAGAACCAATTACGCGGTCAACGATTTTCATCACCAGAAGAGGCTGTCGAGGAGTATGAAAAACACGTTTCAGAGGTCACCACAGAGGAGTGGCACAAAAGTTTTCAAAACTGGTTTCATCGAATGAAAAAGTGCATAGACGCCAAGGGAGATTATTTTGAAAAACAATAAATTAATTTTGTACCTTTAATAGTATTTTTTCATATTCATTCCGGAAACTTATAGTGCGCCCCACGCTGTAAGTTTCCGGAACTGGCCACTTACATAAACAATATTTAAAAATTTATTGCAACATTTGAAAATAGAACTCTTTGGCTGTAGAATGCAGTTTGTTTCATCTGACTGTCTTTTGTTTTTACCTTGTGGCGCCATTTAAAAAATTGTGTGTCTGCATCAACATGGATTTAACTCGGGAAAATTTTCGTAGTATGATTTTCTACGATTTTAAGTGTAATTTGACAGCTCAACAGAGCATCGCTCGGCTTGAAACAGCTTTTGGCAATGAAGCACCATGCAAGACAACTGTTTATAGCTGGTTTGCAGAATTCAAGCGTGGTCGTATCAATCTCAGTGACGAATCACGCGATGGTCGGCCGTCCACCGCTGTGACCAACAATAACATCAATGCTGTGCGCCGTATGATTGAAACAGACAGGCATGTGACCTACCATGAAATTCGCGCATCCTTAGAAATAGGCATGAGTCAAATACAATTAATCCTACACAAACATTTGGGTGTGAGAAAGCTGTGCTCGCGGTGGATCCCACACAACTTGACCGAGGCTCAAAAAACGGACCGCGTCACTTGGTGCAGTGCCATGCTTACCAGATTCAACGAAGGTGCGTCAAATTTGGTGTGGGACATAGTAACAGGTGACGAAACATGGATTTAATGCTACGATCCCAAAACAAAGCAGCAATCGAGCGTATGGGTCTTTCAAGATGAGCCGAAACCAACCAAAGTGGCGCGCGTGAAAAGTGCATCTAAGCGGATGATTGCTTCTTTTTTTAATAAAACTGGACACATGGCTACTGTTGCTTTAGAGAATCGTCGTACAGTGAATAGTGACTGGTACACGACCATTTGTTTGCCGGAAGTTATTGACGAACTCCGTAAAAATAACCGTAAACGCCGTATCATCCTGCACCACGACAATGCTAGTTCTCACACGGCCAGACAGACAAACGACTTTTTGAAGGCGAAAAATGTAGAACTCATGAGTCATCCTGCATACAGTCCCGACCTGGCACCTTGTGACTTTTTTCTGTTCCCAAAAATTAAGAACCAATTACGCGGTCAACGATTTTCATCACCAGAAGAGGCTGTCGAGGAGTATGAAAAACACGTTTCAGAGGTCACCACAGAGGAGTGGCACAAAAGTTTTCAAAACTGGTTTCATCGAATGAAAAAGTGCATAGACGCCAAGGGAGATTATTTTGAAAAACAATAAATTAATTTTGTACCTTTAATAGTATTTTTTCATATTCATTCCGGAAACTTATAGTGCGCCCCACGTATACAGCCAGAGAATAGTTCTAAGAAACTTCATCGCATAGTTAGTGATTAGAAAAAGATGTGCTTATGGCACTTTATAGCAGAGTTCAAGCTTGCAATCGGATAATTCAAGCTTGCAATGTCCTTATTATAAGGAAAACAACTAAAAGTATGCTTCCCGTGGGAATCAAAAACCTACGACCTCTGGATCCAAGGCAATAACAGTATGTCCATGACCTTAGCCCACTAGCGTTTGCAAGTTGTTTCACACTGCGGTGGCCATTCCATCAAAATACTGTGCATAACGCATGAGCGAGTAGCGTCTGCTTCCTGCAATACGGATGTGAGGTTAACTTCACAATATCCATATTTCTATAATCGTTAAAATACTATGTTATGTGTCTACATACACACATACCACAAAAACTTTTCTAATTATGGCGAGTGCAAAATCTTGATGGGCACTCAAACCTTGTCAGGTTTATGCACATTTACCAGACTATTATACTGTATGTACATTTTTGTCATTAAATAAATAAATAAAATGCAAAAGATGATAACGATTATGAATGATGCTCTTGTAGGTAAAGGTATGAAAATAAATGTAAGTAAAACGAAAGTAATTGAGCGTAGAAGAAGCGAGGGAAGTCTGTAAGGATCGTAGCAAATGGAAATCCGCAGTCTCTGCCTACCCCTACGGGAAAAAGGCGTGATGGTATGTATGTATGCATAAATGGATATTGAACATAGATCCTTCTTCATTTTTAAACTTGATTGAAAAGACTCGTACTTTATCTTCCATTTAAAAAAAAGAACTATTCTATGATAACTACTAACTACTACTTATTCAATCTCCCTCTCATAAAACTAAATTGTCCACTAAGTAAGTATTTAAAACGAGGAGCTAAATATCCGAACGCGGCGCGCATTGTCGTTAACGATTGATTGGGGCAAACAAAGTCGATATACGGATTGGGCGCCAATAGTGGCATTTTCTATCTCGAGTTCCTCCGTGAGGAGCTCGTTAGTCGAGCGTGACCCGTGTATCCGTAGCGAATGCGCGTGTTAAGCGACAGCGTGACGAGACCACTTTTGGATTGGTCGCCATTTAGTGGCATTTCTATCTAGGGCTCCTCCGTGCTTCGGAAGGCACGTTGAGCCCTTGGTCCCGGTTGTTATCGATAAATAGCAGTCGTGAGGCTGTGTCAGATGCCTGAAAAATTCTGACAGTGTTGGCCACTAACACATCTCGGGTCAGGTTCCTGTAGGTCTGGTTTTCCTGTAAAAAGGATTTCTGAAGTCAGACGACAGTCGCTCCATTGTAATAACCAGTCCCGCCAAATCTAGGACCATGACTTACAGCGTACTCTAGGCTCCGAAGCGTAAGCTGACGACGCAACTAGGAATACACGCTAGGATGATTTTGAGTGGCATTTTCTATCTCCTAATATCGATAGATGGTAGCCTTGAAGCTGTGTCTTATGATGATCAGATCTCTTTAGTCAGGCAGCCTGAAAATCCGTTAATTTTTGCCATTAACACATTTCGGATCATGTTCCTTTTATTTTGGTTCCCCTGTAAACAAGATAACGGAGATCAGAAGGCAGTTGCTCCATTGTAATAATAACAAATACCACCAAATCTAGGACCATGATTAACAGCGCACTCTAAACAAGAAGCGTAAGCTGAAGACGCAAAAAGTGAGGAAGATAAACGAACTCTATATCATAAATCAATAGTAATTCAATGCACATAAGTTTGTTAACTTGATTAACAAAGGTTTCGTGTGCACTATGTTTTATCTTATTTGTTTATGTGTATTTCCAAATCCTATCATTTGGAGTACTTGTGTAATGGCAGACGTATCTTATATAAGTGAATCGATATTTATTATCTTGATAACATGAAACATCAAATATATATGTACCTATTGAGTTTTATTATCTGTTATTGCCATTGAGAAAGGAAGCGGTTTCGATCCTCTTTGGTTCCACTAGATTTATTTAAGACTAAATTGGCTAGGTTGGTTTTCATACTGTTTTAGATAAATTGATATAAAATAAACCCACCTGGAGGAGAGTGGTTAGTACGGACTTATAATTTCTGCAATATCAGTATGCACAAAGTATCGAAAATACTAAATCGAAAAATTGTTCCTTTTTAATGGGAGAACAGATATTTTTTTATTAAGTGTCTAGTTCTATATTTTTTACTCTTAACGAACTGGAGAACAGTTATCACATTATACTCATAAGAATTGGTATTATTTTCAAAATAAGCAAGCTAGCTTACGTTAATGTTAACATTACATTAACATTTAAATTTGTATCTCTGAAACGACCCTCAAAAGGACAGCATCATTATCAATTAGGCGACGCGACCGAAAAGAGGATTTTATTTTTGTCGCAGTAAAATTCAACCATTTTAGGGAACAAAATTACATAAACACAGCTTAAATTCGCAAACAGTTCATAATCCCCCATTTTCGGCATATTTGCTTATAATTTAATGCATAAATAATTTGTGATGTTATTAAAAATACTTATTTTTAATGCTTTACGGCCTAAGCGACATTTGGCTGTCTCGTATCGTAGGAAAAACAAAGTGACAAATTTACTTGTTTGTTTTGCGATAGCAGTTTTCCATTTGATAGCTGACTGTTTATTGACTATTCAATGGTATTACATTGAAGGTAACTGATAGCTATTATTACTAGACTATATCTACAACACTAGCAGCCTCCAGGGACTCCGCTCCTGTTCCTGTCAAAGTTCCAAATGCATCTTTATAAGTCTAGAAGTTTTTAATATTATATTTCGTGTTTCTCAGATCTAGTATAACTCAGGAAATAAGTGACCTTAATCATAAACTATATTTCTTTGTCTTTTACTTAACGATATACTTAATAACTTTGCCGAAGAAACTAAATAAGTTTCGTTTAATTTTTCCTACCACAAATGAGGCAGTACTTAAATTTTCAATAAGAGCTAAGATTTTCGTACTTCTATTGAGGTTTAAAACCCTAAAACATAAAACGAGGTATCAATTATTCAAGCACATCTCGGGTACATATACCGGTCAATGTTTACAGTAGAATTGGGTCACATCTTACCCCTGTACAGATAAGGGTTCATGTCCAAGAACCTTGGCAGCAATTCAGAAACTATTTAATGTGGTCGTAAATCTGTTAGGTAAGTCATACCAAGGAAAGTCAGGTGATTGTTTGTTTAGAAATTGGGTCAAAGTTTTTATGGATTTTTATGATATTGAAGGTAAACAATACTGAAAGTTCGAGTGCATTTTTATGGCAAGTTAAATCTTTACGTTTTCTTCGGATCTGTAAACACAAACAGCATGAGAATTTGTAAAGGGGATAACTACCGTTGATAAACACTTTAAAATTTTGGAAATTGTGTTATGTTTAAGTAATCCATACTAATATTATAAATGCAAAAGTCTGTCTGTTACGATTTTTCGGCCAAACAGCTAAACGGATTTTGATGTATCCAACATAGGCTACTTTTTAACGCAGGCGAAGTTGAGAGAAACAGTTAGTCAGAAATAATTTTGCATCTGGTGCTTGAGGCATTTTCTACAAATCGCAATAACCTTAGTAGAAGTTAGTAAGTTACATATTTAAGTGAGATCGTATTTCTCTATGTTAAATATAGACATGATTTCATTTGTTGGTGCAATAAAGAGTTCATTCGTTCATTTAGATTGAACTTTTCCAAAAAGTTTTATGATATTTGCTCGTTTGTTCTATCATTCAACAAATAAGCAGCCAAGAAAATAATGGCCAATTCAATCAGCCTTGCTCTTTCATTCTTTTCCTTGTGACACAAGGTTGTAAAATAATAGATAGATGAAATTAAATCCCACAAAAGGGCCTGGGCTCATCCAGCTGGAAAAAAATAATAACTTCCTCGTGCGGCCACCGACAAACTGCGGCTATCCATCTTGATCCATCTGCTCCTCCCCATTTCGACCTCACGCATTAATCGTTGAAAGGATACTTTAGGAGATTTATTATTATATTATATAGCTATTGACAGTTAAAGTTACTTGTGAGCTTGTGAGTAGTTTGGATTGGACCCACACCTTTGTCAGGCATTACAAATGGATAGTAAAACGATTCAATACAGTCGCGATGAAAATGAAATCCATATCCATACTAATATTATAAATGCGTCTTTCTGTCTGTCTGTCTGTCTGTTATACTTTCACGGCCAAACCGCTGAACGGATTTTGATGAAATTTGGTATGAATATAGTTGGAAGACCCGGGGTCAAACATAGGCTACTTTTTGACGCAGACGGAGCTGCGGAAAACGGCTAGTGTATTATATTTTGATTGTAGTGTAAAACCCGTCAACTATCACTTAAAGTTTTACCAACATTGTTCTGAACATATTTAAGAATTCACAATTTAAACATCGAACATCCGCTGCAAAACTACTACTTACTGCTTAAAATTTTGAAGATATTTTCACTCTCTTTTTTCAACTAAACCATTTATCAGATCAATAGTCAAAAACTAACAAAAAAAATTAATAGATATTATCATTTTATCGGCCTTGCAATTTTTCAATCCACATAGTTTAAAGCTAAAATAGAGAAGTACTACATCCTCGACATACGGACTGTAAAAACATATTTACCCGTCTATGGTCGTAGCCGGAGTA
This sequence comes from Euzophera pinguis, assembly GCA_947363495.1. Classification (NCBI taxonomy): domain Eukaryota; kingdom Metazoa; phylum Arthropoda; class Insecta; order Lepidoptera; family Pyralidae; genus Euzophera; species Euzophera pinguis. The sequence goes on from OX376162.1 coordinate 5,627,786, forward strand.
GACTAGACCACAGTTCAATTCGCAGGCACTCGTTAATAAATGACAGCACAATCGACAGTGCCATCCACTAGAGTTGCTTTGATACCAAACCCGATGCTAGCTCGAATAGATGATTCGATATTGGACCTACATTTGTATATATCAAAATAGACGTTAAATTCAATCGTAACTTTTTCAAGTGCTTCGATTTTGAGTTGTTTATTTTTTTACTTCTAAGGCTCAGCATATATCAATCTTCATTTCTAGAGTCGGTATAAAGGTTTATCACCCATTTTGCTCTAGATCATGATCCTCTCTTTTTCTAGAATTGCCATGGAGTTTAAAACTAAAATATTTTACGACAATTTATGCCAGGGATGATTCGTATCTCTATCTCTATTAACATGTATTATGTTCATGCAAGCCTTTTTAGGCACCTTGCCAAGCTTTGAAATTGTATTTATTTATATATTTCATGTACACGTTGTAAATAATGTATATTTAACATTAGGAAAACTGTGTACAAGGGTTCTACTTATTTATAAAGAAATTTCTTCCAGCAGACCCGCGACAGGAACTACGAAGGAAAGAGGCTAAGTGGCGTACGAGAAAAAAAAAACAAAAATAATAGGCTCAATCTAAACCTATTTTATAATACTATATGTAACTAAATAATAAATACAATAAATATACCTACTAATATATATTATATAAATAAATTATTAATAATTATAAAAAAATAATAATTTATAATACATAAATAACATATATATATGAGTTTAAGGAGAAATAATGATCTCTTACTGGCTTCTTAAATCACTGTTTCCTCTCTGTTTCTTAAAATAATTTGACCATAATGATTTCTTATGTTTTCGCGATTGTTATTCATTAAATTAAACTATTTTAATACGGTTCATCATTATGGTTAAACGTCAGTTGTAAATAAATAAGTAATAAACGCGATAAACTTAATGAATTTGACCACTTTGTCATAAATTTTATTAAGCAAATAACTTATTTTAGGGAAAAAATATGGCACTTGAGGGTTTCAGCAATAATAATAGTGCCATATCAACTTTATTAATAAATAAATAAATCTTTATTAGGAACAAAAAAGTGTTTACACAAACCAAGGTTAACGATGGCACCCGCAGTAGTTAAAAACTGTGTCGCGAGTGTCAACGCCCACCTCCAGAAATACAAAAATTTTCCCTACACATTTAAAAATTATCAAATAATCAATCAATTATCTTTTCAAAATTACTTGAATGTAATTAATTAAATTTAGACAAATCAAATTAAGTTTTTAGTTATGTATACTAACGTGATCAAATTAAAAATTGGGTTACATAAAATTAATAATGTGAAAAATGTGAATCTCTATCATCATTCTCGAAAATCCAAACCAAATCAAAATAAAATTGAAGTTCCAAAATTAAAATTAAAATAGAAATTTCAAAATTGTCATTGAAAATTAAAAATAAGTAAATAATAATAAATCCATTAATAATAAATTAAAATAAGTAAATAGTATTAAAATAGTTACATTATTTAAATTAGATTAGTTAGATTTCTCTTTCTGCCCTAATATTAAATATTTAACATCTAAAATCAAATCAAGATTTAAGTTTAAAATCATTCAATTATTAAGAATATATTTACTATCGGTTCATTATAGATAATTGTGTTTATGAAAGTATAAGTGAGTGTGTATGTAATATGGTGAAGTGTAAATTTGTTTCGCTAACTGTGGAGAAGATTACAATAGCAGTACAATTGTCATCTACGTCGAGAGGTGTTACAATCAGCTAGACTGAATCTTTTTTCACATGCAATGCATGCTCTTAATATTTTAATTTTAATTATGTAACATTGAGGTCATGAAATCGTGAAATTTAAGTGCCCTGCCAGGGTCCATGATGTTCTGTACATTAATTATAAGACCAATTGTAATACCATGGGAACATTTAATGAATTGAATTGAATATGAATAAATAAATTCGTTGCGACTTATTACTAGTACTAACATTCAATGGACTATTTGTCTGAATAAATAATTTTTTTTTTTTTTTTTATTGATAATGACTAAAGTAATAACTGAATAGATAACTAGCTCAAGTTAAAGAGACGAAACAATACATGTTTGCAGGAGCCAGTTAACTATACACGAGACAAAATTTCGCGTTCGCAAACTTTGAGTTTGTAATAGCCCGTTCCGTTGAAACTCTCCCATTTAAGCTATGAAAATGCAAACTTAAGCTGTATTTTAACTTCTACCATTCGCATTGTAACAATTCAATAGTTATTTCACGAGTTAAGTTACTTTTAAATAATATAATGCATGAATATAATAAAACTGGGATAACCCAGTTTGCGTTTTCAATGTAAAGTTGTGATGTAAACAGCATTGGTTTCAGTGTTACAGAATAGATAATTATATTGATTATCCAACCCACTTCAATCTTCACAAAGAACTATCCGATTAAATAGACTAAAGATTTCCATTTTTAATGGTTTCTCACGAAATATTGCATTGTATATGATTTGTTTGTTTCTATTTCTGTATAATGTTACCTAACGATCCGATTTTTATCAAAATTGGTCAAAATCGGTTCAGTGGTTTGGCCGTTAAAGCGTAACAGACAGAAAAACAGACTTTCTGTATTGATTGTAGTTAGTCAACTTTTGCACAAATACCTTCAAATATTCATAAAAAAATTTGGCACCGATCAGTCACTGAAATCGATAGCGAAATAAGCACGTTTATTCACAAAGTTTTTTGGTCTAAAGCCAGAAAATGTTGGAAAATAATTCGCTGCCTTATAACTTACAATAAATATTTAATGCTTAATATTTACAAAATGGAACTAAGCGGAAATTAATAAAGGAACTTTACGAATTTCCGAGCAAAAGATGAACAATAGCAATCCATCTTGATTATAACATCGTAAATATAAATGTCATTTTCGTCTTTTTAGCTACAGTTTATATTGTAAAATACACATTAAAGTAAATTATTTTGATAAATAATGGTTCTTCTTTTTATTTACTTAAAAGGGCAGAAGAAGCAGGCTGTGGCTGATGCATCGTCGTGTGTGTACGTACGACACACATATACAAAGCGTCAACAAACAGCTCAACTTCCTTAGAGAAAAATATACGCTCAATTGAACTATGCGCTCCCAGAAAACCCAATACAAATACGCCTTCTGTTTTCAATAACATTATGCTAAGGAAACCGACATCAAAATTCCGGTTCAAGAAATTTACTTTCAATACACAGTACGGCATAGAGTAAGTGCGGTAATTTAGACACTTAATGATGGGTTTTCAACATGGTATTAAACCATAATGGTAGAATACAACTATTTTCTACCGGTATTAAACCAAAACCATTGTTGAAAACCTTTTCATATTTAATTCAAATTATGTATTATCATTAAATATAAAGATCCCCAATTTTCATACATTATTTAAATCAACTAACTTAACTCCTACTATGGTTGGCGTTGCGCGCGCTGTTGGTGGCGCACAGTCGTCCCAATCTGTCCTTAACACGTTATAGTAGTAAAGGGCGAAGGCAGGTGAGGACGAGCGACAGCGTAGGCAGCTTAGGTTCAGGCGGCACAGCTCCAGGCGGCGTAGCTTATGGCGGCACAGCTTCGGGCGGCTCAGCTTCAGGCGGCTCGGCACAAGGCGGCTCAGCTTCAGGCGGCTTGGCTCGAGGCGGCGCAGCTTGAGGCGGCGTGGCTGCGGGCGGCGTAGCTTGATGCGGCGTGGCTTCGGGCTGCTTAGCTTCGCTCCGGCTGCCGAGGACGACGTCGATGAGTGGACTGTATGAGGGGGGGGGGGGGGCGGGCCAGCAGGATGAGCGAGGGGCCTATCTTCTAATCCGCCGACAATCCGAGCAGAGGTCCGATCTCGACGACTCCGAGTAGCAGGGGTCCTATTCCTGAGATCCAGGGGTCCGATTCCGAGCACAGGGCTCCTAGCTTCCGATCCGACCGACGATATTCACTAACACTTCACTTGAGCACTGGAGCAGGGATCCGGGTCCGAAATTAAAGATCACTTGTATTCACTTCCTTTATTTCGTCTTCCTTAGTTTTCTTCCATTCCAAGTGTTCCGAGAGCCGAATTGATTCCAGTACTGCCGACTCAAAATCGCGTCGAACCTTATTACCTCGCGAGTAAAAATCTGCATAGCCAGTTCTATTTCGTAACTGCGCCATCTATCGGCAGTCGTGGAATCTTGTGTTCGGCTCTCGTTACGGTAACGCTTTTTGATTCTCGGAATGTGAGTTTTACCATATTTACTTAAAAAAGACCTTGGTTCTCGTTATGGTAACGCTCTTCGAAAATCAAATAGTGCTACTTACAATTACAAAATTAATTCTTATAAAATACCTTAATGCTAAAAATAAGAAACCCTATGCTATATTTACACTTATTACCCTATTCTAATAATAATCCCTTCATTTATTTGACCTTAAAAATTACCTTATCTACCTTGATATACATAGCAACTTAACTATATACTATACTAATTAACTCTATACAAATCAAGGTGAGTAGTGTTTTCAGTCACGTCGCTAATACCTACACTGCACCTCGACATACAGTTTAAAAGTTATTATGAAACCTACCAAAGGTAAAAAATTAGAAAAATTAATTATATGGTATGAAATATTTTCTAATGTTGTCTATGGTAAACAATCGTTGAAATCTTTTATAACGAGTTTTTAACAAATCAGGTTTAATACCAGACTTTTTACCGTTGAGAATTTACTCGCGGCTCATCACTACAGATACTAGAGCGCACTGGGCGTCTGGAATTGGCAGACTGGCAAAAATAACGTTAACCTATTGTGCCGCGCCGTTCAATACAGCATTGGCATGCGATCAGGGATGGCAGCACAACAGTTAATATTTTTATGTTTCCGGTATCCTAATCTGGATTCACGATGGTTGTATGTTGTGCTAGAGTTTCTGATTTTTGATCGTGATTGCAATTTGCAAATGTTGCAGAAAAGAGATAATATATGCTCATCCATTCCACGGATTGTTAAAAAAATCAGACTAATGGGTTCTCTCTCGTTACTTTGTTGTCAATGATAATTATTTTGAATCAACATCATTTTAGCCGCAGTTAGTGTACTGCTGGACATAGGCCTCTCTTTTTGATGTTTTCTTGTAATATATTTTTTTTATAATTATTTGTCTTTAAATACCTAAAATTATGGTTTTCATGAAAAAAGTTCGAGGAGCTCGTTAGTTGAGCGCGACCCGCGTATCCGTAGCGAATGTGCGTGTCAAACTCAACGTGACGCGACCACTATTGGATTGGTCGCCATTTTAGTGGCATTTCTATCTTGAGCTCCTCCGTGCTTCAGAAGGCACGTTAAGCCGTTGGTCCCGGTTGTTATCGATAGATAGCAGTCGTGAGGCTGTGTCAGATGCCTTAGGGCAGCCTGAAAAATTCTGACAGTGTTGGCCACTAACACATCTCGGGTCATGTTCCTGTTGGTCCGGTTTCCTTGTAAAAAGGGTTACGGAGGTCAGACGGCAGTCGCTCCATTGTAATAACCAGTTCCGCCAAATCTAGCACCATGACTTACAGCGTACCCTAAGCTCCAAAGCGTAAGCTGACGACGCAACTAGGATACACGCTAGGATGATGATGGTTTTCATGAAAAAAGCTTGAACAGAATTTTAAAGTTTTTGGTGGATACTGGGACATACTCATCTGCAAAAATTGCTGCACAAAATATGCCCAATAATACGTGGCAACCCCGATGTTATGCTTTGATCTGTGTTTGCACTTTAGTCGGGTTGGGTCATTCATGAGATGCCATTCGAAGCCGCAGCGAATGGCACTAAGTGCTTGACGCCGCATGCGATACATTTCGAAGCAACTAATTATTTCTGATCATGCCTTTTTATCATAATATTTAAAAAGTAATTACTTAAGTACATATTTGTTTCTACTTCCAAATTCTAGCCTTGATAAAAAATTATGTTTATCATTTCGGTACAAGTACGAAAACTAATAATTTCTGGTCATGCAAGTATCTTTTTTGTCTGAAGTAATTAGGTACTAATCTTATCTTACAAATAGGGTTCTTTATTCAGGAAGCACGTCGAACCTCTAGGTTCTCTTGTACATACCCCAAGCCTTACTCACCTACAAAATTTCTGAAGAAAGTACTAAAGTTAGTATGCATTAACTTTTACAAGTGTCAGTACATATAAGTTTATTAAATTTGCGAACTCTATCCCTGAGCATTTGTATCGTAATCGGATGGCAATGGAAATTTTTGACGTTCTGGTATTCTGTTACTAATTTTAAGACCAATCGTATTCTATTGGCATAGCATTGAAATGCAACCGGAAAATTTTGCTTGTCAAAAATGATCCCAATCATAATTTTTTTTAAATAATCGGTACTCTATTATTTATTATATTTTTGTTTTCTACTATTAACTTTCAATAACGTTTTAGTTGCAATAAAATTGAGATTCAAAATTATGTTAGCAGAATTTGAGCATACTAAAAATGCATCGTAATTGAATATCAGTTTCAAGGTCTTTTAAAGTTTATTAGCGAAATTAACACCCAGATTGTTCAAACCTCGAAATTCGTATGTAGATGAAAGACTTGATATTTATGTAATTTTAATATCACAAATTAGACACAATAATTAGTTATCAATTTCATGCTACATATAGTAGAAGTATTTTTTAATGTTGAATGTACATAGTAAAAATGAAACTGTTTATCTTTGTATAAAATTTAACATAACATAGACTTAAATTTGTTTCAAATTATATAATGAAACTTGAAATAAATTGGTGCAAGTATTCTCTAGAAACAAATCTATATCCCACATAGACGATTATAGAATACATTTCAGTGAACACATACGCTGTTTTGCAGCACTCACACATTTACACGATTGGTCTCGAAATCCCCTTGACTTGACCACATCACTAGTGCCATCTACGTTAAAAGCTATTGACTCGGCTCCGTTCATATTGGAATTTAATATCGGCCTGTTGATTTTGCCCTGATGTGTAATTTCTCTATTAATAGATATTGTTATTCATGTTAGACGTGCTAGGATATGTACTTGAAATTACTGAAACTAATTTTGTGTTATTATTTCGTAAAAGCATTTGTGGCATTTTTTATGTGTGGCGCGTTGTGGTGCTCCACATAGTGGAATTTATAAATCATATTTAATGTTGTAGTTATAAACTATGACCATTGCTTAATATATGCATAAGTATCTCATCTCACATCTTTGATTGATCTCCATTCCTAGTTCGTTACATGCGACCCTGCCCGAACAGCCATTTTTTTAATAATGGGTTTTACGGCCATGAATACGAGTCATTTATAGCCCTTCTTAATCTTTCTATCTCCTTCAGCCCTACAGTGTGGTTTCGTCAAGTCCTAGTCAAGTCTAAAAGTCTAGTCGGTAGTCAAGTCTAGTCAGAAAATCAGGCTAAGTGGTAGAAAAACGGCACTTAGCGATTACTAGGAACTTTTGGCAACAAGCATGAAAATCACATAAATCAAACACTGTATCACTTCCCAACACTCACGCTTGTTATCGAACACTTTGCAAATAATAACCCACCATTATTATGCACAAACACTCAAAAAACACAAATTTTGGAAAATAAAATACAGCGCCGATACTGTTCTTCACAGCTACCCGCCAAAAATCCCCCAGTCAGCCAATCGAAACATCATAGATATTTATGTAATATAATATCGGTTTATTATAGCTCTAGCCTCTAAACCAACCTCAACTTTCCCTCTACCACAAATGTTTGCACATTGCCTAACTAGATGGCGTATAGATATCCTGAGCATCGGTTGGTAGTACACTATTACCTAACTATGAACAAGGAAAAAAGTATCCACGGATCCAATAGTGCATCCTAGTGGTGGAGGTTAGCGGGCGAAGGGTCCGCCATAACAGCTATACTGATTTCTACAAAAAATCCTATTTCAGTCGCCTAAGTATACCTTTTTTGCATATCGACTACGTATATAAAATCGAATTTTAACATACCTAATTAGTCGGTATGCTAAAAATTTATGCTAGTAACGATATGCTTGTTGTGATGATTTGTTATAATATTTCGGATATTTCACTAAATCGAAAGCCATCAATACTGTTTCAATATTTATAAACGAAATCAGATCCATTACTTGAAAGGCGGCTTATTGCTACGCGATGTTATTAATTCCCTCCTCTTTGAGAATTACCCGAACCTCCAAAAATTATTCTTCAGACCTCAAAACGAACGATTTTAGCGCTTAATTGGTAGAGAAACGCCATTGTTTGACGTCTTCGAAATATCTTTGAAATAATGCTTTGGCAAGTTAAGTTCTGTTAATTTCTTTGACCTAGATTATCAAAATTGTTTTATTCCATGTTTGTCAAACCTTTACTGCTTAATTATATGTGTCCAGATAGGTATAATTAAGTTTATTACAAACATAAAAAAAATAAAAATTCCGAATTAACAATTTTCTATATGTTTTTCTTTACGAGTCCAAAATACTTCGATGGCGTAGAAACCCAAAGCGGATCTTATTAGATGATAAAGTTAGTAATTATATCTAAATGTCAATTAAATTAAATTTTAATTATGTTAAATTAAACTATTTTAATACGGTTTTATCGCGTTTATTACTTATTTAATTTAAAATTTTAATTTCGGGCGGTAGTTTTGTAATCTTATGACATCAAAGACAAATGTTAACTTAGTCTGCCTGCGACCATGAACGCTGTAAAGTGTTTGAAACGTTAGGTGTAAATAAATAAGTAATAAACGCGATAAAACCGTATTAAAATAGTTTAATTTAATTATGTGTTTTTACTTATTTACTTACTTTAAATTTTACAAATATTTAAATAATATTTAAATTAGCAGAGAGGTCCTAAATTCAAGTAGACGACGGCTAGGTTTTGAAGCAAAGGAAAACGCATCGACAAGAGAGATACATACGGGGTGGTTTAATACATATCTGTTACAGTAAAAACACCTTAGAAATTTATTCAATAAATACTGGGGCAAAACGATTTATAAGGTATCAGTCCTATCTGTGACTGGTACGAGAGTATTGGAAACAGCTGTAAACGTACTGAATAAAATATCTGATATTTCTGAGCTGATTGTGGTCTGATATTTTGAACTACAATATCAAGAGAACATTTTTCAAAGGAAAATATTGAAAAGAAAAACTTAATATCAAACATTTAATTAGACCTTGAGACACAAAAGAGATTAGAGTAGTGAAATCAATAAAATTAATTAGATATTTTTGTAGTAATTGTGTTTCATGTTAATTACAAATCGTCTTTCGACTTTAACCAATTAAGTTAGATTAGTACTTGTTTACCAAAAACATTGAGAGTAGGTTGATTTTTAGGTATTATTTTTTTTAATCTGAACGCTGAGACAATATTTTCTGTATTTCTTATTCGATGAGCGACAGGGCAATAAAATAACTTTAAACTTATAATCTAATCCCTAACTTATCTCCATAAAGTTCAAGTTTGTAACTTAGCAATTTCGTTAATCCACTTAACAAAACTTCAACCAGACCGTTTCAAATTATGAAATTTCCCAGAACGTAATGAAATTAAATCGTTTATTTTAAATATGGGATATAAATATCACTTATTGACGTTAATTTTCCCAGATTATGTTTACCACCTCTTCTAAAGAGCAAGTCAAGAAAAAGCTGCGCCACAAACTCCAGTGCAGTATTTTCTACAAAACTTCAATTCACAGAAACATATTTCCAGCATTTTATTTTCCAAATGGTTCGTTTTTACTTCTACTCAAGACGGTTTCTCGAACGACAGACCAATGATTAATATTAGCACGTTACCTCGGCACCATTTGATTTATTGTCGGGACGTGAATCCGCCATCCAATAGAGTTGTTAGTTTGTCATTCCATAGATGTATATTAATCATTTCATCGACTAGATTATGTCTATAATCGAATATAGATTCAAATGTTTTACTGTGAACTTTTGTTGAAATGTGGTTTTTTTATTGTTATATGAATTCGCTTTTAACTCAGAGTTACTGCCTAGTATGTAAGATTTACAAAAAAAATTATAATCCGCTTTATAATTTTCTGTCTCAAGACGTTATTAATTACATTTATTTATTTATTTTATACAAACACTGACAGCACTTACATACACGATTATGCATTCTTGTCTTTTTTACTTAGATCGTTTTAATCTATTTCTCCTCTTAGCGTGTTTCTAGGTGTGTACTTAAGTATTTTTTATTTAATTGCGTAAATTTGCAGCTAGTTCGATGCTCTCAAAGTGCCACAAACATTCTATTCAGAGTAGTTCTAGACAGCAAAAAGTTTTTATCCAAGAAAAAAGGAATAACTTTTTTCGTGTGATTCTCGTAACCGAGGATTTTATTTTTAAGGCTTAGCCCTAATCGGGGGCTTATTTTCGGAGTGACTCATATGCCTCTTCATGCGTAAACCTCCAACAAAATGAATCTTAATTTTAAAAATTATTGGTATTTTGGTAATGTTGTGGTATTAAATTTTAAAACAATTTTAAAGTATCCTGTCGGAGAAAATAATTTAATTTAATCAATTTGTTAGTGGTTGAGAGCTGTATTGATGGTTCAACGAACCACATCCCGGTTATACTGACGATCAGCAGCAGTGTCCTAGAATCTCCAAGACGACCAAGACTGTATACTCAACGTACAAACTGGGACCATTTTCGAGCCATGAACGAAGAGAACCTCTAATTAAGGATCTCCTTAAAAACTAAGAACAAAATTGGTGCGTCAGTTGAAGGATTTACTCAAACTGTGCAAGAGGCACGCTGGGAAAGTACACCAGAGGTAAAGAAAACAAAATTACGTAACGGTAGAAATTAGAGACTTGGTATTGGATACTCGTAAGTGAAGGTTACGCAGAGTTTGGCATGTTAGCCGTCATCATCAAGACAAAAGAGCACTCAATAACTGCTCCAAAATACTAAAGAAAGCTATTCTAGATGCAGAAAATGCTACATTGGAGGCAAATATTATGTCACTGACTGCTACTAAAGCAACAGACTATTATTTACTTTGGAAAGCTTGTAAGCACATGAGGCAACCTGTTATTTCAAAGCCGCCAATAAGTCTTGAAGGTAATAGATGGGTGAGATCAAAACAAGGAAAGGCAGACGCATTTGCTCAACATCTTGCTGGAGTATTTATTCCAAATGTGCCACATTCTCTGTCCGACAAAACAGATATTAATGAAATTCTTCAACAGGAATTACCTTTGAAATCAATCACTCCAAAGGAGATATCAACACTTATCAGTAAATTGGCAAACAACAAAGCTCCTCCTGGCTTTGACCTGATAGACAAGAAAGTACTGACAGAACTGCCGCGGAAAGCTAAAGCAAGTATAAGACTAAAGTCTTCATAACTAGGTACTCTATTTAACTGCTGCATTAGAGTAGGATACTTCCCAGCCATATGGAAGGTGTTACAAGTTATATATGGTGCACAAACCAGGAAAACCAGCTCACGAGGTGAAATCATATATACCCATCAGCCTACTATCAATAGTTTCCAAATTGTTCAATAGTTTGAAATTGTTCGAAAAAGTCATACTGCAGAGACTAAAACCATAATTTTAAATAATTAAAATTGTTTTGACGTGAAAAAAAAACAAATTAATAAACACACTTTGATAATCACATATTTATAATAATAGTCTGTTTTGATTTAGGGATAGCTATCTGACGTTTACCTTCTTTGGGAATTCTTTAATGATGTTAGTTAAATTAGAAGCTTATTTTCCTATCATTTAGGGTGGATTATCTTATGCCAGCTTTTAAAGCCTATTCAAGGGTTGACATTCGTCTCCGTCTAAGAATGTTCTTGTTACTTTATTGTTACCTTTACGGGATTCACTGAAGGCACCAGATTTAGTGAGTACTTAATGTTTATTGTGATGCAAAAATGGAAATTTTTAAAATTTTCATATCTAAATACTCTATAAAATACTCTATAAAATATTATACTTACTATACTGTTATAGTAAGTATAATATTTTATAGAGTATTTTCATAGAGCTAAATAATCCATAAATATTAAATTAAACAATTTTATTTAAACCGTATGAAAATAGTATAAGTTTTAACAATCGTGAATCATTAATAATACTAGACTATATTCATACCAAATTTTATCAAAAGCGAAACAGACAGACAGACTTTCACACTTATGATATTAGTATGGAAATATGGATAGTAATTTTAAATGTCTTTGGTAACAATCGTTTACCTTGATTTAGAAGCTTCTAGACTAGATATTTGAAAATCCGTTTAACGTGAGAAATTGTTGGATACATACAATTGAATGATACAGATAAATCGCTTAAAACAATCCACACTAGAAATATGGAACACTTACCGACGTGACAATCGATTTGTACGAACAAATAGAGCGACTATTGCCTTTGGATATGCGGCATGACATTTTTGTAAGGCTAGTAATACATTAGAAGCAAAGATAGAGTGTTGTAAAGAGGTCCGATTGTTCAAATTAGCGCTATTATTTACATACATACCATCACGCCTTTTCCCCATAGGGGTAGATACCACGTATTTTCATTTGCTACGATCCTTACAGACTTCTCTCGCTTCTTCTACACTCATCACTCTCTTCATACACGCTCTTCGATTACGGGTACTCCTGACATCTCCCTTTTTTAATATGTCTGCGATTTGGTTGCAGTATATTCTCCGAAGCCGGCCCTTACTGACTTTTCCTGACACATTTGTTTTGTAAATACCTTTCGTAAGTCTCCTTTCATCCATCCTTTCTACATGCCCAAACCATCTTAACATGCCTTTTCTATCTTTGTCACTACATCCTCATTCACAACTTTTCCTTAACTCACTATTTCTAATTTTATCGCTCAGACGTACTCCATATGTACTCCGTAAAGCTCTCATTTCAACTGCATTCACTCTGCTTTCATTATTTTTCTGCCAGACCCAACTTTCACTACCATACATAAGAGTTGCCATTAACACTGATCTGTGCGTGCATTTTTAGATACAACTCTACTGCTCATAAAATAATGCAATGCCCCATTTACCCGATTACCCGCAGACACTCTTTTTTCAATATCACCTTCATTCAAGTCATAAACGCGATAAAACCGTATTAAAATAGTTTAATTTAATGAATATCAATCGCGAAAACAGAAGAGAAGATCACCTTCATGTTTACCATTTCTTATAAACATATAACCCAAATACACAAATTCATTCACTTGTTCAACACTCTTTCCATTTACACTTACATTGCAAACTGTTCTACTTTCATCTCTTTCAAACACCATTACTTTCGTTTTACTTATTTATTCTTATTTATCACTTTATACAACAAAATACAGAAGGTGAACTTTTCTGCCAGTCAAAGGACCAAAAAGAGAAGGCAATAAAGGTTAAATTAAGGTTAAACTTTTCCGGTTGCTTAGTTGGTTGTTTGATTCTCAGTTTAGTTGCTGCAGAGCCCAGGGTCTGCTTTTACGTCTCCATGCCGCCCAGTCTTCGGCATCTTTGGCAAAAAAAAATATGAAAGAGTTATGATATTAACAATAAGAAAGAGGATGGTATATTCTAAAGCGAGACATCACACGATCCTGTATTTCGTTCTATATTCTATTTCTTTAACTATATTCAAACGAAATCATCAGTTTATTCGTGTACATTAATAATTTCAAATTTTTTACGGTATTTATTTTATCTTCTATACCGAGCTTTATGGAGACATGAATTCTGTGAAATAAATCGTATTCTCATTCTTATCCGCTTATGTTTGACGCCATTACGCGAAGTTCGATCGAGCGAAAAGATATGTGGTTGTATAATGCCTTTTGGAGGTTCGAGTGAATTATGGAACGGATCTGTCGAATTTTTTTGTATCGTCCTTGTTGCTTTAAGTCAATTTTTACTTAGACAAGAAAGATAGAGATTGTCTTTCTTTTTAACTCTTATACAAGTTAGATATTTCAAATTACTTTTCCCAACAACTAAACTTCTGAATAAACTTCTAGGTGGTAATTGAAGTAGGTATTTGCGAGTAGGGTCGTGGCTTTTGCCTGTCAGTAGAAATACATGTTTTTATAGTCTGTGTGTCCCACTGCTGGGCGAAAGCCTCTCCTCTTTTCTTCTACACGTTTTTTTACAAGAATATAAAATTGTAGAGGTGTCTTGTGATGGGTCGTACTCATTTAATAAACGACCTTGCGAGTCTGACTTCCTTTTTTATTCCTGTTGTTGTGATAAAGTAATGAATATCATTCATAAAAGCTAATAAGCTTAATTATTTTGTAAATATACAGCCGACAACATAAATACTCACCTCTAAACCTCCTATTTTTAAAGATATTTGTGCAACTAATGATTTTATTTTTACGTTAATCTAGTTGAAATTGACAAAACATTTTTATGTTTTGCTTTTGTATTCAATATGTTTTTTTCTATATATATGCTACTAGCTGTTTCCCGCAGCTTCGCCTGCGTCATAAAGTAGCCTTTGTTTGACCCCTGATTTTCAAATATATTCATACTAAATTTCATCAAAATCCGTTCAGGTTTGGCCGTGAAAGCGTAACAGACAGAAAGTCTTTCTGACTTTCGCTATTATAATATTAGTTAGTATGGATTTAGATGCCGAAATCCGTGCGAACTGAAAAACCAGCTGAGGAAGCAACCAGAAAATCGCTAACATTGGGGATACCTATAGCTTATTAAGGTGTATACTATGAGCACATCATTCAAAGGAGCCACAATGTATTCATCCTATCATTGATCTTCTGGCGTCTCCGAAATAACCATCGATTTGGCTTATGGTTTCGCGATGCACGTCTGGGCCGTATATTACCATTACTAAGAGAGACCCCCATCTATCAAAGTATACGAACTTTGAAAGTGACCGAATACTTGTCCCACTGATTTATATACTTCTTAAAGTTTATTTGTAAGGTACTGAAAACTCGAAAATAATACATTATACGTTTACACGTTTCAAGCCTTCTTTAGCGTTTTCTTAATATTTTTTTTATACAACTAAGTAGCCAAACAGGCGTACGGCCCACCTGATAATATGTCGATTACATATTAAAATCAACTAAACGCCAAACTATCTTTCCATTTCTCCCAATGGTTGACTGGTAGAGAATGCTCTTAGCATTAAGTCCGCCCATTGTTATAAGTATAGGTGTGCTTTGTGGAACAATAAAGTTTTAATAAATAAATTAATAAAATAATGAAATGGTTACGTTGTTAATAATTTTAAAATGATTATTTGTATTATAATGTTGAACAGCTAAGAATCTACTTACCTAAAGAACTATCCACATAAATAAAGTTGTGAAACTGAATAGGTAAAAAGGTGCTAAATAAAGCAAGTATGTGTATATTTTAAAATATTTATTTTGTCTATGTATATTCTATCGAATAATAAATAGTGCCATTGTTTAGAGGGTCCAAGGTTTTACGAGAAATCAGGAAATGACGTATGCATAAAAAATAAGGTAAATCCAAGCATTCCTAAAACGGACACACATGATGCTAACAGATTGCCAGTAAGGCTTCATATTTTTACGAGTTCCGTGTAAATATATCCATCAGATTACGTTGGGAATAAATAATATTGCACGATATTTTTCGATATTGCTGGATTATGAGCGTAAAATATTAATGTTGTTTGAATCATTCGTAAAGTATATTGCGAAGTATGCTGCGTGTATATCATTTTGTATTACCTTCATTATTATTACATCGTTTTTCTGCTTACATCCAAATTTATACGGCTTCTTACGTACGAGCGAGTTTCCCAGGTGCAGTCACTTTACACGATCTCATTAGTGCTCCTGTGGCCAGGGTACGCCATAATCATTCATTATATTAGGCGGTACTGGTAATTAATTATACAATGGAGCGCTTGCAGTCTGACCTCCGATCCCTTTTGCTGGGAAACTAGACCAATATGATCGTCAAGACCAATAGTATCATGTCGTTTACTTATACGTTTATGTACGTTTGTGTGATACAAATTGCCAAGAAATATTAATCTTTTTTTATATGGCGGTCATTCCCTGTATCAATCAATCAATCAAATCATTTATTTGAGCAGCAATTCAGAATCACTATGATTTTGCTGACAGCTTACAAATATATAATACCTTTATTAAAATGTCAAATTATTAGAATTATCATGCAGGAATTATCATATATTCACAGGGATTAGCCGTTGTTGCTGAAATTTGCTTCCAGTCGTACAGAGGCTTAGTAAAATTGAGTCCTATGTTTGCCCTTTAGTCGCCTATAAATAATTAAGCCTAATTTTTCCACAGTCCATTACTATTTTAGTATGTTTAGTTTATGATCAGAATTTATTGTTATTGTGCTAATAACTGCTGCATGATATAAAATATTTTTCAGACCGTGAAACATCTATAAAACACCAGGCCACATGTTCCATGTTTACGATATTTTAAAGGTTCATAAGACGAAGCCGTGGCAACCGCAATAGTAAATTATTTCGTCTATCAAAAGTTATAAACAGTAATAAGTTAAGTTAAAGTATTATAGAGTTTGATGAAGAAGATATGAGTTTAACTTGCATAATACGACCGCATATTACAAGGGTACATCCAACGACTAGATGATCAGACAACTTGAAGAAGGTCGCAGGCAAACTCTGGAACAGGCTGCTTTTAATCGATCAATATGGAAATCCTTAGGCGATCCCGACTCGACTGAAATGATAACTGTGAGTACAGACAACTTACTGCGTTATTATCACGCTATGAAGTAACATATGAAGGGACAAGGTTAAAAGGAAAAGGTCCCAAATCAATTTCTATCTATATCAGTATGCCATATACTATGATCAATGAACGAGATTTTTCTGGATTATTTTTCCTAAATTCTTACCCCATTTCAGCCCTTTAGTTAAGATAATATTTTTGTAGAAAAATAGTAATGTTTGGACTTATGATCTTTATCTTGCAAACCATGAAAACTAGCTTAGTGGTTTATTCATCAAAGCATACAAAAATAGTGTTTTTTTTTTTTGCATACATATCTAATAATATTAGGTAGTATGAATGGATACTAACATACATTAAAACAGAAGATGTTATACAGATAAACCTGACCCCAGTATTTACAGAGAGTATGTAAAAGAGCTCAAATTCATCTGTCATCAAATTCGTCTGGCAGTACGATAACGCTTAGTCGGCTCATGAACATATACCTTTAATAATCTTCCAGTTTCTCGATTTAATGAAGATGGAGCGATAAACTTCGCGAGTTGCCGTCAATTTGGGTAAGGCGGTTCCACTAAGGGTAATCACTAATCGTCGGTTATTTGATTGCTTTAGTAGTTTCATATTTATCTTATCTTGACTTTGTTAATCAACCGAGCAATATTTATTTTCGGTGTACCCTTATATTGTAGACGGAAGTTTCAAAGAATTTCGTAACGTAGAAAATGTTCCAAATAATAATCAGTTCTTATATTTCTGATATTATTATTTCAAATACTATTTACTTGAATGAAACATATTTTACATAAACACAAATAAATGTTTTTCATGATTATTATATTTGGGTCAATCAACTTTTCTTTGCCAGAACGTGTCCTTTACAATCAACATGAAATTGCGATTAAACTATTAGGATAACACTATGTTTGTAAGTTTATTTTAATTATCAGAATTATCTCCAAAATATCTAAGTATAAATCTATAAAAACTTACTTCTAATATTTTGAAAAAAATAGTGTGACCCAGTAGAAGAAATTGTACTCCCATACAAATTTACGTTGTCCCTTGTACGTACTAGTCAACAAAATTACAATTTTATGCCTAAATATTCGTAGGCGAGCAAAAATTTAAAATAATAATCACATACTAGGATACATTACCCTTCCTAAATCTCTATTTACAGATAAATAGAATTCATTTTAGTATATTCACGTGACTTTAATAACTTTGTCCCTGACGATACAATGAAACTGTTGTCTGCTTACTCACGCCATATAAAGTACTAGCTAAAACGACAGAGATAGCCTATAAATGGTGTGACCAATGAGGTCTGTTCTACGAGTCATCTGATCGTCGGGATGCCGCTGAGAAATGTCCGCTTGCTCGGCCATTTCGTCCGTGACCCTGAGTGAGGCAGCGTGTTTTTACTGAGGCTCTGCTGGGTGACATCGAATTTCGGTAAATATTTGATCTATTTACGGGAATTGTGTTGTATTTATTTAACAATTAAGTCTGAAATGCTTTGGGTGCAGTCGCATATACACATTTTTATTTATTTCTAACAAAAAATCGTATTTAATCGTTAAATTTCTCTTGGGTCACAGTTCCACTGAGTCATATTGTAACGTGACCCAAGAGACAATTTTCGTTAGTTAGGAGACTTTTTGTGTTTATTATCAAATTTAAAGAATAGTCACGCTTCAAATTCAAATACTAACTGGGATGAAGAAAATTAACAACCAGGCATATTAGTATCTAAAAACAATTGCTACAAGCGAATGTTTTTTTAACTAAGAAAGCTGAATGCGCGTTTTTCTTTCATCTGTTATGCTCGATTGCCACGTTTTTTTACTAATTACCCTCCGCTTTGGTGACGCTATTTATGTGCTCTTTCAGCTACCATGCCGTTTACTGCTGCAGAAAGGCAGAAGCGATATAAAGAAAAACTAAAACTTAATTCTGAGAAGTATGAAGAGTATAAAAAGAAGAAACGAGAGAACTACCATAAAAAGATAATACTTGTTAAGGATCTGTCAGCAAAAGAACAATATAATGCTAGAGTTATTTGGAGGTTGAGAAAGAAACAATTAAGACAGCGAAAGGAAAACTTAAACCGTGTCCTTGATATAACACCACCTAGCTCTCCTTTAATAGCGCCTCTAAATGAAAGCGATAATGAAGACGTAAACTTTGCTAGAGAAAAACCTTCTAAAAACGAATCTAATAAAACATCACAGGGTAAAAAGAAAATAAGAAGAGACCGTTCAAAATTATATAGAGAGAATTTAAGACTACAAGAAGAAAATGAAAAATTGAAAAAGCAGTGTGAAAGGTTTAAAAAGCGTTGCCAGAGAATAGAGTTGAAAAAAAATAAGCCTGAGATAGATGAAAAAACTAAATATCAAAAGCTGTCCACAACTATGAAAGCTAATTACCAAAGATTAAAAACATTAAAAGAAAAAAGAATTTTGAAAAATATTATAACACAAGTGCAGGGACCAGAAAAGGAAGAAACTATAAGAGAATCTTTAGGAATTACAAGTAAACCGAGGACATCGATGAAAGTTAACACCTCTTCAACAAAACTAAAAAAATCAATAGTAACTTTTTTTATAAGGGACGATATATCAAGGGCTACCGCTGGCAAAAAAGAAACTTGTACAAAAAATGGTCAGAAAATGCAAAAAAGGTTCATGTTGGATAGTATGAAAAAATTGTTCAAGACCTTTAAAGAAGAAAATTCTGGATTTAAGTGTTCGTACTTTTACTTTACAAAAAATAAACCATTCTATGTTTTAAAGCCAACCGTGAGTGGACGTGAAATGTGCTTGTGTAAAACGCACACAAATACAACATACAAGGCGTATGCACTTAAAAACAAAGATGTCATCAGTACTAGTGATCTTAATGCTTTGATTATTTCAACAGTCTGCAATTCTAAAAATCAACCATGTATGTACGGAACTTGCAATCAATGCAAAGACATGACAATTAAACCTAATGCTGGCAAATGCACGGACAAAATACGCTGGAAAGAATGGGAAAGAATAATAGAATTATATGACAAAGACGAAAAACAAAGAAAAGCCTTCAAGAACGTGAAAAGTGAGAAAGAAGGGACAGTCGAACAGTTAATGCAAATATTTAATGAAGAAATAAAGATATTAAAGAAACATACATATAATATGAAGGTCCAATTTCATAATTTTAGACAGGCTGTTGATAATGTACAAGAAACAGAAGCAGTCATAGTTGTAGACTTCAGCGAAAATTATACGTGCAAGCTCCACGAAGAAATTCAGGCACACCAATTTGGCGGTTCAAAGCAGCAAGTCTCTCTGCATACGGTGGTGGTATATCTCAACGTTGGTGACAATAACAAGAAAGTTGAATCCTACTGCACAGTTTCATCAAACACCAATCATCAACCTGCAGCTATATGGGCCCACTTGGACCCAATATTAAAAGACATAAGAAACAGTCACCCCAGCGTCACAACTTCTCATTTTTTCTCCGATGGTCCGTTTAGCCAATACCGCCAAAAACAAAACTTTTATCTGGGTTCAACCACTCTGTTCAACTATGGATTCACAGGAATGACATGGTCTTTTTTTGAAGCAGGTCATGGAAAGGGACCTGCTGATGGCATAGGTGGCTATCTAAAAAGGTCGGCAGATGATTTAGTAGCACGTGGTGATGATATTTCTAATGCCAATGATTTCTATGAAGCACTGAAAGACGTTAACAAGACCCGACTTTATCTCATATCTTCGGATGATATATCAAATGTGGCCAAAACTTTACCAAAGAAAATATCAACTCTTGTAGGCACAAAAAATGTACACCAAATATTTACGACAGTTCGAGGAGAAATAAAATACAGAAATTTAAGTTGTTTTTGTAAGAGAGGAACCTGTGACTGTCTATCTCCAAAAGTATATCGTCCAGTTGATAATATTGCTAATCCTGTTGATATAGTCGCTGCTGTTTGTGAAGAAGGAGGTAAGACTTCCATAAACAGAAGTATCAATAAGGATAATGCTGGAGCTAAATCTACTTACGAAATCAGCAGCGTGTCCCAAATTCAGGCAGATGTAGAATCTGTGCTGGCTCTTTCAGACTCTGATGAGGATCTACCACTTAGTTCTTTTAAAACATCTCAGAAGTCACCTTTGAAAGAAATTGAAATGTCTGACTTATGCCAGCCTCGTCAGAAGAACTGGTATAGTATTGTTTATACGCCGGAAGGTTCAGATGACGAATACGACAAGGAAGCCCCAAATCCTTATGATTTAGCTCATAGCTCATGTGACAAAGAAAATAGGGCAGTTCAGCGTGGAGATTATTTACTTATAAATGTGCCTGCTACGAAAGGGAAGGTTTTTAAATATGTTTGTGTGGTCAATGATTTACATGACGATGGAGAACTAAGAGTAACATTTTTACGTTGTGTTAAAGGTAAAAGAGTATTTCGCCTTGATAAAAATGACATATCTGATATTGACTATACAGACATTATTAAAACTCTTCCTGAACCTAAAATTAACATGAAGCGGGGACAACAGTACTTCGAATTTCTTGCAGACGTTAATGTTTCAGAAATGTAATTTTTGATGTGGGACTATAATCCAATATCAAAAGTTACTTTCTGATAACTAATAA
Organism: Euzophera pinguis; assembly: GCA_947363495.1. Lineage (NCBI taxonomy): Eukaryota > Metazoa > Arthropoda > Insecta > Lepidoptera > Pyralidae > Euzophera > Euzophera pinguis. The sequence continues at coordinate 5,649,283 of OX376162.1, forward strand.
GCTTTCTTTTACGAATTTCCCTTTTACCTATATTTTATAATTATTTTGGTGAGTTTTTTACTTTAAGATCTAAAATATGATCTCGAATTAAGACTGATTACAGTGAAGATTTGATTATAAGTGATGAAAAAGTTTGATTATGTCTCTTGAGTCACTAAAATTGTCTCTGGGCTAACGGTTGTGTCCCTCACATCCTCTTAGAATTTTCATTTTTTTATGATTAACCTTCTTTACATAAATAAACCTTTGTATACAAATATATTATTCACTTAGAACCAGTTAGCGCAGAGATGGTATTTTTAATTTTAATTTACCTAGATCAGAAATTTTGAGAAATATCAGTTTCTTTTTTAATTAAAGTGACCCAAGAGACACAATAGCATTAAGAAAATAATTATTGTTACTCTTTATACCTTCTTGTCAAAGCATTTATAGTTTATTAACGTTTGTTCCTTTAATATAAATATTGATTTTCCTATTCTGTGTAATTTTATTTGCTTAAAAAGCACATAAGAAAACGTTACCCAGGGGAATCTTATTAAGCTCCGTTTCATTCTTTATGTGTAAAAAGTATTGAAATATAGTAAATATTTCGGTGCTGAACCTGCTATAACAAAATTTAATAGTTGCTGTATTAGAATCATGAAGTAATTTTATAAAAACATTAATTTTATTTTTTGAAAAAAAAATTGATCCAGTGCAAGGAATAGTTGATTCACCCATTTAATTATCAAACCTATCAAAATCTAGATTATTTTTTTAACGAATATTGTTTGTTGGTCTATCGACAGCATTTTTAGTTATTGAAAATGTAAATATACACTTTTTTGTATTCAGAAAGAAACGGCCGAGTGTAGTGAAAGGACGACTTTATGACAGAAAGTAGGTTAGGTTATGGTATTGCAGTGACCATAACACAGAGCGAGTGAAGCGAGCGAGAGACAGACCTTGTGACAGAAACGACTGAGTGTCAAAAGATGACTATGACAGAAAGGAGATTAGGTTATGGTTATATAATGAGCGAGCGAGCGACAGACCTTGTGATAGAAGCGACTGAGTCTAAAAATAAGACTTTATGACAGAAAGTAGGTTAGGTTATGGTTATGCAATGGTCATAACAGTGAACGAGCGAGTGACAGACCTTGTGACAGCGACGACTGAGTGACAAAAGACGACTTTATGACAGAAAGTAGGTTAGGTTATGGTTATGCAGTGGTCATAACAGTGAACGAGCGAGTGACAGACCTTGTGACAGCGACGACTGAGTGACAAAAGACGACTTTATGACAGAAAGTAGGTTAGGTTATGGTTATACAGTGGCCATAACAGTGAGCGAGCGAGAGAGCGACAAACCTCGCATAACATTATAATATTAATAATGAAAATATGACAATTAAAAATATTTTATTCAAAATTCAAATTTAATTAATTCCGAAATTTTAAATGTTATATATAAATGTATATATAAAAAAAATTATTAGTAGGTAATTATTAGAAAATAATTAGTCTAAAAATTATATCACAATATACAAAAATCAATATTTTAATTTGAATAAATGTATATGTAAATGTATGTTCTATGAAGTAATATTATGATAAACATTTTATTTATTACTAGCTGTTTCCTGCAGCTCCGCCTGCGTCAAAAAGTAGCCTATGTTTAACCCCTGATCTTCAACTATATTCATACCAAGTTTCATCAAAATCCTTTCAGTGGTTTGGCCGTAATAGCGTAACAGACAGATAGAAGACAGACAGACAGACAGACTTTTGCATTTATATTATTAGTATGGATGAAATTATTTAAAAATTTTGTCTACAAAATAACGCACAACCTTTATTTTCATTTAATTCGAAAGCAAATTCAGAAAAAAAATCTGGTTTGTATGCAAAAAAAATTATCGCTACGAGTATTTGGAATCGATCTATGTTAAATAATCTATTGATCATCTATAATCTCAGGAGTCTAAAAAAATGACGTAGCTTATTTAGTTTAATAGGATAGTATATCCAAGTACAATACAATCCATACTACTAATATTATAAACGCAACAGTCTGTCTGTGACGCTTTCATGGCCAAACCGTTGTACCAATTTTGATGTTTGGTACGGATATAATTAGAGACCCCGGGGTCAAGCATAGACTACTTGTTAGGCGCAGATCAAGCCGCGAGAAACAGCTACTTTCAAATAAAGAATTAAAACCAGGAAATAATGTCATTACGTTTATTTTACACAAAGTTTCGGGTCGTCGAAAACTCACACATGCGAATTTAATTGCTGCTATAAAACATTGTTTGTGTCCAAAATCTTTAGGCTTCCGGTGGCAAATGAGGGCCCGCCACAGACGTGTTTCATCTCGTCTGGGCTGCACCGAATTTTCAATATTTTTTGTCCAAGTCCGCATTTAGCTCCAGTAAGTTGATTTAATGAGTTCCACTTTAATGAGTTCGCTGAATAAGCGGTCTTTATTTACGTTGAAATATTGAATACCTGTTTTATGGTAAGTACATAAATGAAAATTAATTAAGGGATCAAGCTTTTTTTAGAGAATTGTTGTTTGGACTGGAGCTTTATTTTGTATAAGTATGACTCAACCAAAACCGATGAGTCGAATGATTATTGTTCAAGAAAATTCAATTTCCTTTAGATCATGACTTAGAACCACAGGTTACATTGTAATAAAATTTCTACATAAAATACCTTAAATTTTTTAAAGTATATACTGGTTTTCGAAACTCTATATCAAGATAAGTGACACAAAAAATACAATATATTCACTTCAATTTCGACGCCTACTTACATACGTAATAGGGTAGATGGGGTAAATTGGATCACGCGGCGAATGGATGAATTTTTCAAAAGCGAAAATAAATGCATTCGATCTATACTGAATTGGAGAATAAAGTGTTTGCAATGTTTTTATAACTTATACTTTTTGTCCACTAAAAATAATATGTAAAAATTCACTCATATGGAGTAATATACCTAGTTATATTTTGAGTATTACATGTTCAAACGATCCTGTACGTACGCCCTGGTGTCAGGTATTAGGAACAGCATTTAGGCATTTAAATAATTAAGTCAGATGACTTAATTAATTTAACGACCACCAGATGTAATATGCAATGTATAAGAAATAAAGTATTTATGACACCAATAATTTAATTGTCTATTAACCTGAACCTCTAAAACAATGTCAACATTATGTAACATTTTGAAAATAAAAAACAAAAATATCCTATATCAGCACAGGCATTATAAAAACTATAATTTTTTTAGTCTGTGTCTATCAGATGTCAAAACTTTATTAAAGGAGAGCTAAAGCCTGGAGTGGTATTCCTGAGAAGTATTTTCTAAAGAAACAAACAGTTGTTCTGTAATATCGAAGCAAATTAGTTTTTGATTACGTTACCAAAACGTGGCGTGCTACAAATCGCAAATGAATTAGACCGTCCACTTTACCCCCAAGTCACCCGTCACTAAGTGTTACAAGCACGCTACATAGCCGTGAATAATTTACCACTTACTTGCCTATGTTTATAGTAATCTTACTAATAACTTGTATTTTGTTTGATTCTTCGTGCTGGGAAAAATAAAATTAGCGACAGCGGTAGAAATGTACAGGGTTGTTTTGCAACTACTGGCCAAATTAATAAAAAGGTGAAAACAAATTTGAAAAAAAAAATACTCTGTTTTCACTTTTTATTAATAGTTCAGTTTTGCGGACTTAACATACTGTAAAAATTTGGCTAGGAGTAACCCTGTGTACCTGGAATACCAAGAATCCTCTGTATTTCTGTTTGCCATAAACAATATTGCGTTTTTCACTAATGAATACAGCATTCTCGGGGGTGGTTTTGATACATACATACATACACATCAAGGGGCAACCAGAATGACTAAAAAACAAAACCGTCATATTTGGAATTGGTACGAGAAATTAGTGACTTCGTATTCTGGTGTACGAGTTGCTCGTACCTCCTCTTTATCGCACCAATTAATCAAATTATCCAAATGATCGACTGGTAAAGCATACCATATGACATAAGTTCATCAATTTTAAAATGTTAGACGTAGTTAAAGAAAATAATATGAACTCATTTTGCACCAAAAATTTACTAAAATTTCTAAAAAACTTAAAGCAAACAATATTATTCTAATACTTCGTCTTTGTCTCGACCAAGACGTGACTTACTAGGTCAATCAGCAGTCATTTCTTCAAATCAAAATTTATTTGACTGTTGAGTTTTAGCAATGTATCTACAATTTACTTTTTCTTTTGTTTCAGGTCGTGATTAAACATTCCTCAAGCATGGAGCTGCCTTCAGAACTCTCTACCAAGCAGTCAATCCCTAAGCTACGTATACAAAGCGACACTTACGTGTACAGTTGAAGCAACCATTAAAATGGTGAAGTAGCATTAGACTTTAAAGTGATACCATGAGCTTATAATTTAAGTGAATATCAAAGTAAGAGACGATGCCTTACTACGGGTATCGAGATGGGGGGGCCGCATCGGACTCGAGTGGCGGGTGTTCGGAGTCTGAAGGGGGGGACTCGGACTCTGAAGGGGGGTTGAGTACGGAGAGTTCTGCAGGTCAGGGTCTACCGTACCCAGGGTTCACGCCCGTCGCCCTCCGGTATTTGACACAGGAAACGAGACCGAGGAGCTGGTGCCTCAAGCTGATCACGAATCCATATCCTTTTCAATAGTTTAAGCGATTTCATTTTTATGTTAATGTTAATGTTTTTATTTCGGTTTGTAATAATAATTTTAATTAGTTGTCGGTCTGACGGAACTGTAAAAATTTGACTTATGTAAAGTCGGACTTTTTAAACACAAGTCAAATTCTTACAGTTTGTTCCTACGTGAAATCACGAAACTAAACCACTGCAATAAAAATAACTAAAACTTGAGCTAACATTATACACGATCATTTTTAGATATCAGTCAAATAATTTTCGTAAATTTTAATACCTAAAACTAAACCACGTTTAATAAAAATAAAAATTGTAAAGTCCTTTTCTTGTCTTTTCCTCTCTTGGGTCTGCTGGAAGAAATTTCTTTAGCTCCCTTGTACTGTATTTTTCTCATAAGTATAATCCTTTGCATTTTTATTGTGTACATGAATAAAGTAAATAAATAAATAAAAATATTTCGGCCTGACATTGGACTCCACCTGGAGTCGAACCTTGACCAACGATATGAAGACGTTGGGCATAAGCCCAGAAATGACGCAACAACTGTCGACAGATTGTATGGGACATTTGAAATAATCCGTATCTTTTCTTTTAGTATATTCTGTCTCTTTATTCTCATAAGTACAGATTCTCAAATGGACAATCGCGTTCTATATCTCCCGTATAGGACACATGCTACAATGTTTACCCAATCAATACTGGAATTATATCTATTATGCATGGATTCGGTATTGATTACACATCAATATTGCATCATCTCCGTGTGCTATCAATACAACATAATAAGTTAGCAAATATCGTAAAGTAGGTAATTGGTTATACAATGCTATGTATTTAATATTTACGCAATAAAAGATACTACACATTGCGTCCATAAATAAAGTTACATACGCGAGATGAATATTTTAAAAAATATGACATTAATATTTAAAAAATGATGAAGACACTGATTTTACCAGTGTCTTCACTCTTCATCACCTCAGTCTATTTGATGGTAGCATAATATTTGTTCATATGATTTTCTTTTGTTGCTAAAGGAAAAACACGTCTTATAACAACTATACCGTAATGTTATATGTTCAGATAACTAAAGGAATAAACTTATCTGTCCCAGTGCAAAACATTGTTTTGTGAAAATTCGACCTCACTTGGTCACCATGTCATATTACGTAATAATGTAACTGGGCTCTCTGACTACGTTCCTAGCATTTTGCTAAGTTTTTAAATTTTATTGCAGCATTTGTCTCGTCCCTGGTCTTCTTTGTCATATGAAAGGAAAGAAAACAATCCAGAAAGTGGAAAAGAACAGACAAACAATCTCGTAAAAGGTCTGCTTAAAACTTTTTTACAGCTGAACAATTTACAAAGAATTACGTCCACCGAGAAAATTTTCTTGGACAATTAAGTACGGGATTTGCAATGGCATTTTATTTTTTCTCGATACAAGCAATAGTATTAAGTAGATAGTATATGGGGGTTTGAGTAGGTACATCAAAAAGGAAAAAATATATAAACACGGCGCTGATTCGTGTGCTAAGAGAGTCCATAATAAAGAAAAGTCTACGAATCTATATTACTACAATATTTAATTATGATAATTTGTTGTAATATTGACAATCAATTTTAAAGGCATCGCGATAGTATGAAAACTAGTCGAGGAGCTCGTTGGTCGAGCCGCGTATTGGATTGGTCGCCATTTTAGTGGCATTTCTATCTTGAGCTCCTCCGTGCTTCAGAAGGCACGTTAAGCCGTTGGTCCCGGTTGTTATCGATAGATAGCAGTCGTGAGGCTGTGTCAGATGCCTTAGGGCAGCCTGAAAAATTCTGACAGTGTTGGCCACTAACACACCTCAGGTCATCTTCCTGTTGGTCTGGTTTCCCTGTAAAAAGGGTTACAGATGTCAGACGGCAGTCGCTCCATTGTAATAACCAGTTCCGCCAAATCTACGACCATGACTAACAGCGTACGAAAACTTGTGGCGAAGTTTTGGTCCTCTGCAGTTTGATAATAGCCAGAGTCGACTCACTAATAAGAAGAAGTATGAAAACTTATGTCTTAGCCACCATTTCGGATAGACAGAAATTTTATGAGATGAGAGGCAAATATTCATAAGTATAAATAATTGATTAACCTGAATGGAATGTTATGTGTTTTTTTCTCTCGCTGGATGAATACTATACGCAATGTTAATTAAAAAAAGCATTAGTATGCTAAGTAAATAAAAAGTTTCAAAAGCTGTAATATAAGTTAGAAGACAGGAAGGGATATAACAAGCGCTAAACAAAAATTTCAAAATAAAATAAAGTTTTAAATAGGACTTTCATATTTAAGGTTCAAAAATCCTACAAAAAGATAATTTTACATTGAATCCCGTGTTTGAATTGTTTACGACTTCCTTTACCAGATACCCCTACAAAAATCAATCAAGACGGCAATAATGATTATAATCATGTTTACTTCGAGTTAAAACTAAAAATGAAAAAGATTAACATTGTTTATGAAAGACTACGTCGATTATGCGTCACGAGGTAGTGCATGCTTTGATTGAGACATCAAAGCGTGTGTGTATTGGTATTCATTAATAAACATCAGTCATACCACGACTTTTCAACTCTCAGACTTCAATCATCATTATCGAAGGATAACCCCCAGTTGTATTCCAATTCCTCACCATGGAATTCATAACGGGCAAATATGATCGTTTGAGTATGTGGGCTATGCCACGATAAAATTCTACGTTCTTTTAGGCAAACTGATATAAATTTATAAAAAAAATGGGTACAATTCTACTATTGGCGATGGGAGAGTCCTTTTCCCAGCACTGGGACAATATGTTGTTTTTTAGCTATTTAGGATAATATAGGTTTCTAAACATAAATCAATTAAATTTGCGTCAAAAAATCATATTACACAAAGACATCACACTCATTAGTCTAAACTTACCATCAGGTGGGGCTTGTGTTTGCTCCTCAACATGTAGTTAAAAACATTTTAATATAAAAAAAATATATGCAAAGAGTATAGAGAGAGTGTATTCAACGTATAAAAAATCAATATTAAACCTAATTTCCCAAAGCAACAGGTTTTCGTCGTAATAATTCAAAGGTAATTAATTAAATTCATGTGTTGACGAGTTGGCGGTAAAACTCAATTCTAATTTGCCACGAGTCCTTAGCAATAAAGGGAGAAATTGCTAAAATGGATGAAACCGAAAATCCGATTACATCAATTAAATAAACTCTGTGTTTGCATAGTGAACTGATATTAATATTCAGATATGATATTGATATTATTTGCTTGTATCGTACCTAATTGCGATACTATATGACTACTGGATGCTGATTTCGAAATAGAACCGCTTTCCCCCCGAAGGGTAGAAAACGGATATTTAGGTTTCAGCCGTAGCTTGAACCATTTGAGATGACGCTTTCAATAAGCATAGCACATCGTAACTTCTAAATTAAACAAACTAACGCGTGTAGCGCCATCCCTCTCGATACGAGCAGCGCTGCTGGCGAGGAGGGGACTGACGCGGTCAGTACCAGAATTATTGAAGCCGGCTAGGTACCTGAAGCCATGATTACGGCTACGGCTGAAACCTAAATGTCCGTTTTCTACCTTTCGGGGGGAAAACGGTTCTATTTAGGTGTTCGAGCCTTTGCTTGAACCATTTGAGATGTGTTTATATTCTGCCGGCCCTGCTCTAGCGTACTGTGATTTTAATGGCTTATAGCGATGTTATTTTATGAATAAAACTGAATGGTAATACCATTGATTACATTTATTTTGTTAACAAAATAACATAAATACTAGTTATTTATTTTGTTATAATAAATAGTATTAATATTGTATATCAGAGGTATCTGCTTTATGAACAACCGATTTAGGGTTCACAAGCCGTGAACGATCATATATTTAAAAGTATTTTAAATGGCAGAGAAATCCTTGCTTAAATTATTTACATGAGGTTTACGGGAATTTGAAGAAATGTTAGACAAGGTATTTTTGTACCTCCAACTACTTTTCTTCATGACAATGTAAAATCTGTTGTTCGACTAATTAACCATGCTACGGCCTTAAGCCGAAGCCGATATACATACAAGCTTGGCAAAAGAGTGCCAAATCTAAGAATCTGTTTGGCGACCTTCTTGGGAGCACCTTATGGAATTTATTAAGTGAGGCTACGTTGAGACGGAGCTAATCGTTCTCCTTATCTTTCATTCATTACCTATCTAGACTTTCTATGATTTGCTGAATCGGATTTAGAACCAAATTCCAGGGTAAGAATTACTTCGGATCCATAAATAAATCATTTTTGAATACTTATTAATGATGAGACGTGTACGATCGTCCACGTCCTCCTTTCTGAAGCTAATAGGAGAAGGACACAGATGTGTCTAAGGAAACTTCTATCAAACTCGTAGGTTGTCAGAGAGAAGTCAACTAAATCGAACATATTATTTCTTAGCAAATATGTCTTTTAATGTGTAAACTGAAGAATTATTGAAAATGGTAGATCTAAAATGATATAAAAGTCGAAAAACTAAACACAGACCAGATAATAATAAATGACATTTCTTTGTTTGATATGAAAATACCAGTATGAGAACAATACGAATATAACAGCCAACAAAAGCTTGCAGCTAACAATATAAATTGTGAAAAGCAAGCCTGCTCTGTATCACCGGCTAACATGTGTGCAGTGAAACTAAATTGTTTAATAAACCGACTACGACCCAAGTTTTAAGACCAAGGCGATCGGTTTTACACAACTATGGCAAAGAATAAAAGAGCGTCGTTTATTTTTAAATATTTTCTTAGTGTTCCGTGGAAACCTATGAGAAATTCTGGGCAATCACGTGAAAAATTGTTAGAATCTTTAATTTAATTCAGCTTCTTTGGTATCACGTTTCAGCTGTTGAAATCCATCCGTAACAGCATGATAACTGATAAGCATACTTATGTTAATTATTCTTCACTTTAAGAAAACAATAAAAGTGAGATAGGGGCTTTGCAATGAGTCAAGTAGTGGAGAACTTTTGTAAAGGACGTCAGACAAATAAAATGTCCATATCCAAACGTAGGAAATTGCACTTGTGTTATAGGAGAAGCAGGAGATCACGCAGAACAGGGAACACTGACGAGTTCCGAGCCCTATTTTTGAAATGTGTGACATATAATATATTGAATGAAAATCGTTCGATATCGAACAAAAATCCTTCGTTAACGAACGAATATCATTTGTTATCGAAGAATAATTATTAGGATTGCATAAGTCAACTTTTTAAAATATAGCACTCCTAGTGTCGCAGTCCAACATCTTCATTGGGTCCTGAGCCATCGCTGTAACTAGGCGAGAATTTCAGACTTTCAATCCGTTTCGTTCCTCTAAATGTATCTCTGACTTGATAAATCTCCTTTTAACGATCTGTCACGATAAAAACAAGAAAAACGTTACATCTGACATCTATGAGCATAAATTGTGTCGACAATGAAACTGTCGACGAAATAATTCGCACGTTGTTTATGAAGACAATCTAAAACACATTTTCAGTTTCTCTACGAAAACTTTTGATGTAATTTTTAAAAGCCAAGCGAAGCACCGAATAGGTACGTACAAAAGTAAGTGTTTAGGGTTCTAAAATAAATACAAAGAACCGTTATAGTTTGGCTCAGAGACCTGTGCACATAAACCAAGAAAACTATAATTTAGTACGGCTATGCTTGAATACAAAATAAAAATATAAAAAATATTGTCTAGTGTACCTCTCTTAGATGTAAAGTGTAGGTTGAATTTTTTTTCAACTATCTTATCATGTGGGGCTATTAGATAGGTCTTTAAAAACTATTCAAAAGTATTTTTCCGATTTACAGTTCTTTCGTTTGCGAAATATTAGCTTTGTAGAGCTAAATTTTCTTAGTCAGGTATCTCCCACTTCTCCGAGGAAAATGGTTTGCATTGAAAATTAGAAAATCATTTGGAAGTAGTAAATATAATGAATTTAAAAGAAAAATTATCACTGCCATAACGACAATACTAGTTTATGAAAAAAAATCTTCGATCAGTTAAAAATACATGATTTTATTTTTATCCATTGAATTACGATTATGTGTTATTTATTCGTTTCACCTATGCAATACATATACAACATTTCAAAATTTTGGTTTTGGTTTTACATTATATTAGGAAATATTTAAAAGTAATTACGAAAAAAATCTTAGAGACCGAAAAAATTCCAGTCATAATACTCGTATATCTAGTCGCTATAAATCTATGGTTGCACCCCATGTTTCAATTATTTTTCTTGTTAGTCAAGTAATTTGTCTCTGTTCTACTGTACGTTAGAAGTCCATTATTGTCCCAAAATAAACCTCCCTAATTCGGTTTTCAGTTTGGAAACAAATTTATTTATGCCTATTATTCAAATATTTGGATCTGTCTAATTTATTCATGTATGACAACCAAATTAATGGTTCATAGCTAGCCTCGGAATAGCCGTCGTACCTATTATCAATGCTAAACCCTAAACCGGACGTCGATGAATTATTAAATAGTCTCTCAATTTAGGGTAACGTTATGTGTAAACTTTTCAAAATATTTTGATATTATTTTCTTGCAAACAAAAGTATAGTTTACAGGCTCAATTCAAAATTATTTTCTAGACAATAATATCCCTAATTCATTTATAGAGTTAGTGAGATAACAAATTTAATGCAACTGATATTCAATTACGACTCGATTACGATGCATTTTTGATACGCTCAATATTGGTATTCTGCTAATAGATTTGAGTGAAACTAAAACGTAATCGAATAGTAATAGTAGAAAAAATTTAAATAAAATAAATAACAAAGTACCTACCGATTATTGAAAGAATTGATGATTTTTTGATTAGCAAAATTTTCCAATGGAATACGATTGGTTTTAATATTAGTAACATAATACTAGAAACGTCAACAGTTGTCATTGCGACCCAATTACGATTCAATTGTGCACTATGTAAAATAAGAGAATTGACGTCCACTACCAGAGTAAATTAAGTTCACCGTATCATGTCAAAAAAGTCAAATTTATTTTACTCGCTTATGACTTCTACTATCAATATAACTTCTAAAAAGAACTAAATTGCCAACCCGTATGCCCATGAAAGCAAAACAATGAACTGAATATAGTAAGTTCAAACGCTAGGAGCAAGTTTCGTAAGTTTATCCAACGAGATAAATTCGTCTGCTTTGAAGATTGTCGCTATAATTGGAATAACTTAGACGTAATTGCGACTATATAGTGACCATTGTTATTAAAATCAATAGTTTATTATGCTAGATGTGTTCGACCTTTTTTATTTTAAACATCCTGGCTGTTCTCATTTTGATATATTTTTACTAAATTTGAATGTGTGTCACCTTTTTCTTATTACTGTCTAAATACAATATGATCCTACCTTTCTTCAAATGTATTTTAATTTATAAATAATTATAATACCAGGGTGTGCGAACCTAGTTATTTTCTAGAAGATGTTCGGTGTAATATCTTCTAATAGCAAAAAATAATATTTACCTATTTTGTAATTTACTAGGTATTTTATGGTAATACGGTTTTTATCTTGTAGGTATATTACTTATTTATTTACATCTAACATTTCAAACACTTTTCAGAGTTCATAGTCACAGATAGATCAAGTTAAATATTTGTTATTTTAATTTAATGTGTAACAATCGCATAAGAAATCATTTTGAGTTCAGTACTACCACTTTGGAGCGGAGATTATTCAACTTTTTTATTTTCATTTCGTATGATTTGCATTATCAACCAATTACTTTGAAGTTTCCCTACTTTTTCATAATTTATTACGTATGATTTTTAAATTCTAAATCTACTTTGTTAATTTTATATTTCAAGTAGGTATACATTTCATATTCTAACACAAACTCATCTGGTCAATAACCCCAATCAACTGGTACCTGTTACAAATTCAGGCGCTTTATTATTGGACGAGATCAAATTGGCACAAAACCTATAAATAAATATATGTGACTGCATATTCACTCAGATGAGTTAGCCCCAAAAACGTGTCCTTGTGTTAAGGAATATCTGAGTTTGATACTGTATAAATGCTAATTTAATAAATTTAATGTGTCTAATATTTATTAGAACAGTAAAACATAAAAAAATAAAAAGTAAGAAAGATAACTTTAGAGACTTTTTTGCGCCAAACTATCTTTCCGTTTCTCCTGATGGTTGACTGGTAGAGAATGCTCTTAGCATTAAGTCCGTCAATTGTTATAAGTATATATGTACTTTGTGGAACAATAAAGTTTTAATAAATAATATAAATAAATAACGCTACAAACTAGAAATTAAATAAATCCAGCCCATGTGGCATGTTATCAAGAAGCTGGCTGCATTTTCCCGTTGGTTAGCCATGCTTACGCGTTGGGGAAATAGTAGCCAGCTTTTCTGTCACCAGCAGCGCAGATCATTGCTTATATTACAAATATGTTACTTGTATCGCTATATACAGACTGTTTTCCTAATTTAATCTAACCCTGCACACTAGGCGTATTTTTTTATAGGTAAATACCGTAAAATTCTATAAATAAATATGAATTTTCATATATTTTTGAAGCTAAGTAATTGTAGAAAAATTAACGAAATCTTCGCTACCACTACCATAATTGTATAATTTTACAGCGTTAATCAATTAGATTAAGAAATATTCATATTCATAATTTAATCACGCCTAATCAAACATGAGCAAGCCAAACGATAAAATTATAAACGCAATAAAATGAGCGTAAATACCATTCTGGTTCATAATAAAATTAGATGGTTAACAGAAGCAGTAATAGGGAAATATTATTACCTCATAAACGTGAATTATTTGAGCTAATCGAAAAAACAAACAAACGTGATATTTCCAATTAATATATCAGTTATAATTAAAAAGCTGGGAGTTCTCAATAGAGCAAAGCAGTTCTTTACTCCGCAGCAAAGGCTGCTACTATACAAGGCGCAAGTACGGCTACATATGGAGTACTGCTGTCACCTCTGGGCCGGAGCTCCCGAATGTCAATTAAAGCCTTTTGACTCCATTCAGAGGCGTGCTATGAGGTCGTCGACGATCCCAAGATAACAGGCGGTGTGGAGCCACTGAGCCTAAGACGTGACTTCGCGTCTCTATGTGTTTTCTACCGCCTGTATAATGGGTTGTGCTCCGAGGAACTATTTGTGATGATGCCAACATCCACCTTCTACCATCGCACCTCTCGCCATCGACAGTTGATTCATCCGCATTCATTAGAATTCAAAGGATCGCGTACGGTGCACTTTAATAGAAATTTTCTCCCACGTACGCTGAGACTGAGGAATGAACTCCCCAACATGGTTTTCCCAAGAGATTACAACATGGGGTCTTTCAAAAAGGGCGTTAAAGGATTTCTCAAGGGTCGGCAATACGCACGTGATGCCCCTGGTGTTGCGGGCGTTCATGTGCTACGGTGACCACTTACCATCAGGTGGGCCGTATGCCACTATGCCTACTTAATTGTATAAAAAAAAAAAAGTTGTGTGATTTCGGATGAAGAACACCGGGCGAAGTAGAGATGTAATAGCAAGAAAGCGGACCATGGGCTCCGAAGCAAACCGCTGAGGACGCAACCGGGAAAGCTAGGATGGTAATGATTATGATGAGTGATTTCCATACTAATACTATAAGTGCAAAACAAGTAATTCATACTTTTTTGCCTATTATTTATACCCGATATATGCGATATGTCAAGCGATACGTTTTTGTTAAAAATCATGCAATTAGTATAATGTGAAAATGATTACCTAGTACATGTATGGTGATACACCCATTTTGAATTTATCAACGATTTAGCCACATTTTACAAAATACATTTTATCTTTGTTTACGGTTTGGCCGTGAAAGCGTTACAGACAGACAGACAGACAGAATGACAGACTTTCGCACTTATAATATTAGTATGGAAGGATGAAAGTATGGATATATCTTTAAATATTGAAGAATGTGGTTTGAATATAAATTTTCCATTCCACAAAGCAAATGACATCACCATTTCCTAATCAACCACGCCAGTATCAACAATCCCATAATAAAATCCATGCTGTCTTTATTTTAACACGTCTGGTCTATAACATGTCTATAACAAATAAACGTGAAGCTGGAAGATGTCCAATAAAATGTACAGTTTGATTTGGACGAAACTATTACAACTTTTAAGTCCAAAAATTGTCACATTGTGCAAAGCCAAAAGCGAAGTTTAAGAACATCTGTAAAATCGCTATCTAATCGCAAAACAGCATTGTGCCTAAACAATAATGGAAACCGATATTCTGATGACTTAAGAGTATTAAATAAAAAAAAATATATTAAGGACGAATTCAGAATTTTACGATTTTAGATAAGGAAAAATTCAGGATTCGATGTTATTACTGTAACTTAGTAACTGCAGTTCGCCCCTGTCCTAATATAAGTCACTGTCCAATATCTATTGAACCAACTTAATTAAAAACATATGCTCCCAGCGTGCTTTTCGAACTGTTTGTATTTTTTTCAATAATTATCGTAAGTAGTAGAAAGTATTCCACATTCACGGTATATTTTTAGTTTGTTGCTCAAGTTTCTATAATGAATACGGTTTCCTATGTTAGTCCGAGTTTTTTTTATAATACTATATTACACTCAGTCGGACTTAGTAGCTACTAAATTATTTTGTTGTAGCTCGTAGCGAGTTGTCGTAGACACTACGTCGCGTCGCCGTAGAGGTATTGTAGAGCCTTGGGATTGATTTTAGTAAATAAGTGCAGATATGCCCATTATTGCACAAAGCCCATATGCATGAAATAACATGCAAATGTAAATGTCTACATGTTTTTATTAATTTTTTTAATTTCGTGTAAAATACGCAGTATCACTACTTTATTTGTAGCAAGTAATTTCGCACCACTTGTAAAGACTGGAGATAACTGCACAACATTTTAAAGGCAACCAAATCATATTTTTTTAATCCTCGATCTAGGATTACCGTCTTTGTTGTATATTACCATAGAGCCTGGAAAGTTTCTTACAATCTTTGCTTATTGTAACGATGAATAAGTTATAGCTGCAAACGGAATACTAGGGAATCTTTTTGTATTTTTTTTTTAAATACATTTGATAAGGCACGACGTTTACTTTCTCTCTTAATTGCTTCATGTAGCTATGCCATAGTCAACCGGACCCCTTCTTCCCTTTACCTTTCCGTCGATGATGTCGTCGTGTCGTATCAAAAACTAAAGTATCTCACTTGTAATCGGGAAGAATGGAAGCAGCTCCACCACAAGAGCCCAGCTCTTTATTTCATATTGATGATGAAAAAAAAACTTACTATAAGTTTGTTCAATAAAGGTTCATTTCTGTACCTAATGAAATAAAAAATCTCAATACTACCAAAATAACAATTACATCAGAATGCAAATTCAATTCAATCAATCTTGCTCTAGAAATTGGAATACTTAAGATTTTCAAATAAATTGAATACCGCAACAAAGATTTATCTGCACTTGCATAGTACTGATTAATAGTCATTTATTAATTTATTTATTTAAACTTTATTGTACATAATACAGTTGTATAGCACAATAGGCAAACTTAATGCTAAAAGCATTATCTAACAGTCAACCTTTGGGTTAAACAGATATCGTCATGATTTAAAATGCTCAGGCCCACCCTACAGTCATCATTATTTTGTGCAGCTTACATTTACAATCAACCATTTACATCTTGGAGTCGAGAGTTGTTCGGAACCTCCTCTCGGCCTCTGACGTGATTTTTAACAACCACCAGATGGCAGCCGGGACCAAAGGCTTAACGCTCCTTTCTAAACACAGAATCCTATATGGTAAAAGTATGTCTAAACATATTAGGATAATAAAATTTTACACAAACTAACTATTCAATTCAAACATTATTCATTTTCTGATGAAGTTGACACGACTGTCTGTCTATAAATATGATATATAAAAATATTTTCTCCGACCATAAATTTGATCAATTTGTTCATTGGCCTTTAACAACAATGTCACACATGGGTGAGAGGTTTCCTGTACAAAGTTGGAACGGTGCCACGGTTGGTCGACACTTGCCTTCGACGCTTCGTATTATGTTTTAATATTGTTTTAACATGACCAAAATAATATTTTATCCGCAGATAATGTGTTAATTAATGTAGATGAATGTATTTAAACTTTATTGCAATATAAAGATGTATGCTCTCAGGCATTGCCAGTAAAGTCTTGGGACAATCAGAAAATAATAAAAAAACCCATTTTTGTTTTACTTATGTAGAGATTTTAAAGAAAGTAACAAACTACTACTACAGCTAGTACTAAGAAGACTAGTAAAGTTATAAATCAAATAGATCTTTTCCCCGTATTAGTTTTCATACTGTCCAAAATCTACACAATTAAAGAGAACAGAAGAAGACCGGGGGAATACAGTCATAGTTCTATGATAAAAAAAATATATAAGGGATTTATATTTACTCATGTTTATCGATATTTACAACGTCTTTATCGGCTACGGTTAGATAAAAATAAAGTTGTGCAATTTCGTGGCTAACCCCGATGGCTACTTGAAATTCTTATTTGTAGGGAGAAGGAGGTCTACCACAAATTTAACAACATAAGTTTTGAGGCAAATATAAATATTGAGAGACTAAAGGCACAATTGAATCTCTGTGACCCCGATAAGTTTTCTGTATTACATACAAAGAGGCGCGCCAATGTATATTTATTTATGGTACACAACAGGTAATATAAACTAGTCTCCATGCCTAAATGCAAATAGACTTCATTTTCATAAGACGATATCGAAAATCTATCGATAGTTTGGTTACATGTAACGACTAAAGTTATCTGTTAATAGACTTGAGGATCAATTACAAAATGGAGTTTATCCGGTAGTTTAGAATATTACCTTTAGTGTACAGAATATCGCTCGTATTAGGTTCTTAGGTATATATTTTATTAGCGTGCTACTCCAAAATTGTTAATGGTACAAGTTTTGCTATAATTATGTTATTTTAATGCAACTGTCTTTTTCTCAACATTTACACTTAACTTCTTTATTTTGTCTTTTGTTAACTACTGTTGCGGCGTCCAGCCTCCATATTGACATGACTCTATGACTTGACGACTATAAAAAACAAAGACGGACTGACAGCGACAAAGGAAGGGACTGGACTTCACCTTTTGGACTGACGACGAGATGAAGATATCTAAATTAATCCTAGGTATTTTTATTATCAACGAAAACCCTGACAAGACGACAAAAAACCTTGAACGAGCCCGTTCAACTACCGAGTGAATAAAATAATAATTCTCTAAACTTCAACGCATTCTGAGGCTGTAAATAATAGATTTCCACTGTTCGTAGAACCATTACTTAGAATATACGGCATAAATACACCTCATGTAAGTTATTCAAATTCACAAAGAGACAAACTTATTTGGCAAGCAGTGTACGGCGGGCTACATATAAAACTATAACACTTATCCCTTACAATTATACCACAGTTAGTATACTATTCCACGCAATCTACTGTACCAACAGCGAAGGACTAGCGCTCTTAAGTGTCGTTATCTCGACATGGATTTGACTTAACCGCAACTTTGAGTCAGTGGCCAGTTTCAAAGGAATAAGTAGGTACAATGTTACAGAAACAGATTGTACATCCGTGAAGCCTTACTGTTGAAAGTTTGTACGGGATGCGAATTTAGCATAGTATATTGCTATGCCTTTTTGTTTACGAACAAAATTGAATCCAAAATCGGTTTTTTAAATTTTATAAGTTGGTAAACTGTATACCTATGTAAAATAGTGTTCTATGATGTATGAAAGAGATATGGAGACAAAAATATAAAAGAACAAAATAACGCTTGTCTGTTTATGTTTAACTTCTTGGAAGATTATGTATAATAATCTTATGTGTTGCGAAGCTATAAAAGCCATAATTGATTAGACTCCTATTTAATGAGATCAAAATAGTTAAAAAAAGTCGGCTAAAATATTAATTCTACGTTATTTCTCATACATTTTCTATTATGTTTATATTGCGTAATTATTTATCTACTTGCGAAAAATATGGAATTTAATATACACAACTACACACCACAGTCACAGTCAATTTTATAAACTTTAGCATCTGTAATGGGATATTGTATATAATATATATAGTCTTAAAAGTTGGTTTTTTTTTTGGTGTAAATAAATAAGTAAAAAACGCGATAAAAAACCGTATTAAAATAGTTTAATTTAATGTGTAACAATCGAAAAAATATGAGAAACCAATATGGTATATATATTTTTAATTTTTTTCTGGGCCATTTTCTTTTTATGTTATTTTCTTCTTACACGAGCCTAATTTGTATAATAAATATTGACTTATTACACAATATTTACAAAATTTCGCAAAATTTAAGTAATGCACGATACGCGCAAAAGTAAAATTAAAAAAAGGTTTTCACGACACAGTTCCCATGGAAACTAAATGCTTGCATAATGATCCATACAATTGAAAGGGACACTTCATTAAAATGTAGGGACATATTATACTGGGAAAAATTTTAAAAGGGACTCTTTTAACAAATGCATTGTTATCACGAAAAAGTTTCCTTTGACACATTTTTTGCTTTGTTAAAAAAGTTGGGACCCTCTCCGTTTTTAAAACATAGACTTTTACAGTACTATTTTTACACATTTCATATTAACATCCAGATTTTATCATGGTCGGTCAAAAAATATACGAGTTAGCTTTGGAACGTCATCTCATCAATTTAAATCTGTTTATAATGCATGAAACTGAAAGATTTGTTTGTTTACTTATGGATACTTCAAAAATATAACGGAAACTTCCACAGCTTTTTTTGCCCTACTGTCCAGAAAGAGGGTTGTGTTTTTTTAATTATTTTTTAAACGGAAAGTACTTTACATTACTTACCCTTTGTTCATCATAGTTAACTGGCGAAGCCTCTCAGTTTAGAGTGGATATTTGGACGGAGAGATACCCTATGGCCTCATCTCTGCCGCTATCGGAGTGCCTCCCTCCTGGACATGACCTGCCATGTCTTACATGGAAGTCTTTAAACAGACTCCGGACTCTCGTAGGCCAAAGCAAGGAAAACATGTTCAGGTGCCAATGCGGTGTCTCTCCCCAAACCACGACGCATCTCCTGTCCTGTCCTGCGTGCCCAGTCACCTGCACGCTCAGGGACCTCTACTCTGGTCATCTGAAGCTTGATAACAGCCAGAGTCGACTCGCAAAGAAGAAGATCATAGTTTTCAGTAACTATGCAGGATACCTTTATTTATTCTCATTTTCCAATATTGGTTACACCATTGCACATTTCTTTATTGTGTATAGTCTTCTAGTAATCTAATATTTTTATATAATTTGATTATTCATTATTCCATTTTAAAACATTCAGTTTTTAGCAGAGAATGAACAAAAAACTGCAAAACAGCTTACCGTGAAACGAATCCACAATTTTAGCATTTACCGTAAAAAACTGAAAAGAAAACATCGCATTTCTAGACGGAACGCCGGCTGCAAATTCATAGACATACAAACTCTTATTGCTAGGGTGTAGAGTTCAATTCAAGGCGTTATTTGTAAAGTGGGAATAGAAAGCTTCACTTATTTGAAAACATGTGTGCACAAAGCGTTCTGGTTGCATCGCAGTCTGTCCTTTGATATGCTGGAGTGAAAATCAAGGTTCTATAAAGGTTTTATTGTTGACTTGCAGCATACAAGTCTGCTCACGGACTGTGGAGAATTTTCTAGAAAGCATAGTGAATATAGTGATTCGCCCCCGATTATAATCCTAATAGAGTATCCTAAGTATTATGTGATACCTAATAAGTAAATTACGTAATGGTAATTTGTGAGTAATCAATTAAAACGGTTTTGATATGAGTGGAGCCTCAAGCTGTTTGTATAATTGCAATTCATCATATGAAAGCTTATTAAACAAGTTAATAAAGAAAGATTTCGCATGAAATAATAGACTATTTCAATGAATCAATCAACTGACTCGCCGGCAATTAGGAATTTAGATTAATTAATTATTCCGTGCATAAAGTATCCGATCAGCTTTTATTCGAACAAAAAATCCTAGAGTACTCAAAATTAATTTGTCCTTTTGTTTAATTGCGGCAGTGCCATTTGTCACAAGCGTACTTTATAATATGGAAAACTGAAAACAATGGCCGCTCCACATTTTCCTACGAAATCGCTGGGATTCTTTTAGTAAAAATAGGAGCGATTAATGGTGTCATATAAAATCAGTGAAGGAAATAATGGTGTTGACTTTCCGTTTCTCATTTGGACAGAAATTCATTCAAAAATGTCAGTCCATTTGTAAAGAATGAAATATTAAAGCGTAATCGGGGACGCTTTCGCGATTCTATCCTTTAAGATTGTGCCTCGTTTAGTTGAAGAATGAATAACTTAACTTTAAATGAAGTGTTAATAGTAATCAGAATTTGAAAACATGAAAACTCATGGGTCATTATCCCTGAAATAACGATTCGTCGTTATATTAACAAAATACACCTGCTTCTAGTATTGTTATTACAGTAAACCAACAACGAACTTTTTTGTATCTTTTTACTATTGGAAGATAAGATTTAGGATCCTAATTTTATTTTTTATAATCTAATTAATAAATAACTGGAATACGCATTACATATCTAAGTACATAATAGAAGCTAACTCAATATGCGTGGTAGAACGATTGAACTTTCATCTTATAATCTTAGCCAGGTTTGATGATTTCTTTAGATTAAAACAATCGTAAATCTCAAAAATAATTAGGTATTTGAAAACTGAAAAGCTCCTGTAGAAGGAACAATATCGTCCCTCAATTTAACTCCTTTGTCGCTCCGAAAATAAAATTATTCATTAAAATTGGTTAGCGACTCGAAAGATTCCGATAGGTTGCTTCAATTATTGTTTTCAATGGCTTAGAAATGAGCATTTGATAGTGAAATTACTATTATTACAATTGAATGAACCTTTTTTTGTTGCTTTGGTAGTTTTTTTTTTTAATTTTATTTTTGTTTTATCGATACTGGATTAACATTGCGTGTGGAGAACATAATAGGAAGTATACTTAGTACTCTATGAACGTCATTTTGTAGTTGTAACAACTGGGTCTTGAATGTTTTTCTTTTTATGTATTAATTTTATAATATCGTTTCGTTGAGTTAGTATCCCATAACACAAGTTTCGGACTTACTTTGGGGCTCACTTGATCTGTGTAATTTCTATATATATATCTCTATATTTATTTATTTTAATATATTATTATTAAAGTTGAAGTGACCTTATGAAAGCAACAACAGGTGCGGCCCAGGTGGTATCGTATTGGGCTATCGACACGACGAAGAAGATTAGAAGCCCATTAGGACAATACCACATACAAACAGTGCACACTTCATTAATCTATTTAATTCTATGATACATACTTATACTCGTAAGACAATAGTAAAAAAGTATCTGGTATGAAATTGATTTCGGGTTTAAAATGACGTCGTGGCCACAAATTTGTTTACCCCTTTTACTCTAATGACCTGTAAAATTAATCCCTACCCGCGCGGCCCTTAACGGTTCATAACCTACGACGTAGAAAAAATAACCATGTAACCTTTAACTTTAACCCTTTTAGTCTGAACAACGTATATAACTATTTTTAATATTGTGATGATAATGTAAAAATAAGGAATTACTAAAGCCTTACACGTTGCCATTGGAAAATTCTGGCAAGCCCATTGCCGTTTAGAATATAACCAAGTTAAAGTCTCTACGGAAAAAAGTAGAGTTTACTAATCAACAGCAGCTTAATACCAGATCTCCAACGCAATCCAGGTAGTAAAAGATGACGATATTTTGCTACATGGATTGCGTTATGGATTGCGATCAAGAGGAGATCGTCAATAATATACTCGTATATCGGGCGCATCCCGATGCTCAACAGTGAGAAAACAACTGCGGGAGGAAGAGAATTTACTATATTAGAGAAATATAAACCAACGGCTTACTAGATGTATAATGTCACATACATTGTATAACTGACCAATTTTCTTTGATGACAGGCCTTGAATCCGAATACTACGGAACTCTAAACTCATAACATTTATGTGCGTAATTAATTGACCGGCGCGCGCAGCCCGAGCGAGATGTAAACATCCTCCATCGCTGCATCCAAATACAAAATCCGTAGAAGATGAATATAAATATAAACTTTATTATTTCGTTTTCACTTACAAAAAGTCACCCTGCATTATTACATCATATAAATGAAGTCTGGGAAAGTTATTTAAAACAATCGTCTATTTATAACTTACTAGCTGTTAGACAGACAGACAGAAAGACAGACAGACTTTTGCATTTATAATATTAGTATGGATTACAAACCTTTGATATATAGTTTAACAGATAAAAAAATTATGAAATCTTTTTGTTGTTTCGTTTAATAAACGTTATAGTATACATAATATTAAGCGTCATTAGACATAATATACTCTACGTAACGGCTTGCCGTAAATAATAAATAGTTTTTTTCACAATTCACCTTCTGGCAGTTGCTTTTGTCACAAGATTTGTCGGTCGCTTGTTTTGCTCGCTCGCTCACTAATACCACTGTATAATCATAACCTAGCCTACCTTCTGTCAAAAAGTCACCTTTTGCCACTGAACGCTTCTGTCACAAGGTCTGTCGATCGCTCACTTCGCAATTATTTCCTCATTAATATTTTGTAAATAAAATATAGTTTACCTTTTGATTGATATGTTTTGTAAATAGTATACTTTTTGAATGGTATATTTTTGGCAAGTATACTTGCCAAGTTGTATAACATATGATATTTAGTGTGCGTAAATGTTATATAAAATGGAACTACGCTTTACAAATTGAAAAAATGTAAATGTTATTGCTTTTAAAAATATAACCAGTAATGTTTATGCCAATTCAAGTGTATATCATTTGAATACGCACCCAAGTAAAACAAGTGTTTGACGAATGTTGAGATACAGCATCCCATTTTTTACCAGTAGTCCTTAGTCACGTTAACCCTAAATAAAATAGGATAAAAATAGAACTTGGGCATTAACATGAGAAAAAAAGAGTGGCTTTATTGCCTGTAGAAATTTGCGATCTTTTTCTTTCAGTCTTTGTTAAAATCTTAAAATCGGTGATCACACACAGCCAGAGATCACATAAAGACTATTGGTGACACCAATATTGTATTTGATGAAACAGTTTCAGTCAGAGATTTTAACGACAATTTTATGCCCGACTGGAGCCATGATTGATGACTGCACTACAATACTAACAAAAATATTTTCTAATAAAAACACGAATTTCATTTTGATATGATAATCGTAGGTCAGCCGAAATGATCACTCTAGACATTTTTACCACGATATTACGTTTCTTAATCTTTTAGCATTTTGAGAAGTGCATAACTTCAAATAACATGAACAACTCAACTTTGATCATATATCATAACACGTACGAGTAACATCGAAAAGAAAAATATTGTCCGTCGGCCAAAACTGGAGAACTTTCTCGTGCTAATATTTATGTAATGGTGAGACTTCCTTTTGTCACAACATTCCCGCCATTACAACCCGAATATATCTTCAAAATGGCTTCTGTATTACACGTTCAATAGTTGGAATTACATTAGGATCAATGTCTTAAACATGATATTGTTTTATTTATTGACTTAAGTTGTAGTCGAAAGTTATGTTGTATCGAAGAGACTGGAGACAGTCCATGTTCTCATTTTCCATTTTTTGGTTGAGTGACCAAGAATCAAATGACAAAGAAGAATTGAAAAACCTCTACCAACAAGAACCTAGCTCTTAAATTTATGAAGAATATAAAGGGTGTTAAAAATACTTTCTTTATAGAAATGTAGTTTTTATGTAAGTGTTATGAATATAGCCTTAGACTACCTTGCGACTGTGATGAATAAATGAAAAGAAAAATTATACTTATGAACTTTGAAGGACTCTCTGTTCATGAAATGCTTGAAAGACCCAAACGATTTCACTGAATTACGAATTTAGGTATAGACGATATTATATTCTTCCATTGAAACGGGCGTGTTGTGAATTCATAAGTTTGCTTTTAGTTGAAATAGTAAATCGCTCAGAAAACTCGCCTGAGCTTCCCTCAAAAATATAGAATAAAGTCATTCTTATCACGTAATTTGAGGCCCTTTCACACTTAAATACTCCCATAGGATCGACCTTTACCATCGATAGATTTTGTCCACTCATTCACTCAAGTAAATTCCAAATAATGTGGGCATTCTATTTTTACAAATAATTTTTTTTTAAATCTTATTATGAATGTTAAAACTTCGCTCTCTCTCCCCCATCTTAGCGGCTTCCCAGTTGCGTTCATAGATGGTTGCTTCGGTCCGTTTTCCTACTCTTTCCTCTCCACTTTGCCTGGAGGCTTAATTTTGTCTCTTGATTCGATGTAAATGCAAGCGAGTGAACAAGATGGCCCGATACAGGATGTTAGGCGACATCTTGCTTACTCATTGGCATTTTAATGGAAAGCCGCCCGATCTTAAGCATCCTTTGTTCTGTGGCTATTTTTTTTGTGAGAATATTTTGAATTTACATGAAAAAATAAACAGATTCGCGTTTTAAAAAGTATGTGCGTACCTTTACCTTTTATGGTCATTAAAGTTCATTTATTGGATTCCAGACCTAGGGTTGAGCACAGAAAACCGAAAAAGGCACGTTTAACTAAAGACCGCAAACATGAAACCCCGTAATCAGCCTTCCGGAGTCTTTAATTAATTGCGAGTGAAATCCAGGAACATTTAGCCACAGAGTAATTCGTGAAAGAACAGTATGGACTTTCAAGGAATATTTAGGCATAGAGTATTTATGAATGATCAGTGTTCACACTGTGCTTGTTATATAAATATACACACTTCTTAAAAATATGTACTTTCAAATCTTCTTATTTACATTTCTAGTAAAATGTTGTATAAATATTAAATGAATGAATTTGTAAAAATGTATAGCATTTAACGGCTTAGAGCATGAAGTACATAGGTTTTGGCCGATTACCTGATACACTAACCTTCCTCAGAAAATCTGACTAATTTATTTTATTAAAGCAGCCTGCATCCAGCATCGCCCTGCAACCTTCATGAGGTCGTCTGATCATGATATCACACGTTGCTTAGCCACGCTAACTACTTCAAAACTATTGTTGGATGCAAATCCAACAAAAATTATACATGTATATTTTGATGTATCTACTTTGTGTACTCTAAACTGTAGCAAGCTGCGGTTGGGTTTGTGAGGGTGGGTGGTTTCTATTGTTTTCTCGGAGAGATTCACTTATTGTTTTATACAAAATTTGGAAAATGTGAAACAATGCCTGTGTAGACTGTATAATACAACGAAATAAATTTATATCCAAATTATGCCACAAACGTTTGAGAAAAGCATAAATATATGTGTATGAAGCAAATAATGGAGATCAATTGTAGAATCATGACCATTCTATACTCATCTGTATGTCATTTATATTTTAATTCGTTATCGGAGGGAACAAAGGAATCTATAACATTACACAGCAGCTGGCTGTAGCTTATTTAGATGTGACATAATTATTATCAATCTATTTACTGTGTTAAATATATAATATTTATCTAATTTATCTAAAACAATGAAATATCCTTAACTTTCATTGCACATGGTTCGAAAGGATATCTATGCTAGTTATCCTGCTGAACTGCGTGACCTTGGGAATGTACCAGCCCTGTGTCGACGACCAGTGTGTCACCAATAGATGTAAAATATTACAGGTAAGATTATTAAAGTTAATAAAAAAAATATAGGCACAGTTTAAAAAAAAGTAGCGAATGAGGCTTAGGTATAGCACATTTATAAAAATAACTCTTCTTTAGTGGCATATTAAAATAAATTCCTGCAATGGTGGCCTTTTAGTAATAAAGAAGCAAAAATATAAAAACAAATATTTTCTTATCAAAACTGGCCATTAATAAAAAAAGTTCAATTATAGCCCGACCAGGAAAAAAGCAGCCTTGGTCATATTGTGGAAAAATATTAGAACTAATTTCTTTTACTGGCGACTACGTATTCAAGTAACATTCCGGCAAAAATAATATATTGTAATGAGAGAAAAGTGATATAAAAGACGTTATCACATTTGATGCAAATGAAAACGAAGGATTGATTTCTATTTTACTAAATGACAATTTTGTTGTTGACATGACACATGCAACATGTTGCCACCTTAAGGTGATCAGTAGCGACGCCAATGCAGGTTTTTTTATTTTCCTGGTCGGGCTATAATTCAATTCTATTTTAAAACTGCCAAGCAGGGCATTAAAACAAAAGAGACTGGCCACTAAGAAATAATTTTTTTTCTAATTTAAATTATTGCGCGCCAATTTTCTTCTTCCATTGATTTTATTAATCTTGTTTTATTTATGTGGATTTAATAAATAATTACTATTTTACGCAGGTTTTTGATGACATTATCTTCGCTTTTTTCACGTTGGAAATGACTATCAAAATGGTGGCTATGGGGGTATACGGCCACGGCACTTACTTAGCAGATTCGTGGAATAGACTGGATTTTTTCATAGTAATGGCAGGGTGAGTATTATTTTTTAACATATAAGAGAAGATTCAATACAGAAAATAGCAGCTCGACTTCATCCAGACCTAAAGCCTTCCTCAATAAATTTAGGCTATTCAACACTGACAATTTTTTTTTAATCTGACGACGCGTTCAAACAAAATCAGTAAAGATTCAGTCAGTTTTTTTCTCTTTCCAAAGATGATTATTGTTTTACTGATTTCATTATTAAAATACCTTCTTTTGTTTTAGTGCATTGGAGTATGCATTAAATGTAGAGAATATCAACTTGTCGGCCATAAGAACAATAAGAGTATTAAGACCTCTGCGAGCCATCAACCGGATACCAAGTAAGTCACAGTCATTTATTAGGGTTTCGTACCCAAAGGGAAAACGGGACCCTATTACTAAGACTTTGTTGTTCCTTCTGTCACCAGGCTTTATCTCACGGACCGTGATAAACAGTTGAAATTTTCACAGATGGATTTATATATATATATAAAATGGGGCTCCAATACAACAAATGTGATTTTTTGCGGTTTTAATAGATAATGGTACGGAACCCTTCGTGCGCGAGTTCGACTCGCACTTGACCGGTTATTACTTATTTAAGTAGTTATAAAATTAAAAGCGTATAGGTAATAGTGACTTATTATTACAAGCACAGATTATAACAATCTATTGCCGATATAAATTCTAGGTCATTTAAAAACGCCAGTATCATTTTACAAAATTCACTACTGAATCACTAGTGACGGCTCTATCTTAATTATTTAAATTAAAATCATGTTTAAAATTCCCAGGAAATCTCTATCAATTCGATTCATAACATTTGGGTAAACTACTCTCAAAGTAACGCCTGTAGTCATTAAAGAAACTTCAATTTTTTGCTGTTTCGTCGCTATTGGTTTTGGACTCTACGTGCGCAAACTTACCCTACTTAGGCAAACAAATCGACTGGCTATGTACGTGATTTTTTTTTCTTTTGATTCATACCGTATAATAAAAAATATTGCAAAGAATGGAATGTATTCAAATCTTACAAGTTTTTTTCTAAACACGTCATATATTTACTCGATAAGGAAAGGCTCTATACAGAGCCAAGTCATCGCTGCTATGTTCTACCCCCTCAATTGTGCCTTCGCTGTGAAATCAGTCTAGATTACACTACATATCAATTATCAAGCATATATCGCATACGCAAGGATGAAAAGAAATTTATTCCAATATTTTTTCTGCGAACAAATAACTGGAAGTATTATAGGTATGCAGTTACATCTACTGTCAACTGCCTAGGATCAGATCTTGCTTGTCACAATCACGCAAGATGACCTAGATTTCATCTTTTATAATCTATTCACTTAGTACTAATTCAGACGTTCAGGTTGGATAGTTGAATTCCAAGTTATATTAATGTACTCTGTCAATTTACGGAGCAAGTTTGCCGCACCGAGTCCAACATTTAGCTAGTTACCGCTCTTTACACGATCTTTCTGACTGAAATAGACTATCCAGCTTAGAATAGCATCGTGGATAACTTGCAGAGTTATTTGCGCTGTATTTTCCGGTTTAAAGCGCTTTATAACTTGTGGACGTTTTCTTTTAATTTAGGGATGTTGTCTCTAGCAGGAAGATGAGCCTCTAAGGCTCATCTTAAAACGTGCGTGTGTCAGGATATGCGTGCTAATAGATAACCTAGGCTTGAAGCAACCAGCTAAGGATGCAACCGGAAAATCGCTAAGATGCAAAAGACTTTCTAACAAGAATATTACTTGTAACCTGTATGAAATATCAAGCGCACAGGTGGACAATTTTGGGTCCTTAAGAACATTTAAATGAACCATCTATTGGTCAAGAGGAAGAATCCACACAATATGAAAAAATGATACTTTTAGGTAAATATTTACTCTACTTCTTACGTCTGATACAAAAATAAAACTTAATTCTTTTTATATAAAAATTGTTCAAATTAACAAAAATCAAAACTGTTTGGAAGAGGTTGTGAAGTGCTAGCTAAGACATTAATGAGCGGTTCGACAGCACTAAACCTCAATTCTAAATTAAGATTCAAGAGCTCTTACTCTAGAGTATACACTTGTCTGACCTCCACCCCGGCGAGGACGCTTTAGTATAATATTGACTAAAAATTAAGTTATTTTCTTCTCTTGAATGCTATTCAATCAATTTTTCCAGAAAAATAAAATTAAATGAAATGAATGAATTAAATTCATATTTTTATTAATCTTTCGTGAACCTACGCTCGTATAGCTTGTTAGTAAAAGTATTGTTAAAATCTAAAATTCTGTAGTATAAAATCTAAAATTTGGTTGCATTAAAGTTTGTGATATAAAACATTTTTTTTTTAAATTACTTGCCACATACTTTACTACACAGATATTAAGTCTGTGTTACATACAATGTTATCATTAGTAGTGTATGTATTTTTAGGTATATTATATAAGTTTATGTGTGTGTAGTGTAGTTTCTTAAAAATTCATTAATCTGGCTTTGGTTCTCATTTTCCTTTTGCGCACAAATTTTCTGTTTCTCCATATGGTTGACTGGTAGAGAATGCTTTTAGCATTAAGTCCGCCTATTGTATAAGTATATTTACTTGTGGTACAATAAAGTTATAATAAATAAATAAAATGTAATGTATGTATGTAAAAATCTTTATTGAACAACACAATGTACAGGTTACAACAAAAGGCGGACAAATGTTTTACAAACTAACAGTTTGTTCACCAGAATACCCCAGTATGACTATAGTATAATTTGAATTCCAAGAGCTGTTAGGTCAGTAAGTAGATTAGAGTACCTACCTTACCTAGGATTGAAATGTAGAAACAATAATAAAAACATCAAAATATTTAAAGCCTTCATGAGGATCCACGCAAATGCAACTAAAGTAATGGCAGCTAGTAAACCTAAATAACCCGTTTACCCAATCCTTATTTAAACCCGTTTGTTGTAAATTAAGAAGGATCTAATTTTCCTGAAAACAGCTTCTCCAAACTTCAAAGCTAATCAAACCTGCCTACAAAATGTTAGACCATTACAAAACTAATACTAAAATATTTCAATCTCAATAAAAATCAGAAAACCTTTGCAATAATCGTCCTCGGAAGAAATCCGTATCTACTATGTACGTATAAAAACATTTGTTGTAAATTTCGATCGGGCTAATACTGTAAAAATAGTTATATAATTTTTTTGAAAACATCTTCTCATATGCTAATCAAACCTGCCTACAAAATGTAAGAACATATGACAAAACAAATACAACAATATTTCAATCCGAATAAAATTCAAAAAGGTTACCGTTGCAATAATCGTCCTCGGAAGAAATCCGTATCTACGGTGATATGTATAAACCCATTTGTTGTAAATTGAGATCTGGCTAATACTGCAAAAATATATTAGTTATCAAATTTCCCCGAAAACATCTTCTCCAAAGCCAATCAAACCTACAAAATGTAAGAACAAACTTATTACAAAACTAATACTAAAATATTTCAATCCTAATAAAAATCAGAAAGGTAGCCGTTGCAATAATCGTCCTCGGAAGAAATCCGTATCTACGGTGGCACTTATATAAATTAACCGGGGGCGAAATGAGAGCAGGCGTGGGCTTCGATCGATTCGAGCAACAAGTGAACCCGGCCGCGGCCTCGTAGGGCCTGCGCACACTACCGACTTACTTGGCTTACATCACGCTGTAATTCATGCATGTGTTTAATTATCAACATTGTTATAAGTAGGTGTGTAAGGCAAAGTCGGATGGGAGAAATTGCATTCGATTTATCCACTTTTGGACACACTTTCGTTTCTCTAGCACCTAAGTAATTTAGTGTGTGGCGCTAATGAATTTTATTCATTACGGCTTTTTTCTAAAAACATTGGAAGATGAATGGAAACATAAATAGATAAGAAAAGGTAGGAAAACGGTCCTTGGGCTCAGAGGCAAACAGCCAAGGATGCAATTGGAAAGGCGCTAAGATGAGTCGTATATAGATTCTTGAAACCGAATCTTTATTGAATTTTCGCCTACATTACTGAATTACTTATTAATTAATTTTTTTTACTAGCTGTTTAAGTCACACTGCTGTGCAAAAGCCTCCCCTCTTCTTTTCCACATATTTCTGTCCCTGTTATTAAATTATCTTTTAAAAAAGTAGTGTAGTTAATTAGAATTTCAACCTTTATTTATAAAGTCAGTGCAGATTTCAACTATCGCCTTAATTTTCTAGTAAGAGATAAGAAATTTATATTACTTCAGAAAATATTATTACACTCTCTCATTTATCTGCGATCTTGCAGCTGCATAAGATAAGGCACGTTAAACACTCCCGACAAAGTCTGAAGAGTTTTTAAATAGCCGACCTTTTTTAAATAAAACGGGATAGTTAGGCTTCAGGTTGAGAAACCTTGACCCTTTTGTACGTCCAATATGAAGGAAAACAGATCAGTCGTCAATCATCTTTTGTCGACCTCTATGGCGTAATGCATACCTGCCAGCTACTTAGGAGGTCCCATATTCGATCCCGGGTCAGGTCAATGAGGAAATATTTTTTTTCTGATTGGCTTGGGTCGTGCATGATATAAGTATTAGTTATAAAATAAAGTATCATTGAGTTACTAGTAGAATCCGTAACACAAGCTTTTTCCCGCAGCTCCGCCTGCGTCAAAAAGTAGCCCATGTTGGACCCCGGATCTTCAACTATATTCATACCAAATTTCAGCAAAATCCGTTCTTAGGTTTGGCCGTGAAAGCGTAACAGACAGACTTTCGGACGTTGTAATGTCTCTTTCGTGGCTATTTATTCTTAATGCGGCGGTATTGGTCGTCAATAATAATAAACGAGTAGGTTCCGTCGTTTCATAAAATCATCTTGTGTAACATTCAAACAATAAAACCGCGAAAATAATAATGTGCGCTAAAAATACAAATCTGATTTTGTATGTGAATCAGATTTGAAAGAATGCACATGAAAGCTTTTCTGAAATATTTCCACCGCATTTCAAAGAGCTAAAATAGGAGTTCAAACATCATTATACGAAAGAATACGTGCTCACTATTTTCAGTATTTCGTTATTTTACAATCAAACCTTCAATCATTCAAATATGTGTTTTTGCTCAGTAAGCAAGAGAATTGTATTAGAAAATTTAGTCTGCTATAGAAGGAACCGATCCTAAATAAATAATAGTGAAACTAAAACAAGCAAGCTCGACTGGCGGTAGCAAACTATGCAAAATGTTTAAATTTAACTTCATACGCTAGACAGCATGTTTAATGAGTTTGCTGGTATGTGGAGCCAATACGGAACAAGTTGAGGACATCGCCATATCTAGTTAGCAACACTCTCAATACAATTTGCATATTAAAAAGTTTTATTCCCTAGATATTTAGGTCCTTTTTGTTGTGACATGTTTAGATCATGTTTTACTATACATAACATTAATATTTTCTGATAATTAACTTATTAAGCCTAGTTCAAAATATACACTGTAAAGACATTATTTTCATAAATCCCACTAACAGCAGAGTCGTTAATGACTAATCCTACATTAGAGATTTTTTTATCAATAAACGAAAAAACATATTAAAACATTTTTGCAGAAACAAGTTCAACAAGTAGAAGATTCCAAACTTGGCACTGGCTAAATACAGCATTCGCCGTTATTATTAATATAAAAAGAAAAGTCCATCTGTGGCTCGGCAACTACGACAATGCAACGTAGCCACAAATTAAATCCAGATCTAGATAATGAGAGAACAGAATTGACACTCCATTCCTGCCGATGTCACTTGTACTTTAATGTGTAGGGTACTTGTATGGTAGTACTTGTTACTTAAATTTTTGCCATAGACGTTATTGGAACATTTATTCAGAATCTGGTTATAATCAGAAAATATTTAGCAAAATTTGATAAACTGTAAAAAATTGTAAGTGATATAAATTAATTAATTTGAGAAGAAAGTTCTTGAAGCGCCAAAGTCTTAAGCAGCATGTAAAATAAATTTCTAAACAATAAAAGGGTACACAAGGGACAGATAGTATTTATAAAATCATAGCAAATAAAAGCCAATTTTCATTTTAAAATCTCTAAACCACGTAAAACTATTTACGTTATCGTAAAATGTTTTTATTGGTAATCATTTACTCGCATCACGTTTGTCGTTAGTTCTTACCAACGGGAAACACCTTAAAAAGTAACTTTTCACGCGGTATTCTCACCTGCCACCTCTTTCTTAAGTAAGCCTTAAGCCATTGGAGCAAAGAGGCAGTCTATTAATAAATATGTATATATACATTAGCTAGGATTGTTATTTCCGTTATTCTGTAGTATCAATATTTTATGACCACACCGCTCGCTCGTGGTTAGACATACATCGGCACTAATTCGCCTCCGCTGAAATTTATTGCCCCCGCGTGTGTTTTTATTCCGTTACATGGAAATGAATATTTTGATTTATAACATTTCCTTTCATATTTAATGCAAAATTGATGTAAAGTATTGTTTTTGGGCGGTTATTGAATCGTATTTTCTCTCTCATCTCAGCGCCTTTCCGGTTGGTCTTTGCCATCCCTAGCTGGCATACGAATTATCGGCAAAAAATTATATATTCTAATAATTCCATTTATTTTCTTACTAAGTCAATTGATGTAAGCATCTTCTTACATTTCAGTAAGTACCTATATTTTTAGAATTTTGTTATGCAACATTAGAATCATGAGCTAAATAATTCTTACCGCTATGATAGGTCAGTTTTATCTGCTCCCGATTGTACAGTACATAAACTATAAGAAATACAATGATGAGAGTAACTCTTCACAAACTAACAAAAAAATACATCTATCCTTCAATTTATTCAGTAGCAATAGAATGGCCTAGATTAGCACAATGACAGAGTTCATTAAGCACTACCAAAGGCTTTTAGGATTCAATAATAACATCCTAATACATCACCTCAAATACGTTATTAGGGAACATGTCCATTAACAAGTCCCCATCGCTGTCGAAATTGGGCTTCTGTATTTGCGCGGCACTAATCCTCTCTTACCGCCTACTCGTGTAACAAATTAATTGAAATCCATCTGCTCGCCGGGAAACTGCACTTCAGCAATAAATAAATCACAGCTAGTGACGGGTTTTCAACATGGTATTAAACCAAATGATAGAATATCCGATGAACAATCATAATATAATGTTATTAAACCAAAATCACGTTTGAAAACCTTTTCATTCTTATTTCAAATTTTCTCATTAAACTATTTTAAGACGGGTTTTTCAAATTTTCTCTTGAAATGTTATCTGATTTAATAAAAATGTCACTAATTTTTCTAGGAGATGCTAGTATGGCGTACTATAAGCGGATCCAACGCAAATATAAAAAAAATATTTTATACGGTAGATAGAGTGGTGGTATTATATGGGGAATAAAAATAATTGAATTTGGTTCAATACCAAAGTTAACCTGTGAGAGTTTAGTGGTTTATTCACTGCCCAACTCTATCACAACCCCGGTAAACTCTACCTAAATAATACGGTGTAATGAACAATTTGAGTTTTTCATAGTTGAATGGAATTTACGCCGCTAGCTATCACATTTTGTTGTCTAACTTTTGCAACTTGTTCCGATTTGTGGTTGATATCATGGAGTTTATAACACGAACGTTTAGGTAATTCATAAAATTCTAAAGTAACTCAAGCGTATTAAAGTTCAATCTGCTATACTATTTTTGAGTTTCAGGCAATGGATTGTTGTTTATAAAAAAATAATAATTAAGTAGTTTAAACATTGCCAACATGTGTTTTCACGCTATTTTCGTCAAATATATAATGGTACAAATAGTTTGATTTTTGACCTTTTATTTTGTTAATGATAAGATCTTCTGCTTGAAGACCTAAACATTTACAAAATTTCTAATTTTAGGCAAAAAATGGTAAATAAAACTAATAACTGAATGGAAATATTTTTCAAATATTTATTTATTATAAGTATATAGGACTTAATTAAAAATGTATATTTTTTGTTACTTTCTTTTCACAGGTATGAGAATATTAGTGATGCTCCTTCTGGACACATTACCAATGCTTGGAAATGTTCTCCTCCTGTGCTTCTTCGTATTCTTCATATTTGGTATTGTGGGTGTCCAGCTCTGGGAAGGGATCCTCAGACAACGCTGCGAATTGGTGCTCCCTCCTCATGTGCGAATACCAAAGTATGTTCTAAACTTCATTATTATCATAAACGTAGTTTCATTGAAGGTTAGACGGAAACATTCAAACATTAGTTTCCTGTTCATTTTAATGCCTCAAGTACATGCGTTAATTCATAACTTCAGGATCATAATAGAATACCGCAGAATTTGACATGTTTTGTGGATGAAATGGCAGCTGAAATTACTTTCTGTTCCACTTGCTCGAAAGCGCTCGTCTTAGCGGCACGTCCCATTGCTAACGTTGACTGCATGCAATATTTAACGCTTACATCCCACGAGCACATCCACGGCTGCTCTGTCATTTTAATATTTTACATTTCGCCGTACATTATGTTCATCATTGTTACTAATATCAATTTTAAATCGCGCATGTTAAAAATCTTGGCTTATTAACATTTAAAAAATGTACACATGTAAATATTGCATTCTGTCAATACTCACATTGGAACGAACATGAATAACAATCAGTACACGCATGATCGACCATTCAAAGATGTATCAAAATTCATTTTCGTGGAAGCTTAGAAACTGTAATGTAAACACATTTGTTTTTGTAAATTTTGCTACATTGCAAGGTTGGTTTGCAGCAATCAAACATAGTACAGTCATAGTTATCATCATATCAAATGAAAACAACAAATACAGTAGTCCTAGATACATTACCAGATATAGTTTTAGAAGTAGAATATCCAACACTATAGTCATGAAATGTGTATTGTCTTTCAATGATTGGGATAAAATGAGTGATAAATAAGCCTCTCTCTGTCTACGCCAACCATCGCTGTCCTGAGATGACCTACCTAGTAGCTGGATGTCCAGTACTTCGTCTTCCGTTTCTCGGATACCAATCCGCTATAGTCTTACTCCAACTACGATGGTTCCTTCTAGCCAAGGATCCCTCTCAGTTTCATTTAAAACTTGCAACCCTGCAAGAGAGTATGTCAGAGGGAGGCTTATGCCATGCATTGAGTTATGGAAAGCTGATGATGATGATGAGTGATAAATAAGTTCATACACATTTTTTGATAATCAGAACTAATTATTAGATTTTAGGTACATAACACCCGTCACCGCTTCCTAACTTTATGTTCCAGAGACCTGTCCGAATGGTACAGAGTGCGCGTCAGAGTGAATTCGTAAGGATCTGCGATCAAAATTCTATAAATGTATCTGTTAAGAACATTGAAAACTGTTGTTACGTGTACCTTCACACATCTGCCGTCCAGATGTGCTTTTGTATTGCTTCCCGCACACGAATTGGCAGTTTTAATAACTACAATTTCATTATACTCGTCATTTAAATTTTCACTGTATTTTTAAAGTACTTCATTATAATTGAATCTAAGAACTGCCAGTTTGTCTACAATCGGATAAAACATAGGTAGTTCTATCGACTTCCTCTACAGTATACAGCTACTAATTATTTCATATCTGTACCTACCTACACTCAATATTTCTCTGCAATAAATACCTGTATTCATACTCTTAAATAGTTTGCACAATTTGTAAAGGGTGTTTTTTTAGAGGTTTAGTTTTCATATAGCTAACACTGTTTCTAGTTATTGTCAATTTAAAAAATAGCTGTATATCTTCTTCCATCCGAACAAGTTATTCGGAAAACCATGGATCGTTTTCGAACCACGCGCACTCCAGATGATAATACGCATCCAATAGACGCGTCCAGTAGACGCAATATAGTGCGCACAGAAGAATTTATTGCTGCTGTGGAGCGTATTGTTAAAGAGGACCCGAATGAGCCGATTCGCCATTGTGCACAGCGATTGGTGCTGTGCCCATGCCATGCCAGCCGTTCCAGAGCCATGATTGCCGACTTTTTTGTTCCTCAGTTGAATGGTATTGATTTAAAGTTGTGGTTTCAACAAGATGGTGCAACATGCCACACAGCGAGCGTTCAATCATTTACTGCGGGAATCATGCGATGAACGCATAATTTCCCGAAATGGACCTGTGAACTTGCCTATGTATTATTTCCTTTAAGGATTATTTGAAATCACAGGTCTACGCAGATAAACCACTGATGTTGGACCACTTGGAAGCCAACATGCGCCGCGCTATTGCCAAGATAGGCCCCAGTTACTCGTAAAAGTGGTCGAAAATTGAACTTCCCGACTACGCTTCATTCGAGCCAGCCGTGGCACCCATATGCCCGAAATTATTTTTAAAGATATATATATATAGATATGGCATAAAAATATATTTTGAATAAAACCAATACCATGATAATAAAATTTATATTTACGTGTTTTTTTTAGTTTTGAATTTGTAGAGCTCCAAAAAAACACTCTTTACATAATTACTGCAATTTAGTTTGCAGCTTTGCTGCTGACGTACTTACTATATTAACTTGAACATTCACAACTGCTACTAGTGATCTTTCTTTATCCAATCAATAATTATATTATGATTTTAAACACATCAAATAATACAAACATAATTACAAACGTCATGCTAGTTCTGGTCTACTAGTTATAAGTGGCCGAAAATTTTGTTACGCCTATAGCTATGCATCATGTAGTAAATATGTATGAGCTCGAGAAAAAATTTCCTAGTTACCAAATCTATATAGACGTTGCTTCACACACATCACGAGTCTAAGAATGGTATAC
Source organism: Euzophera pinguis (assembly GCA_947363495.1). NCBI lineage: Eukaryota > Metazoa > Arthropoda > Insecta > Lepidoptera > Pyralidae > Euzophera > Euzophera pinguis. The sequence continues at coordinate 5,687,552 of OX376162.1, forward strand.
TTTATATTGCTGAACACTAATACAGACTGCCACAGACTCCATAGTAGATCATAGCAAATCAAATCATTATCAATATTACTCATATTTTCGAAACATTTCCATAAAACATTACATAGTAACGTAAGGACACGTAATTTGAAAAATCCAGGTGCACGATGTCGGAAAACTGTAGAAAGATTTCAGAGTAAAGTTGAAGAGCACAATAAAACCCTTATGGCGATCATCACGAGAACAAGGGCTCTAACGACCGACGCCAAATGATGTGGGTTACAGCTTAGGGCCGTGTTACGCTGTGCCGAGGCCACTGCTACGTAATAACGACCTTTGGGCCACTGGCGTTAATCTTACCAATCCACTAATATTTACCTACCTTTCCTCAAACCCTATTAGCAGTTCCATTTAAGAAGTAATTGATTAGACTAACCAGCAGATTTTAGAGCTCCAGGGGTCAGATTCTCGCGCCTTTATACATAAGTAGAATTCGATATTTCTCGAAAAAAACATAGTAGCTAACTACAAAATACCCTAAACGTCCGCCATTTTTTTCGACAAATCTCGTATTTGACTTAATCTCTAAAGGCACCAGAATCGATGTCTTGGCCTTCCGTATCGGCATGTTGCATGTGTCGCTAAATTTAGGTATTGCATGATCTTATAAATGTTTAGTGTTACTCGTAGAGTTAATTTCGATTTTATGACAGGAAAAGCATAATTCACCTCATTTACTGGTAGAATATATTTTAAAACAATCATTGTTGCTAACACTCGTCGAAATACTAATGAGTTAGTTACAAATCACTGCTCAGATTGTGTTAAACATTATTTTACACATGTATTTCATATTACTTGTTAGCGTGAGCAAACTTCTAATAAACTATGTTGTATTACTCAAAAGACTATTGTCGAAGACATGTTAATTTGTTCTTGAAAGTTGAACCAAGGAGAATTTCCTTTGTTCTATGTTACATAAAGGTATTATCTTCGATGATTTCAAAGACTGTTCGAGATGTTAAGAAAACAAAGGATGTAACTTGAGAAATGCTTTCAGCGAAATGAATATTTTTTTTGTTTCAATTTTTACAAATTCCTGAAATTATATTACTTTTGATGGATGTCATTTTCAAAGACATCATTTTGTCCCTACTGTAATTTTATAAAGTTTATCTTTTGCACAGCATTTCGTACCACTACGAATTCTCAAAAGAACTGGACTACATTTGCACGACCCCGGCAGACAGTGGAATGCATACATGTGGGAACTTCCCGCCATATCGATACGGGGCGCTGGTCTGCAATGAAACTGCCAAGCCGTACTCCTACAATGCTCCAACGAATACATCTTGCGTGAACTGGAACCAGTATTACACCAATTGCTCGCAAAGAGGTCCAAACCCATTTCAAGGCACGATATCCTTTGACAATATTGGCCTTGCTTGGGTCGCTATATTTTTGGTAAGTTTTTAACATTATTTCTAAACGACAGCTAAGATGTAGTAAGAACAGGCTATAACAAGTGTTTCAAAATGTGGATGTCCTGAATTCAGTTCATTTCACTATCTATGAGGTTTTGATTGACGATGTCACAGAAATTGGTGTTATCAAATCAACCGCTTGTTATTTTCATCATAAATTAGGCAAATAAATTCAAATTCAATAGTTCAACCCAAAAAAATATCTCATTAGCTTTTTGTTTAAGTACGTTGGTAGAAACATCTGGTTATCTATAAAAAAACATCATTAAAATCCATATTTCACAATAAAATGTGACAAATGTGACCATTTTGATATATTGTCAATTACATTACTCGAAATTTTATGACACACCAACCCACGAAACGGTATATCACCACACTAAAGTTATAAAAACTGAAGTGTTATGGATTCATTGCTAGGCTATTTCAATTAATTTAGACTTCGGTGAATTATTGTCTCTGTTATGTGCATAGAACACGTACTCGACAGTCCGAGATAACAAAACAATCGTAAGCTTTTATTTCTCAAATCACTCAGTTTCTCAAACATCACAAACTACTTAGATAGAGTGAGCTAGAAAAAATTAATTTTTAAACAATTAGGCAAAATATTTTACTAGTATTTTAAAAAATTTCACGGTGTCACAACCCTTTGTAAGATACATACTTAAGTTCAAATTTTATTAACTGCAAAGTCTAAGGGCGCACAATCACTATCAATCAAGATCAATGATGTAGCCGACTTTTTTTAAAAGCCTATATATGATTGAAAAAATAATACTTCATGCGACAGAACAAGGCATAATTTTGATCAGTACGAGTGATTGATTCATACACATAGCTAGGAACAACATTTCTATCAAAGTTATCATCAATTTATTGGTCTTGAAATAAATGAAATTCAATACTGATTATCCGGTTGCAGGTTATATCGCTAGAAGGATGGACCGACATAATGTATTATGTACAAGACGCTCACAGCTTCTGGGATTGGATCTACTTTGTCCTGCTTATTGTCGTGAGTGTTTGAAAGGCTTCCTGCCGTAGCTATAAAATCGTGAGACGATGTGAATGAGATTATGATAAATTCTTTAGATGTCGGAGAAATAGGAAACTTTGTAACGTAGTCGCAGAGTAACTTTGATAATTTAATAGATTGACTTTGTTAGATAGACATTTAATTAAGATAACATTATAACATAAAATCTTTAGATATTTTAATAACGTTATCGCCATCAAGGTGCAGAAAGAAGTTAAAGTGATCTTAGGTCTTAATTCTACTCAAAACTAAAAAACTTATTTATAGATAACTTTTATGTAAACTTAAATATGTACTATGGAATAGATCTATATCTGTATGTCTATTAATCTACTTAAACAAACACAAAAAAGTTAGACATCTGTTCAACATGTGTCTAAAAAAATACTACCATAAAACTGCTTTATCTATAGTCTAAAGTTAAACACGGTAGAGAAATGGTTTCAAGCTTTGTTCAACAGTAGTCTAAGAGTGTAGAATATGCTTAGGTATACGCGTTACGTGTTGAAGTAATGTCTCACTTTGTTTATGTAGTAAGACTGTATAAGTAATACTAATCAAAATCTTATTTCGCAGATTGGGTCATTCTTCATGATAAACCTCTGCCTAGTCGTTATCGCCACCCAATTTAGTGAGACCAAAAAGAGAGAGATGGAACGTATGCGAGTTGAAAGGGCTCGGTTCACTTCGTCTTCCACCCTGGCTTCGTCTACTAATAATAGTGAACCGGCTACTTGCTATGCCGAGATTGTGAAATATGTCGCGCATTTGTGGAGAAGGTTTAAAAGAAGGATGGCTAAAAAGATTAGGTAAGAATTGTACTGTATTATTGATATACATCAAATCTCGATATTGCGTGTTTTTACATGGGCTTCCATGGGACCCTTCAAGCCAGCCACCAAAAATATCAATTTTAGTCTAGCTACAGAAAAACACACTTGGACATTTATATTTTTTATTAGAATCAGTTCAAAGACATTTTCTTCGCCTACTATCCAAACGATTTGGATATAAGAGGGTACTATGCACGTACGAAGACCGCCTTAATTTTTATAAATTGGTATGTATATGAAAACGTCGTCATCAACAAAATTTTGTTAGGTTTAAAGAACTTTATTCTCATTAAGTCACAAAGCCACTTACATGAGAAATTAATTATAAAACAGTAATGTTAGAACTCAAACACTTAATAAAGAACAGATCACTTATGTTTATGTCACTATATAACAGTACAATATTTTTTTGTAACAAATAAAACGTTGTTTATCTTTACAAAATAATACACGGCCAACTTTCAACTTCTATAGTATCTAGTATTTAATTTAGGATTCCTACTAGATCGGTTCGTATTATTGCACCCTTCTTCATTAGCCCATGTAACAACAATGTTTCCTTTCACAATCCTATTATTAGAATTTGCCGTGAATACAATAAGTTATTTGAGACTTATGATTCGGATAAAGTACCTAACATCTATAATTTGTCACTAAATGCATTTAAATATAACATTTGCAAATTAATAAATAGTCAATCTTAAATACTAATATATTTGTTTTTTTTTTTTTTTATAATGTTGGGAAAGTTTAATTTGCAACTCCCATTAAATTTTTTGATCTTTCTGTTTTATTTTATTGTAATAATTTAGAGCATAATTTTTATTGTCATTTCAATACTGAATATAAGTTTTATTTTTGTCAGTTAACATTTGTGCATGCAGTGCGCACTGATTTTGGTTTTGCAATCAGTCGTAATACTTATTAAAATCAATCATAACATACTATGTTGTAAAATTGTTATGTGTGCCAATAAATAAAATAATATTAAAAAAAAATGAAAACTTACGCAATAATCGAAAGTTTATTAGAAAACTTATTAGAAGAATGTATTCCCTAGGGCTTCGCGACCCACAGTTTCGGAATAGTGTGTTAATATAAAATAATTTATTTTTAGGGTATATCGGTTAGGGTTTTTATTTTGGTGCAATCAAGAGTATTTATATTGTATTGTATTAGGCTATTATTCGTATAACTATTTAAAAACAAATATTTTTAGGGTATATCGATATCAACGAGCTCAACTGCGCTGGCGGACTAGCAGGGAAACGCTTCAATTGCCAGCTAACAAGCCAAAACAACACCACCCCTGCTGCCCCCGAATACACCCTCAGGTATGTATGACATTCATTTTATATGAATAGAGTTTTAATACCTACGTATATATGCAGTATTTATTACGTATTATATAAAATTCAAATAATATGACAGAGATACCTACATAAAACGTTTAAAGTTTTCAAAGTTAAAAAAATATGTAAGTTCATTATCAAATTGGAAATAAATTATATTTAGAAATAAAAATGCATTATTGTTTGTGTATTAAAGAGATGTGGAATTGCATATGCGGCGTATAATAAAATATTTCGCGAAGATTTTAGCTTCATCTTCCGTGGTGTATAATGTGTGTTGGCCTGGCCTTATACCACAAATTAAGGTAGTAATAGATATGAAGTTCTTACTTTGATTAGAATCAACGGTTCTAAAGGCTGCTTTTTAATCTTTTCAGAAGAATATGATGAATGCGATGCATGATTTGCATGTCTGCATTACGGATTGAAAATAATATTTTTTATGTCAGACTATGTCTCCGGAACGCTACTGAAGATATTTCAGAAAATAATCAGTTTTCTTTTTTTCATCGGCTCATCAATGTTTGCTACAATTAGTACGTCACGTAAATTAAAATATCTAAAACTCAAAAAGTGCGCAAATCTTTGGAGAAAAACTACATGTCACTTAAAAATCTGCTACTAATTATTTTTTTATGCGGACTCTACTTCCAATTCAATAAATAAAATAATTTAGATAGTGTATTAAATAAAATAAATAAAAATATGTAATAAATTTAATTAAATAGTGCGTATTTAAAATATTGATGACATGATATTTTTACGAAAAATAAAGAAAATAAATTTAAAGTAAATTTTTCAATACTTTGGATATTTGGTACAGGCAAATGGGAGGAAGGTGGATGAGGAGGCGGCAACGGGAGGGGGAGGGGAGGAATCCCTCGGCCGGCCCAGCCTGTTGCGCGTGCCTTCTCTATCCGCCGCTGATCTTGAGGTAACTTTACACAATTCAATTACTATATTAAAATTTAGATCGGAAATGTTGTGTACTCGTACTCTCTCAATCTCTTAGACTTTGTTGGAATCCTTTGGACGGCCTAGACTTTTGCGTATGCCTTCTCTATATGTCGCTGATCTTGAGGTAACTTTACACAATACAATTACTATATCTTTCGAATATATATTTTATGTTGTATGAGATTTGGTATCCTAGATACCGCTATTTGAAGAAAATTCGGGGTTTTACCTAAAATTCTTAATCTTTTAGACTTTGTAGAAATCCTTTGGCCAGAATAGCCTGTTCCACATGACTTCTCTATTCTTTACACAATACAATTACTATGTTTTTCAAATGCATATTTATGTTGGGTGGGATTTGGTATTCTATAGACCGTTATTTTAAAAAAACTTGAATAACTTTACACGGTACAATAGGCTAGTTTCAGGGGTAAAAAACTAACTTTAAAATTTGTCCGTCATTTAGGAAATCTAAATATATTAGTGACGTATTTTTTCTTTTGTCAATTGAGCGATAAATTATAAAGATATAACGCATCAAAGTTTAGGAGTGGGTATCTTAGAGGCCACAATTTTGATAGAATTTGGGATTAAAATAGTTTCACTTGAAGTGTTCGCTTTTAAATAAAAATGAAGAAAGATAAATAAATATTTTTGACCTAAGGCAAAAAATAGGATGTCGTCAGGAATTTACAAAATTTTACCGCGACATAACGTAACTAATACTAACATGAAACTACTTGTTTTAATTTATATGCAACTAGCTGTTTCCCGCAGCTCCGCCTGCGTCATAATTCATCCCAAATATTATCAAAATCCGTTTAGCGGCTTGGCATTTATAATATTAGTATGGAAGAATATGGAAAGTATGGAATATTAGTATGGATGTTCCTAAAATTTACAAATATTAGGTCCTTACATATGATATTTAACCGATTCAGGCGTTACTTTGCGGAAGTTAAAGTTACAAGCACTTAATAAATTATTTTGCGTGCTTCCGCCACCAGTTAGTTCATGCAAACTATTGCCGGCCGGCACCCACCCACTACTATTAGTCCCAACATGCCCGCCACCAGTAGCTTGCACATGCAACACGTGTTTCGCCTCTACGCGAGGCATCTTCAGGCACTAGACCAAGCTGTTAATAGTCCGACGTATAAACGACGAAAAACGTATAAACGTATAAACGTCGTTAGATAAACCAGTTAGTTCATGCAATAGTTTGCATGAACTAACTGGTGGCGGAAGCACGCAAAATAATTTATTAAGTGCTCCTTACATATGAAATTGGCGTTTTGTATGGGAGGAACAAAATGTCGCATATTTTTTTATTTAATATATTGATTTAATCAAAGTATAAACCATTGTTATTTATGCACTTTTGCCATCTCATAGATAGTTCATTGATCCCTTTACTAAAAGAAACATTCGGACGGGAATCAAATAAATCTTTGAAGGCGGTTTGGACTGCCCCATCGGAGTTGAATTTTTTCCCTTACAAGAAGTTATCCAAATTTCGAAAAAAATGATAATCTGTTGGAGCAAGGTCCGGGGAGTACGGTGAGTGTCTTAGACATTCCAATTGGAGCTCTTCTAATTTGGTAGCTGTCTGTTGTGCAGTGTGTGTGTGTGTACGTTGTCGTGAAGCAGCAGTGGCGTAGAGCGATTGGCCAGCAGTTTTTTGGCAGATTGTTTAGCAGCTAGCTTATCCATCGTGGTTTGCAATTGCAGACAATAGAAGTCTGCCGTAATCGTCTGGCCAGATTTAAAAAAACTGTAATGAACGACACCAGCACTAGTCCACCAAACGCTTACAAGTAACTTTTTTTGGGTCAATTTTCGCTTAGGGCAGGATTTGGCTGGCTTGCCAGGGTCCAGCCATTACGATGAGCGCTTCCGATTATCGTAGATAATCCACTTTTCATCACAGATAATGATTCGATTAAGAAACCCTTCATTATTGTGCCGGTCAAGTAATGTAACGCAGCAGTCGACGCGCGTTTGCCGGTTTGCTTCACTCAATTCGTAAGGAACCCACCTTTCAAGCTTTTCAATCTTCCCAATTTGCTTCAAGTGGATTAAAACAGTTTTATCACTAACACCGCAGCCTTCAGCTAACTCGGACGTGGTTTGCGATGGATCCGCTTCCACAATAGCCTTCAATTCTTCATTGTCAACTTGGGTCTCCGGCCGTCCACGGGGCTTGTTCTGCAGGTCGAAATTTTCAGAACGAAAACGTTGGAACCAAAAACGCACTGTGTTTTTTTGCGACACGACCGCCATACACATCATTAACTCTTCGACCCATTTCCGCAGCACTGGTGCCACGGTGGAGCTCGTACTCGTAATTATCGCGATATTTCAAGTTTTCCATTTCGTAAACTGAACGCCGCAAACAGAAGAAAAAAAAACAAATGAATAACGGATTACGAAACATAAATACATGTGGAAATAGCTGTATATATTTGAATTTGGATTCTTAACCAAAGAGGAGAAATTTGTGATTAAAGTGGCCAGTACGACAAAACGCCAATTGCATATGTAAAGACCTAATAAATTGCAACCTTGCATGAGCAACATTTTTTAAACTGTGTTCCAGAAATGGCACACCAGACTGCTTGTCTGGTTCCGTATGTGATATTTGTATAAACACTCATCAAAAATTTCTTCAAATATCTCACATATTTCCAAATAATCCATTCATTTACCTTTTCTTGATACTCTGTGTGCATACTCCCTCAATAACTATTTTCGTCAATTTTTATTCCCATGAGGACGTGATCGCAAAAATGAGTCATTTATAATTAAATTGCTCCGTATATACTCGTAAAATACAAAACACATAATGGACAGAAGTAACCCTTCATAAGTTGTCTGTTTATAAAATGTACAAAACGGTCCAGCTGCTTGAATTTGAATATGTTGCAATACAGGGCTAAAGTGTAAAACTAAGCCAGTTTTAATAAAAAATAGGTGAAACCCTAGAAATTTTTCGGTAAAAATCCTGTCACCTGATCTCTAGATTTGTTTAATAAGTGGAAATTTTTCCTCGATTTCACTTTTTTTTTTCACTGTAAAAATTTTGCTGGTGTTCAAAAAGTAATCTTGTAGAGCCCGATGATACAATATTGTTAAAACTTAAAAAATTTTGCTGTATCAGTGTATCAGATCTCTTGACGGCTCTGTTTTCTCACTTAGGTCATTAGTATAGTTCTTTTATTTGCAATTTTTCCATTGCCCGTTGTTGTGCATAGGGCCGCATGTATGCCAAACTGGTGTACATATTCGAAGAGGTTCATGTTCGATTTATTTCATTATTTGATGGAGACGAACGAAAATTTATTTTATTCATATTTTGCCAGTAAAAACAAATAATTCTCTCTGTTCTATCGCTATTTTGTTTGCTAAGAAAAGATAACATACTTGAATTGCCTGATACCTCCACAATTCGTAATTGAAATTCCCTTTTGGATGTTCTTCTTTGTTGTATTCTCGCTTTTCTTTATACGTTTCAATTTGTGATATCATTAATATTTATGGAATATACAAATCCATGCATTCGTAATTAAGCTCAAATACAAATATTTTGTGAACAATGATTATAACTCAGTGCATATTACAATTGAGCAGGTATTTATTACTTGCATGATTAGATATGAATTTTTATATTACTGCAGAGTCAGTTTACTAATAAACGTCAAATGCCAAACAGAATGCTTTCAATCTGTCATTACTCTCGGCTAATGTAGTTCAGTTGCACTAAATATGCCCAATTAAATGATGACATCATTACCGTCGATACAGCACTGATTATTGAGTGTTTGTGTTAAAGAAGAGTTTTGTTTTAAATTAGCCTTCGCTTTGGGTTTATTTCAGAAATGATTCAAATTTGTCAACAATACTGAAATTCACAAACACAATATCGCAGGTAAAGGTCTATTATGGTAAACTTGTTAAGTTTCTCCGAAGGGTTCTTAATTATCTTTAAGCGGTAGCAAAGTAAAGCGATCTTAATTATTCTTATTAATAGCTGTAGTCCATGGTTTCAACCACCCGTGGTGTTTGCATTATAATTAGGCCTTATTTGATTTAAGAGGTTAATGACTGTGTTGCTCACTCGAAAAAAATTATGACAACCGGCAAAACATGAAAACAAAATGTTATCATCGAATTAGTTCTATCCGCGACAAAAGGTCCAAAAAGTTATAAATTTTTCCATTAGCTTTGCAAAAAAACAAAATTATTTCTACTAAACCGACCGGCAATATCTGCTACAAAAATGATATTTCTGTCTCCAATTACAGCTAATTTTTTCTGTGTGTCAATAACCAAATGATTGTCGATACAGAATGCCTCAAATCTGTCGCTGCTGTCGCCACCGTCCCTCGCCCGTCGCAGGTCATCAGTCATGTTCAGTGACACCGTGTTACTCCACACACCTAACTCACCGCACGTGGCACATCCTCACAACGTCTGCTCTTCAGAGAAAATGACTCAGACAGGTAAATATTTTAGTCTGTAATCTCTTTTTACCCGACTACGCCAGAAGGTTATGTTTGTATGGCAAGCCACGTTAGCGCTGGAGAAACGACCTGTGCTGGTAGTTGAAGCCTCCAACAGTGGTAGTTTATTTTGCCCTTGAACAGTATTTGGAAGAAGATGGGGGGGGGGGGGGGATACCTTTGCCTATCAGTGGGATAAAATAGATTAAAAAATCTTATTCATAAAATAGTTGACCTACATTCCTGTAAGATTTGAGATGATTAAGGCTGTACCTACCCTACTCCATAAAGAGTAGAGACATGACTGTATGTATGTATCCGAAAAACACTCAAGATACTAATAAATTATTTAAGCAGTTACTGAGCCATCATTCACATTTCAAAATAGTATGGGAAATAAATATCGACGATCTATTATTAATTTATGTTTAATAGGAAATACAATATTTAAACCTAACTAACCTTCACTCAATCTATCACTAACAACTCCCCATTTCATTTTCAAAATAACAACAAATTAATTCCGAATAATAAATTGGTTAACAAAAATCAATGATTTGTAGATTCATTGTGCCAACGTGACTGGCTTAAGAGCCAAAGCGGTGAGTCTAGAGATGGTAGATCTAGACCAGTATTAGAGGGGCATGTGCAATCTCTCAACTTGTCGCTTTTCTTCCACTTTATCTTCATAGAAATCCGAGCAAATCGGATGAATTTTTTCGGCGAAATTGTTTTAAATTTAATTTTGCTTACCCCTCTCAGCAGCATAGGTTAGATCACTTCACGATTTCAGTTATATTGACTTTGCTTTCTTTCATATGTAAACCTTGAAAGTATCATATAATTTTACGATAATATATAATCGGAATACATGATAATTTAATTTCAACTTGTCCTCAATGCTTTTTAATGAAACGTAAGAGATACTTTCAAGGTAAATTTGAACGATCAGCAAATCATGATTATGAAATTCGCTTTTTTAAAGACAATATTAATTATTATCACAATGAGCCATTACAAAAAACAATAAAATAACAATCAAAACGCCCTTTGTGATAATAATGGCATAATTAGGGGCAATTAGTAACTATTAATTTGGGGTGCAGAATTCGACCTACCGACAGGCGATACAGCCGAAGAAAGGGCAGCGGCCGGTGGAACCATGTCTTGCCAAGAGTTATTGGCCCTCTCTGGAGCATTATCTGCAGCATTACCTACTGGGCAAGTTGCTCTGGATTCTTTCTTTGAAGAACTGACGAAGGGAATCAGCAAAAGAGCTGGAGAAGAAAAGATGGAAACAAAGGTTTGTAATCCATACTAATATACTAATTTAATATTATAAGTGCGAAAGTCTGTCTATCTTTCACGGCCAAACCGCTAAATGGATTTTGATGAAATTTGGTATAAATGTAGTTGAAGACTCGGGGTCAATTACAGGCTACTTTTAGACGCAGGCGGAGCTGCGGGAAACAGCTAGTATGCTATAATACTGGCAAATACCTAATATCACTACTGATATTGTAACCGCAAAAGTAAATCTGTCAACATGTTTGTGAACTCGCCCTCAAACCCCAAAATTTTATCGGTTTCCTTTATTATGTATCTGTGTGTTTAAACGTATCATATTAATAACAATGATAAGTTTGTAAGTTTATCTCCCAACGTCCACTAATATTTATATATTTATGTTCAGTAATTTCCAATCAACATTTAATATTTTTTCCGTTTTACAGACAATTGAAATAGAAGATTTTTCATGCTGTGCTGACCTCATAGCAGCTGATGCCGCAGCAAAAGAAACCAGGAAGAACCGTTTTACAAAAACATGGTCAATGTTTTGGAGAAAGATATCAAAAACTTTTTCGTGGATGAGAAAACATATCAAAAATGTTGTCAATCATAAATATTTTCAGCAAGGTAATTCATTTTACTTACACTTTCATTGTTCTTGATTTAGTATTTTTCTTAATTCGGCTTTCAATACTGACTTATTGTGGAATCGGAATTCAGAAGTTTGAAGTACACTTTGTTATTTGTATTGTTGAGAGGTTTCGATGCTCTTTGATGGTGCGTGCGAAAAAATATATCAATATATCACTTTATTGTTTCTAACTGCCTCCGTGGTCTAGTAGTTAAGGCGTTCGCCTTCGCTCCGGGGGTGTTGGGTTCGATTCCCACGGGAAGCATACTTTGTTTAGTTGTTTGGTTAGGACATTGCAGGCTTGAATCACCTGATTGTCTGATAATAAAGATGATTCCGTGCTTCGGAAGGCAAGTTAACCCGTTGGTCCCGGCTGCCATTAGGTGGTCGTTAAAGAAACCAAGTCAGAGGCCGAGAGGCGGTTCCGTACAACCCTAACACCAGGGTGTACATAGTCGATTGACATTGTAACCTACACGTAATGATGATCATGATTGTTTCTGAAACAATTTGAAATATTTCGTTACATTTATATAACTGTACCGATATTCCCCAGGTATATTACTAGCGATTCTCATCAACACACTATCGATGGGTATTGAATATCACAACCAACCTGAGGAATTAACGGTAATAGTGGAAATCAGTAACGTTGTCTTCTCAGCAATATTCGCAGTGGAGATGCTACTCAAAGTTATCGCAGAAGGACCTTTTAAGTACATCTCTAATGGCTTTAACGTTTTTGATGGAGTTATTGTGATTTTAAGGTAAGTTATTATTTAGATTTTTCGTGACCGTTAGTATGTTTTTAATTGTGTTTGAAAGATTCGCAAAAATATAAAATGGCTTGGCCACTTAAATATTAGGTCCTTACATACAAAATGAAAAACTTGAAATATCGCGATAATTACGAGTACGAGTTCCACCGTGGCACCAGTGCTGCGGAAATGGGTCGAAGAGTTAATGATGTGTATGGCGGTCGTGTCGCAAAAAAACACACACACAATGAAGAATTGAAGGCTATTGTGGAAGCGGATCCATCGCAAACCACGTCCGAGTTAGCTGAAGGCTACGGTGTTAGTGATAAAACTGTTTTAATCCACTTCAAGCAAATTGGAAAGATTGAAAAGCTTGAAAGGTGGGTTCCTCACGAATTGAGTGAAGCAAACCGGCAAACGCGCGTCGACTTCTGCGTTACATTACTTGACTGGCACAATAATGAAGGGTTTCTTAATCGAATCATTACCTTTGATGAAAAGTGGATTCTCTACGATAAACGGTAGCGCTCATCGCAATGACTGGACCCTGGCAAGCCAGCCAAATCCTGCCCCAAGCGAAAATTGACCCAAAAAGTAACTTCTAAGCGTTTGGTGGTCTAGTGCAGATGTCGTTCATTACAGTTTTTTCAAATCGTAATCGTCTGGCCAGACGATTACGGCAGACGTCTATTATCAGCAATTGCAAACCATGATGGATAAGCTAGCTAGCTAAACAACCGAGGCTGGTCAAAGCTCTACGCCACTGCTGCTTCACGACAACGCTAGACCACACACTGCACAACAGACGGCTACCAATTTAGAAGAGCTTCAATTGGAATGTCTAAGACACCCACCGTATTCCTAGGACCTTGCTCCAAAAGATTACCATTTTTTTCGAAATTTGGATAACTTCTTGTAAGGAAAAAATTTCAACTCCGATGGGGCAGTCCAAACCGCCTTCAAAGATTTATTTGATTCCCGTCCGAATGGTTTTTAGTAAAAGGATCAATGAACTACCTATGAGATGGCAAAAGTACATAGATAACAATGGTTCATACTTTGATTAAATAAATATATTAAATTAAAAAATATTCGACATTTTGTTCCTCCCATACAAAACGCCAATTTCATATTTAAGTACCTAATACTTCATAAAATGGATGAAGAAAAATTCATGAATGGCGCATATGTAGCACTACTGTAGGAGAGCGAAATCGATACACTATTAACGGAATAAGTTTGATACTTTGTAGTGCGCCAACCATATATTTTTAACATCCATACTTAATAAGAAAAATGTCATATCAAAAAATTTAAGAACCGGTTTAATGGTATCTAATCACTATTAAATCTTTGAACTGGCAAGTGATAGAGAAGAATAGAAACTCCATCGCTAAAAGCCTAGCTCTTAAATTTATGTATGAATGAATATCAACGTGAAATTTAGAAAACTATCAACCCGGCTGCTTTGCCGTTGCTTGTCAGCATTAGAAATGCTAACAAGCAAATTTTAATTTATCATTGACAATTAATAATTTCAATAAATAAAATTTTGAGTGACTTTTTAGAACTATATTGTAGCAACCATGTTTAAATAGTCTTTCAAAAGTAAAATAAATAATTATGTTTATTTTACATGAAGCGCTTTTGAACTGGCTCAAAGTATGAGAAACGATACCACAGAAATGGCCGGCAGCTCTGGACTTTCAGTATTACGCACATTCAGACTTTTGCGAATACTAAAACTGGTGCGATTCATGCCAAATCTCCGGAGACAATTGTTTGTAATGCTCAGAACCATGGACAATGTTGCAGTTTTCTTTTCACTGCTCGTGCTCTTCATATTTATATTCAGGTATGTTCCATTCAAGATTTTTTTTTTTATTGTTGAAATATCACCATGTTTTATCACTAAACTTAAATACGAAAGAAATAATCTGAAAATATAATAATTAAAAATGAGATAAATTGCATGTGTTAAGATTTCGCTAAAAGACTTGATTCTTGCTTAACCTAATAAAATACTGTTTTTTTTTTTAACTACAATGAGAACTGCTCTTTGCGTAAATCCATATCTTTTCAAAATCTCACTTTATTTACTTTGTTAGTTTTCTTATTTAAAAATAATATGTATAAATAATAATATTATTGTTTATTTTATTTTACGGGTGTCAATCTATTTTTCCTCATCAGGTAAAAATTAAGTAACTGTATAAATTATCTATTTCACTAAATCTACTCCTGAGCCTTGTCTTAATTCATTTTACTCTATCATTATCTTGCGTGTGTTCATAACTGTACTGTAGTAACCTTTTCAAGTATTTGGCTATCTAAATCTAGCAATCTGATGAATTGCTTATCTCCCTATTTCATTTTTCCGTAGCCGAAGAAGATTTATTCAACTCCATTAATATGATATTCTGATTACACCCGCACCCCTTAAATCGTGCACTAACAGCTGTGAGTGATTTCTCCTTTTTCTTTTCAATATTATCCTTATAACGCCAATAACTTCTTTCTTTGACATTCAACAACACACTGCCACTATCTACACTCTTGACAACTTTTTCTCTTCTATTATCTTATAGTCTATCACGCTTTTGTGCTTTATGTCCACTTAAGTTTATTTATACCTGCACTTATCATTCGTCATTTTAGATATCAACACCTATCTTTATCTTTGTTTATCATATTGTATTAAAATTTTCCTCATTTATATATGGAAAGGATTTTAGTAATCGTATTAATCGTGTGTTGCGTGATAATCGTTCAGCATCCTCGGTATGAACCTCTTCGGGTGCAAATTCTGCGAGAAAGATGAAGAGGGCGACCAAGAGTGCGACAGAAAAAACTTTGATACTCTCTTGTGGGCCTTTGTCACAGTGTTTCAGGTATTGAACATTTTAAGTTAAATACCCTAACAGACAATCCAGAAACAGACTGAACTTGCAACATTACTAAACGCTTACCTTCGGGTTTTGTCGGCAGTCAACACTCACGGCAATGACAATCGCATTAACAGGTTGTCTTTGACGGCTAATCGACTAACAACGTGATGAGTACACATTGACTTTTCACTTTGCTGCAAGACTCATTCTTCGAACACTTGCGATTGGAATTTTCTTCAGCTAATATCATAGGAACTTGGATGTTGAAATCTTCTTGCAGTATTGTGCGTTGTCAAACAGGCGTTCAGTCGCGTAACCGCTATCCTAGAACCCGCGTAGTGAGATAGAGAACCATACTTGATCCAACATCATCTAGTGTCACGTTCACCATGTTGTGCCGTACTGTAATCCCATCTACATTGTCAAGAGCACATAACTTAGTCAGAGAGCTTGGTTGAGTAGTAGGATAGATTGAGGTGGAAAAGGTCCGAGTCGCGGGTTTTACCTGTTCGTCAAGTCCTTGTTCCCAATAAAACTGCACTCGGTTAAAGGGTATTACTTGCATGCCGCTTCTATTATTTAGATATCTTAACTAAACTTCGCACGAAAAAAAGTGAATTTAGATTTCATGTTTCTAATTTAAACAAAAAATCAAGGCAGTAGATTTTTTTTTCAAACAATTCACTTTTTTTCATTTGCCTAGTTCGTACTTCGTATTAACTCCAGTAATCTAATTTTCAAATATTTCCCCTTTTCTTCAACATTTATCTTCTCACTTTTTAATTGCTATAATGATTGGCCATTCACCTTATTTTTTCTTTTTACATAATTGCATATTTCGGGATACGTATTTTTTTTTTTATTTAATTTGAATGATTATAATGCCATGAGTCTGAATAAAGAATTATGAATGAAACAAGTCTTATCTTTTATGCACTTTTCGTTATTTTTATATTTTTCTCTTCTTATTAAATAATTTTAACTGCATTTTATAC
The DNA here is from genome assembly GCA_947363495.1 of Euzophera pinguis. Taxonomy (NCBI): domain Eukaryota; kingdom Metazoa; phylum Arthropoda; class Insecta; order Lepidoptera; family Pyralidae; genus Euzophera; species Euzophera pinguis. Next base: position 5,704,269 of record OX376162.1, read on the forward strand.
CTACCAATATGATTGTAAATGAAGCAGTTTATAAAGAATGAATTATAATGTTGGTCTCTTAATATATCAAAAAGTTATACATTTAATGCACTAAATAACAGTGTTTAATTATGATCGTTATTTATAATTTATGGTATCGTCATCAAGGCGTTAACACTGCTAAACCATTTCATGAAAATAGTAAAATTTGTTTATTTAGAGTATAAACAAAATCTAAGTGTGTCGATACATATAAAGTTTCATTCAGTTCAAAATTATTATGTATAAGGTCATTGCACAGATATGCCGATATTTGCGATAAAATCTGTTTTATTCTTTCTCTCATAATTATATTTCATTCTGCGATTAATATAACCAACCATTCTGTATAAAGAAAATCAAATCAAAAATCAATTCATGCTACCATATTTGATTGAAATGAGTCCTGTCCCATGGTGGTTGCAGTGTTAACGTTGTGTACGCAGTAAATTATCATCGAGATGACTCGGACGCGGCGTATGCGCATAGCATTTTCTTTTTCTTTCATTTTTTCATCGGCCCCGCCACGCGCAGTATTCTGGGCATGTATCTATTCGGTGGTAAGTTTTGCAAGTACGTTGAAGACAATGGCGCCGAGCGGGATTGTACCTGCCCTGAGATCATCTCGCACCATCCCAAATGCGAGTGCGACAGGAAACATTTTAATAACATCCTTTGGGCTACTGTCACCGTCTTCCAGGTAAGCCAAGAGTGATGTTAGACAAAGTACAATATAGATATTATTTGCGATTCCTACTTGACAGTTTTTAGAACTAGATGCCGCGTTTTTCTCGTGTAGACCACCGAAAATAGAAAAATTATTGTGTTGAAATTCAATTAACATCCTGTATTATGAGAAAAGATTATTGAAATTCATTCGAATTTTCAAACCTGGCACAAGCGAGAGATCCGCCGTAGTAGTTAGTTTTGTTATTTCGTTTAGACTTTATTTAATGCATCTTTGAGGAGCGCTCCGTAGTTTAGTGGCATCTTGCTTTAGTAGAGCTTTAGTAGTGTTAGAAAGTGCTGAACCCTTATGCTTGTGTGCTCAAATCGACCCGTTTGTGTTTCCCTTCATTAACCGAATACCTAATCCTGTATATTAGTGTACACTTACACAATTACATAACACTTATTAACACTAACACGCTGGTTTATTAACATATATTTTTATCTTTCGTTGAAGTTGTTTTTTACACATAAAATTACATACACCAAGGCACGACTTGAATACAATATGACAGCACACCTTGCTTATTTTGATTTATTAAGAAAAAAATCATGATATTTAATGATTTTGATGTGGTAGAGTGATTTTCTCCAAGTGAACGAACACTCACTTTGATATGTGACATTTCAGGTGTTAACGCAAGAAGATTGGAATGTTGTGTTATTCAATGGTATGGAAAAAACGAGTCACTGGGCCGCATTATATTTTGTGGCGCTCATGACTTTTGGCAATTATGTTCTATTTAACTTGCTGGTAGCTATTCTCGTTGAAGGATTCAGTTCTGAGGTAAATATAACTGTCATAATTTTAATTCTTTGTGTAATATTAAACTTAGCTTGACTTGTAAATAATGAAAATATCTTGATATTTACTTACTTGTACATAATGATGTTCAATACTAAAATTCACGAAAAAAATAATAAATATTTAAAAAAGAACATAAAAAGTAATAAAAATGTAACTTTAACGCGAATTGACAATTTCCAGCGAAATGAACGAAGGGAGCGTGAACAGCGCGAATTGGCAAAATCTAAATTATCTAACGAATGTTTCTCGGATAACAATGAATTACAATACGACGAATCAAATTCTGGATCACATTCAAGTGACAGCTTTTCTCAGGTAAAAAGTCTTTTCAAATAAAAAATCTGTCTCAAAATTTTTGTTAATTCTTGTTTTTATAATATAAATTGTTTAGTCATTAACATGAATTTCGTTTCTTCATAAATATTTTTTTATAAATAAAGTATAATAATTTTAAACAAAAAATATTTGCACTTTAACTTTAACTCACTAACTCATGTCATATTAACACTAACCACTTAATAAGTCTAATCTATCTAAAATGTAAGTACAATAATTTTCATATCTGTCTTTCTCTTCGTTATTACTTCTATATTGCATTCCTTAATGGTTTTCATTTTGTTAGGTATATCTTTCCAAATATCTCTACCCCCCACATTATCTCTAGTCTGTTCTCAATTTACCTTCACAAACTAGTCTCTCAACACGTTATCGAACTTAATAAATCTAGAAATAAAATTACTCAATGACTCAAACAAACCCCTATTACACAGAACGAAATAAAAAACTACTGGCGTTCAGCAGACGACGTACGTAAAGCCAAAGACGACGTGAATGGGCACAAGGATAAAACGAAGGCGCGACGCAAAGCAAAATCCTCGGCCCATCACCCCACATTGTGCAAAGACTGTGCACAATCCAATAAGTGTAACTTACAAAAGGTGAGTCTAAATCAGGATTAGGATTTGTCGCGTCTATTTTCGTGCTTTTAGATTGAAAGATTCGAATCCGATGCTCTGAAAATGTGCGAATTAAGTTATTTGACATCTGTCAAATACTCATATGTCATACTTATCTAAGTATGATAGCAAGGGTTGTACAAAATTTATTACTGGTAACTTTTACGATTTCTGTACATAATGCCAATGATCTATTAATAGACTGTTTAACTTGAAATATTTTTGTAATATTTGCATATTGAAAGTTTAATCTCCCACTCTTTGGCAAACAAAGTAAATTGAACCTATACTGATGGAACCGATGTTGGCACATGATCATTCCTCGGCCCATCAACCCACATTATGCAAAGACTGCTCACAATCCAATATGTGTAACTTACAAAAGGTGAGTCTAAATCAGGATTAGGATTTGTCGCGTCTATTTTTGTGCTTTTGGATTGAAAGATTCGGATTCAATGCTCTGAACATTATGTCTGTGTGAATAAAATAACGTTTCATATTATGTTAGCAAGGTTTTAGAGAGATAGTAGCAGCTTTGTTGATTCTATAAACAATGTAAGCTATATTAAAATTTGTTAAAACTGAATTACGTTAATATTATAGATAGCGTAGAGTTTCGCTTACGTTAATCTTACGCTCGAAAACTGCACTAGGTAAAGGCGCTACATTCAGTGTTTTGCTACCTTAAATAACAGCAACAATATGTTTATTCCAACATTCAGCATTTATAAATGGTAAATTAAGATAATAATGTTATAAACAATACGTTTGTACAGCAAATATTTATCTTTTCTAAAACAGAAACTTACTTAGTAACGAACAATGTCGTCATCTTACATTCAAAACGACTATAACATATAGACTAAGCAAACATAAAACGCAGAACTTTCAAAGTTCCAAAGGCACATTAGCCAAGTGCAAACACAAGATCTACACGCGAAACCACTACTGAACAAATTATAAAGTCACTTCCACCAAACCTCTTTATTGAAGTTATTCGCAAACATTGTAATAGGTATTTGACGTCCATATTCCACAATGAAATTATTTGAGCAGTAAAATTCAAAGAGCGTAAAGTTGAAATCCATTTGGTTATTACAACACTGTGAAAATATAAGGTTTCTCAGTTGAGATGGTAAAATAAGGACAAAGTAAAATGATTTGGCTACTCAGGAGCTTTACTAGGCTCGATGGCTTCCTGGTTGAAATAAATTACCTTATTATGCTCCAGTTTCTTTATTGCCGTCTTCGTTTTCCTGCAATTTATTTGCCTTCAGACATCGTCGATATATTTTTTGAATAAGCTTATTTTGCCGCCCATAAATATTTATAAGGTGATATTATCATTTAAAATTATATTATTCGATCTTTCTTCTACTTTAGAATATAACGATATATATGTATAATCCGGGAACATCATTCAACACAAGTTGATATGATTGTAAAATTTTTCTTTTTTGTTTCCCTAATAAATTATTTGTACCTTACTTTTAATATCCTCTATAAAATTCTGCAATGGACATAAACGCAATTCTATATTCGTGTTTCCAAGATTCAACCTTACTTAGGGAAAGTAGCTAAATTATTCCTTTATGTTTATTTATTGTTTTAACAGGAATCAAAAATGTTGGCGATCAACGCAGGAGCAGAATCTACCGTAGTCCCAGTGATAACTCATACGGCAGCTACTCCACAAGATTCTCCGTCTACCACTTTAGAGCCTGGCGCATCTTTCAGAGATTTCAATGTGGCTCTTACTTTAGAAAGATCCTCCATGCTGTCCAGTTTGGATTCCATTGACCGAACCTCTGTGAGTATTATTCATGTTACTATACCAAGATGTCGTTGGGTTCCTTTTACAATGATTTATTTACCAAACGCAGTGAGAGCAAACTAGAGATTTATTCATCTGTAAAAACGCTGCTATGATCTTCTCCCATTAACCCCCCTTTTTGGTTTTATTTATTACAGCACTTGTAGAGTACCCGATATTTGATGCTGTTATCAAATACTAAGTGTGATTTAAATCCGTTAATTAATTTTACACCAAATTTTCCCCCTTTTCGCCCTCGTTTTTCCCACAACAAAAAATCTCAACAAAAAAAAATTAATAAATCAAGGAACACGTGTGTCAAATTTAGCAGGGATCCGTTCAGAAATGCGACCTCTAGCCCGGATCATTTTTCCGTACAAAAGCAAAATAGGCCGGTCGCGAAATGGAGACTTCGCTTACGCTCAAATATGATAAAACATTCTCTGTTTCAGTGTACAAGCATACCTGGACTCCTAAAGCCACCGAACAGCTACACATTAACCCTTCACTCCGCAGCCGCTCAATTAGGCGCCGAGAAAGCTCGCCTCCCTCCAATGTCCTTAGCTCCTCCACCATTAACCCTCTCCCTTCCACCATTGAGAACCTCTGGATCAGCTACTCTGACTCCTAGACCCATACCCAGCCCAATGCTGCCAGAGAAGAACTTGCAAATCACAATCAAAGAAGATAATTTGAACACTAGTGATAAGTCGAGTCTTCTGAGTTCGCAAAAGTAAGTTTAGTAATTAAGTTGCCTGAGCATATTTAAAAAAAAAACATAATATTTATTAAAGTCACATTGTACCTTCAAATTTTTATTTAAGTCTCTCATGCCCCATTGTTTGGCAAAAACCTTAGCTTGAATTATGAAAAGTCTAAAATTAGCTTAGATAAATGCTTTTATACGAACATAACTGACGTTAGATAGAATCGTCAGTAGAAGTAATTTGCTGAGCTCTAATTGTTATATCAATTCGCAATGTTCTGTATATTATGCGAAACTTTGAACACGGATTATATACCTATTTATTTATTTAACTTCATTACAAAACATGTAAATCGCGGACATACAGCCATAGGCTAAAATAAGCAGTCAGCAACAAGTGATGTTGAGAAAGATAAATAAAGATTATCATCTGTAATTTTAATTTTTTAGGAGTATCGCAGTAACAAGTCCAGGTGGAAACGATGAAAAATGTAGAGTACAGAGAGGATACAGTTGGAGGCTCTCCAGACCAAGTCTGAGACGGAAACCAAAACATAGGACCGGGTCCGATTCGGATGCTGTGGTGCTGAATAATGGGCGGGATCATGCTACTTGCAACGGTAATTATATTATTACACCTACCTATGAAATATTTATTTATAAATAAATGTAAAACAATATTTATTTTTATCTTTTAATATAGGTATAATACCAAACCAATGTTGGTCTTTTATTTGGCATTGGGTTTTTATTTTTAAAAAGTATCAAAGTCCAATGAAGTATTTACTAGTTTGTATCTGGTTACGAAAAAAGAGAAAATGTTCTTCCTTTGTAACCTCACAAAACAGAGTAACGTTGGTGACCGGAAGGTCAAATACATTAGTTACTTCAACTTAATTTTTTTTTTTGAGATAGTAACATATCATCGCCTTTTATAAAAAAAACCTCAAATCGACAAAAATGATATGGTATTACCTACATGTTTAGTCATAAGAAATTTATATTTTCGTCTTCTCGCCACGCTTGATTCGCTCGGACATTGTCTTAATTATGGATCACTTTTACTCTGATGCCGAGAATTTATTTTTTGACATTTGCTCTAACACTGTGAACTTGAAGAACAGAACGAATAAAACCAATCACTTCCAGGTTCAGGTCTCCGTAAGTACGAGCTGCTGTTATCATCGACAATCGTTATAAAGAACTACACTCAATCATAACCAATCGCGATTATTGACTTTAGTAGTTTCCTCATAATTCCGTGTCCTATGCTTGTTCGAACGTGGTCACAATTATTTTATGACCAACGGCTTTTAAAATGAGATCAATACTTCCAGGGTCAGGTCTCCGTAAGAACGAGCTGCTGTTATCATCGACAATAGTGATAAAGAACGACACGCAATCAGAACTACCAAACAACCGGTCGCGGTCACAACTACCCGCGCCAAGGGTGTTGGCTCCACCTGCGAGACGCGTGTCGGCTCATACTGCACCTTTATTGCCAGACGTAAGTCAGTCTTTCTTCTTTGTAGTCTTTCCACAGGTCGCGACCACCGCAATCTAATTTAGCAGTTAATTTCTTCCAGACAGATCTATTTATTCTAGGCATTTTTAAAATGTTTTCATTCAAGAATCATAATCAAACTCGACAAAGCATAATGCGCTAGACCACGAAAACTGTCTAGGGTATTTTGGGTGTCACCGTTAATGAAATACAAAGAAATTTTATTCTAGATTTGTTGTAAGAATATAACATAAAGTTATTTGCCTTCTTCGTTTATTAAATTTTAGGAAAATAAAGTAATTTCTAATTGTGGTTCCTAACATTTCTCTTTTTTTGATAAATGTTTACTTTTTATGTAATTAAGTATTTGATAATATATACTATCGTTACTATTAATCTGGGACTAATTACTTATTTTGAAACTTACAAACATATGTGAATCAAAATCATCTTGAATTAGAAACATAACAAAAACCTCTGAATAAAGTATAGTACTGCCGCTGGCAAGTTTTTTGACAAAGGAGAACTTTTAAAAAGATTCCGTAGCAGTAACAATGACGCAAATTACAGTTGTATCAAAGTTTTAATTAAATTGTGTAGTTCTTTATTGAGGACTTTTCTCGAAGGTTTCATGGAAGGCCCCGGAAGCCGGATTCTCGTCGGACTCTGCTGTTCGACTGGATACTGTGAAACCTCCGCCTCATAGACTTTCACTTACCAATGATTATCTTACAGGTAATTTTATTGTTTTTTTATTTGATAAATTTATAATTTTTTTTTTTTTGCAGAAAAGGTGTATGTTTACGACTTGTGATTTAACAAACTATAAAGAACTTAACGCGTAAGAGACTAGGTACATTACTTTTATTAGGTAAAAACAGGGCAAGACAATAGCGTACCAAGTCGCACGAAATGCAGGTCACTTCTGATCGATCAATTTGGGGATTTCTCCTAGACTAAGAAGTTTATTTATTACGTGCATTAAGTGATTCTAAGCATTGCCCATCTAATATTTTGACAAAGAGAAACAAATGGTCCCTCCATTAATTTTAAGTAGCACAGTTACAATTACTCACACCACTTAGAATTCCCACATTAATATGTTTGATGTTATCTTCTGCAAATCACCATTAAAGATACTCGTAACATGAGTGAAAAAACGCTGTTATTTCATTCGTGAAAATAACGGTGTGAAAAGAGGGGGATAAGTGCCGCAAATGTTCTCCCTGAGCGTAAGGAAATTCCCGAATTTAGCTTAATTTTGTTCTTGTGAATATTGGGGGACATTATTATTGATAGCTACATCAATAATGATAAAAATGTTACTTTTTGTTTACGTTTGTATTATTTGCAAATAAATTTTGTGATGTATTCATTCATATTGTTAAGTATAAATTCTGCATATCGTGATGACATTTGATTGAATGAAACCCGAGATTTTATTCATCAATCATGACTTCCTCGTCTTTTTCATCCTTTCTCTGTTACTGTCGCGTCCTCAACTTCGGAGTCCAGGGTCCGCTTTCCTACTTTTATGACTCCACTTCGCCCGGTCTTCTGCATCCTTGACAATGATTCACTGCTTAGACTATCTATCTCAAAATGTTTTTTATCTGTCTTAATGGGAAATCAAAGCATTTATTTGCCTAAAATAGGGTAAGTTCACAATGCATAGGTGGTACACAAATATAAGTAGCAATCCTATTTAGCCATTTTGTACAGCATGCAAATAAGAAGCATACAATTGTCATTAGACCATTAATATATATATTGATATTGATAAAACTTAATTTAGTGACAACGATATCAGAAGTGAAGAGCAGCAATCTGACTCCAGCGAGTGAATCACCTCAGATCCCAACCAGACCTGCCAGAAATGACGCGATGTTACCAGTGCGGCCGAACAACCAACCGCTGCCGTTGATCAAACAGATCAACGAAGAGGTAAGAGTGAATTAACGCTTTATCGCATCATTTACATAATTAAATAGGTTACAACAGTTTAAACAACATAAATTAAATATGATTCGCTTTCACTTTTGCTGGCAAAAAGACCTCTCGATATAGATATCAGATGAACTCTTGTGTCTGTTGTTGTAATTTTCTAGTTGGCTGTCAGCGAAAATTTTAACATTCTCGCTGTGTTTTTCATTTTTAGTATTATATACTTCGCCATTGAGTAAAATGTGTATACTCGTATATACCATCAAGGTACAAATATTTTTTTTTAATCTCACAATTTTCCCAAGGTTAGGCATTTAAACACCTCTTCAGCTTTGTTAGTTTAATATTGCTAAAAATATATTTTCTACTTAACTGTGAAATGTGAACATGCAAAAGACTCTCGAATACAAATCTATTTCATTCGAAACTATCATTTTTTTCAGGTGGCGATAAGTAATAGCAATTCCTGTATAATGTCAGGAAGGTTTGACCGAAGAAGGTTCAGATTTAAGGATCTTTTTCGTTTCATGGAACCAACAGGGTGTCTAAAAGAGAAAGAAGACTACTCATTATATATTTTATCTCCGGAAAACAAGTACGTTATTACATCATATCTTATACTTTTGATATCAATTCATGATAAAACATTACTGTTTATAACAGGAGTATAAAGAAAGATAAAAATATGTGCCCTTCTTTTGCCATCCATCACAATAACGTATAAACAGATATTACATTACTTGCGGAAGCTTTCACGAATCGATCTCATCAATGTACTCTTGATGTAGTCTATATCCGATTCATAAAATTCTCGAGGGAGATTCACAAAGTACGTTCGGCGTTTGTTTTACAAATGTATTGTTCCTTGATATATTTTGGTACGATTATTGTTTTTGATCTTCTTACACGTGTATGGGTATTTCGTTTGTTCGGTGTTAGAGTTCTTCTAATGTGATGTCTTAATTAATTCGCTTCCTGACTACGATAGTGCAACAAAATGTTGTCGCTTTTATTATTATCAACACAACCAAAGATCGATTGCAACAATAAAATTACTAATGGTACTCATATAATCGTCATCAAATTGATATATAAGAAATCGAACCTAAGAATAAAGTATTTTTACAAGGGGTTATTTAAAATTAAGGTACCTAGGTAGTATTTAATCTGGGATTACTACTAAATCTAATGTTCAATGTGCCTAAATCGCGGAAAACAAGGAGATCATAAGTGGCAAATTTTTACTAGAAGTTTTTTTAAATCATAAACTTCTTTTTAGAATGCGTAGATTCTGCACATAGATGGTGACACAGAGCTCTAACCATGAAAAGACCTAACATCTCACCTGATTCTAAAGAGAGAGCGTTCCTTTCTAGTGCCAATTACGTTTTCACTGCTGTATTAAATTTATTAGAAAATAGGAGAGCTAGTATACACGGCAAAAAGTTCATGTACACATAATTCTTTTTAGGATGCGTAGGTTCTGCACATGGATGGTGACACGGAGCTGGTTCGACAACATAGTGCTTCTATTCATAGCTCTCAACTGCATCACTCTAGCCATGGAAAGACCTAATATCCCGCCTGATTCTAAAGAGAGAGCGTTCCTCTCTAGTGCCAATTACGTTTTCACCGCTGTGTTCGCTGTCGAAATGTTTATAAAGGTAAACTCTTTCAATATTTTGTAGTATTTCCACATTTTCTCATGTACAAATGGTGATTGGGCTGTGATTTAGTCGAGATTATTACAAGGACAGTTTAAAATTTTAACACAATGATTTTAGAAGGATGCATTGTGTTGTAGTAGCACTTTTGTATTTCTACACAAAATCTGTAGTTATTTGAAAGAACTGGTATTAGATTGCTAAATTAGCTTCATTTAGAAAAATTAGCAAATGAGTACGATTTTTCTGCCTGTCATGTCACAAATGGACACTTCTGCATTATTTAAAATTCCTACAGTAAAAGAAGAGAAAGTACTAAGACGAGTTGAAGTAAGTATGAATAGACTACAATCAAGTTGGTACTTAATTTGTCCAAAAGTAAAAATTTTATTATGCCTTGAACAATTATTTTCGTTTTGTATATATATTATTTTACTTTGCAGGTTATAGCGTCCGGGATGTTTTATGGTCCAGATGCGTACTTCACTTCTGGATGGAACATCATGGATGGCTCTCTAGTTATTATTTCTATTATTGATCTATTAATGTCTCTGATCTCAGAATCTAGTCCACGAATATTTGGGATTCTAAGGGTAAGATTATTATCAGAATTTATGTAATTTATAATTTCTTTTTTCTTTCGACATTTAATTTCAACCTATATTGTTCACATTTTTGATCTTTGTAAAATTTATAAAACAGTATTCGAAAACTTTATCTGCTACCATTTCTAAGATTTATTATTGAGGTATATTTTTTGTAAAAATTTTTGAGCCATGGATATTAATTTTTATTTTTCCTTCTTAATTTTAGAAAAAGCACTAAAACTATGCCACCCTCACAATATAAATGAAATAAATACCTTATCCTTGATAACAATTGGTTTATTTCAGGTATTTAGACTGCTTCGGTCTCTCAGACCGTTGCGAGTTATAAACCGAGCTCCAGGGTTAAAGTTAGTAGTCCAAACACTTCTGTCTTCTTTGAGACCCATCGGAAATATTGTGCTTATCTGCTGCACATTTTTCATCATATTTGGTATTTTAGGAGTACAGGTACTGTAAATTTCTTTCGTTTTAATATAAATCGTTAATATAACAGCTACAGATACTAAAATACCATTGATGTATTAGCTATTGTTACAAACGATAAATTCATATTTTGGTCAAATGTTCACATCTCCAATGTTTCTAATCTGTACCATATCAATATTTTAGCTATTCAAAGGAGCGTTCTTCTACTGCGAAGGTGCAAATATCAAAAACGTAAAGAATAAGACTGACTGCTTAGCCATCGAAGGCAACGTATGGGTGAACAGAAAGTACAATTTTGATGACCTTGGCAAAGCACTGATGTCGTTGTTCGTTCTCAGCTCTAGAGATGGCTGGGTGAACATTATGTATACTGGGTTAGACGCGGTTGGTGTTGATCAACAGGTAATATAAATTCACGAAATAAGTTTTAAAGTGTATTGTGTTTTTTATTAAACTAGACTTGAATTGAAACTAAACGTTACATGTCTGCTAGCAGACTGAGTACACTGAACGTACACATTGCAAAACCTTTTTTGTGCATTGTAAGACTTATATGCAAAAGCAAAAAATATAACTGAATCGAAAATAATTATGTTTTTCAGCCAATAGTCAACTATTCCGAATGGCGCCTTCTTTACTTCATTGCGTTCATATTGCTCGTGGGATTTTTCGTCTTGAACATGTTTGTGGGAGTTGTAGTGGAAAACTTCCATCGATGTAGAGAGGAACAGGAGAAAGAAGAAAGAGTAAGGAGGGCGGCTAAAAGAGCTCTGCAGATGGAGAAGAAAAGGCGAAGTGAGTGCCAATATAGATTTAGCAGTGTCTTTACTCTAGCATAGAATTATAAAAAGTACTGACGTACAGAACGGACGCCACATCTTTCCACCCGAAACAGACACCGCACCTCACCGCGCAATTTAGAGGAAAAATAGAGAGGATATCGCGTCGGCGACTATGACGCAGTTACGGTAAATAACCAACCCTACGACTAACACACACAATTTCGCGCTACGTAATCGTAGTAGTAATAGGTATCGGGCTCGCTGCTGTTGTATAGAGTTTCCGGGGTGTAACTCTAAGAAAAGATCAAAACTGCGCCATCGCCTTGTTCTATATTTTTCCTTTCACACTAAGATTTGACTGGAAGAGATCGCTCTAGCGATAAGTCCGCCTTTGTACCTCATTTTCTTATATATTTGTTGTGTAAAATTTTTGTTTTGGTGCAATAAAACGTATTTGTATTGTAAAAGTGGTAATATAACTTTATTGTCTGGTATCTTTGGCCGGAATATAATTTAATTAATTAAAAATTACATTTTGAAGATATTTAGTTAAATTATATTCACTTATTTGTTTCAGAAATGCACCAGAGACCATATTACTCTGACTATTCCCAAACGCGCCTATTCGTCCACAACGTGGTCACTTCCAAATATTTTGACTTGGCTATCGCCGGCGTCATTGGTCTCAACGTCGTCACTATGGCCATAGAATACTATAGAATGCCTCCAGCGTTGCAATACGCCTTAAAAATATTCAATTATTTCTTTACTGCTGTGTTCATCCTTGAAGCTGTAATGAAATTAGTTGCATTAGGATTTAAAATTTATTTAAAAGACAAATGGAATCAACTTGACGTGATCATTGTTATTTTATCCATAGTTGGAATAGTTTTAGAAGAATTAGAGACAAATATAATTCCTATAAATCCAACCATAATGCGGGTCATGAGGGTATTGAGGATAGCTAGAGTGTTGAAATTGTTGAAGATGGCTAAGGGAATAAGAGCATTATTAGATACGGTGATGCAGGCGTTGCCGCAAGTAGGCAATTTGGGGCTGTTGTTTTTTCTACTTTTCTTCATATTCGCTGCGTTAGGTGTAGAGCTTTTCGGAAGATTGGAATGTTCTGATGAAATTCCTTGCCAAGGTAAATCATTCACTTCAATATTTTTTCTATATTGATAATTTAATTAGATAATAAGTAAAACTTCAAAGAGTGGTCTTAATGACCACAATGTAAACAAGTTATGTCAAATTTGAGAAACCCGACAAGACAATTTATTTGTTTTCTTAAATGTGTTGTGAAAAAAATTAGTTTTTAACCAATAAATTGACCAGATTTTACAACTATTGTGTTATATATTATCACCGATTTCTAGGGCTCGGCGAACACGCTCATTTCGCTAACTTTGGAATGGCATTCCTAACTTTGTTCCGGGTGGCGACCGGTGACAATTGGAATGGTATCATGAAGGATACTCTTCGTGAAGACTGCGATAGTTCCGTCGACTGCGTACGCAACTGTTGTGTGTCTACTGTTATCGCTCCGATATTCTTCGTGGTGTTTGTACTGATGGCTCAGTTCGTGCTGGTCAACGTTGTTGTTGCTGTAAGTTATTGCATTGTCTTTGGGTATTTAACTAATAAATATCTCTACTTCTCATACATCTAAACATGTCAATAATACGAAATATACTTTCTATGTAAAGATAAAAAATATTTTAAATAAATTTCAGGTCCTTATGAAACACCTAGAAGAATCTCATAAACAAATGGAGGATGAAATCGATATGGACGTAGAATTAGAGCGAGAGTTAGAAAGAGAAGCAGACGATGAAGAAGATAGAGCTCTATGTAGGGCCCTAGAACAATGCGTGTCACCTCCTAGACCTCTAAACAAGGTACCCTCACTCCCTGCCAATTTCACTTACAGCGAGCCAAAACAACCAGCACCGTCGCCCGCACGCAGACGACGCACTTTGCACTCTCATCACGCTTTACTGCCTGCAGCATTGCCACCGAGACGTGCATCATTATCTCCTCATGCATTTGGACGACGTCGACAGGACTCCAGTTCAGAACCACCAGCGGCCCTCTATGAAGAAGACGCTCGATTCATCGATGCTGATGACATTGATGAGCTAGATCCCGGCAGCCCCCCGCGACGTGACTCCTTTGCTAACAATAGAAGACAGCGTGTTGATAAAAGAAATTCCCTACGAGGTGAGGAAGCACGGCTTTTACGACCTGCTCCAGTTCTCCTTGCTGTCCCGTCATCGCGGCAAACTATTCGAATAAATTCTAAACGAAGGTTATCTTCTGAATCGGCAGTGGCGAGCGAAGTCAGCCATGGATCAATACGATCTCAGCAGCATTTAATGCTCGAATCGGCTGATCAACCGATTAGTGAAGAAGAAAAGATAAGAATAGTTATAGCAGAAAGGCGAAAAATAGATGCAACGAGGCCGGAGCCAAGTGATATAGTGGAGCTTTCTGAACAAGGCTCCTAGTCCAGGCGAGGCCGGCCGCAACAACATCATGAAGTGTACATTTAGATGTCTCTTAAAGTGATGTCTAGAGTGCCTTCTACCTCTCGTCCTCTCGTCTATCGCGTGTGCTCAAGATTATAATGAAAGTTTGAACTCGGTTGCGCAACAGTGGTACAGTGACATTTATGCCAACTAATATTTTCGTTGAGTGTTGCTGAATAAATCAACCGAATGCGTGTTAATGTTTGATACTTTTAAAGTGATTTCCTTGATATTCTCTTCCAAACCTTCAATCAATTGTTCCTTTTCCATTGCGGCCGGTTCAAAAATTCAGTAAGAGACTTTAATAAGTTAATTAATATGTATAATTAGGTAGATAGGAAGTAGAACTAGTCAATTGTTGTGGTGGGATGTTTTCTACGAGAGCTATGAACACTTCGTAACTTTATTAAGTAATTTATTAGTACGGTGCTTACTGTTACAGTTTTATTAGAAAATGAAAATATGAATATTTGTATAGGATGTACTCAAAGTGTTTCCGAAGAACCTCAACGAAATATCGATTTCAATGAAATGAATTTTTTGTTTGCTATGCAGCTGAATTGTTATGTAATCAAGTGTCTGTTTAATATTAAATTTTATTTATACAACTTAAGCTTTTAAGAAAGGGTTTCAAATCATTGAATATAAGTTATTACGAATTGTATAATCCAACGAGGAAACGCCTATGCTATTATTGTTTATGTACAGATAATTTTATTTACCACTAGTGAATCTTTCACTCAACGACTGTGTAGCCTAGCCTCGTAGAGAGTTGGAACTAGCTAGATCTTGTCATTCTTGTAAGTAACAAAACAGAACCAAACATTCGTGAATTGATTATTAAACTCTCTAAAGAAGATATTTTCTGAACATAAAATGAATCCTATTTTCTTACAGTCGTATGTACGTAATTTAGACGTGTAACTGGCAAAACGCACATAAAAATTAGAGCGTAGTTTGGTAGACAATGAGAACTACAGCATTATTAAACAATTTAGAAATTACAAACTGTGGTCGATGATGGTGATTTGGGAGTAACATAAGTTCTTTATTATTTGAGTGTTTAGCGAATCATGATAGCCGTGCCAAATCTACAAATACCTTAAAATTTAGCATAACTTTTGTACTATTTTAATTGATCACTTGCGTAGTAGCTCGTCTTTCAAACTTTTCAGCTTGTTAAAATACTTTGAGAGAGCCATCGTACAAGAGACAATGAATGCCAAAATAGCTAAAGGACTTATTTATGGACGCGGCGTGATTTGCGGTTCATGTGAAAATGATTCAGACCTAGTTAAGGAAGTCAGCAATAAATTTTATACTTCGACTGTGCCTTTCCTATTTCTAACATATTAGCTTGTGGAGGTAATTGGTGAGTAGACTTTGAACTTAAATGTATACTGTAGGAGTTGAAGGGTAGAAACACTAGATTAATTCTTGTTGAGACTTATTAAGTTTTCGTTGTAAGTAATGTGAAAAGTTTTGTAAAGTAAGTTATTCACAGAATGCAAAATGAATTTACTTACTTCATCATTCCGAACAAACTATTTAATTTTGTATTCAATTAACAAGATAAACATGAAGCTTTAAATGCTGATTTTGTTTCTTTATTGTGCAATTTATTTCACTGCATTTGTAATTGTTTCCCGTGACTAAGTTTAACTTATTCATTAGCTTAACCTTCCAGTAGTTTCGTCTTTTGATTACACATTGTCTTCCACTTTTACTATTTTGACAATATGTTTATTGCTACCGTATTTAATTTTATACTGTACTTCAGACGAAATTCTTATTTTTTTATGTCAAATTAAAATTACATATAGCAAAAAATACACAACTACTTTACTAAACAAATTTCTATTTCGGTGAATTGATTCAATGGAATTTAGTAATTTTAAGAATAGCATTTTCGTGATAAAAAATAAAATTCGTGATAAAGACGAGTAATTGTTTTTCGGTACTGAATGTATGATAATTTTTAAGAAGTATGAACAATGTTCATTAGTGGAGTACACCTGTTAAACTTAGCCGGTGATCTGTCAAGTTACAAAAGTTACGACAATTTTAGGTTGAAAAAAATAAATTCTAAATTCTACAACTGGGTTTCACTTTATTCCTTAAAGCTAGAGAAACCACTTTAAATTTAATACTTAGGTCAATGCCGAAAGGCCGTGCCGCACAACTCTGACACCAGGGTGTACATGGTCGATTGCCAACGTAACCTACACGAAATGATGATGATTTCATAGGTCAGTATGTTCAACTAAAATATATTATTCATAAATAATACATGTCTTTGCTAATGTTTTGGTTTCCGGCGTAAATGAACCCTCATACAATTTGTCTGCAGGTACAAAGGCAAGCAACAGGCGAACTGAATTGAGTTTAGCAACAATCTTTGCGAGCGTCCTATCTTGTTAGCGAGCGCTTACAATCTTATTTGCATAATTTCTTGAAACGAATTTTAATGGGTTCTTTATCGTGTTGAACAACATAATGCCCTTTCACAAAAACGTAAAGAGGCGCCTGCTTTATTATGAAGAAAAGGATTTCACTTCTGAAATGATTAGGGATTTTCTGCTAATTCTCATGTAGCCGACGAAATGATGGAGTTGGATTAGGTAATGTATAAACACCACCACACACCTACTTCCAAAGGGTGTCGTAAAAGACGACTATAAACAGTAATGACAGTATAAAAGAATTCTAAATTTCTGCGTCCAACTAATAGCAGATACCATTATAAGTATTCCAAAAAGAGTAGATGACATGAAGGCCGCTATTAAATAAAAATAAATGTCATGGCTTTATGGTATCTATCTTAAAATCAATTAATTATTAGTCAGAAGAAACATTCCTAAGGATGTCGTAAAAGATACGAGTATGCAATCGTACCTACAAACTAAGCCATCGTATTTCAGCGGACTCTGCGCAACTTCGGATGCTATAGATAAGTGAATGTCTATAGAGTCGGCATGTAACAAACTCATTGAGGAAGGAAGAAGGAGGGGTTCGAAATCAATCCTTATATTATCTTTGGGTAATACTTGTCACCAAAATTGAGAACTTAGCTCAAATCATTGGAAACATTATAGATCGACAAATATTTATCAAAACTTTCGCAATAAGAATAAATATCTAAATTAAAGTAATTAATTTAACATATGCATCATTCATTTTATGTCAGAATAAAATTGCTTTAATTTGTTTACAGTCGGTGTGAATGTTTTAATTATCGTTTCATATTTTGTGCATAAATTTTAATCAGTTAAACATTTTATGCGTTGTGCAGTAGCTATCACTTGTTTCATAATGAAACCGATATTTTGTTTTATATTGAAGCAGAATAAAAGCGAAATATGAACCAACCTTGAACGTTCATTTTAAACCACTTACTTTCAATAAAAAAAATATAACTGCTCGTCTGCCCAAATTCACTTAAGGGATCTGAAATCTCTTTTCTAAAAAATATATGGGTTTACTTTGTCGAACCTCACATCGTAATGTCAATATCAAAGTATCCA
Source organism: Euzophera pinguis (assembly GCA_947363495.1). Lineage (NCBI taxonomy): Eukaryota > Metazoa > Arthropoda > Insecta > Lepidoptera > Pyralidae > Euzophera > Euzophera pinguis. Next base: position 5,722,282 of record OX376162.1, read on the forward strand.
CTAATAGTCATAATAAGTATCCATATACCTTGTTCCACTTTCGGACAACTTAGTAGCAAAGACAGTTTTATCTGTGCTACTCATTGAAGAAGGAACACTGTTCCCGCCAAGTTTTCTTGGGTCGCTTAACTTTCTGCATACCTTGAGATGTAAAGAATGAAGTACTTCTTTATTCCATCACTCTGACTCCTTTAATAAAGTCAGGTTCTTTTAAGCTAGGCTTTCCATAATCATATTTATCAAACATGTCAATTATCGCACGAAATCTAATACAACTGATTATATGCTGTTCTGCAAAAGACACCATCTGCTACCAATGGTTAATCGTCGTGAACTGTCAGATTTAACTCTTCTGCATCGTATACTGAGCTCTCATGTGGATTGTTCGGAACTACTTGGTTCTATAAATACATAGGGCGCACTGTAAGTTTCCGGAACTGGCCACTTACATAAACAATATTTAAAAATTTATTGCAACATTTGAAAATAGAACTCTTTGGCTGTAGAATGCAGTTTGTTTCATCTGACTGTCTTTTGTTTTTACCTTGTGGCGCCATTTAAAAAATTGTGTGTCTGCATCAACATGGATTTAACTCGGGAAAATTTTCGTAGTATGATTTTCTACGATTTTAAGTGTAATTTGACAGCTCAACAGAGCATCGCTCGGCTTGAAACTGCTTTTGGCAATGAAGCACCATGCAAGACAACTGTTTATAGCTGGTTTGCAGAATTCAAGCGTGGTCGTATCAATCTCAGTGACGAATCTCGCGATGGTCGGCCGTCCACCGCTGTGACCAACAAAAACATCAATGCTGTGCGCCGTATGATTGAAACAGACAGGCATGTGACCTACCATGAAATTCGCGCATCCTTAGAAATAGGCATGAGTCAAATACAATTAATCCTACACAAACATTTGGGTGTGAGAAAGCTGTGCTCGCGGTGGATCCCACACAACTTGACCGAGGCTCAAAAAACGGACCGCGTCACTTGGTGCAGTGCCATGCTTACCAGATTCAACGAAGGTGCGTCAAATTTGGTGTGGGACATAGTTACAGGTGACGAAACATGGATTTATTGCTACGATCCCAAAACAAAGCAGCAATCGAGCGTATGGGTCTTTCAAGATGAGCCGAAACCAATCAAAATGGCGCGCGTGAAAAGTGCATCTAAGCGGATGATTGCTTCTTTTTTTAATAAAACTGGACACGTGGCTACTGTTGCTTTAGAGAATCGTCGTACAGTGAATAGTGACTGGTACACGACCATTTGTTTGCCGGAAGTTATTGACGAACTCCGTAAAAATAACCGTAAACGCCGTATCATCCTGCACCACGACAATGCTAGTTCTCACACGGCCAGACAGACAAACGACTTTTTGAAGGCGAAAAATGTAGAACTCATGAGTCATCCTGCATACAGTCCCGACCTGGCACCTTGTGACTTTTTTCTGTTCCCAAAAATTAAGAACCAATTACGCGGTCAACGATTTTCATCACCAGAAGAGGCTGTCGAGGAGTATGAAAAACACGTTTCAGACGTCACCACAGAGGAGTGGCACAAAAGTTTTCAAAACTGATTTCATCGAATGAAAAAGTGCATAGACGCCAAGGGAGATTATTTTGAAAAACAATAAATTAATTTTGTACCTTTAATAGTATTTTTTCATATTCATTCCGGAAACTTATAGTGCGCCCCACGTATTTATTCTCCCCAAAGAAGGCAAATTAATGTATTCTCTATGCCTGTAGCGGTTACCAATTATCGCCAGAAGGCTTTTCTCGGTCGAGCCTGTGAAGTATACAATAAGCTATATCCTCGGTTAGACGCTGACATCCTTGGTGGCAAGGTTAGCTCTCTAAAGAAAAGTTTTAACGATTTATTCTTTCCCAATATGAATTAGTGCACTCTTCGCTCAGCAATACGTGGGGCGCACTATAAGTTTCCGGAATGAATATGAAAAAATACTATTAAAGGTACAAAATTAATTTATTGTTTTTCAAAATAATCTCCCTTGGCGTCTATGCACTTTTTCATTCGATGAAACCAGTTTTGAAAACTTTTGTCCTCTGTGGTGACCTCTGAAACGTGTTTTTCATACTCCTCGACAGCCTCTTCTGGTGATGAAAATCGTTGACCGCGTAATTGGTTCTTAATTTTTGGGAACAGAAAAAAGTCACAAGGTGCCAGGTCGGGACTGTATGCAGGATGACTCATGAGTTCTACATTTTTCGCCTTCAAAAAGTCGTTTGTCTGTCTGGCCGTGTGAGAACTAGCATTGTCGTGATGCAGGATGATACGGCGTTTACGGTTATTTTTACGGAGTTGGTCAATAACTTCCGGCAAACAAATGGTCGTGTACCAGTCACTATTCACTGTACGACGATTCTCTAAAGCAACAGTAGTCACGTGTCCAGTTTTATTAAAAAAAGAAGCAATCATCCGCTTAGATGCACTTTTCACGCGCGCCACTTTGGTTGGTTTCGGCTCATCTTGAAAGACCCATACGCTCGATTGCTGCTTTGTTTTGGGATCGTAGCAATAAATCCATGTTTCGTCACCTGTTACTATGTCCCACACCAAATTTGACGCACCTTCGTTGAATCTGGTAAGCATGGCACTGCACCAAGTGACGCGGTCCGTTTTTTGAGCCTCGGTCAAGTTGTGTGGGATCCACCGCGAGCACAGCTTTCTCACACCCAAATGTTTGTGTAGGATTAATTGTATTTGACTCATGCCTATTTCTAAGGATGCGCGAATTTCATGGTAGGTCACATGCCTGTCTGTTTCAATCATACGGCGCACAGCATTGATGTTTTTGTTGGTCACAGCGGTGGACGGCCGACCATCGCGAGATTCGTCACTGAGATTGATACGACCACGCTTGAATTCTGCAAACCAGCTATAAACAGTTGTCTTGCATGGTGCTTCATTGCCAAAAGCTGTTTCAAGCCGAGCGATGCTCTGTTGAGCTGTCAAATTACACTTAAAATCGTAGAAAATCATACTACGAAAATTTTCCCGAGTTAAATCCATGTTGATGCAGACACACAATTTTTTAAATGGCGCCACAAGGTAAAAACAAAAGACAGTCAGATGAAACAAACTGCATTCTACAGCCAAAGAGTTCTATTTTCAAATGTTGCAATACATTTTTAAATATTGTTTATGTAAGTGGCCAGTTCCGGAAACTTACAGTGCGCCCTATGTACACATCGCATCGTAACACTTATACTGTAACATGTATGTAGCTACAATAATTTAGTCCTTAATTTAAGGTCATCATTTGGCCTAATTATCGGTTCAAAATTAGATTAAGATAATTCTATCAGTGAAGACTTACTAATGACTTTTTAGAACTAAATTGTAGCAACCATGTATAAATAGTTGATAGATAGTCTTCCAAAAGTGAAAAAATAAAAAATAAATAAAAATAAAATATTCTTTGAATTAAAATGTCTATTTTACAGTGCCTAGTGACCAGACAGCATTGAAATATGAGTTTTTGACCGCTATTCACTATTCTGAAATCAATACTCTTTTTTTATGCGCGGAGAGTGAGATGCTTCAAGGAATTTACTCTTCATTATACCAGTAACTTTATAGTTAATGGTATAATGAACAACTGGTATAATATAAAATTACGACCACTTATTTATATAAGTGGTCGTAATTGTATATTTCTTGTATTATTCTTTAAAATGATAGCGTGTTGATAGTAACGCGACTCAATTAGACAGATTCAATCATGATATTTGTGATTGCAAAATTTTCACTTCATAATTTATATTTGTAAGTCATTCTCACTTAATAAAGAAAATAATCAGAAAAATCCATGTAGCCACGCACGCTTTCGAAAATATAGGCACCTAATTAAAATTATAACAACATGTAACAAGGCAGATGCAAGGCAGGTACAACGCCCTACAATACTGCACTCGTCTCATAATGAATACCAAACAAACTGTAATTTTTACAAACGTGTGCTCTACTTTTGCTGCGAAATAATTTCTGTTTGCGTCCTCTATGTACATTTTACACCACGTTATGAATAACAAAATCGTTTTCATAGTATTTTTATGCTTCAAAATGCCCTCGTGTACCTCATTCAATTTTATTCCGGTTTTCCTGTAAACGAGCAATTTCGTAGTAAAATGTAACCTTACTATGTTTCCACTTCACATATTTGAAAGGTTTTTATAAGGTTTGAGTAGGGTATTATTGGGGATTTCAAAACAGGTAGTTTTCATCACACCGCTCATTTCATTCGCTCGGTGTGATGAAAACTACCTGTTTTGAAATCCCCAATAATACCTTTGGTTTTTCAAAAAATACGGAATATCAGTCAACGGCGCTTGGTAAAATGGTATGCATAAGTAATAGGATAATTTGACTCACCTGATCCGATTGCTGTTTGTTCACACTACACTAGATTGTTACATTTTCACACTAAACAACTTTTAATAGTATAAATATATTGCAACCAAAATACATATTACTCTAGTGATTAATAATTGATGAACAAGGAAAATCGTTTGCCCAGGCCGATTGCTCATACCGATGATCAAATTGGTTGGCATCTTACTAACGATCAGTGTCTCAAATGATCTTCGGGACGCCCTTGGTAGACGCCGAGTTATCCCATTACTGGCCTCGATTAGGTCGTACCGTTCACCGTTTGGTTGGTGGCACCCAGTAAACTAGATTACTCTTTATCACCTTTTAGGACATTGGTACTTGAATAGCCAGGTCAATGGAAGACACTGATTTTCAACTGGCCTCGATTAGGTCGTACCGTTCACCATTTGGTTGGTGGCACCCAGTGAATCTCAGTTTAAACCATTAAATATGGACAATTCTGTACCCACCGCGACCGATATTGAGAATGTCTCGCTTTCTGATACATATTTACCAAATTCGACTGTTGGTATCCGGGAGAACAAATATTTCCTTTATCAAAAAACAAAAGAGGCTTTTCTTTAATTTAAAATAGGAATTCAATAAATTTATCCACTTCGTTTCGTAACAACGATACACGATCATGGTTATTACGGTAATGATAAAAGGAGTAAGTAAGAAGCACATTGTGTAAGTGTTGTGCTCATAGCATTTTGTTCTATCGATAAAAAAGAATTGACTTTTACTAAGTACTTACTTGAATAAAATCTAAGATCGCTAATCAATTTATAAACTATTGTAATACTGTGGTTATTTGTCCGTAGTGTAGTATAACTATTACTTTAGAAGACATTTTCACTTACATATTTATAAATAATAAGTAAGTATATGATATTACTGTATAATAGTAATGAGAAGTTATTGTATCGTTTCTAGCTAACCCAGCTAACGTTGTTTTGCACTATAAAATAGTTTACAACCTATTCTCAGACATACCTACTGAATACACATATAAAATTTCATCAAAAAAGGTCAAGCAGTTTCGGAAATTATCGATAAACTCTAGTTCAGTACTAGTGCTTGAATTTTGCTCAGTATGCCGACACCTGTGTACAGCCGACGGCATATAAACCCGACCAAATGTGTACTAGGTATTACCATATGTAAAAGTACATTTTTATCTGCCTACGGCTGTACCTCCGGTTTCATATTCGTAACTTATGGCTATTCGCACACTACAACGTCTTTTATTAAGCGGGAAAATAACCACTTATACACTTTATGATGATACGATTACGATATTATCTTTTTACCGTTTTTGGAATATTTTTTAATATTTTGTACATACAGCACTTTATAACAGAAATATGTCAAAAGTTTATAATTACTCGAAATATGAAGGAATAACAGTAACTCACAAAGCGTTATACTCCAACCAAAATTTTTTCTATGCACATCAAGTAGTAAATTACTGTAAGAATATAAAATCGTACCCGTAATGGTAATCGTAACCAGTCGTATCATTACACCGCTAAGCAATTTGCCGCGTGATAATTATCGTTCTGTATGTGACGAGCCTTTCAATAAAAACATAACCCTCTTTGATAATGGGTAGCAAAATAAATGATTATTTATAATGACGCAAGTAAATAGTAACATGAATAACATGCCTACATATAGTGCATATGCATGCGGCATACTTTGAGTATTCGATTTCACAGGAAATTATGCAATACTACACGTTGTTATTGACTTCTATATTTTTAATATTGAGATATTAAATTATTTATCAATAATTATTAAATTATGCTGACTTTACATTAAATGTAGTGGTCATCAACATTTTGGTACTTAAAATTTTTGATGGCTTTGCATATTTTCAAATAAAATATATGTACCCAAGTAAAAATATAGCTTTTATTCTTGGTTGACCATTCCTGAAAAAAAGTAGCGATTAAGCAAAAATCTACTTTAAATTCGCGCGTACCAATAGTTGTGAACTTTAAATATTTTCATAACTGAGAGAACGTTGTTCGACGCTGTCGTACCGCCCGCCCTGGTTGCGAAGCCCGCCTACTGTTGTTCCACCAGCAGTTAGTCGGTTGCTGAGTGCTTGTGCCAGCTGCCTGCCTACGCGCCTACCACTGTGCCGCTCAGTTGTCCTGCGTGCCACCCACACTTAGAAACACGAAGATTCGTTGCATTGCAATCATGTTCGTAAGTTTTTTAACATAGGTATTATTATTATTAGTACATTTTAAATCATTTCATTTTTCTTAACATACTTATAATATTCATTTATGTGTAAATTATCTTTAATAAAGTAACTATGTCTAGCGAGTTATTAAATGATTTATCATGTTTATTTCAGGTCCGACTCTGAGTATTACGATAAACGTTGCAAGCAGGCTAAGAAGAAGCTCGCTGAAGATTTCACCTCAGATTCCGAAGAAGTATCCGCTGCAAGCTTGATGTATGTATGATTGTTGTTTAATGTAATTTCGTTATCTATTCCCAGTTAGCAATCACTAGTTTCTCGGCTGTGTGTTCTCAGTTGTGTGTGTGTGTGTGTTGATTATTCTAAATTGATAGTAACTACGTGTGTTTGTGTTCAATCAAAACTTTATACTTGTAATCTCCGTGGTGTAATGGTTAACATACCTGTCTACTGTTCACGAGGTCCCGGTTTCTAGTATAAGTAATTGTATGTTTTGTTTCCAGTTATAAGAAAAAGGAACCTAAAGCTACGAAGCGGGTGATAAGTCGAGCACAGCCAGCATCCAAGGCTAAACGCCTGAAGAAAGCTTGGCAACTCGACAGCGACAGCGAGGAGGAAGCGGAAGCCCAGCGAGCAGCCGCCGCTAAGAAGATCCCTCCGTTGCTGTCAGTGCTGTCGCGCCGTGTAGCAGACGGTGTCCTGCGCCGCACTGCTAACCTCGCTGGCGATGTCTTTATAGATTTAAAAGTATACAATGTTGCTGATATAAAGAAGGTCGATCCCAAAGACCGTTGGGAACACGCGGTAGTCGCGCTAAAATTTCAGGGGAATTCCGATTCCCCTCAACTGATGCTCACAAAGGAGCTTATTAATAAGTGCAAGCCCCTCTTTACTGAAGAGGGTAAATTTTTTGCAACAAAAATTATTTAGTGTGCGAACCATTCTATAATTAAGTACCTATTTTATGTTATATACAAATAAAAGTTTTTATTTCATTTTATTAATATACTTATTTTTATTAGGTTATTATGCCCCGATGCCAATTTCGTTTTTTATAATTAAATAACTTGCAATAATTAAATAAATCTAAACTTATTCTGTTTTCCATTTTATTCATGAGTTTTAATTAATTTTTTATCATATTCTGATATCATCTTTTAATTGCAAGTAGTCAATTAAATAGAACAATATCTTTAATAAGCAATCACTTAGTTTTAAGAATAAGTACAATGGGGAAGGGAACAGTATATTGTACAGTGTGTGATATATCTGTTAAGTCTAGCTCGTTATCTGCACACTTGCGAAGTAATATCCACAAAAACAATAGTTCAATAGAAGTTAGTGAAGGTATTGAGAAAGTAAGTAGTGCATTCAGAAGTCGAATCGCCTCATATAGAGTGAGACCTCTAAACGCGGACCGTGTGCTCGAGTCTGAGTCAGACTTGTCCCCCGTGTCCCCCGCTGACTTCTTGCGCACACTTCGTTCTCGTGTACACCAATTGATTTCGGCTAGACAGGCTACATTTCATTGTATAAAAGTTAACTTTGAATTTTTCGCGGAGTTTAATTTACCTAAAAATAGCACCACCGACATAAAATCATTTGCAACCCAAAACAAAATATTTCAAAATGATTGTGATTTTAAGGATTATTATTCTAACATGATTGACATAATTTCAACAAAAATTTCTGAATTTCAGGAAAAAGATTCTGGGTGGACCTTGATACGTAATCTTTACTTAGAGGTCAATATTAATAAATATAATCCATTGAGAGTTGGTCAATTTATTGAATTGCCGAAAAGTATTAAATCTAAACGCGCTTGTATTAATATACAAAATGGGGATGCGTTATGTTTCGTGTGGTGTGTAATGGCAGCGCTATTTCCCGCCAAAAATAACGCGCATAGAATAACCTCATATCCGAGTTACGAAAACATACTTAACATTCGAGATATCAAGTTTCCGGTCGGCTTCAAAGATATTCAGACTTTTGAGAGAAATAATACTCATATAAGCGTTAACATATACGGTCTTGTAAATAACCATAAAGTAGTGGGACCCCTTTACAAGACTCGACAAAAAAGAAAGAACCATGTGAATTTATTACTTTTGGAAAAGGGAGAAAAAAAACATTATTGTTTAATAAAAGATTTAAGCAAATTAGTCAGATCACAGCTCACAAAACACAAGGAAAAAATTTATTTTTGTGATGAATGTATGATATTTTTTAATAAAGAAATATTATTCAATTCTCATATTTGCAGCGGAGTACGTACTGTTTTGCCTGATTCGAATACTTACATCCAATTTAATCATTATGATCGGATGCAAGATGTGCCTTTTGTAATCTACGCAGACTTTGAATCATTGTTAGAACCAAAATATGGTGACAATAAGCATAACGTGAACACTACAGTCTTACATAAACATGTGCCTGCTGCGTTTGGTTATTATATTGTTTGCTCGTTTGATAGCTCTCGCAATAAATACGTATCGTATCGCGGGCAGGATTGTGTTGACAAATTTCTGAAATATTTATTTGAAGATGTTACGGAAATTAATAAATTATTGAAAGAAACTATTCCGATGATTCCATTAAGTGTAGAAGAGAAAAGACAATTTGATACTGCAAAATACTGCTTTATCTGTGAGCAATTACTTTTTGACAACAAAGTAAGAGATCATTGTCATCTAACTGGAAAGTTTCGCGGGGCCGTTCACTCTTATTGTAATCTTAAATACAGGTTACCAAAATTTGTACCAGTATTTTTTCATAATTTGTCTGGGTATGACAGTCATCTTTTTATTAAACAGTTGGGAGAATCTCAGGGCAGAATTAAAGTAATAGCAAAAAACAAAGAAAATTACATATCTTTTACAAAATTTGTGAAAACCGGTCGTCAGGAGTTTTTGCCAGTTCGATTTGTGGATACTTTTAAATTTTTAGGTACTAGCTTAGATAAGCTTGTAAGCAACTTGAATGAAGCCAGTTTTGTCCATTTATCTCAATTCTACCCAAAGAAAGAACAGTTTGATTTACTAACTCGTAAAGGTGTTTATCCTTATGAATACATGACGGACTGGAATTGTTATAAGGAAAAGAAATTACCACCGCGAGACTGTTTCTATAGTACTATAATAAATGATATTGTTTCAGAATCCGATTACAATCACGCCAAAATTGTTTGGTCAATGTTTAATATTAAAAATTTAGGTGAATATACTGATTTGTACTTGAAAACAGACGTAATATTACTAGCAGATGTTTTTGAAAAATTTCGCCAAACTTGTAAAACTAATTATAGATTGGATCCTGCATTTTACTTAACCGCACCAGGTTTGAGTTTTGATGCAATGTTGCTTAAAACAAAAGTCAAACTGCAACTAATAGACAATCTAGAAATTATCCGACTGATTCAAAAAGGTATTCGCGGTGGAGTGTGTTTATGCCCTACAAGATATTCCACAGCGAATAACAAATATATTTCCGGGTATAATTCGGAAATACCTGATAACTTTTTGTTATATATCGATTGTAACAACCTGTACGGTTATGCAATGTGCTCACATTTACCATATTCAAATTTTGAGTTGATGAATCAAGTTGAAATTGGAAGTCTTAATATTGTTAACGTACCTAATGACTCAGACTATGGGTATATTTTAGAGGTAGACTTAGAATATCCGGATTATTTGCACGATTTGCATAATGATTTACCATTTTGTCCACAGAAATTTACGCCCCCAGGTTCTAAAAATCCTAAATTAATTCCAAATTTGTATGACAAATTTGAATATGTTATTCATTATATACATCTTAAAACATGCTTAAAAAATGGTCTTATTTTGAAAAAAATTCATAGAGTGGTCAAGTTTAAACAACAACCATTTCTGAAACAGTATATTGATTTAAATACAGAATTTCGACAAAAAGCTAACTCTACATTTGAACAAGATTTCTTTAAATTATTAAACAATAGCATTTTCGGTAAAACGCTAGAAGATACCGAAAAAAGAGTAAACATTTATCTAGTAAATCGTTGGAACGATGATAGAAATAAAACAAAAAAGTTCTACTCCGCTGAACAATTAATATCAAGACCTAATTTTAAGAATAATACAGTGTTTAGTGAAAATTTTGTAGCTGTACAAATGAAACCTGAAACTGTTATTTTAGATAAACCTATTTATATAGGTTTCACAGTTCTAGAGATATCCAAAAATCATATGTATGATTTCCACTATTCGGTCATGAAATCATTTTATGATACAAGGTTAAAATTATGCTATACCGATACTGACAGTTTTTTGTATTCAATAGAAACTGAAGATGTATATAAAGATATGAATATTTACTTTCAATCATATCTCGATACAAGTAATTATGATGAAAATAATAGATTTGCTATTATACCTAAAAATAAAAAAATACCTGGTTTATTTAAAGATGAAACAGCAGGTTCTCTAATAATTTCCTTTGTGGGACTTAGGTCAAAGTTATATTGTTTAAAAACCGAAAACAAAATTGTAAAAAAAGCTAAAGGAGTTAAGAAAGCAGTTGTAAAAGATCTAACTTTTAATGACTACAATGATGTTTTACTGTATAATAAGATTGTGCGTAAAAGAAATATATTATTTAAATCGCTTAAACATGAAATATTTACTCAAGCTGTAAATAAAGTAGCCTTGTCTTCAAATGATGACAAAAGAATTATACTTAAGGATAAAATTTCTACTTTGGCATGGGGACATAACACTCTTTTATATTAGAATATAATTTACTAATTGGCTAGTATAAGTGTATGAAAATTATTGTAAGTCTTCTTTAAATACTTTATAGTTTTTTTGTTATAAAAATATATTAAGAATAAATAATAAATAAATAATAAAATGTATTTGAATTTCCTTTGTCATAACCTTGATATCATGTTTAGTGCCAAATATGCTGATAATTCAATAACTCATATATATTCGATTCGTGTAAAGACATGATTGTTTGCATCACCTTTTATTGAAATGTCAGCATAATATGATAAGGCTTGCGAAAATGAAAAATAATTGTTTTGTCAGGAGTTTGAAATCCGATATTCGAGTTTATATTGCATATCGTGGTCAGTCGCGTTAAAACAGACGAGGTTCTAACACGCTGCACATATCAAATCTATAATTTACAAAATTGATCGGTATTGCAATGTAAGTATTACAATCAAATTTTGTTAATTATGATGTAAAATGTTTAGTAAAAAATTAAAATATTCATTGTTTTACAGATCATGTCTGACTCTCAAGATACAATGATACTATTCTCTCAAGATGCTCAGGACCCTTATGAACAAGCGGAGGAGTATTACCAAGAAATGTTAAGAAATAGAGCAGCTGAAAAACAGAAGGAAGAACAACGACAAGATTTGTTGAGAAAAAAAATGGATGGATTGTCAGCATCATCTTATGTTATCAGAAAAGAGCATCGAAAACCCAGAAAAGTAATTAAAATACAAGTATTTGACATAGAAAATGACTTGGTAAACAGAGATGTTTCGGAAAAAATGGTATTAAATGCACAGTATCTCATAAAAGACTCCGTCGACGATATTTTGGATCTCACAGAAAATGTTATTAATAAAATCGCAAAAACATTAGCGAATGATAATTTTAGTTTTAATTAGTATGTAATATGAGTTTTATAAATATTTTGTAAATTACTTTTTTAAGGTTTCTATAATATTATTACGTTTTATCTGTACAGAACAATGTCTTATTTGTAATAAAGAAAATTCAATAATTAGTTACTTATATAGTTAGAATGTGATTTATATCAATAAATATTAAATCAATCATTTTACTTTTAATTTTATCCTTTAGGCTAAGAGTAAAAATATAAGCTTTGTTTATGAATATAGAATAAAGAGTAAACCAAATTTTGTATGTTAATCAAAAAACTCCATCTATTAGCATTTGACTGGATCAAATTAATATTTACTTTTATTCATTTAATGATTCAGTATAAACGCAGTAGATGTCGCTGTTTTAAATTTTTATGATGTAGATAGAGTAATTATAATCACAGTAGAGCATCACCAAAAACTGAGACTAGTTAATATTACGGCTTATAATATTTCTTACACATTAATTTTTTTGCTAAGTCAATAAATGAAAAAAAATATTAATTTAAAAAGTTTTATTTAAGAGATTAATTTTGGTCATTACAATATACAATTATCATAATACCATTTTTTAATACAAATTACATTTTTTAGTGCACACACTTGCTGATGACTGAGACAGTTATACTTAATTTCAGGTTTACAATAAGTTTTATATAATATAGAGAAATTGGGGCTGCCTTCTTCTTCGATATCCAGTAAAAAACAATTTTTACATAAATTACTTATCCAACTTTGCTTTTCACGCCCCTTCATTATCACTGTTTTATCTGTTAAAATGTGTTTAATTATCCTTTTGAACTCTCTGTAGTCGATATAGCCTTCGCTCCAAGTTATGCCTCTATGTCGCTCAATCCATCGAACGCGTTTCTTTTCTTCTTTAGTTAAATATGTATATGAATAAGGAGGTTTTACTAAAAACACTTCAGTAAACTCTTGGGTAGCTATTGCTAATTCTTTTAATATAAAGTAATTATTGTCATCTTTAAATCCTTGGATATCAACAAAAACATATGAGCTCATGATATCTTTTTAACAATGTTACTCAAGGGCTTGTACTCAAATATACAGTCGTTTAATATCAAGCAATATGCTGCTGTCTGATCAGGTATTTCTTGGTCAGTTTCTATTTCAACTCTCACATCTATAGAGCGTTATGTCGAATGTTTATATCTCTGTTATTATAAGCAATATCGTGATACATGCACGCTCTGTCTAACTCGTTAATACCTCGATCACCTCTTAATAACCTTTTCTGTAATTTTGTTCCTGGACCGCAAAACTGATATCCAGGTAAATGTAGTTCAAACGGTAACTTATCAATTAAACTGTTAATAATACCACTTCCTTCCTTCATGAATAAGCAGAAACTGATGTTTAACTCCCCATTACTTGACTTATATTACTGCAACAGTGCACTTTTGTCAACCCAACTGTTTTCGGAATCACTAAGTCCTAACCATTTTACAAACAATTTAGTTCCTTTTCTTTTTATAACTTTTTCAATTAGATAAAGATCTGGAAACTTAGTCTTCTGTAATTCGTAATCGTAAAATGTTCCTAAAATAAGTTGCTTATGTCTGTCTTCTATTTGATAAGTTGGTGGTTTCGTACAGTTAACTTTTTTAACTATAAATATTTCAGTTGACCAGTTAGGGGTATAACCTTTGCTGAAATCTCCTTTATACTTACTAATACGAACATGATCACCAACATGAAACAGAGATTTCGTGATATGTTGTTTTTGAGTTTTATTTATATTAGCCTTAACCAAAGTCTGATTATACTTATTTACGTCTATTGGTTTATACTTTGTTATTCTATGAGGTGTGATGTTATAACGTTGAACAACGGATTTCAAATTACTGCCTAACCATTGATACCGCCCGCAAAGACTAAATAATTTGTATAAATGACCTTTTAGTGTTCTTATTACTCGTTCAACTATTGATGCTTTTTTTACAGAATAAGTAGAATAATGATTTATTTTATATTTCTTCATCAATCTTTGAAAGTTTTCGTTGTAAAACTCCTTACCTAAATCTGTTTGCAAATTACTAGGTTTTCGGGTTGATTCAGTCAAGATGTGCTGCATAGCATTCGTAACACAGTCTTTTGTTTTTGCTTTTATGGGATCAACCCAGACATATTTTGATAAAGCATCTATAACAACTAATACATATTTGTATCCTTTATTGAACTGTGCATATTTTTGTAAGTCTATTAGATCAGCTTGCCATAAATCGTCTATGCCTTTTATGATCGTACAACGACGCGGGAAATTCCTTCTCGCTGATCTATGGAGCTCGTCAACTATGTTTTGTTTATTCATTGTTTATTTAACTTTGAATTCGCTGAATCTGTATCAATTTTTGTATAGTGCCTGGAACTCACATTAGACGAAACTACTTTTTCCAAAACACTAAGATAATTTTTTAAATTCGTTTGGATTTGTTTTAGTTCAGCTCTTAAATGTTGAATTTCTTTATCTAAGTAGGCTTTGTTGACAGCGTCGTTGTCTTCCTCTGGATGTAATAATCCCTTCAATCTTGCTTGTTTTAGATTATAATCTCCTGTTTCCGATTTTGTTAATGTATTGTTAAGACTGTCAATATATTCAGAAAGTCTTAAACGCTTATGAATGTGGTGACCAAATTTGTCTATATTCATTGCAAAATAACTATAAACATCGAATATTATAAGAAGACTGCTCAAATTACTCAATGCATTCTCTTTATATAATTTTATCGATGATGTTTGCTTCCTGTAGTTCCTTTAAAATATTCTCGATACTGTCCTCGTCAATTTTATTTGAGAACTGAGATAATACTGCTTAATTTTCCTGGTGAATGCTCTTTAAGTTCTACATTCACAATCCCAGCTTCTTGTAATTTTGTTATAATTTCAATAATTTCGTTGTCTAATCCAGTGTTGCCAGCTGCCCGAGATCCTAACAATAATTTTAATCGTTCTACCAACTCATTCGGATCATTCCAATAAACCAAATCAGTATTTTTATAAAGATTTTTCAACAGTTTCATACCTGCTCCCTCTGAAAGACTCTCGGTACTAGTAGTTAGAGTTCTTGTAAATTTAAATAGAGGTTTAATGATGTTAAGGTATTTGAAACCTTTGTTGCTATTAATAGGTTTCTTCGGGTCGTAGTTACGTCTATGAGCATTGGTTTCAATAAGCAGCAATTTATAATGTAGTAAATCTTCTTCTGTTATTACATCCAAGTTTGGTACTTTCTTAAAGAGTAATTCTTGTAAGCCTGGTGACTTTTTAATTATATGAGTTCCTATTTTCCATGTTAGGTCTTGATCAAAGATACGTGTGTTGCCTAGCAAGACTTTTCCGCGATCATGTCTGATCCCAAAAGGAATATCGGTTAGTACTTCGGATGTCCAAGACATCATCATATCATCAAGATAGGTATGATCTTTAGAGCTCGGTGATGAGCGAAGTGATTTGAAAGACTCGTCACTTATGTTATGTTCGGAGGGTGATACAGTAAGGGTTTTGTTAGAATTATGTTCAAGAGAATCAAAGTTTTCTTCATCGTGCTCTTCCTCGTCAAATGATTCATTTAAATTTTCTTTACTAAAAAATGATTCTTCATTTTCACTTAATTTCTTTATTTTCCTTTCGGGTTCTTCGTTAGTGTAATTGATCTCTTGTTCTTCTTCATATTTTCTACTTTGTTTACTATTTTTACTTGAAAGTTGATTAATTGGATCAACTATAGGTTTGAATATCGTTTCTAAAGCCATATTGTTATCATTTTTTGTATCTCTTATCATACGAACCTTTCTTTTTACAGCCGCTGCGGATTTCACAATTTGTTCTTTTAGATTTTTTTCCATTTTTATAATCCGTTCTTGTTCAGATTCTCACATAAACTGAGCTGTTATCATCATGACAGTTTCTTATGAATGCTAATCTATAACTATAAATGTATCAAATTTCATCCTGTAACATCCTTTATTTCGTTGACAATCCTTATTTATTACAACATAACCATACAGGTCCTTCCATACAATGGAACACAATTCACGGAATTGGTGCCATGACATATCAGAACCCACGTGTTCTTCATAAACGTGTTTTAAATTTACATCATCTTGCTTGAATAATACAATGAGATTGGAATTATCTCTCACAAGTTGCTTCGGTATTTTGGTATAAGTTTGATTAAGATAAAAAGAGTCAATATTTTTATGACGTCCCATAGCGAAATAGTCCCGTACATTATTTTGATTTTCAGAGGCAATATCGTCAAATATTATGATAGAGTTTGGAGCAGCTTCCTGCGGATTCAACACTTCAGCATTATGACTATATTTGTAAAACGATACCCCAGGCACCATAGTTAATACTTTTTCTAGAAATAAGTATTTTGGTTGGTATAAGGATTTTGAATACACATACAGATTATGAAATCGTAGACCATTTTCATGCAACAATAGGCTTATCATTAAATTTGTCTTTCCACAATTGGATGGACCGCATATAATGCAACGAATAGTATTCGGCAATAAGTTACCGTGCCTCTTAACCCCATTCGTCAGCGTAGTAGGGCAAATACATTGTAACTTTAAGGATTCTCTTTGTTTTATAAATTTCATAATTAGACAGTCTATTCAACTTGACTGTTGCCTATGCTATATCTTGACAAAATGAAGCGTTATAACTTTGCAATTATATTTATTTTATTTTTAGGTAAGGTGTTTTATACGAGGGATCATAACTGAAAAACCAAAGGTATTATTGGGGATTTCAAAATAGGTAGTTTTAATCACACTGAGCGAATGAAATGAGCGGTGTGATGAAAACTACCTGTTTTGAAATCCCCAATAATACCCTACTGGTTTGCTTTACAAAGTTTTCTAAATAATGCTTGGCGGTAAAAAAATGCGTTGTAAAATTTATTTGTTTATAGTCACATAATATTGTTTCTTTCCAGGTTTGCAATATATTTTTCATTTCTCATACTCGGAAAGTAGTCTATGTTTGATCCAAGTATCGGTCTGAAAATGCTTCATCCGACCCGCGGGTCGGAATGTTTCATACAAATTCATTCCGAACCAAAGGTCGGAATGAATTTCAAAAATAGAACTAATACATTTCTTATGAAGCCAGCTGTCAAAAATTTAGATTTTTTTATGATTTTTTTTTTTATTTTAGAATTCAAGTTAAAAGAAGTAATTTAAAAAATTATATTTGTCTATATTTTGTCACTATCATTTAAAAAAAAATATAAATCTATAATTTTCTTAATTATATATAATTATTTTAATACATAGGGTTGTTTTATGTAAAAAATGATATCTATACCTACATAGAAATATGTCACCGATTTATTTATGATAAAAAAAATCAATAAAAAGGCACTGCATACCTACATACACAGTATTTAAAAAATAAAACAAACATTTTTTTTTTAACATCGAAATGGATGGCCTGCGGCGGAGAAGCTTTGTGTTCCATATTTAAAATTAAAAAAATAAAAGCTAGAAAAAAAAAGACTTGAAAAATTATTTGGCGGGATTAGAGCTGTTTGTTTGCATTGCAGAACTATTTTTACAAGAGATTTGTTTAAAAATGGGTTTAAGTGATACTGAAATACTGACCCCAGATTCGGTTAAAGATGTAGCAAATTCAGTAATCGAAAATCTTTTACCAGCAATTTCTAAAGAAAGATACTTAATTGTATATAATGATTTTATGAATTGGCGAGCTGACAAGAAGATACAATTCATTTTCCGAAAGTGTGTTTCTAACATACTTTAATGGACAGTCTGGCAAAGTTAAACCTTCTACGCTATGGAGCAGATATTCAATGTTTAAGAGTACACTAAGTGTGAAACACAATATAGATTTGACAAAATTCCATAATTTAACATCATTCTTAAAAAGACAGTCACAGCGGTTTAAAAGTAAAAAATCAAAAGTATTCTCCTCTAACGAAGTGGAAACATTTTTAAATGAAGCCCCTGACGAGATATATTTGGCAGTGAAGGTAAGCTAATAAGTAAATGTTTTTATGCAAAACCAACATGGTTTCCGTTGTCAGAATGCATAAAATGGGAACATAGATGTTGAATGGTGTGTGTTTTCAAAATATTTTTAAATCTCTATCTATTATACCAACAAAATTATGTTCTTCACAAGTAGTGTTGATATTTGGCATAAGCGGCGCTTGCAGAAGCAGTGAGCTCACAAATCTAACAATCCATGATGTTGAAAATCAAGGCCAGTTAGTACTTGTTAAATTAACCAAAACAAAAACAAATATTGAGCGCACGTTTGTAGTGCAAGAAGACTTTTCGAAAATAGTTAAAAAATATCAAAAAATAAGACCAGAAAACATAAAAACTGATCGTTTTTTTCTCAACTATCAAAAGGGAAAATGCTATAAACAAGTGATCGGTAAAAATAAAATATCAGGTATGCCCAAGCAGATAGCGACATATCTGAATTTGCCTAATTGTAACGAGTATACCGGCCATTGTTATAGAAGAACGTCAGCGACACTATTAGCCGATTCTGGAGCAAATATGACTATGTTAAAGAGACACGGTGGATGGAAATCCAGCACAGTCGCCGAAGGATATATTGAAGATTCTGTTCAACAAAAAACGAAGATATCGAACAAATTGACTGAATCCATTAATATACTTCCCAGTTCGCCTAAACCAACCACTTCAAAAGATTCTCAGCCATGGATTCCACCATCTAATCAAATACCTAATCTATCCCCTACTTCTACAGAAATTCAGCTTAGCCAAGTTTGTAATAGTGGAGTAAGTGATAGAGTAAATAAAAATGTCACTTTAAACTTTACGAATTGTTCGAACTTTTTCATTAATTTTAAATAAATATTTAAGAAAAATGTTTTTTTTTACTTTCCTTATATTCGAAATGAAGAGTGTTCCCCGCGGGTGGATGACATCAATTCATACTCGGATAATATCCGCCCTCGCTGCGCTCGGGCGTCTAAACACCTCGTATGGGAATTGATGTCATCCGACCCTAGTTTAACAATCTACTATTTAAATTGAGTATTAGTAAGTTGTGCAGCTGGTTCACCCAACCTATCCCACCTTTCCCAGTAATGACACAATCATTTGTAAAAAATATTTTTTAATGTTCTAATAGTTGACACATAACACATGTTAACATGACGATCACAGCCTCGTAAACCAGAGCTGAAAATTCTGCAAGGTCATCTCTGCATCATCCAACGCAGTTCGTGTTGCTAACCAAATCATATAAAATATTTTATTTCACCTACCACCGGAGTGACTACGGATAATTTTTATTTATCCTTGGTTACTGACGGCTCTAGTGTTTTTTATTTTCCCAGAAAGCGTTGTTGGTAAAATAACCCGGACGTCACAAACGGCTGAATTGAGTACCTATGTTAGCTTAACAAAGCACATTTCGTAAACAAACACGACAGAACTGTGCATTTTCAACGAAAAACTACGAAGGAAAAACAATACTCCACTCCGCTTCGCATTGCTGACGATTTCTGTTAAAAATACAGAAATTTTTTTTTTGTCTTCAATTATTGGCAAAACAAAAGAACAGAAACATTTGAGGTACCTATACGACACGAAGATCCGATTGTTAAAAAAATCAGTTATTGTTTTTTGACATATTTTTACCTAGCAATGCATTAACAAACACACAAGCCCAATTTTACTCTAATGGTGTTTCTAAATATAAAAAGTGTTCAAAGTGTACCAACAAAAATTAATGTGAAGAAAATGTTTTGATAGCGCTTGAGGACTTTTATTTATTGTGTAAATAATAAAAAGTCAATAATATAAGTGTGTTTTTCCTGACAACTCATGAACGAAATTGGTCATTTATTCGGCTTCTATAGGCATTCGCCTTCCTATATACCGCCTCGTAAATAATGACCAACTTCGCACCCTTGTATCATAATCTACTATTATTTAACATTTTCCAGAAATTGATACAAACAAATTAACATGAGATGCATTTCAAAAAACCACTAAGGTTTGTTTAGAAATGCCGTTGCATTATTCCTACCTACTTATGTATGGATCCATGACTTAGATAGGAATAGAATGAGCATTCAGTAGAACTAGCTGTTGTCTGCAGCTTCATCTCTGTGGTTCTCATCAAGATTGATTTCCCGGCTCACTATTAAGATTTACTCAATTTTACTTGTATTAGTATAGTATCATACATTTTAAATAAGCTTGTGTAATGTACCTGCTATTTCTAAATAAACCTCAGTGGTTTTGTAAAATGCATCTTATGTTAATTTGTTTCTATCAATATTTGGAAAATATTAAATAAATAAATAATTCAAATCAAGCCAATTTAATTCAAATTAAATAGATTGCAGGAGTTTTATATGTCGATTGAAAAATCGGCCCTAAGTTATTGAAATCTACATCGAACTAGTTTCTCATGGTTCTGAATATCTTGGAGACTTGTTTCTAATTCAGCACAGCTCCTAAATATTCATATCTAATAGTATTTTTACTTAGGATCTTTACGAGAATCGGACCCCATAAATACTCGTATGATAAGATTTATCGTTCAAAATGAACCATTTTTTCATAATTTTCCGCTTCATCGAATAAATTGCCGGATGTTGATAAGCCCTGTTTTTATTTTTCAATACTAGAGAATCGTGATATCAAGTGAACATTCGAGCGAGTATGTTGCCCATTTTTATTTTGAGCTAGCACTAATGTTTTACTGTAGTTTAAATTAATAAATAAAATTAACGCTTTAATCACAGTACCTACATTTTAACTTTTCCTTTCTATAGTATAGGATGGTGGTTGGAGTTGGAGGGAGATGGGTAGACTTCCCAGCAGTTGGGTATAGATGATTATTAAAAAAATGGAATAGGTACAATAAAGTATACATCTATAATTCTTGATTTGGTTATGATACTGACCACTACAATGGAGTGACTGGCAACTGACATCTGTAAACTTCATTTACAGGAAAATCACTTGGGTTTTCGTGTACAAAATTAATTTGCATGTTGTATCCGTGGACTTATATACTAACGATCGTCATTCTGTTTGTACATTTTAACAAATGTTTCACAAAGCCTATATAGGGTTTGAAGAAAATATCATCCAAGTTACGAACCTCTTACTTTAATAGATAACCATTGTTTCTTGGCGCGGACGCTTGGCAGTACTATAACTTGTTATTTTCAATCGGGAAAAATTAACCCTCCTACCGTGAAGGAAAGAACGTCGGGTTAATTTGCATTTTTATCGGAAAAATCGTTTGTTTTCGTACCAATTGTTTTTAAGATTCCGTAGCTCAATAAGAAAAATAAAGCCTCTCATTTTTGTAGCTTCGATATTAAATAGGATTTATTTGTTTGATTTAACATTTACTTATGAACTATTAAAGACGGTGAAATTAGAAAAAAACATTATTACATACAAGAACAAACATGAACGTTAAACTGGTTAATGGGGATGGTCATAAAAACTATTATGCTTACAATACAGGGGCAAGTAAAACTGTACGGAAAAGCTAGTTAATTATAAAATAATTGAAACAAACATTTTTTATTTCATGTGGACCATTTAATGTCAGACTAAAATGATTTTCATGTCCAACCAACTTCATGGAGATCGCACTTTACTTTTCAAGCGGAAAGTTTCAGAGTTGTAAATAGTTGGTAATTTTCTCAACACGTAAGTACTGTTTCGAAATCTCAATTTGTTAACTATTGTATATAGAATTATTTTACAGAACGTTAATTAACAGTTTGCTCGCCAAATATTATTTGACTGTTTCCCGCAGCTCCGCCCTCGTCATGTTTGACCCCCGGTTAAGGACCGGTCCTTAACTATATTCGTACCAAATTTTATCAAAATCCGTTCAGCGGTTTAGCCTTAAAAGCGTTACAGACAGATAGAAATTCGCACTTACAATATTAGTATGGATATAGATTATTTTACGAGTACGAGTACAATTAACAGTTTGCTTGCCAAATATTTTCCTTGGTGTGGTCCTGATGATTTTCTTTCCCTGCATTATGTCTTCCTTATTCGACCTTTCCCATATTTTAAGAATGAATTCAGTTCTCTCGTAACATGCATTTAAGTTTTGTTGATGTACACTCTTTAAATTTTAAGTGGTTTTAATTTAGATAATTTGATAGATTCTAAATTTATTTATTCCTTTTGCCGAGTTTCCTAACCAAAGCCATTGGGAGAAACTTTTCAGTTTTTTCCAATGGTTTTGTAACTGGTAGAGAATGCTCTTAGCATCAAATAATATTATAACTATATTATTTGATGCTATACTAATAAAGTTTCAGTTGTACTTATTGTTAGAATCTTATATAGGTATGTCTTCGTTATCTCTTTACAGCTA
The DNA here is from genome assembly GCA_947363495.1 of Euzophera pinguis. Taxonomy (NCBI): domain Eukaryota; kingdom Metazoa; phylum Arthropoda; class Insecta; order Lepidoptera; family Pyralidae; genus Euzophera; species Euzophera pinguis. Next base: position 5,744,961 of record OX376162.1, read on the forward strand.
AGATTAAATTTTTTCTAAGACATTTTCACAAAATCAAAGCCCCAAAGGCAACAGCTACTAGGTACTTACAAACATCTGAGAACGATGAAACTAACAAAGTTAATAAATTGCCTTATCGGAGTCGAGGGTCGGTCGCCCGGACGTTAACGGTTACTCAATTTCGCTTCTAATCGGTTTACTTCGAGTCCGGATTGTTTGACAAACAAATTTTAATTAGTCCAAGACTGGTACTTAGCTAATTTGACACGTTACAGATAGCTTATTTAGCGCTAATCTGAGATACATTGTATAATACTAGTATCTGAGATAATCCGTTTAACTTGTTGTAAACAGTGACAAGGATATAATGGATGGAGTGTGTGCGCAAAAGTTTAGGGATATATTTAGCATTGGCTTATAGTAAAAGTAATTTAGTGAAGAGTGTAATGATGTAGCCTTTTCACTTCAAAATAAAAGGGAAATGTTAAAAATTCGTTTCGATAATACAAATGGTGAGTCATTGTTTTTATTTATTCGTACTCAGATACGAAATATAGTGTTTTACGAATGTGGTATTTTGAGAACATAATATTCAGTGACGGATTTATTTTTTAATCTTTATTGTACAATGATACAGTTCTTTGACAATTGGCAAACCTATCCTCAATTCATCAATCAAATCTCCCAGTTAACCATTAATTAAATCCTAACTAATATCCTAACTAATTAATCATTATTTTATTTTTTTTAATATATCATACTATCTATACTTCATACTTAATATTATAAATGTAAACGTGTGTTTGTTTGTTTGTCCTTCCTTCACGCCCTAACTAAGCAACCAATCGACCTGATTTTCGGCATAGAGTTAGTTGAAGGGATGGAGAGTAACATAGGCTACTTTTGGTCCTGGAAAAACATCATGTTCCCAAAGGTTTACACGCGAGCGAAGCCGCGGATAAAAGCTAGTAGAGTATATGGCGAAAACATAAGATATGCATCCATTCACTGGGCGATTTCTTGCAGAAAACGTGAAAAATTTGTAGCGTTGCCTTGGCACTAGAATAACCGTCCTCGTCAATTTATTATTCATTTTAGTAGCAATAATAAAATGTAAGGACAAAGCTTTTCATGTTCATTAAACTTAATAATCTCTAATCAGGCTACAAAAGAATTACGTTATTATTTCGGGAAAATGTTTTTCTTTTCTCTCAAACTTTTTCATTATGTTTTATATGGTATTTGGCGACTCTCTGTCGGGGTGGAAGTTCTTGTGGCTTGATAAGGACGATAGTAGATATTCTCTCTACAGTGCGGAAATAAAAAAATATGTTCCCTGACATACGATAGATGTTTAGCGCTATGAAACTTTTGTCAATTATTCGAAAGTAGCTGTTTCCCGCAGCTCCGTCTGTGTTAAAAAGTAGCCTAGTTGACCCCGGGTCATCAAATATATTCATACCAAATTTTATCAAAATCTGTTCAGCGGTTTGGCCGTGAAAGCGTGTCTTCAACTATAAATATTTTGGCCGTGAAGGCGTAACAGACATGCTCTGGCCCCGGATCCCCTGGATCCAGAGAACCGACGAACGACATTTTAGCTGAAAGAGTATCCAAACGATCACCAATTATGTGAACATCCTTACTCAGGCTAAACATTTTTGATACCCTACAGTAACGTCTGTATTCTTATAAACCAATGTCACTTATTGAGTAGATATACATTCATGTACGACATACATATATATATTATACTCCCTATTTGTGTAAATATATGTATGTATATTTAGCTGTAGGGTTCTTTTTTTTCTGAAATGTCACACAAGGCTTTTTTGCGCCGCTTCGTATTTTCTCTGTTTTTTCTAATGGTTGACTGGGAGAGAATGCTTTTAGCATTAAGTCCGCCAATTGTATTTTTACTTGTGGTACAATAAAGTTTTAATAAATAAATAAATACACATAATGATGAAACAGAGTAAACGGGTAGCAGATCATGTTATCCACTATCCCCAAAGGTGCGAATCGACCGGCCAATGCAAATACATGTCCAACACTTGGCCTTGGTCACACATTGTCTAAAGCTTTTTGGTATAGTCAGCAAATAAAAACTGATTTTTGATCTTCGACGGAAAAGAGAAATTTTATTAGTTTGAATAGTGTCTAGTTATTGTACATAAAATAAATATGTCTACGTACTTTAATATGGGTATTTTTGTTATAACGCCGATTTCAGATGATTCTTAGCATCTATTCAGCTTATTTGACAATTTCATATAACATGCAATGTAACACTTAACATAATACCAAAACGAATTTAAATCAGTTTCCTTTAACGTTTTTGAATTATAAATCTCAATTTCTTGATCAATGGCTTTCTTCTTCGATTAATTAATTTTGAACTTCACTTCTGTTTGATGAAACTACAAAATTGCTTTGCCGACTGTTTAAATGAACAATTTACCATGGGCTCCTCCAGGTATAAACTATTATATAGAAACTCAGGTTTCAATGTAACCATTGGGAACCAACAATGCTTCGTTGGTATTGTGTCTGAGTGAATAGAAATCTAGACGCGGCTCTCGAGACGTTTACGCATGGTCAAGAACAACTGAAACCTCATACATTTTGAACTATATTTCATACACGATAAGGACGTTAATAGAAAAACGTCATGTTATATTGCTCCAGTGAATACTGTCTTCTTATCTGTAATAGACTCGATGTGTCCTTTATTTTGCTTGTAATATTATGTTATAAAAAGTTATATGCGAACTTCAACAAATTGTTTACTGTTATATTTTTGTTTGAGACAAACAAGCGTAAGGCATCTTTATTGCTGTGTTCTTTATAAACATTTCACATGCAATTGTTTGCGTTTGCAACATTATATATATAATAATAGATTTAAAATTAATCTAATTACTTTGGATTTGTACTACTAGGTACACGGAATCGTAAATATCAAAAATATTTATCAACCTGAAAGAAAATCTAGCTTTACAATATGAGTCTGACATATCTAGACATTAACCTAGCCTAACCTAACCAAACTGGAAACAACAACAAAAAAAAAATAAGTTCAAAAACTAAAACCCGTATACTGCAAAATCACGCTCTAAAATATGTGAACTCGTACATTCGGAGATATAGACAGTACTAGAAGTTATGAAAGAACTAAAAATCTGCTGAGTAACAAGAGCATAAGATCCATATTAATTAATAGGTTCTAACGTGTTAATATCTTATCGCCCGGTCCGTCCGGCTGAAAGTAATTGTAGATATTACAATTACACGCTCCATCGTCCTTATTTTCACAGCCGGCCGGCAACTAGTGTAGGATAAACATTAAATTGGCGATAGCAGTGTGAACGCTTGTAGAGGCTCACCTGATTTAGGTATACTGAGATAGGCATATCATAAATGTCCAAAATACGTGAGAAAAAAATTGCATTTATATTACAGCGAAAATCAATCTCTTCAAACGTTTTTCTCAATGTGTCTTGACTTCATCATTGGTATTTATGTAGGTATATATATATATTCTTAATGAAACGAATGTTTACGTAGTGTAATTATCTTAAGTTCTTATAGAGCAAATTTTATCAAAAGCTTAAGCTTATCTATAAGTAATACATTTTTTCCCGCTTAACTTTTTTGCGCCAAACTATCTTTCCGTTTCTTCCAATGGTTGACTGGTAGAGAATGCTCTTAGCATTAAGTCCGCCAATTGTTATAAGTATATGTGTACTTTGTAGAACAATAAAGTTTTAATAAATAAATAAATAAAATCTATAGGACTTTGCTTACTCTACATACAGTATAAGCAGATGTATATTAGGTACTAATTATGGTAAAATATCAGGTGAATGATCTGCTTTCTCCAGTTGATAGCTGGGCGTTTTATTCATTTTATCTTTCTTTATTAAGACCGAGAATAAACAATCGATAAAATTAGCAGAAGTTAACCCTAAAAATATTTAACCTATCAGCGCATAAGAGGCACGAAAACTCACCTTTTAATTCTTTCTCCTCTGTACTCTCCTTGTTTGTACAGCAGGCCGGCAACTAGTGGAGTATTCAGACTAACCATGTGTAGAAGAGGTCTCTGGCAAAGTGTTAATCATTTAATTGTATAGGTAACTTAACTGTTTCTCTTTCACCTCGTAAGGGTTGACTGGAAGATATTTTCTAGCAATAAGTCCGCCTTTGTTTTATGTTTAAGTTTTTGTAATTATTAAATTATTTGTTACTGTATGTGGGCAATAAAGATATTTTGTATTGTATTGTAAATCTGTCTGTCGGTCCTATCTACGAATCAATTCCAAAAAGCTGTATTTAATACCTTTGTAATGACGGCATAGCTACAGTCAATAAAATTAATTAATAACCAGTTCACTAAATACTACTTGTCATATAATTCAAGTTAATTATTCATGCCTTTCATCGTATCATCATTTTCATTTGCATTGCAAGAGTGCCTTGAGCCCGGGGTCCAACAACATTATTTTTGTCCTGAGGTATTCAGGAATTTATAAAATTTGTCATTATTTTCATAGTCCTTATGACCTTTCAGTAACTTTATGAGTAATTAATGATTTAATGATAGATGATAAACGAAGAAAGATGTTAGAATTGCTTACAAATACTTAAGAAGACAAACTTGACGTATAAAAGACCACTTTAATATCTATGCACACCTGGCTTTAATTATGCTTTTTATAGCACGTATAAAATGCTGTTATATTAGCAATTTGACGTGGGTGAAGTCAAGAGAACAGCTACTTACATCATAATACTATTTAAATTTCTACAATGTGAAATCTTAGAATAATAATTGGTAAAAGTTAAAAGGTTGAAATATACGTAAATAACCACCCACGAGTTGATTCTCGTTTCGATTCCGTATCAGCATCGTACTAGCAAGTTATTAATTATACAAATTATGACTATTTATGTATAAAAAACATTTTACTTAATAATTTCGCCAAACAAATTAGGGTGCAGACATAATTTTGTTCGGTCGTTTGTGGATGGCCCTATTAGAATTAAACTTGGTATGCGTTTTGTAGAATATAAATAAATGCTGTCCTAAGTTGCTGTTATAACTTAATATAATATTAGTCTATACAAAGCTTGCTAAAATCTTAGCAGTATTGGTTAGTAAATACACGCGGAAAACCTACAACCTGTCATTACAAATGTTATGCTTATATTATTCGCGATCCGTAAATTAATTTAGAAATTCACTAATAACGCACAATAACAAAAAACGCACGTATTTTTAAATGTGTAAGCTGTAAAACTTATCCTCAGGCTCATGACACGCCACATGAAACAATTCGCCGGAAGACGTGGCGAGGAAACAAAGACTTCTTACAAAATATGTTTCTATTTACAAACTCTTTCCTGAAATCCGGGCTTCGGAAGCCGGCTTGACATATATTTCTGCAAGCCATTTTGGTCGCAATAAACCATCGATGTCCGTATTAAGACGACATTTTCAGTTTTGTCGCGTACGAATGTTATAAATTATTTGAAGGAAGTTTTGTTTTGACATGTTTTTTAGGATAAAATTGTGTAATAACCCTTGATTAGAAAGATGTAATATTTAAAATCAAGTTTTCGCTTACTAATAAAACTGACTTGTCTGTTTAAAGCAGATTGGATGGTTCTTTCGCCAGAGGATGGCAATTGGCATTTCCAAATAGGTACCTACAATTGCATGCACAGTAAAATAACTTATATTCTTTACAGGTTAGTCGATCTAAAATACACCTTTATGCATTTATCAAGGGTCAGAAACAAAAATAATTTTAACAGGTCGCCTTTACAAGATAGGAGATTTACGCCAGCAATGGCGCGGACAATAACTTATAACGTAATAATATTCAAATCCCGAATAATGTTGAAAATAAACTATGACCCAAAGGAAACCGATTAGCAAAGTACACAGTTCCCGTACACAAGTTGAGGAAATTAAAAAGAGGCAAGTGAAAGCCAGCCATTACTTATTCTGAGCAGACGATGTCCTCGATAACTTAGCCCGGATAGAAAATGAGGAACAAAACCGACGGTCTGCTGAACTTTTTGACTTTAGTACATTTTTATTTTGACAAATTGTTTAGTGCCTCACGGAGGGTAAAAATAGCATTTCGATTTCACTGCATCATCATAAAATAATAAAAATCTGTTTATTTATCTCCTCGACCATTTACATAATACAAGAAAATAGATTTCGCTATTCGGCGATGGATTTTCATTGCACTTCGTTTACATATTAAATACACGTAGATTTATATTCAATTAATGCTACTTACTACTGATAGACCTATGTAAATAGTGATTGCAACATAATTAAAGCTACCACCCTAAGCAATGCGGTAATGAATTCATGCATCCTGAAAAATTATTAATATGAGATCAATGCAAAATCCAAATAAGATTTTGACATAATGATTTTGAAGGACATTTTCATAGTTTAAGTAAACTTTATGAAAATGACATGAAATATTCGAAAAATGCATTTCCCTGTAACAATGACTAAATCCAAAGTGTCGACAATGTTGAACCTTTAGCGCAGGGTTTAGCTAAAACGGCATAAAACGTCCATCAGGAGTAAAGCGAGCGAAGCGGAAATTACAGCTCGCTCGCAGAGACTTTGTCGAGTCGGGATTTGAGGCGCAGTAAAAGAAGAGCGAGTTTTATACCTAGTAGAACAACAATAAATTAATAACATATTTTTTTTATTTATTAATGAGTGAGCAATCTGGCCTACGATCCACTTGGTGGTGAGTGGTCATCGCAACATATAACGTGTGTTACGAATGCATTGCCGAGAAATTTTTTTACGACCTTTTTAAGGCTCCAATATAATTACAACATACTTGTATGAGCCTAAAGAAGAGTGATAAATGTTGTAATTTTATTACGTAAAAAATATTATGATCAAGATAAAGCGACAAAATCAAAATTCAGTAAACACTAAGAAATTACAGGATTATCGCGGTAAGTGATATTTTTGGAAGAAATTGAAAAAGATATTAACATACAAAGTAACTATATCTTGTACTTAGCATAGTTGGCCGAGTGAGCGAAGCGTCTCCATTTCGACAATTTTGCTTTTGGATCGGAAAATGTATGTTTCGGGCCACTTTCTGAACGGATTTTTACGAAACTTGGCACATGTATTCCTTGATTATTATTTTTTTTGTCGTTAAGCGTTCAGTCTTCAATTTAGGAGGTCACGGGTTCGAACTCGAACCCCGGTCAGAACCGCCGCTATAACAACCAATACTTAGTACAAACGAATAAAATAAATATTTAAGGGGTCTTCCTTACAACAAACGTGTTTTTTTTAAAAGATAATGGTACGGAACCCTTCGAGTGCTCGGGTTTTATTTATATACGAATTTGTTGACGCAGTCACTAGTAGTGGCACTGTTGGCGAGTTCTACTGTTCATAGAACTACTAGTTTTATAAATTTTGATAAATTTGTACAAAATAAAGCATTTAGCGATAAAATATTTTACCGTTAATTTATAGTTCTGCATCTAAATGGTTTTAATTTTGAATCAGTTGTGCAATTGTTTCTATATAATTCCGATTTACAGAAATGTTATGGTTTTATTGCTCCCTACGGTTAACACAAACCATAGCAATAACCAATACCGCAAAGTCTAGGAAAAAATGTATCTCTACCTTACTTCATTAACCCAGTAAGGGCCCGAATTCGGAGATTCGTGCACGTATCAGATGTTCGGGAATCTATTAAGGCCGCTCGATGCTCCGGAAATTATAACTCGTAACCGGATCGAAGCGAGGCAAGTTGGATAAAACGCGCCATGAAAAGGCTTCAAATTCGGGATAGAAGGTGAGTGAAATTGATTTCGTGTATAAGATATGAGTTGAGTATATTTTAAATCTGGTCCAAATTTATAGCGTATAATTTGACAAGCACATTTTCACTCGTATGTTGTCAGCTGTAGGAATCACGAGAATAACACTCATACTAACAAAAGCTTAGCAATTGTACATATTTAATACTTGAAGTCTTATTCCAAGTTATTATACATAATAAATTTAGATTTTCGCGATTTAAACTATAAAATCGTATTAAAATAGTTTAATTTAATCTCTTATTCCATGATTTCATATTTCCGATATTACATTAAGACCTCTGTTTGACAATTTGCAACGTCAAAAAAGTATCTAAACTCTTCTTTATTTACTTCACACATTTCTATCGCAGCATTACCTCATTAATAACTACCTTTTCCTTTTTCACAACAAATCAGCATTGATCAACAAAAACATCCAAATTCATATAACTTATTCAGCTCATTTGGGAGCAAGAGAGCTTATACAAAATACATGTTACGGCGTCCTTCTCGGCAGTGCCCTTCCGGCCTTTGCCTACTCTCATAAAAAATACAGGCGTAAGGAACGGGAAACTATTTTTCCTCGCTCTGTTTTGCTTTGAGGACATTACGGATTTGTATTTTTGTTTTTGTAAGAGAAATTTGTGTTAAGTACAAAATACTTGACAAATTTTTAAACGTATGAGCGTGTTTATCGTGTGTATGTGTTTATGAATTTGTAAGGACAATAAATGATAGAAAATAAAGTTAGATTTGACTGACAAGTACTTTGATGTGTATATGTATGTGTGTAGCTGTACTATTAAGAATTATATATGGTTCAATATCAAATGTTTTTATGTTAAAACAATTAAGTTCTTAATTGGCTCTAAATTTATAGAAACAAGTTGATGGTCTTCCTAATAATTAATACATTAAAAAAGGTATTGCGATTTACGGTTGCAAAACAATGTAAGATATAATCGATGTTACTACAAAACTTTAGTTATGCTAATGACTCCGGTGTGATGTAACAGAGTTTTAAGTGTGGCAAGGTATGAATAAAATTGTCTGTTTTTACACTACGAGTGTCACAAATCGGTTAGGTGTTGTTCTTGATAAACTGTGGTTGAAATTGAATGGTCAACTAACAAGAGCAAAAAAAATTCTTTTCTAGATGTGAACCCGAATTCTTAATCCTATTTTGCTATTTTATTTTTCCTATACCCGAATAATCGATAAAGATTAACCTTACTGTTTCTATTTCCCCTCAATAAAATCTCCATCCGTTAAAATCCTACAAAGAACAAACAATCGTATCTCGATGGGTTGTTAAGTGCCATCCCAGCCGTCCGTGCCCTGATTGTGACCACTTAGTGTAGTGTCGTTGTGGAACTACTGTTATCGTTTGGTACTTTGACTGTTGTATTGTAGGTCGTTTTTTTCACTCATTAGGATGTTGATTTTCAACTTCACGTAATAATGGAGAAAATTATTTACATATTACAATGAAATTGAACCTCGAAGCAGGCAAATTCGACAACAAGCTTTGAGAAAATATTTTAAAAAAAAAGTTGACGTGCACGGTTTTCGGTCAAAGAGCATCGAATTCTACAAAATAAAACGTTCATTTCTCAATGTTTTCGGTAGCCAGTAGTCAGATTTTTTCGACAAATATGGAATTTGTATTATCTCTAAATACGCGTGAATCAGCCCCTTGCTGGACAATGTACGTAGCAATCTAATAAGCAGTCTTGTAGCAAATACAGAGTCGTAGCTGTCTCGTAGCAAACCCAGAGCATAGCAACTTGTAGCAGACTCGTAGCTAGCAAACCAAGACTCTTAGAAAACCAAGATTCGTAGCAACAATTTCTTAATAACTGAGAAAACTAGAAGTCGCGTATTAGTAGACCATACATCAACTCAACGCAATCCTGTGTTGAATAGCAGGATGATTCACAAATCACATTTTTCGACTCTGTGCAGACCTACTGAAATCATACAACGGCTCAACATCAAAGTGATTTATGATTTCATCTAAGATATTATAAATTCGCTCGTCTTGAATCGCTACACTCGTTGAACACTAGGATGAATTTAGTACACAAATCAAATCTTAGAGACGCGGGAATCATCCTCGCTGTCAAAACCGCGCCGCCGCCCAATTTTAATACTTATTGAATGTATACAGTAATGCTATTTCTTTCTGTAGTGCGACGTCTCTTTCGTTTCACGCCATCAGAATCATTTATGCGTATCGACCTAAAGAGAATGGCTGACTCTGCCAGATTTTTCAGGCGGCCTAAAGGCATCTAACACAGCTTTATTACTGCCATCTATGGATAACAATCCTGACCAACGGCTTTGCGTGCCTTCCGAAGCATATAAACCACTAAATAATGACCAATCAAAAACGGGACGCATTTTATCGGTACCTGACGCACGAAGTCGACTAACGGCCAACTCAATTTAAACAATTACATATTATGCCACACTAAATGACACACACATTACTTTCAATTATTCTTATCTAATCTCATACTAAAATGTAAAGATCAAAAAATTAAAAACAGAACTGAATGTCAGTCATTATACACATGAATGGTACCAAACGGCACTTGATCGAGCGAGATGCGTGGAAGGCTAACGGACCCTTTGCCCTGCAGTGGGACACCTAGGGCTATTTAAAAAATCTGATAATATCTCATACTTCAAAATGTATCCATCCTTTTTGAAAATCCCTTTACAAACAAGGTGAGCATATTAAATCATAATATGTTTTGACAAGATTCTTTTAACGGATACTCGCTCAGAAACCATCCACGCGTTCAACACCTAATTAGAGTATGATTTCAGTTATACAAAGTCGCAAAATGTGTTTTGTAAACCATCCTGCTATTTAACACAGGGTTGCGTTGAGTTGACGTATGATCTAATAATAAGCCTAGAAGTCTGAAGATTTTGTTTAGTAAAATATTTTTAGAGATAAATGCAATAATATTCTTTACCATATGAACAAGAATTTACAATATTTAGTACTGAACTAAAATCAAACTAAACAAAACAAAATAATCATCAGTAAGTCTTATTATTATCAACAGTTTTAGGAAGCGAAGATTTACATTGCTAAAACATAGAACAATTTATTAAAAAAGTATGTACTCTAAAATCTACACTCAAACGAATAACCTCCTTTATATTTGAAGTCGGTTAAAAAGCAAGTACTTACCAAAATCTACATTAAATCTCAATAGATCCGCAAAAAGTTAAGAACCAAGTACTTACAAAAATTCCAAATTAATTCTCAATAGAATCGCAAAAAGAAATTAATCCTCTCGCTCGCCAAGCCAACACGTATCGTACTTAGTAACTTTCAATAGATGTAACTAAGTGTTTCCACTAAGCCCACGTCGTGTTAAAGGTACCTACTAATTAACCTGCTGAGAACAACACCGCCTCAATGGCTTGGGTTTACAAAGCACTCTGCTGGCTTCAGTCGCTGCTAATTTTATTCTCTAGTGAATAGTTACTCCGACCGGTCAAACTTGATACTTTAAGGCCAAACAGATATACTGCCGAAGTAAAAAATACAGTCTTTACAAATTGGTCTCCGGAGGGATCGGTTAAATACCTATATGTAGCAGACATAACGCGTTAAATTTAAACCGATTTGAATGTATTCCGCGGTACGGAAGATGGCCACTCTTTGTGGATGGCAACACTAAATGTCATTTCGTTGACAGTTAAGATTCGAGAACGTTCGTCTACTTTAAGTTGGGACGTGAAAGCGTGCACGCTGGCCAGTAGTTTTATTTTGTATTGTGATAATACGTGTTTTTGACTAAATAGCCACACTCGTAGTAGTAAGTAATAGAAGACTTGACTATACAAATGTATAGTCAAGTCCCGAAAGCTACCGAACCCTTGTTGTCCAACGGGCTTTGCGCCTTAAGATCAGTGAGGCGCTGAGATGCGCCAGTGATTGTAGTGTCCCTTGACCCTTGTTTACCTATTGGTCGATTATCTTGGTAGCATGGGAGAGATCCAGGTAGATTAGTGGATGTGGATCATCGCATGAGGCGTAGTCTTGAACGTCTGCTATAACCATGAAATAAGGGATACGTCTCCCTGCCGAGACACTATGCTCGCTTGACCTTTTGTGATAAGTACTATGTAAAGTTAAAAAACAACTTAAAAAACTATGTAGAGTTATAAGACAGGGTTGTTGAAGTTTTGCTCTGAGCCATCATCCTGACAATCCTGATATTCAATCATTGCGTAGCCAACTCACTCCACCCCTTCGACATATACATACAGGCAGTAGAACATTGAAGGTATTTTGGATTCCTTGCAACTTTGTTCAGAATAAAGTCTAAAAACTGAATGTTTGGTTCTATGAGGTTTCAATGAAACTATACTATTAGCAAGTAATTTCATGGTGTCACTGCTTATTTTATTCCCTACTCTTTCCCGCAGCTCCGCTTGCGTCAAAAAGTAGCCTTTGTTTGACCCCGGGTCTTCAACTATATTTATATCAAATTTAATCAAAATCAGTTCAGTGGTTTAGCCGTGAAAGCGTAACGGACAGATAGACAGACTTTCGCACTTATAATATTATATTAGTATGGATATTAAGTATAGAAGTATGGATATGGATTGAAAAGTTACACCGACCGGACAACTTTGATACTTTAAGGGCAAAAATAAATTGCCGAAGTAAAAAATAAAATTCCAAAAGATTCTTAGTTGGTAGTAGGGAATTGTTAGTTTATGGGAAGTATAACACAAAATAATATGTTTTTGAAGGAAAAAACCGGCCAAGTGCGAGTCGAACTCGCGCACCGAGGAGGGTTCCGTACAAATCTGTAGGTATCGCGTTCACGAGGAAAGGGGTAGTAAGTTTAAAATTATTACAAGTATTTTTATTATATAACGTAATAAAAATGTACGGTTTCGCAATTTTTCCTTTATCTGTGCTATAAGACGTTGCTTCTTACCAAATTGCAAGATTATGAGTTCACGGGAAGTACCCTGTAGGGTTTGATTCCCTTGCGAGTGTCGAAAATTTTCAGAAATTTGCGGCATAAATGACTGTATCTTTTGATTGCATTGGCTTGAAATACTAGTTTGAAAGTTAATTTTTAATTAAAAAACATCACAAATAATAAAGACAAAATATTCAAAGACCGTGTTGACTATTCAAATAACCTTCGAGCGAGCTTTTACGGGCGCCCATCTCAGCTGGTCCATACCTACAACAAAACTTTCACCGAACTACACTTTACACTATATTTACGAGAGCGTAACTTACATTGCTCAGTTTGCAGTGTATTGTATACTGCTCATTAAATCCCAGTGAAAAAATAGGTTGATTAACCTTTCGACCGCCTTGGCACGGATCCGTCATAATCATCATCATTCATAGCCTTTTCCAATTTCAATTGGGATCGGCTCTCCGTCTCTCAATAACAATGAAATATTAATGGTTATAAAATCTTTGGCAGCGAAAGGGTTTAAGTGTCTGTGTATCTGTGTGTCTGTCTGTGCAATCATAACTAATTCACTATTCCGGATCACTTTCTGCCTTTCATTCCGATCAGAGAGCCAAAACACAGAACAGCCTGCAGAAACCAAGTAAAACTAAAAATACTAAAAACTCTTATAAAGTAACACCGACAAAAAAGTTTAAAAAAGGTTATTAATCGATATCTATCTTTATCGAGAGGCTTTGTAAATTAAAATAGCCAATTTAAACACATCATTAGCTAATAGTCTTACGCTTTGCTACCTCAGAAAAGAGCACCGACCACATATTTTAATGTTTTATCATAATTTAATTGTTTTAGGCAAAATTTTTAGTTATTTTTAGTTAGTGTACCTGTAACTTGCAAATAATATTTTTGTATAGTATTGAGTACAGTCTGTGTATTAGAAACTAAAACATAGGTTGGGGAAAAAGTCTTTTCGCATATAGTATGTATGAACTTGTAATAAAATCTCTTTATATATGGCTGGTTTTGGTATCATTAAAAGTTAAAATTTTAAAGAAGATAATTCCAATTTCTAATTAGGAAAATGTGTGATTTTCATTCGTTTTTCTTACTGTCAAGATAAGTAAATCTAATGAAGAAATTCGATACATTTTAAAATTTTACTACAAAAAAGGTAAAAATGCAACGCAAGCCGCGAAAAAAGTTTACGATGTTTATGGACCTAGTGCAGTGTCTGTGAGAGTAGCACGAATTTGGTTTAAGCGTTTTCAATCCAGAAATGTTGATGTCAAAGATGCACGTCGCTCTGGTCGTCCTATTACCGATAAAAGGATGCCATTTTTAAAAAAAATGGGGCATAATCGGCATATCAGTAGTTACGACGTAGCTGAAGAACTGAGAATTTACCACAAAACAGTTTTGGCGCATTTGAAAAAACTGGGTACACAAAAAAGCTCGATATTTGGGTACCTCACGAGCTCACTGAAAGAATCCTAATGAACCGTGTACTCATTTGTGATTCTTTATTACGACCTAATGAAACCGAATTATTTTTGAAGAAGCTGATAACTGGTGATGAAAAGTGAATCACGTACAACAAGAACGTGCGAAAAAGCTCGTGGTCAAAGGCCAGTCAGGCTTCACAGACTGTGGCGAAACCCGGGTTAACTCGCAACAAGGTGATGCTGTGTGTGTGGTGGGATTGGAAGGGCATTATTCATTATGAGCTGTTACCACCAGGCAGGACCATCGATTCTGAACTCTACTGAGAACAACTGATGAGATTAAAGCAAGAAATTGAAAGAAAGCGGCCGGAATTAATTAACAGATAGGGTGTGGTTTTTCATCATGATAGCGCCAGACCTCACACATCTTTAGCCACTCAGCAAAAATTAAGAGAGTTTAGGAGGTGTTAATGCATCCACCGTATAGTCCTGACCTTGCACCTCGAGATTTCCACCTGTTTCGATCTCTTCAGAATTCTTTAGGCAGTGTCAGGTTAACATCACGAGAGGACTGCCAAAACCACTTGTCGCGGTATTTTGATAAGAAGCCTCAAAATTTCTATAGCAATGGGATCATGCCCCTACCTACAAGATGGCAAAAAGTAATCGAACAAAATGGCACCTACATACTTTAGTTAAATGTAATAAACTATATTAAAAAATGTTTTGAATTTTCTTAAAAAATGCGAAGAAACTTTTTCTCTAACCTATTATAAAATCTTGCTCATCAAGTTCTATAAAGTTTAAAATCGGACACCTTAAATTTGCGATTCTTTGAGATCGAGTCCCTTAACGGATTAATTGGGAAAAAAGTGTCTTCCGATCGATCGAACTAAGAAGTCTGACTAAGTGTTCAGAAGCTTTGTTTTTGTGGAGATCTCTGTCTGGTTTTCGTCAAATAAACGGACGATCTGTTCCCATCCCATTTCTTTAAGGCGATTTACCTATAAAAACTACACAAGGCCCCTAAACTGAAATTAACTTAATCTTATTCTTCGATAAAATATAAAATAGCACCAAATAAACAAATTTAAGAAACCACAAATAGCTTCCACACAAAAGTTGGGAAACATTATTTTTAGGAAAAACAGAAGTCATTTTATTTACTCGTCCCGTGGTTCCGTGGCCCATAAATCATGTGGCACCGCTGTTCCTGAGCACCTATTTGAAGTAATAACTGGGAACAGTATTATTTAAATAAAGCCGCATGGCAGATACTCAAGCCTGCATCATGGCGGTATCAAGGAAATAACCTATTTAGACGATGATCTTGAGGGTTTATACGTTTAATTTGTTTTTATGACTTCCGTAATGTTTGGATGTTTTTACTTAGGTTATTTTAAAAATCTATCACATATTCTCAAGTAATTAGATAAGTATCCCTCTCTATTTATAGTACGAGTATCTCGACGGTCTTATTGAGAAGAGGTTTGACTAGTAGTGGACTTGCGGATGAAATGTTTGATGAAGTGGTTGTAACTTTACTAAATATATAATATATTACTTTATTGACACCAGGGTAAACAAGTTCGATTGATCATGTAACCCACTCGATATGATGATGATGAATTTAATTAATGAATATACAATAAGAACAAAAAATAAATTCCATCAAAAACAAAAGTTATAAAAAAATACCAAGCCTCGCATCGCATCTCAGCCATCTCGCCAAGTCAATCTATTTTATTTAATACATTAAAGATTTTTAATGTATTAAATATGGTCACTATAAAATGTTGTTAGGTTAGCTTATTACGTAATAACATAGGACATAAGGTTCCGTCAGTTGAGACTGAATAAATAAACCGACTTGGTATTACATGGATCTCACAACTTTTTACGGCAGAAAAACTAAGATGCGATGCTAGGCTTGGTATTTTTTCGCAAGTTTTGTTTTTGACGGCATCTCATCCCTTTTTTGTAGTATTTCTTCTTTTCCTTTTCCGGTACTAATTTTTGAGCATTAACTACAGTTTTTCTCAAAGCCCCACTCCCTTTCTGTATGGATTTCTTCTCGAAGCCTATATGTTCAATTTTGGACGGTAGTCTATTAGTTCATATGGCCACTTTCCGGCTCCATCATAAAACCCTGAATACCATCTTTGAAAAAAGTTCTTCACAAGATAAATCCAACGAGTCCAAACACGATGGGGTTTTTTCGTCTCCTTACGAAGTTTCTATAGCCACCATCATTATGGTTCCAGCACCATCATCAAACCCTGAACATCATCTCGAAACAAAGTACTCCACAAGACAAATCAAACGAGTCCAACACGATGGGGTTTTGTCTTCTCCTTACGGAGTTCCTATGACCAACTTCCGGCTCCATCATCAGACCCTGAATACCATCTCGGAACAAAGTACTCCACAAGACAAGTCAAACAAGGTCAAAGGCCATGAAGTTTAGTCGTCTCCTTACGGGATTCTATTGCCACCTTCCGGCTCGATCATCAAACCCTGAATACATCCCGGAAAAAAGTACTCCTCTAAAATCATTTGTTTATATTCACATAAAACCCCTGTCATGTCCCGTCCCACACTTGAATTTTTCATTTTTCAACAACTTTTTTTGAACATACTTAGTTATACTGGTTATCCGGTCAAGACAATGATTAATTTAGGGGAGCTCGATAACCGAGTGTGACGCGCGTATCCGCAGCGAGTGCGCGTGTCGAGCTTCTCCGTGCTTTGTTTTTGGAAGACACGTTAAGCCGTTGGTCTATGTTGTTATCGATGGATGGCAGTCGTTAGGCTGTGTCAGGTGCCTATAAGCAGTTTGAAAAAATCCGATAGTGTAGGCACCTCGGGTCAGACGACAGTCGCTGCATTGTAATATAGCCAGTCTCGAAATTCCAAGACCATGATTTACAGCGTAGGTACCCTAGGCTCTGAAGCGTAAGCTGAGGATGCAACCAGGAAAAATACGCTGAACGAACGAAGAAGTACAATGATTAATATACTGTGTTCATTATACAATGCTTACTTGATTACTGAAAATTCAGGCTACTAGTTTTACCCACAACGAGTTTATAGGGGGTTGAAAAAGGCCTGAATTGCTTCGAGAAAAGGATGGTACGGCCGTGCCGCTTTTTTGTTCGACTTGGCCGTGCCCCCAGAAACATAACATAGAAAATATATAAAATAACGACATAGAAAATATGACATAGAAAATATATAAATATATATTTCAAGAAGGTCTTTTCCAATAAACAAATATATTTTTATAAAATATTATTATAAAAATTGAGTACATTTTGCGTATTAAACTAATAAATATAATTAACATTTCTAGAAATATTTTACAAGTTGGGAATATTAAAGAACTTATTACAAATTTAAACAAACTAAATGGTAAAGAAGCTTTACAAAATTTCGCTAAGATAATTACCGAGGCTTAGTTATTTGCGAACCATTTATAATTTGTTTAGTTGCCCAAACAATGTAATTAACCATACGGTTTTAAACAAACGAACGTATTAAAAGGACTTAGACATAATGTACTTATTTCACTTTTAACCATGACACTGACACTTTTTTATGAATATTCCAACCTCACTCTCTCTGAAATTTTAATAAGAGCACAGCTCTTATTAAAATTCAGTGAGTGTGAGTGTTTCGGACCTATTCTTCCTTTTGTTTTTTCCTTCAATGATGATTCTTTTTAAATCATCGTGCCGTATCAAAGTCCTAATGTTTTCCCTTAAAATTATTTTCTTTTCTTCTACTCCAGTCAAAACTTCTTCATGTGTTAGTCTTTCAGTCTAATTCATTCTCTCTAATCTACGCCAAAACCACATTCAACGCAAAAGCGCTGAGAATCGATGGCTAATAGAGCAGCAGACGCTGGATGCAGGCTGATGCCAACTGATCATTTTGGGAGTCACTAGGAGAGGCCTAATGGTCAACAGTGGACTCTACATTGCACTGATCTTTGAATAAAAAGGAAAGAATCTAACTTCGAAAAAATAAGTATAAATGCAAATTTATGGCAAGTGTGTAAAGATTCCAGGCGAAAGATTCCGGTTTCCGTGGTGGCTGAGCACACACGGCGTGTTCAAACACTCTCGGAGATTGTCCGCGCAACAGGTAAACAAGTTAGCTTTTTTTCCTTACAAAGCCTGCGCCCATATAGCCTAGCCTATTCTTTACAATCTATGCCACTACCACATTTAACCGGAAAAGACTTGTCAAAGTGCTCATTTGCAGTGGACTTCGAATAAAAAAGAACCTAATAACTAAGTAGAAGCATTAAAAGAAATAAGTATAAATGCAAATTCGTGGCAATTGTGTAAAGATTCCAGGCGAGAGATTCCGGTTTCCGTGGCGGCTGAGCACACATGGCGTGTTCAAACACTCTCGGAGATTGTCCGCGCAACAGGTAAACAAGTTAGCTTTGTTTCCTTACAAAGCCTGCGCCCATATTGCCTATCCTTTCGAATCTAACAGACGTGGATAAAATGTTTTGTTAAGTTCCATTCGAGCGAAAACTTAACGGTTATTTTTAGACACACATATTTGGTTGCTTCATGCAAAATGTTATGGATATCATACTTACTGTAACTTATTTGTCAACTATATACCTACATTTATGTAAATAAAGAAACTTCAACTGGCTAAATTTAATGACTGCAGAGAGGTAAAATTTTAATACAGCTACTTTGCAATCTTCTGTTTGTTGCACCATTTGCAATAAAGTGTTCATTCATTCATTCATCCGTTAAAATTAAGTAATATTTTTCGGCAAATTCCAGAGAATTCCATAAGAAGGGATTCCATTAAATTTAAAGAAGGAATCAAAGCTGAAATTGTTACATACGAAAACTGAAATGCAAGAGACAGAAAAAGGTCAAAATTTGCGTTAATAAGATACGAACCCTCGCCAACTAACAGAAGTTTACAACAAATCTACAATTTATTAGTGGTATTAGCAAACTCCAAGGGTCAGATTTAAAAGGTGTAAGGGTAAGCAAATATTGATTCTCGTAGGTATACATTCAAGGGCCTTTGCAAATAACTTAGAGTACAGATCTGTTTGATTTTCGCTATACGAGAATTGGGTATTCTACTCAATTTATTTGTATCATTCATATGAAACATTTAACTACCAGAAACGGAAAACAAAAAGATTTTTTTCAAAGGGGAAACTGTCGAAAACCCAGAAAAGGATGCACTGTGTGTGTAGTGACGTCATTGCAACTTGTTTTCGGGCGTACAAAAGAGATAGCAAGACGTCATCACCACGGTCCCACTTTCCTTCTTAAAAACTTTAAAATCCAATGTCTGCCTTAATTAACAACCAATTTTGTTGTTGTTTTCAAAATCGGTTGCTTTTTAGTGTACTTATTGTTTCGTATGTAAATATTGCCCAAGTATGAATACAGTCAAGTAGGCTATGGTATTCTATGTCATCGCTATAACTGTGTGATTTGCTTAAATATACTATAATTTCTACTCCAAGAGAAAATCATTCTATAACTCAATTAAACTTGAGACCAGTGGCGTGCATAACATATAGACAAAAAGACACTGCCTACCCTGTACTTCACCAATAATAACATATTTTTTCATACAATATAATTCCATAATTCAAAAACAACGCCGCGCGCCAAATTTCCATTCGCTCCTTATATATAATAGCGTACGTACTTATTCGCGCGCTACGAGGTCAACAACATCTAGCCGAAACGAAACAGCGGGCGGCGAGAGCGTGGCCAGCCTTTTTCCATAAACTCTAAAAATTTACAAACACTAAGAAAATTACTATGTTGTGTTGTGTACAGACGAGCCTTTTGCGCGTTTAGTTGTTTTAGTAAACGATTTACACGCATACACACATGAAAGCGAATATGGATGTGTGTCGAAAATCCAGCATGTGTCTTTATCCGAGAGTTCCCGAATATACAACAAAAACACCCGAAATGCCAAGAGTTAGAAATGGGTTAGAATGACATCTTGTCTCGCTCCCTCTCACTTTAATTTCGCCAATTAGAATCGGGCATTAAAATTACTTGTTTTGATTAGTAATACCCATGGAGTAATTACAAAGAGGAGATGCCGTTTGAAATGGCGCAGTGATGTGATCATTGGCGCCTCGCCGACACAAAAGTGGACGGAGCTTGTCATTGCTCGCGCTCCATGATTGGAGCCACGGCCGAAACTAAGCACCCCGCACGTCTGCCTTCCGCCCCGTGTAGCCTCACAAACGCTTTCTTACAAAACGCTTATTACGGCATCTCCACTTTGTAATTACTCCATAGTAATGCCATGTCTATTGCTGCAAATTTGAAAAGTCATATACTTTGGAAGATTTCGTAGATGAAGGAAAGTGTACTATTTTTGTGAGATAATATTATTTCAAATTCTAAATTGAGTGATAGTTTCCGAAAAAATTTCGACAACCATTTTGCATTCTGTTGTTTACAGTGAAAGTGGATGAAGGACAAACTTTATTTTTCTCTTTTATAAACATAGTTTATTACTTGCTTTTAGTATAAAATGGAAAAGTTTTCGTGTGATTGTTGTATGCCGAGTGCTTGTTTGCAAAAACTAAAGAATAACTCGTTTGAAAAGCTCACTTTTGATGAAAAAAAGTCATTAATATTAAATGGACGATATCAACCGGGATTAAATTTAACTCAAATAAAAGGTAAAGTAACTAGAAAATTTCATATAAAACAATATGACGTTTATCTGGCTCGATACCTTGATACCCTTCATTCATTGTTCGTAAACTTAACGCAAATCGGCCTTTATAAAGGCCGCTTCGGGTATCCTCAAATTAATATGTTTCCATTTCTATTAATTTAAGGATACTTCAGGTGGTCAAACCAATATACAACGAGAACAAGACTTCTGTAAGTTCCAAGATTTTCGAATGATAAGTGCCTGTGTTTGAACGAGCCTTAGTCTAGAAGAGTAAATGAACAAGCCTCAACTTTTAGGTGAGTTATTTTTTAAATTTTATTTTCGAACCTTTGCTAAACGCCGCCTGATTTTAACACGTTACTAAAAATTATGTTTTTTTAACACTGTGAAACACTAGGTACAAACATTATTCAACTGATATTGGTTCCGAATAACTCTGACGCGATGAACGCTTGGTACATGTAACGTATGCAACTACTATATGTGCATTTTTTTATTAACCTATATTGTCCCACTGCTGGGCAAAGGTCTCCCCAAGACCTAAATGTGCCTATCCTAAGGTAAATGTCTGTGCACGTCACTGCTTGAGACTGAAGACCATGGAGTAATTACAAAAAGGAGATGCCGTAATAAGCGTTTTGTAAGAAAGTGTTTGTGAGGCTACACGGGGCGGAAGGCAGACGAGCGGGGTGCTTGGTTTCGGCCGTGGCTCCAATCATGGAGCACGAGCAATGACAAGCTCCGCCCACTTTTGTGTCGGCGAGGCGCCAATGATCATATCACTGCGTCATTTCAAACGGCATCTTCTCTTTGTAATTACTTCATGCTAAAGACTCAATTTATGTAAGATTAAGAAAGGAAAGTTTTTCTTTATCCGTGTTCAATTTCGATGGTCTTTGTTTTAATGACACAAATTAAATATACATACTTAATTCGTGTGTGTCATTGAATCGTGTTGTTATCGACACGTTAAACCTATAACTCAAAATTACTTGAAAAATAAGCAAACGTAGACTCAATTTTCATACGATTATAAGTATCAGAATTCGCCGATTCTAGAGATCCAAGACTCAATACACAAGTTAACACGTCACACATTTACCACAAGAATCATTTGTGTAATTTTTTATAGAACTATTTGCCACAGAATCTTAATGAAGTCCGATGACTATTTACAATTCTAGTTTGTATCTATTTCCCTTGACAGAACACAACCTTGTATCCATCTCAATTTGCGCCCGACGTGGGCTAAAGCTACTAATCCACTGACATGTAATTTAATCACGCACAACAGTACTTGTTGGTACTTGTACACCTGGCTGTTAAATAAACATTTTGTTTGTGAACGCTATGCAGAAATCTAGAATATCTTTCACTCAGGACAGGGTTTTCAATATCTTCAAAAAATATTATCCTCTAATTAGATATCCTACTGATGGATTATATGACTCTAACGTCACTGGTAACAAATGCAAACCAGATAAAGCATTCTTAAGAAAGGTTGACGTTAAACAGGCAGCAGGCCACAAAATCCTTTAATTTATAAGCCGTAAAAAGAAGTCCGAACTAAATAATCATGAAGGTAATTAACCATGCTGATGAATCCAAGAAATTAAATGCAGGGTGACTTTTTAAACATCAGCAAAAAGTTTACAGTATGTGTTTACAGTACGTGAAACTACTTAAATCACACAAAAATAAGAAACTCACACCTCTCAATCTGATTATCAGAATTTTGTATGGGCGCTCAAAATATGTGTTTAAAAAGTCAATCTGTATTGAAAGAATTATTACATCTACGACTGTCATAACCAACCTTCATCTAGGCAGACTATGTAAACAAATGAACTTTCGCAACTACCGCCGCACTTTAATGTAAGTATTATATTATAGCTTTCAGTATGATGGGCTACTGGATTAAAACCGATTACCGACACAATCTTATAGGTAAAAGGGTGAACTAATACGAGTTTACGGCGTTTTTATGGCGACGGGCGGTCGTTATATCAGAAAACGACCATAGGACTTAGTAGAAAACATTCCTATTGTGAACCAAAATCGATGGATTGCCATATCGCTTCCGTACAAAGAGTTTTCTCGACCTTTTTTGGGCGACAAAACCGTCGACATATGACAAAGATTTTTTACTTTTCTCCAATTTGATATAAAAGTTTTTCAAATTATTTATCTATTTTTTTATATTCTATGGTTCTGCTATATTTGGCTTTGATATGTTCCATAATCGGGCTTCGGTCGTAAAGAAAGAAAGACTAAATTGATTTTCAATGAAGAAAATATCAGTGTAAGATATCTTTTTAGTGTTCCATATTTTTGACTATAATAAAGTTGGAATCGTTTATCGGTTGAAAATTTTCCTACATAATAAATAAAAAAAAACAAGTGGACACTAGTATCATTATAGTATTCAAATAACAATTCATCACATCTAAAATTGATAGCACAAGAGCATTATCGTACAAAGCGACCACTGAAAGCTCTGAAAGCTGGTAAATAACCCTCCGGCATTGTTCAGTTGAATGCTAATGACTGCGATTGGCTGTGTTTGAGCGTCCTTAGCCTGCGTCTGACAAGAGAGTTTCAGCTAAATGCCCTGTTTTATACTTACGCACTACGTTTAAATGTTGTAGTTTTTCTAAATTAAACTATTTTAGTAAGGTTTTTATTGCGACGCGCGTATCCGTAGCGAACGCGCGTATAGGATTAGTCGCCATTTAGTAGCATTTTCTAACTTGAGCTCCTCCGTGCTTCTGAAGGCAAGTTAAGCCGTTGGTTCTGGTTGTTTTTGATATATGGCAGTCGTTAGGCTGTGTCAGATGCCTTTAGGCGGCTAGACAGTGTTGGCTACTAAAATACCTCGGGTCATGTTCTTGCTGGTCCGGTTTCCCCGTAAAAAGGGTTACGGAGGTCAGATAGCAGTAGCTAGCCAATGCCGCCAAATCTAGGACCATGACTTACAGCGTACCTTAGGCTCCGAAACGTAAGCTGACGACTCAACTAGGAAAACACCCTTGGGTGAAGAAGAAGGTTTTTATCGCGTTTATTACTTATACACCTAACGTTTGAAACACTTTACGTTCATGGTCGCCGGCAGACAAGTTAACATTTGTCTGTAATGTAATAAAAATACGAAACTGCCGCCTACAATTTCAGTGAAAACTGTTCCGATTCACGCAATATTAGCTCACAGTATACAAGAGTCTTGCAGACATCTGTTGAGTTTGAGATTTTATTAAATTGATGACTGTCTCAAGCTGGTGGTACGAGTACTTACCATCCAACCTCTCTCTGTTTTGTATCCTTATAACATCACAGACAAATATGTTAACTTAGTCTACCTGCCACTAAGAACGCTATTAAGTGTTTAAAACGTTAGATGTAAATAAATAATTGATAAACGCGATGAAACCCGAATCAATATTGGTTAATTCATTGTGTAACAATCGCCTAAACATAAGAAGTCATTATGATTAGGTTTCCTCATTTTAAACCACATAAGATAAGAAATTATTTGTGAATTGGGTATTCTACTAATTTTTATTTTTTCTTTCATATCAATATTTTTATTTCCAGAAACAGAATTATGAAAGAATTTTTGTAATCCGTACAAAAATAAATAAGTTATAAGTCTTTGAAGTTCGGTTGAAGGGGAAACTGTCAAAAAACAAGAAAAGGATGCACTGTGTGAGCTGTGACGTCACTGCCACTCGGTTGTAAGACGTCCCCACCACGCTCCCACTTTCCTTCTAGAGAAAACTTTAAAAACGAATTACTGCCTTAATTAACAACCAATTTTGTTGTTGTTTTCAGAATCATTTACTTTTAAGTGTATATTTTGTTAGTATATCAATAGTAACCAAGTATGAATACAGTCAAGTAGCCTATTGTACGACTTTATAGTTCGCGTGTTGAATGACAATAACGATTGGTCGAAACAATTTCGAATAGCCTCTTCGTGGCGACCATTTTCACCGAATAATTTTGAACATTGGGGTTCCCCTCATCCATCTCTATTAAAAAAAGAAAATATTGTTTTAAAAAATGGTTTTCGAGACGATAAGTAATCGAAATAGAACGCAAATATTAGGTGCATGTTATGTGATTCCAAATTGCCAAAGATCAAAGTAGGATAGTTGTCAGGGCACACGAAATTTCTGTTTAATTAATTTATTGCAATATATTCATAAATAAATCACTGACTTAGGTAATCAGAAACAAAATACATTAAAATAATTACATGATTTTCTTACAAAAAAATAAAATAATAAAATAAGTACCTACCTTATCGCTAATGCATAATTTATTTTTCAGCTAACCCGATGGAAAAAAGATTGAAAAATCGTAGAAGCGTATTTTTTACTGCAAAAAATGTTCGGAACTCTTCAATATAGTAATATTCGCACTTATCCTGTTATTTTATTATTCTCATGCAAATCGGTACGTTCGAATCGTCAGTCGTTTAATTGAAAAATTGTTGCAATTCGGACTACGTGATATTTTTAAATAATGACCGATTTCCCCGATTATTATGACTGAAAACATCGACATTCCATTGTGTATGATGTGAAGCGCATTTTCGCTGTGGTAAAATCAAACAGATTAAAAAAAAAAAAAACAGGCTTTTTTATAAAAAGATTTGATTTTTATGCTACAATATCTTAAAAATCAGCATTACGTACTACTTATTATTAGGTTATGATTTCAGTCATGCATGTATTATCACAATCACAATTCTCCGTAACAACTAATCCACTCAAGTAATAAAAATTTAAGCGCATAGGTATATTTTGAAACTGTAACTCAAATCTCAATATATTACAAAAATTCCCAAAACACAGTGAAATCTAATTTCGGAATCAGAATTTGTATTAAATAATCGCACTAACATACATAAAATGAAAAATGTAGTTTTATTTCCAATTTTAGTTTGTCAAATATTTTTCAATTAAAATTTGTTAACGTAATCCCTCTGTGGTTGTATCGGAGCGCAGTTTTTCTTACATTTATCGCAGGAAATGAAGTAATTTATTTCCATTACTATTATTAATTTAGGGAATCATTTATCAAAATGATAAAATAAAATTTTAAGAATTAATAAAGCATGAAAAATATTTTAAGAATAAGTATTTGTTTTTTTATCTTCTCTAATACCACTAGACGGGTTGATTAAATTTGACATTTATTAGTATACTTTTAAGAATCTGATATTTTGAGAATCTTACGTAGAACCTGATTAATAATAATAACTGGAGTTATATATATGTTACGGCTAATGACCGAAGTACGGCTACACTAAAGATTAGCCGGCTTATCTTAAGTATAGCCGACTCCTGTCGGCTAAACTTAAGCGTACCTTTCATCTTCGTCTTTTAAAGTTTATTAGCGGAATTGACTCCCTGGAGTGTTACCTGTGCATGGCCGACCCTTAAACAATTTAATAGGCAAATAGGCATATGGCCTTCTTGAAAGTAAGACGTTGTAGTAGTCTAATAGACACTTGCAACACCTGGAATGTCACGGGCGCATTCCCGACTCTTAAACAATTTAATAAGCAAACAGGCATAAGTGTATATAGACTACTACGACCTCTTACCATCAAGCAACCCATATGCCTGTTTGTCTACTAAATGTTGAAAGGGTCGGCAATGGACACGAGTAATTCGAGATGTTACAGGTGTCTTTAGACTTCTATGACCTCTCACTGTCACCGTCATGCATGTTTGACTATTTAATTGTTTAAAGTTCAGCAATGCGCATGTGACCATTCAGGTGTTGCAGCTCTCTATAAACTACTTTGAAAACTCACCATTAGAAAGTTGCCCACAAAATTGCTTAAGGATCGGCAAAGCACACGTGACATTCCAGATGTTGCAGGTCACTAGACTACTTCGACCTTTTACCATCTGACGGATCATATGCTTGCTTGTCTACAAAATTGTTTGAGGGTTGGCAATACGCAAGTGATACTCCTTGTCTTATAAATGTCTATAGACTACTTGGATCCTATCTACTAGAGAAGGTTAATCAAAAATATCAGTCATAAATAGTAAAAATAAACTTGCACCTAAGATTAGCCAACAGAGATCGGTTACACTTAGGTTTAGCCGTCAGAGGTCGGCTACACTTATGAAAAGCCAAAATGATGCTGGCTAATCTTAAGCGTAGCCGCACTTCGGTCATTAGCCGTAACATAGATATTTGATATAATACATAAATAGTAAATATTTGCCCCTGAATTTGGCAAACTAACTAACTCAAGAGCAATTAGCTTAAATACGCCCACTAAAATCTCGATATCAGTGGTCTAAATGCTCACTTCCCACCATTTGCATAAATCGATAACATGTTTGTAAAATGTCCCACTATGTTAACTACTTGCACGGACTCTATGATAAATGACCCATAAAGTAAAACAAGCTTGTACGATATAATTAGTAAAGGCAAATGGACTAAAGTGAAGTCTTAACGATGTGACATCCCCATTATATATTATCATCATTTCTGTCACAAGTAGCCCTTGTGCTCCCTTCACTATAATAAATTATAGGCAACAATAGTAAATGAACAGTTTATAAATTTCTCTGTCATCTTACATAATGAACAAATCGAGAAAACGGTCGTCAATGTTTTGCCACAGGTCTAACTGAATATAAAGACATAAAGCTCTCTGCTTGACCAAAGGTTGACTGTTAGATAATGCTTTTACCATTAAGTCCACCTATTGTGCTTAACAATTGTATTTGTACAATAAAGTTTAAATAAATAAATAAAGACTTGATTTACCTGAAAAAACATTTATAAATACAGTACAGTAAGTAAAGGGAGAAGCAGCAATCTTAGCCTTCGTCTTTAGCGTGGAAGCTTAGAAGAATATTTTTTAACTAATATTCAATTTACAATTACAGTACTCACAATTTAGTTATTTTTCTAGCTTGAGTCGTGCAATGACTTCTCTACCAAGACCGCCAGAAGTGACGCACCATAGATGATTTTACGTCTCTGTGGCTGAGGGGCCGTTGCAAACCATGATCCTGAAGGTCGTCAGGATGTACCAAATTGATAAAATACATAAATGAAAGAAGTTGAACAGTTTTTGAAACTCCGTGTTTATAACATTTAAGGTAAGTTGTCCCTTATGAATCACTGTGTAATTTTGCACTTGCAGACCTTTTCTTTGGATTTGTAAATGTACCTACATCACAAATACATTGAATGTGACATCACAATTACAATTTTATAATGCGATGATAATGTTCACAGGCAATTCACATTTGGTTGTAGCTACCTCTGGAACATCGATCCTTTTTCAGTCTTTGAGCGTAGAAAGGATACAAGATACCAAAATTTCTCAATTCACCTGTACTATCGGTCCTGTCCTTTATTTCATGGTCATAATATAAATATCAAATTGTGGTATAAATGATCAATGATGAGCCTCGTGTGTTTGGCGGAATGGACAATTTCCATACCGATACTCGTTAATTTGTGAATTAAATATAAAATATTTGACGTGAATTGGCTTGATTATGCTGTTCAATTTTGTTGATGTGATTGTTAAATAACCACAAATGACATTAAATTTCGATAGGCAAAGATAATGCCTCACATCACACGCGGCTTTTATTTAAACGTAAGTAGGTACTTATTACTTCCTTATAAATTAAATTGAGTTTTTATTCTCTCGGAATGGAACATTGAGAAAGGAACCTCTGTGGTTTCGATGCTCTTTGGAATGGAAGCGTATGGAAAGTCGGAATTTGGAACTAAAATTTGTGATTGTTTTTTCAACATACCTTATCACATTAAAATCTACACTACAGTAATTTTCATAAAAATATGTTCAATACAACCAAACAAAAAGTTTTGAAGTAGCAGATATCCAGGTCTTGTTGCCACTATCAATTAAACGAAAGTTAACGTAACTCTTTGATTTATTATTTTCTTCTCAAACTTGTTGGACAATGGAACAGATGTGAAAATAAAATCAAATGCGACCTACAAGTAATTATACAGAATGCATACTTATTACTTCGATTTAATATTTTTGTTGTGTTGGCGATTCGATAAAGTTGTTTCGAAATTCTTCTTTTTTTAAATTGTTTAT
Source organism: Euzophera pinguis (assembly GCA_947363495.1). Classification (NCBI taxonomy): domain Eukaryota; kingdom Metazoa; phylum Arthropoda; class Insecta; order Lepidoptera; family Pyralidae; genus Euzophera; species Euzophera pinguis. The sequence goes on from OX376162.1 coordinate 5,774,060, forward strand.
TTCGTTTTATTTAAATTGGCAATATTTCCTTAAAAGTTTGGCGACAAGACGGCAACAGTAGAAATTTTACCGTCCTCATTAAAGTTCATCCTCGGCGCCCAAGGAACCCATCGGAAGTTTTGGAAACTTCAGTTTTTGTTCGAAAAACTCCAAATGCCCCCGTGGTTAATGTTCTGTTTAACGACACGATCTGTGATCTGGTACGTAAACTACAAGAAGTGGTTAAATATATTTGGTCTTAACAATAGGCATTTTAATAATGGATCAGCAATCACCGCTAAAAAGTCTAAATTGGGAGATGCGCCAGAGATAAAACTGTAGACTAAAGTAATTTAAATAATTTTGTGTTATGAATAAAAGAATTATAAGAAAATTTCGTGTCAAATCTTCCCTTGTTTTCATCGCTGAGTTACACAGCAAGCAAACTGTGAAAATTAATTAAGGGTGGGTAAAGTACACTGTACGATACACAATGCTCATTTAAAGTTTCGGGTCGCCAAGACGCGAGCTTTTAGTGAGTACTTAAAGCATTTGCAGATTAATTTGTAACTCAGCTGTTTGGCGGAATGCCAAACAAAACGTTACTCTAATAATCTAAATAATTATGCCGACGCGAAGCGATTGTTTACGTTTTCAGTGTAAGTCATGAAACCACTACAGAATTTCGGTCGAATGACTTCGGTGTTTCGTGGTTGCGTGCATTCGTAGTAAAGTGATTTGTATTAACAAACTTATCGGTACGATATTCTGAGGTACATTTTACAAAGTTAGGTAATGCACTCTAAAGACATTTAAGTTTTACAAGGGACATGAAGTATTTTATCCCGTTAGGCTAGTTAGACAATCATCATCATTGCGTATGGCGTTCTCCAAGCGTGGATCATACGTCGACATCAAGGTTCCTCAACCAGCTTGCGGCGGCAGGTGTGAGGTTATGCAATTTCGTCATGCATCCGGGTAATGTGAAGTGGGCATTTGTTTACCACGTGAGATAGGATCTGGTCAGGTGCTCTGCTTATGTAGGTGGTGGTTTGTTCTCCCCAGGTTAGAACGGAATCGGTTAAAATGCATCCAGATTTTACGACAATCAATTCAAGTTTCTAAAAATCACTTTTGAATCCTGTGAGAATAGCGTCGACGTCTGGTATTTCTAGGGCCGATTTATTTATGGCTTAAAACTATAAATCTGTGGGGACATAAAATGGTATCTGAACAATCGGCAATGCAATATTTATCTTAGAGATGGCCAAACATCTGGATTTTTATCCAAACAAAGTTATAATTATTATCTCCAATCGAATAAAAACATACAGTTACATTTTACTTATTTCTTAAATTATTTATTCAAAGTATAGAGCAGTTCAAGGTAGAACGATTTTAAAGACTTGATTCTTTGTTAATGTAACCCTCGTATTATAAAACGTTTTTTTAATCGATGTAAACTAAAACGTGTTAAATATATTTTAAAAATTTAATCTAAACTCAACTCTTCAATTGAAAATAATCCTCTCTGCCTTCCAGAAAGTTGCAACATAGCGAGAAAGCAATGAATTTACAGAAAATAAGCTAAAGAGATAAAGTTTAACTCGAGTTACGAAAAATGGCACTTTCAAGGAGACTGGCCGATGCGCGCTGATGTAATTTATGTCAAAGCCGAGTCGTTGACGAGACATTTAAAACGTTTCAGCCATTCGTGGAAATAGCATTTTGGCGGGAATGACAGTTTGTCTCTAGTTTAATCACCTGCCAGCTCGTTTAGTACTCCATAATTTCTCAATTTTACTTAATGATGGACTTTAGTTTGTAACGAGGCGTTGTTCGAACTCACGTTAAGAGAATCAGCAGTAAGGCTGATACTCTAACTCGAAACTTCGCTAAACATTGATAAACGAAACCTTCAGACCATTATATAAGAGTACAATTTGTATTCACTCCCGATGTTCTCACAGTTTTAGTATTAGAAAGTAATTCCTATGCACTAGTTTGGTTGCAGATGCTCCATTGTAATAACCAGTGCCGCCAAATCAAGGACCATGACTTATAGTGTACACTAGGTTCCGAAGTGTAAGAGGAGCACGCTTAGTCCAAGAAGTCTCCCTAGTTTGATCCATTTACCATAGCCATGTAGTTTGTTCGAAAAATTTCGCAACCTCAGCCTTTGCAAACAATATCCTTTATATTTTCACAACACTTCGATGATATTTCCCACGTGAGATATTTTGTAGTAAACTTGGACATAAACTTGTAACAATATGTTTCTAACCAGCAAAGATCGTTGGCGGGTTGTTTCTTAGACTTTGTATCGTACCAGAAATAAATCGCAACAATCTCAGTTGAATCGCGAGTGGTTTGTACAGTTAGTGAATTTTTACCTTGGTAAGTATATGTTTTTCTACAGATAAGTAGTTACTTTCTCTTTATTATCATTGTCACCCTGTGATGAGAGAAGGTGGTAAAGATCCATTCTTATTTCTGAAGCCGCAAATGTTACTGTATGGCAGATTCCATAAAGCGTTCCAAGTGTTAACATGAGGTAGACCACCTACATGTCGAAAAAAATCATTCCGAAAAAAATTAAACTTAGTCAGTCGTCATTATTTTTTTTACAAATCGACAATTTCGACTTTATCTCTAGTGCAAGACGAGTCTGAGAGATCGGCTCTGTGAATACTTACCGAACTCTGGTCAGCCACATCAAATTGCTGGCCCATTTGGATCTTCAATTGCCCACACAAATACCTACTTTGTAAGCCCGTAATTAATTTAAGGGCTTACAAAGCTCGTTTATTTTTAAATCAATTACTAATCTTCTTAGCGCCTTCCCGTTTACATCTATGGCTGATTGCCTCGGAGCTCGGGGTCCGCTTTCCTACTTTTTAAATATATTAAGGTATAATTCAGGTCAATGCTGATTTGTTTTAAAATATCAATAATCCAACGTAGTATACGATATTTTCCTGAGAAAATTCTCCGAAAAATTAATCGCAGTCGACAAAGTTAAGTCAGTTTGGTAATTTTCTCCTAACACATATTGTATTAAAGCTACGTGTTATGAATACTAACGCGGCGTCCTTACATAGTTAGGGCGGGAAAGTGGCACGTTTTGATGATCACTGTAATGTAGACTCAGAGTGATAGTTTTGGTAGTCCTGATGGTTGTTTTAAAGTATTTCAAAATTGTTTAATGTGTACTCTTGACACCGGCCTCGTCTAAACATGTATTTTTGCGTTCCGATACTATCTGCGATATTTGTTGACTATACAAAAGTATTCCCCATACAACCATTCTGCTCGCAGTGTAAAAAGAAACTGTTACCTTCGTAATATATAGCTAACAGTTTCTACACAGAATGTTTGTAATCATGAACACGATTTATTTATTTTTATCTCATTTGAAATCATTGCTTACACAACACCTTTTAATTATTATTTTTTAATTTGTTAAACATCCAAAATGATGAAAAATGACATTCTAAACGGGGCAAAATACCTTTGAAGCAAGAAAGATATCAGAGATCAATTAAGTAAATGGGAATTATTCAAATCGCAATCATAAACAAAATTTAACAATTTAGATAAATTTCAATTTGAAGGAATGAAAGGAAATTAAGCCCAGAGGGTCTGTAACGGCGGCCATTATAAGATAAAAAAGGCAAGATTACAGCACCGTTGATGGCAACACCATTAGACCCCTCATTATGTGTTTCGTAAAAAGCACCTACAATTCAATGTCTCGTGCTTGGGGACAACTTATTCATAAGTTATGAAAGGACTCGTTTCCCTCCTTTTGTCGCCGAAGTTCTTCGCATTTTCGTGCCAATCGAATGACAATACTTTTATATCTTCGTAACGTCCCTAGAGTCATAACAGTTGTAAATAAAACAATGCTTACTGAATTTTTTTTGATTGCTGGAAACTTGTTACAATATGTTTAATTTCTTTGACAATAATTTCTATGATATTAAAAATTTGATAAAATAGCTACCTAAGTACCTACCTATTCTCGTTATTATATATCCATTTGTTTTAATGGTAGAGCCACCAAGTATACTTAAGATTACCGCAGGGATTTGTCAGATTTGATCAATTTTACATATTAGATATCTAAATGGATGTCTAATGTATATACCCTGTTTATTATTAAAGGCAAAAATACAAAAGTTCATTATATTCTCTAATACAAACGATACATATTAAAACATCACAAGTTTTTCTAAATATCTACGTTTCTATTGACAACATCAAAATTATAAATTATATACAAACCTACTTATCACAGAAATTTAAGTACAAAGAGAATGAAAAAACTTCAACTCTACTGCAATTTTTTGCAAAATATTATTTTGTGAATGTTTGCGTTTTATCCACTTAGTTCTAATAGCAATTTCAAAACCGTATTAAATCCCTTGGCTTTTTGAAATAATTTAAAATTTAACGCAGCTGTTGAAAATCCAAGATCTACTTTCGTGTCTGAATCAGCGTCCCTTTACCATGCTGCCATCATATAAGATAGAAGGCAATAACATCTACAATCACTTTAATAGGCTTGTTGTCTTCATATGCTCTATAAGCATCAAAGCACCTACATTTAAAATTGGTTCAATGCAGGCAGATGTAGCAGGTATAAAACGGTCCACTCGCCCATTTCAGATAATGACCACGGAGAAATGACTCTGGATGGGAACCGAGCCACTGTCCTCGAGTGCCTACTATAAATGAAATTGCTCTGTCACTTATTGCACTCGCTACTATCTTTAATAACGAAGTTTTAATGGTAACTTTTTGGTAAATTAATTATAGAGATTATTAATTATAGAGATTAATGGTAACTTTTTGGTAAATTAATTATAGAGATAAAATTAGAAATTTGATTTGGAGAAAAAATACATCAAAATGAGGATTACATGACTCTTGGGCTTGTTAGGGAGTGGACAATCAGATGATATTCATATGGACACTATCTAAGCACAGTTAGGTTCCTTGTCCAATCGTTAGCCTAAGAATTTATTTTAACTTCTTATATTGTTCAAATTTTACGGATAGTGAATTGAATCCCCTTAAGACGTAAGTCTCACCTATTTCTGCAATATAGTATTTCAATTGGAAAGGAGCGGAAACTAAAAAAACATACTGACAATATTGATGACTGCACTGCATGTATTTTCCGCGATCCATAATTTTATCGTAGGCCGACAAAGCTACAACATTCAAAAAGGGTGTGAAAAGATTTCTCTATGGCCGGCAACGCGCACGTGACACTCCTGCCTGGTATTGCAGTCCATAGGTAATTATGGCCTCCTGCCGCTAACCGCTTCCCATCAGGTGGGCCGTACGCCTGTTTGCCAACTAAATAGTATTTATAAAAACTTAATGAAAATGCCTTGAACTGGAGACGGTGTCATTTCTTCATCTAATGATTAGTATTAGATAAGTATCACTGATCTTGAAAAACATTCCTTCCATATCTGTTCCTGAGCAAAAACTTAATCAAATTTCAATGGTTAAGGTTCAACATTAAAGTACGGCAACCCAAATCATCATCTTCAACAGTAATAGGTACAAATTCATTAAAGTTTGCCGAAACAGATGAAATTACGTAAATCTGGCTTTTAGAGGTGCTCCTAACCGTATTTTATTAAGGCGGAGACAGTGTTTGCGAGTCGACCCGTGTGAAATTGGCGAACTTGCCTCGTCACGCTCGACAAAGTTAAGCTCCTTTATTTAATTTCGCGTCTCATTTCAGCAATGTGCAATGACTTCGACAAAGGATGAGTCCGCCGCAGCCGGTTCATTTGGGTATATCTAATTTACAAACAAAAAATGTCATGATATCCAAAGAGCATCGTCCTTTCTTTAATGCATGATTTCCCATAAAATAATTTGTTTAAAAAAAATAGTTGTCTAGATTATAATTTGACGCATTGTATCTTTTTTTTTATTAACTCATATTGTCCCACTGCTGGGCAAAGGTCTCCCCCAACTCCTTCCAACCCTCTCTCTGTTCCGCCACCTCTGACCACCTAGCCTCGAATCTTCCCAAGTGGTCGCTCCAGCGCATCCTCGGTCTTCCTCTCTTTCGCCAGCCACTCTCAGGGCGCCAATTAGTTAATATTTGAGCCCAACGATTGTTATCCTTGCGGCATTGTATCATGTATATTTTTTTCTAACATTTACTATATTTATTACTACTGTGTAGTGTGTGCTGAATGTGTACAAGGCAATTTTGAACCTTTGTTCGTAGTTCGAAAAACGAAGCCTTTATTAAAAAATATTGTGGTTAGGATTAAGTGATTGAAACGCCTACTAACGGTATAACGACTCGAGATGAGCAACAGCTGACTGTCGACTTTATCTATTGCTCCCTCCGGTAGCTGAAGGACAATCTAGAAAGCGACTGGTAGATTATATTCTCTTTGGCGACTAGAGCCATTTCTTGAAAATGACATTGGGCACATCCTTACTCTATACACTATACGTCAACGGCACTGCGTCATTAGATATATCTACCGTTTGGGGTTATCATTCAAAATGATTGTGTATTTTGAGTTAAGTTTTATTCATCAATATAATTTCCAAGAATTATGATGCAAGTGCCATTTGTAAAAGGGTTGGAGTTATCCCTGGCCTCCTCCCCATATTATTCAGAATTATTTGAAAACCACTTATTGGTAATTTTTTTATAGTGTGACAAGTATATAAAACTAGACCACTTTCAAGAAAAAAAAAATAAGAAATCCTAGAGAAAAAAAAAATCCATTTTTTTTTAATGAAAGTGGCATTTTTTTTACTGTAGTAAACACGCTGTAAAAGTTTGGTTAATGGCTTTGAAAAAAAAAAAAATTAGTTAAAAACACTTTTATTATGCTGGCGAAAAAACAAACTGTTTTATTTTATTGTGCTAAAATTATGGTGTGTTAATAAATTTTGTTGAATTTGATCTTGTTATGACAAAAAAACAACTTAGTTTTTCTATCGCCTTACGAAATCATTTGACTTAAGTAATCTCTAAATATACTCGTATAAATCCCAAGCTCTGGTTACGACGATGTTTCCATGAGTTTCCATGTTAGCGATATTGAAAAGAAGCCTTTACGGCCACATTACGGGCTCCATCGCGGTAGTAACGATTTTATTATTTAATTTATCTCCGTATTTTGTTAATAGTTTATATCTTAATACTTACATTTATATGGATTGGAAACCTTATATAAGTACAATTATGCAAATTTAAGTGTATTCTTATACAATCAAGAATTATAACGTTGTATTAATTTTGTTTAAATTTAAAATGGTAATTGGTAGTTATATGGATTATCTTGTGTTTTGTTAAACATTTCTTACAGTTTCGAAAAATTCCTTTCTCAATCAGCATCGTCTACGATCCTCTTGCTATACCTCTACGTAGATTCTACGCAATGTCTACAAACCTCTACGAACTCTCAATTTTAGACAATTTTATCATTTTTCTTTAATTTTTTATTTTAGAATCTACGAATGTAGACTTTACGAACACTAATTAATATCATTATTTTATTAAACTAATTTAATATCATTTGTTAAGGCGTTTATTACTTATTTACACATAACGTTTCAAACAATCACGAAATTTAAGAAATCATTATCATTAATAGTATTGGAAATACTATGTCTATACCTATACTTCCAGGGGCCTTACTATCATCTCTAAGAGCAGGGCAGAAACGAGTGAGTAAACGAGATGGCGCAATACAAGATAGTTAGGTCTCAAGACTTTTGACAGGCTTGAAAAGGGATATTCATTCATCTAATGCGTAGAAGAAATTAAGAGAAACACTATATTTAATATTTTAAATGAATCAGTTTCGCAGGTGTATATCCGTTGGATTTATTATCTATTATCGACACGCTTCTGCCGGGAAAACGGCGGGAAAAAATTATTGCCGACTCAGGGAGCATACTAAAATACGCGTAAAATCTGAGCACCTATCTACATTTAGAGGAAAAATGTTACAATGTTTCCTTTTGTCTCGTTATAGATCAATTTTAATATCTGTCTGAGCTGCACTCAAGTAGATTGAGCTTTAAACACATGATTATCTTTGAAATGCCTTGGAAGTCTCTGAACAGACTACGAACTCGGGTGTCAATTCCGCTAATAAACTTTAAAAGACCATGCAACTGATATTCCGAGTCAATACGATGCATTTTTGATATGCTCAATATTGGTATTCTGCTAAAACAATTTTGAATCTCAATTAAATTGCAACCTAAACGTTATTGATGGTAATAGTAAAAAAAATATATATATATTATAAATAGAAGAGTACCGATGATTGAAAAAATTGATGATTTAGCAAAATTTTCTAGTTGCAGTTCAATGGTATGCCAATGGAATACGATTGGTCTTAAAATTAGTGACAGAATACCAGAAACGTCAAAAATGTCCATTGCGATCCAATTACGATTCAATTGTGCACTATGTAAAATAAGAGAATTGAAACCCAGGTCGACCGATGCAGGGAAAACATTTTAAGGTGGGGCAATAGGAGCCCTATCTTTGAATTGTATGACATATTTGTCGAATGAAAATCGTGCTCAGATTTTACCTGAGTCGCCAATAAATTTTTCCCGCCGTTTTCCCGGCAGAAGCGTGTTGATAATAGATAATAAATCCAACGGATATACACCTGCGGAACGGATTCATTTAAAGTATTTAATATAGCGTTGCTTTTAATTTTTGTAGCGCCCCCCTACATCAAATAGGGGAACTAAGTAATTATTTCATTGTAATATGTAAATCATATCGTATTATGTACTTTCTCTGTAGGGAGTTCATACAAGTTCGCCATTAAAAGTTACGAAGCATAATAAATAGGTAGTGCAGGCAGCTCTCATAACGATCGGCGTGTTTTCTGTACACTGCATCGATTAGATTGAACCTCATATTAGGTAGTCTTTAAGCAGATCTAGAGATAGAGGAGAAAAAGCAGGAAAGCGGTTTTTGGGTTCCGTGCCTGTTGAAGCAGAAGAGCCAAACCGCTAAGGCGAAAGGCTAAGGAGAAAAGTATAATGGATTGAAAGATGACGACCATGGAGTAATTACAAAGAGGAGATGCCGTTTGAAATGGCGCAGTGATATGATCATTGGTGCCTCGCCGACATAAAAGTGGGCGGAGCTTGTCATTGCTCGTGCTCCATGATTGGAGCGACGACCGAAACCAAGCTCCTCGCACGTCTGCCTTCCGCCCCGTGTAGCCTCACAAACACTTTCTTACAAAACGCTTATTACGGCATCTCCTCTTTGTAATTACTCCATGATGACGACTCACTTCTTCTCGGTCATCTTTACGAACAATCGAGTTTTATTTAAGTCGAAAAAAAAGCACTCGGCTGCCTGTTTTTTGAGTGAGCCATAGATTTCAAAAATAGCATACCAAGGAACGCTGGCATGAACTACTATCGACTACTACTACACCTACGTGTGTCACATGAAATCACAATGAATAATGATATGGCCAATAGAATAACAAAAAGCCTGATATATTGAGACTCCCTTCCTTATTCAACATCATAATTCAGCAAAATATTACTGTATCGATATGAAAAATAAACAGCGGGCGAGGTAAAAAGCCCCCTGAGTGTGCGCCACAAAGCGTGGCGGCAATCGATCGAGCAACAGGTCCACGGCTGGGTTGAGGCTGAGCCACATTATAAGCACGGAACCGAGGCCGACAGCGGGTCACTAGGATCGTGGCCCTATCTATCTCTCTTGTTTTTTAATGTGATCTAAACAATATTTTGCCCGATGGATTTCTTAATACTTATTTAATAGACGCTTCCGACACAAGCGACAGGCGCAAAGTTCCCTCCAGCCGCTGAAGCAATCTGAAAAATCTCGAAGCGATTGAGAGATAAAGTAAACTCATTGTCTTTTAATCGCTTCGAGATTTCTCTTAGCATCTGTAGCTTGTGACAGTCTATTAAAATTACATATTTTAATAGACACTTCAGTTTGCCGCGTAAACTTTCTCCTTCTTCTTTCTTCTTTTTTCTGTCTTTGTTTCTTTTGTTCAAATTTCCCACCTACCGAAGCAATTTGAAGAATCTCGAAGCGATTGCGAGATAAAGATACAAACACTCATTGTCTCACAATCTTACATTTCTCTTAGCGTCTGTTTAAATTATGTATGTATCATAATTTAAGCAGACGCTAAGAGAAATGTATGTGTGTACTTATGTATGTATGTAAAATTCTTTATTGTACAAAAAAGAAAACAGAATTATCTACAAGTCACGAGGCCTTTTTACTGTGGTCTTTGGCTTAAAAATAATCTTAACTGTGGGTGTCTAAGTGACAACTAAAGGAATATGAATATTGGAGGTCTCCAAGTCTATATTTTAGGCATTTGTATGTACCTAACTTTGTCTGACTCGTGGCGAATTTCACCAAAAACAGCACAGCACAGAGGAAATGTGGTGCAAAACAGACATTAAACATACATTTTATACATTGTATATCCATTTAAGACAAATATGCATACGGTCCAATATTGCAAATCTCACGAACAAAAAGAAAACGCGATGCTAAGACTTTTACGTGTGTGCTAGTTAAAGTTCTTAAGTACGTCGATGATAGAAATGAGCAAAGTCGATTTATAATAAAATATTAATTTATTAGGTTAAAACAAAACCGGATGACATGACACACATCACACGCCGTCACCACCAAAGAGTGAAGTACGGTCTAGAATATTTTTCATGACAAGTATAAATACTTCATGGGCAGACGTCCATACTTCCAACATATTGTTACGAAATCAAAAATAAATAAAAATAAAATGCGGCCCGCGGAAGTTTGAGTAGCGCTGTCCGCGGAAAAGTCTCGTACAATCGTCGCGTGTTTCCATACGGGAATAATATCGCGAACGATCTAGTACATCGATTATCTCGCTCTGACATATTGCTTTGTCTCGCTCTCGCACTTCTAGTATGTACTAAGGGAACGAGACAGAGAGTATCCCTCTCTCTCTATTCCGGAGTAGTTGTGATCTTTCTAGAAACTTATGGAGCGGGTTTCCCGGGCCATATAAATATCGGAAGGTGCCTCAGGAGAGCAGTTCTAATTTAACTGAGCTACAAGTGCGATCAAGAAGCGATATCCGGAGCGAATAACAAGTGATACAAGCGACCTCGGCAAGTTATAGTGACTGTGATTAGCAAGTGTTTTGGACATTGTTAGTGATAAGTGAAGTGAAGTGACGTCGGCGACCATCCTTGTGGGAATAAACGTTTTTAAGAGTCATCAGGTGTTTTTCTCCAAATTGCGAACCCCGGAGCTCGTAACAATATATAACCCATTGCTGTAGTGAAGCGTTCTTGTTTCGGCCGATGCAGTCCTTTCGTCAAAATATCAGCAACCATACTCTGGGTACACTTGTATTGGACTGCAATCTGATTAGCAGCAATCTTATATCGCACAAAATGGTACGGAAAATCAAAGTGCTTACTGCGTGTATGATACACAACGTTTCCTGAAAGACTAATAGCACTTTGATTATCACAATATAGTGTTATTGGCGTACCTTTCAATTCAGGTTGAAATTCTTCCTCCAGCCGTTTCAACCAGACAGCTTTTTGTATAGCCAAGGACAAAGACATATATTCAGCCTCGGTACTCGATAAGGCTGTTGTCGGTTGTTTCTTTGATGACCAGCTTATTGCAGCACCCTGAAATAAAAATATATAGATGGTGCAAAACCTGCGGTCTTAAATGTCATTTGCCCAGTCTGCGTCACAACAGCCAGAAATTCTTTCTTTTATGTTTCTCTTGTAGTTTCATGTACATCGTTGCTTTCAAATACCTCAGAATTCGTTTCAAAGCCACCCAATGTTCAACAATAGGTTGACTATTAAATCTGCTTTTCGAATTTACTATGAACGTTATATCTGGCCGAGTCCCTTGTGACAGATACAGCAGACATCCAATAATCTCTTCCTATGAAACATCCTTCAAAATTTCATTCTCACTCATAGCCTTTTTAAACTTAACATTTGCATCAACAGGTTTCCTTACAGGCTTACAGTTATTCATTCCAAAACGAGAAACGTTTTATATATAGCAATTTATTTATGAAAATTACTCCTTTTTTCTCATTTTAAGTTATTTTTAAAGGCAATACAATTTTCTGCTTTTCCTAAATCCTTCATATGAAATCTTTCTTTTAACTTTATTTAATCATGTTTGATGTTTTCTCATTATTAAAGAAATAAAGGAGATCATCAACATACACCGCTATAAATAATATATCATTTTTATCAACAATGCAATAATAAAAACACATTGATCCATCGATAATCGAGTTATTCCAATTTCCATTGTCTACTAGCCTGTTGAAGCCCATATATAGACTTATTCAACTTTCCGACATAATTTTCTTGTTCATAACCGGGGCTTACCATAATGTCTTATAGCAGTATTATTTTAATATTACTCTCGAAATTCGTACCATGACACGTAAAAAACAATATTACTATAAGCTTGCATTTCCTAGCAGTTTTGATGACGTCACAGTAAATTGTTCATTCAATTTCGTACCATGAGCAGTATTTGACAGTTAGCAATGTTGTTTTTACGTCAAATTTAGCGATCTTGAAAAAGTTGGTCGGATGTGATGGAAACAAAACTTTTTTCATGTTCAGTGTGATTCTTTCAATGATCTTGTGTTACAAATAACAAGGTAAATTCATGGTAAATTCTAACTTTGTGCAAAAAACTATTAGTGTGCGACTGTGTGTGTTGAATCTTTCATTATTATGTGTTACATTTGTTTTGTGTTAGTTACGTGATGTTGTTTAAGTATACCTCGTCCGGCCATAAGTTCTGTTACAAATAAAAATGCATTTTTTATGAAGTAATGTAATATTACTAAAACTTATATGTACATATTTATTAGCCTCAGCAAAAAATAAAAACAATATTCTGTTCAAAGTGGACACCTTTGGCTTTTAAAGGCCTTTTAATCTGTCTGGCCATGAATCTATGGATTCACGCACTGTTGCCATGGGAAATTTCGCCATTGCTTGCTCCAGAGATTTTCTAAGAGACTCAATGTCGCCGTGTCGTTTAGAGCAAGCCGTTAGACAGAAACCTAAAAATAAAAACATCTTAATTATTTTAGTAACTTAATATAAAAAAGTGGCAGTGGGCGGGGCACATAGCGCGGAGAACCGATGGCCGAAGGGCAGAAAGGGTCTCGAATGGCAACCACGTACCAGTAAGCGTAGCATTGGACATCCACCGACCAGATGGTCAGATGACCTGAAAAAGGTCGCAGGTAAACGCTGGATGCAGACTGCTGCCAACCGATCATTTTGGAAATCATTGGGAGAGGCCTATGTCCAGCAGTGGACTGACTGCGGCTGAAATGATGATGATGAATGTAAAAAAATAATAGACATTTTACTATTTTTTCCACAAGACATGATAGGCTAGGCTAGCGACAATGCCGGCTCCTCTGTTACTGCTAGACCCTCGTTCAACAAAGGAAGGAGAAGAGTACGAGAACGCTGTCCCCATTCACAGTTCTCTCTCGAGAAAAACCTGTGAATCTGGACCCCGCATTTAACTTACTTGGAATAAGCCAAAGCTATTATTTAAATATTTTTATCTAAACAAACTCAGTGCGAGACCTTTTGAGTGACTGCGCGTGAATTTTTTTTTTTTTTTTTTTTTTTTTTTTTTTTTTTTTTTTTGACATGACCTACAATTTTAGCTCCTGTGAGCTTTTAAATTTACAGCGGGACAGTTTGAGGCGAGGGCTATTAACCACTCAGCCTTTTCGGCAAATGCACAAGGGGCTCCCAGTTGGGACGAACCTCGGCCATGGGCTTTGCCTTTGATCAAGCGAGCGATGCAAACTCGCGAGCGGTAGCAAACGCTCAATGCCATAAGGGCCGACACTATTGTGCCAGAAGGGCCTACTGAGAACCTATCGGTGGCGTGAAGCGCCCTGGTACATTCTGGTACCTACTGCGCGTGAACTGTCAGTTGTCTTTATAAAACGTAAAAAAATGTTCCGAATCTCATTTGCGTGCACAGCTTCGTTTGTAATCAAAACCCAAATTTCATTTTTTATTTGTTGTAATTGAAATTTAATAATATAAATGTATTTTATATATTTTGAACACAAAATCAACTTTAAAAACACACATTTAAATTTAATATATTGAATTATTCAATATATTAAATTTAAAATTCAATATTTCGTAACGAGAGTCAATCGGAACACTGCGTAAAAGTGATGCAGCTATACGAATTATATAGCGGAGTCTCGCTCTCACAATCGCCAGGGAATAGACAAATCATTCGTTCTTTCACAACTCTAAGCAGGAATACAACAATCTAGTCATGTATCCACCACAAAGGGTTGCTTACGTAAATCCCTGAATTTTAGCCAACTCAGCGTTGCTAGGTCAGCGTTTCGTGGATTTGCGTAGGAACGCCGTGTTGTAAGAGAAGGGATTCTGTTCGTGGCGTCCAACTCCGCCGAACGTCTCAATTAATCTTAAATTAGATTTAAATACAACTATTGTTATTAATTTTAATAAATTTTTATTAATTTTTAAAAACTGTTTTAACGTCTCCCAAAACAAGTCTGGCGCAGCCTGGTGTGGATCATAAATCGGAGATCTCTACATTTGGACTCAAATTTGTACCAGCGTAGATTTTGTCTAGATTTTGATCTTTCGAACCAAATCAAATAAATTCGGCTTACGGGAGTGAGTGAATAGTGTCTTCATAACAACGGCAAGAGATGGTGTCGAGTGGCATGTAAGTAAAACTCTTTGCATTCCCTCATTTTCCTATCTTTCCATAAAATCCCTTTGAACTTGTGAAATTACGAGTGGTTTTGTGAATAAAACAAGCAATTAAATTTTTGCATAGTTAATTTAATAGAATAAGTTAAAGTATAGAAAGTAAGTAATTTTGGTGCATACAAGTATATGCGAAATATATAAATTAACAAAAAAAAATTATTAAATCGACGATTTCATACAAATACTTATATAAAGTGAAATAAATACATTGTAATTATATACTTACCTACTTTAACTCTATATTTTATATAACCTTATTTCTAGATAATAAGTGATCTGTGATTTCATTTAAAATGGAACCAACAGAAAGGATTCTTATAATCCCCAACGAAATGATAAAAATTATCCCTGTTTTTAAAGGGGATAAAAGACAATTAGGTTTATTTTTAAGGAAATGCGAATATATTATTAATAAGTATCAAGGATCCGATATTCAGAATGAATATGTTATGCATACCATTACGAGTAGGTTGGCGGACGATGCAGCTGCGCTTATCAGCGAGCGCGAGGATGTTTTGTCTTGGAGCGAATTCAAGGAATTACTCGAGCAACATTTTGGGGATCCGCGCAGTGAGGAATGTATTGCTATAGAATTAGAGTCACTTAAAATTAAGTCGAGTGAAAATTATTTAGAGTTTTGTAATAGGATTCAATCAGTTAGGTCTATATTAATGTCAAAGGTTAATAGAATTCCAGATATACAACTAAAACAGAGTAAAAAAACTATATATGATCATACAGCCTTAAACGTGTTTTTGTACAATTTACCAGAAAATTTAGTAAGAATAGTAAGATTAAAAAGGCCCAGAACTTTGGAAGATGCTTTAGGCGTTGTTCTCGAGGAAGTCAACTTTCATGACCAATATAATACACGTAATAAATTATATAATAATAATCCATTTAATAAGCAAAATTTTAATGATGGAAATAAATTTTCTTCACTTCCACATCAATCAAGTTTATTACCAAAAATTAATACGCAACCTAAATTCAATTTTGGTATACCGCAAGGTCAGCAATTTAGATCGCAGCATAACTTACCCAAAACTTTCGAATATAAACCTCAGTTTCCTAAAACACAACAATTTATGAAACCTCAACAATTTGGTTATAGGCCTCAGTTTTCCGGTTTTCAACCCCAGCAGTCCATAAGACCACAACAGTTCGGTTTTAAATCTCAAGTCCCTAATGCTCAACCTCAACAATTTGGTTATAGGCCTCAATTTTTAAGTGCTACACCCCAACAGTATAGACCTCACCAACCAAACATGCAACCTCATCAGTTTGGTAACAGACCCCTTCCTAATCAGTCTATGGATGTGTCTATGCGTACGGCACCCGCTAAACCAAGGTTTGGTATTAATGAGATTACCCTAAATAAGGAAACCTCCGACACAACAGATTATCAGATCCCTGAGCAAGTGGAACCCTATTATTATGAACCCTATTATGATTATAGTGAGTATGTAGATAGTGAACAACTCGATTCAGTACCTGAAAATATAATTATGGCAGAGCAGCAGTCTTTAGTTGAATCACCCGAATCTGCTGAAAATTTTCATATAACTATGAGAACAACAGGGAAACCATAGAACTAAATTGTACCTCGAATAATGGTTTACCATATATTTTCATTCCTGAAATAGATGCAAAGTTTATGATAGACACAGGTAGCACCCGTTCGTTTATCAGCCCTAATAAGGCCTACCAACACTTTTCTGATTTTATTTATCATGAGCCCTTTGAGGTTATTAGTACACATGCTACCAGTACTCACAATCAAGCAATGGAAATTCCATTGTTACCTACATTTAATTCTAAAGATTATCATAAATTTTATATATACAGTGTAGATTCACGCTATGATGGACTTATAGGTAACGACTTACTAAAACTATTAGATGCTGTAATTGACTTGAAGAATAACATTCTAAAAACTAAGACTACACATATACCTATAGTACACTGCTGTCCAAAATTAGTGATGACGTTAGCCCCGCGGACTGAACACCGTGTAGAATTACCTACCAACCAGTACTCAGGTGAAGCCATTCTTGAATATAAAGAATTCTATAATGGTGTTAGAATGCCAAGTGCGCTAGTTAACTGTGTGAAAGGATTTGCTAAAACTGTTATTCAAAATAATACAGAGAATGAATTTACTTTAACGATAATGCGACCTTTTAATGTAACCCCTTATTATAATAATCAGTGTCAGATAAACTATTTTAATGATAAAAAAGATATAGAAGTAGATAGACTATTAGAAGAAAATTTGAAGCGTTTAAGAATAGACCACACAAATAAAGAAGAAAGAAGTAAAATATTAGCGTTATGTAAAGAATTTAAAGATATTTTTCATTGTGATCAAATTCCACTTACCTTTACTAATGAGATAAAACACCATATAAGGACCAAAAATGAGGATCCTATATACGTGAAACCTTATAGACAGTCTCCAGCCGAAGCTGAGGAAATAAAAAACCAGGTAGATCAGCTTCTTAAAAATAACATAATACAGGAATCGTACTCACCTTGGAACGCACCTGTTCATCTCGTCCCTAAAAAGCAAGACGCCTCAGGCGTACCCAAATACAGGATGGTAATAGACTATAGACGACTTAATGACTTGACAATTGATGACAAATACCCTCTGCCAAACATTACTGACATTTTCGACAAACTAGGTAAGAGCACCTACTTTTCAACCCTGGATTTAGCCAGCGGCTATCATCAGATAGAGGTTAACAAGGACGACAGACAGAAAACTGCATTTAGTACGCAGTACGGACATTTTGAATTCTTAAGGATGCCGTTCGGACTGAAAACAGCCCCGGCAACATTTCAACGTGCTATGAACAATATCCTGCAGGGATTACAGGGTATTCACTGCCTTATCTACTTAGATGACGTCATAATTTTTTCCCCGAGCTTGGAAGAACACCTACAAAAACTCAGGATGGTATTTGATAGACTTAGAGCGACTAACCTAAAAATACAACTTGACAAGTCAGAGTTCCTAAGAAAGGAAGTACTATATCTTGGACATACTATTACGACTGAAGGACTGAAACCTAATGACGATAAGATTAGAACTATACTTAACTACCCTCTACCAAAAACAACTACGGAAATCAAAAGTTTCCTAGGATTGGTCGGTTACTACAGAAAATTTATAAAGGACTTCGCACGAGTTACTCAACCCTTAACTAAATGTCTTAAGAAGCGAAATAAAATAGTTATAGATCAAGAGTATATAGACGCTTTTAATAAATGTAAAGAACTCCTCACAACAGCCCCACTTTTACAATATCCAGACATGACTAAACAATTCATCCTAACTACCGACGCCTCAACAGTGGCCTTAGGTGCTGTTTTGTCCCAGGGTCCAATAGGTTCAGATAAACCCGTAGCTTTTGCCAGTAGAACACTCAGCGACACTGAAACACGATACAGCACTATTGAACGTGAACTGTTAGCGATAATTTGGGCGGTCAAGCATTTCCGACCATATCTCTATGGACAAAAATTCACCATATATACTGACCACCGTCCATTAGTTTGGTTAAATTCTCTCAAGGAGCCTAACAGTAAGTTAACTCGTTGGCGCCTCCGTTTACAAGAGTACAATTTCGATATAATCTATAAAAAAGGCAAACAAAATCAAAATGCAGATGCTCTATCACGAATTAAAGTTAACGCTCTTGAATCTGACGATGACACAACTTCTATGCACGTTAATATAGATGACAAGGAACGCAGACTACAGAAATACCTAGACAACGTAACTGAACATATATCAAAATTAGCGACAAACAAACCTGACGAAGACCAGACCATACTTATATCCGACTCATCAACCGTCTCTGCTGACGAAAACTACCCTATTCCACCAGTTTCCAGCAGCACAGAAACTGCTCATTCAGCAGACGACCTTGAATCTTTTGGAATACCAATTCTCCATGAAGCAATAGATACCAAACCTAACCAAATACTTATATTCACCTGGTTAAAGAATGAATTAAACGTTAAGGATATTTCAAGAGAAAAGCAAAAAATTTTAGAAGTATTTATGCCAATTAATGATTTGGAACTTGTAAAAACATTTTTAAAACAATACATTAGACCGAATATAAAATATTTTATATATTTTGAAAATGAGCAACACAGAAAAGACTTTCCCTTTATAATAAATTCTCTTTTTAAAAAGGATACCGTTAATTTCTACGAATGTACTGAGAGAGTAGTCTTTGTAGAAGATGAAAAGGAACAGAAGGCTATTATACTGCAACATCACGAGGGCAATAAAAGAGACAATGGTCAGAATTCGTAGAACTTATTTTTGGCATGACATGCAAACCACAATATCAGCCGTCATAAATGCTTGCGAAGCCTGCCGTAAAATGAAATATGACAGAAACCCATAAAACCCATTTTACAGTTAACACAAACTCAGGATTCTCCTTTTCAGGAACTTTTCATTGATCTGTTTACTATAGACAGTGTATATTACCTAACTATAGTGGATGCCTTTAGCAAACTAGGCCAAGCAATTAAAGTAGAGAATCGCTCTACACCGGAAGTAATACGTGCATTGATTCAGTATTTCTCTTTATATGGTACACCCCGTAAAATTACTAGTGACCCAGGATTAGAATTTAACAATAGCCTTATGAGAGAGTTAATGTCTTTTTATAAAATAGATCTACATATAACTACCCCTAACAACCCCAATTCAACTGGAATAGTAGAGAGGTTCCACTCTACCTTATGCGAAATATACCGTTTAGCTAAGTACGAGCAGAAATGTACAGATGCAGCTTCTATTATGACTTACTCCATAATGTCATATAATCATACTATTCATAATATTACTGGCCTTACGCCTTTTGAAGTAGTTTTCGGGCATACCTCATCCAATAGTATATTTAATATAGATTTCGAAAAACAGTATGTAAGTGAGTTACTTAAAGATCACGCTTAACGCACTAAATACCTGTATAAATACATATCTGATAAAATGATAGAGATAAAAGAAAAGGAAAGAAAGAAGAGAGGAGGGGAGCCAGTTAAAGATTTTAATGAAGGAGATACAGTTTTTGTTAAGGACATAAATATTAGAAAACCAAAAGATAAGCCTCGCTATAAAAAAGCGGTAGTAAAAGGAAAACCCGAACGTAATATATTACCCACTGCGATTGGTTCACGATTAACTAAAACCCCGATTAAAAACGTTAAACGTCCCCCACAGATACGTTGTGATGCTGATGACCCTGATGAGGACCAGCCAGGGCCTTCTGCTCCAAACGATCGAAAATAACCCAGGTTTACTTACCCTTAAAGAAGGAACAGCTGTAATTGAACAAGATAAGTGGATAATTGCTAAGAGCCAAAACTTAAGTTTATTGTACAAAGAATTAAATGAAAATGTTATAGGTTTAGAGAATTTTAACAAATTAATTTCCATACAATTTTATAGAAATTTCAGTCAGGATTTTTATACATTAAGAGAACAGGTGAATTTCATTAAAAATGTGACTACTAAAAAGTATAGACAGATAGTTCCGAATAATAGAGTAAAGAGAGGTATTTTGAATCCGATTGGTACTGTGATTAAAGCAATTACGGGAAATATGGATAACGAGGATGCACTCAGGTACGATACTATTATTAGTGATCTAACCTTGAACCAAAATATAGTAAATAGTAAGATTACGGTAATTTCTGAAATTATCGATACCTTTGTGAATTCTTCTAAATTAGTAAGAAATAATTATGTACAGTTAGTAGGTAAATTAACGGAAATAGAACGAAATTTAAAAAAGCTTCAAACTAAAGAAAATGGTTATATAGTACAGTCACAGATTATAAATATATATAACATGTATTTCCATAATTTTCAGATGATATATAGTAGAATAAATGAAATTGAGACAGCTTTATCTTTAAGTAAATTAGGTACTTTACATCAATCTGTATTAGATTCTAATGATTTATTAAAATTTCTAGAGGTGATAAATAAAACTAATAACTTAGTGTATACACCTACTACATACAATTTGATTAAAATAGAACGCTCCATAACTGTAAAATCATATATAAAGTTAGATAAAATAGTGTTTTTATTAGAGGTTCCACTCGTTAGTAAAGAACAATATACATATTATAAATTGTACCCCTTACCTATGTATAATCCTTATCATAAACAAACCCTCATAATTATCCCTAAATACCCTTATATCCTTTCAAAGAGTTTGAAATTCAGGTCGCTCGCCCAGCCATGTATAGAGATTGACGAGACATATTACCTTTGTCAAGAAAAGGACACTTATCAACTATCAAAAGACACTTGTATCCAGGAATTAATGATATTCATTACAAATCCTACGACATGCATACAAATCCCGATTAAATTGGAAGATTTAAAAGCCGAAATGATAGAAGTTAACCGCTATATCCTGTATACTAGACAAAGTACATTATTGACTGAAAATTGTGAAAATGAAATTACACGAAAATATATACAAGGCACCCACATTCTGACTATATCAAATGGTTGTGACGTCATCGTGGGTGACATACACTTTAAATTTCATCGCAGCGAGAGCTCTATTAGTTACGAAGAGTTACCTGTAATAGGTCTATCAGAGATATCAACCATTGATGTTCTGCAGACTCCACCTGTAAACCTGGAAGGAACCAACTTCAGCAACCTGGAAAAGTTAAATGAAAAGCTCAAATTAAGTGTTAGTGCGGAAGTGAATAAAAAGGGCATTTTAGTAAAAACAGTGAGCGTCTATACAATAGTGTTATATATAAGTATAGTTATAGGTCTCTTAGTATTTGTCATTTTAAAATATAAACCTAAGTGCCTAAAATTTGTTACACGAAATCATCCGAATTCTGAAAATCGTCCTTCGGATAATTTCGCTCTTGATGAGGGAGGAGTCATGTATCCACCACAAAGGGTTGCTTACGTAAATCCCTGAATTTTAGCCAACTCAGCGTTGCTAGGTCAGCGTTTCGTGGATTTGCGTAGGAACGCCGTGTTGTAAGAGAAGGGATTCTGTTCGTGGCGTCCAACTCCGCCGAACGTCTCAATTAATCTTAAATTAGATTTAAATACAACTATTGTAATTAATTTTAATAAATTTTTATTAATTTTTAAAAACTGTTTTAACGTCTCCCAAAACAAGTCTATCTTGTTTTAAAAGTTCATGGTACGATTTGGAACAATATTATTTTAAGCTTAAAACAAGATGGTCGAAAACCATGATGGTTTTGTTAAAGTTTATGGTAAGCCCCCAGGTGGGAGGCACATATAAATATCTTCATCTATGTAACTTTGTAGAAATGCTATGGCAGCATCCATTTAATAAAAATGAAGTCCATATTAGGCAGCTAGCCCAATCAAGTATCGCTTTATAACGCACTCTAGGTGCGTATACTTCATGATAATCAATATATTTTACTTGTTTAAATCCTTTTATTACCAGTCTTGTTTATAACGCGCTACAGAACCATTTCCATCTAATTTAGTTTTAAACACCCATTTACTATGTATTTCCTTCAGGTAAATTAAGTATGGTGTCCATGTATTATTTCTTATCAGCAATTCATATTCTTCAGTCATAACTTTCTTTCACTTATCACCATTATCACTATTAAGAGCTTCTACAAAGCTTTGCGGGTCACAATTTAATTAACAAACTCATTGTTGACTCACCGCCTACTATATATATAAATGATGAGGGATCTGAAACTATATTGACCCTATTTCTTATAATTCTATGCTGAAGTGGTCTCAAAAACTGGTAATGAATGAATAGTTTCATAAGCTCTAGGAAACCTGTTGCACAGGAGCCTTCAGCGGGGAATGGTTGCCTCGTCTGCTTGCCTTCAAGACAAGTGAAGCATGTAAAATTTTCAAATCTCGAAGACAATTTCACTCCTTCTGTATTATAGTTTCATAATCTCTATGAAACCTGTTGCACAGGAGCCTTCAGCGGGGAATGGTTGCCTCGTCTGCTTGCCTTCAAGACAAGTGAAGCATGTAAAATTTTCAAATCTCGAAGACAATTTCGCTCCTTCTGTATTGCATCAGTGCTGTTTGCATTCAACTTTCAACACTTTGGTATACGAGAAGAAAATACGTCTGTGAGTCAGTCCTGTATAGTCATGCATGGATCCCCCAGAATTCACATACCAGTTCTCGGAGTCATTTGCTGCAGAAGCTGAAAACGCTGCCATAATTATCCAGACTTATTCTCAATTTTATTTGGTTTGATTTTTTATGCCGTGAATCCCAAGCTACAAAATAATAATAATATAAATAGTTCCACCTCCTGCCGAGACCTGTTCATGGAAATGTCAACTATTGATATGGCCGAGAACGGGTTTTGGCAGGAGCACCACATAACATCAACTTCTCCAAAGGGCCTCTACGCGTTGGATCAATATCCCCGCGCAAGCCTCTCAAATGACCGGGGTAACCCGTGAAATCCAAAAGGAGATATAATAATAATAATAAGCCGCACCTCTCGACACCCTTAGCCGCTCATTCCAATGTTGCCCCTCTGTTGCCAAACGCGGCGACTATTTGGGGGGGCCCATTCACTTAGTGGCAAGTCACCGCCTGCCACTAATAGTCAGTAATCATGTTTATGGCAGGTGTCCGATCTCTACTGCAATAGCCCAGTTTCATCTCCACCCCAAACTTCATCACTATATCCCATATATCCTTTTCATACATTAGAAATAGTTCCTACTCCTGCCAAGACCTGTTTATGGACATGTCATTTATTGATATAGCCGAGGACGGGTTTTGGCAGGAGCACCACAGGACATCGACTTCTCCATATCCCCGCGCAAGCCTCTCAAAAGACCGGGGCAATCCGTAAATCCCAAGCGGAGATATAATAATAATAACTCTATATTGCACCAAGAACTAAAATACAGAACACAAAAAAATTAAATGTCTATTTACAAAGGCGGCCCACAAAATTAATTTCTTCCAGGCAACTTAATAATCAAAGGAAATTTATACAAAAATAACACAAGTAAGGTGCAAAGATACATAACAACACCTCACAGATAAAAGATGCAAAACATACAAAAACACTATATCAATATCATAGAAATGAGCAAAGGCGATATATGTTAATATTAATTTATTAAGTTGAAAACCGGATAACATCACACGCGTAGACCAGAGAGTGAAGTACGGTCTAGAATATTTTTCATAACAGGTATAAATACTTTTTGGGCAGGCGTCCATACTTCCAACAGACGACGAATAATGAATTATTAGTAATGGTATATTTAGAGAAACTCCTTACACTAACGCGCCGTGTGTCGAAGTGGAGCCCAACAAAAACCCTAAAACTAATTACCTACCAACAGTATCCACATAATAAATTACCGCCATCCAGTCTAACATTCAATCGTAACGGAAAGGCGGGAATACCAGGAGCGTTTTTCCAGCAGCTCATGCAGTAACTTTTTTTTATATAGAGCGCGCATAGGCATCCTTCGCTAGTAAACCCCTTAATCATAAAAAATAACGAACGTTCTTTATGCCCCTAACTAATCTCGTTACTCCACAAACTTTGGACCAACTTGCCTTGAAAATCTCATCTAAGTACATGTGATCTGCAAGTCTATCTACACTGCTATCTATTTTAGATGTAAAGAAGCAGCTATCTTTCCTATATCTGAAAGTAACTGGCGGATCACGAGCTGCATGCATCCGAAATGGACTAAAATATTAACAAACTGTGCCCCGAACTCCCTTTAAACTTTGAAAAAATTTGCACATGATAGAGATGCATGAGTTAAGGAGGGGAGACCCTGCAGTGGAACACAGCTAATAAAAAAATAAATATCGAGATAAACGTGAAGCTTTTAAGAAAATTATGAACTTTACGCTTAGAATTTGCGCGTGCTCTACTACCATCAGAGAAAGTTACACGAACTCTATGGCACGACCCTATTGGCTCGATCATTCGAAGCGCGTAATTGATTGAGCAGAAAAAATTCAATTAGGCGAAACGATCACACACCGGAAATGCCGAGATTTCGAAATTGCTTGCTTTCCAATCAGAGGTGAATTTCGGTAATGCCATCTTTGACACATCTTCATTATACGTGGTTTTTAAAAGCCACCTCAGGTAGTACCACAGAAATAAGATTGATAGAAGCGAATGTGTTGCCTGCGTGCCACAGTTAAGCCTCGCCATAACACACGGCACTACTATCTAATCAGTCTGAGGGTGATTAACAAATCTGGGTCTCAGGTTAAAGTAGACTATTTTTTGTTAATCTTTACCTCATCATACAGCCTAGTTTTACCTAGAAAATTAGTCTCTTGTTTCATAGCATTTGGGCATCGAAGCCGTATACTGTACCAGTTTCGAATGCTTTTGGATGCTACCAGGTAAATGCTAGAATTTCATATTTTTTATAGTTTTACTTTGGTGGTCAGCCCAATATGGGCTCGCGGTCACCATAAGATATTTGGGCAATTCTTTGAATATGCGCATATTACCTTATGTTAGGAGATTGTTTAAAAATTGTGTCAAAGCCTAATCTTTGAGTGAATTTTATATTGCTAGAAACATACCCTTTAAAAACCTGTACAAGGCAATTGTGTAAGTCTTTTAATTTTTGACTAATAAGCAAAAAAAAACTTGAGTGTATGGTAATGATATTAAAAGTATTGGTAATTAGATAATGGCAAAGGTAATGAGAAATGGTAATTATAAATGAAAAGAAGATAAAAGCATAAAATTTTATTTATAAATGAGACAAAACGTTTTTAACAAAATACAGAGATGGTTATCCATCTTAAAAAAATGAACAATACCTAGGTATATGTTTATAAGTAATATGACTAAAAAAAACATAATCGGATACTATAACATGATTTCAATAATCCGTGTTTCTATTTAAACTTTAATCAGTCTTGATTATTATTTTTACTTAGTAGATCTAAAGTAGTGTAATAAACTCAAACAAAAAAACAAAAACTGAAATCTTCTAGGGCAGCAATTGGAAGTAATCATCCAACCCAAAACGTAATAATTAACTTATAAAACAAAATATAATCACAAAAATAGACTTGCTGGACTAGCATAATTGAGATCTTTTAATCTTACAAAAATATTACCAACCTAATCAACAATCAGTCTTCATCATTCATAATTTACTAAAAATACCGTTTATTAGTCGAAAAAATATCCAAATCATCATCAGAAGAACTTAGATAATTATTTTTGGCATCAGGAGGTACTTGGGAATTTGTTTCAGTGTCAGATAAAGCCTCTTTTAAGGTGCCGGAATTCACAAAATTTTCAAACACTCCGGAGAAATTAGTGCTGCCACTAACGTTGTATAGACTAACCATGTCTTTAATATTACGCTCAGGCGTTAAATGCAGTTTATTGTCAGGCTGCAAGTCACAAACCATTGTTAAATTATTATTATCATGTATAGGCTTGAGTATTCTTTGTGATAATACTTCGATTTTCTTCTGGTAATTATTTAGACGTTGATGTGAAGGAGTGTGCAATGGTTTTATCAACAACTTTTTCATAGGGTCAACCCTGTGTATAAAAAAACTGTCTTCGCAATCACTATGACTGACTTGATATTCAGGGCGCAATCCTGCAACATTTTCTGGATTCATTTCGACCTGATTTTCGTTATCTGTCATGACCTCTTCACACGTTTCTCCATAATTAAGCTCTCCGACATGTTTCACATGACTGCAATAACCACTCAAACAAATAAAACAGCTTACCTCTCTAAAAATCAAATTAGGATAGTCTTTCTTCCACAAAACCTGATGCACCTTATTTGTGCCCTTTAATGGCTTTAGTTTGTCTGCAGGAATCAGTAAATCTTTTTTCCAAATTTGATAATCATTTACAAGTTCCAGTTTGATATTCGCCGCAGATTGTGCCACAATTGTCATAAAATCATCGATGTTATCAATATCTTTACCTTTAGCCACCGCTGCGTCTGCGACTCTCTTGACGGTACCACCTACTCCATCTGCTGCTCCCTTTCCATGTCCTGCTTCACTGAAGTTCCATGTTACCAGTTTTAAATTGGGAAAGTTCCAGTAAAGTTTAGAAATTATGTAGAACATAGTTTTATTTCGGTACTGACTGCTTGGTGAATCGGATAGGAAATGCAGCTGATTAACGTTTTTGTTACTGGACTGAATGTATTTTAGAAGAGGTACTATGTGGGCCCATATGGCGGTAGCGTCGTGGCGCATATTTTCGCTGACTGTGCAAATTGATTTAGCCTTTATTTGGTCATCCTCATTAGCCAAATATATAACTGCAGTATGAAGTGTCAATTCTTTCCTGCTACCTCCAAAATGAAATGACTGGACTTCAGAGTGATATTTAAAGCCATAATTTTCACTGAAATCAATATGGACTATGGCTTCATTTTTCTTCAAACTAGATTTTAGATCTTTCAAAGCAGTATATTGCCATCTTCTTGTACCTTCATGCTTCAAAAATTCTGGAATCAGACTTTCAAATATTATAACAGCTTCTTTTGGCGAAGCAGTTACTTTAATCTTTGCGATAACTCTTTTTTTCTTCTCCACACCCTTTGTAATGTAGGTCTCTTGCTTATGTTCCCATTTACTAAAGGTTATTGATTCATCTTTATCTAAAAAGTATTCAAGCTTTTTATCCTTACAGGTACCACATCTATTCAACAAGCACGATGTACTAGAACAACATAGACTATTGATAACTTCAGCAGTATCCTTCTCTTTTATTATTTTACGAGAATGTAATACTATCAACAATAGTTCTATGTTCGCATGAGTTTTACACAAACATGTGTCTCTATCACTAACATCTGGTATAAGTACCCAAAATGGCCTTTGCTTGCAAAAATATGAATAACTAACTTTGGTATTTTCTGATTCAAAAAGTTTATGTAGATTTTTTAATGAATCTAATAAATATCTACGTTGTTTTTTAGTCTTATCCCGGGAAATGCATTCTTTTTTTCCAGCAGTCATTCTTGAAATATCATCTCTCTCAAAAAAACTTACAATATCTTGTTTTAACTTTTGGTAATAGTTTTCTTTCGTTTCCGTATTTCTTTCTCTAATAGTAAAGTGTTTAGTTTCAGACAAGACCTTATGCTCCTTTAGTATAGATTTTTGTTGAAGTATGTGGCCACTATATAATTTCTTCTCTTTCTTTGATTTCAGGGCTTGATAATTAGTCTCCAACGTTTTTTTCATAGCTTCACCAAACAAAACCTTTTTCTTGACTTCATTTATCTTTGTCTTGTCTTTTATAAGTCTCAGAGCTTTAGAATTTGGACTTTCCAATCGTTTTCTCAGTCTCTGACAAAGCTTCCTGTAGTTGTTCACTTTTCTCTGTAATTCTTGTATTTGTAATTTATGTCTATTTTCTTTTATCTTCATCATATACCTTAATTTTCTTAACTTTTTATTTAAATTCTGTATAATCGGATCACCCTCGTCATTTCTTTGCTCTGGTTCTAGGGTTGCAACTTGGTTCCGTATATCACGCTGTTTATCTTCCTGATCATTATCATTTCTTAAAGGATCGGTTTCACTATCACTCGGAGTATTAGCATCTATTAGATCTTGGCCTCGTTTCAGTAATTGCTTCTTTTGATAGTATCTATTAAAATTTTCTCTCCATTTTTTCCTTTGTAATTTTTTAGCTTTTGGTGTTAAATCTTGAATACTTATAATTTTCTTACTTTCTTTTCTTTTCAAGTACCTCTGCCGTTCCTTCTCTTTTTCCTGAGCATATTTTTCTGGATCAGATTTAATTCTTGCATATCTTTCTCTCCGAGCTAATTTAGCCTTCTCTAATATCTTTTCTTTGGTTCGCGGCATTGTGAAATTCCTGTCAAAATATACATAATGTTTTCTTATGTTTTCGCGATTGTTATTCATTAAATTAAACTATTTTAATACGGTTTTATCGCGTTTATTACTTATTTATTTACACCTGACGTTTCAAACACTTTACAGCGTTCATGGTCGCAGGCAGATCTGCCTAAACCGTATTAAAATAGTTTAATTTAAAAAATATACATAATTAGTTTTAAATTTTCACGACAAATTGACAATAAAAAAGAAAATTACGGTCTGCGATTCCCGTATTTTATATATAACCATACTGAAATTTTCCTTTCTAGTAAAAGCATTTTTTGATAGACCACATTACAGGAAATGTAAGGAAAAATATATTACTCATTACCATTTTTTAAATTAACTCATTACCATTTACTTTAGATAAATGGTAAAAACGGTAATTATGCAAATGGTAAGTAGGATTAATAATATTTTATTTATTAAACAGTTCTTTATAAAAATTATAAAAAAAATACCTACTTTACCTTTACTAATGAATCTCAATACAACTTAAATAAACGTATCAGATTAAAAAACATTATTTACTCACCGTAAAAATGAAAAATGGTGATTAGACTCTATGTCGACAAAAGCACTACGAGTACGAGAGATAAGAGTATGGCGCTAAAAATTCCAGTCTTCGAGGCCTGTATTCCGTTCGGACGCCGAGCGCAGACTGGCACGGACTTGTTTAGGCAGTTAAGGGCAAGAATACTCAAATTCATAGGTAGGAAATTAAGGCGAAGATTATTCAAACGGTAATTATAAAGTTATGCGAGGACACATTTTAAAAATATTAATTCTTAATAATTTACGAAATTTATGTAAAAAACTTGTGTATGGGGCTAGAGTAACTATCACTTTAAAAGAATATTGTACCATAACTACATTCTTTAAAAGGGATTTAGATTTGTTGAAGAAAAACTTAATGAAAATGTGAAATGGGACATGAATGGTAAGTAGAATCTGGATGTTTCGAAACAGATTTCTCCTAATTGAATAAACAAATATGGTTTTAATGATCTCGCTTAGATCTGCTTAACTTATATTGATAAATTAAAGTTACGCAAAAGAAAATATTTGCACTATAGAAGATTCTTTATCGCCCGCCGCGCAATATGCACATTCTTAAAGAAATGCCCATTTAAGATCGTGAAACCTTAATGGATAGTTTAGATGGATCCAGTAGCTAAATTGTCTGTGTCTTTGTCGTGGATTGTCGGCACTGGGTCCGTCTAAACCACCCCTAAGGATGTCACTAGCACGCTATCATACATTCAAACCACTATTATCTTTGACTAAAATTACATTTTAATTATTTACATTATTAAACTTTACATTAAAAAATTTATGGAAATTGCCATCACCTAATCGCTATTTTGTGTATGTATGTGATTTTGGGTCAAACTATAAACAAATATAGATCCTTACACAATGTTTAATAACTCTTTGGTGTCCTATTACTGGGCAAGGATCTCCCCTCTTTTTTCCAAACATCTCTGGCCAGACATAAACATATTGACTTACATATGTACACATATTTTAAAAATACCCACTTAACACAGGTTTGGATTTTCAAAATGCAAACCAGTATTAAATTTTTAAAATAAAACAAAAAGTAATTTATTTAAATTAAATGACATTTATTTCTTATTAGCAGATTTACAACAGCTCATTTTACAAAATCTATTTATGATTATTTATGATTAAAGATACACACATTCTCTAGCCCTGTACAAAACCACAGTTATCAGCTAATTCTGTTTGACACTAAGTGAAAAAAAATATACTATATAGGTAGTTCTCTAAATACCTCAGTTGATTCACACAAGCATAACTGTTGGCAAAATATCCTAATTAATTATTTACAATTATTATACAGGTCCATCAAAATGTATTGCAAGTATATCAGGAGTGCGTAATAATGCTGCAGGTATTTTTATGCTGGCCGGAGTCTGTAAGTCGTTTACGAGAATTTCCGAACCATCAGGCTTCCAAGCTGTGAATGTGGCTTTCAAAGTTGACTGTTCGTATGTAAGCATATTGCATGTTTTACCTGAAAATTACAAAATACACAAGTTATAAAATAAACTGTATAGTTGACATATATGATCAACCTGATATAGACACATCAGCTATAACAGATGCTTGTCTATAAAAAAAAAATAAGGACTAGAAGCATGGACATCCCTTTTACCAGCACAAATATATGCCAACATTTTATTTCTTACTGAAAACTGTTAGACACATTGTAAATGCTGTCGCCGTTAGTAACTGAACTTACTTTATCATTGCTTGATGACACTACAGCGGAACAATGTTCCTGGTATATGTAGGTAAAGTTGAGATGCCACAAGCCAACTAAGATTAGAATCGTGCGTCAGATACTCAAGAAAGTCGGTCAGTGCTATCACTTTACTTACACACTAAAGGTTTAGAAATGTAAAGTTAATAAATTAAAACAGAATGTATACTTACCACTCAACCCGCTAATTGCTCTAAGAAATCCTTCCCGGAGAATAGTTCTAGTTTTTTGATCAGTTGCATTTTGGTCCGCAGTATCATTTTCACTAAACATTGTGTAGGTAGGTGCCTGCCTATTGAGTAGGCATAAAAATATTCTAAGTTAGCTATTAATTTGTTTTGTTGATTTCTTTTGTTTTGATTGAATTGAACGCGAGGGCGAGTTTATTTTGACTTGACATTGACATGATTGACAATCGCACTTGTCAAGCGTTGGCAACCATGGATGGCAGCTTAGATGTTTTTACGGCCCTGACTAAAAGTAAGATGTTACAATGTACCCGTAGAAACTGTAGTGTACCTACTCCTTGGTCGAACGGCCATAAATAATGATGGAATGAACGTTGCTAGGATACGTGGTTATTCTAAATAAATGCTAGCTCTTGGAAACTGGTTTTGTATTAATTCCTCATAAATCCCAAACATAATAGTGGCGACGAGGTCTTTGGAGTTCTTACTTTAAGCGTTCGGGATGTCGATTGGGAAAGTGAAAGAATTCGATGTGGAAAGTGGCACATGGTCATCCTATGTCGACCGGCTCGAGATGTATTTTAAGGTAAATACTATTAAAAATGAACTCAAAGTTCCAACATTAATAGCCGTGATGGGCGATGAGGCCTACGACTTGCTTTGCAACTTAGCGAGCCCACGGAGGCCGGCGGAATTGGAGTATGAGGAAACTATTAAGTTACTCGGAGACCATCTCCAACCTACACCGTCGGCGTTGGCGGAGCGGTTCACTTTCAGGCAGAGGAGGCAATTAGTAAATGAGGATATTGCCAATTATATAGCGGAATTAAAAAAACTATCAAGGCATTGTAAACTGGGAGATGCTCTTAATGAAAATCTAAGGGACCAGTTTGTATGCGGGTTAAGGAGTGATTTGATTCGGCAGAGACTATTCGTAGAGGATGACACGCTTACGTTTGGTAAAGCTATCAACTTGGCGAGCTCATTGGAAGCCGCTGAACGGAATGCTGCCTTGGTAGATACCACGAACCATAGTGGTAAGGATAAGGTTGCGGAGGTTAATGCGGTTGCGACAAGAGCTGGAAATAGTAGTCAAGTATCGCACGACAAGTATAGCAACAGGCGTGGTCAAGTTAATATACGATCATGTTTGGGGCGAGTAGATAAGCCAGATAATCATTTGTCAAGGAATTGTGCAGCCTGCGGTGCTACAAATCACTTATATGACGTTTGTCATTTTAAGCATTTTAAATGTAGCAGATGTCAACGGTTGGGTCATTTGCGCCGTGTTTGTCCAGAGATTATGGGGCAATTTACACCGAATAGGGTGATGTTTCAGCGTGAAAGGCAAAGAAACCAATTTCATTACGGAGAGGCCAATGAGAATTTAGAACGAGAGGATCTTGAAGAAAATGTGAACCTAGTCGGCCTAAACAATTACAAGTCCGTAAGTGTTCCGATTTCTATAAATGGAAGAGTGATTAGTATGGAGATAGATACAGGGACGGCAATATCTTGTATAAGTCACGATACATACCAGCGGAATTTCACAGACACGAGCTTTAAAAAGGATGACACAGTGTTAAAATTCTATGATGGCTCTAAAATTAAGCCGTTGGGTATTATTAGAGCTCGAGTACGGTATAGAAACATAGAAAAGATTTTAGAATTATTTGTTATTAAGAATGGTACGACATCGTTAATAGGTAGACAATGGTTAGCGGAACTGAGCATGGAAATACCAAAATTTATTTGTAGTGATAATAGTAATTATAGGGTTGTCACAGGTGAAGTGAATTGTTTTAAGTCTGATAATGAAATATTAAATATTCTTGACAGATATAAGGAGCTATTTAGCGGCGGTCTGGGGCGGTTCAAGGGTGGAAAGGCGACCCTCAGGGTACGAGAAGGAGCGACACCAGTGTTCCACCGGGCACGGCCAGTACCATACGCGCTGCGCGAACGTATTGACATAGAACTGGACGCCATGCTACGTGACGGTATAATCGAACCTGTCGACTGCTCCGATTAGGCATCTCCGTTAGTGCCAGTCCCTAAAGCTGACGGTACGTTGCGAATTTGTGCGGATTACAAGGCAACTCTGAACCCTGTCTTGCTGGTCGATCGCTACCCATTACCTAAAATCGAAGATTTGCTCGTAGGTTTAAATGGAGCACAGTGTTTCAGTAAGTTAGATTTATCTCAGGCTTACAATCAAATTGAACTGGACGAATCAAAAAAATACACTATTATCAACACTCACCGTCGCCTTTTTAAGTACAATAGGTTGGTATTCGGTTTATCATCCAGTGTAGGAATTTTTCAACGTTTTATGACGAGTTTATTGGGAGATATTCCTAATGTACAAATGTTCTTAGATGACGTTATAATAGGAGCAAAGACAAAGGACGAACATCTGAAGGCATTAGACTCAGTGTTAAGACGTTTCCTGGATAATGGATTGAAATTGAAAAAACAAAAGTGTGTCTTTCTGGTGGATAAAGTAACATATCTAGGTTACATAATTTCTAAGGACGGTATAGAAGCGGATAAGTCTAAAATTATGGCTATAGCTATAAGTAATATTCAAACTCCGAGTAATATCAGTGAGCTGCGTTCCTTTATTGGGATGGTAAATTTCTTTTCGAAGTTTGTTAGGAATTTCAGTTCTCTTTTAGTTCCATTGAATAATTTGCTTCGCAAAGGCGTAGAGTGGAATTGGGATGAGCAGTGTAACCGGGCTTTCGCTGAGATCAAAAGGGTTTTAATGGGGACAGATGTGTTAGCTCATTACGATCCGAAAAAACCACTTATTGTCACGTTGGATTCAAATGGGAAGCAAGTTCATAGACATGTTGACCAGCTAAGACGTAGGGTGAGGAGTTCGCTTGGCGTTCCCACTGATATATCGCAACAGCCAGAGGATACGGGCAGTAGGGAAGCCTATGAGGTAACAGACCGACAGGACGGGGGCCCTGTAGTATCCCCGGCGGTATCACCACCGGAGTCGTGTTTAGTGTCACCCCCAGCTTTAACCGATCAGTCTATTTTATCACCAGCCCGGACAACAGTTCCTACTTCGCCTACTTCAACCTTTTCACCTAGGGTTGTGGAAGATAGTTTCTCCACTCCGCCTTCCAGCCTTGAACCACTTCGGCGCCAACCCGTTAGGCAGTGTAGGTTAAACCGCGGTCATTCAGATTGTAAATTTTGTTTTATGGTTATTTGATTTAATTTATGTGCTAAGAGTGATTTAGAAATAAATGATTTTTCTGTTCGTTTCCAAATAGAGAGGGAGGAGTGTAGTGTACCTACTCCTTGGTCGAACGGCCATAAATAATGATGGAATGAACGTTGCTAGGATACGTGGTTATTCTAAATAAATGCTAGCTCTTGGAAACTGGTTTTGTATTAATTCCTCATAAATCCCAAACATAATAGAAACCTTTATTGATATATTAAATATTGCCTTCACCTTCGTATACGTAGTATATTCTCGATCTAGGCATTTATTGTGTTTCGAT
This sequence comes from Euzophera pinguis, assembly GCA_947363495.1. NCBI lineage: Eukaryota > Metazoa > Arthropoda > Insecta > Lepidoptera > Pyralidae > Euzophera > Euzophera pinguis. The sequence continues at coordinate 5,808,863 of OX376162.1, forward strand.
TTGGGGCCATCTATTTTGAAATGTGTTGTGTGCACGAAACGCACACGATGTGTGCGTGATCGTGCGGTGTTTTTGCAGATGCAATCAGTCTTATGCTCACAACAAAAATACCAGTGTTGAAAAGCACTAAGCCCTTACGATCTAGGCACTTGGTGCCTTACTATCATCTCTAATAGCAGGGTAGAAACGAGTGAGCAAGCAAGATGTAGCCTTACACTTGTATTGCGCCATCTCGTTCACTCACTCGTTTCTGCCCTGCATTTAGAGGTGATGATAGTAAGGGCCCTGAAAATTTGACTGCTGGTGGTAATATATTCCTCAAATTCAAAATAAGTTAAGTAATATAGTATAAGCTATTGAGCATTCATAAAAATATTGAATCCCTTGACACTTTCTTGTTGCCTCTACGGTATATACATATAGTGAGGGGGTAGTAAGAAATATAGGTACAATTAACAATTCGAGTTAAAATATTCCTCTCCCGGTGGGGCAAGAGAGACCCTTTAAGATATTCTTACCTTTTTCAAAATTTGTCCTTCTAGCGTAATGTAACCTTGCATTGAAAATCTTTAAGGGGCAATGTACCTGGATTGTTCTGTGGTGCAGAGGTGCAATCCTTTTTCTGAATTGAATACCACGAGTGCTGACGAGAGAGTGCCTTCCCTGCTATGTTGAATAAGCTTAGCTCAATGACCTCATACCAATTACATGATTTCATATGACCATCAGCGTTGCTTCAGTTTGTTAGGCATCTCATTCATTCGTCATAATTCTTTCTTCATATTTGTATCGAAACGTGAATCCTCCTGATTCAATCTGAAAGAAAATAGCTAGTGCACAGCTTTTGATAAAGCGCGCAACCAATCCGTTAATAATTTGAAAATAAAAATACAATTCACTAAATAATTTGAGGGTACCAATTCGCAAAATAGTAAAATAGTGAAAGGGACAAAAACCTTACCTGTGCATTCTGTAAAACGTTTAATTTCACTAGATTAGACACAAGGAATAAAAAGGTAAGGGCTTAAACCCTACCTTATGAACTGTAACACAGTTAAATAAAAGGAAACCGGAACAAAACAACGTGAAAAGTACTTACGTTTACGACTGAAAAATTGTATATTCGCAATTTCCAAAGTATGCGTTATGTTATTTATTACTCTCCCTACTTTCGTACTTTCCACCTGCAAATATTCGGCTATAGTACCCATGAGGCGGTTTAAAATATGCATTCCGCATAACACAACACGGAAACAAAAACACCAATGAAGAAATTATTGGGTTTAAAATAGCCGTGTGTAACTCTTTACTGAGTCGACTCAGTAAGTCGTTTCTTCAATGTGATGCACTGAAGCGTATCTCGAAAGTATATAATAGTGTATCTGTATCATTCATTCTGCTCTTCCGGATCTCTGTCAATTTCCGTCGGTTGGAACACGGCTATACGCGAACATAACGAATCACTCATGCAGCGGCTGATCCGAAACGTCGCGAAAGAGTGAGATCGCGCTACTCGTGTTCGGTCGGTCCAAGGCAAAATAAAAAATGTCACCTTATTTTGACACCTTATACTAACTGTCAGTCCTAAACCTGAAAAGTATGAAGGAGAATCGATTTTATCTAAGCTAAATAATTATAAAAGTAATGTTTACGTATATTTTACTATTAAGTATTTTTTTTTTTAAATATATATGTAATGTATTACTGTTATAATAATAATTTGATGGGCGATAGTATCGCCACAATAGCAATTATGTAATTTGAACAATTATAAAAATATGCGCAGCGTTGGACATCCACCGACCAGATGGTCAGATGACCTGAAAAGGGTCGCAGGCAGACGCTGGATGCAGACTGCTGCCAACCGATCATTTTGGAAATCATTGGGAGAGGCCTATGTCCAGCAGTGGACTGACTGCGGCTGAAATGATGATGATAATGGTGATGATAAAAATACTAGCTTTTCGCTCGTGGCTTCGCCCGCGTTGATGTCGGTTTTTGCGACCGTAAGTAGCATATGTCCATCGTCATGGTTCAAATTCAGGTTAGGGTAACAGATAGGCAGACAGGGTTACTTTTAAGTAGTATTGATTAAATTTTCCGCGTCAAGTCTCTCATTCGGGAGAAGCCGCGGGCGGAAACTAATTTTTTGGATTACCAAGCTTAGGCAGTCTCCTCCTATTTCAGAACGCGTCCATTATCTTCTTAACATCTACGACTATAGTATTTCCTTGTATTTTATATAAGTTGATGTTCCCATTGCCGTAGCCTCGGTAAATAACAAAATTTCAACCCTTATTTTCCACCCTAATAGGGTAAATTCGAATAAACCATGAAACATTTTATTAAATGAAATGTTTATAAAAGCATGAATCTCAATTTTGATCAAAATCGTAGCTGATTTAAATATTTTTTCTCTACTTCACCCCTTTAGGGTTAAAATTTTTCAAAATCCCTTTTTAGTGTTGCATGCATTTTGAGCTAAAACAACTGTGAAAATTTTAAGTGTCTACCATTAGCAGTTACGGCTGTGCATGCGTCTATATGTCAGTGGGATAAAATATATAGATAAATAAAAGGAAAAAAAAATGAAAGGATTTAATATATAGATATGTAGGTTAGTACGGATGGGCATGTTTTAAATAAAACGATATTAAAGAATATACATAGTTAATATATTTTTAATTTGAATATCAAATTATTATTTTTAACACTTAACAAAAATGATTGAAGTACTTTAAGTACTTCATAAAAACTAATCAACTAATATACAAGTGAGGTATATTCTAAATCAATCAAGGCTTTTAAGCAAAGAATATTGAAACCGTAAGTAAACCGTTCTCAATGATGTTAGGTCATTGTAGTTACATTTGACATTAAATGAGTCTAAATATGTGTCATTTCGAATGATTTTAGAGCATTCATTTATAAGTAAACCCAACCACCCAGCCCAAAAAAGGGGCAAATAAAACATACAATACCCATATAGAATCAGTCGAGTCTCAATCCACGAGATTCGCGTTGCGAAATACAGTGCAGAATATAAGCGCACACCAATTATGTACTATAACTCAAACGTAATGTTCAGTTAGTTGCATCACCGTGCTTGTCTTCAAGAGCTACTACTCGGCCAAGTCAATTTCAATGATAATTTCCGAAAAGTATAATTTCTAGGACAGCATTTAAAAAGTTGAAAGACCATCTGTCGGATCAAGCTGTCGGTAGCATGACAATAATAGTATCAAAACAGGTGGCGCTAATATCGTCAGATCGTTCGTATATATTTCTTTTCTCTAAATACTGGCTTAAATTGAGGACATTTCGGAATTCAGTTCCAAGTGGCAGAATAATAAATTAATTTGTAAAACATCTAAATTTATGTTCGTTGTATTTATTGTAATATGGGCAATATAGATTTAATGTACTGTATTGATGAAACCATTTAGACATTAATTTGTGATGCTATCTCAGCTGATTTCGATATTAATTTTCCAGAATAATTAATCCTAAGTGAGAATTCTTGCCTAATAATGTGATGTCCTATGTGTGTAACATTTGACAGACTTTTACGCACCTTGAGGCTTGTGTAAGCGCATAGTTTAAGTCCTAAATTCATAATGCTAGGATAAAATATGCTAGGCTATAATAAAAACAGTCTTATTAAAACTGCTCAGTGCCGAGATGTGTAGTATAGTAATTAACATTTTGACTACGACTCCATTGAAATAAGTCGAGTTGGAATTCGCGCCGGTTATCAACTTCTTACGTATGCATAAGTATCATGGCGGCATACGATGTTAGAATGATTTTGTGAAACACGCTAAATGTACTTTCAACAATTAAAGTGTTAGTTTTAGTTTTTGTGCTTAGAAATTATTATACATAATATTGAGACACGCATGTTGTAAAAATCCAAAAATTAATCTGTATGCCTAAAAACTGTTCGCGACAACCTCATCATTATGTTACCATTTCATACTGTTATAGTTATGCGCAAAAATAAGTTAACAGAACTTAAATCTAATTAACAATAACATATTTTTCGCCACTACAATAGAATATACAATTACAATTATTTTAACATGACATCATGTTGACGTACGGCCACTTTCGGACTTTTCAACTATGTTGAATTTATAGCTTATTTTTTTATCACCGTGATGCGTTAACAAATGTTTAAATAAAACATTAGCTGTAAATAGAAGGCCACATTTTGAACAATTTTGCTTTGCTTGTTTTGCTTTAGGATTACATTGACCAATATGTTCCACTATAGAACTTTCGTCTAAGAAATGAAGGCCACAGGTGCATTTATATATGTCTGCTACTTTTTCAACTACGAGAACTTCTGCAACAACTGTATCATCTGAAACTTTCTTTTCTTCTGATACTATTGATGCAGGATCATTTAATTTTGCGTCCTCACTATTGCATTCAATTTTAACAGCACATTCTTTATCGCTAGTATCGCTGCTCAATTTTAATTCATCATCTTTAGGTTTTAATGTGGTCGGATTAAATTCAATAAAGCTCATGTTCTCCAAAATGAAATCGGCATCTGTTTCATGATTTTTTGTGTGCGATACGAGTTTATCTGCGAAAAAATATAAACCACATTTGGAGCAGGCTACACGATAATTATTGAAAGTGCAAGTGTGTGTAACAGTCGATTTTTTAAGTTTTACGCAAATTTGGCAATTGCTACATTTATAGAAAGAGTAGTCATGCACTTTTCCTCTGAAAGAAGTTTTTGATGTAAACATATTTTTCTTATTATGCAGTTCATGTATTCCGAATAAAATCACTTTTATGTTGTCGGATATAAAGCTATCTAGAGTCTTGTGTTTTGAAGTATGATGTTCGTATATTTCGTTACTGATCATAAGTCCACAATCCGTGCAATCTTTTAATCCATTTTCATCACACACATGCGATTCTTTATTCATACTATCGATGATTCCGTTACAATGCCTACATTGATGTAAAACATATAATTTGTGGGGGCCCAAAATTACTGCATTAAATTCAGAATCTTGCTGCCTATTAAAATGCAGGATCCTATAAGATTTCAATGTAACTTTAGGATCTTCGTGAGTAATTTTATGTCTTGTTAATGAAAATGATGAAATGAAATCTAAATGACAAATGGGACACGGATATTTTCGTAAACTAGAACAGAAATTTGCAATATGATGATAAATAATATCCGGTTCAACAAATCGATTACACTTGTCGCATTTGTATAATGTTAAATCGTATCGTCCTTCTTGCGTTATATACATTTTAAACCTATGTTCATACAGGTAAGCAGAACTTTGAATAATTTCTTGTACTTTAGCTTTTGGATGCGAACCAAACACGTGATTCAACCAAACTTTGTTATCAAATCTAAAATAAAAAGGATCAACATAAAATTTGTCAAAAGAAGGAACTCCAAATATTTCATGTGATTTCGCGTGAGTTTTAACGGAACTATCCTCAATTTTTAATTTGCAAATTTCACATTCTTCCGTTTCTATCGAAAAATTGTTGAAACAGTGTTTTTGACAATGTTCTATCAATCGGTCATATGTATTCATATGAACATTGCAAACTTTACAACAAAACAAAACCAATAACATTTGTTCATTTCGTTTTTTTATGTATGTTTGATATTGTTCACGTACTACAGCATTATTTGATGTAGAAGTTGAATTAGCCTCGGTCATTTTGTACTTGTGAAATGCCATGTGCAAATGAAAAACCGGTTTAAAAAGTTTAATATTACAAATGTTACATACACTAAAATCGTCATCGCTGCAGATATGTTGTCCAAGTGAACTTTTTGATATAAAGTTTACATCGCATATTACACACTTTTCATACTCTGGCATTGGAGGCAGGACTCTTTTGCCACTATTAAAAGCGTAAAATTTAAAATGCTGCAATTTCAAATTATTATTCCTTAGATGCACTTGTCGATGTGTGCTCAGCGTTTTACAAGTAAATCTTAGGCCACAGTCCTTGCAAACTAAAGTTGGTAGTTTTGCACATAGGCCTTTAGCATGTTCTTTTCTCTTTTGGCCAATAATACTAACAAAGCTTTTACAAGTATTACAAAATGATAATTTTAGAGACATTTTGTCAAATCTTTGTTGGTTTATGGATATTGAACTAGAATCGTCTTTACTAGTATTATTAGTACTCATTTCTTCATCCCTTTCTTTCAATTTTTTGGGCTGATTCTGAACCTCTGTATTTTCAGCCTTGCTTATTTTCCGTTTCAAATTATTTTTCTGTGTTACACTTGTATTATTCGCAATTTGGGCAATGCTTTTATTTAAATTTACTATTTTACTGGTATTATCATCAAACACAACATCAGTTTCAATGATTATAAAATCATTAGATGTCAAATTTCTATGTTTGTGATTGTATTCATGGCAAATCTTAGCATTGCAGTCTATTAAAATATCACAGATTTCACAATTGTATGATTGTGGTATTTTCAAGGCACATTCTGAGTGGTGATTTTCAACACTTTCATCAAAATGTATGGTACACTTAGTACATTTATATAGAATGTGTGAAATATTGGCTGTGTTGAGGTCGTAAACGGTAAATACGTGAGAATACAAATGTTGTTTCCCATGCAGCCACTTATCGTTTTGTTTGAAAATTCGATTACAAAGTGAACACTTCCAATTAATCAACATTTCCATGTGATTTGTGTGGTCTAATGCATTTTTAACGGTCAAAAAGTGAATGTCGCATTTGTGACATTTAAATAGGGCCGATTTTAATATTGGAATCATATTTGAGTTAAGATTTTCAGTGGTTTTTGAATCAGGACTCACACTAGATTTATGTTTGTTTGTATATGTTTTAGTTACAGGAATTATGTTTGAACTAAAATTGGTAAATTCGTTTTCAGTATTCATTGATGTAGAACTGTCGCATGATTTAATTTTGTTTGTGTATAATTTAGGCACAGATGCTATAGACGAAGTATTTTTTGACAATGTTTTCTTTTCTTTTACTCGGCCGGTAAAAACTTCATCTACTCTGTTTCGGTGACTATTACACAAATGTTTGTTGTAGGCTATTTCATTTACAGCCTCTATTGAACAATACTTGCAGTTTGGATCAAATTCGACTTTTTTCGCATGATGAGCTCTCTTAACTCTATGTTTTCTCACGACATGGGAATTATAGACATTAAAAGAATTAAAATAGTGAGAGCAATAACAACATCTATAAAATCGTCTGCTTGCTAAATCTTTCTGAGCTTCGATATAAGAATGTAACGGTTTATGTCTCATAAAGATATGCCTATTATAGGCTTTTACAGACTTGATTGATGAAGGGCAGTATTCACACTTTGGATTAAATATAACTTTTTTCGCTTTTGGTATAGCTGCAGTATTATGTTTAATTTTCAAATGCTTAATATAATATCTTGTACTCATAAAATACATAGGGCAAAAATAACATCTATTACACTCAATCTGAGACTTTCCAACGACATCTTTAGAGTTTTTTCCTCTATCTATCTTAATATCAACTTTAAATTTTTGCAGTTTTATATCTTTGTAAGTGTAAGCACTACCCTTTGCTAGTGTAGATTTCACTGTCATTTTATTTAATAATGCGAAATGACGTTTATTCAAATGATCATTATACTTAATTACACTATCACATGTTTTGGGACAAAATTTACATTTTGGACAAAATATTTCCCTTTTAGTTTTAGGTATATTTAAAATGTTATGTTTATTAGCTAAATGCTGGGTAAAGAATTTCATTGTTTTGAAATACATAGGGCAAAACTTACATCTCAAGACTTCCATATCTAAATCAGAATTTTGCATAATTTTAGTGTTAGAAGCAGTGCTACTTTCTTTTTTGTCAGAAATCAACCTTGATCTCTCCGCAATCTGATTGCATATTGCAGAATGAGTTCTATATACATGTTTGTTATAACGTTTTACAGTTGGATATGATCCTTTACAAAATTTACATTTGGGGTCAAATATTACTTTTTTCTTGGATATTTTTACCACTTTGTGTTTAATAGACACATGTCTTGTGAAGAATGTTAAATTATTAAAATATAAACAGCAATAATCACATTTGTAAAATATGTTATGTGATGCATCTTTAGAGACAAAGTTTTTAACTGTTTTATCATTAGTCACTTTTCTAGATTTATAAATAGCTTCTCGTATTTTATTAGAATGGTTTTTGTGTAAATGAGCATTATATTTATCAACATTTTCATTTAATTTGGGGCAGTGTACACATTTTGGATCAAAAGAAACCTTGACCAACTGAAAATTCTTCACTATTTTATGCTTATTTGCCATATGCCGAACGAAATACTTTGTAGTCTTAAAATATAGTAAACAGAAATTACATCTAAAATATCTTAAAAGCTGTTGGGTGTCGACTCCTCTAGAATTCATACTGGCCTCAGCATTTTGATTTATATTTTTATTCAAACTGACTCGTAATGACTCTTCTGTGAAGTTTCTATCCAGCATGTTGTTACTATTTTGCTGAACATTCGTTTTCTTTCCAATTACAATTTTGTTAGCATTGTCAGAGCCATTTTTTGGAGTTTGCAGAATACTATAGATGTGTTCAATGAGTAAATTTTGAGTCCGAAATGATTTCTTGCAATGAAAACATTCATTACGTTTTGCTTCTGGTGTAATTTCTTCCTGTGAACTTGGTTTTCTCCTTTCATCCTTAAACATTACAGACAGTTTTTGTTTGCTTATTTTATGGATTCGCATTAAATGAACTTTCAAATATTTTTTGAATTTAAAGTGTGTATTACAAATATTGCAGGTGGTATTTTCTTCATTCACCCCTATGGACATGTTCTTAGTCTTCTGTTGTAGGATTTTTTGTTCATTATTGCAATCACCCCTCGGGTTAATGTCTTGTTTTTTTTGTTCAACCATACCCTCTTGATTATTAGTGACATTTGCTGATTCAAAATGGTACAATTCTTCATGTTTGCTATATTCTTGATTTGTAGGAAAGAAAATGCGACAATGCTTACAAAATCTTGAACTACTGTTTAAAAATAATCCACAGTTTTCTAATGCAACTACAGCACAAAATGGTTTTATGTTTGTTTCAAAGTTGTCTGCTTTATCATTCGCATTAATTGGTTTTGACCCTAATATGATTTTATTACTATGTATATGCATTTCAATACCTTTATCTTTTCTTTTGAAGCCATTAGAGTGATCCTTATTCTCTACACATAAATTGTTTGTGGTGGCTGGTGATATGATACTGGGTTTTGAATCATTGTCAAAATTTTCTGCATTCTTGATGCTATCAGAAGGTTCTGATGTAGTACTCGATGGTTCTGGATTCTGGAAATCTGGATCTGAAGTAAAAAAAAAAATTAAATTGAGTAAAGTCAACATTGAACATAAACTAACAAACTTAAAACTGACACTATCAAAGTAAAAATAATTATTTCCATACTATTGTAATAGGCTACTTGACTGTGTTCACATTTTATTAAGATTTGTTATACGGAACAGTACCGACACTAAAAAGTAACGAATTCCGAAAATAACAAGAAAATTAGTAATTAATTAAAGCAGTAATTAGCGTTTAAAATTTTCTAATGAAGAAAAGTGGGAACATGGTTATCTTTTTTGTATGCACGAATACAAGTGGCAGTGACGTCACTTCACCATTAAGTGCGTCCTTTTCTTGTTTTTTGTCAATTTCCCCTTCCACAGGACTTCAAAAGCTTAAAACTTATTTAATATTGAACGGTATTCAAAAAATTCTTTCTGATTTCGAATTCAATCATTAAAAAAATGTTCAGTGATAACAAAAATTGAGCAGAATAGCCTATTCTAATAATTTTTAAATGCTTTAACTTAATTTGCTCCCTACTATTGTACAATTTTGGTTGATTTAAGCATTGAAGTGTCATGGTGTAGAATTTCTTAATTATACTACTGAAAGATATTGAGGGAAGGTGTAAGTTCTCCTAAATGAGCTTGCTGCCAAGCTGTTAACATGTTCATAGATGAAAACTGAGAAAAGAAGATGATAATTCCTTCACAAAATGAGCAACACCCATATTCTCAAACATCACCTCAAACTTCACTCAACCTCAAGCGGTACTCCTTTGGAATGCCCTGCCTGTTGAAATCCATAAAGCGCAAACCCGGATGGCTTATAAGAATAAAGTATGTGATCATTTTCTCCACAATTTGTCAGACGATTAGTAATTGTATATGTAGTTTATGTATTGTTTATATTTAGTATACAATAATATTATGTATTATTTGTAAGTAGTATATGCATAATATTTCTTATGGATCTCCATTACAGCTTGTTATTTTACATTGTCTTACCGCTGTCTTTCTCAGCATCGCCCATTTGGTTGACTGGTAGATAAAGCCTCAAGCTTTAAGTCCGCCATTCGGCATGATCGAAACTTACAGGCGGAAGTCGTTCCAAATTTTTAGCGATGTATGTGGGTTGTTTGTGTAGAGCTGTCTCCCTCAGGACTTTAAGGACATTCCTAATATGTTTCTTCCTCTTATCTTCTTTGCACATTTCGCATTCCTTCAGCGGAAAATGCGTTAAATAAGTGTAATTGGCCGGTCTCGATCTCCTCATCCGTAAAGTTTGTGTCACAAATTTGCACCATAGAAATATCGTCCATAACTTTGATTCGGTTTTGGCAAAATGCCAAAAACTCGTCAATAACTATTTGATCTGACTTTGTTTACGTTTACGCCAATAACAAATAGTAGTGCACGCGCATGCATCCCGACGTTCGAGAGACTATTGGCCACAAAACAGTTTTGGCGCATTTGAAAAAAACTGGGTACACAAAAAAGTTCGATATTTGGGTACCTAACGAGCTCACTAAAAGAAACCTAATGAACCGTGTACTCATTTGTGATTCTTTATTACGACGTAATGAAACCGAACCATTTTTAAAGAAGCTGATAACTGATGATGAAAAGTGGATCACGTACGACAAGAACGTGCGAAAACGGTCGTGGTCAAAAAAAGGCCGGTCTGGCTTCACAGACTGTGGCGAACCCGGGCTATCTCGCAACAAAGGTGATGCTGTGGGTGTGGTGGGATTGGAAGGGCATTATTCATTATGAGCTGTGACCACCAGGCAGGATCATTGATTCTGAACTTTACTGAGAACTGATGAGATTAAAGCAAGAAGTTGAAAGAAAGCCGCAGGAGTTAATCAACAGAAAGGGTTTTTCATCATGATAAACCTCACACATCTTTAGCCACTCAGCAAAAAATAAGAGAGTTTGGTTTTTAATGGTAATTATATACATATATTCATTCTAGTTTACTATGACAGGCTCCAAAAAACCAATGAAAATGTTTTATACTATTTATACTATTTCAGGTAAAAGTTATAGTGAACAGAAAAACATGAACATTTGCCAGTTCTCTTCATATTGGGCCTTAAAGGAAATCAATGCTGAGTGCAGATACAAAACAGAAAAAAGTAAAAATTCGATTTGAATAAGAAGAGAATGCTTACAAAATCTTTTAAACTAATGTTTTAAAATAATCCCCAGTTTTCTAATGCAACTACAGCACAAAAATGGTTTTATGTTTGTTGAATTGGTTTTGACCCTAATATGATTTTATTACTGTATGTGCATTTCAATACCTTTATCTTTCCTTATGAAGAAGCCATTAGAGTGATCCTTATTCTCTACACATAAATTGTTTGTGGTGACTGGTGGCATGATACTGGGTTTTGAATCATTGTCAAAATGTTTTGCATTCTTGATGCTATCAGAAGGTTCTGATGTAGTACTCGATGGTTCTGGATTCTGGAAATCTGGATCTGAAGTAATAAAATTAAAATTGAGTAAATTCAACATTATATAAACTAACAAACTTAAAACTGACACTATCAAAGTAAAAATAATTACTATTGTAATTGGCTACTTAAGTTTACCACATATACTCATAATCATCATCATCATCATTTTGGGTAGGAACTAAAGTACAATACAAAGAAAATGACATTTCCCATACATTTGACATAATAAAAATATTTTTTAAAGACGTTTTGTTATTGGTAATTATATATTTTTTTATTTTACTAGGATAGGCTCCAAAAAACCGACAAAAATGTTTTATTGATTTATACTATTTCAGGTAAAAGTTATGGTGAACAGAAAAACATGGAATTTCACCAGTTCTCCTCATTTTGGGCCTCAAGGCAAATCAATGCTGAGTACAGATACAAAACAGAAAAAAAGTAAAAATTCGATTTGAATAAGATGAGCGACTAAAAATGGGTCACAACTCGAGCCGTGACCACAATAAAGAGAAATGGTCAAATATATTTATGTTCCAAAATCAGACTCAGAATTGTTAATGTCTATGTGACTACCAACAATACCTAAATCATTTTCAATCGGAAATAACTCGTACATAAACCATTTAATTTATGTGTTCAATGTTTTATACCTGTGTTGAACGAAATGAATGAATTATGAATTTTGATACATCATTGAAGTATCATTTTAAAAAAAGGAAATAAAAAAATTCTCCCTTAGAGGTAGAATTTAATTAAGGAGTTGCTTATATAAAATTATCCATTCATTTAAAGCAATTGACTTTTTATCACAAGGGAACATAGAGATGGACAAACATCATTATACATAATACACAGGTTAAACAACAAATCCTCTTTTTTAGTTTTTGATAAGTGGTTTGTGCATTTATCTAGTGAAGAAAATAATGTGTGTCATAGACTATTTATCTTTATTTTATCTATAAGCAATTCTGATATCTGATCAAATAAATAAGTAATCCAGTTGAGATCAAGACCATTACAGATTTGGTGTAACTATTATTTAGTTGTGCCGGCTAAATGGACACATCATGACACAGTCCTAAATCCTGTTTCATTATATGGTAACTAGTTCATTACATGTCATCATGACATTGTGGTGTGTACATACTATTATAGCTTTCCCAAGAGAGTTTATCATGTTCAGAATTTTTCAACACTGACCAGTGGTTTTTGAAGTGTTCCAACAAACAAATTCTTGAGCTTAATTAATGATAATACCTAGCCATAAAATTAAAAAACATAATGTTAATACCTTCATTGTACTCATAGTCCAATATTTCCTGTTTTAATCTTGAAATGTCTGGAAAAATATTCCTGACTGTGGGATCATCCAGCAAATCATGTTCTTCAATTTCAATTTCATCTGACATTTTACCTGTAATAAGACAGACATACACACACACCATTAAAATCTAAAGGTATATAATAATACTAGCGGGTATTCTAAGGTACTTACATCTATAAAAAGTTTGGCATATTACCACTCATAACCTAAACTAAATAATATGTTGATTAGATAAAAAAGTAGGTACGTCTACCTTAGGTTAACCTACAGAGTGTGATGAATTAAACTCAAATTATTTATAGCGTGAAATAATACAATATTAGGACAGAAGAAAGGAATCAAATGTAGGTAGCTGATAGCGTCATTATTACTTTGAAGGACAGCACAGAGATTGTTCTTCATGCTTGAATCAAAGCTTGGAGGGAAACACAAATTCCAACTAGTTATCTAACAAAATAGGTACGCAGGTAACTAATATTGGACTTGTAACTTACATCACATGAAAAACAAATGTAATGAAAAAAACGTTTAACTTTTGATGGAGAAAGTTTACAAAAATCCAAATCAATCAACAATCATTCAATCAACCAAACCAAACCAATACGAATGAAATATGAATGAAGTTGAAAAGAGTTGCCAGTCTGAAAATTTGAAATAATCTGAATCCATTCTTGACAATTTTGACTAATGTCGAAATTGGCTAGTAAACTTTTTTATGAAAATGTCTAATTCGTAAACCATTTCGAGGAATAGGCTTAGGGAACAGATTACATTAATCAGATCTTTAGTTAAGCAAGTATTTTTTAAGAAAATTGCAGAAAACCCAATGACTTTCATTTTTAGCAAGGTTGACGTATGACGTAGCCGGATAACTTCCGGCTATTCACATTTAATTTTTTAGGTTGGCAGCACAGCGTAGTGAATTAATATTTTTTGTTTGGTAGCGCTAACTAAGCGCTTCACGTACTTGTCACCCATGTCAAATGTCATCTCTGTTCAAGTAAACATAACCTAATTACATTCATTCATACAATAAAATGAAGAAGCGGTGTCCAATTATTGAAAAATCAGATGTAAACGGATGAAGAGACTGCAGTAAAGTCCAATAAACAGGCCAATAAGCAATAGATACGAGAAATGGGATATCTAAATTTTTTTTTTTTTTTTCTTTCATTTTGGCTCTTACTTTCGTATTAAGCCAGTAACAAGTAAAATATTTTTTTTAAAGTTGTATAATTAAACAAGTATAAAGTCAAGTCAAGTCATAATCAAGTCGAGTCAGAAGAGTCAGGCTAAGTGAAGTGGTAGAAAAACTGCACCTAGTGATTTCCAGGAGCTTTTGACAACAAGCGAGGAAATCACATAAATCGAACACTGTATCACTTCCCAACACTCACGCTTGTTATTGAACACATTGCGAATAATAATCTACCATTATTATGCACAAACACTCAAAGAAACACAAATTTTGGAAAATAAAATACAGCGCCGATACTGCTCTTTACAGCTTCCCGCCAAAAGTCCATCTAAATATTTGGCGATTGTAAACAAACAAGAAACCAACTCGCGGCTCCCAGTCCATCTTGACTTTGACATTTGACACTGACATATATATTTTTTAATACCTTAGTAATTTTTGCTTTCTTGCAGTTCGAAATGGCCATTATAGCTGCGTGACATCATCACTATAAAATCTTTAAAATTAAATAACAAAATAAATATTATATTAAGAATTTTTTCGTTTAAATTGTATCTCCGAAATAGTCTATTCTATCAATAAAATATATAATATACACAATTTATTTTTTAGTTGACTAGCCAATTGGCTAGTAAACTTTTTCATGAAAATGTCTAATTCGTAAACCATTTCGAGGAATAGGCTTAAGGAACAGATTACATTAATCAGATCTTTAGATAAGCAAGTATTTTTAAAGAAAATCGCAGAAAACCCAATGACTTTCATTTTTTAGCAAAGTTAACGTATGACGTAGCCGGATAACTTCCGGCTATTCACATTTAATTTTTTAGGTTGGTAGCACAGGGTAATGAATAAATATTTTTTGTTTGGTAGCGCTAATTAGGCGCTTCACGTACTTGTCACCCATGTCGAATGTCATCTCTGTTCAAGTAAACATAACCTAACTACATCTTCATTACATTAATTCATACAATAATGAAGAATCGGTGTCCAATTATTGAAAAATCAGATGTCAACGGATGAAGGGACGGCAGTAAAGTCCAATAAACAGTCCAATATGCAATAGATACGAGAAATGGGGTAGATACCTACTTATTTGGTGATTGTAAACAAACAAGAAACTAACTCGCGGCTCGCGGTCCATCTTGACTTTGACTTTTGACACTGACATACATATTTTTTAATACCTTAGTAATTTTTGCTTTCTTACAGTTCGAGATTGGCATTATTGATGCGTGACGTCATCACTATAAAATCTTTAAAATTAAATAACAAAATAAATATAATTTTAAGAATTTTTTCGTTTAAATTGTATCTCCGAAATAGTCTATTCTATCAATAAATTATATAAAATACACAATTAATTTTTTAGTTGACTAGCCAATTGTAGAAGAAAAAAAAAAAAAAAATACTAATGTATTTGTATTGTAAATACTAATGTATTGTATATTACATTAGTTTTTTTTTTTTTCTTCTTCTCATACTGGCTTTTACTTGCCAAGTAAAACTTAGGTATTGAAAAAAAAATTCTTTTATGCAGGTTCATGGACTTAATAAATTTAATTTAATAACTAATTTAATTTATTAAGTTCATGAGCAAGTCTTAAGTCAAGTCGAATCAAAAATTTGGTACTACGCCTAGACTGCTCTTCTGAGCTTCCTGACAAATGTTCTGAGATTGCCATGCCTTGATAAATAACAAGAATCGTAAGTTGATCAATTTACAAGTTAGTTGATCAACTTTCGGAAAATAATAAACTGCAGTGGAAATGTATTATTTAATGTGGTTTAAAATGTGCAGTATTTACGAAGTTTAAAATATTTTTCCCAATTAAAAACATTGTCATAGTTACCCTATTAAAAAGAGATAGATTCCTCCACTATATCTCTCTTTTTCTAGTCGGGTTTTAGGTCAAAAAGCTCCCTGTTTAAGGCTGATCAGAATAGGTAGAATATACATCAATATTCCTGTTGCTTGTTTGTTTGAAAGTCACAGAAGAGAAGCACCTTGCTGCGTTGAGAAACTGCATTGTACTATAGTAGCTCTGTAGGAAATTACGTATATGGTAGAATTCTGCAATTTGTGCATATGGTAACTTGGTTATCTAGCACTCTGCAACCAAAGGCTTAAAATCTAATTTAACTATCAATTTCAAGATATAAAAAATCTCGGAAGTACTTAATGCTTGATAATAATACTCTTAGCCTTGATACCTAATTAGGGATGGTTGAAATCTATAAAAAAAAATTGAATACATAATTCATAAGATTTCAAAAATATATTTAATCTGTATGATAAGAATCACTTATTGCAAAAAGGGCACATGCCCATACATCGGGTCCAAACAGTTTTTTTTTTATTTACCCAATTAAGTATAAAAAGGGTTCAGGTCCATACTTTTTAGCAGAAAGGACACATGTCCTTGTTCATTTACACCAAATAATTAGGCAATTATAATTTAAAATAACATAATACTGTTACAGTTACAGCAGGTAATAAAAAGGTCATACAAATGCATTTAAAAACAATCCCATAATAAAAAACTTTTTCTAAAAAGAACTATTTACATTTAATGCTTTCCTGAAAATTTTGCACTAATGGACAAGTGCCCTTTTTGCAATCAGTGATTCATATAGTGTATTACTTAGCTTTACATATTATATACAATCATATACAAAAAAAATAACACTAAAATTTTCAAGCTTCTACAGCTATCTTGCTAGGACTTTCTTTGACCTTGCGGGGTTTTTCTGGCACTTTCTCTGGTATGTCTGGTAACTGGTCAGAGGGCACTTCGGGCAGCTGTTCCCCGACATCCAAAATAGCTTCGAGTTCAGCCTCCACTGCTTCATCATCTTCCTCTGTCAGTTGACCAGAGATGAGGTCATCAATCTCCTTTTGTTTTTCTATTCCCTCTTTGGTTTCATCCATAATTTTTTCTATTTCATCTATGTTGAGGCTATCGTGTATTTTTTTCAAGGCAACATTTCCTGTCTTGAGACCGTCCAGCACCTAGAATAAAATAATGTGAGTAAACATGTTTCTTGTATTCATTTATTCAAAGTGGCGTTCAAGATCAATCAACCGTCTACACCTGTAAGTCATTTTTTGGAAACACCTTGGCCTTGGAGTGGTTTTTTAACAACCAATGGTAACATTACATTGGATTAACATTGATGTTGGCAACCATTAGATGATAGCCAACAACTTAACAACTAATCCAAAGTACTGAATCATCTTCAATAACAGACAATCAGATTATTCAAGACACGGCACTGTCCTAGCCAAACTGGTAATAACTAAACAATGTATGCTTCCGGTGTGACTCTAACCCAATACCCCTGGGTTTGCAAGCAAAAATGTTTAGCTACAGCGCACTTTAACCCTTCACTTATACCTTAGTTATAATTATACCGTTCTATAAGCTCCTACAAAGTATACTCAGAGCTCAGATCAGGCTCAGTATGATATATCTATCTGTAATATTTAAAATTTATATGAGAGAATACACTATCTTCTCAGGCTCAGTATGATATATCTATCTGTAATATTTAAAATTTATATGAGAGAATACACTATCTTCATCTGATAAGATTATGAGAAACTCATATTTCAGATTGCATTGAATATGAGTCATGCATACCACTCTGGAAACTGTGTGGAATAAATAAATTGTAGGATGTTGTAGCAATAGGCTGTATAGACCAATTGTCATTAGAACCATTATCATCATCCAACTTTACTTTCCCGGTTGATGTCAAAAATAGTAGAAAATAAAGATCTCCAGCAGTAAACACAACCCTAAGTCATAAAGAAGGAAGAAAGTATAATAAGTATAATAACTACTCATTATAACTAGGTCGATAAAACATCCAATATTTCCATTGAATAAAATACTCACTTGCAATTCTATTTGCGCAAACTCCAGGTCGTGTGTAATTTGTTCTAATTTCTCTAACTGAGCTTCAGTATTTTGTAGTAATTGCTCTTGATATCTTTTCTTTTTAAGTGCTAGCTTAGCCTTTTCTCTTTTTCCTTCATTGAGTAGTTTCTTAGCCAATTCTCTATCTCTTTCAAAATTCAACTCTATTCTCTTCTGGTATTGCTTTAATTTGTCTCTCTGTTGTTTTAATTGTAATACAGCTTTATCCTGCTCTGTGATCCTGCTAACAGGCTTTTTATGTTTCCCAAATAATCCACCCATTTTGATAATATAGTAGCTAACACATAACACTCACTTTTCTACAAATACTATGAAACGTTAAAAACCTAGTACTTACCTAGTTCTATATAATTATTATATCAAATCAATATCTAGGTCAAACATAGGTAAAATCACAAATTATTATAAAACTGAAAAATCATCAATGCAACATGAATGATCAATCAGTAACAAAATCACACAAATTTTATTAGAACTAGGTTATGTCAAATTGGAAATAAAGTAGCACCTGTCAACCTATGTATTTACACGAATAGACACTGACACTTGGTATGCGTGCTTGACAATTCTTTTTTGAAAATATGGCTTTTATTTTCATACTTAGCCAGTAACAAAATTATCAGACAATCAGGTGATTCAAGCCTGCAATGTCCCAACCAAAACTGGACACAACTAAACAAAATATGCTTCCGGTGGGAATCGGACCCACCACCCCCGGATCGAAGGTGAACGCCTTAACCACGGAGGCAGTTTCATATTGTTTCGATAGTTTTTCCGCACAAATATAATTATAAGAATATCAATTTGGAATTCAAATTTGGATAAAAATAAATACGTGAATTTTAACAATTTTAAACCTAATTCTTGAAGTTTAGGGATTGACTTCGATGCTGTCTAACATCATATCGATAGTATTGCATCCAAACGCTAGGGAGGTATAAATACCTACCTACTGGTATCAAATGTACCTACATATTTAAAATTCAGCAATCCGAGACGGTTTATGAAAAAAAGTCCGCTACAAACGCGGGTAATTGATTCTCGCGTCTCTGAGATAAGTCAAATTCTACTGAAAACCCCGTGTTCGTTTTCTCATATAACTCTCGTAATTGAAAATATTACAATTTCTATTAAATACCTACCTTTCAGTGTTCTATCTAATTTAGCTTATAATGGTTAGAAGTGAAGAATGGTTTTTCAAAATATATTCAACTATTTGTAGTAAACACTTTCAACACAGTTTTCAGTAGAGTAAGAATTGGCCACTGGTCTCAAAATTATAATAAAGTTAATTAAAAATAAAGTTAAAAATAAAATGTCCACCTATTCGAAGTCGAGTCGATGTGCTCGTTAAAAATAAAAATACTACAGTAGCATGTTTATTAAGTAATTTTATTCTAATTTATCCCAAAAAATCAAAATATAAGTGACGTCGAGATTACTCGGCTCAGCACTATTTGAAAGGGCACAATGTAAGTCCCGTTTTTCGCTTCGTTTACGGATATCGAAAAATTAAGAAGAACCGTGTATCCATGACCGTAAAGCACATTACAAGTATAATCAAGGTCCATCCCACAGACATATAAGACGTACACAGACGGAACATAAGTTAATAGTTATACTTATGTAGCAAGTAATTGTTGTTATACTTTTCTCACGTATTCGGATCTATATGGCGATATCTCTTTTTTACACCTGTAGCAACATTCACTCACACATAGATATTAAGCTACGCGTGGCAATTTTTGGCCGTGACGCCATTTTGTAATCTGCGTTGTTGGATCGGTGAACACTAAAAATAATAGAGTAGAATACCGTATAAATGATCTCAGATCATGCACTCCACACAACATTCATACATTCTTTGAAATCATGGGAAGCATTCTCGTAAACAACTTACCCTAGACTAGATACAGCCCAGGCTGCATAGTTTTGCATGTGTGTGTTTGTGCTACGCTAAGTAATAGCATACCTTCCGTCTGTTTACGTCTTATATGTCTGTGGTCCATCCATGGATCTGGGCTGGTCACACTGTTTGTGTTTGTGGTTGTAAAAAAAAGAAGGAAAATGAAATGAAAAGAAATACCTACCTACCTATTTCAATTTGAAACCGCAAAATCAAAGCATCTTTATAAAGCTTAGAAACGTAAAATGCAGTAAAATATTTGTTATTGAACACTGTTATCAGTTTTATGTTGACTCGAGTAGATTAGAAGCTGCTGGTTGTATTGTTTGTAGTATAGTGAGTGAGTGGTCAACAATGGCGGTGCTTGCTGCTGCTCAACTCTTGGATGAATTGATGGGACGGCATCGCAATACTAATCCAAATGAGAAAATCAAAAAACCTAACTGGGAAGATTCGGAGGTAATATTAAATTGAGACTGATCTGAATATTTTGTAATTGAAGTTCCAATCTCATATCTCGCTATAACCTTACTTTTATGTACGTCTACACCAGTAGAAACTTATCGTATACTTACTAAGGACCGTTCAAACTGACGCGAAAACCGCGCGACTGGCGGGACGCCCATAGAAATAAGAATCGGTAGAAGTGCCGTAGCGTATGAAAAAGTTCACTGGCCCGATAATGACACTTGCCAGGCCAGCGGGATTCGCGTCAATGTGAACGGTCATATAGAAAGCGATTTAATAATTTGAGCTTTTTATAGTTTTTTTCTTTATACATTTAAGTAGACAAAAGGGCATACGGCCTACCTGATGGTAAATGGTCACCGTAGCCCATGGACTCCCTTAACACCAGGGGCATCATGTGCGCATTGCCGATAGTGTAATTTGTGTGAATAGAATAGAATATATCTTTATTGAGAAAGCTATCACGTGGGTACAGCAAAGGTGTGGCGAGGATATAAATTTGTGTGTCCATAGTTGCAATATTCACGAAAGACATGTTTATTATTTTATGTTCCTGCCGTCATAAGTTTGCTAGGGGTTAGAGGGTACTTACCTAGACTTCTTTTTACCTACCTTTTTTCCAAAGAAACTGTTTCATTAATGTCTCAAAAACTACAAGACTATTATGTCGCAATAAAACACAACTATTATTTTACAGTATTGCAAGTACTATTTGGTGAAGTTTTGCCCTCATGACCTGTTTGTGAATACTAGGGCTGATCTCGGGGTTTGCCCTAAAGTTCATGATGACGAGGTTAAGGTGTTGTTTGAGAAGGCCGAGCCTTCATACAAGAAGTCACAATATGTTGAAGAGTTCCTACGATTCTGTAGGCACATGATTAATGATGTTGAAAGTGAGTATTATTTTTTCACAACTACTATACAGTTTAACATTTATTGTTTTACATAACAACTTATATACAAGTATTTATATAATAATAGATGTATGCAAAACGGGCATAAAATAATACAAGTGCTAGGTTAATACTTATTTCAATTCATTGACACTTACAGTATAATAATGAGAGATTATTACAAATAACAATGGTACTTTTAATCTTTATCTGGACTATATTTTCTTTGATGTCTAAGAAGCTGACCAAATTGTATTCTTTAACTTTTAATTTTTCAGAGTATTCATAAATGTTATTATTTATGCTTTTGAAAGCTGACGAAATATAGCTTTTTGTCATTTTTAGGAAAGATCCAGAAGGGTAAACAGAGATTAGAACTAATGAATTCAAAACCTGAAGGTCCACCAATGACCCAAGCTCAGTCTGAGAAAAATCAGGAACAAGTAAGTAACGGACATAGCACATTATGAGACTGAATCAGGAATGAAATCTGCAGAAGTGCAAAAGTTACCAACATACCACAGCACATTAGCTCTTTGAAGTGGCAATGGCACATAAATCATTTTAAAATGTAAACTGATTTTAACCAATTTTATAGTATAGCCCAACCAGGAACTTAAACACCCTGCATTGGCGTTGCTACTGATCATCTTTAGGTGGCAACATGTTTTAAGTGTCATGTCAACAACAAAATTAACAATGTCATTTAATGAAATAGAAATCAATCCTTCGTTTTTAATTTGAGTTAAATATGATAACATCTTTTATATTGCTTTTCTCTCATTACTATTAATTATTTTAACTATTTTCTAAATTGTAGGAAATAATCACAAAATACACAACATCCACTCCTGTCTCTTTTTGGCAGATGATATTTAGATGACGGAATGTTAAATGAATGCTTAGTTGCCAGTGAAATATTAGTTCCAATATTTTTTCACTGTATGACAAAGTTTGCAATTGTAGAGGCTGTGCTACAAATGGTGCAATAGTGTTCATCGATTCTTCAAAAATTAATGATTCAATGAAAAATGGAAGTCACTGTGTTGTTATACCATTCACCTATACTTTTCTGTATGTGTAAGTGAATGACAACTTATTTTTCAGGTTGAGTTATTATCAGAGAAGGTTAAATCCCTAGTTCAAGAGGCTGAGGAGGCTGGCACGCGTGGTGATGTGGAACAGGCACAGGGTCTCATGAAGCTCTGCGATCGGTTGAAGGAAGAAAAAGATCAGCTATTGAAACAACAGGAGAATAGGTATCCATATTAAAAACTTTAAAGGAACTATATTATACATTTTACAAATTTTGCATCTTGGTTAAATTAAATTTGATTT
Source organism: Euzophera pinguis (assembly GCA_947363495.1). Lineage (NCBI taxonomy): Eukaryota > Metazoa > Arthropoda > Insecta > Lepidoptera > Pyralidae > Euzophera > Euzophera pinguis. Next base: position 5,831,773 of record OX376162.1, read on the forward strand.
CTTAAAATTAAAGTTCATCAATGAATTCCAAATCAATCAATGAAGTCAATCAATTCCATTTACATTTCTCTTTTATTTGTGAAAAGGTCACATACCACGCTTTTAAAAATTTGTTCTTAAATAATTAAGGAGTAATTTCATATTAGCTAATGATTGTTATAACTTCTAGCCATTGGTCTATGACTGTTGAGTTGGCCGCGGCTCAAGAGAAACAAATGGAGGTTTGTCCTGTCTGTGGTGCTTTCTTGATTGTCGGGGATGCACAACAAAGAATTGACGATCATCTTTCTGGGAAACAACATGTTGGGTATGTTGATAATTGTTGTTATCATAATCATGGTCTTCCAGAATGTCATCAGTTAGCAATAGGAGAAGATGTATGAGAATGTACATATTAATACAGGGCCTGGTGATAAATAGTGCATTTGCAAATAAACATCTAAGGGTTCAATTTAGTTTTAATATGGAATGAAGTAAATCTTTCCCAAAGTTTCTTAAACAATCAGTAAAGTACTCAATCATGAACTTAGCACATTATTTGTTACCAGTACCTGTATGTAATAATAATCAACAGATGAGCTGACAGCAACTCTAGTTATACTGACCGAGGTGAGTGCAGTATCTGGTTGTTTATGATTTTAGGGAATGCCTAACGTGACCATATGCCTCGCTTTCATTGGGACTGTGTCTTAAAAAAAATTGTATTTTCGAAATAATTTCGAAATAACTATATCAATATTTTATAAACATGCACTTCCCTGACTTATAATGATTGCTCTCTAGTAAAATGAGAAATGAGAATAATCTTTGTCTTAAGGTCAAACACTCAACGCATTTATTTATCCTTTACATATAATATACAACTGACAATTTAACTTACATGATAAAGTAGGTAGGCCTATCTTCGTGCAGGTAATTAAAAATGATTGCTAACACTCAATTTTGGGCAAAAATGGTCAATTATGATGACTACACTGAAATCATTCTATGTTCTCGTGTAAGATCCAATCTATTTCTTTACAGTGTAAATTCTTTAGTAGAGATATAATTAATGTGCTTGAGTATTTGACCACATGATTTCTAAAAATCCTTAAGAAGCAAGAAAGAGAAGTAAATGTGGAATTTAATTATTCTCCATTTCCTCAATAGCGGATAATGCAATAGCTTTCCTCTTTTTCACATTTATGATAATTCAATGTGGATTTGTTCATGTATGTTGTTTAATTTAAGTATACTTATACATGCACAACAAATACAGAATTTCTATAAATGAAGTCTTGTCTTATAGGTATCCCGATGTGAGGGAAATAAAAAATGGTCACGTTAGGGATGCCCAGCAAAGGCTCCTCGATCACCTCGCAGGAAAACAACACATTGGGTATGTTATTATGTTCCCTTTGTTAACTAAGATCAAGGATATTGTGATGTAATACAATAACAATAGCTATCAATACAATACAAATAATCTTTATTGGACCAAAAAGAGCTGGCTTGACGTCACACGACAAATGGACTTTCTGCCAAGGATGCTGAAGACCGGGCGAAGTAGAGACGTAAAACTAAGAAAGTGGACCCTGGGCTGCGATGCAAACTGCGGAGGATGGGACCGGGATAATACTAGGATGATTATGATGACTCTTTATTGGACCAAAAAAAAAACATAGAAACCAATCAAGGAAAACAGAGAGGCACAAGTGATCAGACTTATCCATCTTATCACTATCATATTCTAAGATTCTTTCAAGACGAGATGTTGATGCAAGATTGACTATTATATAGCCTGTAAGACTCTTAGTCAAGGAAATATTTTAGTTTTGATATTGTCAAATTTGTATCAACATATATATTTTATTGTCAGCAGTTTAATAAAGAGTTAAATCTATCTATAGCATATACGACACATAATATTTTCTTACAGTGAAATTAAAATTCTGAGTATTTCGAAAATTTTACAGAAAATAATTGTATCAAAAGTTCGTTGTTTGTAGAAAGTTCTATAACATGACTTACAGCAGGTCATTACATTACAGTATTGTCCATAAGAGTCTGAATCCATACTACAAAATCTCAATTTTTCTTATGGAGCTGTTGAAATTGCTTCTGGGATAGTGTTACTTAAATATTTCAAATCTCGTCGATCAATGCTGATTCTTTGAACACATCATACAAATACTAAAGATTGCATAAATGCAGCGTGGCCCATGTCTAGTCCTGAGTGTAAGAGATTCAATTACCATCATTATTAACACCATTTATCATAAAATTATGCTGTCATAACACGAGACTTCAAAAATGAAATTTTACCATCCATCATCTTTATCCCGACTTTGTTTCTCAGATATTTCAAACTTCGTCAAGCTTATGAAGAGATGAACGAGGCGCGCGAAAAGGAGTTGCAAGAGAAAGAAAGGAAACGACGAGAAGACCGGGACAAAGACAGGAGTTCCCGCGGGGGCGGACTGGGTTCCGACCGGCGGGACCGAGAACGCATGGAGAGAGACAGAGAAAGAGATGGAGATAAAGATCGCAAGGACAGGGACAGGGGCGACCGCGACCGGGAGCGAGACAGAGATAAGGATAAGGACCGCCATCGGTGAGTGGTTGTCAGAATATTCTTTTAATGGTTTTTTCAATGTTTTTGTGATTGCATGTATTGCCAAAATAGATACAAATATGTACGTAATACGTGATCATATGTTACCTTTGTACATCGTTTTTAAATTTATTTAGTTAGATAGTTAATTCAAGCTGTTGTAGGACTTTTGGCGGGAAGCTGTGAAGAGCAGTATCGGCGCTGTATTATATTTTCCAATATTTGTGGTTTTTTTGAGTGTTTGTGCATATTAATGGTAGATAATTATTCGCAAAGAGTTCAATAACAAGCCTGAGTGTTGGGAAGTTATACAGTGTTTGATTTATGTGATTTTTATGCTTGTTGCCAAAACCTCCTAGCGCAGTTTTTCTACCACTTCACTTAGCCTGATTCTTCTGACTAGACTTGACTACTGACTAGACTTTTAGACTTGACGAAACCACACTGTAGGGCTGAAGAAGATATAAAAACTAACAAGGGCTATAAAGCACTTGTATCCATGGCCGTAAAATTCATTACTTAAAAAAAACTAATATTTGACAACCAAAGGACCACAAACTTTACAAAAGATTGCCGTAATAACTAACATAATTCAGCCACTTAATTTAGTAAACAGCTGAATCAATTAAATATTTTAATTTATGTGGCTAATTATGAAATTCAGTAAACAAAATAGCTTCTGTCGTGTAGATCGAGTCGTGAAGACCGCAGCAGCCGCCACGACGACCGCGACAAGGACCGCGATCGTGAACGCGACCGCGACCGGAAACACCGCAAGGACAGGCGTGAGTAGTCCTATCCAATCAATCAATTTATTTGCATAAAACTCTATTCAAACTGACGTGAATCCCACAGAAATAAGATTCGGTAGAAGTGCCGTAGCGTGTGCCAAAGTTAACTGGCCTGCTTGAGGCATTTCTACCTCTATATCGAATAGGGCTTAAAAATATATGTTTACAAGGTACTTAGGCTAATCCAATACATAAATTGTTCAATCGACCCTATACACATCAATTTTACGAAATCATCTGGCATTGACACAATTTAACATTGACTTGCATAGAATAGAATAAAGCTTTATTGATTGATCCATCACATACTGGAAGTAAAGTACAAGATACAAAAAGTGCGTGACAGACGTCTCAATGGGTGGCGGCTCAGTGTTACGCTAGACATGCAAGCATGACAAGCACCGATTTTCAGCCACCACCTTCTGAGGAGTCACGGTGCACATGATGTTATTAAACTATAAATACACAAATAATCATCAACTTACAATTTATCGCCCCGCACCGTACCCTTGCCTGCGAAAATGATTCGCGACAATACGAACACCCTGGCCAGGCGCCGCGACAACGCGAACATTCTTATTTTTGCGACAGTGTGGCCGGGGCATTACAGGTGCCTTACTATCATCTCCAATAGCAGGGCAGAAACGAGCGAGCAAGCGAGATGTCGCTTTACACCTTGAATTGCGCCATCCCGCATAAGAACATTTAGGATTAATTTCTGACTAGTCTAACAAATTACAATACAAGACATGAATAGTTCAGGTGATTCTGCAATGCTATTGTTAATTCCTGTCTACAACATGATGATTCACCTTTTGTTTTATAGAACTACAATTATATTAAATTACTAGCTGTTTCCCGCAGCTCCGCCTGCGGTATATAGCCTATGTTACTCAGGGTGAATGAAGCTTTCTAATTGTGAAGGAATTTTTGAAATCGGCACAGTAGTTTTTGAATTTATTCATTACAAACATACACACAAAAATATAAATCTTTCCTCTTTATAAGTAAAGATTTACGCATTGCAATTTTTTTTTGGTTGGAGAATATTTATTAAAATAGTGGCTCAATATAATTTTGATTTTGATTTCAGGATCATCCCGCGACCGCGACCGCCGACGTCGCTCGCGTTCCCGCCACTAGCTACTGTCTGAGGTATCACAAAAGCACCTGAAACCGGTAAGTATACTTTACACCAAACACTCACTAAAGCGCAGCTATCTCCAAAACAACACCCGCCCAAACCTAACATTCCCGTCCACAGTTAACTGTGTAATATAAATAATAATCACATTTTATATTATCACCGTCCCCGCAGATCCATCCCGAAATTGATACAATTACAAGTAATAAAGTGAACACTGTTATTTTACAGCTTAATATAGTATACCAAAATAAAACTTCGGTATATGGCAAAGATTTGGGCCGTAATTGACCCCCGTTGCACTCTCGATTTGGTAGTTGTCGTCACACCGACGGACTTGGCAGGTATTTGATTGGTATTTTGAATAGTTGCCACGAGCCGACAACGTGGGCCTTATTGGGCGATCGCTACGCAGAGCCGAGAAATTGACACTTGAATTTTGCTATTAATTGTTTATCGAGTCATCTTCAAATCAGTGTTTTTTGTCAACGGCGTGGTCCTTTTTTCAGGAGATGAATAAAAAATGCCGATGTAACATGGCATTCTGTAATGCAAAATTCACGTTTCACATTCTCGTCTTGTGTCAAAAGAGAGAAGCGAGCGATTGTCGTAATAAGCTCCCCCGATCTGGGCGAATGGTCTTCGTCGTTTGAGGTATTTCCACATGTTTTGTCCCGCGCGAGTTGTCGAGCCGACGGCCGACCGATCTATGGTCAGGATGACCAATGTCAGGTATTTGTTAGGTCATAGGGATTGCAAAATGTGTTAGGCTTTCGAGTCTTCTCGTCTTAAGAATCCTTGGAACGCTATTTTTAACTACGAATGAAAGTAGAAATTTTTACAAAAATCAATTGGATAGATTTCCGACACCTGCACACACAACTAAATTTATCTACTGAAAGTGAATTATCTAATTAATAAAAATAAATCTTTATTTCTGTACTAAGTATTACAGTAACCATGGAGTAATTACAAAGAGGAGATGCCGTTTAAAATGGCGCAGTGACGTGATCATTGGCGCCTCGCCGACACTGCAGTGGGCGGAGCTTGTCATTGCTCGTGCTCCATGGTTGGAGCGACGGCCGAAATCAAGCACCCCGCACGTCTGCCTTCCGCCCCGTGTAGCCTCACAAGCGCTTTCTTACAAAACACTTATTACGGCATCTCCTCTTTGTAATTACTCCATGACAGTAACTTACTTGTGATCGGGATCTCCAATTAAGTAAACAATAACCTGTGTTAGGAGATCCCGCTCTTCAATAACAACATAGTTTTGTGCTATATACATTAATATTTTAGGCTCAAAAAGGCTTTTTTTACCAGTTACGAAAATGAAAGCGAAGTGATATCTATATTGAATCACAATCATGTCGTTTTTAAAAAGTATATTAATATTTACGTATGGTGGAGTTAAAACAATGTTATCGAGACCATCGTTGCGTTCCTTGGATTCTTTATTTACGACTTAATATTCACATAAAATTCAACCGACGACAACGACAACGAAACGAAATATTTATTTCATTAAATCAGCGGCAGATTTTTTTGGAACCATCAAACTGAGATTTAAATAATCCATGCAGAGTCTAAATGTAGACTATTTCAAATCAGATTCACAAATAATATCATATTTTTTAATTATCGTCATGATTCCTGAATATGATGTTTGTGCAACTGCCAACACAAGGCGCCATGAAGATAGCCACGGACCAGAAAAATAAAATGAAAAAAGATGTTTACACTCCCCGATTGTTCAATGTGGCAGGGCTTTCCTTGTTGCCATTATACTATGCCATGTTTCGGAGATATGAGAGAGCAACCCCTATTCGCTCCTTGTATCACAATATTGGTTGCTGTATTCACATCATCTACTATGTACTTCCAGGTACCCAAAATTTGTAACTCATGTCAGCAAGTTTAGTCTTTTTTAATTGTGTATTTAAGATTCTCTAATATAGAGACTCGTGGCCGAATTCTGTTCATACATTTATACTGAAACTTGCTGTCATTTATAAATTAACTAATGAACCCTGCTAAACCCGTTTGGAATTCAACATTTCGTGATTGAACATGTTGTTGTGTTTGAAACCGAATTTACTCAAGAATAAGAAACCGAAATTATAGTTACGCATTCAATTCAAATTACAATTCAAAATAACTTCAAGACTGTTGAATAAAATGACAAAAAATACTAGCTCGAGGAGCAGTGTGTCAAATACTAGAGATCACAATTACATTTTAAACATACAAATTTGCGGTTTAGGTATATCTTTCTATTAAGTTTTGTGACGTTCACTGTGTTAAATATATTTGTCAATCAAATAACGAAATTTAATTCGGTCATTCAATCACGAAATGCGTGTTCTCATTAAATACAGATGAAATGCTCGTTACTAGCTTGCTCGATGGACTTTTCAGTTGGAATAAGGGCAACCACCACCAACGCGCCGCCGTGACAGCAATCAATGAGGTACTTTTTGCAATAAGCACGGAAGAAGATACCGGTTTCAAGCGCTCCAGTGCCTACGACGGTTCCGAGGTGACATAGAATAGTCACGTTATGAAATAAGATAGCATATTCCAATGATATACATGCATGTATCTATAGTCCTCAAATCGGACTTGTCGTTTCTGCTTAATTTTAGATGTTGTAAATGTATCTACCTCGGCATAATGTCCGATCTCTAGCAAGGTCTTTTATCTGTATACCCGTTCCATCTATGGAGTTATTCAGGTATTTATCATTTCGTTAATTTCCCGCATTATAATAATGTTATTGTGATTGGTTTTATCACGTATGAGTTGAGTGTGAAACAAATAGGGCTTATTTCGAGAAATAAAATGACTTGAAGTTTAAAAAATTACTTTTTATTTTTAATTAGAACCAAAATACCTCTACAAACCTCTCACCCCCCATAGATCCCTAGCAATTGTCAGTTTCATCGTAATTATGAATGACATACTTATACTCTGTTCAGGGGAAAGAGTTAGTAGAGCGCTTTCTCTGTCACACTTTCATACAAACGACAAGGACAAAAATCAGCAAAAAACGGTTAGTGGGCGGGAACAAGTCTTTAGAAAAGTAAACGCGTATACACAATAAGGTTTTCAAAGACTACTAACTTTTGCCCGTGGCTTCGTCTGTACTATTGAAAACACACTTATTATATTTTTATAGGTGACTTAATATTATTGCATCAGTTATGAAGGAAAAACAATAATCGGAGGTCGATTGTTTATTAAATTTCAATAATCATTCCTACATTTATGATGAACCTTTCCTTTATTATATCAATATTCCTATCCATAGCATCCATCTTGGGCCCAACTATTTTTTGGACTGTTTTTTTTTATACAACTAAGTAGGCAAACAGCTTACGGCCCACCTGATGGTAAGTGATTACCGTCAGGAACGTCTGCAACACCGGAGATGTCTACGATTTATGCAGTTTTTCCAATTCTCTGCATTAATACTTCGAATGGATTCGTTTAATACAATTTTTATTTCGCCATTTTGTGAGTTTTCATATTTTATGCTACTTTTTCTATAACCTGAGCCCAAATTAGCTCAATTGGATTAAGTTCGCAGTGATACGGCGGATGTCTTAAATCAGTTTTATTTTGTAATTTTGCCATTTCATCTATAACACGCGCCTTGTATCGCTCTCTATGATTTTTAACAATATTTAACATTTAACAATTCACGTTTCAACATATCATTATCAAGGCTAATATTTTTTCTTGTAACCAATTGACGATTTCCTGTTTTTTGCACCTGGCTGTTAGTAACTGCTCAATTTTTTTAGAGTGATATCCTTAAGTTTATTTTATTATACTGCCATCTTGTATACAGCTTTAGCGTTGATTACTGACCAATCAGTTAAAAATTGTGCGAGTGAGATGGTGATCTATTAACTTGTTTTCCTGAACAGAGTACATATAGCTGTTTCCGGGCGCTGAACAGTAGTTTTTTTTTCATACAAACTTTCATGCCCACTGCAGTCTTTTGGAGAATTGATTTAAAAATATAACTGTAACTTCATCTGAAATAATTTTACCCGCGGTTACCCGGGTACCCGCGCCCCGCGGAATGGTTCGGTCGCAAATCTGCAGTGCTCCTTTTTAAAAAATTATATAAAGTGCAAAACCACATATTAATAACAAACTCAAGCAAAAACAACATTGTAACACATCACAGAATAAAATAGTGTACCGAACATAAGAAAATAAGTGAAATATACATAATAAACAAGATAAGAAATGAATGAAATTTTGATGCTGACAAATTAATGTGAGTCTATTCCATTACTTATTATTATTATACCCACAAGGTTGATCATATTCTACACAACACGTCAAATTCATTGCATTGACTCGAGTACACAACTAGAATTTCGTCAGTCGCCTTAAACGACTGTTGGTCTAGAGGTCTTAACAACCAAGTAAGGACCGAAAAGGACATGGTTTCGATCCTCACCGCAGGAAGATTTTTTATTTGGTAGATATTTTAACAGAGTAATCACAAGATGAATTTTTTCCAAAATGTGACGTTACGACGCCCTCGCTCACAATCTACATCGGAAAAAAACACCAAAGATAGTAGTAGTTCGTCGGTAAACGATACACTAGATGGCACCGCCAGTAGCGTACCAAATACATCGTTTGATGAAAATGACGATGTAACCAAGGAACTAAAGATCGAAATAGAAAGACTAACATCAGAACTAGAGAATGCAAATAAAAGAATAGATACATTATCGTTAGAAAATTGTAACCTAAAAACACAGTTAAATGAAATAACAAAAAAACAAGAGCTTCAAAATAGGGCCATTACACCTGCACCGATATCTGGAATGAACGAAAAAAGAACGACATCAACACCACGAAAAAATGTAAAACTATCCTCTGATTCCATGCTACAGACACAAATGTCGACGGAAATTAACAACACCGAAATACGAAACAAAAAGAGGAAATGTTTTACAAAAAATAAAATATGTATTTTAAGCAGTAACAAAAATTATAAGACATTAAAATACACTCAAGAGTTTTTTGACAATAACTATGAAATCTGCCACTATCTGAAACCAAACTGCAATATAATACAAATGCTTATGGGTATTGATGGGACACTGAAACATTATACAATGAAAGATTTTTGTGTATTGGTTATCGGCCCCGATGACTTCTTAAGAACAAAGAACCATTTTACACTTATTGAACACATTAGAAAAACCCTACAAAAATTATCACACACAAACTTTATTATTTGCCTACCAACATTCAGATGTAATGAATACTCTGTAATGTACAATGGAAGAATAGAAAATTTTAACAATTTATTATACATGGACGTAAAAACGTTTGAGTATGCCTACATACTAGACTCAAATCTGGTACTGTCATATGATTATGATATGTTTGATAGAAGACTAGGCATATTAAACAACTGGGGTTTAAAGAATATTTTTGTATTTCTGCATGAAACTGTAGTAAATATAAATGAATCATACACGGAAGAAGCCGAATTCCAACCCTGTGACACCTCTACAGACTCACATTTATTTCGAGAATAATCACATACAAATATTACATCAAAACATCGCTGGCTTGATTAGTAAATCTAACTATTTGACCATACACCTAGATGAAATATCAGACACTAAGAATACTCCGATAGACGTTCTGTGTATAACGGAACACTTTATGGAAGCGGGACAAGAAGAACTTCTCAATATCCCACACTATCGTCTGGCAGCTTGTTATTCAAGAAAAAAGAAAAGAGGGGGGACATGCATTATGACTAGAGTGGGGCTTCCATTTAAAGAATTGGTTGACATATCGAAACACTCTGTGCCGGGCGTTGTAGAGTGCTGTGGCATTGAGCTAACATCGTGTGATTGCATTATAGTCTGTGTCTACAGATCTTCAGTATCAAGAAATTTTACTGTATTTTATGAAAAGTTGGAAAGTATACTAACAAAACTTTGTACAAAATCGAACAAAAAGATTGTAGTATGTGGAGATTTTAATATTAATATCTTGAAAGAGAATTCACAAAGTCAAGAATTCAAAAACTTTTTGCTAGGTTACAACTTAAAATTGGAAATAAAACAGATAACTCGGCAAAGTAGCCAAACGTGCATTGACAACTTCGCACACAATGTGAGACGTGGTTGTAAATCAAAGGTCACTGAACTCGCCCTATCTGATCATACAGCACAAATTCTTGCAATACCAGTAAAAACTAAATGCCCTATATTACCTTGGAAAACAAGAAAGAGAGACTTCTCACCCGAAAACATGATCAAGTTTAAATCTCATTTACAAAGCCTATCTTTTAGGGAAGTCTATGATACTGACAATGCAAATGAATCTTATGAATATTTTTTGGATATCTTCCAACTTTTGTATTATTTGTGTTTTCCTTACAAGTATATCATGAATAAACCAAATAAAAAAGTAAAGTGGATTTCGAAGGGCATAAAAAAATGCAGTAAAAAACAAAGACATCTGTTATGGAAATATCGCTTTTCTCCAAATATTCAAAACAAAAAAATATTTAAAAATTACAGTAAAAAATTTAAAAAAGTTGTGAAATTGACTCAGAAAGCTCAAAATAATTATTACATAAAAACTTCAAACAATAAAATGAAAGCGATATGGCAAATTATAAATAACACCAAAGCAGTACGCCCAAAAGACTCAATTACAAAAATTACTCATGACAATAAAGAAATCACAAACATTAATGATATTGTAAATATTTTTAATAACTATTTTACAGATAGAGTCAAAACTAATCCTAAAGTAAGCACCAAGGCAGGGATTGAAAATGTACCACATAGTTTATTCATAGCGCCTGCTACACCACAAGACATTGTCATTTATATAAAGTCATTGAAAAATACAAGCAGTGTTGGCCATGACGACATATCAACAAAAATAGTTAAAAATGTAGCGGAAGAAATCGCCCCGCACTTAAGTCACATCATTAACCTTTGCATAAGTAGCGGTATATTTCCCGACAACTTAAAAATAGCAGTATTGAAACCTTTATTCAAGAAAGGAAACAAAGATGACATTTCTTGTTTTAGACCGATTGCAATACCCTCTGTATTTGCCAAAATTTTTGAAAAACATATGCATGAAATAATATATAATTTTCTAGATAAATATGATATACTTTGTAATGAACAAAAAGGATTTAGAAGGAATAAGACCATTAATATGGCTATTTATGATTTTCTAAATATAATTCTGACTAATACGAACAAAAAAAGACCAAGTTCTGCTATTTTTACAGATATGACACAGGCATTTGACCACGTAAATCACGAAAGACTTCTAGATAAGCTACATTCATATGGCATAAGGGGAAAAGCATTGGATTTGTTACGGTCGTACCTTACAAACAGACAACAATTTACAGAAATCAAAAATATATGCCCCAAAACAAGGGAAGAAGTAAAGTACGTTTCAACAAAAACAGGAGTAAAACATGGTGTACCGCAAGGGAGTGTATTGGGCCCGTTACTATTTATAATTTACATTAACGATCTTCCTAAAGTAACTAAACAATCTATGATCTTGTTTGCTGATGATAGCACAGTCGTAATAAAACCCGATATTCTAGATGAATATGAACATGACATCAATTTGACATTAAAATATATAATTAATTGGTTTGACGAAAATAATTTATTAATCAACTTAACGAAAACAAACATAATGCATTTTTATGACAAAGATAATAATTTAAAAAATATGAATGTAAAATATAATAATACAAATATAGATTCTGTGGATAATGCAAAGTTTTTAGGACTTATAATCGATAATAAGCTAAAATGGAAAGAGCAAACAGAACAAGTATGTAAAAAATTAAGTAGAAGTGCCTATGCCCTACACAATTTACGAAATGTTGTAAATATTGACTCTGTGTTAACAGCTTATCACGGTCTTGTAACACCAATACTAAGATATGGGATAATTTTTTGGGGTAACAATACTGATAGAGAGACCATTTTCAAAGCACAAAAAAGATGTGTTAGGGCAATGTGTGGACTAAGTCCTAGAGATAGCTGTTTGCCAAAATTTAAGTCATTGAAAATACTGACAATGCCATGTCTATACATTTATGAAGTTGCTATATTTGTAAAAAGTAATCCACATTTGTTTGCCAGGCTGTCGAATGCACGACAACGACTACGAACACAATATATCCATAATGTCTGCACACAGAGATGCACTATGGCTCAAATAAAAAAGAGTGTTATGGGTATGGCACCCAAGATATATAATAAGCTACCAAATACGATAAAAATGCAATGTCTTATGAAATTCAAAGAGCGATTATTTTCATTTTTAGTTGACAAAAGTTACTATTCTGTAAATGACTTCCTGCATGATAATTCTAATAATTTGACATTTTAATAAAGGTATATTTGTAAGCTGTGTCTATCAGCAAAATCATAGTGATTCTGAATTACTACTCTAACACTAACACCTTTATGTACTACCTATGTTTTCACAAATAAATGATTTGATTGATTGATTGATTTATATTATATAAATAATTTTTCTGAAATAGTTTTACGTTGTTGACGAGGGGCAGGTTGCACGATTTGTGCTAGTGTATCTTTGGCTTTATTTGTGCGGTTTCGATGCTCTTTGGTGGTCAGAAATGGTAACGTATTGATGTATATTGAAATATTGAGGAATATCTATATGTAAAATAAATAAAACAACGAATGTTTCTTTCCCTTTTTAATCTCATTCATATCAAATTACTGAACATAAATTAGTTTTTAGTAGGTACATACTATTGTGGCTAATGATTCCATTTCCTATAAAATATAAATTAGAGTGGCACCATTGAAGGTTTCGATATCTTTATATGATTATCTCTGCACCTTCAAATTCCTACTATAACCGACGATTCAGAATCGTATATCCCATCACTATAACAACACATCCATATTCCAGCCAGTGTTAACATAAATGATATACTTTTAGGCTTAGTTTTCTACTTGTTACAACTATATTACCACTATCTATGTACAAGTAAATACAAGCTATTTTGATTAAAAGCAGTTATTTTTGCAGAAGTGATTATAACACCACTCCATGCATTGATGGTACGCAAGTGTTACACTACACCTACCATAATTACTGCTATACATCGCTTACAAACAAGACATTAAATTTATTCATATCACACGTTTACTGTACATACATGGCAAAGAATAGAATTATTACCTAAGCTGGACCGTTTTACCATATTTAGTATAATGTCCAATTACACCTGTTTTACATACATACCAATTTAAGTTCAAGGGAAAACTTTCAAGAGAATCTAATTTTCATTTAGTTAGTTAACTCTTGCTTTAGTGGTCCCCATTATAACAAACAGCATTAGAGATAATTTTAAAAATAAATCAGACATATTTGTTTAACAGTGAAAATTCTAACTAAAAAAACATTAATGCTACTGCTACTATTAAAAAAAAACATTGATTTATCGTCGCAATTTATTCAGAAGGAATGTAAATTTATACTTAGCGCACATCGTCATATAAGATTTCAGATTCCCCTTTTTCAAATATAATCAAAACAAGATATAATGAAAAATTAACCCTACCTTACCTATGGCTCGTAGGACATCACTTGCATGATTATTATCGACATAACAAAATAATTGTCTGGTAACCCCACTACAAAACTCATTTATACATAGAATGATTAAAATATTAAAATCATTATGGATGTTTGTGGCGGTCAACAATAAGCGTATATAAATGTTAATGTAAGTATATGAAATTCTTTCACCGCTCTGTACTTATCAAGAATAAAAGTAATACACTAAAAGTCTCCACATTATATATATATATATATACAGAATCTTGTTTTAAACTTATGTACATAATTACACTAATAGGACAATAAATATTAAAGAATGCTAAAAATAAAATAGGAAAAATATTGGCATAAATGATACTTACAAATGAATCAATCACTGATATGGGTAGCTTCGATACAAAGCCAAATTACAGGTAAAATTGAAATACATTGTGTTACAAGTTTAGCTGAATTGATAGTTAGAATTTGTCATAGCGTTCACTTAGGATTGATACTGGCCGTTCTAAGACAGAATTATCACTTTTTCCCTATATAGGTAGGTATATATAAAAAATTCTAATTAGTCACAACACATCTGTGCGTGCGTAGGTAGTTCACTTTTTAACGAGTTTTTCAAGCAGCATCACTTACAATTGCAAGAAAATAAGCAATAGCAGATCAAAATAGGCTTAATATTAAAATAAAAAAAATGAAAGAAAAATCACCGAGAATTTAAATTCGTCGAGGACTAAGAACTGCTTTTGCATTTCCTTGAAATGGTAAAATGATGACCCTGATATCAGTCACAAATGGCACTATAGTCTGCAGGCTTACAACAGCGCTTGGCAGATTTCGATTTCCCGCACGAGCGTGAAGGATTCTTCCGGGTTGAGGGTTTGCAAGGATTCCCCATCACATAGGGAGTTGTTGAAAGCTTCGTCATGTCCAGTGGGGGGATGTTTGTAGGGTGCATCCCCTGTGTTGAGGGTGTGCTAGTAGTTAACGGTGACGGGGTGATGCAGCGTGCCGGAGCTGGTCTGATGCTGGAAGGTGGCGGTCTGCACGTCCGCCGCGCTCGTCGGCACCGTTCGGACTTGTTGCTGGAAATTAAAATTATTGTTTATCTATATATGCATCTGGAGTGCTATTTTGAAATGTATGACTCACAAAATCGGTGAGTCGAATGATTTTCGTTCGATATAATCGGTGAGTTGAACGATTTCATTTAAAAAATAGGGCTCATGCACTAATTGACTAAGCGAGCTTTCGATTTAAGGGCCGTTCACACTGACGCGAATCCCTCGCGACTGGCGAGACGCCCACAGAAATAAGAAACGGTAGAAGTGCCGTAGCGTATGCCAAAGTTAACTGGCCCGCTAATGACACTTCTATATGTTCTTATTTCTATGGGCGTCCCGCCAGTCGCGCGGGATTCGCGTCAGTTTGAACGGTCCTTTATCTATAAATCTAAAGTATTTCCAAGCAATAGTCAGGAACCTTATAAACCCATCTGGTTTTTAGAACATGTGCAAAGAAGAGTGTGTTGATATAAAGAAACAATAGTTCATCTGTAGTGTAGTTTTCTACAAAACAATAAATAATCTCATGGTTAAATATGATGTTTTTTTGTTACTTTGGAATGTAAAATAATTAATAGCAGATAAATACCTGATTTGTTATTTGCATCACATTAGTTGAATTGTTTTGAGCGTTTTGAACGACATTAGTAGTTTCCGCTGGCCGAGTCTCTGTCGTAACCCTAAAAAAAAACAATCTAACTAAAATGTACTGTGGGAGAAATAAGGGTTATAACCAAACCTCTAACACAATACTGTCAGTAAAGTAAATTACACGGTTTATATGAGTTATACGCGTTTCGATTGAAGCACACTATCTTTATTATAGTATATGCTCACAAGATATCATGTTTCCTGTCGACGGGCTCCTGCTTTTCGCAGTCTTCCTCTTGCGCCGCCGGCGACGTCGAGTCGTGCGTGCGACGGTGCGCCACCAGGTGACCTGATAAATACAATACAAAATAATTAAATTCATATTATTATCATGATTTTGGCAGGTGTCCCATTACTACTGTATACTAGTAGCTCAGTTTTAATCCATCTAAACTTCATCACCATAGCCCATATGTTCTTTACATTCATTAGAAATAGTTCCACATCCCGCCGAGACCTGTTCATGTTCATCTATTGATAAATCCGAGAACGGCAGAAGCACCCACATGACATATACTTCTCCAAAGGGCCTCTACCAATTCAAAATCATCAATAACAGCCAGGACCAACGGCTTAAAGTGTCTTCATAAACACGGAAGAGCTCAATATAGAAAATACCACTAATGGGGACCGAACCAATACGGGCCGCGTGTCGCCGTAGCTTGATTCATGCTATCGTTACGGATACTCGCGCTTCGCTATCGAATCCTTATTAGCGAACATTTGCAAGTTCGTCAACGTTGCGATAAGACCACTAAATTAGCTGTGGTACAAGACTGACATCGTTACACAATACTAACCTTTGCAAAGGAAGTCCTTGGAACAGACATCGCACCGGAACGGCCTGGCATTGCCGCTGTTGTTCTTGTTGTGCGATCGTTCGTGGAAAAGCAGGTTCCCTTTGAGCGGGAACGATTTGCCGCATTCGCCGCAACTGTAGGGACGTTCGGCGCAACTGTGCGATCTGGAATTACAGAGATTTTATACAATTCATTCATATCGATCGGGTTATATGGTAGATGGACCCTGCCCTAGTGTTAGTTTTATACAGTTAAATAGGCAAAACGGACCATCTTTTGGACACCAGGAGCATCACGTGCGCATTGCCGACCATTTAATTTTTCAAACATAAAATGAAAACAAAATATTAATTTATATGGTTAGGTTTAAAGATTCTTTATTTCTCAAAAAACAAGACCTGTGAGTCACTTACATGAGAAAACTAATATTACTTAATTTAAAAAATATATACAGTAGTTAGTTAGGTTTACGTTGTGATTCTCCGAAAACTTGAGCCAGCTTACTATTAAAAAAAAAAAAAAAATTGTCAGTAGCCAGTGAGCTACTACTAGATATTGATTTTCATTCGACATATGAGTCACACATTTCAAAAATAGGGTTACAGGTTCTAAAGCGTAATCAGGAAGCTCATTGCGCTAATTTGAGTGTTATTACGAAAACTTAACCACAACCAAGAGTGCTAATTTTCAGATCTATGTGTCAATCAAAACCGGGGAATTGAACAATTTTAATTTAAGTTCAATGGTTTTGAGTGCGACATATTTCGAAAATAGCACTCTTGGTCTTGGTTTAACAGACAGCACGGTCGGACTAAGAAGATTACAATACAAACCTCATGTGCGTCCCCACTTGCCCCTTCCTGGTGAATGGTTACGAGAACATTTTGCACTTAGTCATGGTTTTAATTAGTACTAACTATTAGCCTGTTGAGGGTATAACTGGGAACACGGTCGGACCAAGAATATTACTAAACAAACCTCATGTGCGTCCCCAAATGCTCCTTCCTGGTGAATGGTTTGGAGCAAATCTTGCAAGTGTGTGGAGTGTCGCCAGTGTGCTGCTTCATGTGGTTCGTGAGGTGCTCTTTACGAGTGAACCTCTTTTGGCAGAATTCGCAGCGATGTGGCGATTCGCCCGTGTGGATCCTTGTTGAAAAAAACAAAAATCATTTATTATCTATTTTAAAGGGCAGTGAGAGTAATTGTTAATAGTTTCCAGCACTCTTTAAGTTTACCACCTTGTAAAGTCTGTCTCAATAGAAAAAGACAATAATATAAACAAATATTGGCCATATTTGTTTATATTATTGTCTTTTTCTATTGTCTTTGTCTGACATTGAGGCAAGTTTGTTGATGGTGTTCTTAAATGACATGGGTTCATTGAGGTGTGAATGTGATATGCCTTGATAATCGAATGTAAGTGATTAATGAGTAATTTTAATAAATTCAAATCATTGTTTACATTATTGTCTTTTTCCATTGAGACAGACTTTACAATGTGGTATATTTACATTACAATCTTCTGTTGTTGAACACAAATACCTATATAAATATTGTAGGGTGAAAGTAATTTTTAATGTGTTTTAAAGCTTATCCTAAAAGAGACTTTAAACATATACATTTTTTGCAAATAAATACATTGATTGTCACTTTATAGGACTTTTCTCGACTGATAATAAAGACTAATAAAAAAATAAATAATTGAAGATTAAAATGACTACGATACCTGACGTGATTGGTCAAATGCTCCTTTCTTGAGAATGTCTTCGTGCAGAACGGGCACTTGTGGGGAGTTTCACCGGTGTGCAGATGCACGTGGTTCGTGAGGTGCTCCTTGCGCGAGAATGACTTCGTGCAGTACGTGCACTTGAACGGCGTCTCGCCCGTGTGTTGTCTGTCGATAAAGAAGATTTTTAGAGGCTTTTGTTGTTATAAATGGTAGTCCTTAATAGTCTAATATTAATTCTACATAAATTTGTAATAGCAAAGACAGATACTGCATGTTTGAATAAACAGTATAGACGGACTTCTAGACTATTGCGAATTGAAACCTAAAGTTCCCATCATAAGAAGTTATAAATTAAGGAAATAAACGCAACATTTGGATGAATGAAAAATAGTTGTTTTTTTCGAAATATTTTAATGTATATGGAGAATTTAAATTAAAGATGATTCTATTGCTCGTCATTTCACCCAGCGTATTTCATAATTGATTAGATGATTTTTCAATAGTGAAAAGGTCACCAAATTAAAATTGCGGATCAACTATTTATATTCACCGAGCTGGACTTGTCCCTGTACCATGATGTCATTGAGCGACAGCGTTGAAGTATAACCCAACTAATTGGAATTGGTCGTTAGTTTGTAGTGGGAACCTTTCTGCTCTATCAGTCTCATTGGTAATGTAAATAAGCAGGAAACCACTCTACACTCAGGTCACTTTACGGGTATATATCACCACAGCAGTGGCGTGGGGTGAAAAAAAAGAGAGGTAAAGCCGCCACGATTATCTGAATTTAGGTTTTCTTTATGCCCGCGGAAAGATAACTCTTGTTTTCCAAGAAGAACAACAGTGTCTATTAAACGTTTCATTAAGTTTCGATTACGCTCTACTTTACGATTGTGGGCTTCAAAATTATTGCCGAGAAATGATTCTATTCTACTATTTCCAAAATCGTGTAACAATAAACAACTGCGTAAATGTTTTTCAGTTTGACTATGATTCTAGCCGAATTGGTCAAATTATTTATGTCTGAGGAACCCATTTTATTCCAAGCACTATTTGTATCGGAAAACAGCAGACATGGAAAGCAAAATAACTTATTTAATTTGCAACTGCCTGTTATCCAATTGTATTTATCATACGATCGAACTGTGAAAATGTTTGAAAAACCCATCCTTACGCTTATAATCAATTTTTATATCGGGACGAGCCCGTCCAAGGTTAATGATATATTTTTTATTATCGAACGATTGTTTTGAGAACGAAGTTGATTCATTCAATAAGTAATCTGTAAGACAACAATCTATTTGTACTAATGCCGCCATTTCTCGCCTAACAACAACAACGACATAAAACAAAATGAAACAAACCAACCTTTACGATGAAACAAAACCAACACTATATCAGAATACACAACAGCCTGTGTTAAACTTCACTAATTTCGATTCTTTTAAACTATATACCACAATCTAATCACTTATCACATTAAATCAATTAGCATAAAATTAATCCGTACAAATGCGCGCATAATAAGTGAAGTGACATAGTGACAATCCGTCCGATTATCCAAATTAGAAAGACAATTGGCCGGCGGCCGCAGCAGGGCGGCCAATGGCCGGCCTGCTGCGGCAGCGCTAATTGGACGAAAACTTTTCTAGTGATACGAAAGGACCTATAAAGAGTTTGGTAGGCTATCTTAAATCGGGTTATCATTTAACAATATCAACGAGTACTTTTCATGTAGTAGTGACATGTATGTGTGTGTCAATTTCATACATTGGAAATATTTGGATTCCCGATATCTTGAGCGAGTTCACTTGGCGTGTACTCGGCGCGGATTGCGTCTTACCATTGCTAAATCGTGTGTGTGTGCGTATGCGCGATTTCAAATACATTGCGTATTTTGTATCCAGCGTATTGAAGAATACTTTTTACAAAGCGCTCAATGTAATTGTGTCGCTTGCGATAATTAGACTCCTTAGTTTCCGTATTACCGGTAAGGCCGTCAGTCGTCGGCTTACATTTTATGACAGTGTCATATAAGTAGGTATTTGAACAATAGCGGTATAGTGTATACATTTTCGTGGAAGAGTAATAAGCTGGGATAAACTATTATTATCAATAATTAAAAATATGTATATATTAGAGATTAGCCAAGGTAAGCCGGTGGGAATCGTGTTCTATGGAGGCTTCGCCACTGCACCACAGATTTATTAATAGTACTATTGTACAGAACGGACATTCACATCCTACCACCTGAAACAGATACCGCACCTCACAATACAATACCTCTTTATTGCACCAAAATAAAAATTTTACAAAAACAAATATATCTAGATAAAAATTGAGGTAAGGCGGACTCTTCTAGTCAAACCTTAGGGTGGCTATTTGTACCCTACGAGTAACACACACATCGACCGCATCGAAGTAGTAGTAATAGGTGTCAAGCTCGTCGCTGCTGTATGCATTGTCCGGGGGGGGGGGGTGTGATATCACGTACCTGATGTGATTGACGAGATGCTCCTTCCTGGAGAAGCTCTTGCTGCAGAAGGAGCACGAGTGCGGCATGTCGCCGGTGTGCTGCCGGATGTGGTTGTTGAGGTGCTCCTTGCGAGTGAACGCGCGCGGGCAGTACGTGCACTTGTGTGGGGTTTCGCCTGTGTGCTGTCTGCGCAACAGAGGACATTCCGATTTCATGACATTGCTTCAATAAGTCTGTGTTATATTTAGCAAGTGTAGATGTCTAGTAGTAGTGCCCGATGTTTATTCATTTAAGTTTTAGAAGATTATCGACTATTTTACACATGTTAACTTCAGATATCTTTAGTTTTCAGTTTTGAAGGGCAATATAATTGAAAATTGAAACAATGTTTCTTTTTTAAACAGGACCTCTTATTCAAATCTCGTCTATGGAATGATTGTAGCTTGTTATAATTTAGTATTGTATCTGTAAAAATTTGAGTAAGTAGTAAGATTGAAATAGTAGTCAGAAATAGCTTTGCTTTTGTTATATCAGAAATCCTTAATCACATTACAGAATTGTAAATACTAAACTGAATAAATGATTATATTATGACGAGTTCTGAACAAATTGATCCGCTTTTAAAACCATCACTACTATGCTGTTACGAAACCCGTAAGCTCAGAGAGCTCAAATCGGAATGCACAATGCTGTGCTACTGCTCTCAAAGGGAAACTTCACACAAATGCCGTCTGGGACCGATATTATACTACTCCCAAAAAGAAAAAAAAATATCTTACCTTACGTCACAAAACGGAGGACATGCTAATTCATGCATACTAGTTGGAGACATGCCTTATGAATTCTAGGATTAATCTACAAGACGGTCAGTGTTTTAAAAAACCGTATGACATTTAGCAGCTTGTAGCACAGCATTGTTTACATCTATTTCTAACTATGGATGACAATTATACATTTAGATAGTTTGAAAATTGATGTACTTAGCTAGAATGATACTTTCAGTAGCCCAATATTGCAATAATCACTGGCTAACATAGCCAAAGCAAAAGTGAACACTTTATAAGTCTCAAAACATGCATGTTTCGCAAATTCAAGTAATATCTTTAAATCGAAATACCCAGTTTTTTAACAGATTCTAATTATCTTGAACAAAAAATCTGTAAATATAAAATAATTTGCTTTCTACGGCCGCTTATCTGAAACATTTCTACGAGAAAGTACCACCCCAGACCATTAAAAAAAAATTCTCACCTGACGTGGTTAGTAAGATGTTCTTTCCTCGTGAATGACTTTGAGCAGAAGGTACATCGGTGAGGTGATTCTCCTGTGTGTTGGCGAACGTGATTTGTGAGATGTTCCTTGCGAGTAAATGACTTGGTACAGAAGGAACATTTGTGTGGGGACTCCCCAGTGTGTTGCCTTACGTGGTTGACTGAAATAAAAATTAAGTTGGTAGAGGTCAAGTCCGATTTGCGGAGGTTTTTTGTATTTAAAGGGATCACCAGTTTCTTAATAATTAATTATTGAGAGAAAATTAACTTTTAGTATAAACGAATATGATAAATTAATTACGACGTATTTTGAATAATTGCAATAACAAATCTATTACCGAGATGGTCTTTCCTAGTGAATGCTTTAGGGCAGTATCCGCACTGAAACGGTGTCTCTCCGGTATGTTGTCTCACGTGGTTCACCAAATGTTCCCGTCGCGTGAACGATTTCGAACAGAAATTGCATCGGTGAGGCGATTCGCCCGTGTGTTGACGCACGTGGTTCAAAAGGTGCTCTTTACGGGTGAACGTTTTGGAACAGAAGTCGCAGCGATGGGGTGTCTCGCCTGAAAATAAAGGTAACTTTCAATCAAGATTCATCTTTATTAGTTTGGGTGAAATTAAAATATATTGGAAGTATTTGAAAAATATTTCTGGATATTATGATAGTCTTGATTCTTGAAGAGCACATTAACACCACGTGCGGGTAAAACCGAGGGAATCAGCTAATTTATAACATAAAAGTACACAGAACTTACTATCATATCTTATCCATCCAAATGAGAGAATCTAAAAGAGAGAAAACGAGATGGCGCTATACGGTGTGTTAGGCGACATATCTTTTACTCATTTGCATTTGGATGGGTTTAAACCTCCAGGATTAAGTGCATATAAAACATTCCTAGATGTGTCAACCATTGTCAACTGATAAGGTTAAATACAAGATTAATCTGGATATTTAATGGAATTTAAAGTGGTATTGAATGTGACATGGTCTGGGATGTAGATCGCTGATTAGATCAAAAAACCCAATGTTGTGAAAATCCCTCTTTCATTTGAGGATCTGTAATGTTACTATGACGAATTGATTTAAAATTCCTTACGTGATATCCATGCGTTAGTTAACAGACACAACACACGTTTTTATTAGAAACATTAACACAAAAAACAAAGGAGGAAATCCAAGCCTGCCACCAGAGCAGTACACTGCGAGGTACAATCGACAAAACAAATGTTCCACACAACCAATGGGCTGAAATGAAAACTATACTGACCCGTGTGCCACATAATGTGATTGGTGAAGTGTTCCTTTCTCGTGAACGACTTGCCGCATAGTTCGCATCGGAAGGGAGTATCGTTTGTGTGCGATCGCATATGGTTCATTAAATGCTCCTTCCTAGTATACTTCTTGCCGCAAATTTGACAATGGTGCGGCGTTTCACCTATGCGTGGGCAGAAAATAAAACGTTAACATTCAATGATGCAACTATGTTCTTTGATACTAATCGATTTATTGATTCGGAGTGTTAGTAACTTTAGGATGAGGGGCCCACGGTTGTCTATTTTTATGTTAGTGGCTCAATAGTTTTAAATAGTTGAATCATTCAATCTTTCTACTTTCTGCACCACGGTGTTGGCGCGTTTCTGGTGCAGGCTTGGTTACACACATTTATTACGTAAAATTTGTTCAATATATTATTTAAAGTTATCTTAGGTTTAACATGCATTCACTATGAGGAAAATGCGACTCATCAGTTGACAACATGTACCAAGTACGTCGGCCGAGTGTTTTAATTGTTAAAAAGCCTTCGTAATAATCATAAGTATAAATTTAAACACTCATTGCGGCCCTGTACTTGGTATGTGTAATCAATACAGTGGAATGGAAAGTATATTTTGCAATTTTCTATCACCTAGAAAGCTAAGGCATTGGGAATAACTAATACATCAGCTATTTTCATGATAACACCTTTCAAAGACAGAGAATAAATCCTCATATATTCGATTCCAGTGTCGCATACCACTGCAAGAAAAAAAATCTATCAAAGCGCACTCACCTTGATAGGACTTTTTTCGTGAATGGAAAATATTTTTACAGTCGATCAAATAAAACATATACGCTCGCAAGTTAATCAAACGAGGTTGAGTATCTTTATTGGCTTCACTTTACAAGCGGCGACGGCGATTTTTCTTCTCCACTTGCGGTTTATAATAAATAATCATTTCTATCAGATATAAAATCCATATGTCTAGGTTTGAAAGTGGTGGTAAACTTAACGTCAAAAAGTGATATTAATACTGTTAGGTTTTCTTATGAAATAAATAAATGAATATAAACAATTTCATGGTGCATCTACATATTACCTATTTAATGGAAGACAATCTCGCTCTAATTTTAAAATTTTCTACTGCGAAAAATTTGTGGAAATAGCTAGAAAGTACTTTGATCACATATTTATTGTAGACTAGCTGTTTCCCGCAGCTCCGCCTGCGTCAAAAAGTAGCCTATGTTTGACCCCGGGTCTTCAACTATATTCATACCAAATTTCATCAAAATCCGTTCAGCGGTTCGGCCGTGAAAGCGTAACAGACACACAGACTTTCGCATTTATAATATTAAGTATGAATGCTAGAATGCCAATCATATCCAATCCTATGATTGGTATAACCAAAAATATTTTTAACATGTGACGGTTTCACTCATCTATCTAATACATGATCAAAGCGAAACCATATAAGAATGTTGAAATACCTGTGTGCCACATGACGTGGTTCATATACTGCCAATCAGTGGCCTGTGCAGTTGTAATAATACATATTTTTTTCAATACAAAAAAAACACTACTAAGCGCGTTGCGATAATTTAAAATTGCGCGCTTATTCTTTCTGTTTTGCAAAGAACGAAACGGCCCACCGCGAAGAAACAGCTGCATAAAGACTAAACTTTGAACTGCCTAGGATTTTACGCACACGAACAAAACTTCTGTGTACGGATGTTTCACGAATAGTTCATATGCGCATTACATTTTAAGAATGTGTGCGTGAGTTCATACAAAATGCAAATTCAGAAGACACTGATGATTCACAAGATGAAATAAAAATATTAACTCTCTCGCTCCTACCTCCCACCTCCCACTTAGTTGCATTCGGCGTGGACGTATGCTTTCGGCCGTTATCGCGTGTCAGGGGTTTTGTTTACAAACAGAATTAGTGAATTGATTGAAATGCATCCAATTTCTTTTCAAGTATTTTTAAATAAGAATGCGTTGTTTTAAATAATTAAAATGATATTGTTAGTATATAAATTGTGAATGTGTGATACGGCGTTTAATTCTTGAAAACCTATGAATTGTTTCATCAAAATGGATAATGCGACTTGTTGAATTCTTCAAATAAGTACTTAATTGGTAAGTGTCAACAACCAATTTTTTGTAACCATAAAATAGCCAGTCGCCAGCGTACGATCCGGCTATAATTTTTCTTAAATTGGCAGTGGGAATCATCAAAGGCCGCCACGAGGCCGAGAAGCAGATCCGAATGACTGACATCAGGATACTAAATCGATTGACCATCGCTCTTTCAATATGCATAACTTTTCATTTTTAAGTATTGTTAAAAATTTTCAAAATTATAGATAGGTATAAAGGACTAATTACTGAATGTACTTATAAGTAAAGATTCCTCGTATTTTTTGTGCCTACCTTATGAAAATTCTCTATGCACGTCACTGCTGCCAATCATATCCAAGGATTGCGTTTCATTTCGAATGTCCAGCATCTACTAATACATGATCAAAGCAAAACCATAAAAGTGTGTTGAAATACCTGTGTGCCACATGACGTGGTTCATAAAGTGCTCTTTCCTGGTGAAGCTTTTCTTGCAGATTTCGCAGCGGTGCGGAGTCTCGCCCGTGTGTTTCCGCACGTGGTTCACCATGTGCTCCTTACGTGTGAACGTCTTTGCGCAGAACTCGCATCTATTACAATAACGTATCATGATTAAAGGTACACCTTCCTCTTTGTTCAAGCGTACTTTCCATTGCCTGTGATATGTTCAATCCAACTACGGGGAAATTTAATTTTCCGAAATCCTATCGATAGGACTACGGGCAACTTTATTTGTCCGTGGTTCTACTAACTATTAAAAGTTAAACAAAATAAACCACAGAAGCGAATAATTTCGTTAACTGCAGCAGCGTTACCCTTGTTACCGTCGGAACTTATTTCTGAAGGATGGATATATTTAAACCATGAAAGTAGTAGATTACGTAAACAAATATTGGTTTTAAAAAATATAGTCAAATTTATAAGTGTTTACGGACAGCGCTATCGGATAATTATTAACGTTGTCAAAGGATGGCATGCAAAATTGAATAAATGAATAAATAAAAATACGATAAACATTGTAACGTCTACTGACAATTTTACAAAAATACGGTAGAAAAACCAGATCTACAAGCAGACGTACAAGTGTTTCAATCCGGAAATTTTGATGTCAAAGATGCACGTCGCTGTGGTCGCTCTATTACGGATAAAATGGATGCCATTTTTCAAAAAGTGGAGTAAGAAAAGCATTTCGGTAGTTACGACGTAGCCGAAGAACTGGGAATTGACAACAAAACAGTTTTGGCGCATTTGAAAAAAAAACTGGGTACACAAAAAAGCTCGATAGCGATATTTGGGTACCTCACGAGCTCACTGAAAGAAACCTAATGAACCGTATACTCATTTGTGATTCTTTATTACGACGTAATGAAACTGAAATATTTTTTAAGAGCTGATAACTGGTGATGAAAAGTGGATCACGTACGATAAGAACGTGCGAAAAAGGTCATGGTCAAAGGCCGGTCAGGCTTAACAGACTGTGGTGAAACCTCGGTTAACTCGCAACAAGGTGATGCTGTGTGTGTGGTGGGATTGAAAGGGCATTATTCATTATGAGCTGTTACCACCAGGCAGAATCATCGATACTGAACTCTACTGCAAACAACAGCCGGGATTAATCACCAGAAAGGGTGTGGTTTTTCATCATGATAACGCTAGACCTCACACATCTTTAGCCACTCAGCAAAAATTAAGAGTTTGTCTGGGAGGTGTTAATGCATCCGCCGTGCATGCACCTTCAGATTTCCACCTGTTTCAGTGTCTTCAGAATTCTTTAGGCAGTGTTAGGTTAACATCACGAGAGGATTGCCAAAACCACTTGTCGCGGTATTTTGATCAGAAGCCTTTCAACACAAAATGGCACCTACATACTTTAGTTAAATGTAAATAAACTATATTAAAAAATGTTTTGAATTCTTTTAAAAAATGCAAAGAAACTTTTTTTCCAACCTATTAAATCAAGGAATATCAAGTTTCGTAAAAATCCGGTCAGAATTTTGCCCATACATACATTTTCCGATGCAAAAGCAAAAAAGTTGAGGCAGCGACGCTTCTCTTGCAAGGTCAAAAAAAAAATTTTGTTTAACCTGGGAATTGAATCTGCGGCTGCGTCTTCAGGCAAACACATTTTCCACTAGACCACTTAAGACAGTACAGATATTGCTAGCACGGACAATAAAACAGTTTATTTTCATTATATACCATTCGGCTAACGTCCACTACCCTTGGTATGAGCGAAAAACCAAAAAGAAAAAGTTGTAGTTTGTAATGATCAAATAGGCTATTTGACTCTATTTTTTTTTATATTTCATATTACAAATTTGAGTGCGTGAATACGAAAACAGAAAGAATTTTTTGTATCCGTTCAATATTAAATAATTTATAAGCCTTTGAAATCCTGTGGAAGGGCAAATTGTCAAGAAACAAGAAAAAGACGCGCTTAATGGTGAGTGACGTCACTGCCACTTGATTTCGTACGTACAAAAGGGATAGCAAGACGTCCCCACCATGCTCCCACTTTTCTTCATTAGAAAACATTAAATGCTAATTACTGCTTTAATTAATTACCAATTTTGTTGTTATTTTCGGAATCGGTTACTACTACTGTATAAAAAAATTGTCAAATGTGAACACAGTCAAGTAGCCTATTTCATTAAGTTTTAGACTGCTAAAGTTTTAGCACAGAATTATAAATAGTATTAACCATAGGTACTAACGTACAGAACGGACACTCATACCACCCGAAACAGAAACCGCACCTCCCGCGGAGATTTAGGGTAAAAATGGAGAGCAAAATAATGCAAGGATGATGATAACACACACATTGACGCGCGTGAGTACGCGATCGAATCAAAGTAGTAGTATTTAGAGTGTCCGGGGTGTAGTTCTAGTTACCTGTAAGGCGTCTCTCCAGTGTGGCTCCGGACATGGTTATCGAGATGCTCCTTACGGGAGAATGTTTTATGGCAAGTGGTGCAAGCGTAGGGTTTGTCTTGAGCCAACCGCTTGGCGTTGCGTTCCGTTGGGTCGCCGGCTGTAACAATAACATCAATAAGATACTACTTACATTTAATGAAATGAAAGTGGTTTCGTGAAATAGATACAATCAAATTACAAATACATGTGATTTGTTGTTGATGTTGTTGATCGACGTCACACGAAAATCTCTATTTTTGGTGACGTCGAGTTTCTGTAACAAAATTTGTTCTCGATACTTCCAAAGAAAAATCATGTAAACATCATTTTCTCGATTACGATGCTAGATTATTTGTCCCAGCATACCCGCCACTATTAGTTACACACAAACCTTGCGGTATATGTTTGACGTCCACACGAGATATGTCACGCACTAAATCTGCAGAAGTTTGCATAAGCTGGTAGCAAATTGCTGGCGAATCAGGTCAAAATAATTCGGTAAGTGCATCATAATACTCACCAAGATGACATTTTCCGTGTCTTGATAACTCGACGGGGTTAGCGAAGGCGGAACCGCATACTTGGCAAGTAAACGGCTTGCTCTCGCCGTGATATCGTCTGTACAAACATAGTTATTACTATTTTATAAAAGTATATATCCAAAATACGATTTTAGATAGGATTTCGTGCCTTGAAGGATATTGTGGAGACTTGGGGTCAGCAGACCATAAGGAGCGCAGCGGAGAAGGTATTCGAAAATCGAGTTTGAAACATACGGATACAATACACGCTTGACAAAAATGTTTTAAAGTTGATTTTCAAGTGCCTCAAAAATTCTTCGCTTCACTTGGTCTACGCTGAACCTTAAAATATCCTAATGAGATCAATATTTATGTAGATTTAAGTAATGCACAATTACTTTGTTTTTCTTTTTACATACATTCATAAGAAGGATCAATGCTGGCGTGAATTATTTCATACCTATGAACAATGAGTTGGTATCGGAATGGGAAGCTCTTCCCACAAATATCGCACGAATGCTGTCCGGGCGAAGATTCTGACTCCGACATGGTGCTCGTGCCTGCCTCTACTTCCACTTCACTTATCACCTGTAGAAATAAGTTGTTTCAGGTCAATTCACAATTAAAAGGTAATTTTTATCTTTAGCAAACGAATTTTAACTTTATCTGACCCCTAATACCTTGTGGTGTTGCTTTTTTTGCTTTTCTACTTAATACCAGAGGTTAGTTTCTAAAACAATAGTTGATTTCCTAGAAATCCTTCTTCTTTTCCTCATGTCGATGACTGAAATATTAAGCTAGTCTAGTACGCCGCCACTTTGTTCAACATGTTGTTGGCCTTAATAAGGCCCCTTCTGCTACAGTTGCCGGGACATAAAGAGGCAGTCCAACAGGTAAGGCATTGTTGATACTTGTCTCTCTGACAATAGGTGTCATCGGTACACCTCTATTTTTACAAAATTAATTTGCAGCGGCCGACATGGTCGTCATTATGGTCTAGCTAGGAAGACCGGTGTCAGTGTTACTATTTGTATTTTACCTTATATCCAGTACAAATTATGAGCTTACCTTAGCTTGTGGCTGTCCCTCGTTATTTAGCTTCCCAAACACCTCGTGATAAGCAAGCAGCTGCGACAGATCCTCCACATTCACCTTGTACATAGCATGCAGATCGTGGTCCGCAGCTCCGGCTGATATTTTTACGACGGCTCCTTCCATACCCATTGTGCCGACGCTCTGAGAATTCAAATTAAATAAAATTAAAACACTTTTTTAAAATTTTATACTACAGAAAAGCCTACGACTTTATGGGCCGATTTAATCAACATCATTCCTATTTCTATCCAGCAGTAACTAATCTAAGCATATAAAATGGATGACAGAAATTTTTATTCCTTTTACCGGAATTATACGTGGTTAAACAGCATATTCTCGAGCTAATTGTGCGGTGAAACGTAAACTTCATAATACGACAGTAAATTAAGTCATTATCCTTATAATAAAACTTATGGGACTTTGGTGGAGTCGTCCCTAAGTCTGCCATTTGAGTCTCTTAGGATAATCACATTTTAACAGCTTGGTAACCAATTCAATGGGATGGGCGTCTAGCCTCCCCTATATATATTTTTCAGCAGCCATAAGAATTGCTTCCTTATGGCTGCGGTGAAGGATGATTACTTATTTGCGGCTATTTTTCTATTTAGAAAAAAAGTAATACATAACATGGGAGTTCTATTTTTATCTGCCCTTTAACACCGTTTTTTTAACTCGTAAAATAAATACATTTAATTGAAATGCTTAAAAACCAACCTTCAAATCGATCCCCTTGATATCCTTTATCTCGGCCGGTATAGCGAACTGTGCTGTTTCAATCTTGCCAGAGTTTTTCTCATCTTTGACTATGAGAGGATCCGCAGCGCTCGCTTCAATAGACGTAGTGCCGTCCGGATTGTGCGTCACCAGAATATTGGCCGGCTCGCCTGTAGCTTGCTCAATGCGAACTACACTGTCTATTACCTGTATTGAAATATGTTGTGTTATCCATACTGATTAGAGATGGGCAGCGGGAAGAAATGCAAGGGGAAGAAAAGGGGAAAAATAACTAATTCCCATTTATTCCCGGGAATTTTTAAAAATTCTGAGTAAGTGATAAAATTCTGGGAATAAATGGGGAAATTTCCGGGAAGGCGCCCATTTCTAATACTGATCCATATTATCCATCATACTAATATTATAAATGCGGAAGTCTTATCAGTTACGCTTTTATGGTTAAACCTCTTGACCGATTTTGATGAAACTTGGAATGTATTTAGTTGAAGACCCGGTTTCAAACACAGGCTTTAATGACGCGGGCAGAGCCGCGAGAAACAGCTAGTATTTTATGTTATACTTCACCGCCTATTATCTCTAAAGCCGGGTCTTCTGCGACGTGTTTTGTGTTTGTGCACACCAAACATGTAACATTTAACAAAATGTGGGCGTGGCCATAAAAAATTTTCTTACAAAATGTTATGCACGGCTGACAGAAAACATGTTTTGTTAGAATGTGATTTTATTTTTTTTTTGGCGCAGGAGAAACATAGAAGTTAGAGGCCTGTCTCGAGAGGGCTTGCTAACAGCAAATAAGGCACAAAACAAAAAAAAAAATTGCCTTTGTTAGGAAAACTAAAAATAAAAACAATAATGTTCCCCATAGGGATTAAACTTATGGCATTAAAGTGAACAGTATTCATAGTCAATATGAGAAACTTGTTTTATAATGTTAAAATTTAGACCACTTTTGTGATAAATCGTAATTAGGACTCATCTTATAGAAATAATCTCAATTATGAAAGCAATAAAAAAAGTAATGGTATTAAATGAGATACAGAAATAATAGAAAGGTAAAACAAAATATTAGTCTATAAATGATTAGCTGTAAAAAAATAAAACTAAAGCCGATCTACCTCAGACGTTTGCCACTCTTGTTTACACACCTGCTGTCCAACAATTTGCTGTAATTGATGAACAGTAAGTGTCTGGTGATCCGTT
This sequence comes from Euzophera pinguis, assembly GCA_947363495.1. NCBI lineage: Eukaryota > Metazoa > Arthropoda > Insecta > Lepidoptera > Pyralidae > Euzophera > Euzophera pinguis. The sequence goes on from OX376162.1 coordinate 5,863,778, forward strand.
GGCATCTTGATAGCTTCATGGAGCTCCTCCTTGTCTACAAGTTTCCCACCTCCGGGCTCCACAACTGTGACGATGCCATCTTCACTGACGGTTAGTTGTATCTATGAAAAAAAATTACAGATTAATATGTAAAGTTGTTATTTTGGTCAAAGAAAGATTAACAAGTACAAGATTTGTTTATAAAAACTAGCTGACCTGGCGAACTTTGTTTATATCACTTTCTATGTCAAGTTCCATGGCAACGCAATAAAAAGTATCCTATGTCCATCCCTGGTTCTAAACAATCTGCCCACCAATTTTCAACCAAATCATATCAGCCCTTCCCGAGTTATAGTGTAACTAACATGACTTTTTTAAATATATATTTCAAATTTTCATGACATACAAATGGTATCATCTATCATTTCCAAGATGTTTAAGTGAAAAATATATACTTATCCTTAATTGATCACTGATAGTAATTTGTAAAATTTCAAATATTAATTTAATTCTTTAGAAACATATACTAATAAAGGACCGTTCAAACTGACGCGAATCCCGCGCGACTGGCGTAACGGCCACAGAAATAAGAATAAATAGAAGGGTCATAAGCAGGCCAGTTAAATTTTTCATACGCTCCGGCACTTCTACCGATTCTTATTTCTATAGGCGTCTCGCCACTCGCGCCGGATTCGCGTCAGTTTGAACAGTCCTTAAATCAATATTAGGTAACACAACAAAGTAGTAGGTAAGGGTCTCAGAAAGATGAAAGTGGTTGTCATCTTGACCTTTTCGAGTAACAAAAATAGTATAGAAAGATAAGAGCTTACAGATAAATATATGACAAAACAAGATGTGATATCATGACTGATAACAGAAAGAATAATTTCAATTTAAAACAATATGGAAACATCTCATGGGGTTTTGCAAATACATGTTATAAACAGGAATGTGAATACATAATATCGGCTGAAAAACCAATGTTATTAACAAAGCAAATGTGCAAAATCGTTAGCATACATTGCGTCATCAAGCTCAAACATAACTAAACAAATACTTTAGACTACAGGTGCTTCCCGATGAAGCAAGAGGTCATATCTCAGACCACTGCATTAAGTAGTACTTTAAAAAGTCTGCAAGTAATTAAAGCATGTCTAATTTCTAAGGTGACGTCATACAAATATGATGTTTGTAATATGAATATGTTACTTCACATGATCTTACCTCACTAACCTGATGCGTGATGATATAATAAGCAGCGTGAATACAGGAACAATATGTTACAAGTGCAATATTATACATGATTAAAAGGCAAAAATATGTAGCATATAATTCATTAAGTACACCATATTTTAATACAAACCTGCTGATTTGTATGCTCCTGACGAGTTCCCATCAGTTGCTGCTGCATCAAATGTTGTGAATGATGCCCCTGAACATATGAAAAATCCCATTTTAGAACCCACAGTTAAATTGCATAATGATTAAAAAAGCCAATAGTTGTTTATATATGATAATAGGAACATCAATCACATGAAATTTCACCAATATTGAAGAATAAGAATTACATGTAATAAATAATTTGACATTGAAAGGTCAGTAATTTACATGCATATGATAAAAATATTTCTACCAGAAAATAAGTACCTAACTGCATGCAAAATGAGTGAAATTTTACTTTATAATTACTTATATTAAAAATAAACAAGACATATAAATTGAAGCACTTTGACATAGACATCCACAGCTCAGTATGACCTGGACATCTCATGACATGTTTCCCCAGAAACATGCCCTCAAAGCTTACAATGAAAATGGACTATAAACTACAGCAGCGACATACAATCAGCATTCCCGCTAATAAAGGGTGTGTTACCACGTGATTTACCATATCAATGTTATGGTGTTGTACAAACTCGACCCGACTATTGGGTACCTGCTGATGGGTAGTAGTGACTTGGGCACCACCTGAAGCCTGCTGAGCCGCCAACTCTTGTTGACTGTGGGCTACCAAGGCTTCTGTAATAGTAAATTTTACAGAAGTTATTTCAAAATAGTGACATGATCTACACAACAATACAATGAGACAAAAATTTAAAAAATGGCAAATTTTCTAATCGAAAAGGTTTAAGGTTACTCAACTAGAAGTAGCTAGATTAAAAAGGGAAATCCTAAACAACTGTAATAGGGCTATATAAGTCTTCCTAACATTTTAAATTCGAAAACAGCTTTATGTAATCTAATCAAATATTTTTAATGGCATTGTTCATTTTAAGTATTAAATTGGAAAAATAACACAAAGCTGAATTTCACACCAGACCATGTAAATATAAAAATGTAATATAAGCTGTAAACATTTCTAGAATGTCAAAAAAAAACTTTTCTCCATGGCCACATACTTTATTTATTTAAAAAAAATATAATTACCATGTGTCTGTCCAGCTTGTGCTGCTATGATCTGAGATACCGGTATTTGCTGTGCACCAGCGGCAGATACTGTGACCTGCGGCTGCCCAGTGTGGTGACCAAGTATGATGTTAGGATCACCATTGAGAATACTTGCATGGGTCTGGCCCAAATCCTAAAAATAATTGTTCCAATTAGAGATTTTATATGCAAGTCATAATTGACTGCAACCACGGAGCAATTACAAAGAGATGCCGTTTGAAATGGAGCAGTGATCTGATCATTGCCACCATTATCACGGCATGTACTCTTTGTTATTGCTCCATGACTGCAACCATAAAGTAGATTAATCTATACTAATTATATTAAAAAGCTGAAGTTTGTTTCTTTGTTTGAACATGCTAATTTCAGGAATGAAAGAATTTGTTCAATTTTAAATAAGTTATAAGCCTTTGAAATCCTGTGGAAGGGGAAACTGTGAGGAAACAAGAAATGCCACTTGATTTCGTGCGTACAAAAGAGATAACAAGACGTCCCAACTATGCTCCCACTTTTCTTCATTAGAAAACTTTAAATGCTAATAACTGCTTTAATTAATTACCAATTTTGTTGTTGTTTTCGGAATTGGTTACTTTTTAGGGTATTAGTTGGTCTATATAAAAATATTGTCGATATGTGAACACAGTCAAATAGCCTATTGTAAATTAATGTTATTGTTTCATAGTAAAATAAAAGTTACCTGCACAGGTTTCCCATTCTCGATTCTTGTGCCTGTGGGAAGTCCATATACAGAAACTTGCGGTATGGGACCAGGAAACAGATTGGTAAACACCCAGTATTTTGCAACGCTAGACAAAGCAACATTGACGGCTGCCGAATTCACGGAATTTACACGCAAGTCCGTCGCCGAAGTAGTAGCGGGTAAGTTATTGCCCTGCTGTTGCTGGGCATTTTGAATCCTCTGGTTCTGAGACTGCAAATATCCAGATCACAAATTAGAATGATATAGGGGCACTAACAGAAAAAGACCAAAGAAATTTTATGAACCTCTGAACTTCCAGGAGGCTGGCCACCACCCGTATTGATGCTGTGGTGCTCGGGATTCATTGTCAGACCTCACACTAGAAATAACTAATAACTTTCACTAGAATATTTACAATAACACAACATTTCTAAACTTTAAGCATCGGCATTGTCATAATTTGACTGTCAACGAAATGGAGGCGCGGGGGACGCGACGGGCCGCCATTAGGAATCTTAGCACACAATAACATTTTCATCTATTTCACATAAGCAATAGATTCTTTATTGGGCACACTATTGGCAAATATCATTGGGACACTTGAATATTGTTTAAATAAGAAGAAAGAAAGAGAATTTATGATTTTCCCAATAAAATAAATCAAAGTTTTAGATGAAATTTAATTTTCACACACATCGACGAACGAAAGTTTTGTCTGTCATGGCCACCGCTGCCAACACAATAGCAAAAAAAATAAGTAAAAAAACCAATGAAAGGAATAATGGCAACCCCTTCAAGACCCCAGCCACACGGTCGTGCTAACGGTCGACACACGCACTCGGTCATGCAGCATGAATCACACACACTGTCGCTCGCGCCGATTAAGTCATACAACTAGTATGGACGTGTGCAAATGGACGCGAATGGTCGCGCGAGGTGCGAGATAATCAGGAGGGACTCAATGCTGCCAGTGGCAGTGACATATTCAAATATAACATGCGACTCCCCAAAAAGTTGCCTACATTTTCTCGAAAAATGTAATAATTCCAATTTATAAACTCTACAAACTTCCAGATGCATATGCATCAGTTACAAGTCACGAATGACACGTTTCGAGTCTCGTGTCCGGGTCACGACAGGTGCTCCGTGTTCACATACATCATTGGCGTGACCCGGCCGTGGACAGACCGTGTTGCCTCAGTGCTGTGTGGAGAAAAGAGTCAATTAAACTTGACTCTAAACTCCAAACTCGTGACTCGCGAAGTCGTGACACGAAGTGCCATTTTTGAATTTGTGACTTACGCAAAATCGGCGAGTTGAATAATTTTTGTTCGATAACAACTAATTTTCGTTCTATATCGAACGATTTTCATTTGACATACATGTCATACATTTAAAATATTACTCTCGGTAACTCGTAACGAGTCACACTCAACTCGTGATTCGTGACTAGTAACTCATGACTCGTTATATAAATTTAGATTTACTCGTGAGTCGTAATATGAATTTAAATAGGACGACTATATTTAAATGTTTTTAAAAACTATGTTATTATTTATTATGTTCATACTTCCATACTATAATATTATAAATGCAAAAGTCTGTCTTTCTGTCTGTCTGTCTGTTACGCTTTCACGGCCAAACGGGGGACGGATTTTGATAAAATTTGGTCTAAATATAGTTGAAGATCCGGGGTCAAACATAGGCTACTTTTTAACGCGGGCGGAGCTGCGGGAAGCAATCACTACATAGTATAAAACAAATTCGCTTTCTCTGTCCCTATGTATGCTTAAATCTTTAAAACTACGCAACGGATTTTGATGCGGTTTTTTTTAGAGTGTTTCAAGAGGAAGGTTTATATGTATAATTCATTCATGCATAATATAGTCGAGAAACACTGATAATTTTAGAGGATTCTGACGTGAGGTCGTAAATTAAACACATTTTTGGCGCTTACATTGCAAACGCTGGCTTAACCCTGTGAGATAGATCAAAATAATGTACTACAGTATTGTAGATCTTATAAAGGTCTACAAAAAAGTCCGCGATACCATATGTCTAACTATTGCAGTTACGTCACTGCAACTACTTTTTCAGTTAAAATTTGCAACAGTAACGCCGGTACAAACTAGGCTTCATTATTCGTTTCACGTTTTATTTCATTTCATATTCAAGACTGTTTTAATACCTGTAGATTACTCTTTGAATGAATGAAATCGGACATTCCAGTCCAAAGATATTACGGATTTTGTTTTGAGTTTTAATCACTTGGAGTGGCGCGGACGCAAAACCCGGACGAAGCGGTACTAAGCAGGCCGTTTTTTTTCCGTTGCGCGTGGGGTTCCCTAATGTTTGACAAAAAATGAGAAAAACCAAATCATTTGATAAACCTCACATTTACCAAACTGAATGAGACTGAAATTAGAAATGTAGCTTTTTGCAAATATTGCAAATGTTAAACTAACATTGTAAAAAAATATATTTGACCATGTATATTACGTTTCCATGGTCACTTGATAAAAAATATGTGTTAGAAAGCATGTTTGTAGGCTATCGCTACTTTCTTAACATGATTGACGCTCGCTCGCTTACTTATGTCTTGGTCACGGTATAACCATATCCTACCTTCTGAAACAAAGTCGGAGTAATTAGGGTTACGTACCTTGCAAATTATGACGCATGAAATTCTTTTGGGAGCTGTAGCTAATTTCAAAACAAAATAGACGCTCGCTCGCTCATATCATGGTCACTGTATATAACGTAACTTAGCTTCTGAACAAAGTCTGAACAAAGTCGGAGTGATGAGGGTTCCGTAAATATATGGAATTTAATTGTTTGAGTATAAATCTTCTATGAACTTTGGTTAGACCAAAGAAAACAGATTTCTTAGATTTCTCACAGAGATTTGTGGCAATTGAATCAATTATCAAACAATGCATTTTCTACTCGTATATGCCATACGCTTAATAACGTTTGAAAAATGAATTGTTTTTTAATTTGACATAATTTACAAAAATATTAGTTTTTAAAATAATGGTTTAGTGTAACAGAATTTTAACTTTTGATTAGTTTGTTAAATAAGTGGTTTTAAGAAAGACTGGTTTATATGGTATAACTTTGTCAAGCAAAAAATTATATAACATTTTTTTGTCAAATGATTGTTTGTCATACGTTTTTTATCTTATGATAGGATACCGACGCGTGGGTGTCGTTAAATGTATGATTATATCAGTCTAACTGTATACACATACATACCACTGTGTTCCTAAGGAAGGTTGACGTTAGGCAGGCGGCCAGTCGTAAAACATGCCAAAATAACGATAGAAATGGAAACACCAAGAAGAGAAAGCGTCATGGAAGCGGGAGCTGAGGACGAAACTGGGAGAGTGCTAATAATTTTTGTAGTAAATTATAGATTAGTATTTCAAGAGTTTACGTAGACTTACACTCCTTTTACCCCGTGAAGGGAATTGATGAAAATTATTAATACTTACGCTTGATTATTTTTCTGGTTGTAAGAATAAGGTTTCTTTTTATCCGAAAAGATATCAGATCTTTAGGATCAGATAATTAATTTTAAAAAATGTCACATTTAATTTCACAGAAAAATCACAATCTTCCTTAGAAATACATTCCTACTGTATTCACAGGTTATTAGGAACTACTTGGCGTCAGAAAGATCTATGTAGCCGGTTTTGAAAGAGACGCTTAATGAAGTGTTTATCTTTAATTTAACTTACTACATACTTTGTATAACCCGGACGAAGTCGGGGCGGGCTGCTAGTAAAATATAAATGAAAATATTACAATTATAAAATAAAGTTAGTTTATAATGTTTTTATTTTTAAGTTATTATTGTTGTAGGTGTAATCTACTTTGTGTGATTAAAATAAAAAAAAGTGGAATACAATAAAAAAAATTAAATAAAAAGCAATATGTAATAAAATTTTATAAAAGTAAAATAAAATGGAATAAAATAGAATAAAAAATAAATATAACGAAATAAAATAAATATATTATGTAAATCAATATAGGTGAAAACAGGGTTTTAATCAAGCCGCGGATTATTACCCGGGCGATTACCCATCTCTACATGAGAGGTTCACAAGTAACCTAAAATGTTACTTTTGTTTTGTAACATTCTGGCAACTCTGGCTAGACAGCATACTAGGGCTTAGCAATGGAGACAAACACCGGTAAAATCACCGGTGAATCGACTGTAACCGATTTATCACCAGTGAATCTCCGGAGATTAGAAAGGCACTGACATTCACGCAAGGGTCTTACAAGAACCATGAATGTGCAGCCTGGGGGCTGATTCTCACGCCTTTAGAGATAAGTCGATTTGGGATATTTTGAAAGATATGTCGGATATTTATTTATATATTTATTTATTGTTAATTGCAACCCTTGAGTGCTATTTTCGAAATGTATGATTCATTATGTCGAATGAAAATCGATGATCGATCGTGCGGCATAAATCAATCACGGAAGTGACGTAGTACAGAGTAGACAAATCTACGCTGACTATAGACAAATTTTCAATAGTTCAACTCGAGCTATCGAAAATACCGAAATTTAGCGATACGACTGATAGCTTCGAAACTATCGACAGGGACAGGCGATAGCATCGAAATTACAATACGATAGTATCACGTCAAAACTTACGGTAGGATTTTATTTAGTACTATGATCAGTAAACAATTAGCGTAACGACTATCGTAAAAAGTTCAATTAATAAATTAAGATATATTTTTGAGATCTACGACTCACTCAAAATCAGTGAGTCCTATGATTAGGTATCGTTCGTTTTCGAAAGATTTTCATTCGAAATAATCGGTGAATCGAATGATTTTCATTCGAGCATTCAACGACTATTTGTCGTACACTCAAAAATAGTACTTCTTTTATCTATCTACCTACAGTAATTTTTCAATGCTCGACTATCTGTAATATCAACTTTTGTTGACAAGACTAATCCAACAGTCGTGTTGGCTCAATACACCAGCTGACACTAGAGTGGTCAAATCATCAGAATTTCCTCTGCAAATAAAGAAGGCAATACTGGAGAAAAGAAGACTGGCCAGAGTTTGGCAGAGGTCTAGATCAGTGATTCCCAAAGTGGTCCAGGTGGACCCCCAGGGGTCCACGGGAGACTTGCTGGGGGTCTACGTAGGCGTGAACAAAAAATGGGGGTCCATAAGATGTTAATGGGGGTCCACGAAAATTTATCTGCTTTTGATAGTAAAGAGCAAAAATGTAAGCATAGTTTTTATAAGGGCCTACCTACATTGTTTTAAGTACCTATCTAAGCAGATAATATTTTAATAAGGCAAGCGACTGTTACTTGTCCAAACTTGTGTATTCGATATTACGTACAATTTCGTGTACAGACTTGCAAAGCGCTATCCGCCCGACAATGCTTAATGCTTGTTCAGACATGAACTTGATCAAAACTATAAATACTTGATGCCAAAGGCAACCAAACGCATTCATTTGTTTCCGGAATTTCGAAAACAAGGCGGAATTTGGAAAAAAGTTGTGAGAAAATTTATATCTGTGTTTGCTAGTGCCGGAGAAAAGTAAGTAACCTACCTTTTTTTGTTATAGTACTTAAGTATTTTGTTTACGTGTACTAGTCGGTTGATCACAACGGCCTGTATAGATAGGTAACTTAGTAACTTACAGATATTTTAATTGTCCTCTTTCGATTTGAAGACAAACACAGCACGTTTTATTCAATTGTTTTTTCACGAGAGAAGCACTGCCTCTCTAAAAAGGCCGAATAAGCAATATTGCAGAGCAATTAATTTTATAATTTTTCTTGCAAATAACTACTAATTTTATAAAACAGTAATTTCATAATCATGTTAAATTGATTTTGAAGTAACTATTTTATCAAAACTATTCCTTTTCGGAAAGAGCGAGCGGTGCGCGGGCGACGGGAAAAGGGCGGGGCTTGAACTTCGATGCCTGTTTGTCACGTTTTAACAATGAAGCCGCAGACAAAAAATACGCAAATAAACGGAGCGCGTGAACTCATTGATTTAATAAAATGTTAGTTATCGTTTTTATGGACAATTTTGGGATTTCGACGTTTATTTTTTCCTACACAAATATGATCAGTATTCGATACTGAGTACACTAATTTTTATTTATACTATTAAAAATTAGTGGTAAATTATGTACTTTAAAATTGATACCGTTTTGTGAAAACGTTTGTATTTGTCTCAGCGGTTTATTAGTTGGTCCCTTTACAAGCCGTAATTCTATTTCCGCGTGCTGACAAAGGCTGCGGTGTGATACCTATATTCAGAAAAAAACTTGGTTACTAAAACATTTTTTTTACAGGTAAGGTAACTGACATGAAACATGGCTACAGCAAAGAAAAAATGTCGACAATATAGTGTCGATTATTTGAAATATGGTTTTGTTCCATCAGAGGCAGACAAACAATTGCCCATGTGCCTATTATGCAACAAAGTTTTGAGCAATGACTCTATGAAACCATCAAAGCTCGAAGATCATCTAAAAAGGTGTCATACTGATAAAATAGGTAAAGATTTAAAATATTTTCAAACATTGAAAGGAAAATATGGAAAGAGACCCACCATGCACAGTATGTTCGCTTCAACATCTCAAAGTAACGATGATGGCTTGCGGGCATCTTACAATATCTCATTACTTATAGCAAAATCTGGAAAACCGCACACTATCGGAGAACAATTAATTTTACCCGCTGTTGAAGAGGTTTTAAAAACTGTTTTGCACAAATCTCCATTTGACGTACTAAAAAGAATTCCATTAAGTAACAATACTGTACAAAGACGCATTGATGAAATGAGCTCTGATATCGAAAGCTTTTTGTGCAATCATCTGCAAAAAACTCATTTTTCTATACAACTGGACGAGTCAACGTTACCCAGTAATGAAGCATTACTATTGGCATATGTCCGATTTATTGTTGAGGAAGAAATTCACGAAGAATTGCTATTTGCCAGAACTTTGGAGACTGACACTAAAGGCGAATCAATATTTAATGTCCTGAGTAATTTTTTTACGGAAAAATCGATCCCATTTACAAACATTATTTCAGTGGCAACAGACGGAGCTCCTGCAATGGTCGGGCGATATCGTGGGTTTATAAGTCATCTCAAAAGAATTATACCAGGACTTACAGCTATTCATTGCGTAATCCACCGACAACATCTTGTGGCAAAACATTTAAGTGACAGGTTGAACCAATCTCTTCATTTTGTAATAAAAGCTGTCAACAAAATCAGAAGCAATGCATTGAATACACGTTTATTTGCTCAATTGTGCGACGAAAATGATGAAGACTTCCAACGACTGCTCTTACATACTGAAGTACGCTGGTTGTCGAAAGGTGCATGCTTAACGAGATTTTACTCTGTTTTCGATTCCATATTAGAGTTCTTAGAAAGTAGAGATCCAGATTTAAAAGAAAACTTGATCAAATTCAAAGCAGACATTGCGTATTTGACAGATTTGTTTAAAAAATTTAATGATATTAACTTGCAGTTACAAGGGGACAGCCTGAATTTAATAAAAACAAAGGGGATAATTTCGGCTTTTCTTGGGAAATTGAAATTTATGAAGCAAAACATTAGTCGGCGCGAATTCTCTCAATTTCCAAACTTGTCGCAGGTAGAATGTATTGATGAGGATATCCATACCTACAGTCAACATTTAAGTGCCCTGCATGATGACTTCAAAACCAGGTTTGAAGATATACTGACGATGGATATACCACCATGGATAATAAATCCATTTGATGAAACGGAAGTGGCCAATGTTGTATTACAAGAGGAGCTGCTCGAGCTAAGCACTAATGAGGAGCTGAAGGTGAAATTTAGAAAAGGCTACCCAACATTTTGGCTGCAAGCAGAAATACCCGAAAAATATCCTGGACTGTGGGAAATCGCAAGGAAATTTTTAATAGCTTTTCCCTCGTCATATCTTGTCGAAAGGAGTTTTAGTGCCGTTACAAACCTCTTAACAAAAAAAAGGAGCAAATTAAACATCACAGAGCGGGGGGATTTGCGGTTATTGCTCACAAAAATAAAGCCAAACATTGATCGTTTGCTGACACTCCATCAGATACATCCTTCCCATTAATTAAGATTATGACCTGAACCTATATTACCTTAATATTTTTTTCTTGTAATTCTATTCTTTTAATAAATAAAGTGATATAAAATGTACCATTTTTCGTTTTTATTTTACATATCGAAATATAGGGACAGAACTCAGAAGTGACACAATTTTTATTTTTTGGCGACTTTAAGAATGTGGTAGAAATGTAGCAGCAGGGGGTCCACCGAAACCAGTAAAATTTTGAAAGTGGTCCACGAGAAAAATAAGTTTGGGAACTACTGGTCTAGATCGAGTGAAGTTATACAAAGGTTCCACACAGCAAGTAGGCAATTAAAAGCAACTGTTAGCTAGTGGCATAACAACACTTTGGCTGCACAGCTTTGAATCTCTTAAGCCCACAGCTTACACAAATTATTTATTGTGGAAATTTACTAAGAATTATGACTACTTGTAAGAAATAACGTGATCACAGCTACTTATGCGGACGATACTGCGATCCTGCGATCTTTTGCCTACGGGGTGCTCGAAACCAATGCACGCTCTCAATACGGGGCCATTTCTCAGTAGTAAAAATTTTTTATTGACTTCACAGGATGATATCTCAAAAACTACTACACCTAGATTGTTGAGATTTTTTACACACATTAACCAACTAATGTACTTTTGAAAACTTGTAAAAGCAAAATTTTAGTATTCGTAAATACGTCTACAAAAAATAAAGTACTCACAAAAAAGAAATCTTCATTTACATCTGGAAACCACTTTTTTTATACACTTACTATTGTTTTAGGTTCAGAATAAATTCTCTTTCAAATTAAATCATAAATACAAGAAATTCATTACTTTAAACCACTAAAATCAACTCTCAAAAATAAATGTTGTTAGCAATCATATTTTAGTGATGCGTCGTCAAAGATTTTTGCGATAAAATAATATCTATAATCATGAATTCTCTATAATTTTTATGTGTGTGTTGTTGTGTAATTATTAATTAACCGTTAAACTTATCTTTTTGAAACTTTTTATGGTGATTGTAAGCATTAAGATGGATGCAATATAGTTTGCAGTAATCTTGTAACTTTTTTCATTCGCGCAGAGATTTTTTTTAATAATCGCATTTACTTAGTAATTATAAATATTTTTTTAAGTCTCATTAGGTCACAAATGAGCACATGTCGAGACTTTTTTTGTGTATATATCTTCTGCAGGCGCACAAGTAGGTAATGGTTTTCGAGATATACGAGATCGTAAAACGTTACTGCTTTGCTCTAGCAAGAAAATAAAGCAAGAAAACGTATTCGTTTAGAATTTTCTTGCTAGAGCAACGTTAACGCAGCAGGGATTGTTTATTCTTTTTATTCCAAAACTATAATAGGCACTTATTTTTTATTTAGGACAAATACACAGCATATAGGGCTCTAATTATGTGTTGTACTCATATCACTCTGGCGTAAAGTTTCTGGGTAGGGTACACACAATTTTTACATTTACTTAACGCCAGGCGAGGTGGTATGCCTGGAGAGCCGCGGCCAGTGATCTCGAACGCCAAAGAGCGAAATCGGTAGAGTTGCCAGCTGAAATCGGTATATTTGTACCCAAAATCGCATGTTGTAAAAAAATTAACATTATACAATCAAATGCGTTTATTTATTGAAAGTAAAACTTACAGGCTAATTAATTTATAACAATCACACTCAAATATAATTGTGTTTTATACCAATATTATTTCTCTATAGCCTCGGTCATCTTCGGAGTAATATCATAATCAAAACAATTAGCTTCAAAAATAAGTCTTTTTGAATGTAATAGGCCAGTGATTGATTGAGTAGAATCAGAATCAGAATCATTTATTTTGCTAGAATACATGTGTTCAAAAGGTTACATTTTTTTTCCGTCCAGTGTATTCTGTCCGCTAGCAGACGTGCAAAATCACTTATAACACCAAATTTAATTATATAATACTACGATGTTAAAATAAGGTAAAAAAAACAATAATAAATCAGTCAATAATAATAAATGTGTCTAAAAATTATTAATATAAATTGTCAATAAAATTCTCGTAATTATACCAATAAAACTTAAACAATATAAAAAAGGAATATTCCGTTCCCGCCAGTATGGTACGGTTGGCAGCAAATAATTCATTCGTTATATTTTTAAATGGGCAGCCAACTATGTAACATCACTGTATCAGTATCCAAACAATAGCATACTTTGTAGATGCTTTTAGTGAAGAAATGTGTGATGTGGCTGACATTGTCAATGTAAAGGTGAGTGTAATTTTTAACAACAAAAGTGTCGAGAATCCGTGAGTATTAATTAATAAAATAATATATTAATTAACGAGAAATATGTGGTAGTACCTATTTCCTTCTCAATTCACTATTATTATCCATTAATAATAAACGGTTGTAATTTATTTATTTGATTATTATCATGCAATTGTTTACATAATTAAATATATCAGATTATTGAGTAGGTAGGTATATATTAAAAAAAAAAATGTTTTTAAGTGAATTGCAATGGTCAATGTATTCTTTTACAGAATAAAAGACAGCCTATTTCGCTGTTTTGTTTTCAAAAGATAAATATACGAAAATATGCGTTCAACATTAGCGGATGAATGGGGAAGTGACACAATATTAAAGATGAAATTAGACATCAAAGGAAACATCTAAGTTTTATCACCACGCTTTAGTAAACTTACTTTATCCCAAAATAATTCTACGTCAACAGGAAAAGTTTGGATTTGTTGACAATTTCTTAAAATGCGCCACTCTGTATCAATGAAAATCGGGCGGGAATTCTTTAACGGGAAGCCCCTTAAAACATCGAGTTTTAGAAACATTCTGCACTAGGTCTATAGTTACTCTATCGAGGATTTCCCCGTAACATTAAACCAAGATTAAACATAAATAAAAAGGGTTCCCAACTTAAAGTGTAAAATCGGTAGAAAAATCGGAAGAACTATCATGTATACTCCGAAATCGTCGAAAAATCGTTGCATTTCGGTAGAACACAGCCCATATCGGTGGAAATACCGAAAAATCGGTAGGTTCGACCACTGACCGCGGCTCCGACAATCTAGGAATATCTGCTCATACCTGTAACGGCATGGGAAAACAGTATCGAGGCGATGGCCTCTTGATTGTGGTCTCACACGCCAGCCATAAATACGGCCAGGTCCTGGGAGTGGGCACTGCCTCTGGAACGTAGGTTTGTTTACTTACACGCGCGGTTCGCGAGCTCTGCTCAAGCCGTGTCAACTACGGCGAGCTAATTCAGCAAACTGGACTGTGCATAAACAAACCTATGTGTCGGAATCAGTGGAGGTCAAATAGAGGTCTCTGGCATACTGTTTGCGATCGGGAGGACGTGCGTGGTACGGAGCCAGCTCCTGTATATGATATAGGGCCGACCCGTCTACACGCTGAAATAGCCTCCTCGTTAGATGCCTAATGAAGGCGGCCAGGCTCTCTAGATTCAACCCTTTCTGGATTGTAGAGTTCCTCACATAGCGAGGAGCTTTCGTTATGACTCGAAGTGATATCGACTGTTGTGCTTCCAGCTGGTTTCTGCGTGACTGACTAGTCAGCGCGTACCAAGCCGGGGTGGCGTACGTAAGGCGAGGCCGTATGTATGTCTTAAACACACCAAGTTTCACCTTTAAGGAGAGCTGAGAGTCGAGCACTGGACGCAGTAGAGCTCGGGCAGCACGTGTAGAGTTAATCACAGAATTCACATGGTCCTTCATCGTTAGGCGTCTATCAATTTGAACTCCTAGGTATTTCACCGAGGTAGTCCAAGCGATGTCCTGACCTAGTAGACGGAGGTGAGGCGATAGAGCTGTGTTTCTAACCACTATGGCTTGCGTCTTAGCTACATTAATGGCTAGCCTCCAACGGGACAACCAGTCTGGGAGGGATCTAGAGTTTTCTGGATGGTCTTAGCTGCTTGTAAGGCGCTCATAGAGGTCGTGTAATACGCGGCGTCATCGGCGTATAAGGCCAAATGTGAGCCACTCTCTAGAGGGATGTCATCTGTGTATCTGGCATAAGAAATGGGAGAGAGACAGGGGCCTTGCGGCACACCCTCCTCTATATTTCGTTCGCTAGAGGCAACGCCTTCGACTGAGACTCGGAATCGTCTGTCTGAGAGGAAGTTAGCCACAATCTTTACGATTCGTCTAAGAGTCGTAGAGGTGGACAACTTAAAAATCAGACCAGGTTGCCAGACGCGGTCGAACGCTCCCTCCATGTCGAGAAACGCACCTACGGTTTTTCCCCCTTTATTGGAGGCTGCCGTCATGTGGTGAAGTACCCGTGTGAGTTGGAGCGTCGTGGAATATTCGGTTCGAAAGCCATACTGCTCTTCTGGTGTCAAATGGGGCGTAAGGTGGAGAAGCAATAGTTTCTCGAACACCTTAGAAATCGTAGCAAGAAGCGTGATGGGAATGAAATGGTAGCAAGAAGCTACCTGGAAGCAGTATGTTCTTATTAGGTTTGGGAAGCATAACGTACGGAGGATGCCGTCTTAGAGTCGAGTCAGTATCGCGATCGCTAGCGGCGTTAAGTGATGGAGGGCTTCATTAGGTATTCCATCGGAACCTGGGGCTTTGCGTAGCTTCGTTTTCCTAATCATAGAGGCCACTTGACCCGGAGAGAAGACTATAGGGTCTTCTTCTGGGGAAATGGGACGACTGAAATACTCATCAAGGAGCTCTTCGGTCTGAATCGCTTCTCTAGATCGTCTGCGAAGATCTCGGCTCTATCTTCCGCTCTATAACGGGGGGTCCCATCAGGGGCGGAGAGGGGCCGTATGGGCTGAGGCTTGTTACTAAACTTCCCTACAGAGTTTATGGATAGACGTTATCACTCGCCGTCTCTATGGCCCGCAGCCATGTCTGAGAGGCCAAATTTTGCAGACATAGAGTTCAGCTGAGTCCTGATGGACGGGCATCTTGATGGACGGGCACCTTGATGGACGGGCATCTATTGTCAGCGTTTTCGCAGAGCTCTCTTTTTGGCTATCATCTCTAAAATATAGGACGGGATAGAGACTCTCTTTGGGGTACTCACGGGGTCTGATGTAGCATGTTTAATCGCATCCTGCAATGTTTCACAGATATGCGAGGCAAGAAGTTCTACGTCCGCGGCGTTGTTAACGGCGCGGGAGGTGAGGTGCTGCTCTACAAACGTGCTGTACGAGGCGCAGTCAATCCGGGTTCTGGGCGGCGGGGCCGGCTTGGCGATGAGAGATTCATCCCCTGTAACTAGTACTGGGTGGTGATCGGACTCCATGTTATCGTCAAGCACTTCGGTGGTAATCTTATTGGCTAGAAAGCCCCTAATGAGCGTAAGATCGATTACGTCTGGCATGTGGGAGGCACCGGGATAATGCGTCGGTACCTCTGCACCTCTTACCTCGTAACCATACCTTTTCGGCGTCATCAAGGAGGCGGCGGCCTTATGGGCAAATACGCGTGGAGTTCCAAGTGGTATGTTTGCGATTGAAATTGCCCGCCACAATATTTGGTAGAGACGAGTCCGTCCAGTAGGAGATGGACGTCGGCTACTATCAGCTTATCGTGCGGCGGCTTGTAGAGTGCAAACACACGAATCGGAGTGTTATCAATGCAGATCTCAACGCCTAGCCCGTAGAGCGACTGAAGCTGCAATGAGGTATCGACTGATGTACAATTTTTCTCATAACCAGTACCGCGAGGCCTCTATAGGCTCGCCCGGCGTCCGAGACTGCATCCAGCCGATAGACATCAAAATTAGAGAATTTCAGTTGGTCTGTAGCTCGCAGGTGCGTTTCTGAGATCTGAAATAAATAAAATTGTCTTTGCGAAATCAACTACAGATGCCACCCGTATAGAGAAATGCCAAATCAACTATAGGTGCCACCACAAACTATAAAGAGATACTACATATGGTGCCACCTGTAGGGAAAAGGTTATTAAGATAACGTGTACATCGTACAGTGTCGATTGATCATGTAACCAACTCAAAATTTATATACTGAAAGTAATGTTCGACCGGATTTTCTCATTTTCTCATCTGTCATGCCGGTCTCAGCATGTCAGGTGTCTCATCGATTGTCTAATCGCGCCCCTGGACTGATTAGTTACCCAAGGTAACTTATTAGTTCTTATTTTTATCGAATCGAACTTATTAACTTTAAAACTAACGCACTGCATATTTAAAATACACTATTATAGGCACTTAATCCTGTAACAGGCTAGGTTCCTAAAAAATATAATTAGTCCGTCAGTTAGATAATCAAAAAATATTGGAGACGTATTTTTTCTTTTGAAAATTAAACAAAGAATGGTAAAGAAAAAATCTAGATAAAACTAAACTGATGTCCTTCAGACAAAGAACAAATAAAAATGATAAAAAATTGGATATATGTCATTCAGGAAAATCTATTTTACATACAGATGTAACCAAGTTTCTTGGCCTATACATTGATAATAACATGTCGTGGAAAACTCACATCTCACACATTTGTAAACAGTTAAATAAATTATCGTATGCGTTGTATATGCTTAAACAGGTGGTAAACCAACAAGCACTATTAACTGCATATCATGGATATGTAGCATCGACATTAAGGTATGCTATCATTTTCTGGGGTAACTCCTCGGGTAAAGAAATTGCTTTTAAAGCACAAAAAAAGTGTATTAGAGCGATGTGTGGTATTCGTCCACCCGAATCATGTGAGCCACATTTCAAAAAAACTTAAAATACTGACATTGCCCTCTATGTATATATATGAGTTAGCCGTCTTTGTGAAATGTAAAATGAATAAATTTGAGTGTATCAGATCTGTACGTGATAGTGAAAAAATTCGACACATAACACACAGTACTGCCATGTTCGGGTCGAGTGTTTTTGGTATGGCCCCAAAGATATTTAATAAAGTTCCAAAATCAATTAGAAGCCTTAATATAATAGAATTTCGTGCAACATAATAGAACAATTACTGACATTATTAATCAAAAAATGCTATTATTCCATTAACGACTTTTTAAATGATACTAATTTAATTGATTGTGAAACTTGAATTTGACATTTTATGACATTAGAAATTAAATTGAATTTGAAATGTATTATTTTATTAATTATGTATTTTTGCACACCTTTTACAAAGGTAAAATGTATTTGGGTACCTATTTATATTGTAAAATCATTGTAAAACCTACATTTTATGCAAATAAATATTTGATTGATTGATTGATTGATTGATTGAAGATATGGCGCGTTAAAGTTCCGTGTGACGTCACGAGTCCTAAATTTTGATGCGTTATATCTTTATAATTTATCGCTTAATTGACAAAGGAAAAAATACGTCATTAATATATTTGACTCTCTAAATGACGGACTAATTTTAAAGTTAGTGTTTTGACCCTGGAAACTAGCCTATTTCATGTTTCGAACTTATTCGTTAAGAATGAACACTTTTTACATTCATTCAATTTCGAACAAAAATTATGCGACTCACCGATTTTGCGTGAGTACAATCCAGGAAAACTATACTTCTAACAATCTTCTTTTTAGGATGAACACTAGGTACACATAGGTCCCCATTGTTACAGGGAAACTCCAAAACAGAAACTTATATATTAACGTCAATGAAATCATTTCATGCACACCCCACCCCATTCCCGTTAACCTCGATTATCAAGATTTCTTTGAAAAAATTTAAATACACTTCATTCATAATTTATAATATGAATCCGATGGATCGAATAAATTCGATCGTTAATGTAGAGTCGAAAATCTGTTGTGATTTTCGAAAGGCTTTTCTGTTGCTATATATCATCTATAGATATATGGTAATAGTGGCTTATCTGAGTTGGATTTAAAGATTGGAGCCAGCTTTTTGGGTACTTTACCAAGAGATGACAGCGACTTGGGCTCTGTTTTAAAGATCCAGTTTATTTAATTTGTAGTAAGTATAAGTTTTATACTTACTCATTAATTATTTTCAATTGAATTTTAAAGAATCCATTTTATTGTGTAAAGTAAGAGTATAGACCACTTCGTTAATCGTTAATTTCTTGGATGCGACTAAAGGATTAAGAGTAGTTTAAATTACTTCGCACTTCCTTGTCCTTTTTTCGACATTAACAAATGCATTTTCTATAAGATTTGCCGTCAAGCTAGCAGTTTTTCATTAACAAATGCCAAATTGCATGCTTATCATATTTTAATCTCCTAATGGGAATTATAACTAGGAAAACGCTTAGATAATAATGAAATTGGTAATTTAGTGCACTGTTTGAAATGTTTATGGCCCGAGATATTTCTAGTAGAGGCATTTATAAGCAGTTTCTCTCTAAGTTAGTAAAACCCCTATCTAATTTGTAATCACACATTCTCAAGCACATTATTACAACCAGCTCAATGACATAAATGAAGAGGTAAATGAATGGTACAACAGGATGTGAAGATCCTCTTGGATTGGGTTGATTGTCGTAGGAGTAGACGTAGTGGGTCGGAGTTACAAGCAAAGCCCAGTCACTATGTTAGTCAAGCGACTCAGTAACACGCTCGAGGTTATACAGACCGCGCGCCTCTTCGCTCGCGTGCCGCGAAAACCTTTACGTTACTTTTAAAAACTTTTTCTAAACAACTGAACGCTATTATTTAACATATTTAAGGAGTTGTGTTTGTGTTTTATTGACTGCTGTGTCTGTTGCAATTTAATTTGTTGGCGATAACGGACGATTCACTCGGCTGTCATTTGTTTAGATTAGCAAACGCCGATTTGCTGCCGGCCGGTGCATCAGGTATGTCGGAACCTTTTGCCTCGAATAATGGTAATTTTAAAAATATTGTCATTGTTTATGCACAAGACACAATATTTTAAATGACTTTTACATTGAATGGCTGAAACGGGGAAATTGTTGTGGTTTTTCACCGCATAATTTCTAGTTAAGTGGAGGTTAAAGAAATTGAATTGAATTCCTGTGTAAAGTTCTACCTACTTATCTAGGAAGTTCTTTGTCATAAGAAAAATAGTATATTAATTTGCAATCGTACGCAGTTGTTCCGAGATTGCTACAAGGAAAATAATTAAAAATACCATTGATAGAGCGTCGTTTCGGATTAATATCCAATCATGTCAACCATAACAAAATTTTACTTACGACTAGTTAGTCATAGTTTTTTTTCTCAAACTTGATGTAATCAGTTGATTATATCAAGTTTGAGAAAAAAAATATATCAATCTTTAGTGTTTTATACCCTGACACCAGGGTGTACAGGGTCGAATGTACATGTAACCCACTTGATATCAACGAATGAAGCGTTTAAAAATGTTATAGTTTTTTCTTTTCTTAATGGTTACAACATTTCTGATGAATTGGCTTTATCGGCTATATAGGCGGAAATCAAGTAGGATTTATCTTTCAGTTCAGGATACAGCTGCTTTTAAAGAAATACGCTCTTAAGCTCTCAATACACTTAAAGATATTTGACTATTTATCTCTATGGAACATTCGTATCTATTCATTACTAAATAAATTAACATTCAGATGAGATGCTGTTTACATTATGTTGATCTTTTAATTTATATGCATCACCTTGACTTTGTTGAGGTAATCGGAATTATTTACATATATCAGCATAATCAGCATTTATTTGTATTTTTATCGGAAAATAGTTGTGCACCGCACAACTTTAAATAAATTCTTCAAGAATCAGACTACACAGATTTGAGTAAATCGATCTGGTACTTCCAAAGTTAAAAGAGTTTAAAAACAAACTTTTTAGATTTTTTTACATTTAGTACCTACTACACGTTATCTCAGGCGAATAGCAACAACTAACTAAATTGTGTTGATGGTAGTAAAAAAAAGAACACCGAATTAATAGAAATTAAAAATACTAAAATTTATCAGGAAAACCAATGTATGTAAAAGATACGTTTCGATGCACAATTACACTATCCAGAAAGAAAAACAGGGACTCTATCAAGCAAATTACATATTTTATACAAACTCACTTTCTATCCAGCATGTCCTGATACCTAGAACGTAGATTCTAAATTACTTTTAATAATAAATAAATGAGTGGGATGAGTTGAAGAGAATGGGGAAGACCTTTGCCCAGCAGTGGGACAGTACAGGTTTAGAAAAAAAAAAAATAAGTAAATTACCTATCTTGCAGCAATAGAGAAACGGGCTTCTCCATACGATTCGGTAGAGTCAATGTCTATCCTAACAATAATCACCAGAACTACAGAATAAAAAGAATGGTGAATAATGTTTAAGATAAGGAAGTACACCTTATTAAGGTAAAATGTTTTTTTTTATTTCTAATACCTCCGACTAAGCCAGAGCCTATACTAACTTGAGCCTGATATATGCCAGTTCTCACTTGTATTCCTCTCGTACTTTCACACATCATCCTATACATTTCATACTTCATCTTTTGTGCCAGTCGCGGGTGGGATGCCCGTCTACTTATTTATAGCTAATTATTCTATCTGACTTTCTTTATTTCTTACTGTACTGTACTTACTAGGGTAAAATGTATTGGAATTTCTAAGTTACCTATAACTTATTTGCAAACTTTGTACCTACCTACATTTATGCAAATAAAGGAACTTGAACATGAACTTAAGCAGTAAAATTTTCGGGCTTCTAGGATTCCTAGGAAATATAGCTTAGGATGCCATTGGAAAAGCAAAGGATGTTTTAAAGAGGAACAATAACAATATCTAATCGTATCGTAGAGCGCCCAAGGAGCCCAAAATCCACTGTCCGATATATAGTAGAACATATCCACTATATTTTTCGAAGGAAATCATTCACATACGATAAGCTACATATCAATAAGTAAAACTATTTTTTCTTCTTTGACAATTCCTTCTACCAGTTGATTCGACGGGTCTTCTCGTGATTTCACATGATAAATAACTATGAAGGATATATTACTAAAGGTATATTCTTTGATTATAATCAAAAATTCTCTTTCTAAAATTTCGTCAACATTTGTATAAATCGAATATCGTACTTTGTGTATGAAATCGTCATCTAAAAGTAAATACCTGTCTGAACGGACCAGTATCATTACATCAAGCATTGATTGCGCCCACGACCTTGGAACGTGTTAAAATGTAAGACTCTATTCGTATAATACTTTGAAAAGAGTTAAAAATTCTATTAATGTTATATTAACAATGGATTTGCATCCTCAACTGTTTGCTTTGTTGTTTTACGGCTTCACTTTACCTGGTCTTCATCATCCTTGGCAGAGAGTCCATTAGCACGCATTTCCTGCTTTGCGACGTCACACCAGCTCTTTTTGGGTGCGCCTATGTCTCCGCATATGCGTACAGGATGGGGATCTGAGGTGTTGCAAACCATGTACTCTAGCTGGTTTCGCTATATTTAGTTTCAGAATTGGAAGGAAATGTATTATTGATCAGTAAATTTGAGACTGTTTTACGAGAATTAGAGACATAGACTCAAAATAGGAAAATACAATTTGGTCCATTCAGGTAGGTAGAAATAAAATTAGTTTGGATAACTAGATTTGGATTTAATTTGATATTGTAAATGGGTATGCGATAGAAACATATTGGGGAAACTAGTGGACAAAATATTGAAGTAGGTCTAAAGCAAGTAGTAGTAGTTTATTTTGTGAGTTATGCTTTGCCAAAATATCACTTATTACGTACGCATTTGTTTCTATTTTCCCAAAACATGCATCAGAAACAAATTGGCAAATAGGCCTTGTGTGGTCGCGCCATCACAGTTACAATTATTACTAATCGTTATACCCGACTTGAAACCAGCTGTACCTGTACCAATAAAAAGGATTTGACTCTTTTATTATAATAATGCTTTATTGAGTACGACTGAACGTGTTTAAAAGCGGTTTTTGAGGATAGATTGAACAGAAATATACAAAGGAAAAAAGTATTAAGAATAACCTTACATAATTATATAGGCCTTATTTTTCGTGGATGCCGTTAAAGGCAAAAAATAATGACGAATGATGATGATTTCTTATGTTTTCGCGATTGTTGCTCATTAAGTTAATCTATCTGCGAACGCTGTAAGTAAAATGTTATATAAGTGTTAATAAATAAGTAATAATTACGCGATAAAAACCGTATTAAAATAGTTTAATTTGATTTGACGGGCAGGTTTTATTTAATTTCTAGTTTTTAGTTTTTTTTTCGTTCCTTTTATTATTTCCCATTTTGTTGTTCCTTAGAGTAAGTTTTGTTCAATAAATCCCGGTATTTTAAAAGACAAGAAAAAAATATTGACGAATATTTACTATACTAATATACTTTTATTTTTATTTATTAAAATAGTACCTCATTTTAAATGTAGGCTGTTACATGCTATGTTCAGTTATATTTCGTTTGTTACGAAATATATTTCTAAGTCTACAAAATTAATTTAATTACAACTTACGATACCTTACTCACCTACTTTATAGTTATGAATTAGCTTTTAAATTAACACCGTTATGACATTTAGATCTTATATCATGTATTGTAAAAGTTGGACAAAATATAATTAAATTTTGACTTAAAATTAAAATGCGATTGCGAAAAATAACTCTATTGTACTATGGCTAGTTTGTTCTGATACAAACTCTAATCATAGGTGATAATGATAATAGCACAAAATATAGGCCTTTATACTTTTTATAGGGAAATAAGATCTTTAGAAACCAAAATAAAAAATATATTTTTCATATTTTTATAGAAATAGGTTAATTCCCTTTCGTTCCTATTAAATATTCAGGGATATCTTGTATTCCATCAAAAAAAAACTTCATTCAACCCATCTATAGGGTATATACAGCGTAGCTGAAAATCCGATTAAAAATGTAAATGAATCCATAATTTATTTATAAAACCTATTGTAACATTGAATTGTATGTAACATAACTAGTAATAAAGTAGCAAAAAATTTTGTTTTGCCACGTTAGTTTGATCCAGCGCATGCCTTTGCATAATCAAAAGTATGGTCTTGGTTACAATGGTAGAAGGTGTTATAAACAGAGTACTGCGTGTTTACAAATTATTGCATTACGAGCGGTTTCGTTAGCGATTTTGTCGTACTGATTATTCAGAATATGCTTTGTTTTGCGTCTTTGTTATCGCCCAGCTTGATAAAACTTACAATTTCTACTCGAGAATGTCGAAAAATGGCGGCATTTTTACTTCTATTTTAACGTTGTCATTTTCTAAGTACAATTTCGTTACTTATTTTTTTCATTAGATACAGTTTCTTTTTCAAAGCATTAGAAATTAAAAATTAAAGATGGATGAAATAGGTTATTTTTTTTTAAGTAAATAAGGTTGGTCCTTATTTACTTAAAAAAAAAATAACCTATTTGACGATGACGATGTTTGGATATTTAATATTTTATCGTAGTAGTACGTATATGAATTTCAGAGAAGTTACAATGAGGTAAGTATATTTTTTATTTCACGACGAACAAAGAACGTAGTAATAAATAGTTAATCTATAGGTCATCGCACAATCATGCATGCCGCGCTCTGCTCAGTCGGGCCTAACGACTAGTTGCAAAGATTGCCCGACATTATGACCTTTAAATGACATAGGGAGCTCTCTATCCACTGAAAGCTAAGCTAACCAAGCCATTGAGAAATAAACTTTTCGGCGGTTTCGATGCCCTTTGAACCAAGCGAATCAAATATTTTTACGAGATTTCTATTGCATGCCGCTAATGTGCTTGTCGAGTGAATTTAGTAGTTACCAACACAAACTGTAAGGTTTTATCACATTTTTCTCTAGGGCATTAATAGGGTACTATCAAGCTATATCAAATTCATCATTATTATTTGCTTGCACGCATTACATAATT
Organism: Euzophera pinguis; assembly: GCA_947363495.1. NCBI lineage: Eukaryota > Metazoa > Arthropoda > Insecta > Lepidoptera > Pyralidae > Euzophera > Euzophera pinguis. Next base: position 5,888,894 of record OX376162.1, read on the forward strand.
TGTAAATCCATCCATACTTAATATTATAAATACGAAAGTCTGTCTTTCTGTTACGCTTTCACGGCCAAACCGCTGACGAATTTTGATGAAATTTGGTATGAATATAATTAAACACCCGGGGTCAAACATAGGCTACTTTTGACGCAGGTGGAGCTGCGGGAAACAGCTAGTAAAAATAACATAAAAAGATAAGAGTGACCTCACAAAATTAAATACTCTACTCACATAAATCTATATCGCAAGCATACCGATATAATGCACAACAGTATTACTATTTTACTGGTACACAAATCTGTACAAATTGCTAAAAACTTATAAGAGGCACATTGTTACAGATTACAAAACTAGTATTTTTTATTTAGTAAAGCGTTACAGCGGACTTATTTAACAGCTTTGGATAAAGTACAAGTATCAATCGATCGTGTGATAGATAGTAAACGTAGCTCGCATAGCTAACTTAGCAACTCGTAGTATAGTTAGTTCTTACAAACTCGTGTATAGGAAATAGGGGAAGTGGTCCGAACTGGGCTTAATTTAACAAATTGTTTAACTAGAAATGATTGCGGCTGCCTTTCATAGCCGCACTGGATTGAGAGCGAGGTATAGGGGCGTTTATTTATTTATTTATTAAAACTTTATTGTTCCACAAAGTACACATATACTTATAACAATTGGCGGACTTAATGCTTAGAGCATTCTCTACCAGTCAACCATTGGGAGAAATGGAAAGATAGTTTGGCGCAAAAAAGTTAAGGGGGAAAAAATGTATTACTTATAAAGCAAATTTTATCAAAAGCTTAAGTTCATACACTACGTAAACATACATAAAACTGTTGTTGTTATTGTACTCTATATGCTGATATAAGCTTCCAAAATGAAACATACTTATGTTAATGATAGCTGCTGTATTTCTCACTGTATTATAGTTAATTTAGTTAGCACGACTGCCTCTTTGGTCCAGTGGTAAAAGTGTCTGCTTTGACACAGAGGTCGCGGGTTCGATTCCCAAGGGAAGCATACTTTGTTAAGTTGTTTTCAGTTTAGTTAAGACATTGCAGGCTTGAATCACCTGATTGGTAAAAAAGATGATTCCGTGCTTCTGAAGGCACGTTAAGTCGTTGGAGTCATTAAAGAACATTATGATCTTGATTGGTCTGGTTTCCCTACTAAAAAAAGGGGTTACGGAGGTCAGACGGCAGTCGCTCCAATGTAATAACCAGTACTGCCAAATCTAGGACCATGATTAAAGCATACCCTGACTCCGAAGCGTAAGCAGACAATGCAACTAGGAATACACGTGAAGAAGAATTATAGTTAATTTAGTTGGGAAAATTTAATCACACTGGCTTTATAGGCTTTACAAAACCCATCTTTTGTTATTTTTAGACTTGTTTTGTTTCTTTTTATCAGCGATTAGGTAGTAAACTAGATTCATTTAAGAGTATTTGTGTCCTTACGTTAAACTAAAAAAGAATTACGCGCATGTCCTCGAATTAAACAATAAGAGATTTAGTGAGAGAAAGAAATTTCTAAATACAATTGTTTGATTTGTACACTCGTCAAGCTTTTCAGAACACATATAATATTACTTAAAGATCTAAGATACAATTCAAAATAATTGGCAGCTTTTGTTCATGAATTTGGAATTAATTAAGATAATAAGTATCTACCTACTATTCAATTATAACAAAACAGTAAAACAAAGCATCAAATTATGTAAACTTGAGGATGTGAACAAAACAGAAGTGTTTGTATTGTATTTCGACGTTTATAGTACCTAATCATTACACAATGTCAAAATTTTATAATTCTATCTAAGCATCGACTCTTTGTATTCTATGCAACTTCATTCAACCTCTAATAATAATATACTTAATCTAAGAATAATATGAGCAATGCCAAAGTCACAATTTGATATACTGAAGTCGCGATTTTTGTGAAATTTGACAACGTCCTTATACATTTTGTTTTCAAATGTGGTTATTGATTTAATTTTTGACCTTGACTCAGCCACTAAACTAACCACGGTCAAGAATATCTACAGTGAGATCTATCATGTCAAACTATCATTTTTTTCTCTGACAATGAGATTGGCCGCCTTTCTTTTTACCATCTTTTATGTACATAATTTATTGTCAACTGGAGGCAGCCTATAAAATGCGGTCCATAGTACTCGTACTGCCGACCGCGATCCTCAGCAGTGAGGGACCGATGAAGAAGAAGAATTTATTATCTCTGAGCAATAAATACATTTTGTATTATATATCCAATGTATTTAAAACTGCTAAGTGTCATAGCTACATAGTAAACAAGGGTAAGTTTTTTTTATTGCAAGTTGTTTGTCTAATAAGCAGGTGGAGGCTGACAACTAATTTTTCATGTTCCAGAATACATACTCATTTACAACAAAAGAATACAGTGTTCAGGAAATGTCAGTCACCAGAATAACTATCATACACATATTTATTATGGACACATATGTAAACTACCTATAATTTCTCAATCATGATAAAAATAACAAAAACATTGCAGGTAAGTTACATAGTTTACACGTTTAGTTTAATCTTTGAACGAACTAGCGATGTTAGATAAAACATATACATTTTTTATTATTTTATACATTCTGATGACCAACAGAAAATAAATTTACATAAATTACGAAATATACAGCAAAAACTTTACATATTGAGACTACTAGAACGCCAACAATACACAAAATTTGAAAATTTGCGGATTAGTAAAAAAATATAGATTTTTGGTTTAAAATTGATTAAAATAAACTTAAAGTACGCGAGACCAATGAAATTGTTAAGTCAAATAAAAACTTATAAAGTCTCTCAGTCTTTGGCAACGGGACCCTAAAACCTAGAATATATAATAACTAGGTAGAGTCTTACAAAGAGATTTCATGTTCCACTTATTGAAGGCAAATTGCCGTCGCTCGTATAATTAAATGGCTGACCACCTAGGTGCTATTAGTATCGGATGACATACCTATAATGAGGTATACTGAATACCTATTATTTTATTCAGTCGGGCATGACTGGTAGTTGTGATAGAACTGAGTTTCATTCACTGAAACGGTTTGAAGGGTTAGTGAGGTAGTGAAATTACTAGGTGCTATGGCAAACAACGACAAAACAACAGTTATTTAGTTGTTGATGGGGAAAGATCACGGAAATAGGATTAGGTAGAAGTGCGATGTTGGCGTTTCCTGTATAATAAAGTTCTCTCTTCTCTTCTTCATCGGTCCTTCACTAATGAGGATCGTGACCACATATGGTCTCCAAACTGTGCGGTTCTCCAAAATAAGTACCAAAGTTAAGCCTCGTCATATTAAGTTAACACTGAGAGGCTTAACTAGCCTACACTAGTCACCTCTACCTAATCTTATTTGTGTGCGAAAGATTATAGAAAGCGTGGCGAACTTGGCTTTCATATTTATTTATTTATTAAAACTTTATTGTTACACAAATACAAATGCTTATAACAATTGATTGACTTAATGCTAAGATCATTCTCTGCCATTCATATTAAAAAATATTGCATGTACATATATACATACATGTCACGCCTTTTTCTTTTTTTAATATATAAATTATAATAATATTAACCTTAAAATAACTTTATTTAACTAATATATAATTCGGCGCTAGTTGATACTCCGATTTAGACCAAACTTAATTAATAATACAATAGTTTTATTATTTAATTTTGTGGTGTGGCGAATTGCAACTGGTTTGAGAAATATTTGATCAAGTAACAAATGGAATGAACCAATAAGTCTATTTGTATTACAAAAGACAAAGTTATTATTTAATCTGTAATTTGGTTGTTGTATAATGGTGGCCTAAAAAAAGAAAGTTGTTGCAATCGGTCAGACTCGGCACGAGTGGTGGTCACGGTCAATGTAACTGGACATAATAATCATAATATTTCTTTTTTTTTTTATTTGACTAACAACGAAAATAATAATTTTGTTTCATTTCATTATTTGTTTTATTCTTCTTCTTCGTACGAGCGTGTCACGTCAGTCGCGTCTTCAGTTTACATTTCAAAGCCCAGGGTACGTTTTAACCTTGGTACTAATTTTACTGTGGTATTTCCATTAAGAAAGAAACTTTTCGACTCTATTTGGAGGTATTTCTTTATTGTGTATTTGTTTCATATGGACTCATAATGGAACGAATAAAGTTAAAAGTCAAAAGAAGGTTTTTAGTTTCAAATTAGGAAGTGCAATAATATTATAAATGCGAAAGTCTGTCTGTCTTTCTGTCTGTCTGTTACGCTTTCACGGCCAAAACTCTGAACGGATTTTTATGAAATTTGGTATAAATATAGTCGAAGACCCGGGGTCTAACATAGGCTACATTTTGACGCAGGCGGAGCTGCGGGAAGCAGCTAGTTTGTATATAAAAGTCAATCGGTTAAATGATGATCGAATGCTAAACCTATTTATTACTCAATATTTAATAAATCGTTAGAACACGGAACATTGCGTGCGTGTCTGCTAGTTTTTACGCTCGCTCGCTCTTGCAGGAAAAGATAGTTATCATATACGAGTATGTTTGAGTTGTGTTTTCGGACACAACCTTAAAACATGGCAGTTCTTTTAAATCTTTATTTATTTATTTAACACTTCTTTGCACACAGTAAAATAAAAATTAAATATGTTACATAAAATGTGAATACAGTATGTATACAAAAGGCGGCCTTATCGCTCAAGCAATCTTTATGGTATTTATTGTATGTAGAGTCAAAAATTAAATTTATATTTATCGCATTTTACTTCTTTCTACGTTCATTAGATGAACAGGAATGGTCTATTCTTAAGCCGAAAAACTTAAGATAATTTATACGATAATTTCTAAAATCGGAAGGTTATGCACAAGCGGAATAATTTTCCTATTTCAAGTAAACAATACAAATGAGATAACAAGTATGTCTTAACAAGGTAGAATTCATATTCGCACGTTCTTAGACAAATACAACCATATTAAAGCAAATTCACGAACGCGAGTCTAGTTTTATGTAATTTTCTCACGACCATGTCGAAATCTGATAGCTATCTGGAATTAAGATGCGATTTTTTTTTATCGCCAGCCTTTTGTCTTGTGGCCATAGAATAATCGCCATAGATTAATTAGAGAGCAATGTTGGACTGGACGCAAAACGCTTCCAACCGGTCATTTTGGAAATCATTAGATGAGGCTTATGTCCAACAGCGGACTGACTGCGGCTGAAATGATGATGATTATGATGATTGGTCAATAAGTATTTACAAAGGAACAAACGATTACTACCTAGTTTATACATACAGAACATTTTGCCTGTTTCCCTTAGGGGTAGGTAGATGCTAGACTGCTGAGTTTAATTACTTACATTAAATTAATATTACTTAGATAGTATTAATTGTAATAAGTAGAAACTTATGTAGAAAATTATTCGTGTTTCGTAATTTCGTTAGGAATAGGATCATACATAATCCACTTATATAAAATTATATTTCACTAGCTGTTTCCCGCAGCCCCACCTGCGGTATATAGCCTATGTAACTCAGGGTGAATGAAGCTTTCGCATGGTTAAAGAATTTTTGAAATCGGCATAGTAGTTTTTGAGTTTATTCATTACAAACATACACACAAAAATACAAATCTTTCCTTTTTATAATATTAGTGTAGATTTGCATAATTTCATACTTGATTTATATGAAATCAAATGTTCATATCAAAACATTGCAACCTTCCGATAATAGTCCTTAAAAAACCCGCACTCTACTTACTAATTAAGTTATACTAAGTTTTTGCTTGCAGCTATGCACGAACAATGTACTCGCCCTCCATTACTTGCGTAAGAAACATAATAGGAATTTTGTGAGAAGTCAGAAATCCAGAAGTAGTTACTTAATAAAACCTAATAAGTACCTTTTAAATTATACTATTTTAATATGGTTTTTATCGCGTTTATTACACCTAACGTTGACCCGTATTAAAATAGTTTAGTCTAATCCATACTAATATTATAAATGCGAAAGTCTCTCTGTTACGCTTCCACGGCCAAACCGCTGAACGGATTTTGATGAAATTTGGTTTGAATATAGTTGAAGACCCAGAGTCAAACATAGGCTACTTTTTGATGCAGGCGGAGCTGCGGGAAACAGCTAGTCACTAATCAGTTTAAAAGTAAGGTGGACTAAATAACTGACGCATGTACGTTTTTGTGAATAGGAGTAGTATAATAAAGAGTATATCTAAGTATCTCAATTTGCGCACCAAAACGTTAGACACTTGAAGCGCTCTAAAAAAAATTGCATACAAAGTGAAAACTCAAACAATAATGTTATCGGCGGCAAAAATAGAAGAGAGTTGGGAGTGAGCCCGAGAACGACCTCTGTGTAGAGTTTTCGCGCCCATAGAGAAAAGGTCGAATTTAAGATTTGTCGAAAAAAATGGTGGATGGAATGGATAGTTTTTGGTATCGACCCGCCATTTTTTTCGACGATGCTCAAATTTGACTATATATTTTTTTTTCATTTTACAGCATGCAAACCCATTTAACAATTAGCCTATTAACGATAATGCAATGTTTTAAATTTATATAGGTAATTGTTTTAGTTGGGCGACCTTTACAAATAATGTCAAGTTAGTATTGTGCAATACTCTGTATGATCCAATCTATCGTGCATAGGTTAACTTTTTAAAAAGTTCAAAGGTGAAAAGAGTCCATAAAATTTTGGTCTTTGTATTTTGTTACTATATTTGTCTATCACACTCTTTTTATTTCTTTCAAATATGAGGTGTTTAAGAAGTATTTTTAATTCTGGCGTTATTTTTTTTTTAAAGTAGCTACATGGCGTCCACTATATACGACAATACCGTAGCTAATGGAATTCAATGGTTATCAGAAATAGATTCAGTAACCACAAGAGGTCCTTGTGGTTACTGAATCTATTTGTATATTTATTATTGGTATTGATGTTTGTACTTTAGTTCTATAAAATTATATATACGACTTTATAAGTTAGTTAAAAAATTCGAAAAGAATTTAGATTATCCTTCACAATAAGGAAATCCTACTTAAGGAAAACCAAATACAATTTCAATGCAGTCTAGTATTAGGTATTCGTAGTCACGATGCGCAGGCGCCGGTCTGCATAAAGTTGAGCCCATTGAATGGTCTCTAAGCAGTAGTTTACATTGGCATAGAATACGTGAAAAGTACAGTTGCAGAAGACTCGCTCTGCAAAACCATTTACTTAATTAAATCTATTATTTTGAGTCTTTAGAATTTGTGTCATTGTACTTTACTATCTATCACTATTTACTATACTATGTTTTTGACATTGAAATATAGAAGGTGGGCAGTGAATAATATTTTATTAGATGTATTGTATATAGTTGTATTGCAAGACATGTAAATATATTTACAGAATTTTTTATTGCGTATTTTTCTTTCAACATAATTCTTGCACTTCACTTGACAAGTGTGAACTTTATCAGGGAACTCATAGTGACACTCACCAATGAAGAATCATCGCATCATAATCTTTCATATAGTTTAAATTTGCATAGATATACTTATTAGACAATTTTAATGTACTTTGTAAATACATTTAAATTTATTAATAATGTACACCAACCAGCTACGTAACGGCTCTATTATAAAAACGAACGTCATTTCGAGACGTCAATCTAACGTCCACAAACGTCACAATCGGAGTAGCTGAACAGAATCTATCTAAAGTAACTATTAAATGTTTTATAAATAAACAGACAACATTAAACAACAACTCTACATTACAAATTTATATTAATTTAGATTACTAGATAGTCTGTTGAGGTGGACACATTTATCAAAGAGGGTTTGAAGGTTAAGCTCTTTTTAAAATACCGTCGCTCTGGGTGTGTCGTTACGTCAATCGGGCGTAGCAAATAGTTGGGAGGTTTTTAAAATTAGCCAAACTATTTTTAACTAGACAAATGATCCAACAGATCTGTTACACATTTGTTTTTATATTTTTGCAAATAAAACTGTAAGCTTTTTTTAAATTTGTTTTGTTATCTTGGCTCCGAAGCAACCAGCGTCCGTGATTGTTTTATACGAATTGGTTTATTTTTATTTAGTAGTATTTTATTTTAATTTGATATCACAATCCAATATGTTTGGATATTCTGGAAGGCTTCAAAAATAAAATTCCTGAGGTAAATCTATTACTTCAAACTACCTCGTATTTTATGTCTTGAATACTTTCTTAGGATATAAAAAAGTTAAAAGCAGCCTTTATGCTGTGCCCTCAGCGGAAAACATAAAATGTGATCATTTTATTGTAACAAATAAGCGACACATAATAGTTATGTACTCATACAACAGATGGTGTGTAAACAATCCGAGAAAATTGTCCTCTTCCTGTTTAGGAATTGGCGGGACAGATCTTTCACTAAACTGTTGGAAATAGGTACTGAATTAAGTCTGGCAGCATCAACCCTTGAGTGTGGAACCTTAGACGCTTGTACGATAAGACTACATACAGAAGGCACAGCTGACCGAAACCTCTGTTTGTAGACAGCACGTTTTGCCGAAAACCTTGTTGATAGAAAACACTTTTCGTCTTTGTACAGCAATGGCTTTTCGCTGTGCAAAGTAACTACCAGCCCTTGCCCACAGCCTCGGGTTCACGATACCCCGCGAAATTGATCTAAAATTTAATAAAAAACTTTAGGTCTCAGGGCTAAAATGTGATTGATGTTTAGGCCAACATATCAGTTGTTCCATGATAAGTTGCTTATTTATTATTGTAGTTAGTACAACTAAAAAGGTAGTACAAAAGGGGAAAGAGGGACAGACAAGAGTGAGAGGAAGACAGGGGCGATACAAAAGACATCATTGATTATATAGATCTCCTCGATGTATTTCAGAGAAAACAAAATATTTTTTGCATTACTCGTCTTGCTCTTCATAATAACTTTTGCGTTCAATACTTGATCAACATGAAAAAATATAATTACTTATAATCCTGTACGTTACTAAACAATGCGGTATGAGTATGAAGTTTGTGATTGTTACGCCTAATCTTAAGCAATTTTCATGCTTGATTAGAAAAACGGTAACTGGTTATTTGGTTACAAAAAATACGATCTAATTTATTTGACAATACTTACTATTATAACATTACCTTGTATCAACTTTACATTACAGAAGCCATATGACGTGTTACTATTTTCAGATAATTAGATTGGACTCGTAAAACAGATTACTGTCGCTACATATTTTATAGAATTAGTACTTGATTAGTTGTATACTTGTATACCTATCTATAGGCTAGTTGTGTATTTTTTTAATTAGACAGACCTATTGTCCTAAATCGCGAACAGGCTCGATGCCTTCCAGCCTCCCGAACAAGCCGGTTTCCGAAAAGGGTTTAGTACCATAGACCACATCCATACGCTTCGGCAGGTTATACAGAAGGCCAAAGAGTATAACCGGCCACTATGCCTAGCGTTTGTGGACTATGAGAAGGCCTTCGATTCGATCGTAATGTGGGCGGTGCTTCAGTCTCTCCAGCGGTGCCGCATAGACTATCGGTACATCAAGTGTTGAAGTGTTTATACTGCAACGCCACCATGTCAGTCCGAGTACAGGAGCAGAGCACGAGGGCTATTCCATTGCAGAGAGGTGTAAGACAGGGAGACGTCATTTCTCCGAAACTGTTTACCGCTGCTCTGGAAGATGCCTTCAAACTCCTGGAATGGGAAGGACTTGGCATCAACATCAATGGCGAGTATATCACTCACCTTCGTTTTGCCGACGATATCGTGGTTATGGCGGAATCGCTGGAGGACTTAAGTACCATGCTCAGCGACCTCAACGTGGTCTCCCAACAGGTGGGCCTTAAAATGAACATGGACAAAACCAAGGCAATGTGTAATGTCCATGTTACGCCATCACCGGTTTCAGTCGGGAACCACACCCTTGAAGTTGTAGACCAGTATGTCTACCTGGGTCAGATGATCCAGGCTGGCAACTCCAGCTTCGAGGACGAGGTCTTTCGTCGAATCCGACTCGGATGGGCGGCGTTCGGGAAGCTACGTAGCGTCTTCTCGTCTAAAATACCTCAGTCCCTTAAAACGAAGGTATTCGACCAGTGTGTGTTACCAGTGATGACATACGGGTCCGAAACGTGGTCTTTGACTATGGGCCTCATAAGAAAGCTCAAGGTCGCCCAGAGAGCTATGGAGAGGGCGATGCTCGGTGTTTCCCTACGAGATCGAATCAGAAATGAAGAGATCCGTAGGAGAACAAAAGTCACCGACATAGCCCAGCGGATTAGTTCTTTGAAGTTGCAGTGGGCGGGGCACATAGCGCGGAGAACCGATGGCCGATGGGGCAGAAAGGTTCTCGAATGGCGACCACGTACCGGTAAGCGCAGCGTTGGACATCCGCCGACCAGATGGTCAGATGACCTGAAAAGGGTCGCAGGCAGACGCTGGATGCAGACTGCTGCCAACCGATCATTTTGGAAATCATTGGGAGAGGCCTATGTCCAGCAGTGGACTGACTGCGGCTGAAATGATGATGATGATGATTGTCCTAAATGTACGTATGATTCACGCAAAACCGATGAGTCGAATGATTTTCATTTGATTTAATCGGTGAGTCGAACAAATTGTGCTTGAGTTATACTTTTCAAAAATAGGGCGGCTCCTGAGCATGAGTTACCTACCTTTTTTTTTTTTTAACATAGGTTAAATGCATTTACGCACAAAGTGTGGGACTCCCAGGTCTGCCAGCCTGGACTACCCACTAAAACCCCTACGGCGTTTCCGCACCGGCTGTTGAGGGCGCCATGGGGTCGCGTTAGCATTCTACCACGACGCCCTCCAGCCATGGCCTTTCGGCCCCGACCTTTGCCCTTTCGGCCACCCCCCCCCCCCCAAATCGGACAGTGGCCCATAAATGGACCACGCCCGTCCCCCAGACCCACATCCATTCGCCGTCTCATCATAGACGGCGGTGGAGTGGGCTGTTGGCAGAAATTGGCCGACAGTCAACAAGACCCCGACTACCAGGGAGTTATTAACTGCCACCCAGGGTGCACCGTCCCGAATCCCTTGTCAGCCCGCCCTCTCACCAGATCCGTGGAATCAAATGAGAATACAAAGCTTTCAAAGGACCGGGCACTCGAGGAGGTTCTCTGCTCTGCACCCCATGAGTTACCTACCTTTTTTTTTTTTTTTTTTTTTTTTTTTTTTGATTTTGCAGGGGAATGCGTTTACGCACAGAGTGTGGGACTCCTGGGCCGAAGCCGGCCCAGACTACCCACTAAACCCCTGCGGGTGCCATCGGCCGCATTGCAGGGAGGCGCCTCGGATCTGACTAGCACAAGACGCCTCTGCGACTGGCCGGTTTCTCACCAGAAACCGGACTCACCACTCTCAGAGGCCCTCCGACACCTGGAGGACCTCTGCCACCGGGTGGGACTGCTCCAGTCCCACCGCTTATGGGGGCGCTTCCAGGCGCGCCAAGTAGCGCCTGCGACGCACCCCCCCTCTTCGCCGTCGGATCGGGTCCGCGAGGGGATCGTCCTCGCGGTCCCTTTCCTCGGCCTCCCTCTGCGACATGACGACCTCGCAGAAGGAGGCCATTGCATTCCAGGCGCTGTCGCTCTCGAGCATCGCGTTGGCGACACTCGGGAGCGACAGGTCCGTCCCGCCAAGCGCGGCGGCCAGGTCATGGCGCTGCCGGCTCCATCTCGGACACCGCTCAAGGACATGTTGAGCGGTGTCCTGAGCCTCGCCACAGTCGTGGCAGCGAGGCTCGGCCTCCCTCCGGGCCACGCGGTGCAGGTACTCACCGAAGCAACCGTGCCCGGTGAGCACCTGCGTCATGCGGAAGGTGAGAGGCTTGCGCCGCCTCATCATCCACTTCTCCAGGACCTGACGCAGGGCCTCCACTGTGCGGACACCGAACGCCGCCTGCGCCAGGTCCGCCTCCCACCTCCGCACGAGTTCCACCTGCGCTCGCAGGCGCACCCGCCGCACGATCTCCGCCGAGGGGCGCTCGCCGATTTCCCTCCTGTGCGCCACAAAGTGGTACACTTCGGCGAGCGCCTCCGCTACCAACTCCCACGGCGGGTCGCCCGCGAGGGCCGTGGCCGCAGAGAAGGCTACTGTACGGTACCCCCGTATCACCCTCACCGCGATCACCTTCTGCGCCTGTCGCAGAAGGCGTTTGTTCGTCGCGGTGAGGGCGTCCACCCAGATGGGGGCACCGTACATCGCCATGCTCCGGCAGACGCCAGAGTAGAGCCTCCTTACTGCTTCGCTCGGTCCACCCAGGTTGGGGAGGAGTCGGCCGAGCGAAGCAGCCGTCCTGATGATCTTCGGCCCCAACTCGCGAAAGTGGGGGCCGAAAGACCATCGTCCGTCGAGGATGAGCCCCAGATATTTCATCTGGGTGCTCACCCTCAACTCCACCTGACCCACCCGGAGGCGCGCTCCTGGGGGGGGTCCTCGCGTCCGGGCCCCGCGGAAGAGGAGGACTTCGGTCTTGTCCAGACGGACCCGAAGCCCAAGCCTCTCTATGCGGTCGACCAATAGGGCAAGACCCGTTTCGGCCGACCGCGCCGCCTCACCGAAATGAGTTACCTACCTACCTTAACCCTTTGGAATATTATTTTTATTTTGTTCCGGACATCTAGTCTTTTGCATTACTATACGTGCTCCTAGGTTTAGAAGGCATAAACTTACTTTTACATTTTTTTTCTAATCGCCACCATAACTGTTCACTCTTTTAGCTTTTCATAAAAACAAATATACTCTTTAATAAACCATTCACAAAAATTATACACTTAGATACAAATTCAAGCAATGTGTACAAAGGCAAATATCACTATTGCAATTGCATATATAATACTGAGGTAGGTCCTAACATGTCTCTTTAATGATTCCTCTTACATACTCGTTCCATGTTTTATATCATCGTGTATCTGTCGTGGCTAAATCGTAGAATTAAACATTTCATGATATGGTCGACCAAACCATGAAATGCGACCATTTCATGATATGACCAAAACAGAATCGACCATATCATTAAAACGTCAGCGTTTGACGATATGGTCCTTCACGTTTGGCCAGATCATTTCAATCATAATTCGTGTTTTTATGCTCAAAATGCAAATATTAAATTCAGGAAGTTTTGTTTTATGTTCTATTAGTTATATATTTCATTATTTATCAATGTCTTTTTAGTTTGTGGTTTAGTTTTATTTTTTGTTTAATAAGTCTTAGTTTTAGTGGTGAAATATATGGAAATTGTGATATGTTAATAAACCATGTCAGAATAAATAATTTGTATATATTACTAAGTGCTTTTCGACAATCAATTCATCATATAACTTTTATTTTCACAATTACTTTCTTCGATTCTTTAACAGCTGATTGCCCGTCGCCATGATAATGGTCAAAAAAGTAGCAACACAGCGCCTCTACTGTAAAGATTTTATATCTAAACTAGCTGTGCCCGCGACTTCGTCCGCGTGGAATAGTTATTTTGAAAATAATAATAATTTTTTGTTTACAAATAAATTACCTATCGCTGTTACCCACGACTTATTTTAGACGATTTAGTTACATAATTAATAGAATATATTTTAAAGGATTTCTGCGTAAATTATATTTTTAGTTTTATTTTCTTGTGGCAGGAGAACATTTGATTTTCTCCGCAACCCGATCTTGACAACGCGACATATAGTTGGCCGTGTGAAAAGCAGTCTTGACGTAAATCGATTCCTACGTGTTTAAATGTTTGCCCCTGTGATTTATTTATTGTAATGGCGAAAAATAGCTTAACAGGAAATTGAATTCTTTTAAAATTAAAAGGTAAATCATTTGGAATCATTGGGATGCGAGGTATAAGCACTGTTTGACCAACTGCTGGACCAGTCAAAACTATTGCAACGATGCATTAATTTCGACCAAATTTGATTATCATAAAAACGGTTATTGTGAGTTAATCTTAAAAGATAGACATATAGTGTCGCGGACATTTTTTTAGATAATTTAAAGAGGAATAATTCTTTCATACATATTTTTTGGGTATCTCGAACGGTTTTCGCAGCGCACGCAACGGAAGCCCTCAAAGATGAATAATTTTCCCCGTATTTTCCACATTTTCGACTGTTTCTTCGCTCCTATTAGTCGCAACATGATGTTATATAGCCTAAAGCCTTCCTCGTTAAATGATCTATCCAACACAAAAATAATTTTTCAATTCGAACTAGTAGTTCCTGAGATTAGCGCGTTCAAACAAACAAACAAACTCTTCAGCTTTATAATATTAGTATAGATTAAAACCACTTTTCTGTTTCGTAAATTTCCAACTTTCAGTCGCAGATTCAAAACATGGAAGACACAACTACTTTATTTGTTACTTGTTTCGTGTCTTAAATTACTAACAGTTACTACACTGCGACCGGAATGGCTGTATGGGCGACCACATCATGAAAAGATTAATTCAACGACCTGGCCGCGACATATCTACTAAACTCTCAACATAACAAGGTAGACTATTACATACAAAAAAATACAAATAATTATGACAAAATATAACAATCTCCAGTGGCATTGAATTCGCCTCAACTAAAGTAGTGATGATAAAAAATAAACAACTTCCAGCAAAGCCTCGCGAAAAGCGAGCGTACTTGAAAATGTTGATTAGAACTAGATAACCGTGAAATTTGGGCCGTAATCGAACAATTGGTCTCACTTTTTATTGGAAAAGTAAACTTAATTGAGTTAATTCAGCCCATTTTACGGTGGGAAAATGAAAAGTGCGTGAATATATCAGAAGGATTACATCATATGTATGCTTTCTCTATTATTATGAATCATTTTGTTTCCCCTTTTGTCTTTTTTTTGAGTTGGACCAAAATATATCTACTGCATTGATTAAGAATTTGTGATCTCAATTACTTTAGATTACCTTATTTCGGCACAGTAAATAAATAAGTAAACGGATCTTTTATCTAAAGTTTGTCTGTTATCTGAAACCTGAAATTAAATTTATACTTGATATATACTAAAGTGTCTAAAATTAATGAATGAATGAATGAACACTTTATTGCACCATTTACATACATTTAAGAAAAGATACATCATTGAAACCAATTAACATTAAGAGAAATGAGTACAAAGGCGGACTTATCGCTAATGCAATCTCTTCCAGCCAACCTTATGGTAGAAAGGAGCAGAGAATTTAAAAAAAACTTGAGCCAGCGGCGCCGAAAGCTAAGATGTTATATCTACAACAAAACAGATAATAAACTTACATAGATATTTTGTATATATAAACCTAAATAAAATACTAAAATTAAACAGAGAATGATACTTTATTCAAATTAAAATAATTATTAATTTAAATAATAATTAAAATAAATATTTATGAAAAAACTATTTTACTTTTCGTTAGTGTTGACCAATCCTAAGAAACACATAATAATGTATGCAGCACGATGAGAGAGTGAGGTGATTGATTAGTAAATAACAAAAAGATATTCAAATGTTACTCATGAGCGTCTAAAAAAAATAGTTGCATATTATTACGATACAGCGACGTGTAGCATAAGGTCAGAGTAACCTACTCGTGCCACCTTTACTAGAAATGCCGTCGACAGACACGACAGTCAAGTGGAATGTTATTCTAAATAAGTGAATGATATTTGAGTATTAATAAAAGTTGCACTCAGTTTTAATACTCGTATAATTTAGATATCGACACAACTGACGGGTTCTGCGAGGAAATATTGCGTCTCGATAAAGTTTATATTAAGTAGAAATGATATTGTTGTTAATTGTCTGTGAAATTTTAAATAGTTAAACAGTTTTATTATGAGTAAGTAAGATTCATGCGTTATTATAGTATTTATGTCATTACAATCTCTATGCTTACTTTTATGTTCAAACCTACCTATCATTAAGTAAGTATACTAAGTTTTTGAATAAGAATGTCTATCGAAGCTGGATGTTACCTATTTATTTACTTTTTAACGCTTTTTAATAGCGCGGCGAAATTTGTTACAAGGTTTCCAAATAAGTCCTACGCAAGTGCCTAGGAATGAAATATTGAAATGTGTAGGTATTTAAGTAAAAGAGAGTAATAGGCTACTCAGTTGCTTTTTGTCTGTTTATTTAGAAAGTATTAGGTAACGAATCAGTCATGCTGAATTATGTCAATTTCATAGTAACTCTATCTCTGCAAAGGACATTATTGAAATTTTCGCTTCAGTTTTATTAATAATTTTGTAATTAATTTTATTTTTGCTACGACACATGCACAGGATCCTGGCCTCTGCAGCTAAAGTGACTGCTGAACATGCCCCTGGTAAAGCGCCTTTAATCTTCGCAACTATATTTCAGAAGCCATATCTTTAGAGGTACAAGAGGAAATTTTTGTATTTATTATTTTTACATAGGATAGTTAGTTTTAATTTTTATATGTTTACTTAGAGGAAATTGATTAGACCTGAAAATAACCTGATGCATTCGCCGCTGTACTATTTTACCAGTCATTTTGTCAGATAAATAACCAATCTGCAATAAAAATATTAGCATTTTCGTAATTTAGCGTTGACTAAGGCTACCTAGGCAGACTAATTGGTTAACAAAATCGTGTCCAAAGACCTGATCATTGCGTTTAACCTCTGATTGGGTAACATGGCGGCTGTTACAAAAATTTTCGACAAGACCCCCATGAATTATGGCAATCACAGCAATTGATGTTACATAATATTACAGCCGCAAAATGATTTCGAATATTTCTCAGTGGTTTGTCTCTATGGACTCTTATTTATAACCGGCATTAGACACTGGTAGTTTATCATTTCTATGTGCTGAAAGTTATTCTTACTTACTTGAACATTCTTTCACAATTACAATTAAAAACAAGTACTTATTCTATTGCACCGAAAGAATATAACTAAAACATATTAACATAAACCAATGTCGCATGAAGGCGGATTAATCGCTATATATATTTCTTCTAGTTCAAACTTAACGTGGATGTCAAATTAATAGAACTTGGAACCTGACATGATTGTCAATTATTTTCATACAGAATTAGTAAGTGCTTTCTGCCCTATCTACACTATAGAGACTCTATAGCTTAGTGATAGCAGGTACTAATCAAGGGTGAGTGAATTTCTTTGTAACGGTAATTAACGATTTCCGCGGTTGATTTGCCCAGCTTCGATGACACAGTCAGTGGACAATCGACTCATTGGAAGTGCGTCGACTGTCATAGGGCTGTACCTCTCAATTCAGACTCTAAAAAGGCTGCTCCTGCCTCCTGCTGAGTAGTGCCTTTACAATGACATAAACTGTATTCGATCAGCTCATAGTTAAGAAGACTGCAGCTAATTAAATAAAAAAATCGCCTAAAGTATTTAGGGCTTAGAAAAATTCATAATTTGATAAACGATAAAGACGTTCGTTTTCACTCGTCGCGATTAGTATGAAAATCGACTACGTGATTTAGAGCGGCTTATGTCAATCCCATACATTTTTTGTTTTAGAATGTCGTTATTAGATTAGATATTTAAAGAACGGGAAGTATAGTTCAACCTACCTACACGGAGGACCATACAAAAAGTTAAGACGGAGATACTATAAAAAATAATTTATAATCCACCAGAATTCTTTTGTTATAATTGCCTAGTATGAAGCTAATTATGACAATTATTTAATTTTATGATTTTATATATGTAGGTAAGTAGTTTGTTAACATAACTATATATATTTTACATAACTATTAGTTGCAATAAAAAGTAGGCCTTGAACATTATGATAAGTGCTCCAATTTTCAAAATATACACTTAAATCAGTAATTTGATTTAAGATAAGTTTTTTTAAATGAAATGAATAATTTTAAATAAATGAAAATGATGAATAATAAAGAAAGCAACAAAATATAAGAAATACGAAAGAAAGAAATCGTCCAATAGATTTGGATATAAAATTAACTATTACCATTAAAATAATTATAATTTTCAAAGTTCCCCAAATATTTAAAATTGAATGCATGCCTATCAAAAAAAATGTCGTCAAATTTAATTTAAATATTTTGGTCAGCCCTACGCTCAATAATCATGCGACCATACTACCTCGGAACTTTCGCGACTCGTCCTAATAATGCAAGTCTTGCACCACGGCAGCAGTTCTGATGTCATCAGGTATAGTTGGAGGCTCAGCACGTGGCTTTGGTAGATTAATAGATCTACATTTTTTTCGGATTATTTAGATGAAAAAAAGGTGTTATGTTAAGTACTTGTCGAATTTAGTAATTAAATTATGTAGAGAATTAGCAAAATGTGATTTTGAGTGTAAAAAAGTAAATTTAATATAATGAAAAATATGCCCCGAAACATGCATTTGTACATATTTATACAAAATACCAGCTTAAATTATCGAAGTATTAATTATAATATTAGCTAGGCCTTGGCATAATTGGTAATTCCAGCGAATAAAGCGTTCAAACAAACAAAATTACCTATCCTTCGGTATACTGTCAGTATTTTTTTTACATTTAACTATTTTGTTTTTTTTTAGACAACCCTGTTAGCAGCAACCATTCATGACGATACGGACAGGCCTTACCACTTTCGCGGTATGTCTCAATAAATGCAAGTCTTACGCCACTAATTTTGTTATCGATGACATGAAAATATAATAAAATTGGTTAAAACTAGTTATAACTTCACACCAGAGTGTACATGGTCGATTGATCATGTAACCCACTCGATATGAATAGTAAGACTAAGAGTTACAAGCGGCTTTGTCTGCGTAAATAATAGAATTAATGTAACTACTTGGATTAAAAATGTGTATGTAAATAACTTTTGTATGGGCTCAGTCGTATCAGAGAGGACGTAGTGTCTTTTTCGAATAGGCTTAAAAAATTTAGCACGAAAAAAGAAAGCTCTTTTAGTGGACATATAAATAACTTTTTTATAGATAATTTATTGTTTCTATTATTACAAATAGCCAAAGAGGTTCACAGGATGTGTTAGGATGAGGAAGGGTCCAAGTTTATTGACCGCACAAGTGATAATAGTTCGCTAAAGACACAAAATAACGAAATACAGAGATAGTCTGGTCATGCTACTAAAGTTGGATATAGAGCAATCTACCAAATGTTTGGCATTTAATTAATAGTGAAGTAAATAAGTACCATACTGTTATATATTTCACGAAATAGAGTCATGCTAGTTTTAAACAAATCAATAATTGTAAAGAAAATCATTCAAAGTTGAAGAGATAAAAAGAGTAAATGAAAACTCTCTTGTTTTAACATTTTCAGAGTTATTTGCATATTTCGTAATATGACAATTCAACTAGCCATCCTCATATTATATCCAGTAAAATTTACGAGTATCAATCATGGAAAAAATATATTGAAAGTTGAACAGGAACAGGATAAAAAAAGAGATCTATATCTTACCTTAGTGCCTAGTTTAGGAGTTACTATGTGTCTTGTATTGTAAAAAAATATTAAGTGTAGGGCTGTATTTATTGAACGAACAACTTATATTTACCTCTAGCTTAACGTCTAGACTATTTTAATTTGTGCTACCGTCTGTTTATTGACGATCGGGCCAGAGACAGCTTGACCCGATGACGTAATCATTGCCAATTCTTATGACACCGGGAGCAATTTTAAAATTATAAGTGACTTTAATAATTCATATGTGTTCGTGTATATTCTATGTGTCTGAAAGGGAATAAAGGTGAGTGGATAATTTTTTTAAACACAACACTTTTACAGTTAGGTTTTTATATAAAGTCTTCAATAGCATTTCCAAGCAAATATCCCAAGAAAAAAAGTAAGGAGAGCAAGTCATTTATTTGCAAGTACATAAATTCTTATTTAAACCGATTTTAGTGTTGTTAACTTGGATTTAATTTAAAAAATATCGAAGACAGTTTAATTAAAAACAATCAAACAAAAGTGATAAAATTAATAAAATCTTTGATTATGGGCTTTTCGTTGAAATGACGTTCGTATGTGTGGAGATTTACCTAAAAATATAGAGTTGGCCCTGAAATAAAGACATATTCTGAAAATATCTAGAGTTATCACTGTCATTAACTTGCAGTAATTTTATATTTATTTATTTTTATTTTAGATTTAATATTTATTTTTTTAGATTTTATTGATTTAAACTTATGGTAACAAATATACATTGAAAAACACTATCATTATCTTTTTTAATGAATGATTTATTTCCTTTCTACAATACATTACAAATAACTGTTGGTCCCACACTAGGCGAATTGTAATTTGTAATGTACCACAGTCAAACTTTGGGTAAAGAGAATTTAGGTAGGTAATTTTCAATATTAAATAGAAAGCACATATACACATTGGGCGTTTATTACATTGCCGCATCGATCATGATGCTAGTGTAAAACGTAGTTTGCACAAGAAAAGGTTTATTTGCACCGCAAACCATGCAAACTCAGATTTCTTTGACACTTTCTCAAATATTATCAAGACTTTCCGCGTATTTCATCATCCTAGCGTGTATTCCTAGTTGCGTCGTCAGCCTACGCTTCGGAGCCTAGGGTACGCTATAAGCATGGTCCTAGATTTGGCGGAACTGGTTATTACAACGGAGCGACTGCCGCCTGACCTTCAACCAACCAACACTACCAACAGGAACATGACCCGAGGTGTGTTAGTGGCCAACACTGTTAGAATTTTTCAGGCTGCCAAAATGCATCTGACACAGCCTAACGGCTGCTATCCATCGTTAACAATCGGGATCCAACGGCTTAACGTGCCTGCCAAAGCACGGAGGAGCTCGAGATGGAAAATGCTACTAAAGTGCGACCAATCCAATAATGGTCGCGTCTCGTCGTTGCTTGACACGCACATTCGTTACGGATACGCGGGCCACGCTCGAGTATCGAGCTCCTCATAAAATATTGCCAAGACTTATGTGTATCTTGTATAAATATCGAAAATTTGTTTCATGTTTAGGTAATACTTGTTAAAATTGTTTGACATATTCCCAATATGAAGTAGTAAGTAGTAGAAATGAAGTGTAAAAAAAATGATATAATGTGCTGAAATCTTTGTGTGTGCAGTGCAATCTATGTGTTGTGTACATTGGCTAACCTTTCAGAATTGTTTACGATTATGTCTTGACTTTATGATCTATGGTTGTGAAATCAAATGGCTATTTTGCGATAGCAAACACTTTAGAAAACTTCGATATTTTTGCAGACCGCGTATCAATGCAAACATACCTACGATTAATGTTACATACAGTCAGGCTGAGCTAGTTAAAACCGAATAAAGGTACATTGACACGAAAAAAGGTTTAAAGAAGACAAGATTCTTTGAATAACTGAAGTACACGAGCATGAACTTGAATACAGTGTAAAAAATTCGTCGTGATGATCTCTGGACTACGGGTAAAATAAGTTTGTATTACTTAAATAAGATCTAACTAATCCCTAAACCGACGTAAACTATGAATAAAATATAGGAAACTTTATGAAGAGAGCGAGTAAAATATAATGAAATAACGAAAAATATCCAGTTTTAAGAAACTGATTTTGATATTTCGTACTAGCAAGAGCAAGTAAGAATTAAGAGGCTTACAAACAAATGATAAACCTTTGTGAAATTCACTACTAGATTCCGGACATACCCACAGCTTGTCTGGGTTGAGAGTGTAAAGAAAATAGGGCAGTATTGTGTATTCCAGGCGACCTTGTCAGTAGGCCGGCGACATTCGCATCTCGTAATAGCCGAGCTGCGTGGGCGCACGATCTTTCTTCAAACCGCTCAAAACACTCGCGAAGTCAGACGCCGGATCAATTTACTTCGAAATTGCCAAAACTAATAACCCTAACTTTTATTATTCGGATTTCCAATTCAGGACCAAAGGTCAACTCTTCAAATAGTTTTTATCAAGTGATATGTGTGGGTTGTGATTGTGTGCGCTATTGTGTGGAATGAAGTATATGCAGTATTGTTTGGTTCTGATGTACAGGTAAATATTTTTGGTGTTTGTGAAAGTGTAAAATAAATATCCATTTGCATTCCTGAATGGTTTGGTAAAATTTTTGAAGCCGACTCTTAAAATCACTTTTAATGGTTTAGAAAGATTGCATCTAAGTAGCAAGGTAGGTAGGATCTAAGTATGTGTCGAAATTTCCAATTTTGTCCATAAAAAATTATCAGTACTCTGTACTGTGCTCCCTCTACGATGATTTTCTGATTGAAATATTTTTCTTAGGTACCATGGTAAAATTATTGAAATGTACTTAATTTCATGCCATTTCATTTTTCATACATGAAATATAAAAGTATTGTAACGATGACATGTATCACTATAGTTAAAAAGATAAGATGTTTATTAAGGCGGGCTCATCTTCTACTCCTAAAAAGTACCTACTTACTTGAATTTCCTAAACACTCGTACATAATAATTACATCTGTTTCCCGTGGGTGTAGGCAGAGAATTAAATTTCCTACTCCTCTTATATTTTAGCTCAATGGAAACATATATCAGCTCTGTTAGTGATTTTATCAACGGCAAGTATATCCTTAGGGCACAGTTAGTAAACATAAATATTAAATATGGCGAATTACCGGGCAATAGAGGTGGCAAAGTATTGGGCAAATTGCATATAGTGCAGTCAATAGTCATTTTGACTTGAAAGAAGAAGTAAGTAAAATATCAACATACAGTCATTAAAGTTGTTTGTCACAAAATTAATAACATTGCAAACAGACTAAATTATTTTAGAATTTTGATGTTTGTGCCGTCAGTTCAAGGTTAGCTGCGAGTTTTAGCTCGTCAGTGAGCCATTATTGACGTGTTTTGATGTTGAGGAACAAATTAACATGTGATTTGTAGTAGGTATAACTCTATAAACTGTACAACTTTTCAACAAGATCAACATTTTTATCGTAACGTTTTCCGGTTGTGTCCAAAACAGAACTTCGGAGCCACGGGGTCCAATATGGGTAAATATTCCCGTATTTTTTTCTATGATCAGCTATTTTACTGTCGTCAACTCTTTGGGAATACTCGGATATTGCTACAAACTAACTAAACTAAGACTTTTCAAAATCGGTTAGGTTATTCTGAGACATTAATTTAAATTATCATAATACCTAATATAAAAATAACTTCGCTGAAACATATCGAGTGAAATCTCTGTTTTTTTTAAATCCCTCGTGGCGCGGAGAATGTTGAACTATTTTAGGTTGTAATGTGTCATTTTCGTAGCAAAATATCGATTTTGTAGTTTATTTATGAACTGGATCTATTTCCAACATTGAGAAAGGAATTTTTCACTCCGTTTTCGGTTTCGATGGTCTTTGATTTCCAAATATTAAAGTATCAGTTTTTTGTAAAATTTGGAAAATGTAATCTTCACGAAAAAATATTGTAAATTTTTTTAAATAATGTTCCGAATTTTATTTTCTGAGAACTTAAATTAATACTACTACCAAAAATTAAAAATTAAAATACATGACTTACAAACTTTAAATATTTAATAGTACCTACGTACTTGAGGTCTTAAAAATATGTTGAGGCCTCTCGCACTAGCACTTCAATGGTAATCCGATAACTATCGATAGAGATACGAATAATCATCATAAAAAAAAATTTGTGAAAGTTTATGATATTCCTTTGGTACATTACATTGAGTGTCTTATCTCGGTGGATGCTTCAGAGCCCGTAGTCTGTTTTCCTGCTTTGAATCATCCACTTTGCCCGTGGAGTCCTCTAACAAGAATTAATGAATTAAATTAAAATGAATTATAGATATAGGAGGAAAAAAATATTCACATTTATCGCCAATAATGATACAATAACTTGATTCTAAAGAGCCTTCTTCCTTGAGTTAAGCCCATTTGAGTTTCTCAATTGCATCTTCAACTTACTCTTCAGAGCCCAGGGTACGCTGTTATCATGGTTGAGACTAAATGGTGAAGTAATTGTGCGACTGCTGTCTGACCTCCCATTTCACGGGAAACCCGACTAATTGGAACAGGAAAGGGTATTAAGTGTCATGTTGAAATTACTGCAATGTCGTGAAGTGTGACGCGAGAGAAACCTGTCTTCGGCCTTGGCAACAGAAGCCGGCAAACCGGGTCACAGACCATCGAGAGTATAGAACATAAGTTCATTCCGATGCTATTTCTTTTATTAAATTAGCGGTCGATTTTCTAAAGAAAATTCATGATAAACAAAAAATATATATCCGAAATATGCTTCGTCAACTTACTTTTTTACTTGAGGCACATAATCAGACATGTTAGAAAATGGCACTTTTTTAAATTTACATAAGATAAAGAAATATTAACTTTGATCTAGCTTTAATTGTATCTTCATTTTATTTCAGAAAAAAACCGCTCAAGTGCGGATCGGACTCGTGCACGAAGGGTTTCGTACCATTACCCATACCGCACCGCAAAAAAAAAATCTTATTTGTGGTATGGGTACCCACTTAAATATTTATTTTATTCTGTTTTCTAGTTTTTATTTTTTGTTGTAGCTGTAACAGAAATATATCGTTTGTGATAGTTTAGACAGTTAAAACTATCACAAATGATGTATGTCCGTCTATTATAGCGGGCTGTATCTCATGAACCGTGATAATAGGGAAGTGTCCCATTCTTTTAATACATTTTTAAACAGTCATACTAACCTTTCTATGAAACCCAGTGAAAGAATTTTCAAAATCGCTTCATAAATGACGAAGATATGATTTTTTTTCTCCTCCGTTTACAAATTGCAAGGCGCGCGGCCGGCCGAAACGCGTGTGACGTCACGGCTCTCGTCCCGCACCTGAGCGGGAGCTCGGCTTGTCGTTTGTCTTTGTTCGTTCGTTCGCCGGCCGACCGGACGGCGGCAGTCAGTTATTGTTTAAATATTCATTGTTTCGTTGCTATCAATATGGAAACAACTAAAAAAATACATTATAAATACTGCATCGTGCCTATGTGTACAAACACAACCATTACTGCTCCCGGGAAACATTTTTTCTATGTGCCAAAGAAAAAGAAGATAAGAGATAAGTGGTGCAATATTATGAAGAGGAAAGAAACTTTATCGGATAAATCAGTACGATATTGTTGCGAAGATCATTTCGATGTAAGTATTTAATTTGGGTTTTGTGATAAAATATTACACACTTGCTACACTGAACTAGAGATGGGATTTTTTTTCGATGAATTGGTTTGATTGCACCAATAATTTTGGGAAATTTGTAATTTTGCATTTATTTGCTGCCAATCACGTTTACGTATGTTACATATACATTTAGAGATGGGAAAAAAGTTATCGATATTTTGATTTTATTATATAAATAATTTTGGAAAATCTGTAATTTTGAATTTGTTTCTTATCACGTTTACGTTAACCTTAATAAAAATATTACTTTTAAAGTTAGTATATTACTATAGTGACAGATTATCAGCCCATCGTCTACACTACAACACTGAAATCCTCCAATTACTTAGCAGATTTTTAAATCAAGCCCGGGAGGAGATGCAGCTGGCACATTCAGTGTTTTTCTATCGCTCCCAGTCCAGCATGGAAGTAGTTAAATATTCTCCTGTTTTGAATACATAAATAATATTTATTTGATTTTTAGATCGAGACGGATACTGAAAATTTTATGAGGCATCGACTTATGGGTGGCATACTGTTTCTGAAAAAGCATGTTTTACCTCATAAGTTTGCTTGCCAAAGTAGCAAAAAAAATACGCAAGAACGGTCTGCTGTTGAAAAGCGTCGTCGGGCAGAGTATTATGAAAAACTCCTTACAAAGGATGTTCAAGCCTCTGTTGCCCAACAACCCATTGAATTTATTGAATGCGTTCACAACAATGAGGAAATCACAGACTTTGAAGATCCTATACCAATGGACAGTTTCGATGTGGAAATGGAATGCAGTATTAAAATAAAAACAAAAAACAAGGGCATTCAAGTAAATATAAAAGACAAAAAATCAGATAAAAGTTGTCAAACTAAATTCAGACAGAATAACATAAAAATTGCGGAAAAGAAAATACTTCAATGCGATGATATTAGTGAGGACACTACAGAAGCTCCTTCAGATGTTGTTAGTCTGTCGATCTCTTTCAGTGGAATGTCGTGTGACGAATTATTGGAAAATTATGCTAATAATACGGTCAATAAGATTAAAAGTAACTCGCAGCTATATTTAGGGCTTTCTCAAGAAACTTACTTCTTGATAGAGAGTCTAGTTAATAATGTAAAACAGCCTCAGGTGAACATCCTAATAGCTCTAAAAAAAATAAGATTAAATGACTCATATTCTCGATTGGCTATAGATTTTGGGCTGCAGAAGACTGCAATCGCCAAGATTGTTAAAAAAACTTTGACACCATTAGCACATTTTATGAGAGAGTTGATATATTTTCCTGAAAAATCAGCTATAGAACAAAATTTACCTTTGGCCTTCCGTACTCGTTTCTCCAAAACACAAAGCATTATCGATTGTTTCGAAATTCGAATTCAACAACCAAGTAATGCAATTCACCAGTCGTTAACATGGTCTAATTACAAGGGATGCAACACGTTGAAATATCTTATTTCAGTAACACCTAACGGATTTATAAACTTTATATCTGGTGGTTATGGTGGAAGAGTGGACGATGCTACTTTATTCGAAGATTGTAAGATAATCGATAAGATACCCAATGGGTCAACTATTTTGGCAGACAGGGGATTTAAGCATATCGCCCCTATAGTTGAAAAAAATGGATGTAGCCTTGTCAGACCACCAAGCGTCAAATCTGGTACTGTTTGTGACAAAGCAGACGTCATAGATACAAAAAGGATTGCTGCTGTTCGAATCCATGTTGAAAGATCAATAGGAAGATTGCGAGATTTTAAAATGCTTGCACCACATGCATGTGTAAACGTGAAAATGTTGCCTTATTTTGATGATATTGTATCTATAGGCTGTGGGTTAGTCAACTTGCAGAGTCTTCTAATAAAACAATAATATTATTATTAGAAACTTAGTTTTTATATTGTAAACTTTATAGCATTAAAACTTTTTTGAATACACTTTTTTTCCAAAATGCAAGACTTTTGTCCATTAATTCACTGCAAAATTGTATATCGTAATCCACGACATAAATATCCACATTGTTAGAAATTTCAAAATCCTCATGAGCAATGCAAAACAACCCCTTTCTCTTTTCAGCAAATAACATTTGAAGGTGAATTTGGGCCTTATACTTGTTTGTGATCTGTCCGTCTTGTACATAGTTTTTAATGTTTTTTTTGCTGAATGGGCATTTTATTTCTACAACGAATTCTTCTGAAATTCCGTCCGGTGATGCACCATAAATGGGAAAATCTTTATTGAGGAGTAGCCCACTTTCTTTAATTAAAATATTTTGTTTCGCAGCGACTACTAGTCGAACTTTTGGCTCTAAAGTTTTTCCTGAAAAGACGAACAAAACATTAAGATTAAACGTTAAAGAAAGGTGTAAACGGCTAAATAGTTTCTAAAGTTTTAAATTTGATGAAAAGTAAATACACAGGTACCTCTAATAATAGCTTTCGTATCTTTAAAAGAATATGCTCCTAACACATTCTCCACTAACACTCCATTATCTTTACCACATCGTGCGAGTTCGTGCAGCTTTGAAGCTGTAATGCGCCCGTATCGCAGTTCAAACCACATTTTAGATCCAGATTGGTTCATCGTATCTTGCGAAACTGTTTTTAAGTCAATGTTCTGCATATGGTCCTTGCAAAATTGTATGAAACCGTCCGCATTCGGTTCCTGAACCTGGCGTTTGTAATGACATGCCATTGAATGGATGGACAGAGTTGGGCCATCGTTAGGTTTATTGTACAGCATTAGCATTGAATTTAGATTAAATTTGTTTGAGTTTTCAATTACTTCTTTAAAAAAAGACCCATCACTAGGAGGCAAATTTGCCTGCGGTGTTTTAGTTTTTTTCGAAGTTGCCGTAGGCGTAACCAAATCGCCTGTTTTAATGAATTTTAGATCACTCCCTACACGTGAAAGCTTGGCTTTTGCCCAGTAACACTTCACGGCTGTGCAAGGAGGTTCTTCATAACGCCTATTTAGCCACATAACTAACGCAATGGCGTGTTTGCAACCTCCCTGGCTGGCTGCACAGTCTTCGCAACGTACACGTTCAATTTGTTGCGTGTCTTCATTGCAAACGAATGTGCAGCTATACGGCTTACTCCTAACTTTATGCTCCGGAGTGATTCTGGCTTTGACTATGCACAATTTCTCTTCTCTTTTCACCTGCACATAGCCTATCGCGTCATCGCCGTAGCTTTCTCGAGCAGATCTGCAAAGGGTTGAATTAAGGTTATTGAAATACTTCATTTTATATTTTACGACGTGTAATATTAAAGTATAGAATTTACGATATGTATAATGTAGTTCCCGGAAAAATACTATACGACGGTAAAACCCGTTCTTAAATCCGTTGCGTTTCTTGGCTTAGAAGAAGTTAGCGGTTTAACAGACAAAAGCGCGGAGGGCGACTTTATTTTATTTTATGTAATCAATACATAAAATAAAGTCGCTTTCCGCGCGTTTATCTGTACCAATCGCTCAAAACTACATTTGCCTTGATTTTCGTTTTTTTTTTCATGGGAGTAAAGGCTGCTAGCTGCTACGCATGGCGACAAAAGCCGCAGAAACAAGCTGTCCACACGAAACTAAACCTTAACTCCATACGCTAAGTAACCTTAAGTGGTAGCGCGCGGCTTCTCGCGGTATGCTGCCAGCTCGCCCGGTGGCATTATGTGTAGCAGGCTTATGATTTCTCGAAATTAAGACTAGTTTATGTCCATACCAAAGTATCAAACTATCTGTGTCCATAATCTGTAGATAATATTATCCTTAAAGTATCGATATCGATATTCTTGTTTAGTCAAGCTCTACGGTCGTGTCTGTGTCAGTAGGTAGTTCAGTACACATTCCTGCGCTACGCGGTGTTGGGTGGAACAAGGGACATAAATACCTATCATCTAGGAGCGAGGTTCTTGGTTTGTATGATAGTAAAACATGCATACAAAGGTACCTAGTTCAAACATACTGCAATAACGATCTCGCAGGCAGAGCGCTCAGTGTGAGAATATAAGTCACCGGCTGATAATATACCTACAACCTACCAGCGCGCCCGGGCGAAGGGAAAACTTATGCGTTTAAATCAACTTCTGTTACGTACGAGGTCTTATTTTTATATTAGATATACTACTATCTACTAAACTAATTACAAAATAGGTTGTACTGAATTAAGTAATGAAATCTATTAAAACCACCTCGAACCGAGGAGAAGTTACTAGATAAGTTTGTGTGGGATGATTATAAAGTACCTACCTACTAACTGTAATATGTGTACGATAACATGTTAGTTGGTGTATTGTATTGTATGTAGCTAAGCTACCAGTACCACATATAGTCACTTAGTACATACCTTGAAAGCTTGACGCCTCTGATCTCTGCACTTGTAAACAAAGGATTGTTGGATATAAAATCAAACACCATTGACATGTCGACTTTAGGTAAATTATCTGACTGTCCACGATTAAATCCACTCTCCATCGTCTAAAACTTATCACCCTAAACTCGTATTATCTACTGAGAGCACGGAACACAAACGCCTCGTTTGAGATTGCGGGTCAAAGTGTGTGTGAGTGGCCGGACAGCGGTACCCGCGCTGCGGTCCTCGAGAGCCGTGACGTCACACGCGTAACGCGCGCTAAGGATTTTTGACTTTGTACGCGTTATATTAAAAAATTCATAACTTCGTCATTTTCCAAGATATTGCAAAAATTCTTTCAGCATATTTAATGTAATGCCATAATCTTTTAATTAAAATTATAATTTTTAGTTTTTGTGCTATTGGACACTTGCCTAGGGAAGTGTCCCATTCTTTTAATACATTTTTAAACAGTCATACTAACCTTTCTATGAAACCCAGTGAAAGAATTTTCAAAATCGCTTCATAAATGACGAAGATATGATTTTTTTTCTCCTCCGTTTACAAATTGCAAGGCGCGCGGCCGGCCGAAACGCGTGTGACGTCACGGCTCTCGTCCCGCACCTGAGCGGGAGCTCGGCTTGTCGTTTGTCTTTGTTCGTTCGTTCGCCGGCCGACCGGACGGCGGCAGTCAGTTATTGTTTAAATATTCATTGTTTCGTTGCTATCAATATGGAAACAACTAAAAAAATACATTATAAATACTGCATCGTGCCTATGTGTACAAACACAACCATTACTGCTCCCGGGAAACATTTTTTCTATGTGCCAAAGAAAAAGAAGATAAGAGATAAGTGGTGCAATATTATGAAGAGGAAAGAAACTTTATCGGATAAATCAGTACGATATTGTTGCGAAGATCATTTCGATGTAAGTATTTAATTTGGGTTTTGTGATAAAATATTACACACTTGCTACACTGAACTAGAGATGGGATTTTTTTTCGATGAATTGGTTTGATTGCACCAATAATTTTGGGAAATTTGTAATTTTGCATTTATTTGCTGCCAATCACGTTTACGTATGTTACATATACATTTAGAGATGGGAAAAAAGTTATCGATATTTTGATTTTATTATATAAATAATTTTGGAAAATCTGTAATTTTGAATTTGTTTCTTATCACGTTTACGTTAACCTTAATAAAAATATTACTTTTAAAGTTAGTATATTACTATAGTGACAGATTATCAGCCCATCGTCTACACTACAACACTGAAATCCTCCAATTACTTAGCAGATTTTTAAATCAAGCCCGGGAGGAGATGCAGCTGGCACATTCAGTGTTTTTCTATCGCTCCCAGTCCAGCATGGAAGTAGTTAAATATTCTCCTGTTTTGAATACATAAATAATATTTATTTGATTTTTAGATCGAGACGGATACTGAAAATTTTATGAGGCATCGACTTATGGGTGGCATACTGTTTCTGAAAAAGCATGTTTTACCTCATAAGTTTGCTTGCCAAAGTAGCAAAAAAAATACGCAAGAACGGTCTGCTGTTGAAAAGCGTCGTCGGGCAGAGTATTATGAAAAACTCCTTACAAAGGATGTTCAAGCCTCTGTTGCCCAACAACCCATTGAATTTATTGAATGCGTTCACAACAATGAGGAAATCACAGACTTTGAAGATCCTATACCAATGGACAGTTTCGATGTGGAAATGGAATGCAGTATTAAAATAAAAACAAAAAACAAGGGCATTCAAGTAAATATAAAAGACAAAAAATCAGATAAAAGTTGTCAAACTAAATTCAGACAGAATAACATAAAAATTGCGGAAAAGAAAATACTTCAATGCGATGATATTAGTGAGGACACTACAGAAGCTCCTTCAGATGTTGTTAGTCTGTCGATCTCTTTCAGTGGAATGTCGTGTGACGAATTATTGGAAAATTATGCTAATAATACGGTCAATAAGATTAAAAGTAACTCGCAGCTATATTTAGGGCTTTCTCAAGAAACTTACTTCTTGATAGAGAGTCTAGTTAATAATGTAAAACAGCCTCAGGTGAACATCCTAATAGCTCTAAAAAAAATAAGATTAAATGACTCATATTCTCGATTGGCTATAGATTTTGGGCTGCAGAAGACTGCAATCGCCAAGATTGTTAAAAAAACTTTGACACCATTAGCACATTTTATGAGAGAGTTGATATATTTTCCTGAAAAATCAGCTATAGAACAAAATTTACCTTTGGCCTTCCGTACTCGTTTCTCCAAAACACAAAGCATTATCGATTGTTTCGAAATTCGAATTCAACAACCAAGTAATGCAATTCACCAGTCGTTAACATGGTCTAATTACAAGGGATGCAACACGTTGAAATATCTTATTTCAGTAACACCTAACGGATTTATAAACTTTATATCTGGTGGTTATGGTGGAAGAGTGGACGATGCTACTTTATTCGAAGATTGTAAGATAATCGATAAGATACCCAATGGGTCAACTATTTTGGCAGACAGGGGATTTAAGCATATCGCCCCTATAGTTGAAAAAAATGGATGTAGCCTTGTCAGACCACCAAGCGTCAAATCTGGTACTGTTTGTGACAAAGCAGACGTCATAGATACAAAAAGGATTGCTGCTGTTCGAATCCATGTTGAAAGATCAATAGGAAGATTGCGAGATTTTAAAATGCTTGCACCACATGCATGTGTAAACGTGAAAATGTTGCCTTATTTTGATGATATTGTATCTATAGGCTGTGGGTTAGTCAACTTGCAGAGTCTTCTAATAAAACAATAATATTATTATTAGAAACTTAGTTTTTATATTGTAAACTTTATAGCATTAAAACTTTTTTGAATACACTTTTTTTCCAAAATGCAAGACTTTTGTCCATTAATTCACTGCAAAATTGTATATCGTAATCCACGACATAAATATCCACATTGTTAGAAATTTCAAAATCCTCATGAGCAATGCAAAACAACCCCTTTCTCTTTTCAGCAAATAACATTTGAAGGTGAATTTGGGCCTTATACTTGTTTGTGATCTGTCCGTCTTGTACATAGTTTTTAATGTTTTTTTTGCTGAATGGGCATTTTATTTCTACAACGAATTCTTCTGAAATTCCGTCCGGTGATGCACCATAAATGGGAAAATCTTTATTGAGGAGTAGCCCACTTTCTTTAATTAAAATATTTTGTTTCGCAGCGACTACTAGTCGAACTTTTGGCTCTAAAGTTTTTCCTGAAAAGACGAACAAAACATTAAGATTAAACGTTAAAGAAAGGTGTAAACGGCTAAATAGTTTCTAAAGTTTTAAATTTGATGAAAAGTAAATACACAGGTACCTCTAATAATAGCTTTCGTATCTTTAAAAGAATATGCTCCTAACACATTCTCCACTAACACTCCATTATCTTTACCACATCGTGCGAGTTCGTGCAGCTTTGAAGCTGTAATGCGCCCGTATCGCAGTTCAAACCACATTTTAGATCCAGATTGGTTCATCGTATCTTGCGAAACTGTTTTTAAGTCAATGTTCTGCATATGGTCCTTGCAAAATTGTATGAAACCGTCCGCATTCGGTTCCTGAACCTGGCGTTTGTAATGACATGCCATTGAATGGATGGACAGAGTTGGGCCATCGTTAGGTTTATTGTACAGCATTAGCATTGAATTTAGATTAAATTTGTTTGAGTTTTCAATTACTTCTTTAAAAAAAGACCCATCACTAGGAGGCAAATTTGCCTGCGGTGTTTTAGTTTTTTTCGAAGTTGCCGTAGGCGTAACCAAATCGCCTGTTTTAATGAATTTTAGATCACTCCCTACACGTGAAAGCTTGGCTTTTGCCCAGTAACACTTCACGGCTGTGCAAGGAGGTTCTTCATAACGCCTATTTAGCCACATAACTAACGCAATGGCGTGTTTGCAACCTCCCTGGCTGGCTGCACAGTCTTCGCAACGTACACGTTCAATTTGTTGCGTGTCTTCATTGCAAACGAATGTGCAGCTATACGGCTTACTCCTAACTTTATGCTCCGGAGTGATTCTGGCTTTGACTATGCACAATTTCTCTTCTCTTTTCACCTGCACATAGCCTATCGCGTCATCGCCGTAGCTTTCTCGAGCAGATCTGCAAAGGGTTGAATTAAGGTTATTGAAATACTTCATTTTATATTTTACGACGTGTAATATTAAAGTATAGAATTTACGATATGTATAATGTAGTTCCCGGAAAAATACTATACGACGGTAAAACCCGTTCTTAAATCCGTTGCGTTTCTTGGCTTAGAAGAAGTTAGCGGTTTAACAGACAAAAGCGCGGAGGGCGACTTTATTTTATTTTATGTAATCAATACATAAAATAAAGTCGCTTTCCGCGCGTTTATCTGTACCAATCGCTCAAAACTACATTTGCCTTGATTTTCGTTTTTTTTTTCATGGGAGTAAAGGCTGCTAGCTGCTACGCATGGCGACAAAAGCCGCAGAAACAAGCTGTCCACACGAAACTAAACCTTAACTCCATACGCTAAGTAACCTTAAGTGGTAGCGCGCGGCTTCTCGCGGTATGCTGCCAGCTCGCCCGGTGGCATTATGTGTAGCAGGCTTATGATTTCTCGAAATTAAGACTAGTTTATGTCCATACCAAAGTATCAAACTATCTGTGTCCATAATCTGTAGATAATATTATCCTTAAAGTATCGATATCGATATTCTTGTTTAGTCAAGCTCTACGGTCGTGTCTGTGTCAGTAGGTAGTTCAGTACACATTCCTGCGCTACGCGGTGTTGGGTGGAACAAGGGACATAAATACCTATCATCTAGGAGCGAGGTTCTTGGTTTGTATGATAGTAAAACATGCATACAAAGGTACCTAGTTCAAACATACTGCAATAACGATCTCGCAGGCAGAGCGCTCAGTGTGAGAATATAAGTCACCGGCTGATAATATACCTACAACCTACCAGCGCGCCCGGGCGAAGGGAAAACTTATGCGTTTAAATCAACTTCTGTTACGTACGAGGTCTTATTTTTATATTAGATATACTACTATCTACTAAACTAATTACAAAATAGGTTGTACTGAATTAAGTAATGAAATCTATTAAAACCACCTCGAACCGAGGAGAAGTTACTAGATAAGTTTGTGTGGGATGATTATAAAGTACCTACCTACTAACTGTAATATGTGTACGATAACATGTTAGTTGGTGTATTGTATTGTATGTAGCTAAGCTACCAGTACCACATATAGTCACTTAGTACATACCTTGAAAGCTTGACGCCTCTGATCTCTGCACTTGTAAACAAAGGATTGTTGGATATAAAATCAAACACCATTGACATGTCGACTTTAGGTAAATTATCTGACTGTCCACGATTAAATCCACTCTCCATCGTCTAAAACTTATCACCCTAAACTCGTATTATCTACTGAGAGCACGGAACACAAACGCCTCGTTTGAGATTGCGGGTCAAAGTGTGTGTGAGTGGCCGGACAGCGGTACCCGCGCTGCGGTCCTCGAGAGCCGTGACGTCACACGCGTAACGCGCGCTAAGGATTTTTGACTTTGTACGCGTTATATTAAAAAATTCATAACTTCGTCATTTTCCAAGATATTGCAAAAATTCTTTCAGCATATTTAATGTAATGCCATAATCTTTTAATTAAAATTATAATTTTTAGTTTTTGTGCTATTGGACACTTGCCTATTAGGGAAGTGTCCCATTCTTTTAATACATTTTTAAACAGTCATACTAACCTTTCTATGAAACCCAGTGAAAGAATTTTCAAAATCGCTTCATAAATGACGAAGATATGATTTTTTTTCTCCTCCGTTTACAAATTGCAAGGCGCGCGGCCGGCCGAAACGCGTGTGACGTCACGGCTCTCGTCCCGCACCTGAGCGGGAGCTCGGCTTGTCGTTTGTCTTTGTTCGTTCGTTCGCCGGCCGACCGGACGGCGGCAGTCAGTTATTGTTTAAATATTCATTGTTTCGTTGCTATCAATATGGAAACAACTAAAAAAATACATTATAAATACTGCATCGTGCCTATGTGTACAAACACAACCATTACTGCTCCCGGGAAACATTTTTTCTATGTGCCAAAGAAAAAGAAGATAAGAGATAAGTGGTGCAATATTATGAAGAGGAAAGAAACTTTATCGGATAAATCAGTACGATATTGTTGCGAAGATCATTTCGATGTAAGTATTTAATTTGGGTTTTGTGATAAAATATTACACACTTGCTACACTGAACTAGAGATGGGAATTTTTTTCGATGAATTGGTTTGATTGCACCAATAATTTTGGGAAATTTGTAATTTTGCATTTATTTGCTGCCAATCACGTTTACGTATGTTACATATACATTTAGAGATGGGAAAAAAGTTATCGATATTTTGATTTTATTATATAAATAATTTTGGAAAATCTGTAATTTTGAATTTGTTTCTTATCACGTTTACGTTAACCTTAATAAAAATATTACTTTTAAAGTTAGTATATTACTATAGTGACAGATTATCAGCCCATCGTCTACACTACAACACTGAAATCCTCCAATTACTTAGCAGATTTTTAAATCAAGCCCGGGAGGAGATGCAGCTGGCACATTCAGTGTTTTTCTATCGCTCCCAGTCCAGCATGGAAGTAGTTAAATATTCTCCTGTTTTGAATACATAAATAATATTTATTTGATTTTTAGATCGAGACGGATACTGAAAATTTTATGAGGCATCGACTTATGGGTGGCATACTGTTTCTGAAAAAGCATGTTTCACTAATGGGGGTCAATTTTGAAAAATTCTTCCTGAGTGCATCTCCTCTTGACTAAAACAGGAACCCACATGCCACATTTCATTAAAATCATAAAAGTTGAATACTGTTTTCAACGGTTAGATAGGATAGTTCGATATTATGTAATTTAAACATGTGTTCTATTTCAAATAAAGAATTTCAATTTGAAAGATCAGTGATCGTTTAGGTTTTGCATTTTAGGCGTTTGTCCCCGTGGCACCCGTCTTTAAGGGGGTGAATTCAGAAAAATCCTGAAACACGTGTTTAATCATTTATCAAAAGCAATAACCTTGTAAAGTTTCGAATGAATCGGACTAATTAATCTCCTTCCCCCATACATACTTTGGATCCCCGTTTGACCCCCTTAGGGGATGAATTTTGAAAAACCTTTTTATTATTTTCACATGAACATTGATTTTTTAATGCATTAAAAATAATAATAAGTAACTATTTCGTACTGAATTAACTTCACAATTGCAACAATTTTACTAAATGGTGGTGCGTTTATCTATTTATACATCATGATTTATCTAAATCATTGTATGAATTGCCACCAATAATTGTCATTTTATTAATTATACTTGTTGCGATTTTATTTTAACTACAATTTGTACAATTGTAAAATAATTTATCATCACATGATAGTGTTGTCGATATATCATGCAGCCATGCGTAAATGAATTTACGTTTTACAACACAGAATACTAATAACCAGATACTTATGTATGTCTGTACGTACACGTTATATCACAATACATCATTGATGTATGACTTGTATGTCTATCAATCTCCGAATTTAGTACACTCGGACTTTCACAACTTTATTTACCTGCGGTTTCACTTGGCCGTGAAATACGCTCCGGGTTACGTCAAAGTCAAAAGTTTTAGGATACTTCTTTAAATTATAAGCTAAGGTAAAAATGTTTAACTCCTTCAACTAAGTCATTAGATCATTTATTTGTATCAAAAAGAGGACAGGTTTTTTTTAATATTCAGTTCCCGTTCAGATTTATAAATCTCTATTTTGAGGCAGTTCTTCTTTGAGTTTGAATAATTTGCTTAGATAAATCATTATTGTCTCTCTGTGGCTGCCAATCTTCTTCTTCTTCTTTCGCATTTGTATGTTTTTTTTGCATAATGACAAAAAAGTTTAGACGGTGGCAGAGTAAGTAAGTAAGTAATTTTCATTTGCTAAACATGTGTAGGTACATTTTGGTGTTTACAATAGGGTTCTATATAATGTGTCAACATATTTTACCCAGAAGGCGTGCAAAAATGAGTAAGTTTTTAGTAAGGTATATGCATATTTACTAATTCTTAAAGCTTATTATTATTTAAAAAAAGGCAAAAATTAAATTTATTTGAAGCTATCTGATAAAAAATAAATTACATTATAATAACATTTTTGGACTAAGAATATTTTGAGCTTTATTTTAAACAGATTTAGATTTCAATCTACAATCATTTGGAATTTTGTTAAATATTTTTGGTGCCATGCTCACAATACTCTTACCAAGTAGAGACGTGTTAAAATCATGAAGACAAAGTCTTTCACCATTCCGTCTGTTTCTTTGTGCAACATCACATAAACGTCGAAACAAATCGGGATTACTTTTAACAAATACAGCTACTTCAAAAGTATATAGAGATGAGAGTGTCAGAATTTTATGCTTCTTCTTAAAAAATGGAACACAACTATCCGTACTTTTAAGACCAAACATTGCTTGCATACAGCGTTTTTGTATCTTAAAAGCGATATCTTTATCAGTATAGAAACCCTAAAATATAACTCCGTAACTCAGCAGTGATTCAACCAGATCATAATATGCTTTAGCGTTTATTTCTGTTGCGAGTTTATTTAACGCAAATGCTGAACTACTTAATCTTTTACATAAGTAATCAATATGTTGTTTCCATTTCAATTTCGAATCGATCATTATACCAAGGAATCTTGTTGTGTCGACATCAACTATTTTAAAACCAAGATGTTCAATACTATATTTCTGAATACATTATATTCTTTTTTTCCAAATTTATCTTAAAATTATTATTATTTAACCATGTAATTATGGATGTCAGAGCTTCATATATGTCGTACTATCGTGTTGTACTATCATCAGCAAACACGAATGAATATGCTCTGCGCCAACATTTGGGTAGGTACTAGGTATTGCTGCTATTCTGCTTCCCTTCTTTTTTCAACTTCTTATCCGGTATATATCTCAGTAGAGCCGGAGGTCCGGGTCACGAGCTGGGAACTGTAATGTGAGGGTATCTCAATTTCACTGTATGAGAACTTAGTTCGGGTTACGAAGACGGATCTGCATCACGAGCCGATCCGCTCCATGGGCATTGTGGGCAGTGTCACCTGAAATATCTAGAACTTATCTAGGTACTTTAGATGTACTTTCTACAAAATAAATAAAAGCTAGACTTTTTTAAATATTATCTATATTTTATTCATTATATTGGTATTATTGTGAATTCTCGGTTTCCTATAGCGTTTACGTAACAAAAAATCCTAACCCAATATTGTGCATTCGATAGTATACTTTTCTTTTTCTTTGTCTACTTCTTCTAGTTATTTTTTTTAAAGTTTTTAGGTTAATTTGTTTGTATAATAAAATTTGTTTAAATAATTTTAAATGAATAAAATTTTTCTCTACTTATATAATTACTTATTTTCATGGAGAACCGACAGCTTAAGAATACAGAGTATGTATTCTCAATTTATATACTCTTACATTAAAACTATTCTTCTAAACTTCTTGTAATTAACGTCTGGTCTTTTTCATTTGCTTACACATGTAAGCATAATGAATTCGCTAGATAATACTAAGTAACCATTACAATTATAACATGCCATCTGTCACGGCACGAGCTGACGTTACAAAAAGAGTAATCATTATTTACACGCTCGTTACCAAGCGCCAACTCTTGCGCATGGTCGGAAGCGGAACCGGGTGCGCAATGTACATCCTCGGTTATTTTCGTTACGTCTATTTCTGTTACGTAGGAATTCAGACGCCCCATTGTCAACGTATTATTGGGATTCTTCGCAAAATAAGAATAGAGAAATGGGGTAATTAGAAGGTATGATTGAAGTTAGTTGTGTGTTTTATTAAAGATGTGTGAAAAGCTAGAAAAGACAGACGCTAGAGACTGCGTTAATGATTTCGTATGACAATTCTGTAATGCGACTCTGGCGGATAGTAAAGCAACTATACAATACAAAACTCTCTATTGCATATAAACATAACATGGTAGGTAACATACATACTAAAAATTAATGCGTAAAAGCCGTTCTTATCGCTAAAATATGAAACAACAATAAAACCCCTAAAAAAAATATCAGAGGCTGTGGGCTCAGGAGATCTATTTTTGAAAACTCATGCAAAAGCGGAGAGTAGCATGATTTTCATTAGTCGTGATCGGTGAGTCGAATGGCTTTCATTCGACATAAGAGTCATACATTGCGAAAATAGGGCTTCTGAAACGTATGCAGAGATAGAAATCTGAGTACGTTTCTCAGTACGCAACCTACGCAACTAAGAAACATACTCGGATGGAGAAAAGACCGTAGGCCCTAAAACGTTTCTTTTAAAGATAACCTAGGTAGTTGTATGTAATATCTAGAATTGTTCGAAGGTATTCCGTTCTTAAGTCGTGCGCATGGGGAAAGCTTAATGCGAAACGATTTAACGATTTGCCACAGCTACTCTAAGCCAAGTTTAATGTCTTGACCTTTACAATGGTTTAAGTAAAGTGAAGTTAACCTACGAAACGAAAGCGAGCCTATTTCTTATGCTAAAAGGAATAGATTTTCAAATAGGTGTATATTGCATAGGTGGTTTAAAATTGGGGATATATTTGATTGGAGTACCAAGTCTAAAGTACTAAAATATCATTATCAATTTGTTATCATCTCGAAGGGGAATAATATTGTTTCTCGAGCGTATCTATCAGAATTTGTAGTTATGAACACGGCAGGAAGGACTTAAAAATGCAGTTATCGAGATGTCATTACATTCGTCTGGTTTGTTTATTTGCAAACATTTCTTTAATTTGATTGATTGATTTTATTTTTATTGATTGAAATAAATAAAATAAAAAGGATAACCTTAAGAAGGTCATTCTAAAAATTCTTGAGGATTATGACCAACAGTCGACTAATTGCGGCTGAAATGATGATAAGGATTTTTACTAAAATGTGCCTGTTACTTATATTACAATCCACTTACTGGACTAACTTCCTGCTTGAGTTTGCGCGTTGGCCAGATAAGCCAGTGCATGTTATCGAACCTATCAAAATAATATTACCGTATCATTTTTTCTGTGGACCGTAGAATCTCGATTTCATAGCAACACTCACTACTTCAATTCTATGTTTGCATTTGCGTGAAAATTCCATGTATTGTAATTTGTATTGCTTTAGATAGAGTACCTTTAACTAATAAATTTATAGTCTCCTTCTAAATCGAATTGAAAAAATGGTGAGGTTGAATGCTCCTGCTTGTCTAGAAACCATTCTGATTAAGGCCATTTTAGACGAACTTGGTCCACGATAAAGCCGAAGACTTGAATTTTGGGAACCTAGAGATTACACTAAAATAAATAATATATGAATTCAAACTTTCATCCAATTTCAACCGGTACCTAGTTCTAGAGGTAATAATTGGCAAGTTTCGCAACTATGTCACTGACTTACATCAAAATTTTAAGGTACTTGTAACTATAGATTTCAATTTTTTTTGTCTACCTTCTAACAAACCTACAGAGGTACTTACTATGAGGAACAATAGTCCTGTTTAGCCTACAGTGCAAAAGAAAATAATCCTGGTCTAACTTAATCATTTTTTTCAAACCATAAATTTTTATTCGAAATGTTATTCCATTAGATTTTTTTCCGGTACAAAATATTTAATTTTCGAATGGCATTGTGTAGATGACATTAAAATAATTACACCTACATTAAATACGCGGACTGGCGGAAGTAAAATTTACTTACTATTTAGCAATTTTTGTTTATTTATATTTTTAACTATTTCAAAATGTATTGATAAGTGCTATAGCTTGGAAACACTTTCTTATTCACCGAGAAAGAGACATTTAAAGAGGATAATTTATAATTTAAATAAATTTTCTCTTTAGGGTTCCGTAATAAACACAAGTAACACTTATAGTTTCGTCATGTTTGTCTGTGTGTCTGTCTGTACCTCCCCTACATGTAAAGTGGTGGTAGAAATTATTATTTTTTACTTTCTATTTGTGTGGGGTATCATTTAATAGGTATCTACATTATGAGTACTCTCAGAGTGTTTTTCGATTAACGGTTTCGTTTAAGAGATATTTAGCTATAATGTTTTTAAAAAACCAGACGAGAGTGTTCCCCACCATTTTTGGGAAAACGTTCCATTTGGACACCTGAAAAAATTAATGACAGTAGTAAATATAATAAATTTCAAAAGAAAATATCACTGCCGTAAGGCTTTTAATAGTTTACGAGTAATAATTAATTAATTAAAAAACATGTAAAATTCCAATTCATTGAAATAAGCATCTCACGTAAGCAATTTTTATATACTTATATTTGTGAAACTTGCCGTGATTTCGATTCAGATTTGTTTTAACATGAAAATAAAATTTTATAATACGTTTTATGACCATTTGGGACTAATTACACTCTTAGCAGGCCCTTCGGGCACCATACTGTCGGCCCTAAGGCATCGAGCGTTTGTGCCACAAGACGAGTTTGCATTGCTCTAATTGTTTAAAATTTGAAGCTTGTATCTATTGTTTAATATCCATAAAGGTTTGTACGAGTACAATAATTGAGTAGAAAATTTAAAAAAATAAATAAGTTTTGACACTATTTTGACCAAATGTATTTCGCCCTAGGTTCATTTGTCGATTATGCTGTAACTAATCTTTAGATTAAATCATTATTAAATTCTTATTCGTCTTTGTCCAAGCGTGTTTTCCAGTTTCTTACGTTCGAGACGGACCTTGATTTTGGTGTTAGTTACTACAATGGAGCCAGAAACCAAGACCCTCGAAAACCATACCAACAGGAACATTTGTGTCTAAAACTGTCAGATTTTTTCAGGCTGCCTGGCTTCGGACTCAGCCTAATGATTGTTATCTATCTATCAACAACACCAAACGACTTAACGTGCCTTCGGAAGCACGGAGGAGGTCGAGATAGAATATGCCACTAATAGTGACCAATCCAATACGGGTCGAGTTGCGTCTCGCCGTCGTTTGACACGCTAGCTACTCGAACTTCGGATACGCGCGCTGCGCTCGGTTATCGAGCTTCTTGTTGTATCTGCTAAAGGACATGATGTAGGTGTGCTTTAAGTTTAAATTCTTTATTATTGGGACTACTACTACGGAACCCTACATTGCGCGTAGTTTGACACTGCTCTTGACTACTTATTTTTTATCGGTTAGATAATATCCATCATCATCATTTTTAATGATTTTTAATAAGACAGATTTCCGAACGACATCCACGTCCTCCCGAAATTGCGGCGCAAACATTATGCCTATTAAAAGAGGGGAATAGAATTAGGATGTGAATCTTCCTCGGGGCGGGACGTACTTCCTAGTAGGAGTCATAGTACAGATATTTCCTTGTTATAAATACCTACGTCATTTCACACACTGATGTCCGCTCTAGACCCGTGGTCCGACCAATAGAACATAGCAGTTTTGCTTAAAGCAAATGAATTGTACCGTAAGTCATAGCAATCAATTGTAAAACATTGTATATGACAGTGTTGGACCATAGTTAGAGTTAAGTAGGTACGTGATCATAGTGTACCACGAAGACGCTCGGCTTGTAATTTGTAACCCGTTAAACATAGCAGGAGCCCTATTTTTGTAATGTATCATACATATGTCGAATTAAACTCGTTAGATCACCGATAAATGACGAAAGAAACTAATTGGACTTCACACTTTTCAAAAATAGCAATCCCGTTCGACTACGGTTAAATTGATAATATGCTAGTTCAAGATAGAGAAGGTTTGCGAATATAGAGCTTCCTCTGTAACAACCTACTTTGTAGAAAGCTGATGTTGATTAGTAAAATAACTTAGAAGATAATATAATTTGGTTTACGTAAATACTTGACGTAAACACAGTGGGCGTTATTATTGTGTTTGTACGTCATAGCGAATCATATCAGCGCCGACACCTGTAGATTCACGAGCCAAAATCGAACCTGTAGAGTACTTGTAGACCGGTACAGTGCGCGCCAATAGATAATAATGCTGTTTTGCTAAACATTATATATAATTTTTAATTTAAAAACAATGGTTTTAAACGAACTCCGAGGAGGCCCGGCCCCCGATGAACTTGGAATTCGGCAGGAAAAAGAAAATTGAAAAAACAATGATAAGATCGCAAGTAAAACAAAGCTTCCACCGTGAGGAAGGGTTCCCAGAAGGTTGGCGGCATCACAGCACCGCTAATTAATTAATAATTGGTTAATAATATGCTGATGATAATGATCACAGAAAGTTACATTATGATGTTTATTATTGACTCAATAAAGAGGTCTATTGTCCAGTGATATGATGTAGAAGGCTGTCAATGTTGATAATGATTACCTGATTACTGATGTTAAACGAGGCCTGATACACATCCGCTATCGTTCATTGTGAATCTATACCAAATTGTTCAAAAAAATTTAAACAAAATAAATACAAATTG
Organism: Euzophera pinguis; assembly: GCA_947363495.1. NCBI lineage: Eukaryota > Metazoa > Arthropoda > Insecta > Lepidoptera > Pyralidae > Euzophera > Euzophera pinguis. The sequence continues at coordinate 5,932,967 of OX376162.1, forward strand.
GCTAGCTCATTAGTAAGACTTCTGTTATATTTTATCTTCTCGACTTTAACAGTTACGGGTGAAAAGCTATGGCCCAGCTATAATAATGTTGAAATGGTTAGGGAGTAAAGTGGAATCAAAAGAGTTTTTTACTGGCAACCATGGTGGATCATAGGGTTGGGGTAGATCACTAGGACGTTGGAGAGTTGACACCATTTAAGCCCGCTCTATGAAATATCATAGTTCAATACATAAGCGACCGACATGCAATAGAGGACAGTGTCCTGTACAATTTATGCTGAGGAAAAAATTCCACTATTTAGAACATCAAGTTTTTAAACCTAGAAGCTATATTTGGTATGAATAAGGGGTTATTTCTAAAAACAAACAAAAAAACTCCAAGTAATAGTAAGATTAATTTATGACAAATGTGATGTCTGTACACATTAACGCTATCTATAATTAAATTGCTTCTGAGATATTATATCATGTTAATATCGAGATGATTCGAGAAGACACAATAACCACGCTTGTCTTATCATGGACACGATACCCGTTATAGTCTATCTAATTTATAAATAATAATCGTGGAAGGGAACATATGTATATTAGACAAAAAAAAAATACACGACCATAAAACTTACTTATCATCAGTAAAAACATCACTAAGTTTCAATAAGAGATAACAGATTTAATAAATGGATATACATATTTATAAAATAAAAAATATACATAAAAATACATGAGAAAATTGGTGACTTCGATGCATCAAAAGTTCTTTCTAATGCTTTACATCACAAATAAGTTCCTAATAGTAGCACTATTAGGAACTTATTTACCGGAAATGCAAATATACATACAATTCTTACCAATTTGAAGCGCATACATTTTTATCGTCTTGGTCTTACAATAATGCAAACTGACTATCTACCTATCATTTAGTAGACTGTAAGTTTTAGTTTAAAAATATGAATTTAAAAAAAATGTTCATCATTGATATACTTGGTTTTCAACATACGTGAAAATATCTTTGAAATGTAACTCTAGGTCAAGAGCTGAGCATAATGGCTCACTGCCAAAACCTTTGCCCTACTCTAACATACTGTTATTTGAAGAAATAAGAAAGGGATAGGGAGAGTCCGTCAAATTGTTTTGTAACGTAATAATGCGCGAACGCAAGATATTTTGCAATTCGGTATTTTTGGTTCACATCTTTCTACTATGAAGTAACCTTGAACTAATCGTAAAATTATAACTACTCATTTATGAACTCAAAAAGGAAAGGACTACTATTATTACTACTACTACTATTTACGAATTTTAACACGCATATTTTAATAACTCCATACTTAGAAAATATTTATATAAACGGAGGTAAATATACGTATTTATATGCATAATTTTGTTTACAATCGTATTCTTGTGCTTTATAATTCCAAGAATTAATTTTATTTTTATAAACCAAGGCATACAAATTCATCATTTGATTAAACAGATCATTAAATTGGCTATCATCTGTTTAAATATAAGACCTTATTAGGTGTAAACAGTTTATTACAAATAAAAAGTACAAAGTACATTGCTTTTTGTTCAACGTACGAGTTTCAATTATCGATGAATTTTTTATCTTTTTGCATCCAGTTATATTTTTAGGGGTAGGGGGGGGGGGGGGGTTTCAGATGGTGTAAAAGTTAAAACTATCAAATTTATACAACTGATTGATTCAGAATTCCGTTCCCACTTTCAAGTCCTATTGTACAATTATTTGTTTTTGTACGAGGGTCATTTAAATTGTATTATTGTAGGCATTGATTGATGATCATGATTTGATTCTGGTGGCGGTGTAGTCTGAAAATATTGATGCGATAGCAAGATTCCGCTGACAACAGAAGTGAATACAGTGGAAAGTGACATATATGACGCACGTTTCGTAAGATTAGTGGTAATGCATTGTCGAAAAGGTATTTTAAGCTCAAATTAATGAGTAACTTTTTAACAGAAGGACTTTCGAAGAACTTGTCTTTGCTACTTGCATGTAAGAGTCAATAATTTTTTGATGCAAAATATTAGTGAGTCTGATTACTAAACTACCTTTGCTCCACATGTTTAAGCTTTTGTAATTGTACAATTGATTATCGCAATGAAGATCTTTTGTATTGTACGAGGGGCAGGCTAAAAGTACTCTATAATTTAATACTGGCATGTTATACACCATCTTAAACCTTGGTTATTTAGTGATACATTTTAATAAAAAACATATTGGAATAATTTTTTTTTCTTCAAAAACAGCTTATGTTGGTAAGAATTTGGCGGAAATTTGTTTGGTACGATGGAAGTTAGTTAAAGTGATTTTCGCGCTGTGATATTATATGATTATAAAAAATTTAAAACTACAAGAATGTTTTGAACTTTTGGTGAATTCTTTTGGTGACACTTTTTGTTCACGAGCAACATTTTTTAATTTATTCGCTGAATTTAAAAGAGGGTGGGGAAGCTTTGAAAATGAAGCGAGGACCGGTTAACCGCCAACTGCATTCACTCGAGAAAATGTTCAAGCAGTTGAAAATTTGGCCAGGAGAAACCGATAAATTTCATATGTGAAGATGATGTCACAAACTGACCGATGAACAGAAATTCCGTCGGGTAGATTAGAGCCGGATTATGTTAGAGAAATTCGACGGAAGCAAGAAAAAAAACATATACGATACCCTTATTGGTGACAACACATAACTGTATAACGTTACTAAAACAAAACGTCAATCGACTGTTTGGTGCCTTGAAGATGAACGAAGTTGACCTTTTATATCGCTACTTTGGTGCTACAATATCAATGAATAGTTAATTCTGAGTAGTATGTGTCAGTCGGGGGTCCAGCAATATTATCATCTTGGTATGACAAGCGACGGAAGTAAGGAAGAAATCCGGCACCTTCTTTAGCACCTCGCCAACGCCCCCCAACAAACGTTGCCAAAACACTAGATTTTTTTTTTATTCCCCTAACCTAGGACCTTGTGCGCAAAAATTAAAGAAAATTTTAAAGGGACAGTAAGTAAGATGAACTAGCTCCGTATAAATTCGAAATTTCTAAGATATCTGAAAAAGAGTGATCAGAGGTACTTTCCAAGTAGAGTAGTTTGAAAAATAAAAAGCAGTAATAAATAATCAGTATTAAAATTTTTGAGTCTCTATATACTATATCTATAACCAAAAAAAATTAATATTGTATGTAAACTTATGAGTCTAATATATAAATATGATTCTTTCCTCTATTGCCTATCCGTTCGTATTGACCATTGTGAGACGAACGTTTTACTTTCGTGTGTTTAATTGTTGTTTAATTAGGGGCTGTTGTTGATATTTATGCTACATATTTAAGAACAAATAAATACGCGGAAGTGCCTTGGGACAGTCTGAAAAATTCTGACAGTGTTGGCCACTAACACACCTCGGTTCATGTTCCTGTTAGTTTGGTTTCCCTTTAAAAAGGGTTACGGATGTCAGACGGCAGTCGCTCCATTGTAATTACCAGTTTCGCCAAATCTAGGACCATGACTTACAGTGTACCCTAGGCTCCAAAGCGTAAGCTGACGACGCAACTAGGAATACACGCTAGGATGATGAAAACGCGAAACTTTAAGCTTAATTCTTTGTATGTATAGGTAAATGATTTTAATACATGTTCAAGTAATCATTAAAACAATAAATATTTTTATAAACTTATCGATTTATATCAATTTTCAATACGACACAACAAAATTTATCTGCTATTGAACAGACCGCACAAAAGAATTTGACGCTGTGTGGTCATTTGCCAGATAATGGTCACTATTTTGTTCAAAACGTGGCCAACTGTGACCGTAAAATCTACCTACACGACTAACGGCTTCAGCTATAAAGGCACTTGATGGTTTTGTTACAAGTTTTATTCGAATATTTGTTATCAATACCGAATTTAGGTATTTGTTTTGTTAGACACGGATGGTTTTATTTTAGTACAATTTATGTTATCTTACAACCTTGACGTGACACGTTTGATGGTACTAAATTTGTAAAATAAAAATAAAATTTTGTGTTTTAATTATTAGGTATAAAAGAAGGTATTTAAAGGGGTTGCAAACTACTTAAAAACATCTTAAAACAATAATAAATGTGTAGTCTAAAATAGAACAATTTTATTATCATTATTATTTTGATAGTTAATATCCTGTTCATTTATATGATTACATTCAGTAGTAAATGTTAACTTGAAACAAAAGTCCTTCTGTAATTAATTTGAATGGGGAGGTTAGGTGCGTCCATTTTGATTTTTCGTTGCCCAGATTATAGTTTTCAAAGATTTCATTTCGGGGGCCGAGAAACTTGTTTTGAAACTGCACTTGATGGCTGGGATATGTATGGATACATAGACGAATCGAACATAGGAGATATTCAATAAGGATTTATGAACGATTGATAAGACCTGTACCTAATTATTCCTATTTATAATAATAGTAAAAACAACAACAGTGTTGCAATTTCACAAAACAAATCGGCTCTGTGGGCCAAATAAATTAAAGTGGCTAATTTCAAATGCAGTTTAAAAGTAGTCTATTTAACTTAAAAGGCACGAACAGAGTGTATTTTCTCCAAAATTTCGTGTCCGTGACATCGATAAAATCTTCGTATTCTATGCTCACATCCGTGAAAATAGAAGTGACAGTATATTAGCATGCACCGCGGGACGGTTTGCACGGCTTATTACACCGACACACATAGTCATACTATATGACACGGGCAATTTGATAAATCGTGGAAAATGTTAAATTGATTTTAATATGACAGACTAAAAAATACATGCAACGTAAAATTTCCTTCATTTTTAAAGTTGGTTAAAACCACAACTGTGTGCTGTGGATTAGTAATTCGCAGGGTAGTCGCGCTATTGCAAATGACGTAATCATTTGAAATCGAACGAAATTATATGACTAACCGGTCGAATGATTTTCATTCGACTCAATTAAAAATAGTCCTTGCGATCGTGGTTTGGTTTTGGTAAATACGTTAACGCGATTTGATTTGATAAGCAGCTAGAACTTGAACCATGGAGCAATTACAAAGAGGAGATGCCGTTTGAAATGGCGCAGTGATGTGATCATTGGCGCCTCGCCGACACAAAAGTGGGCGGAGCTTGTCATTGCTCGTGCTCCATGATTGGAGCCACGGCCGAAACCAAGCATCCCGCAAGTCTGGCTTCCGCCCCGTGTAGCCTCACAATTACTTTCTTACTACACACTTATTACGGCATCTCCTCTTGGTAGTTGCTCCATGGTTTGAATTATTAAAAAATATAATATAAAATCTGCATGAAATAGAATGTCGATGACGAATAATGGAATCATACATTAATTAAAAGCAAAGGATTACATCGGGTAATAAAACAGAAGGTAGAATAATTAATTAATCAGTTCTAAAATAGAACGAATGTAATTAATGGTGTTAATACGCAAAGAGAATCAGTACAAACAGGCTTGATTAAGTTCCTTATCGGTTTTCATGTGGCTAAATGAACTTTAGGAAAAAATTCTTATTGAACCGACAATCACGTGTCTAATTGTTCTGATTCACCTGTTTAATTAACTTTGAGTTTTAATTTATTTACAGTTGCACTCATGGTCGTTAATGATAATTCAAACAAATTCTTCAAACTCGTATAAAAATCTCCGTTAGAAGAAGTTTTAAATTTATTCTCATAAGAACATATCTCTCATCTCAGCTGTAACACATCTTAGCTGTAATGCATCGGAGCCCAGGGTCGGCTTTTCTGTTCTTTTTTCCGGTCTTAGGCAAATATCATAAGAACATATATTAGTAATATTTACATAAGCAACTTCTTAGTTAAGTTAGGAAGAATAGTTCAATCAACATATGTAATGTATTTATCTAATATGTATGTAGTGAATTTATATTGTATGTATGTAGTGTATTTATCTAATATGTATGTAGTGAATTTATATTACATGTATGTAGTGTATTTATTCACAGTATTTTAATTCGTAGTTTTTTTTTTCTGATATTTTTGTTTTTATATATTGTATATATAGAAGTAAGTTTACTATAATTTCATCACGACTCTTTTAACACTTACCATAAATTAATCACTTTTTCTGCACCACCGATTGGTTGACTGGTAGAAAAAGCCTACGCTTTTAGTCCGCCATTTGCATGCCATATAATAAAGTTAAATAACTAAATAGTTTGATGAATTGGCTCTAATAGTAATTAACAACTCTGAGTGTAGCGGTTAGACATAATTAATTGTTTCTTTCTTTCAAATATTTTTAATTTTATTTAATTAATGGCTTAGGATCCGTGCCTATTTTTGAATTAAAAAAAATTCAAAATGCTTTCCTACGTCATAATTAATACTTCTCAGAACAGTCGACAAACGATTGCTAGAAGTACAAACCTTCATTTTAATGAATTAATTCACAGCCTTAATAACATAACTTTACAATGCGAAGGTCTTCCACGCGATAACAGATGTGACTTTGATACAGCAATGGAAAATTGAATGTGACCTCTGTTTGGTCACCATGTGTTAACTGTATCACGGGACTATGTAAAATTTCAACAGATCAATGCCGCAAATGGTAATGGTCGATTTCTGCTGGTCATGACTTATATTTACACGTGAATTCACCGTCTGTTTGAGCAGTCGTCTTTGTATGGCATACCAATTTTAAAAACTGCAGCTTTGGTACCCTTTTACTTGAGAAAGTGCGGCGTGAATGAGTAAAATGATTCAATTTTATGAAAATATAACAAACATAAAAAAAATTAATCAAAAAATTGATGGCATTGATTGACAAATTGTTTAGTATCTGAGTCAATGGTTTGAGATTTTTGAAACATTTATCTTTTAAAAAACGGCGCAAAATAGATAAAATGTACAGAAAAAATCACTTTAAGCACTAAATTATCTATATATTATATTATCTATATTATATATTATAAAAATCACTTTAACTCGATTTGACTTGAATTAACTAACATTTTACAGCTCTATCAAGGGACGTCCAAAGAAACTAAAAAATGGCTCGGACTTCTAAAACAGTCACTCAAAAGTGGGAATGAGCTCACGTTGAAAGAAACTCATTTCCGCCAGCGACTTTCTCAATACATTTCATTTAAATACTTTTCTTAAGGCCCCTTAATGCAGAGCGGGTGTTTTAATTTACTCGCGTCTCACACGGGACAAGGGAAGGCTTTCTGCACCTCATGGTTACTCATCGTTTCGACACTGAATTTATTAGACACATATTTTTCTCATGATATATATGTGATGCAATTATTTTTTTAAACGTTAAATTAATTAAAAAATTTAAAAACAATACAATAAGTATAATCTGAAACCATTAATTTGATTAAACCAACCACTACATCCGTAAACCGCTTATTCATTTATTTGTAAGACAGAAAACAATTATCTAAATTATAACTAACTAAAAACTAAAAATGATAAACTACAAACTATTCTTTTAAATTGAAACAATTCTTTTTTTTTAACTCTACTTTTTACCTTTACTATTCTTTATTCAAAGTATGATAATATGAGTGTTGAGCGTGGAGGAAGCGAGCAAGGTCTGTAAGAACCATAGCAAGTGGATCGTGGAAATATAATACGTAGTCTACCCCTACGGGAAACAGGCGTGATGATATGCATTTAGAAATGCACTACTGTTTAAGCTTACATCATTATATCTTATGTACTAAGTGCTTTTTCACTTATTACGAATGTTTAAAATTGTTATGAGTATTTATGAAAGCACTTTTCCGTTTATAACGGTAGAAATCTAGGTTTCTCGCCATAAATTAAACTCGAATAAACCTGTTTATAATACTGATAAATTCGGTATATATCTAGAAATATTATGCTTGAATACCAACTTAACTGTGTAAAATATTTATCGACCATAATACCTCGCTGTACAAAGAGATTAATTATGTGCTTCCAACATTCAAATTTCTGATTTAAGTCTGAGAGTGAGATCTAATTGCCGATTTGTTTGAGGACCATAGAAGAGGTTTGATTGAACAGGAGTATTTTGCAAAATATGACGAAAAAGTTAAAATATAAACCATAGGTTGACTTTTGGAACATACATAGTTTTAGTTTGTATATATGGAAGTTCAAAGTTTATTGTTGGTATGCTCTATGTATAGATATGCGTCCAAGGTTGGTTTAAAATACCTACTTACATTCACTGCAACAATTCACTTTTAATAATATTTATAGGTCACAGACAAAATCTATGAACAGTGACAGAACTGGTTAAACTAGAGCAATTTTATTGCAAGTGGGCTGGTAATTTAGATCTCATATTTATTTCCCAATGAATATTAATTAAACTACCGAATTAGGTGTCAATAGATTTATTAGAACAACTTAATTTATTGAATCTTATTACTAATCATAAAATGTAGACTCTACTAAAATGAAAAAAAAAAATACATATAACAATATGCATAACAAGGTTTTATATATTTACTAAGACCTTGATAAGACGAGTCAGACTAGGCCATTTCAAACCTTTTATTTCGTACTTTCTACCACCATCTGTGCTGGAACTGAATTTCAGGACAATTTCTAAACGGCCATTTTCCCACTTGCCCTCACTAAAATAAATAGGCGCACAATTCTTTCATTTTAATTGATTTTGCAATCAAATCACTATTATTATCGGCATTAGACATGTTTACGTACGTGTCTCAATCTGTTAGATATATCAGTAGGCGGTGTGGGTGCGTGTCTCTATATATAAAACATGTAGAAGCTATACATAGATAAATAAAATTATAAGGGCGTTGGTGTCAAAGGGATTACTGGTACTAAAGAAAATTTTACAAATAAATAAATCCTACCCATATGTTGTTCAAACATCAAGTGTTATTTACGTTGCATAGGCAAAACCAAAGCAATGTTTTAAAAATTTTTTTTTACGTCTATCAAATAATTTGCTAGATAAATCGACTGCATAACTTGAATCAAGTATAATTAGTACCATACTTCTATAACTTAAAATATTGTGTCTATAACTAAAAAGAAGGGTTACCACCTAAGCTATTTATTTATACTTAGTTTATTTGGATAAAAAAGAAGTAATCTACAGCATCATCAAGGCGTTTTGTAAAAAAGAAGGGGCAGGTAAAGTTAATTATATTCGCAGGAAATACAACATTTTCCATGGTCACTTAGAATTAATACATTTTAAATACCCGATTTACTCAGTACCAGGCCTGTCTTTGAAGTGTTTATTTCAAAAATAATTTAGCTTTGATACTGAAGATCATAATTTCTATAAAATACAAATTTTACTAAGGGAGAAAAATTAACACACAACAATAAATTGAAACAGTTCAGAAATCATTGAACTAATAATAAAAAAGAGCCCGATGTGATTAATTTAGCATCCTTTAACGCCTCATTCAAGTAATATGCATGAGCTTACCGATTGTCTAAAGTATAATGCTTTTGGCAAAGATTACCTTGTGGATCAAAGTTGATGTCTAAAATATATTTATGTTAATAATTTCTGCTTATTATATCAGGATACACGGGTGCGGACAGAATCATACGTTTTCTGTTGTAAAATTCTCGATCGCGAACTAGAGACCGATATTAATCTATCACCACAGACTATAACTACAAAAAATGACCCATTTCCCACCAGCAGTTTTCCTCGTTATTGTCTCGAGAAGTGATTGCATGCTATAATCTGTATTCTAGACTATAGAACAGTCTATGCCCTGATTATGTAGATAGTTAATAGCACCATAACAATAAAAGCAACAAAATATTAATCACTGACACGATTTTTGATAGTTAAAGTATTTTCAGTAATTTAAGTACGAATCGTGTGTAATGAATGTGAAAGTTGATATGTGTGTGCTCGTGTTAGAATGACTGAAAAAAACCTAAAATTTTACATGCTAGTTTTCACCGTGATGTGATGGAGTATGCAAGCGATTTACGTCCAACTGATAGTATGCATATGCAATATAATGTAAAAAATAATAATGTAGGATCTGAAAATTTAGGTCTGCACAAAGTCTACATTTAGTTTCTAGTACTCTGAAATATTTTTTTTTCTATTATTGATTCCATCCACCTCTAAAATGTTTATATCACCTCCAACTACTACTGTACAAATCTTGTAAAATAATCAATGAAAGTAAGTGCTACTCGGTACATTTAAATAATTATTACAATGCCCATTAAACCTTCAAGTATTTTTTTTTTAAGATCAAAAGACCTTGTCTAAAATTTATAAGCAATTTTATTTCGAGTGCACTCATAATCAGATTAAATAAACCGGATTGAAGTGAATGAACGTTCTTGAAAATAGTTTCCTGCAAGTCGGGAAATAACACAGTCATTGACTTTGAGAGAAATATTTCAAATTTGGTATTTTAATTGTAAGGCAGTTAAATGTCTCAGATAACTGGTTTCACGATTTTTCTTACATGATATAAATGATGATTCTGTACCATTTTATGATTACCGCCTGTCTGAAATCGTCCCTCCTTGTTAATCTGCTACCACTCGGAAGTCGAACTGTTGTCCTTTACTTGCCTTTTCGACATCTATAGTAAGAAAGTGAGTGGTTTCTTTGTAACCCGTCTTTATCACATCATCAGAATAATTTCGCATAATCTGACAGGAAAAGCCGGCTTGTGTTCCGTTTTCGTAGAAAACTTAAAGTTTTTCTGGTAACCTGTAAGTAGACTCAGGCCAGTGATATACAAGCACAATAATCAAGATTAATAAATTTACAGAACACTTGGAAATGAGTACCAAGACAAATAATATATTAAACCTAACATCATCATCATCTCAGCCACAAGTCGTCTACTGATGAACATAGGCCTCTCTAAAGCAGACTGGCATCCAGCATATATGACAAAGACTTAATCGCTAAAGGATTTTTTCCAGACAACCTTAAAGTTACAAGAGCAAAACAGAATAAAGAAACAAATATAGATGTAAAAGATGTTATCATTCTACCATTGTTTCCTAGTGAATGACTAAAGTGATCATTGCGTGCTCTTCGTGCTTACATTGCTGGCGTTACATTGTTCTGGATTGTTTATGTTAGCGCGATTTGTCTAGTCTTTTTGTTTATTGTTGTGGACGGTTATCTTCGAAGTTTTCCTGATTTTTCTTACAATTTCCTTATGTGAAACGCTACTATTGTTGCGAAGTTTGATACAGTATTTATTTGATGCTTACATAAAATGCTAAACGTATTCATGGTTTATTTATTGTACAGAAATTTATTAAATATATCGACAAAGCGCGAGTCGTTTTTCCACGAAGGATTTTGAAGCTTAATTATAAGTATAGCTTGAATTCCAATAAAACCGGTCAAGTGCGAGTCGGACTCGGGCAAGATGGGTTTCGTACCAAAAATATGTTTGTATTGGAGTAGTAGTTGAATTATTTATATTTAAAGTGAATATATAACTGCGGTATATAGCCTATGTTACTCAGGGTGAATGTAGCTTTCCAATGGTGAAAGAATTTTTGAAATCGGCACAGTAGTTTTTGATTTGAGTTTATTCATTACAAACATACACACAAAAATACAAATCTTTCCTGTTTATAATATTAGTGTAGATGTAGAAGTGTAGATATTCTGTAAATATTTCAACGTTTACCTGTTGCCGTTATCAGTATCAAGCAAAAACAAGCAAAAAAAGTTACGGTAACTAAAAATTTTAGGTTTTCGGAATTTTCCCTTTATATGTGCTATAAGACGTACGACGACTATTTAGACGAGTTCACGGGAAGTACCCTGTAGGTTTTGATTTCCTTGCGAGTGTCTAAATTTGCGGGCTGTATCTTTTGATTGCGTTGGTTTGAAAATCCAAAGGACAGTAGACCTGAGTATTTGTTATAAATTCCAGCTTGATACCTCCACGCGTTCCTGTGAAAAAGGATCTTGACAGACGGACGGACGGATAACAAAGTGATCCTATAAAGGTTCCGTTTTTTTCTTTCGAGGCACGGAATCCTAAAAACATATGCGTCTTACAATAAAGATTATTTGTATTTTTTGTGCCAGTGATATGAAATTATTGGTATTTTGGCAATAATAAATCAGCTCATAGGTAAATGACTGATTGGTTTGGCCGTTGCATATTAGGTATTTCACTAGGTAACAGGTTTAAAATGGACAAACACGGCTTTAACATTATTTGTCATAAATAACCATCACAGTCTCTGTTCCATTAGTCGGGAAGGCTCATGTCGAAATGTCGAGTGCAGTCAACTAGGACAATACATATTAGTTAAGCTGTGTGTTTGCAAGCGGGGAACTAGTGATGTACTTCGAGTACAGACGACCGCAAAATGTGCGTTACATTTTTTATCAGTTTCTTGTACAAATACTAACAAAAACGAAAAATGTATTCTGTTATTAGTTTAATTTAATTATTAACTTTGAAAGTACGAAAACCCAATAATAATGTAGGTTCTAACAAATTTGTTTGTTTTGGTACTATCAAATTATTTATTTAATAATTTACACCACTTTTAAAATTTTCAGACTAGTAATAGATCCTCACAAGTTTAAAGAAATATTTCCAATACATGTTAAGAAGCCTGCCTGCTACTCAGAAGTCCCGGGTTCGATCCCCGGTCAGGTCAATATGGAAAATGATATTTTTCTAATTTATATGGAAGTCTCAAACTTACTTTCGGGCTAACTCAATCTGTGTTGTTCCTATATATTTATTTATTTATGTACTTTTATAGTAATTGCCATCAATGTATAACTTGATGTGTCGTCTACTGTACTGTCACTAACCTGCGTTTGCATCGTAATGATTGCGTACGATGCGTCCTGCTGTGTAAAATACTTCCCATGCGCTTTGTTGTTAATGGAGTTATGAAACCCAGGTCATTCATTCATATCGAATTACATGATCAGTCGACCCTGTTCACCCTGATGTCAAAGTTATTTTCAACAGCCTTTCGGCTTCTGACGTGGTTCCTTTAATGACCTCCTAATGGCAGCCGGAATCAACGGCTTAACGTGCCTTCCGAAGCACGGAATTATCATTATTTTCAGACAATCAAGTGATTGAATCTTGATGATTATCACATAATAGGTAGAATAATCAAAATATACAACTGCAATAATAAACGTAAATACATATTTTTTATTTTATTATTATTAAAAGCACAAGCAGAAATAATTACAATCTTAGGTAATTTTAAAAGGAATAATTAAATAACATTAAAATTAAAGAATATGCTTCTAAATTGTTGTATTGATATTAAGTTTGTGCTTTTTAATTTTTTTATGTTGGTACAATAAAGGTAAAGTAAATTAATACAGTCATTCCATGCTACTAAACTGATATTCTTTTTTGCATATTATATATAGAGCAAGCTGATTTTGCGCATAGCAATATTACAGAGTTATGCAGTTTCGTAATACAATTAGTCAATTAAGTATTATAACTATTAAATTACAATTACTTGTATAAACAGCAATGCTATAGTATAATTAAAGATAATATTTACGACGATTCATTCGGTGGGATTAGCAATAAAAATTCTACGGTTTCATTAGGATTCGATAAATCTTAATTTAATACTTTCATGTATAAACTGTGTATCTGGGTTCGATTTTCACAGAAATAATAGTACTTATAATAAGTTTGGTTGATTCCATATTGGTAAGGGCATTACAGGATTGAATTTATACAATTGTATTTTTTTTTGTACAATACGTTTAAATTAATCATTAGATTATCTGATGCTGATGTCTATAGGCTGTGGTAACCACTTCTCATCAGGTGGGCCGTTGGTGTGTTTGCCTACTCAGTACTATAAACAAGATGTTCTGGGACAATTGACCTTGTAACCCACAAGATGTGAATGAATCTATAAATCTGTCTTGCCATTTCCGAGAAATGTATAGGTTATTCTTCGACTCATAGTGAGAGCAAAGGCTTTTACGCTATCTTCACAACCGCTTTCGCGCTTTCTTTCAATCGCGACTCGCATCTTTTATGTCCTTCTGTATTTGTAAAATGTACCGTGAAATAAGCGCACTTATGCTTTTACTTCGGTACTAGTTTTAAAATTCAGTTTATTCTAGTAATTCTTAAGATTAGAAAATTACGTGTCAATATTTTTATTCAACAATGATAAGTGATATGTAAAAAAATGTAGAGCACGTTTGGTCATTTATTCCGTTTAATCGAGGAGAAGAGAGTCCTTCGTCTCGCTCGTGTCCGTTTGATTGGAACATTAATTTTATAACTTAGTAGGCGATTCGCACACTGGTTAAAATCGCCTATTCGTGAGAAAAAAAACATACACCTAATAAAAGGACAGAACGGGCGACATGAATCTACAAAAACATCCGATTACAATTATTTACAGTTGCGTCAACAACGACATAACCAAACCAAGATGAGATCCATGAACAAACGTCAATTATTTGATTACGCATAGCGGGCATCAAGTGGTAATTAGCACCGTACTGTGACGTAGAGCTAATGAATACTCCTCTCCATGCGAGAGTAGAATAATTGGCGCTTTTGTTCCTGTAAGCACTTGTGCTGGTATCAACTACATAGACTACAGAAGGATATTTATCAATTTGTTAATTTAAAATTCTGACCGGTACTGTTGCACGAACTTTTGGAAATTCCTCCCTCCGAAAGAAATACTTAGTACAGATGGATGGATAGATGGAATTTGTTATTTTCAAATTCTGATCGGTAGAGATGAGGTAAATCTTTTGGTAGTTTATTTTCGTTTAATTCACTAAGTTCGACTTGGTGATTTCACCCAGGTGAAGAAAGTTTATTTTTTGCTCTTCAACTAAGCCAAAAGGTAGAAATTAACTATTAAATAATGAAACAAGGAGGCCATTTATATATCTGTTATGGAGGAACTGAATAAAAAAGCTACGATATTTTATGAAATGTATTATAAGTATTTATCAATTATAAGTAATTTGCTTAACCTATTCAATTAATATTTCATTTTTATTGCCTACGGATATATTCGTACATACTCGTAGGTAAGTTTATATAATTTGTCTTTGCATGACACTAGGAACCGGTGGACTTAAGGTTTTCTCTTCAGCATTTGCTAAAAATTTTCGTCTCTTGTTTTATGAAATGCCATGTCTGTAAGCTATTTTAATTAATGACGATGTTTTGTAACTAAAGCTTTATAATTGGAAACAAACACGGAATTTAAGATACCAATTATTTTGTATCTGTTACGTTGTTTTGTAACAAATAAACTCTTCAGCTTTATAATATGCTGGAACTTGGCCTGCGCATAGGGTTGCCAACTTTTTTTACAAGAAATAAAGTATATTTAGGTCTGAGAAGGAAAGTAAACAGTATTTTAGAAAAATTAACAGTATTTTATTTTTTTAATGTTTTAAAGACATACTTTTTAGTGCTTCTCGCACAACTTATCAATTTAGAATCATTTTTAAAAGCTTCGTAGGCCTCACGACAATCAAAACTAAAATTAAAATAAATGAGGAGCTCATTTTTAATTAAATTTAATGATGATCTATTTCTGTCTTCCCGCCACTTTGCATTCATTACAGAAAAAACTCTTTCTGTAAATGCTGAGGTAGCGGGAACAGAAAGTAGATATGAGACAATTTTAGTAATATTTTTAAATTCTTCTGAAGTGTTTACTAATAAATGACTCCACTTTTGGCCAGTACTCATTTCGAGAAAATCTTTGTCTTCTAATAATTTTTCATAAATTACTTTGAACTTTGTTAATTCTGAATATAAATCATCCATAGCAATATTCAGTTTATACAAATTTAGATTATCTATAATTTTCTCAAAATGATCAAATGTGATCAAAGACTTTAATGACAAACAGCTAATCAAAGAAAGCCAATTAGTCTGATTGAAATCAAACCATTTCTCTAAATATAAATTAGCCTTATCAATAAAAAGTATGAAGTTATTAATAGTTATTTTAAAAATTTCTTGGGAGGACTCTGAAATAGTTTTTAATACTTTTTTTGTTTCATGGCCAAAATACTTATCATTTTTTCTTTGGATGATAAAGACTGATCTTTAAACCAGTCATAATGTTATAAACATCTAAGATAGTAACATTATTTCCTTCTAATTTTTTTATTGTTTTATTGAAAACATTTAATATATGACTAGCATAAAGAAGATAACAATGAACTACACTATTTTCCATTTCTCTATCCAACATTAATAAATTTTGTATAACCATTGGACAATCAACATCCAAACTAACAAAGTAGTTACAAATTGGTGTCCAATTAAGTAAAATTGTATCTATTGCTGGTAAAAGAGATAGCCAACGAGTTCCTATGTGTCTTTTTATTTCATGAAACTCTCCTTCAGCAAGCGCTACGAATCTTTTTAATTCTTCTCTTCTGCATGCAGAAACAGAAAAATGGCTATAGATTTTTAATATTATGTTCTCAATGTCATAATGTAAACAATTCATAGCATGTTTTACTGAATTGTGTACAATATGGGCATGACAATTTCCTTTTATTAAGTTTGGCACAACTTCTAATATGTTTGTGTATAATGAATGATTATGTCCAAAATTTGCATTTGTATTGTCAGCACTTAGACCAGACAATTGACTGAAAGAAAGTTGATAAGTCTCTAAAGAGTTTTTGATAGCTGAAAACATCCCATTGGCTGATTCGTTTGCATTTTCATAAAAATCAAGTAACTTTTGTTGAATTCCATCCTCAGGGGTGAAATATTGAACTACCAAAGGAAACAATTTAATGTTTTTTTTATTGGAGGCATCAGTTTGTAGACAATAAAATACATTGTCTTTATTTAACTGGTCAATAACAGACTGCAAGGAGTGCGGGCCAAGAACTTCGGTCACTAATGCCTCCATTTTTGTCCTAGCCAATCGTATGTTAGTGGCTGTTTTGGAATCAACATAGATAATCTTATTTAATTTGATATTACAGTCCTGGCTACTGTACGATAAATTATGCTTGACAGTATGGTATGTCGTCGCTAACTCGGCCGCTGTTAATTTAGTGTCATCATTAGAAGTGGAAGGCAAGCCCAATGTAGAAGCAGAAGTTTTAGGAAAAAACTTTTGTAACAATCCACTAGATTTTCTCATTTCCGTTTTTGATTTGTGTTTTTTGCTAACCATGTGCTGTTTAACCTAAAAACATGGAAACAAAACATATATTTTAAGCAAAATAGTTACTTAATTATCTATAATTTATGCATATCAGAAAAAATCACACCAAGTCACCAACCTGCCCAACACCTGCGTGAGAAATAGTAAATGTTAAAGCACATATTTTACATTTAGCATTAAATTCGCATAGAGGATCACACGCTAACCAATCATATTGGCATTCCCATTCGTGCTTATATTTTTGTCGTACCTTACACAGTTTGGCTTTCTTTCTTGGCGTTGTAGGAGGAGAAGGTGATTCGTTCTCACTTTCCATCTTTTGTGCACTAAAAACAATACTACACAACAAAATCACGTAATCACTTTAATTAAACTTGAATATTTGACATTGACAGATTCGTTCTGAAACTCCATTATTGTGATTTGCGGCTGCGCTGCACTGAGCGCCCTCTGACTAAATTAAAAAAAAATATGTGTGAGCGTCTAACATTTAACACTGTGTAGTGTTAAGCATTTTGAAAACAGTATTTTGTATACTTTATTATTGTTCAACAGTAAAAAGTATAATTTAGTGAAAAACAGTATAATACTGTTTTTAACAGTATAGTTGGGAACCCTACCTGCGCACTACCGTGCGCTTAGATTAATATTAGTATAAGATTTGTTATGTTTTCGCGATTGTTACACATTAAACTAAACTATTTTAATACGGTTTTAATCGCTTTTATTACCTATTTATTTACACCTAACGTAATAAAATAGTTTAATTCAATTTTATGTATTCAGACGAACATCGTATGAATATCTAGGGAGGATGTTTTTCAAACGTACCTACCTACAAGGGGCGATTATGACTTGGCATATCAAGAACCCTATTGAACATAAAGGGTGAGATAATATCCAACGCTACCTTCCGCTGTTTTGATCATCCGGTCCTGCCTTTTAGTGTGTTTTCTGGTTATAAACGGGCAAAAACATGTTTTTACTAAGTTTGTGGCAGATTTTATAATCAAATAACCTAAGTTCCAAATAAACAACTTTTATAATTGTTTTATTTACGCGCACCCACGTCATCAAAATATTATGTTTTAAAATATAATTAAAATATAAAACAATAATAAATGTCGGACAATGTATATATTTACATATTTTTCTACTATTTCTATTCAATTACGATTTAGTTGCAATTAAATTAAGATTCAAAATTGTGTTGGCAGAATACCAATATTGAGCATCTTATCTGAGTCGTAATTGAATATCAGTTGCATGGTCTTTTAAAGTTTATTAGCGGAATTGACGCCCAGGTCGCAAGCTAGCGGTGAGTGTAGGCCTCTACAATCGATCTTTCTTGAAATTCTAGGAAAAGGACTTATCCAGAACTAGTAAACTGCTTGCAGCTGAAATTATGGTCGCCAATTCTTCTACCATAAGCCAAATTCCCCAATTTGGCTAGTAGAGCTAGTTCAAAAATATTTCAATGTTTCTTAGTATCGCGCCATCTGTCGCTAGCCGTCCGAACAGTAATGTGCATTTTATTACAAGTTTAGAAGTGGTTGTAACATCACGATAACATATAAAAATATTTTTGACGCAGCATAATAAAAGTGCACTTTTGTCTTACTGCATTTTGTAACAATATTTTGTAAAATTATTCTTCTATAATTTTATGGATCGGAAGCTTTTTTAAAAATTGGGCATTTAAAAAGGTGTATCTACGGGACTGGACAATTCCATTCTATCTCAGTAGAAGTTTTACTTTAAACCTTTAATAACTTTTTAATGGAATAACAAAATGGTTACGTACACTAATTACAAAACTAATTTAATATTGTGATATTTTATTGACAGTGCGAGCGAAGCGTCTCCATTTCGACAATTTTGCTTTTGGATCGGTCGGTCTCATTTCTGAATGGATTTATACGAAATTGGGGGACTGATTGGTGGAAAGATGAGGGCAAAAAGGGGAAAAGTTTGCTGTAGCGTTATTTCTAAACGGATCTTAACTTAGCACACATCATTTTCCTACGGATTTCCTACGATTTCATATCTGATTCGATCTCTTAGGGAAACACCGAGCATCGCCCTCTCCATTGCTCGCTAGGCGACTTTGAGCTTTCTTATGAGGCCCATAGTCAAGGACCACGTTTCAACGAGAAGACGCTATGGAGCTTCCCGAACGCCGCCCAGCCGAGCCGAAATTCGACGAAAGACCTCGTCCTTGAAGCTGGAGTTGCCGGCCTGGATCAGCTATGCGGTTGCCAGACTAGATGGTTGACTGACTAGCGTGCAGATAGCTAACCTATAGAATTTCTATGTACCATGTTTTATGTGAATAATATGATTTATTTATTTATAAATGTTTATTGTACCACAAGTAAAAAAATACTTTTACAATTGGCAGACTTAATGCTAAAAGCATTCTCTCCCATTATAAGTATGATATTTTTTTTTTAATTTAACTTTAAATCTGCATGTGAGTTAATAATCACCCTAATTTCTGTTGATACCCATAGCTGGACTTAAATACTTAGGCCTTCTTCAAGCATTTCAAAAATGATCGGTTGGTAACGGCCTAATACATTCCAGCGACCTTCTTCGGGTCATTTGACCACCTGAATTAAAAAATAAATGGTACTCGTTTATATCCAATTGAAAAGTAGATTGTGTTAAATGAATTTAATATTATTCTAGAATTTTTTTGGGAAAATATAGTTTATATAACTTATAAAGGCACCGCCTATACGTATTTAGAGAATGGGCGGTGAAATCTGGGTGGGCCAAGCGGCCCAGGCTCCACCTCTCTCACTTAATATTATTCCTATCCCTTTTATTTATAGTTTTACTTCTAACTAAAAACGAAATATGTCAACGACAAATATACAGGTATTTTTTTTTTTAAATTCGCTTTAAAAAAATAATTGACAAGAGAGAAAAATTGGTCGACCCCTCCCATACAAATTTAGTGATCATCTAACAGGATATTATATGACGAAAAAAATTGTAGGTTTTCATTTATTCAATAAAATAAAATAAAATATAACTAATTCAGTTTCACACATTGTGAAAATTGGACTTGTATTAAGTCAAACTGTATAAACAGACACAATTAATATAATGTAAAGTTAGAAATATGAAGTTTCTCCTTCAACTGACAACGTGCATGAGAACGTTACTCATTTAAAAGCTTTTAAAAATTTATAAATTTACGAGAAATGCGAACAATTAATAAGACTAATTTGCAATGTACGCTTGACTTCTATAAATCGAATGTCACTTTATCAGACAAGGCCTTCCATCTTTATTGATAAGATTTTATATTTAGAAGAGATATTAAGATAATTAAAAACTTTGTAAGTATTAGACACACATGCTACGTTTATCACCAATCATTGCCAGAGCATTCAAAATACACATGTTTACAATATGAGACAATACTTACAATGTAAACAGGGCTACATAGAAAAGTATAGCTCAATTCCTAAGACGGTATACTTTGCTTTGTGGACCACTGTACTCACAAGATTGCAATGTAAGTTGTGACCTGTAATCGGGTCGTTGGATGCACGTGTAGGAAGTAGCATAGTCCACGCACATTGCACTTCATGTTGTTTATTAAATTTATTTAACTTTATTGCATAAAATGTACGTGGCTGACTTTAATTCATAGCTTGTAATAAACTTTAGCTGTAAATTAATATATTAAAACACACAAATAACCAATTGATTCATAAACTACAATTCATGTTTTACTGGCTCTCATCGTCATCTAATCTTTATGCCGGTTGCATATCAAACCGTAAGGACTGAAGTGCCTGGACCTGTCAAATCTCGACGTCTCATGATTTTGTGTACAGAACCAAATTCGACATTATTTTTATGAGACTGCCTGGCGTAAAATGCATACGAAAGGATGGTATTTTTTGAAGGAATCTTAGCAGATTTGACAATCGGATACCAGTCTACTATTATTCCCTTAGTCGCCTCTTACGACACCCACGAAAGGTGATCTATCGTTGAGCCCGAACTGGAAATATTAACTCGTTTTTTTTACTATTTTATGATTTATGTTATAAGAGAACGTTTTTGTTATCATCCGTAATGTAGGTTTTTAAGTTAATTACTTTGTTATTTAATTAACATACCAAAAATGTTAGAAATGACGGTAATTAGGCAACAAGTATACATTTCAGAACAAAATGATATGTACTCCCAGATGGGGGAATAAATTCATAGTTCCTGGTTACTGGATCTATCATACATATCAGATCATAATATACCGTAGGTATTAATTTTCCCGTGATATGTTGTATTTCACTTCGCAAATAAACAACATATCAGATTCTTCATACTAAGCAATGCAACATTATAAGGAGCTGATTATAAAGTCATTCGAGTTAAATGTCAAAGAGTATGCACTTACTGATTTATAGAGTCGAGTCATATTTCAGAAGTATTCCGTATCAAGTGCACACGAGGCGATAGCATATTGCGAAACTGTTTGATTCTGCTGAATCTAAACACAAGTCGTCCTATTACTTAGTTCGTAATATACAATTATTATATTTAAGGTTCAAAAAAATGCATTCGTGCTGTCTGCAATGCTTGGGTCGACGATAGTTGTAAACCGCTTTTTGCAGAGCTGAAGGTACTGCCCCTACCTAGTCTTTATATCAGAGAAGTATGCATATTTGTGGAATCACATCAATACTACTTTACTAAGAAAAGCGGCATTAACTCTAGGGAAACACGAGCTATAGTTATGAACAGATTGTATCAGCCTACTTGTCACAAAAATATTTACAAAAGAAACGTATATAATATGTGCATAACATTATTTAATTATCTACCAGATGATTTGAAAATGTTAAAAGGAATGACATTTAAGTTAAAATTGACGGAATGGTTACAGAAACATTGTTTTTACTCTGTACGAGAATATATTGACTATTGTAAATTGCACAAAAGTAATGACTAATTAGGTACTGGATATATTTTCATCTTTCAATGTAAAAAAAATAATTTTATTAGTAACTGGACTTAGAGTGTGTTTGATAATTGTTGGACTTATTTTTGTTAACTGTTGGTTAGATATTAAGTTGACATTTGCATGCCTTGATGTGAGGTCAAATACATTTAGCGACATAACTGTTTTAAAGAACTTTCTATACTGTGTTTTAGCAAATAAATGATTTGCTTTGATTTGATTTGATTGCGGGAATGCTACCTGCGTGATGGGAACTCTGCCCAGGGGACCTAATTTAGTTTATATATAGTTTTTTTTTTTAAATAATTTATTCAGTAAATATCAAAAGTACACATACAACAGTTACCGAACCGCGAAAACCTCGATAGGTTTAAATTTATTTTTTGTTTTTATGATATCTTGATATGTAGCATAATATGATAAGAAAATAATTGTAAAATGCGAATATTAAATTCTAAGTACGAGTACTTTTAGGTACTTTCATTTTTAGATTACTAATATGTAAATCGTAACACTACGCGACTTAAATTTTAAAGCGATTGTGCGAAATTTTATATGCAAAATCAAACATCAATCTCAATTGGTTCTTCACGCCCTTACTGAAGTAGAAAAAACTTATTGATCGACAATTCTATTAAAATTTAAATGTAAAGATTTTGGCTTTTGTTTTTTATGCAAATATAATGTTTTTTCTTCTTGTCAAGTCAAATTGGCTATTGAATGACTAATATTATGCCACCTCTATGACCCAGTGATTCATCATAATCCATATCCATACTAATATTAGAAATGCGAAAGTCTGTCTGTCTGTCTGTTACGCTTTCACGACCAAACCGCTGAACGGATTTTGATGAAATTTGGTCCAGCTGTGGACTATCCATACTAATATTATAAATGCTAAAGTCTGGCTGTCTGTTCACGGCCAAACCTAAAAACGGATTTTGATGAAATTTGGTATGAATATAGTTGAAGACCCGGGGTCAAACATAGGCTACTTTTTGACGCAGGCGGAGCTGCGGGAAACAGCTAGTATTTAATATGCAAGCTAATTAATTAATATTTTAATAAAAATATCTTGACTTTTAAATCAGGACTTTTGACCTCTGGGTTAGATGAATAATTAGCACATACTTTGGCGGTAAAAGATTTCGCAAGTTCATTCGCACCTTTTTAGTGTTGTCGTAATTTTGTAACCGTCTTTACACTATAACATTTTATATTGTTGCAACAGCGATGCGTGCGGTCAATGAAAATAGTACTATTTATACTGATTTCTGTTCTGTTCTATGTAATAATGAAGACTCTATGTAATAATCTTCTGCTAGAGTCCTTAGATACTGACAATCAATGTCCAATTTATTTATTTTTTAAGTTTTTTGTTTCTGATGTAAAATATAATTTATTATGAAAACATTCTCTACCACCAGTATCTACAACCACTAGGAGAAAAATGAAAGTTTATTATTTTTTGTTCTCTTATTTTATATTATTATTTTTACTAATTGTGTTGGTACTTATTATTTCTTAAAAACAAATTCTTTTTCCATATCAAAATTTTAGAGATAAAGTTTATTAATACTCGAAAATTGGCTAAGTTGCATACAGATAGAGTTTACCTACCAAATTTTCACTCCTAACGTGGGACTAAATTAAAGAAAAGAAATTTATTGAATACTAGCTCCTGCGTCATAAAGTATAGCCTATGTTTGACCCCGGATCTTCAACTATATTCATACCAAATTTCATCAAAATCCGTTCAGCGGTTTGGCCATGAAAGCATAACAGACTTTCGCACTTATATATAATCATGGATCTAAACGAAAACCTATCTACACAGAATCCCAAATTCCCAAACGTGCGGAAGACCTTACCATACCACCCCTAACCGTCAGCATTGTTTCAGGGTCAGCTGCTGGGCGCGCGCGCGGTGGCGTCGAAGGTGGCGTGCGTACGCGCGCGACTGCAAGCGCTCGCCTTCGCCTGACCATGCGCGCAGTGTCAACTCGCCGCGCCGCTACACCGCGCGCATCATGCTTAACATGAAGCTTAAGGAGCGCCTCGCGCTTACCATCAGCGCTTTACTAGTCTTCTTCACATTAATGCTCATCGTCGACCTACAAATGGACTATGGCATCTCGGGACACAGAGTCCCTTTGCACGGCCGAGTCAGGATGGGAGACGACGCCGATAAGGGCAGATCCGCGTATATAGAGTTTCGGAAGCGGTTCCTGCAAAAAAGGTTGGTGTTGTGGTGTTTAGTGATTTTTTTTGTGATCGGATTTACGTTTATTTTGCTGTTCGCGGTATGTATTTATGAATATATTTTTTTTTTTATACAACAAATACCTTCACTTAGTGTGGATAACGCGGCAAAGTGTTTTCTCGTCTTGAAATACATTTCTTTTAGTATATACCTACTAAGAAACTGATGTGGGTACTAATTACAAAACAATTTTAATTTTATTGTAGTGCAATTCAAAGTTAATTTCACAACTAAAAAGGAACCTTCCAATTAAACTTTATTAACAAAATAAAAAATATCTTATCCACAATTCATTGACCCTTTGATAAGGATTAGAAACTAATTATGCCGAATATCTACAAATAAATTTCTTAAGAATCACTAAACACTTGATAATGGCTTCTAGTAATTGCTAGACAGTTAAACTTATTAATGAGACGGGAATACAAATTGGTTCTTTTACGAAATTTACCGCTCAATATTTCGTCTACATATTGATAATAGCTAAATTACAAAGTTTTAATTTACGTCAATTAAAAACAAAAGTGTTTGTTGTGGCTTTCTTTAAATACTATAAATAAATTGTGAGTGATTGAGGTTAAATTTTGTTTACAGCGAAGTAATAGCCTTGTTCTAATAAATGTTTAATGTATTATGTTATCCAATGCTTATCAACGTGTTTGCCGCTTTGACAGTGTCTTGGGAGATAACACAATTTACTTTGCGCGTAGATAATGATAGATGTATTCTAAACTGACATACGAAATTTATTTGTTGATAAATAAATTTAGTCTTTTTCCGACGTCTCTTTGGTGCTAATAATAGATTGCAAAATTTTCCGTCCTGTTTCTTGCACGATAGAGGGTTTAAATATTTTGTGGCAAGTCACAGGGTGATAGAGTCAAAGTTAATATAGTGCAGTCCATAGCCATATTAACGATTTTGACTCGTTAAAAAGAAGATGAATTTTCAAAGATTACTATTTGTTTTTACTTTTTAATTTATTGAAAGGTTATCGGGTAAGGAAGGCGATAAGGTTTGGATATAACAATATAACAATTTATTCAATTTTTTCATATTAATAATGACATTAGGTAGCTCTGTGTTATTCCTGATTCAGAGGCTCTCCATGCATAGCTATGCAACGTGGAAATGCGGCTAGTCGTTTGGACCAGGGGTGACACGGGGTGGACTTTTAGAATAATCATTTTGTATTTAGTTTTTCATCAGTAACATAGTGGGGAGCTCGTTAGTCGAGCGCGATCCGCGTATCCGTAGCGAATGCCCGTATCAAGCGATGGCGTGACGTGACCACTATGGGATAGGTCACCATTTAGTAGCATTTTCTATCTTGAGCTACTCCGTGCTAAGGGACGTTAAGCCGTTGGTCCCGGTTGTTATCGACAGATAGCAGTCATGAGGCTGTGACAGATGCCTTAAGGCAGCCTGAAAAATTCTGACAGTGTTGGCCACTAACACGTCATGTTGCTGTTAGTCTAGTTTCCTTGTAAAAAGGGTTACGGAGGTCAGACGGCAGTCGCTCCATTGTAATAACCAGTTTCGCCAAAGGACCATGACCTATAGCGTACCCTAGGCTCCGAAGCGTAAGCTGACGACGCAACTAGGAATACACGCTAGGATGATCATGATTGTTATTGTGCTATAAATATTTCAAATATATAACAATAAAATTATCTAACTAGTCTTCCTCCAACATTGTCACAAAATAATTTCAGCCACATTCCTTGCAAACAACGATTACAAACAATGCCAAACGTGTAGTAAAAACATGTTGTACTCATATAAGTCTGCTTATCGATTTATTCACTCAAATTGTAACAGCAGGTTATTAATATTTATGCTTATTTCCTTTGAAAAAATATTTGTTACAAAAAATCTTTGATGTTTTTGGAAACAAAATATTTTTTTATTATAAAAGTGAATCTTGTTAACTTATAATTAGATTTCTATAAAATTAAACACTTTTGATAAAGAATATTTACTTATTATCTCAACTTTTCTTCATTTAACAATAATTTACAATGATTATTCGATAATAATTAATTGATTAATCTTTACAAATGTAAAAATATGAAACGCTAACATTAAAGATACGTGACGTTTATCTCAGGAGAAAAATAAGTTTTTTAGAAAGATTTAAGATAGTAAAGTAAGTTGATAGTGTAGATATAGAGACATACATTTAGATTTAGTCATTTGGGACCACCCAAATGACTAAATGGTGGAACCGCGACAGAGGCCGTAAGGCGATTTCGAAAAAAAAACTCCTGGGTATTCAGGGTTGGTTGAATATGTAACCTGTGATATGAATGAATCGTTGATGCTTGAAACCAATCAGAAATAGGTATGAAAAATTTGTCCCTTTTACAACATCCACTGTTGCACCATGCTTTTATTAACGTATACGTTTGGATTTATGATAGCTTCCATTGCCACTCTGCGTCCAAAGGATATGAAATTAATTTAAAAAACTTGAAACAAAACTGTTGCCATGGGTAACAGTTATATTTGTTTAGATTTTATCAAAATTATTTACCAAAGCGTGCAAAGGAATGAAGAACTTGTTATCTCTACATTTGATTTTGGTTACTTATCAGTATCTATAGGTAATTGATGATAAATAAATAAATACGAACAAATCACACAGATTGACATCGCAAGTTGAAAATACAAAAATCAATTTTATACTTTTGCTTTCAACCTACTTCGAAAAATGTGGAGGTTTTTAAATCGAATGCAATTTTTACATTTCTTATACAGCATTATACCGTCAATAACATTAATTTAACTCTATAGAAATTTTATCGAAGTCTGTATTAAGATTTACTTGTCTCATCACAATCCATACTAATATTATAAATGCGAAAGTCTGTCTGTTTGTTACGCTTACACGGCCAAACCGCTGAACGGATTTTGATGAAATTTGGTATGAATATAGTTGAAGACCCCTGCTCAAACTTAGGCTACTTTTTGACGCAGGCGGAGCTGCGAGAAACAGCTAGTATATTATAAAATACTTATACTCGGTACATGAATTACTATAATATTATTATGTAATAGTTATTTGATTTAAAAATATATATAATCGCTTTATTAAGGTAGGATACTTTTTTTGGAGGTGGTTAAAATAAACTTCGTTCCGGATATTTGTCAGCAATTTATTTAGGTAAAACAAATATTTCCGTTACAAAATGCGCGAACTGCAGTTTTAAAGTAAGCAATATGCAATAGCAAATTAGGCACTTCTGTCATTTTGTATTCAAATAAGTGTATTCTAGTTAATAGGAATATTTTAAGATATTTCACAAAATCATAAAAATACTGCCAAATACCATATTATGTGAATAGAGCAAAAACTGGCAAAAAGATACGACTGTTGTATATGGGAGCCTTTTAACTCTTTCGCTAACTGTCAACCCGATAACACAACGAGAGGCGTTATTGTCAGCGAAAGTGTTAAATTTTTATTTAACTTACCTATTGTGAAATTGTTTTTTTTTAATATGGGATATACATATTACTAGTTATAGCCGCAATAGAAATACATTATCTGTGAACTGTCTTGCTATCACAGTTCATGAGATACAGTTGGTGATAGACAGACAGCCAAGTCTTAGAAATAAGGTCAGTTTTACCCTTTGGGTACGTAACCGTAAAAAGCATTATGAACGAACAACTGATTGAAAATTTTCATGCGGTGATTGCTTTATATACGAGTATTATAGTCGTAGATACAGATTCTACAATTCGCAAAGTTAATAATAGGTATAATCCAGTGGTACATTAATAACAACAGCTGAGCCACATTAACCAGTAAATCGTCCATCTGGTGACGTGTTGACTAATTATTACCAGTTCTAAATAATTGCTCGTTTTAATGTTCGAAAGGTCGCGAGTAAATGCACTTGATTGCATCTGTTGTACTATCGAGGTCTGAGCTCTTTGGGAGTTTTTACCGATATCTTATATTAATTTATTTTATTAGGCAACCACAAACATCAATATTAAGTATACATTTCTCCATCCACTTAGATCCGAGAATACTTTTTCTCTGTATAATTCCGGTCAATCGAGACATTCATCGGTACATTAATTCACATTAAGCTAAAATAGAGTAAAATGTACAAAACAGATATATACGTAAATAACATTTAAAATTTCCTCATCGCTTTGGTACTTTGCTTTACTTTTTTTTTGAGTTCAACGTTTAAAAACTTTTTAGGGGGACTTTTTTGGGTTTTCACGATTTACAATAAAATGGTAAGTTCAATTAAAGAATACCTCAAACAAAAATTGTAGATCATAAAATTATTTATAGTTAGATAATTTTTCTCGAACAATTATCTTTTCTCGGAGTATCGGAATAAAACGGTTAAAAAAGTTCTCACTCTTATTTTTTGAACTTATTTGGCCGAACTATATCACCAATACCTGAATATATATGAAATACGAAAGGCTAAAACAATTTCATCTTTCAAAAATCAAGTGAGAAAACATTATCTCTCTGCAATTGTAGCTGATCCTGCTCATCGTTAGACATTTTCTTCTCTTCTTTTATTTTTTATTATTGTATGTTGTATGTAGGTATATGATATGTATATATTCATTAAAGGTATAGTATGTATTATTTGATTGTAGGTTTATTTATTGACTGTTGTATAAGGATGATAGTGTTAGTATTTTATTACTGTACCGCCTTTGTTTGTTTTCACTTTTTATCCTATCTACCCTAAGGTTGGCTGGAAGAAATTGCAATAGCGATAAGTCCGCCTTTGTACTCAATATTCTAAATGTATTACTTTTAATTTTAATTTTGTGATTGGTACAATAAAGTGTATATCTATCTATCTATCTATCTATCTATATAATAAAAATATCATTACAGATAATTCAAACCAGAACTGTGATAGCTCTTCTAAATTTATAGCAAGTATGTTTCAATGTATTTTTGACCGCGAGTGTACAATGACCAGCACCTGCGTATCCGACCTCGTATCGTACTAGGGTTCTTTGCCCAGGAACAGGTATTATTTTATAGTAGACTCAATTGTATAATATCTGTAATCGCACATCAAACCGCTATAACAAATGATGATTAACTTATTTAAGGTATCGAAACAAATAGTAAATTAATTGCATGAGAACTGCTTATAAACTTGTTTATGTGTACAATAAAATACAAAAAGAAAGAGAAACAGATCCTTAAAATTTGTACCATATTGATACCTAGGCTTGCTATCGGCTCTAGAGTGAACAATTAAAATTGCAACGAAGTTGTTGATATTAGTCTGAATGCAATCCGAGGACTCATTGCTTTTTCTGAGAAATAAAACTTACGAAACAGTCTGCACTCTGTAATCAGTGAGTATATGAGAAAATGTCCTGGATTTTTATTAATGTTGGGGAAAAAACCTTTTCGCATATAGTATGTATGAACTTGTAATAAAATCTCTTTTGCTATATTATTTGTATGTGGCTGGTTTTGGTATCATTCAAAGTTTAAATTTGAAAGAAGATAATTCCAAATTCAAATTACGAAAATGTGTGATTTTCATTTGTTTTTCTTACTGTCAAGATGAGTGAATCTAATAAAGAAATTCGATACATTTTAAAATTTTACTACAAAAAAGGTAAAAATGTAACGCAAGCCGCGAAAAAAATTTGCGCTGTTTATGGACCTAGTGCAGTGTCTGTGAGAGTAGTACAAATTTGGTTTAAGCGTTTTCAATCCGGAAATTTTGATGTCAAAGATGCACGTCGCTCTGGCCCTATTACGGATAAAATAGATGTCATTTTTGAAAAAGTGGAGCAAGATCGGCATATCAGTAGTTACGACGTAGCTGAAGAACTGGGAATTGACCACAAAACAGTTTTGGCGCATTTGAAAAAAACTAGGTAACCAAAAAAGCTCGAAACCTAATGAACCGTATACTCATTTGTGATTCTTTATTATGACGTAATGAAACCGAACCATTTTTGAAGAAGCTGATAATTGGTGATGAAAAGTGGATCACGTACGACGAGAACGTGTAAAAAAGGGTGTGGTCAAAGGCCGGTCAGGCTTCACAGACTGTGGCGAAACCCGGGTTAACTCGAAACAAGGTAATGCTGTGTATGTGGTGGGATTGGAAGGGCATTACTCATTATGAGCTGTTACCACCAGGCAGGACCATCGGTTGTAGTGAACTCTACTGTGAACAACTGATGCGATTAAAGCAAGGAGTTGAAAGAAAGCGGTCGGAATTAATTAAAACAGAAAAGGTGTGGTTTTTCATCATGATAACGCTAGACCTCACACATCTTTAGCCACTCAGCAAAAAATAAGAGAGTTTGACTGGGAGGTGTTAATGCATTCGCCGTATAGTCCTGACCTTGCATCTTCAGATTTCCACCTGTTTCGGTCTCTTCAGAATTCTATAGGTAGTGTCAGATTAACATCACGAGAGGACTGCCAAAACCACTTGTCGCGGTATTTTGATCAGAAGCGTCAAAATTTCTATAGCAATGGCATCATGTCTCTACCTACAAGATGGCAAAAAGTAATCGAACAAAATGGCACCTACATACTTTAGTTAAATGTACTTAAACTATATTAAAAAATGTTTTGAATTTTCTTGAAAATAGCGAAAAAACTTTTTCCCGAACCTACTAAATAAACACATGCATAAATGATACATTTTTGTTTTTGTCTTCTTCATCCTAGCGTTTGTCCTTAGCTGTTTCGGAACCTAGAGTCCGCTTGCTTCTTGTCATTGGTATATAATGTATTAATGCAATTGTTATTTGCTGTAAGGTTTATTAAGAAGAAAAGACAACTCTAGGCGATTAAATCACAAATACTAGTCACAATTTAGTATCTCTGTTGGTTCGAACAGTGAGTTCGAGACAGATGACAGAATTCTCATTGATGTATAAAGTATATAATTAAGTTACACAAATTAAAAGTCTTAACTTTCGCTTACAACAAGGTAAACTCTACAATAATGTAAGTTAGGTGGTACTCTTCTTCATCTAACATCCTATAAAGAAAACATAAAAATGAGTGATAAAAATACTGGCCACTTAAATGTTAAAAAGTTAAATGTCAGATTCCCGTGCTCGAAAATATTAACTGTCACATTTACATTATTGGTTATATTGCATTTTTCCGCTCTTATTTTCTTTAAAAATATTTGTTGATTTAAAAAAAGTATCCTTACAACATTTGTTTGTTTGTATTAACTTTACGTTTTATAGGAAGACTGATGTATGGATTTAGATATTTTATTTGCCAAATTTTGTCGGAACATCAGAGCCCAAGGTACGCTGGGTTTGTGTTTACGAGTACAATCATATTTTTGCGCTCCTAAAAACAAATTTCGATGAACTTATAAAAGGCGATTTTTATAACTAGATACAAAGTGGTAAGCATTGTGTACTTGGGTATTCAGATTTCATGCGATGTGCTGACTGATGGATCAGATGGAAACTGTTATGGATCTGGGACTCTACATAATATGGTAATTGTGGACATAATTTGTAGGCATTCTTTGTGAAATTTGAGTAGGGTCATAGTTATGATAAAGGGTTTGCTATGAGTGTTCGTTTTTTTCTGGATTAAACTTTAAACGAATTATTGTGTCTGTTACCTTAGAACTCATCTATTCATTCTAGGCCATGATTTGACTTTACCCTAACAAAATATCCAAGGGTTTGTGGACAATGATCAATTCAAATTCTCTGCCGAATAAAAGATGTTAAAGAGCTCAATAGCCTAAACTAATTCAAAGGTCTCTGTTTCTGTTTGACAGGCAGTTGCTGTACGATTCCCGTAGGTAATCATTCTAGGTATATTAAAACCAAGTTTTAACTTTGACGTCTGCATCCGAAATTAGGTGAATTCTGTAAATTTTATATTAATTAGTTCAACGACTTGATTTATTGACTTAAAATTTATTACAAATAATATAAAAGCTGACTTAAAACCTTGGGCTTTTTCTATCGGTCAACCAATAGGTGATGATCCTAATTACTTGCCCATAATTATTTCATGTTCGCTTTTTTCCAAACTTATGTCTTATTATTGGATTTAATATGTCACCTTGTTAATTTCAATTGTAAGCACTAAGAAACTATAAAATTCTTGAATTATACTTGGAGCTTGGTATTCGGCTATATTTACTATACTTCGGAGTCGTTATTTACATATATTCAGAGTTCCTTAAGGAGTCAGTTCATGTCCCAGAAAGTTTACTTTCCGCGCCATATACAAGCATTGGTTGTTCAAACGAATTCAAATTAGGACACTCCTTTTGACC
This sequence comes from Euzophera pinguis, assembly GCA_947363495.1. Taxonomy (NCBI): domain Eukaryota; kingdom Metazoa; phylum Arthropoda; class Insecta; order Lepidoptera; family Pyralidae; genus Euzophera; species Euzophera pinguis. The sequence goes on from OX376162.1 coordinate 5,965,693, forward strand.
CACTTATCCTTCTGAATTGTGATCTTCCTCTGTTCGACCAAATACAAAAACGTCACTAATGAAATTTATAGCTCTATCACATTTAAGAAGTAGGTACTATAACAATAGCAAATTATTTTACGCAGAAAGCCGGTTTCACAAAACTTCCGACACCAGGGTGTCCCGGTCGACGGACCGTGCAACCCACTCGATATAAATGAATAAACTCTCTGCTTATGAGTAAAGTACGAGTAATCGTTAAGTTTTATAATAGCATGAATGAAATATCACAAGATATATTATTTAAGTAACTGTAATATTTTTATTTACAGAAATTTTATTATACAAACAAATTAACCTAAAAACTAAAAAAAAACTAACTGAAAGTAAAAACTTATTTAAGTAGTTATGCCAGTTTTATAATTTCCTTGTCATATTATACAATTTTTTCCTTGAAATGTAAATATACCACACATTAGAGAAAAGGCTTGACTCAACTATTGCTTCCGGGCTAATCCCTCATTCTTACTTTCTTAATCCAAAAGATTTTGTTCCTACCACACAATAGAGGTTTTATGATTTTATTAATTTTTTTATTTATTTCTATTGCGATAAGGCCTTTTCACGCAAGGTTTTTTTATAATTGCATGAGGTACACATGCCTTCTTATTCAATGGAGGTGCATATGAGCCTTTCAACTCGACGGTGGTATACATGCCTTCCAACTCAATGGAGGTGTACATGAGCCTTTAACTCGACGAAGGTACACATGTCTTAATTCCAACTCAATAGAGGTGCATATGAGCCTTTTAACTCTAGGAAGGTACACATGCCTTAATTCCAACTCAATAGAGGCGCATATGAGCCTTTCAACTCGACGAAAGTACACATGCCTTAACTCCAACTCAATGGAGGTGCATATGAGCCTTTCAACTCAATGGAGGTGCTTCTGTGTCTTCTTGCTCAAAGCATCTATCTGTCTCTTCCAACTCGATGAATTTTATCACTTATGTTTTCATTTTTACTTATACATAATTTGCACGTGTATATGCTACTAGTAGCAACTACTATATGCACTTTGCTACCTATTTCATTTGTTATATAGTATACATGCCCATTTATGCATACATAATCATAAATTTAAAAGCTGGCTCTTGTCCTTGGAATTCATATCGATACCATTTTTATCGATCAATAAGGAGATGCTTTAGTTTTTGATACAACACAACGTTGACTTTCTCGTATTTTGTTTTAGGTTTTATTCGTATGCTGTTTGATGTTGAATATCGCACTAGCTCGTTGTCACACGGTAGGTAATGAATTATAAGCAAGTGCACATTATTACTCGTCGATCGCACCGCCCACCGACTACAGACTAAAGAGAAGTTACTTTTCTCTTATGCCCAGAATCCCGCTCTGGTGCACATTCTTATCTATGGACTAGACTGCTGCCATGCTGCGCGTTCTGCCACACCATGTGCACGAGACAGTGTAGATGTGTAACTATATTATAATTACACATACACTACAATTTCCAAAACACTTCTACATTATTACAACTTATCAAAGATTAAAGTGCATTAAAGAAAAATATTTAAAAAAGTTCATTGTGCATATTTATCTATCAACTTATCTGTAATATGAATATGCTTTCTGATAAGAATAACTAATTTTGGCACTTTCATTAGCAGGACGTTATCAATATTATCGGTCCCCATAATCACATATTTTATCCTTTTACTTATCGTTAATGAATTCGCGTTATGCATTTTGGTATAAAATATATGTAACTAAATATATTTTTTTACTACTAAGTAGGTAAACAGGTATATGGCCCACCTAATAGTAATTTGTCACCGTAGCCTGCAACACCAAGGAATTTTGAATGGAGGCTTGATAATTGTTATTCAAACATGCCAGAGCGTTTAGATAAAATTTTCATCAAGATAGGTTATTAAACCTACCAAGCAAGCGACGCCGTAAGCAACCGCTAGTCAGTAAAGACCATAACTGTAAAAAAAATTACAGGAAATTAATCAATCCTTTGATTAAGTGATGACGTTGGAATTCTATGGTTTATGGTTTTACGACACCCTAATCACTACACATGCTTTAGTTAATCGAATAAAAGCAATCGATTATTTCCGGTTAAGTTTATGCTGAATGACTATAATGTAGGATTGCATTTATTTATTAAACTTTATTACGGAATATTTAAATGGCGCACTTATAAATTACCAATTAATACAAAACTGTTTTAAACAGAGAAGATTGAAAAGACTATATCCCACAACTACATGAACTTTTGTAGGTGTGCATGGGATAAATAAATAGTTTGTATTCTAATAAACTGGCAAAGTATTGATTTCAAATTATTAAAAGCAGTAATTTTCTACTGCACTATGATACATTGAGAAAGAAAATAAATCTTTGCGAAATTCATTTCATCCACTCGGGAGTTTCGAGGGATCTTAATTAGTGAATATTTTTAATAAACAGACAAAAGGAATCAAATGCGGAAGGATTATTTTTTTCTTTTTAGTTAGGGTTAGGGTTTCATACCCTAAGAAAAAATACGGATAGGCGGTGTTTAAGACCCTTCAGGAATTTCAGGAGCACAGTTTAGAATTTGGAGAGGAATAAAATTACAGAAAATTTAGTTTCTCGTATGCATATTCACCTAACACTTTTTAATACTATCTTTATCATTTTCTTCTTCAATTTGCGTTACTTAAAGACCTATATACTTATCTCTTCTTCTTTCGATGCCATCTTCAACGAAGGTCAGCAACCATCAATGCAATCTGTACCCTTGAGACAGCCGCTCAGAACTGGGATTGTGTGCTCCTGTTGTACCATTTGCGTAGGTTTTATAACCATGAAATTCTCCTTACCTATAGACCTAAATAAAAGTTGCCTAAGTGTATATTTTTTATTTAGATCAACAGCTTTATTGTTATCTGTATTATCTTATATACACATATGGTCCCGATCTTCAGCAGTGAGGAACTTATAAAGTTTCAGACTCACTTTCCTTGCTGCTATGTAATAAAAATATAATGCTGCGAAAAAACTACACGTCTGAATCACACCACAGGATAGTTGCTTTCATTAAATAGAAATGTCACTTATACGTTTATCTTTTGTTTAAGAACAATGCTTTAATTAATTTGTCATCATCGCTGGATAAATATGTAAAATAAACGAAATATGAGAGTGCTACTAATGATTTTTGCTAGGTAACAATAGAGGTATAATGAATTTTGACAATACCGAGCAGGACAAAGAATTGCTAAGAAAAATTTGCACAGTTTTCGCACAAATTTGAAGTACAACAATAAAATGTCAAGCAATTATCCCTTGTTTGTGCGGCGATTGATTTTGCAGTATTGTTTTCTTATTTCTCTAAGGGGACCTTGTCAATCACCGCAATATTATTGTTGAATTATTGCTATCAGGGAGTTTACCTTTTGGAAAATTTGTTTCTTGTATTCTGTGTTTTGTGTAATCGAATGTAATCATAAAATCGTGTTTCTAAAGTTTTTAAGGCTACCGTTTTTTTCTTGGTAAATGTTGCACAATAACTAAGGTTATACAAAAGAGCTACGGCCGTCTGTCCTTCTCCAGGGGAAAAACGAGGCCTTCATCATGATTTTTGTTTGTTATTGACACCGGGCAAGAAAATTCTGATAGTGTGGACTGTCGGATTTTGGCGGTAAGGCATCAGATACCTGTCAACTGACATTTCATACCAGCCAGAACCATCAATGCCACTGCAAGAACCGCCCACTCTGACGATCTTGCCTAAGGATGACTCGAGAAGTCTATAATTTTCAGGATTATGTACCCAAAGGATAAAATATGACCTACCTATTACTAAGATTCCGCTGTCCGTTCGTCTGTCACCAGGCTGTATCTCATGAACCGTGATAGTAAGACAGCTGAAATTTTACAGATTATGTATTTCTGTTACAGTTATAATAACAAATACTAAAAAACAGAATAAAACAAATATTTAATCCCCCATACAACAAAAATGATTGTTTTGCCATTTCTAAAAGATCGTACAGAACAAGAATCGTACGGAACACTTCGCTCGCGAGTCTCACTCGCACTTGACCGGTGTTTATTGGTATTTTAGAGCCTATAATACTATTTCATTAAACACTCAAGATGGATGCCGTGGTATCTACATTACAATTGAAGAGTAGAGTAGTAGAGTGTCTGTCAATATTATCAAGTAGGACCGGGTGTAAGTGGCACAGCTCATGCACCCGGCGTGCCAGGCATACAAAACAATCACAGCAATTGCACTATGCTGTTAACCCTTTTAACAGTACAAAAAGACTTTGCAACTTTTGCGTGTTTTTTTTTCAAATACTATTTATAATTTCTGCCATTTTGTTTTATAAATGTAAGAGTCGGAAGTTTCCTGATGTTCAATGTTATAATTTTGTATATTTGACTTTACACGTATAAATAAAATTAACATATTCCTGTACGGTTAGTAAAAAAATAATTCTGTACAAATTCTGATCTAAGAATGAGTGTTTGAAGGTTTTTTTTAAATTTAAATAGGGCTATTCCTTTCACGCAAGTCCACATGGATATGCTTGTATGTTAACACGAGACTATAACTATGCTGTTTCTGGTAACGTCAATATTAGACGTAAAAAATATTCTTGGGTACAAAGAGTAGTTATTTTTGTTTAGATTAAAATTTTCTGTCCATTTCGAAATTATTTTCATCCGATTCATGTAGACAATTCATTGTAACTTCGTCCAAAAATCAATATTGTCCGAACGACGAAGTAATAATTTTGAGATTTAAGTTGTCTCTTTAACTATTCTTATTGAAATATAGTTTTGAAATTTTAACGCATTCAGAAATATCCTATGATGATATAAGTACAAAGAAAACATACACTTCAAAAAATTTCGTTATCAATCAAACATTAACCAAACACGCTGTGATTCAAGACAAAATATGTGTAATGTAAACAAAACCTTATCTGTTATAGAAATTCACGCGTCACAAGTTTTTCGGAATATGAAAAAAAGTAATTCCACAAGTTTAAAACCATGTTCGATTTCATGAGTCATAAAAAATGGACTTAAAATTTGCCCAAATTTCAAACAATTTTTACAAAGTTTCCAGTCTTATGAGTATAGTACTTACAAAATAAACAAAAATACACGAATGACCTTCTGAGATATGAAGTCTCTTCATACGTCCATTATGAAGGAATTCCATAGATTTCGCACGTAGCATATGTATCTAAAAACTTCTTACAATGCTTCTATTATGTTTAGGTACTCGCAGTCGCAATATTGTGTTGGTATGTGTGCATGTATGTCTTTCTGTCCTCGTATTTTTTTACAATCATTAGAAATTTCATTCATATTTACGCCGTTATTAAAAATATCTACAACCGCTTTTCGATTCGTTTATATTATGTGGGCCTCGGAAGTAAAAAATTAGCTTTCATGGCCATCAGGTAATTAAAAGTGAAATGTACCAAAAACACTAAAACAGCTAGGAAACAATTCTCGAAAGTGTTTGAATAAGTTTTTTTAAAGTCTATTTCACATCTCTTAGAAGGCAGCTAAAGATTAATAAAATTATATACTAATTTTGGTAAACGAGTTTAAAGATGGTTTTTTTTTTAACAGTAACGGCAACAGCTCTCGAGAATATGAGCAATCAGCACCAAGTGAGACCAGTGGTGGGGGGGACGCCGAGCCTCGGACCCCTGTGGCCCCCGCAGACCGCTTCGAAGACCTGATTTGGATCATTCATGAGCAGCTGAATGGAGGAGCTGAAAACAACGCAGTCATCATCGCCCCACAGAAAGATATGAACATCTTGCGAGCTGAAAATCCAACTATTGGAGAGATGGAAGATTTAGAACCAAGGTTACTATTTATTACAATGTAGTCGAAAAACAAAGAAATTCTGATTTCTCTACTTACTAAGAGCCTTAAAATGTATTTGCAAGTAGGTATAATTGAATTACGTACTTATTAGCTGTGATCTAAAGTAGCACTTGAATTCCAAAAATGAGTACCTACAACAAAAAGGGAATGAATCTAATAGCTTTATTTGTACTTTATGATTTTTAGATTCTTCTTATAAAAAGGCAGAATGCTGAAGATCGTATAAATAATAGAGATGAAAAGGCTGGGAGACTGGAAAAGCGCTAAGAGAGAAGAAACTAAAAGCTTATTCCAAAATGCCAAGATACTATGTTAATAAAAGTGTTAATATTACAATTTAATTTTTAAAAAACCTGTGGGCATAAATAAAGAGACTTTTTTATTCATGAACATTGGATGGGAACTATAACAGTATGACTTATAACAGTTAACGGGTAATTTAATAAAACGAGGCGAAAAGGACATTACAAGTAAAACTGTGCAAACTTGGGGACAGCTGACATCCAAAAGTACGATTTATGCCGCGCTCTGTCCAAATTAAATTGCTACTCGGTGGTTATTGCAGCAATTAAACTTTGATAACGCCGAGTAAATGTTGGAATTGTCTTTAGATTCACTGGTCTTTAATATCTTTTGAGGTTACTTTTTAAGTATTCGTTAAAAGTTTTTCATGTGAGTAATATTTCTTTAAGCAGTATTATCTGTCTCAAAACATTTGTTAAGATTTAACAATTCGATTTTGTTAACGTTACATATTATGCTGAACTTGGTGGGTTTTGTGCATATTCTTATTTATACAATTACTTATTTGTTATTGTTTATCTTCCAGTCATATAAAAAGGTAAGAGACAAAAAATGAATAAGAATTTATTATTCATTTTCTTTATGTATGTGTTTCTTTTGTTTATAAATGGTGCAATAAAGTGTTCATTCATTCATTCTGTTTCTGGATTTTGTAAAAGGCAATTACATACAAAGGACTTACGTTCTAGTCTTTTTAATACGAGGCAGTTTTCACCAGCAGAAGCAATAACCAAAGAGAACCAAAACAAGGATGCAAGGCAGACATTTTGTCATAATTAAATTAAATTAAATATTGATTTATTTCAGGCACAATTCAAATTACAGACCAAGACCCATATAAAATTAAAAACTAAAATTATAATTATACATACTTACATACATTAGGTGTAAGTTGTAACTAAACTTTACTAGTTACTTACTATTTCTCTCGCGATGCACGGAAAGCCATTATTTTGAAATAGGGCTGTTCAGATACTCCGACAGGGTCTGTAAGATTTTGTTATCTGAATTACGAACACGAGTCCAGAACAACGCGACTCGGGATCTAATTATCGCATAAAAATCAGGGACCTCAGATGCGGTGAACATGCCAGACGAACTGCAATAGCGGGTTAAGCTCATCAGGATGCGGTATGCATTATTATACTTCACCCTGATGGCGCTACGCGTTCGCTTGGTACAATTAACCCAAAGTTGACTTGTATAGAAGCATTGGCAATATGCTTTAAAAAGAGTCAACTTCACCGGGACTGAGCAACGCGCCAATCTGCGCGCGATCATGTTGCACCGCACGGCCAGGGCCCTGCGCTCCCGCTCCACGTCCGCGTCGTCGCGGAGATCCTCCGTGACGATGTGTCCCAGGTATCTGAACCGCCCTACTCTCTCCACTGACGCACCATTTAAAAACACTGGCGGAACTCTCTCCAGACCCTTTCCCCCAGAGAAAACCATAAACGGAGTTTTTGCGACGTTATATTTAAGACCATGTCTTAAAGCATACAGTTCACAAATCTCTAATAGCTCCCTCAAACCACTGATGGAGGGGCTGAGAAGCACCTTATCGTCAGCATAGCTCATATTGTTCATACATAAAGAACCAATATGACACCCGACTTTGCTGCTCCTCAACTATATAATAATGCTAAATGTTATAATATAATAAAACATCGAATATCAGCCATACTACCGCAGACGGAATACTGCCGGTAAATTGCTGAAATAAATGATTTATCGGGAGTATAAATGACTCTTTTCTACAAACCAAAAAGCTGTTTAGATATGAACCTTCACCCAAGAAAAACACGTTCGTAATTATGCCCATAGGATATATATACTAAACAAGGTTTCACATATTTATAACATTAGTCGTACTGTATGAACTTTCTGTTGACGCCTACAAAATTCAGGGCAATATTGTAGCATGCCGCAGCTTTTCATCCGAGAGTGCCCGCGCCCTGAACTATGCATCAAAATCAAACAGGTTGGCCACGTCCCAAGCTACTCGAGTAATTTCTCCATAGCAAATATTATGCCAAATCTCATAAGGGACCTAAGACGAATAAAAAATATCATCCTTTTTCGCGGCTAAACATTTTCAACGGATTCCATTTGATTCAGAACTATGAAAAAGGGATCATATCATACTTTCACGACGGCTGATTCTATAATATTATGAAACATCCGAGGCGACCTTTCTTTATCTTGCGACGCAAATTTCACATGCTTCGCAAAGAATCTTATTTAAAATCCAGTTACGGGGCCTCGTCGAGATAGGCGCGGGTCTTTGACAATAAAACTAAATGGAATGAATGCATGACGACGGCTTCTTCAAACCGCTCCTAGTGATATGACGGGACCTCTTTCGCTTAACTTCATGTTCGTGTATCATGTAGACAAGGTTATTTTGATACACACATAGCTTAAAATATATCCTTCTCAAAATTGGCTCATCGTTACGGCAAGGATATGATGTATTCATAAGGTAAATGAATCTTAGTATATTTATTCCACGTTTAAAGTATTTGTTAAATAAAAACCGTGTCGTATCCTAACATTAATGTCAGCGCTTAAAATTAAATTTAATGGGGTTTGTTTTATTCTTTTGTTTATAAATGGAATTACACTCCGGAACTCCTTTGGGACATAAAATCCTAAAACAAAATGAAAGTTACCATCGCTTTAGAAAAACACTTTTACAGAACTTGACATTCACAAGCGCGAGTCAGTGCTTTCTCGTCCATTTAGTATTCTAATCGCCGATTTGTCTCTCCGGCGCATCCTGGCTTTTGGATTTCCACCGGCACAAACTAAAAGAGTCAATAAATTTCCCAGTAGCCGTCGGCTTGATTTCTAAATGCAGGTTATCGGAGCATGCCACAAATCGAGAATGCCACACTCGCTCCTTAGTATTCAGTGCCATCGCATACGTTGTCGCTGGGAGCCTCGCGCCTATACCTCAAGGTAGGCGAATCACGTTCACCTATGTGTTCCACGCAGCCAAAATCAACACTGTCTAAAAATCTCTTTTGCAAATTTTGTAACGACCTGGTTGAACATGTGAGAATTTTTTAAAGCATCTCAAGAGATTACGAGCTTATGCCCGATCGAGGATGTGAGGTCAATATTAATTCATGGTGCGTTTGTTCTGTAGGTGACGGCACGAAGACGGCACGTTATTGAGACGTTAGTAGAATCGAAATTAGATAAGGAACTGTATGAATTTGTGGTACCCACTTTTGGCAGGTTTTATGATCAGACAAATCGTAAATGTTTTTATTGTCATGAGTATGAAACTAGTAACCTTGTTATTTGACAAACAACTAATAATCAATAAAATAAAAGTCACAATACATCAATTCCTCTTAAACTCACTTCAACAAAAGTATTGAAAGAAGAAAATGAAGAAGATGTTTATTTATAATATAGACAGACAAGCCAACACAGATAAAAGGGTGTAACTACATCGTCTAAATATCTTGCAGCTTGAACGCGTCGAACCTGGAGAAGTTCCAGCTGAAGATAGCACAACACGAGCTGTATGAAGAAAACGAGCCGTTGGTTGATGCTGTGCTTAAGGACATGGCCATCTCGCCTATCATACATGCAGGTGAATAAAAAGTAGACCCTTTCTTTCCATCTACCCCAAACTACTACTAACCTAGTAGATCGACTAGGATGGGTTTGTTGGATATCAAGAGTATCAGAAAACTTTAATATTTAGTTTCATTTAAAAAAAAATAAGCGATGGATTAGTATTTTTTAACTTATATATTAGTTTTTTAGAGCGATTATTTTTTAAAACATGAAGAGAAATTACTTAATATTATTTTAAACCAAAATTAATCTACTTATTAATAAAAATAACGAAACAATTTTTTTGTTGAATCATCATTATAAATTTAAGAGCTGGGCTCTTGTCGGTGAATTTGAATATCTATACTAATATTATAAAGCTGAAGAATTTGTTTGTTTGTTTGTACGCGCTAATCTCAGAAACTACTGATCCGATTTGAAAAATTCTTTCGGTGTTGGATAGCCAGTTTATCGAGGAAGGCTATAGACCTAGACGAAGTTGGGACGGACTGCTAGTGTAGTTATAATCTGTCGCTTTTAAATATCAACTGACACCTAAGTGGTGCACTTCCAGCTGGTCATAAAAATAATTAATACAGATATCGCAGCAACAGTAAAAACATATGTATGAATATATGTATAGCATATTTAATATATATATCTATATTTATTTACTTTACATATTTTATTCTACACTATACTTATATATTTTATACTTAGCGTAAGTATAAAACATGTAGTTTTTTTAATTGATTGGGTTACATTCGCTCGTGACGCACACACTTAGTAATAGGTCCATTGGAAATCAGCATTGCAGTCATCCCTGTGGTGTGGCTGTAACATATGCTGAATGGGTCTATTTGTCAAGAAGGTTTCACAGCACATCATCTTTGACAGCTTTGTGATAGCAAGGAATATGTAATAAAGTCTTTTTTTTGGCCCATGTATTGAAATAGTTGTTGTGTATCTTTCTTAGGCAATAAATTTATTCTATTCTATTCTAATACTATTAGTAAACAATTAAATGTCCCATATAACGTGTCGATTTCGGCAGTAGTCAGCCTAGATGTCCAAACGTAATAGCTTTTCTAGATCCAATTAACAAAACTCTGAATATTTTATCATGCAACCTTTTAGGTCAAACTATTCGAAACAGAATACTACTGGGCAATATATGTTTATGAATGAAATCAAATAATAAGACAACCTCAAATTTTATTGTTTCTTTAAAAAGAAGAAGGAAGAAACCATATAGGGAATCTAATACTTTTCTTATTAAATTTAAATGCTTTGCTTTTTCTCTGTAGAGCTTCTTATTTGTGTGCAGCCACACTATTAAGTAGTACACATAAAAAAGTTGACAAGCTAAAGTAGCAATTTTATTAAAACAAAAATGTTCAAAAAATATTGCCCGTGCAACATTATGATTACAATAATAAGGAATGTCGAAGAAAGTTTGCAAACAATCATGAATTTAAAATTTATAACAATATATATAGTTCCAAATCTTTTCAAATCTGGCCATCCCTATTATACCAGGTAGGTGTAAGGTTTCTAAATTTTTAGATAAATATATAAAGATAAATAAACTTTTTCTGACTAAGAAAGGGGTAGGGATCAAAAACGGTTAAGATTTAAAGGCAAAGGAAGGGATGCACAGACTTTATAAAACATTAACTCGGGCCAACGAGGAGGGATTCGGAGTTCGAATTTTCAGGTGTCAATATTGTTAAAAGTGTTAATTTTGAAAATAGAAATAAACATTTAATGGTTACAAAATAAATATATAAATAAAGTAAAAACTAGAAATAAATAGTTTGTAAAATAAGCAATTTGTAAAAAGGCAATAAATAAGTAAAGTGCTATAAAATAAGTAGTTGTGGTGTTAATAAATAAATTAACGATAAAAGAAGTGTTATTCTTATACTTCAGAAGTGGGATGTACACGCCAATTATTATTATTGTCATTTTATTATTATTATTTTTATGGTTGCATATTTTTATATAAGTATATTTTTATCATAAGTATTATTTCAACCTCTTCCATTTATTTAATCAATTATTACGTTTGGCTGCATGGTTTAACGTAGGTGTGCGAATAATTAGCGAGTGTGGTGTGGTATTTCAACCGGGATCCACCGGATAAATCCTACCTACATTTGTAAAAGTTCAGGAGTTAAATATTGGGTCAGGGCACTCCCTGATATTATTTGCTCCTGAATGATAATCGCAAGATTTCATTGTCCTACTTGTACAATGTGTTGGATGGAAGTCCTAGAGTTAAATATTTGGTCAGGGCACTCCCTGATATTATTTGCTTTGGGATGAATCCAAACACATGGCCATATTTAACACAAGTTTAAGCGTTAAGTATTTGGTCGGGGTACTCCCTGATAATACTTTGCTTGACAAAATGTGAGTATTAGGCATTTGGTCAGGGAACTCCCTGATATTGACTATTACTCGTTTTTGTGTTTAAAATATGGTAGATTGACAACATTAACCGACATTGTTGTCTTCTTTTTATATAGGTATATATATTATATATTTTGTTTCTTAGTGCTTATTTGTTCGTATTGTGCGATCCTTGGTGTTACATTCTGATGCGTAGCAGGTGATTGGCTGTTGACATGTGTTGAATAAAGGCTTAAGCGTTAAGTGCTTGGTCAGGGTACTCCCTGATAGTACTTCGCTTGACAATAGCACTTATAATAGACATTTGGTCAGGGAACGCCCTGACCATGTTTATTACTCGTGTTTTTTGACACATGCTGGCCAATCATAGTTATTGTGTTTATCTCTGTAAACAATTATATCACCAATGCAATTTAATAAAATAATATTCTAACATTATTATTATTTTATTTTGAGTTCAAACGACATGGACGAAAATAATGGTACCAACTATAACAGTCGACGTTTAATGACTCCATCAAACCGCATGGAAGAAACTAGGCGTAGTACATCACGTGAAGAATACCATCGTCGGGAACGTAACTATGGAAATAGCCGAAGTCGAAGCCGTAGTGTGAGAGATCAAGAACGCGAAATACTGCGGACTCGTGAGCACCTCCGAAATTTAGAAGCAGAAGTGCGGCGAGAACGTGAGTCCAGGAGCCTCCATCGTAGGAGCACGACGACTCAACATCGCGTTGAGCGAGGGCGTTCGCTGATCAGACTAAATGATGGAGCACCAGAGGTCGTAGTGCAGGAAGAGTCTTCCAACATGAACAGGTCACGTAGTCCAATGTTTTCTTCTAAAGATGTAATTAATCTTTTAGAATCTTATAAAAGTGGCTTATCAGTCCAGCCAGTTGCACAGAGCATGCTCTCTAGTAAAACAGTAGATCATAAAAATATGATTCCTGATTTTAATCCATCTGAGAAAAATCAGCGTATTGACATATGGATCCGTAAGGTTAATGAGTGTGCTTCTGTATATGGCTGGGATGAAAAGATCACGATACATTTTGCCTTGCAAAAATTACAGGGTTTGGCCAAAACCTGGTATGAAGGGTTGAATTCGATTATGTTTAGTTGGCCAGAATGGCAACGAAAGTTGATGGATGCCTTCCCATTTGATCAGAATTATGGCCAAGCCCTGGAAGAAATGCTGAGGAGGAGAACCAAAATAGGTGAGCCTATTGAAGTTTACTATTACGAAAAGATAGCACTTTTGAATAATTGTGAAATAACTGGAAAGCATGCTGTCGATTGCATTATTCATGGAATCTCTGATAGGACCCTTAAATCTAGTGCACTTGCACTTCGTTGCTCAGAACCAGATACATTATTAAGATTTCTTATGAGTAATAAAGAAACTCCTTTAAGTACAGATAGATTACAACCTAGGAATAAATATTTTAGTGATAAGTCTAACTTGAATTACACGAAAAATAATTTTTTAAAGAATTTTCAGGGTTCATTATTTTGTTTTAATTGCAAAGACAAGGGTCACATTCATGCCAATTGCCCCAAACCATTATTGAAATGTCAACATTGCAATAAGATCGGACATAAAAGTGAAAACTGTTACTCTATTACAAACACCAGAAACAAACCCGATAAAAGCAGTGATATATCTAAAACTATGTGCATATTAAGTACTAAAGCACATTCAAAGTATAATAAAGATATAACTGTTAATAATATACCAATCACGGCTTTTATCGATTTCGGTAGTGATAGTACGCTTATCAAGGAAACTACAGCTTTAAAGTTAAAACTGGTTCACAATAGAGTCCCTGTAATTATGAAAGGGTTTGGTAACACAATCGTGCACTCTTTAGGGTCAGTTTCAGTTGAGTTAGGTGTTGATGGCGTTGGAGGCAAAGTCTTGTGTAACGTTGTGAAAGATGAATTTTTAGACAAACCTATTTTAGTTGGCCAGAATTTTACGGAGTTGCCTCATATCATTGTTATAAAGAGCCCAGACAAATTGGAGTTCCGCGATATAAAAGATGAGGTAAGCACTATTGAGTTTGATAATGATATATTAATTAAAATCAGATGTGCACAAGATTTGGTTCTCTATGGTCCAGCAATGGTAACAGCATACGCCGAAAATGAGTTCGATGGTAATGTGTTGCTAAATAATAAGATGTTAGGTAGACCTCCACGACAGCAGTTCATTATAGGAGGAGGTTTGCATACAATTACGAACGGTAAGCTATTCGTTTTAATTACACCATGCGTTGTGCCATGTCTTATACCCGAAGACATTGTTTTATCAAGAGCTGAAGTGATAGAGACGGTAAGCCGGGTGGTTCTAGCTTCTGACAATGTAATTACGGATGTTGACAGTGACATAAATGAACAACACGTTCAGATAGGTGATGCGGCAACATCAAATGATAAGGAGAGACTTCTTCAATTACTACATAAATATCAACACTGTTTTGCTGCTTCACTGCATGAACTTGGATGTACAAATGTCACTGAAATGAATATTGAGCTTAAGAGCCAACAGCCGGTATTCTACAGACCTTACAGGTTATCCCACTATGAGAGAGAGCATGTTAGGCAAATGGTTGGCGAGATGTTATCTGCTGGTGTGATTCGAGAGTCCAACTCAGAATATGCAAGTCCTATTATTCTTGTAAGAAAGAAAGATGGTAAGTTTAGGATGTGTGTAGATTATAGGATGTTAAACTCTGTAACTGTAAAGGAGCGTTATCCTATGCCAATTATAGAAGACGAACTCTCCAGACTGTCAGGACAAGCTTGTTTTATCACCCTTGACCTGGCATCTGGATATTATCAGGTACCAATATCAGATGGGAGCAAACGATACACTTCTTTCGTCACGCCTGACGGGCAGTACGAGTTTAACAGAATGCCTTTCGGTCTGGCTAACGCTCCAGCCGTTTTTCAGCGGATGATCAACAAAATTCTTGGCTCAACACGTTTTGACAAGGCTACGGCCTACATAGATGATGTACTTATTTTTGGAAAGAATGCATGTGAATGTCTTGATAGATTTGAAGAAGTGTTAAAAATGATGGAGAGTGCAAATCTAAAGCTTAACTTGTCAAAATGTGCTTTTCTTCAGAGTAAGATTGATTATCTAGGATATGAAATCAGCGTTGATGGTGTAAGGCCAGGAGACAAGAAAATTCAATGTGTCGTGAATTTTCCGACGCCTCAAAATATTCACTCTGTACGGCAATTCCTTGGATTAGTGAGTTATTTTAGGAAATTTGTTTATAACTTTGCTAATTTAGCTTCTCCTCTGACAGCTCTACTTAAAAAGGATGTAGAGTGGAAATGGACTGATCGCGAAGAACAAACTTTCATGGAACTTAAGAAACGTTTAGTTGATAGGCCGATATTAGTATTATATGATCCAAATGCACAAACAGAGCTGCATACTGATGCCAGTCGACTGGGTATAGGGGGCATTCTCATGCAACGTGCTGAGGAGTCAAGATCCTTTCATCCGGTTTCATTCTATAGCCGTCAGACCTCTCCGGAGGAGAAAAATTTTCACGCTTACGAGCTGGAAACTCTAGCCGTTATTTGTTGCCTGAGGAAGTTCAGAACTTACCTTTTGGGTCGCGAATTCAAAGTGGTATCAGACTGTAGTGCATTGAGATCTACTTTCTTGAAGAGGGATCTCGTGCCACGCATAGCGAGGTGGTGGCTCTCTCTTCAAGAATTTAATTGTACCATTGAATATAGGGCCGGTTCGAAAATGTCTCACGTCGATGCATTATCACGAAATCCAGATCCCAAGGATGTGGACATCGAAGAGTCATGTGGTCACAACAGTGGTTGGACTGCAACGATTATGAATATTCAAGAGGAAGATTGGTTACTTACCTTACAGCTAGGAGATCCGGAAATAAAAAGAATTCGGGATGTTTTAGAAAGTGACTTGGAACCGGATGGCCTAAAATATATAAAAGACAATTACTTACTTAAAGATAATAAGCTATTTCGTTGTGTCAATGGCGACAGGGATAATTTAAAGTGGGTAGTCCCAAAGGGTGCCAGGTGGCAATTATGTAGACTAAATCATGACGAAATGGGCCATTTCGGTACTGAGAAAACTTTGGATAGGTTAAAGAAAAGTTATTGGTTTCCTAAAATGAACAGGTTTGTTACAAAATACGTGAATGCCTGTATTCCATGTGCTTATGCTAAAAACAATAAAGGTAAAAGGGAGGGATTGCTACACACTATTGAGAAGGTTAATATACCTTTCCATACCTTACATATTGACCACTTAGGCCCATTCATTAAGTCAAAGAGAGGATATTCTTACCTTCTTGTTATAGTAGACGGCTTCAGTAAGTTTGTTTTTATTAAACCAGTTCGTAGCACAAAAACTCAGCATGCAATTCCAGTTTTGGACGAAATCTTTTACACTTTTCGCCCTCCTTCCCGATTGGTAAGTGACAGAGGTACCTGTTTTACTTCTCATGCTTTCAGGAGATATTGCCTTGATAAAGGAATTAAACATATACTCAACGCAGTTTCCAGTCCACGCGCCAATGGGCAAGTAGAGAGGTATAATAGAACAATCTTAGACTCTTTAAAGGCACAAAACATGAAGGAGCATGAGAAAGACTGGGACACTCAACTAGGTAAAATCCAGTGGGGATTAAACAATACGCTCCAGAAAACCACGGGTAAGTCTCCAGCAGAGGTTATGTTTGGTTCCAACATCAATAGCGAGTCTAATCCCATCATGAATGAAGTCATTGAACTCGATGCGGGCAATGAAGATTTAGAGAAGATAAGGGCTGAAGCTAAAACTCAAACTGAGCAGGAACAAAGGAGACAAAAGATGTACTACGACAAAGGTAGGAAGCCAGCTCGGGTATATGCCGAAGGGGATTTGGTGAAGATTACGAAAGTGGCCTTTACTAACGATGGACTTAGTAAAAAGTTGTTGCCTTCTTTTATTGGACCATATCGCGTCGCCAGAGTATTGGGTAACGATAGGTATAAAGTTTCACCTATACCAGGTTTCAGCCGCACAAAAAGTAGACGTAGTACAACGGTGGCAGCAGATCGTATGCGACCCTGGATACATATTGCAGCATTAAACGTTGATAGAAATAGTTCCGATGGAAGTGACACTGATTCTGCCGACTAATGTTGTTTTTACCTATACTAGACACTATATACGTTCTTAATTTATTTCAGATTAAAACAAGCCAAGTTAACGCGTAATCCAAAATAGTGTAATTGTACACAATATTTGTGGTGCAATTGTGCGCCGGGTCGAGATGACTCATATTGTGCAATTGTGCACCGGGCTAAGATGGCTCAATATCTGTGGTGCAATTGTGCGCCGGGTCGAGATGACTCATGTTGTGCAATTGTGCACCGGGCTAAGATGGCTCAATATTTGTGGTGCAATTGTGCGCCGGGTCGAGATGACTCATGTTGTGCAATTGTGCACCGAGCTAAGACGGCTCCCTAAATAGTGCAATTGTGCATAGCAAATTAGTTTCTAGATTTAAATGGAGTAATAAATCAATATAATTATGTAACAACCTTGTAGTAGTGGTCAATAGGTTCATAATAATTTGCTTTGATTCTCCTTATCAGATGATAGATGAAATTATTTTATATTTGTTATAATAAAGCAATGAATCTGTCTTATGATTTGCCTATTAATGTAAGTTAATTTTAATTTAATGGTTTATTTATTTTAAATTATGTTATGCGAATTAACAATCGCAAAATGTGTATTTTTAGTTGGTAAAAAAAAAAAAAATGTTTATTTAATTTAACTTCATGAACAAATTGGATTATATACAAAACATACTCTTAAAGTAAAATTATTGTTAGATCATTTTGTTTGGCCGAGTGTAAGGTTGTCACCTGACTCGTATACGTGGAACGTACACGTTATCAGGACGGCCGAGTGTAAGGTTTCTAAATTTTTAGATAAATATATAAAGATAAATAAACTTTTTCTGACTAAGAAAGGGGTAGGGATCAAAAACGGTTAAGATTTAAAGGCAAAGGAAGGGATGCACAGACTTTATAAAACATTAACTCGGGCCAACGAGGAGGGATTCGGAGTTCGAATTTTCAGGTGTCAATATTGTTAAAAGTGTTAATTTTGAAAATAGAAATAAACATTTAATGGTTACAAAATAAATATATAAATAAAGTAAAAACTAGAAATAAATAGTTTGTAAAATAAGCAATTTGTAAAAAGGCAATAAATAAGTAAAGTGCTATAAAATAAGTAGTTGTGGTGTTAATAAATAAATTAACGATAAAAGAAGTGTTATTCTTATATAGGTATTCTAAAAACCTTAAAGAGGTAGGGGTTATATTATGTATATTAAATGAATTCGGGGTCTGCAATCAGTTGTGGGTTAGCGGTCCGAACAATAGTGCCACAACAATCTCGCCCTTTACTTAGAATTGGACTTAAATATTTAAACCACTTAAATGGATTTCATTGTTCGACTGACTTCATCGCATTGAACTAGTATTTTTAGAAATCGATAAAGTATTGGCTTTCAATTTGCAGTGATTTTTATTATGTTGATCCTTGTTTTATTGGAGATCTCTTGTTCCGTTCATTGATTTTTCATTTTCGATTTAACATTAAGTAGCTATTATATATGGGCAATTATTTTCACATACTTTTATTATAAGTGATTTAGTTTCAAGTACTAAGCACAATGTAAAAATTTGGCCAGTAGTTTCATAATAACCCTACCATACTATGTACCTATATACCCAATCTCCAAAATTTATCTACATTGTTTTGTTTTTTATTTAATTTAATAATAATTATTTTATGCAAAATATACTAACATATTTTCAAAACTGTGACGCCTCAAATCATGTATTGCTTTGTCGAGCCGCTGCACATATGTCAATTACATATTACATGAATAAAACATGAATAAAGTCGTGCCTGTATTTATTTATACAATACTGTTATGTTATGTATAGAGTTTGTTCACAACACAACAAAAAAAAAGCAAAATATATTATGTTCAAGTTTACTTCGTATTACTACAGATTACAGAAAATATGCTTTAGTATAACTATCTCATGTGTTGGACTTCTAAACAAAAAAACAAAAGGTTTTTGTTATTATACGAGTACATTCTCCCATGTCCATATTGATATTTATTTTCGCAGAGCAAAAGGAAGGAGGCACACAACTGAAGCTAATAATTGACTACCCTAATGGAGTACAGGCGCTATTTAAACCAATGAGGTATGTACAAAAATCTTAATCACATCCTAATTAACAATGTCTTATTTTTTATAACTTATTTTTTACTCGGATGTATCAATTTAGTGTATTGTGTTTCACAATTTAGCTGGGAACACTATCACGTATTCTTTACTATACTCCCGAAGTCTTACAAAAAACTTACATTACACATTTCTACAAAGTTTTACTCGGTGTAAATACAGCGTATGATTATAAGTTGCTATCTATCATCAAAATATATGTATATACTTTCAAGAGCTATGTATTCATCCATCTAACCACGTCAACACCAAGCGGCCAACTTTTATTTCTTAAACAAGTGTAGTTCGAGCGCTATAGTTCCGAGTCCAGAAGGACTTGTCACCTGTTCAAGTGTGTTCCATTGAGAAAAGTTGGTAGTTTCTTGCTATATCGGCTTAGAGGCTTGCCCACTTGTTCAAAACTCGTCCATTGAGTACAGAGTTCCGTTACTTTCCTGCAATAGGGGTAGTTGATTGTGTTTTCCATTCAATTTCTCCGAATGTTCCAGAAGCTTTTCGTTTTGAACGCTGCTTTGGTAGTTTGGAGCTACGGGTATGTTTATCAAAATGTTGTTGAATTGATATTTTATTTATTTAGTTCATGCTTTTTACAAGTAAAATCAATATAATATCTTACTATATTGCTAAGAGTTTTTTAACATATTGCTAGTTTAGGATTTTCCAAAATGATTTGAGTTTTGGTCACAATACCTAATCATGGTATCATCTGGATGAAGATTTAAGACAGAGTTCGCGATCACGCCGAATTATTCCTATAATCGTTAGGTATCAGATTGCATTAAAAATATTTCATCTAAACACTGATCTATCAGTAGATACTATTAATAAATACTGAACTGATCTCGGTGCACATATATAGGAACCGATTCGACTTATCTTACATGAGGTCTTCAATCAATTAACGAAAATAAAACATGAACAAATAAATACATAAATATCATTTTCTATCATGCTACATTTATCACGGCAACATAATCTAAAAGCTATTCAATACAATTTCGTATACGACAAAAGGATACAGTTCCAAAATTTCACCCGCGAGAATATGTATAGCATCAATCCCTGAAGACCTCAATATAGAATATCTTATGTCTTTGCACTTTACTATGTTACGTTTGATTTATACTTTTTACTCGTGTAGATTCTTTTCTTTCGGGAATCTAGGTGAGAGCTGATCATATCTTGAGTTTTAGATCCAATTGCAGATATGAAAAAAAGAAATGCTTCATGTGATGATTTATAGAAAACCCACACATATTTATATATTGCGTTGCATAGGTAATAAGCAGAAAATTCAATTGAAATAATGATTTTTTTGGTTTTTCATAGCCATATCGGTTTTTCAGATTTATATTTACCTGATAATATACATTGTACAGGGTTATTTAAAAACCATTGACAAAAAAACAAAGTAAAAATAGACTTCCCATATCCAACCCCATGTTATGAACTGAAATAACCTTGTTTTTAATTTCGTAGTTCCACCAGTTCATAAGGCTTTAGTACTATTATCTATTCTGTGTATAAGGTGGATCCTCCATAAACAAAAGTAACAATCAACGTTACCTACCTACATAACTCCTCTGACCTGACTTTTGTAGGAATTATGTACTCCAGGGGTTACCTCGGCGACATATCACAGTCCTGGAAGTGCTGAGTACCACATTTCTCAAGGGATCGTTAACTTTCGAGACATCGATGTTACCTAAACCTGTAGAAAGTGTTACTTGTAGAGCTATTTACAACCAAAAGCAATTTGGTAAGAAAGAAAGAAAAACACCATGAAAATGAGAATCATGTTTATGACGTACCCGACAGTCTTTTAAATATTTAACTTAATATAATTAAGATTATAACAGTATGAACCATTTTTAGAGAAATATTTCTTTATTTTGTTACAACCCACTATTTTTTACGTTTTTCTCACAATTTTTCTCCCAAAGGTTAACTTTTAGATAATGCTCTTAGTATAAAGTCTGCCAATTGTTATAAGCCATCGAAACAAGCTAATTTTAACAGAAAAGTTAAATAATTACCTATTTAAGGTAAGTAAAAGATATCAATTTCGAGATAAATTAAAATAATGTTCTCCTTAATAACTCAACATTTTCGTTATAAATTTGTAGGCAAGGACAGGGGTACAGGCCCGAGAGGCGATA
Source organism: Euzophera pinguis (assembly GCA_947363495.1). NCBI lineage: Eukaryota > Metazoa > Arthropoda > Insecta > Lepidoptera > Pyralidae > Euzophera > Euzophera pinguis. The sequence goes on from OX376162.1 coordinate 5,987,388, forward strand.
TCTGATATTCCCTTTTAATGGCATTATATCGATGGTTTCAAGGGACGTTGAGTGACAAGTTTTTTTAAACCCAAGTATTTTGTTTTCTTTACCGCGAATAACACTGTGATAAAGCATTGTTTACATTAACTTGTGATGTGAGCCAAACAACTTTCATATTTTATTATGAATCATCGATATGTAGATATCTACTTATAAACACCACTCCCAGCAAATTGAAATCGCTCAGTAGTCTAAATTAGAATCACTCGCCACATTGGCGTTTCAATTCTTGTCTACTTTGTTAGTTCATACGAATCGAAATAAAAATACTTTCTCAATGATTTTAAGCCATTACCCGCAGCATAACACATATGTTTGATATGTAACCTGTTAGTAAAATAATTTAAATAAATTATGTACTATGGAATTGGTAGTTGTGTAAGTAGAGTAGGCTGCAAAAGTATAATTTCAGATCAAGATGTATGCACTTTTGTAGCTGACTGTACAAAACTATGTGTCGATAAAAAGCTCCTGGACTATCCCGTCCACACAGCAGTTAGTTCGCTTGCCAAGATCGTGTGATCGTGTCCTATCTTAGAATCGAAGCCTCTTTCTGTATCTTGCCTCTCCATACTTTTTGAAAGCAGAAATTATAAAATCTACACTCATTATCAATTTGCACAGTTTTTGATAAAACAAATGTCGAGGTATTTTTAACATTTAAAAAGTGTAACACAATAAATATAGAACCAGAACATCCAAGGAAAAAATATACACCAATTTTTATGAATATTGTATTATTAACCATTATTATTAATTTAAAAAAAATCTTGAATTGAGTGATAACATTTCTGCAAGAGTAATAATATTTTTTTTAAATTGCACTACTTTAAGTATGAGAATCTGGTAATTCATACTATTCATACTAATATTATAAATGCCAAAGTCTGTCTATCTGTCTGACACTCTGAACGGATTTTGATGAAATTTGGTATAAATATAGTTGAAGACCCGGGGTCAAACAAAGGCTAAAATTTTTGACGCAGGTGGAGCTGCGGGAAACAGCAAGTTTATTATTAGTAGGGCTTTTTTTTAGTAGGGCTGTGTTATGCCCACCAGTTACTTATGAATATGTTGAGGTCTTATAAGATTAGCCCTCTTTCTGCATTTTCTTGCATTTTCTCAGTGTATATAGATTGTTCTTAATTTTCCATAATTAGTTGAAAAATAAAACCGAAACGTCATCAGACGTTTTCATTTTCTTAACAATTTATAAGTGGCTAGTACCTAATTCCATAGTTGCTGCAACTACCTTTTAACCCTAAACATTCAGTATGTATACTCGTAGTTATTGTAGTATAAATTTTCAATAGCAATAGAAGTTCATCAATTAATTTCCTAATTAATAACAATGTTATTTTGTATGTCAACAGATTTGCAAGAGATGTACAAACGCTACCGAACCATTTCTACTTCTCCGACTACGAGCGGCATAATGCTGAAATTGCGGCGTTTCACCTTGACAGGTAAATTTTTAATAAAATATTTAGCATACATATCATAAATACGGAACCCAACTCAAAAGCGGGCTAGAAATTTCTAATTTAGTTTAGTCCATAAGCCCACGCAATACTTATTAAATTATTTCTTTATTCGGAAAACCATGGTTCAAGAGAAACATAATCAATAAAATTATTTATTAGCAACAAAGCCACATATAATTTTTCACAGGTAAAAACAAACTGAAAGAAAATTATAATATTAAATATTGTAACTTATTAATGTAAAAGCAAGTATCTATTTAATGTCATTTCATATTAGTATTCCACAAATCTAAATATAAATGAGGAAATTGTAGTTTTTCGCAGATACCTATACTATTATGGTAATGTTTTATTCATTTGTTTTATACTTTCTATATATTAAGATATGATAATCAATATCTGATATGCCCTAAGTTGACATGTCTTAAATTAACGATAAGCATCCATCATTATTGCAGTATCGCCCTTATCTAATATAATTCAATCAGCCTTAGTATGTTATTGTCGGTTGTAATCGATAGATAGCAGTGGTGAGGCTGTGTCAGATGCCTTGGGGCAGCCTGAAAAATTCTGACAGTGTAGGCCACTAACACACCTCGGGTCATATTCCTGTTGGTCTGGTTTTCCTGTAAAAAGGGTTACGGTCAGACGGCAGTCGCTCTATTGTAATAACCAGTTCCGCCAAATCTAGGACCATGACTTACAGCGTACCCTAGGCTCCGAAGCGTAAGCTGACGACGCAACTAGGAACACGCGCTAGGATGATGATGAGAGTTAGCATGTTATTATTGATTTATATAGAAAATATATAATAAGCAAGCTCTACATTTCAATTGTCTGTTACTTGAACATAATCATCTCCCATACATTTTTATATTATAACAAAGACAGAAATATAACTTTAAATTATTATATTTTATTTATTATTATAATTTTTTTTTATAGTGGTATCGGTATTAACGTACTGATCGCTCATAATTGGCAATTTTTTATACTTATGATTGGCAATAAAAATAAGTGTCTGTTGGTCTCAAAATCAAAATGTCTTTAAGTAGGTACCATAAAAATTTAATTAATTCTAACATTCAATGAATGTCTACGTGCTTTGCCGTGTCATGCATATTTTAATTACGAGAAGATCATATCTTTTTAAATTTACTAACTTAAGATAACACACTTTATGGAAACCTAATATGGCGCTTAGTTTCAGATTATATTTGTAACTGTCCTAATTTTTCGAACAAATAAACAAATAATTTTTCACAAAAAACTACCTAAATATAATTTAAATGATAAACAGGATATTAGGCTTTCGCCGCGCCATGCCAGTTGTGGGCAGGGTCCTCAATATGACGACGGAAATATACGACGTCACGGAAGGTGACATCCTCAAGACGTTCTTCGTGTCACCGGCTAACAACTTCTGCTTCCACGGGAAATGTTCCTACTACTGCGATACGGGACACGCAATATGCGGCAACCCTGATATGCTGGAAGGGAGTTTTGCGGCATTTTTGCCGTCAAGCGAAATTGCTGAGAGAAAGGTTAGCATGTTTATTTTGTTGTCTTGCGTTTTTATATTGACGCCAACTCAACCAAAGTGATTGGTTGGATTTAATACATGCGGTTAAATGTTATTCTAGAAATTGTGACGGCCTGTTTTTTAATTATTTCTGATAATGGTTATATCACTAATAACAGGTGTTTATTTCTCTTAATATAGAGTTTTACAATAGGTTAACAACATATATATTCATTTAATCTCAATTAATTACTTACATTTATGATTTACTTTTAATTTATATAAATATTTAAAAAGTACTAAGAGATGGTCCTGCAAGCCTGGTCCCATACAACCTTTCTGGTCACAGTGTAGTAACTGTTACCTATTAATATTACTACACTGGTAAGAGTTTCTACTCTGCGACTAGAATAGTTGTATGGGGTAGTAAATGTGCCTTTCAATAATGCTCGTTAAGCAACTCGGAGCGTGGTTATAACTTGAATTGGTATGTGACGCTTCGGAAGGCATTCAGAACCATTGGTCCCGGGCTATGTTAGATGAGCGCCGGTTTTCGCACCATTAGATTTATATCTAAACACCAATTTTTTTTCGCTAAAAAGTTACGGTTTACCTAATAGATTGAAAAATTGTCACCAGTTTCTCTACCTGAACTAACAAACTTGATTAAAAGGAATGGCGTTTGTTAATACAATCCGATAAATTTTTGACTATTTGGAACTTATTAAAATTTAGAAAGTCCATCCAATAAAGGCTAGACTTCTCATATGACTAACTTTAATGGCCATATGATTCATAAAAACCTGAACAATCCTTATGAATCAACCAAAACGACTCATCGAAGTTATATTTAGATCGAAAAACTCATCTGTCCATCAATGAGCAAGGCTAGCTAGAGTGAGATTAGGGCCTAATTATTTTTTTAACAAAATTATATTTCTAGCCACCTTTCATCACCTTTTATTGCAGGTATGGCGACATCCCTGGAGAAGATCGTATCACAAGAGAAGAAAAGCACAGTGGGAACTGCAGTCCGATTATTGTGAGACGGTGTGTATATAAAGTGCCTACAAACGAGTTAACCTATAATACAAATTTTACAAATCCTGCTCGTCAAACTCAAATAAAAATTCTTCCGTCAAGGGAGAATTTATATATTTATACACATTAGCTTTTAAAATTGTGTCTCTAAAGGAGATATTTTTAAAAGTTTTATACATGCCTACAATGCATAACGTTCCGAGAAATACTTGGAAAGGGTTAGGCACACTGTCATGTCAAATGCACAAGGGGCTCCCAGTTGGGACGAACCTCGGCCATGGGCTTTGCCTATTAATTGATGATATTGATATTTTTGTTTTAAAGGTCCGCACGACGCCTCCCTACGACTCTGGACGGCGATTGCTTGACCTCATGGACATGTCAATTTTCGATTTCCTCACCGGAAACATGGATAGACATCACTATGAGACTTTCAAGTATGTTTTTCCTTATTTTACGTTACGAGTATTTATGTTTGGCTACGTCTGTTATTTTAATTTTTAACAAATACTTAATGTATTTTTACACTGAGGGTTGTTTTTAAAACCCTAAAGTCAGAAGTCATCAAAATAAATTCTAGCTTATTTCGTATGCTCATTGATGTTCATTAAATTTAAAAGTCATATGACGTTAAGTCTAGCACCGTTCTTTGCCAAGTTGTAATGAGTTTCCTACCAGTCTTTTTTTAACTAACGAATTACTGTGAAAACATGAAATACATCAAACGTTACGGTGACCCTGATCACAAAATATTTACTTGGAAGTGTCTCTTGGTCACAGCATAGATACTGACTGTTGTATCATATAGTATTTCTTGCATTATTTAAGATTCAAATATAATGAAATCAAACTTCTTTCTTCCTTAAAGTGCAGTAGCTCTCACAATTTAACCATTGCAGAATGTTCGGGAACGAGACGTTCACGCTGCACTTGGACCAGGGCCGCGCGTTCGGGAAGGCCTTCCACGACGAACTGAGCATCCTCGCGCCGCTGCTGCAGTGCTGCTTCGTGCGGCACACCACTCTGGCTACCTTGCTCAAGTGAGACGATCTCTTGTGTTACTTTACAACATAGGCCTTCCACGGCTAACTGAGCATCCTCGCGCCGCTGCTGCAGTGCTGCTTCGTGCGGCACACCACTCTGGCTACCTTGCTCAAGTGAGACGATCTCTTGTGTTACTTTACAACATAGGCCTTCCACGACGAACTGAGCATCCTCGCGCCGCTGCTGCAGTGCTGCTTCGTGCGGCACACCACTCTGGCTACCTTGCTCAAGTGAGACGATCTCTTGTGTTACTTTACAACATAGGCCTTCCACGACTAACTGAGCATCCTCGCGCCGCTGCTGCAGTGCTGCTTCGTGCGGCACACCACTCTGGCTACCTTGCTCAAGTGAGACGATCTCTTGTGTTACTTTACAACATAGGCCTTCCACGACGAACTGAGCATCCTCGCGCCGCTGCTGCAGTGCTGCTTCGTGCGGCACACCACTCTGGCTACCTTGCTCAAGTGAGACGATCTCTTGTGTTACTTTACAACATAGGCCTTCCACGACGAACTGAGCATCCTCGCGCCGCTGCTGCAGTGCTGCTTCGTGCGGCACACCACTCTGGCTACCTTGCTCAAGTGAGACGATCTCTTGTGTTACTTTACAACATAGGCCTTCCACGACGAACTGAGCATCCTCGCGCCGCTGCTGCAGTGCTGCTTCGTGCGGCACACCACTCTGGCTACCTTGCTCAAGTGAGACGATCTCTTGTGTTACTTTACAACATAGGCCTTCCACGACTAACTGAGCATCCTCGCGCCGCTGCTGCAGTGCTGCTTCGTGCGGCACACCACTCTGGCTACCTTGCTCAAGTGAGACGATCTCTGTGTCACTTTACAACATAGGCCTTCCACGACGAACTGAGCATCCTCGCGCCGCTGCTGCAGTGCTGCTTCGTGCGGCACACCACTCTGGCTACCTTGCTCAAGTGAGACGATCTCTTGTGTTACTTTACAACATAGGCCTTCCACGACGAACTGAGCATCCTCGCGCCGCTGCTGCAGTGCTGCTTCGTGCGGCACACCACTCTGGCTACCTTGCTCAAGTGAGACGATCTCTGTGTCACTTTACAACATAGGCCTTCCACGACGAACTGAGCATCCTCGCTCCGCTGCTGCAGTGCTGCTTCGTGCGGCACACCACTCTGGCTACCTTGCTCAAGTGAGACGATCTCTTGGCATTTGACAATATTATTGTTCGGGATTCTTCACGCCCGATTAGAGAGTCGGATTGTATTAGATTCCTTTAGTCGACCCGAAAAAAATTATAGTAATGGCCATTAACACACCCCCCGGCACACATTTTTGGATAACTTACGTAAGTGAGAAGAATCTCTACATTAATAAGTTTGTCTAATTTTATTTAGCTAGATAACAATCATCAGGCTGTTTAAAGACTTTTAGGTAGCATCAAGTGTTGGCCACTGAAATAATTTCGAAAAATTATAATCATTTTCGTTAGTTTATTTCCTTTGTTAAAAGAGCCGTGGAAATCAGACGTCAAGTATCGCCATATCTTGGTTTAAGTTCCCTGAGCTCTGAAACGTGATCTGAAGATGTGACAAGAACACTAAACAAATAATTTTAAACTATTTAATTACATACTTTTTGACTCTTAAACTATTTATTTCTAGGTATCATAATGGTGTGCCACTATCAAAAGTTCTACGGGAATCTTTAAAAGCGGATCCAGTAAACCCCGTGCTATGGGAGCCGCACCTCGCAGCGATCGACAGGCGAGTGATCATCATACTAGACGCTATTAGGAAATGTATTCATAAACAAAACACGCAGATTGAACGAATGTGGGCGTAGTTGGACCGTGATGTAGTAATACGAATGTGATATGTGGATGTTCAAGGGTTGTTGCAATCAGTGACAAAGTGCTAGTCGACGCGTCTCGTGTAGTGAAGTGCGTAAGTTTGTGATCCGTGTGTCCCGAGGCTTATGTGATTTTGGAATAAGTACGCATTTTGAAGTTTTCATTTTTTTCGTCTGCTTAGAATGGTCTCAAAGGGGAAACTACTCCACTTGATATTTTAAGCGTAAGATAATAAAAACAGATCTTCTTTATTGTTATAAAGTATATAAGATTCGGTGCTAAATCAACCCTGCATAGTCTGCACACCTAAAAAAACGTACTTATCCACTCAAACGTCCACCGCGCGCGGCCGCGAAAGTCTCAAACGTCCGAGCTCGCGACCGGTAGGTACTATGCGTTAAGTCGCCGCTCCCTTTTAACAAAAAACGCAATAGCTGCAAATTTTATATAAGCTACATTAAATATAAAAAATGTAATGAATAGGTGAAAGACTATTGTAATGAAAAATTGTATAAATAAATTACTTTATTTGAATTTCATGATTAAATAAAATGTTAAACTTCCCATTACTTGTAAATTTTTCTTCTTCCTAATTTTTTCATTAAGTTATTACATGAAATCTTCTAGGCACTAGATCTTTTTAATATTTTAAATTAAACTAGACTCATTGTTCTTTAATATTATACAAATTATGTTAGAAATTTCTCAGTCTTTGTATCCAAAATTAATTGATAAATAACACAACTCCTCACAAATTTAGACGCGTCTTTCGAGTCTAAAGAATTCCAAGATAGCGGCGATTTAAAGTCCCTTTTTACTGGTTATTTTAATCATGAGTAAATCATTCCTTGTTAATAAATGAAATAGAAATACTACAATTAAAATCTAAATATTTGTTCAAAATTAGTATAAAAATCAAAGTGAATCAATAACAGTGAATAAGACGCGTTATTATTTACCACTTCGCAAACGTCCGTGGGAACACACAGTCCCAAATATAGAATCAAACGGACCAAAGCTTATTTATTCAAAAATATACACCTTTTTTGGCATCTTATAAAACTGGGCTGTATATATTAAATAAAGAACCATAGAATGGTTTCCGCTAAACTTTCAATGAAAGAAACTACGTCGATGTTGAAAAACAATATACAAAGTCGGCAATATGCCAAGCATACAGTAACACTTTTTCATGTTGATTTATTACATGTATTATTTATGGAAATTTTAATATATATATACACAAATGTAAACAGGAAATATTCAAGATTATTTTGATATATAACATTACAAGAAAATAAACCATCATAATTAAAAACTTACCTCATAAATACAGATAGCAGGGAGAAGCCCTTCGGAATGTAAACAGCCTGACATTATATTTTACCATAGCTCGATTTTTTTTTTACAGATAAAGGATTTATTCATGCGCCATCTATAATCGAATTCTTAAACATTAGTACAATATTTCGATTACAGATAGACTTATTACTAAGGGAGGTATTGTCGGGCATGCTAGTTCTTAGAACGTACAAGACTACTTTTGGGAACTTACGTTCCCTGGACGTTAGAGTAGGTTATAGCGCTTAAAATTCGACTTAAAATGCGTATTTCTTTCAAAAATTATGTAATATTCGAGGGGATCGGGAGCTTGTTCTGCTTTATCAATGCAAGAGATCTTTGGTTCAGTGCAAGACTTTTAGACGTAAGAATATAGTGCCAAAGATTGTCCAAATGAATTTCAGATACTACGAGTAATTTTAGAACCATTCCAATTAACTATGCCGAAGGTGATTAGAGCAATTTATGCCAAATGTAGAGAACCTATTTGCGGATTTGGGTCCGCGCGAAGAAATGACAATTAGGCTCTTCAATTTGTAACAGTATTGTATAAATGCTAAATTTTTAAGCTAATTTTTGTGTATATTTTGAGTAAAACAAATATGAGACTTATGTTGTAAGTGTAATGCAACTACTGTACATAATTTAGTAATATATGCGATTTTGATGTAATTTTAAGTAGTGTAGTTGTAAGTTTTTCATAGATAATTTTGTTATTTGTATGTTTGAAACATTCGCTTTTCTCTATTAGCTGTGAACTGTTACCATAGCTCGAAGCTCAATGATACATATCATGATATTGCTGCTCTTAATCTATGTGATAAGTTTAAAATTTAATACTTTTGTTTGGGTTAAGACAGATTCTGATTAAAAGATAGACTTGAGATAAAACTTCATCTGAAGTATAAAAAATATAAAAGAAAATTACCTAAGCTCTAAGAAAGGCCTATACTTATTCATTTCCAGGAAGAGCCTTGGTCTTTTTATCTTTCCTTACTTTTGAGGCTATAAAAGTCTAATCAACTTTTAGTCTAAAGAACTTCATTGTTCTCAAATGCGTCTATAAAGTAATAGTAAGAATTATAATGTGGTCTTCAAAAGAACTTTTTATATAATTATTATATTTATTTTGTTTGATACATAATGTGATCTCGAAAGTGTGTCGTTTGTTATATTATACATTTGTTTTTTAAATCTATTTTATTTATTATAAAATCATTATCCTACTGATTACCATGATTTTCAGTCAAATTGGTTTTAATGTTGTGTAATTAGCGTTATAATTTATTTCATTTGTAGGAATAAATAGTAGGTTCACTTGTCACACACAATCTTATGTCAACTTCTGTTTCTTTAAAAATGTAAAATTTTAGTTTGTGTCGTGTGGATCAACTGTTCTGCCCAGGTGATTTTTTCTCATTGACGGTGAAGTGTATTTGATTTAATTTTACTGTGCTACTTGATTCCAATACTTACTAGAATTTAGTCGCTTCTTAATAATTTAAAATATTTCGAAAGATTTGAATAGACCGGACATCGGACTGTATCGAAAGGTTGCACGGTGATTCTTTACTAATTTAACGGGGATTTCAAAATGGTACAATTATAGAACTGCATCTGATCACTATGGTCTCGTAATTTCATCTAAATTTGAGTCAGTAAATAAGATAAGTGCAATACGAGATGTACGACATCTCGCTTACTTACTCGCATTTGATGGAATTAAGAGACTATGGTAATCCACCTGTTCTTTAAAGTGTAGCAAATATTGAAAAATAATTAAGACTTTATACTTACCTAAGCGTCAAATTGTCTTTATAAATATTCACGTAAGAGTATATTATTAATAATAATTAAGTACATAAAGGTTTTGTAATTTTTCATGGAATCTTATCTATGAAATAAAGCTTTAAGAATTTCAAATATGCCTCACCGTTGGGCCTTGTAGTATAATATCTGAGATAGTTGTGCTCATGTTGAACGATGTTAGTAAGAGTCGACTTGCCAAAGACGTACCTACAAATTATGATGTAAAAAGTGTTGTTCTGAAATACAACTTTCTGTTGGTTGTTTGTAATTAAAGTTGATACAAACATGATATTTAAGTTTCATTATATAACCACTTTACCATCTGGAAGTATGGCAGTACTCCCGCTAAGTTAAAGTAAAAAAAATCTAACTTCAAAAATATTACTTACTGAAAAAAATATATAATGAAAATATTCAAATTGAGCCCTTTCCTACGATATAATGGAACAGATTGAACCATTATTTTTTTTATTAGGCTACATTACCTCTCAAAACTGATCCCATACTTTTTATTTTTTTATTTTTATCTTCAGCCTACTTTCGGGTATTACTTTTATATAATTGCCAAAATACCTTGAGTGGACGGCCGCACCAAGGCATCTTGACCTTCTCTGTAACTGCATTGAAGACATAAAATGTTAAATGGATAATTACTTTAATTTAAATAATCAGGGGGCTCAATCAAAAATGGTACTTTTTATAAGCGAAAAATCGGAACAATATATGAAATAAACAAACCGGATTATAGAGACGTAAAAGAGAACGAATTTCGTGGGTCACTGTTCCTGTTGACGACGCCACATAAAGGTCACATAAAACCCACGAAACACAAAGATATGTCCGTCCTCATAAAAAGTGGAATATGAATAGTACGGATATTCGCTATAACATTTTATAGCTTTACGGCCGTTTTCCTGTTTATTAAATACATATAAGAGTTTGCATTTAAAAACCAAAGCTTCCAATGTTGATGAAATGTTCATGCCGTGGAGCAAAAACAAAAGAGGAGATGCCGTAATAAGCGTTTTGTAAGAAAGTATTTGTGAGGCTACACGGGGCGGAAGGCAGACGTGCGGGATGCTTGGTTTCGGCCGTGACTCCAAGCACGAGCCATGACAAGCTCCGCCCACTTTTGTGTCGGCGAGGCGCCAATGATCACATCACTGCGCCATTTCAAACGGCATCTCCTCTTTGTAATTGCTCCATGGTTAATACAATTGATGCGTATTTACTCAGATGTTAATGTTGCTTCCTTAGCTCCTAATAATCAGTTGACATTTTAAATGCAAGCTCTGAAAAACATAAATAACAACAAATGCCTAATTAAGTACCTACACGCGAGTTTATCTATACCTACATGTTATAATCCTTAAATCACATTTCCCTTACTATTCACCCCTAAAAAGCTTATTCGTTTCCAGCCAACAAATACTTTACCGTATTTTACCATCGATATGAGTTTAAACAATATTTTTGTTATTGCTCCGTGGTCAATATCGTTTCTCGGTTAAATGTGAAAAATATTAATTAGCCAAATCATAAAATGATTACTAATTCAACAAACTAAAATAACAGATCAGAATAGATTGCTGCTTCTTCGGTTTTTTGTAGAGTAGTAGGTACTTAATCGATCCAGCCAGTCCATATTGAATTGATATTATTTTTGGGTTATTAAAACACATGGTACAACAAAAAATATTTTTATTATAAGCTCTCAATATTATTTTTTAACACATAGGTACTATGTAATAGGGTACCTATCCGTAATCATGTATGCAATTAAGTAGGAAAGCGGACCCTGGGCTCCGAGGCAATCAGCCAAGGATGTAACCGGGAAGGCGCTAAGATGAGTAGTATCTCTAAGGTAATCACGATTTACTGAACTGATATGTCTTTAATAGAGCTTTTACTCGGGTACAATTTGAAAAACCGTAAAACACATGGGGATAATTATAGAAGATATTGCTGTTTTCAATTCAACACAAGAGTATGGAATGAACCTTTTGCAAATTACTATTTTCGCAAAGTACTAGCAAAATAAAACATTGTTCACGAGGCGAAACGAACGATAATGGGAGTGTTACATTTACAAATTTTCTTTGTCAGCTTGCTTTAATAAACCCTTTCTGTTTTAATAAATCTGATTTTCTAATTATGAACAATATTACCGTCAAGAATTTCTGTAGATGAAAGAGCCAAATTAAAAGGGATGTTTTATTAATTGAGAGCTGTTGAAACAACGCCCGATGTACAATAAACTAACTTATAATCTGCAGGTCGATTTTTAATTATAACTAAACTAATTTTGGTTAAAACATATAAGAAAATTTTATTTTTATCTTTATCTTTACATTATGACTAAAATGTGTTTCACAAAATAGTAATGACAAAAGTGCTTATATATGGAATGGATGCCATGTGCATCTTGTTTAACAAGACCTTTTTGCTATACCAAAAGGTGTTTTTATACAATAAAACGGCCCGCCAGATGGTAAGTGGTCATCGTAGTCGAAGGACGCCAGCGAAGCCAAAAGTTTAAATTTCACAATTTGTATTTTGCACAATTAAAATTTTTAATATGTACCAATTATTTTAATAAATGTGCATTTTTTAATATTCGTTAGATTTTCGCAATTGTTAGACATTAAATTAGTTATAAAAACCGTATCAAAATAATTAAATGTAACGCTCAAAAATATTTTCAAGTAATTATATTTCAGGGAAAAATTTAACTTTTATCGTACAGCTTGGTTACAGCTTTATTGAATGTACTTTCAAGCCTTCATGAACAAAGTTGTAAACTGGCGCAGAGTAAGTTCGCAGCCTAGCCAGCCCGAGATACTGCATGACATCAACATGTTAGCAACACCTGAATTTGATAGGGCTTTTCAGTAGCAGGAGATGAATTATATGTACCTACTCCAGAGTCAAAAGTTCCTTCCTCAATGACGTACCTACTCTGTAACAATACATTTAGGTCTAAAGAATACATTCATCCACACTTTCACACTTTATAAAAGCGAAAGTCTGTTACGGTTTCACGCATAAATCCCTGAACCGATTTTCATGAAATTCGGTATGGATATAGTCGACGACCTGAGGTAAAACAAAGGCTACTTTTTGACCCGGGCAGCCAGAGCCGCGAAAACAGTAGAACATAATATAAAATGACATTCTTTACATAAGAAGTAAACAGACATCTTTCTCAATGTGAGACAATAGATAAAAAGATAGACAAACGGACAACCTCTATTCCACTTAAATCCATTGATAGATATCGTAATAGTTACCTTACTTTTTCTATTAGTCTTTTAATTGAAATAAAAAAAAAAACAATTTTATAACAAAATTTACAATTGAAAAGAATTCCTGATAAAAGTCAAATGGTAAGAGAAGATGGAAGCTATTCGATGTCAGCAAAACTCGTCAGCCAGCAGTAAGTTCACATCCCGCGCTTCCAAGATGATATACTCCCATGCTGTCCATACAACATGGCCGCGTTAGTAAACCGACTGATTTATGTATATCCGATGGCGGAGCGTTAGGCAGGCGCCTATGTGCTATTGTTTTTGGAGGATTTATCGCCGGTACACGAGGCGACGCAAACAATTCACTTGGACAACAGGCCCCCAGCGCTATTGGCAGCAGCGGCTGCTATTGTCCTCATTTGTGTTGGTATCAATGAGGCATGCAATAACAATGACGTCGTTACAAATTACCGAGTGATGGTGACAGCATATGGATGTTGATATAGCGTTTGGTTCGTAGCTTCATGTAACAAATTATAGTAAGGAGATTCTAAAAAACTTGAATGAATGAATTAATTTTAGTATCCTTTTCATAAAGCTATAACTTTGAAAGGGTGCGTTACTATGACACTAACATAGCTTTTGGGAAGTTTTGAAGGTATTTTTAGAATGTATTTAGGCGATTTATAAAATCTCACCTGTATTAAATCATTTAGTGTAAGCTGTCAATTTCAAATAACCCAACTAAAACTAAACTTTACCATATCTTGCGAAAGTGAAATAAGAATGGCAGAACAAAAGTACTTGCAGTAAATTGAGAGTAAAGGCATTTTCTAGAAATTCCGACTAGTAGTAACTCTAACACGAATATCGGAGATCAAATTGAAGTTTGAAAATAATTGCACCTGAAATGTAATTCGGGAGTGCTCACATAAAAATAATGTATGCGACCGTTTGCCCGCGGCCCATCCGTTCCCGCCAAGATACCGCCGGGCATAGACATATATGTTACTTACGTAAGGACGTACAGCAATGCCCTTAATTTTCTTTGGCCCTAAATTTCTCATTCAGACGAAAGTGACAAAATCCTCTTACTAATCGCGAATAAGATAAAGCAGTTAGGTATATATATTTTTTACAGCAAACTTAATAATTTTTGAAGTGTCCTAAAACAGTTTTATTGATGATGATTTTCTGCTTGTATAGTACCTTTTCCCAGCAATGGAGTAGATTATTAAAAAAATAGAGAACATATTATGCAAAATGTACCGGTGGGTACATTCTGACTTTAAATCATTGACGGCTCGGGACTCCGATAACCATAAATTCTAGAGTGGCTGAACGTGGCCACTTTTGTCCGAATGATTCTGTGTACCAGCTTCGGATTTAATGCACCCAACGTACAAATGACAAATTATGGTTAAATCTCCTAATTTTACTTGGTACACAAGTAAAATAAGCGGTGTAGCCATCTACGTCAAGTAATCCAGCTTTATTAATTGCACCTAGTTATTCCACCAACTAGTTGAGATTTTAACATGTGATGTCTCAAATGAATTGTAACAGCTCTCAACACTGTTTTTTTTTTAACACAAATTCATACGCTCCTTTTTTTGCCTAGGAATTCAATTACAACCGAAAGAGTAATTACATATTATATTCAACGGCAAAACGGTTCCGTGTTAGTTTTTTGAACCATAAATAATTGTCTGCTCGATTTGAAGATTTATGGTTATTAAAGATGAGGACTGAGATACCACGCAACGCGACAAAATTCATTTGCATGGAAACGTGCGTCGGATGAATACCCGACATTATTATTTAGTGTAATGTTAAATCCATAAATCAATGGAAATACTGGTACATTTAAAACGAAATATAAAGCACACTTATTCATTTATTCGAATTTAAGGATTATAAACTTTACGACTACCTACGTTTCAATAAGGCTAGGTTAAAAGAATTTTTATACTAACGCAATGCATAATTTTAAACTTAAAATTACATTCAATTATAGGGTAGTACGTGGGGCGCACTATAAGTTTCCGGAATGAATATGAAAAAATACTATTAAAGGAACAAAATTAATTTATTGTTTTTCAAAATAATCTCCCTTGGCGTCTATGCACTTTTGCATTCGATGAAACCAGTTTTGAAAACTTTTGTGCCAGTCCTCTGTGGTGACCTCTGAAACGTGTTTTTCATACTCCTCGACAGCCTCTTCTGGTGATGAAAATCGTTGACCGCGTAATTGGTTCTTAATTTTTGGGAACAGAAAAAAAAGTCACAAGGTGCCAGGTCGGGACTGTATGCAGGATGACTCATGAGTTTTACATTTTTCGCCTTCAAAAAGTCGTTTGTCTGTCTGGCCGTGTGAGAACTAGCATTGTCGTGGTGCAGGATGATACGGCGTTTACGGTTATTTTTACGGAGTTCGTCAATAACTTCCGGCAAACAAATGGTCGTGTACCAGTCACTATTCACTGTACGACGATTCTCTAAAGCAACAGTAGCCACGTGTCCAGTTTTATTAAAAAAAGAAGCAATCATCCGCTTAGATGCACTTTTCACGCGCGCCACTTTGGTTGGTTTCGGCTCATCTTGAAAGACCCATACGATCGATTGCTGCTTTGTTTTGGGATCGTAGCAATAAATCCATGTTTCGTCACCTGTTACTATGTCCCACACCAAATTTGACGCACCTTCGTTGAATCTGGTAAGCATGGCACTGCACCAAGTGACGCGGTCCGTTTTTTGAGCCTCGGTCAAGTTGTGTGGGATCCACCGCGAGCACAGCTTTCTCACACCCAAATGTTTGTGTAGGATTAATTGTATTTGACTCATGCCTATTTCTAAGGATGCGCGAATTTCATGGTAGGTCACATGCCTGTCTGTTTCAATCATACGGCGCACAGCATTGATGTTTTTGTTGGTCACAGCGGTGGACGGCCGACCATCGCGAGATTCGTCACTGAGATTGATACGACCACGCATGAATTCTGCAAACCAGCTATAAACAGTTGTCTTGCATGGTGCTTCATTGCCAAAAGCTGTTTCAAGCCGAGCGATGCTCTGTTAAGCTGTCAAATTACACTTAAAATCGTAGAAAATCATACTACGAAAATTTTCCCGAGTTAAATCCATGTTGATGCAGACACACAATTTTTTAAATGGCGCCACAAGGTAAAAACAAAAGACAGTCAGATGAAACAAACTGTTGCAATAAATTTTTAAATATTGTTTATGTAAGTGGCCAATTCCGGAAACTTACAGTGCGCCCTATGTATGCATGTCTTTGTATAAGTAAGACATCAACTAGATAAAGTTTTTTTAATTAATGGTAACCACTTGCTTAGATTTACATCAGCTGCTAAGTAAATACAAACATTAAATTATGTAATTTTCCTTTGAACCGAGAAAGTAATAAACACAACTACAGGCAAAAAACAGTACAATACAAAAAAGGTCAGTACAAAAATGTCTTACTCCGCGGAACGAATCACCAATTAAATCTGGGAGTCCTGCGGGACTCCGGACCTTCGGGAACTTGCGGCTGAGTTTATCAGACCTCATTCATCTTATCTAATTGCTATTTACTAATTACAAACCAATTGCACTTTTGTGCATTTTTTCTTTTAGTTGTTTCTAACATGCATTTAGGAGATGTTTTTACACAAGCCCTTTTTAGCAAAAAAACTGCCCGACCACAGAGTACCTATGATATAAAATGCGTGATTTAGATTAAAAAAAAATTGAACTACCCAGTAACACTAGCGCGAAAAAGACAAATCAAACGACCTATCATTTTTCAAAATGGGGTCAGCCGTTACAAAATGACATACATACAACATATAACAAACAAAAGGGAGGATTTTTACGCTTCGCCGGTATAAAGTAAACATATTCGTATACACCAAAACTACCTTTCACAATAACTACGTATTCGAACACTTATTGCTAAATACTTTGTGGGAAATATACAAATTTCTTTGCAATTGACTAAAGAATCCATTACATTACACTTTTGTGTAATCCATTACATTACATATTTGTATGCATTTTATATCGACGCAACCAGGAATACACGCTACTAGGTGACTTTTGCCTTTCAAGTCTCATGTAAATAACCAAATCAAAAAATAACATTTTAATGATGTCTTATGTTTTCGC
The DNA here is from genome assembly GCA_947363495.1 of Euzophera pinguis. NCBI lineage: Eukaryota > Metazoa > Arthropoda > Insecta > Lepidoptera > Pyralidae > Euzophera > Euzophera pinguis. Next base: position 6,004,913 of record OX376162.1, read on the forward strand.
GATTGTCACACGTTAAATTATCGCAACCATGAATGCTGTAAAATGTTTGAAATGTTAATTGTAAATAAATAACTAATAACAGCGATAAATACCGTAATATTTTAATATATTCTTATTTCAATTAAATTGGTGCAATATAGGTTTTGCCTACAACAGAAAAGAAAGTATTCGGAATACTAAAATACAAACTTTGTCACTCATCTAGATATTGCAAAGGTTTGCAATCCTACTTTTGTCATTTACATAAATTTAACATTGTATCAGAATTCACAAGACTGAGATAATACATACTGTTGCATATAAATTGGGAACAACGTACAGGAATATTATACATTCACTCGTCCGTCTTGGTCAGACATTTTTCTATAAATGACAAAAATATTTTAGAATTTCAGATTTAAAGTTTTAAAAGTTTTGATTTGATTTTACAAAAATTGAACAAGAACCTGTGACTCTGCGCTACTTTTTATCGTACCAAAAAGGAGCGTCTCAAATGTTTTTATTTTATGTTATAATATTTAGTAACCTTTCAACAGACAGAGTTATAACAATAGATCGGTACCTAAATATTTCAATATAATCCATCAGATATAAGCCATCAAAGGGTACACATTTCCATGCAAATTAATTGTGCTTATCGCTGATCTCATGTTTATTAACCATGAATTGCAAATGCAATCATATGCTAAAAAGAAATAATCTCGTGAAGTTTCGAATGATAGACTAACCTAATCCCCTTCCTCCATACATACTTTGGAGCCCCGATTGAACGGTTGACCCTTCGGGGGTGAATTTTGAGAGATCTATTCTTAGTGCACCCCTTGACCAAAACACGAACACATACCAAAATTCATTGACAAATCAATGATCGTTTAGCAAAATATAATAAATACTAAATTATAATAACTATAATAACTAAAACTAAAAACATAAACGTAAGCAAAAAGTAAAAAGAACCAGTTTAGTTTGACCTATAATATAGTATGCACGCAATACATTTTAGGGGTCAACTTAGTAGTTCGAATGTCATCCGGGAACTGGTGAAAAATGCGGAATAAATTGTAGCCTTATTTCTAAGTAGGACCTTTAGCAATACATCAGTGAAAACCGCAATCAATTCTATGCAGTAGTTTTCGCGTGATGCGATGACAAACATACAGACAGGCAGACACAGACAATTATCCTAATATTATTTTTTATTTTTTTGGCTTCTGTTGGCCCAATAATGACACCTCATATTTTTTTTAAATCTTCAATGTACCGACATCGACCACTTACAATTTTATTATATGTAGGTATATAGATATACTGAAGGGAGCTATCACATTGACTGTTTAAATGTAAGATCGCAAGTTCCCGATCGTCTAATCAAATATAGGTAACCTGTTCGTTTGCTTTTCATCCCCAAATGGAGTCGGGTTTGTGGTGTTTGCCCTTGCCTAGTGTCAGTACAATATAACTGATTGCATCGATATCCCGCTAATTAAATATGAATTCATAACGTACATATTCGTATTCATTTTAGATATGATGTTTTAATAGGATATAAAGAATTTATAATCATAAATTGCTTAAACATGAATTTAGTGTCAAGTAAATAGATATATTTATATATAAATATATTAATGAGTTGAGAAAACTAAGATGTCTCATTCAAGTTCATATCGAGTGGGTTACATGGCCATTCGACCCTGTGCACCCTGATATCAGAGATTTTTCGCCATTCGACCAATGACGTGGTTCCAACCGTTCACCTTTGTGAGTCGAGGAAACAAGGTAAGAGAAAAACCAAATAAAATGTAGATCTATTACATATAAGAGGACACGAGGATGTTAGGACAAACGAGCAGAGAACGTGTGTGGTATTTATAAAAAGAAAAAATATATTAAAAGGAATAAAAATAAAGTTATAATGTAGGTATAGCTTTTTGATACTTTCCAAAAGTTTCGAGCTAAAATAAACTATGTAAACACCGTCAATTATTAGCCGAGTCATTAATTCTCGGAATCTATATAACTACTACAAAATTGGTCCATTTCTATTTCCTACTAGAATAATGAATTAGGTTTCGCACGGAGTGGTCGAATGGTATAACGTGTCACAGTAATTGACCCGTCTCTCCATCTGTCTGTCAGACCTAGTATAGGCTATTTTCACTACTATTAGCAAACTTACGAATCTATATGCTCAATAATAAATGGCTTTACACATTACGTCTTTTCACTCTTTTAAAATTCACGTACTAAAAACAAATCTGTTGTTACGTGATAATCTTTGAGAAACAGAGTAAAGCAGATTATTTATGTGAACTATGATAAACAAAGATATCGTAATAATACCGTAAGTACTATTACTATTCCGTGCAAATACAAAGTGTTTTTTTGACAGACCTACAGCTCTGAAGAGAGATCTTTAATAATTACAGCGGGACTTTGATTTGAGTTGGGGCTCCCAGTTAGGACGAAGTTTGGGCATAGGTTTATTATTTATTTATTAAAACTTTATTATTTCACAAGTACAAATACTTATAACAATTGGCGAAATATTAATAGGTAACAAAGTATTCCTTGATTCCTGTTTATTAGATGCCCATAAGCTGCAGTAACCAGTGTCCATCAGGTGTGCCGTATGACTGCCCGCGTCCTAAATGATATCACAAAACAAAATCTTAGGTACTTTTCATTTATCTTAATTTCTGATTTCTATCATAAGTTTAAGCGGATTCCAGGCTCTGATGCAAGTCTCCCCTTACGACGCAACGATGATGATTATGATGCACAACCAGAAGACAAGTTTTAGCGATATGACAACAGTTGACGGTTTGACTAGATAGTTTTTTCAATGGCAACCACATTGCATGTAAAACTCTGTCAACATGGCTGACATCAAAGGCTGAAATGAGATTGCGGACATAAGTTTTTCTTTTTTCTTTTCAGGGTATAGACTTCAGTCAATATTCGTACTTGGTTATCCCCACCACCCGCCCTTTCGTTTGCCTCGCTCGGATCAATCATTGAATAATAATAAATCTATCTCTGTCAACACGGCTGACATCAAAGGCTGAAATGAGATTGCGGACAGAAGCTTTTCTTTTTTCTTTTCAGGGTATAGACTTCAGTCAATATTCGTACTTGGTTATCCCCACCACCCGCCCTTTCGTTTGCCTCGCTCGGATCAATCATTGAATAATCATAAATCTATGCAACTATGGTAAAATAGAAGGTGAGCCACTGACTGAACCGCGGCGCATGCTCAGGAGTGCTTACACTCGATTCACCTGTTCCAGGGGCCGAGAGAGAGAGAGTACCCTCATCTCCTAGCTCGGCTGTCTTGACTCCTTTTAACACCTGGATCAGCCTGAGGTCTTTTTAGTGATATCCAGGTTGACATAATTTAAACGCTTTCAATATCAATCGGAACTGTTAATTTATTTTCGCGATTGTTACATACGAGTAAATTGATATATCGAACTAAAAGAAACTTTATACGATTTTATTGTTATTATTAAACGTTTTTTAGTATGTCTTTGTGAAAATTGTTTGAAAAGTTAGGTATAAAATAAATAAGTGATAAACGTGATAAAACCGTTAGTAAACCGTAAAGTTTTGTTTATTTCAATTATGTTAAGATCATTTTGGCATATGTTTTCTAATTTTTTATTGTGTGAAGCTGAGATGACAAAATAGATGTTTCGTAGGATTTGATAAATGTTTAAAAAAAATACAGGATACACAATGCTATAGGTAGTTGTATAAAATAAAAGTTCCAACAAAAAGAGTACGGTGTAGCTTTATTTAATTATGTTGAATTTTGCAATAACATCTGTTGTGAAGTAAGACTTACTATACAAAACATTTTGTTGTAAAACCTACAAAAACATTAAAATGACATTACAAATTTTAAACATTTATAAAATATTAGGAAGTCTATTTATACGACCTAGTAAATATTTAGTAAAATTTGTGTAATAAACATCATAGATATTTTTTTTTTTACTTTGGTTCTGCTTTTGAATGCTGTATGGAAGGCACGCGCCATATTAAATACTCGAGCTTATTTATTCGATAGTTTTCCAAAATTTGGAACTATGATTTGTATAAAAATCGAAATTCCACGTTATAACAACGGACTAGTAGTAATGAACATGGATAGAACTATGGTTCCTTATAAAAATATCTTATGAATGAGAATATAAATTAATCTTATAAAATAACTAATATTAGGTACAGGTTGTGGAAGCAGGTACATGTCAGTAGACTGCAAAAATGCATTAATTCTTTTCTTTACGATGAACGTTAAACAAAAATTTGTTACAATAAAATTTTACTTTATTCTGGTCATAGCCTGGTCATACTAATGAATTTCAAAACATCAAATAGCTAAAACAAATCAATACTTCTAGCAAAACTAAATTGAAAATTCGTCTTTACAATATAATGGACAGCATAAAGAAGCCATGATTACTTGGAACTTCTTAATCAATAGTAATTTTAAGAGCAAGTTCTGTACACTACTTAAACTGAAAAAAGTCCGAATCTAAAACTCTCATACATTTTCCGTGTCAATTAAATAAGATCACGAGTGCTATTTTTGAAAAGTGTGACTCAAGCAAAATCGACGAGTCTAATGATTTTTGTTCGATATTGAATAATATTCGCTCGGAATCGAATGATTTTTGATAGATATCGAACGATTCAAAAATAGGGCTCCTGATTAAGAAAGGTCAAATCGTTTCAAGTCTTTTCTTATTCTTTTTTAGTTAAAGAACTGGCCATTAAAATTTTATAAGGATCAAAAAATAGATCAGTACCATCGGGGTCAGGTCTCCACGGTAAATTTTTCATATAATAGTAAATCATCCTTACATTTTGACCCCGACTGTACTTTTAAAAATAGCTTAGCCTCCGCGCTGCGTCAGCACGGCGTCAATGAGGAGAATGGCTCCGTTGATGATCGCCAGAGATGCTTTAGCGAGGTTCTTATTCGTGTAATCATTTTTAGAGGCATGCTGGTATCTGTAATAAAACATTTATATAAAGGCTGTAGAGGTCTTTTGGCGGGGAGCTGTGAAAAACAGTATCGGCGCTGTATTTTATTTTCCAAAATTTGTGTTTTTTGTGTTTTTGTGCTTAATAATGGTGGATTATTATTCGCAAAGTGTTCAAGAACAAGCGTGAGTGTTGGGAAGTGATACAGTACTCGATTTATGTGATTTCCTTGCTTGTTGCCAAAAGCTCTTGGAAATCGCTAAGTACACTAAGTAAGTTCTACCACTTCACTAAGCCTGACTCCTCTGACTCGACTTGATTATGACTTGACTTAACTACTGACTTGACTTTATACTTGTTTGATTAAACAACTTTATTCAAAAAAAATTACTTGTTACTGGCTAAATACGAAAGTAAGAGCCAAAAAAAAGGCTGTAATGTATATTAGAAAATTGTTCATAAGTGTAATAATGATATTTTTATTTGAACTGATTTTTTGTATATATAACAACAAAGAACGCTATTGTTGAGACCTTTATGTATATAGACTCACTACTCGATAATCGTTAGACTCACCGATTATGTCGAATGAAAATCATTCGAAATCGAACTTAATCATTGGACTAGTTTAGGTATCAGTCATGGTTAATTTTGGTAATTCTCGCGATTATCCTCCCGGTCGCGGTATGTTCTTCGAGGCCGACTCTGATCTAGACCTCCATTATCCTCTGCTTTACCTTTCAAAATTTTTTGTCGGTTCATCCTCTCTTCAAGCTTACTTAATAAATCTGTCTGATTAATATTCAATTAAGAATATAAAATACCTGTCTATACATAGTTATTTCAATACCACAAAAAATACAGGTTGGTCATTGACATGGCTGGTTGAATGTTTGTTTAGATAAGATAATTTTGTCAAATCATTGATTTAGCTTAATTTTTTATGGGTAGACGATATATAGTAGACGTATACTTTTAAACAGTTATTTATTTAACTTCATTACAATAATGTAAAGGGCGGACTTAAAGCCAAAGACTTTTTCTACCATTATGTATCTCCGCTTGGGTTTCACGGGTTGCCCCGGTCCTTTGAGAGGCTTGCGCGGGGGATATTGATCCAACGCGTCGAAGCCCTTTAGAGAAGTTGATATCATGTGGTGCTCCTGCCAAAACTATACTACTCCTCAGCTATATCAATAGATGACATTTCCATGAACAGGTCTCGGTAGGAGAAGGAATTATTTCTAATGAATGAAAAGAATTATATTGGTTATGGTAATGAAGTTTGGATGGATTAAAACCTACCAGTTTTAATATTATGTATTTAATAATTATAAAAAAAATACCTGTCAATGATAATAGCCCCGCTTGCCACGAAGAGAGCAACTCCTACTAGTGAGTAGAATATGTCGATGCGTTTGTGTGACGGCGTCTGCATTACGTAGCCTGAAAAAAAAAGTACATACTTGTTAGATAAGTACATAAAATATTGTATCATTTCAACACATAAAAGGAAAGACCACAAAAACTGCGTAATTTTTACTACTTAAGCAGAGTAACTAACAAATTATATGTATTGTCATTTCAGCCATAATCTTGGATGAATTGATGAGCAAAGGTTTACGGTAAAAGGCGACTAAAGAAGATGTCTAAAGACGCACTGTAATGATAACTTAATAAAACAAATTTTTCAAATTAAAAAAATTCCCCCTAAGAAGAATTTCCAAATCTAAACTTAAGCAAATCCTTAGTATATAATAATCAAGTCATCTCATCAAGTGAAAATAATACCAAACGATCTAGAGGCATTCGGCATGGGATGGGACTGGAAAAACGCTGGAGTGATAATTAAATGAACTCGAAGCTGATTTAAAATTCTGGAACCGTACTACATATCACTAAATACTATAATATAATAATAATGATAGATATATAGATATAATCTTTAGTATTATTCATAAAAGTTATACATCAAGATCTTAGATATAGAAGTAGTTAATTAAACGAAGCTTTATGACCCATAGCAGCAAGCCCGGAAGGAAGTGAGGTTACACTTGACTACGAGGTACATTAGTAATTAACCCATTTATCTAAAGAGTGAAATTACTGAGTACTATGGCATAAACTTTATAACGTGGTATGAGCATTGAGGAAGGAACATTTTTCGTTGATGGTTTCGATGCTCTTTGGATATGAGAGGCAAAATATCTACAAGATGTCACGAGGTCACGAGCGTCTAACAGCTTGATTGAAAAACTATTATATGTAGTCATTAATATTAATAATATTCCTATAATAGCAGAATGGTTTATTTGCAAAATATGCACACATACATAGGTATGCAATACTGTAGGTAATATCTTATTTTTCTTCTTGTTTTTTTTAAAATTAATGTTGTAGAGCGTACCTATAGTAGAAAATTAAATTTTCTATATTTCTAAGATGTAGCCCGCTGAAGAACAGACGTACGGTCAGTTAAGTTATAGTACTAAAATAATAGAATGGTCGTTGTTTGTATGTAAAAACTTTACTGTACAAAAATATTTTTTTTACAACAATTGCTTCTTTTGGAGATTTCTTCCAGTTTTCATTTGTTTTTACAATTCGCGTATGAAATACAAGTCACATAATAATCACTAGTAATAAATATTGGGAAACTAACCAGCAGCAGCACCGGCGAAGATGATGAGGTAGCCCACGAATGTGCCGGTGACCAGCATGCCGATGTCAGCGTCGGAGTTGTAGCTGTGGTAGTGTAGCGCCACGCACGAACATGTCAGTGCCTGGAATTGACAAATATTTTTCCCAATAACAAGTAGCTAAATAAATAATACGACAAATTTAATTGGATTTTCTCATCCACACATTTTGGATTAACCTGCAAAATAGTTGGAATTCCTAGACATACCTAAATAATGGTTTAAAATGTAATAAATGGTATAACGGCTGTATAAAATCCTTTTTCAAGGATTTGGCTTTCAATGTCAATAGAAAGGTTTCTACTAAAATTAAAATAACTTAAAACTAAAATTTCGCAATCTTTTAAGAAAATTAACTTTATTTATAGGTAGGTATACCCATCCAAGACATTGGAATATGAAACTTATTTTCATATTGCATTTGTAAATTGTGTTGTGAACGACTGAACTGCTCTTTATTTCATCACTATTTCAGTGGATTATAATTATGAGCCGGCTAGCTAATAATAATTTTATATTGTAAAACCTGGGCATTTGCCATAACTCATACAACTTCAAATTTTACAACAAACCTTCAAAAATATATTATTTATCACAACCGCAGCACCACCCAACATAAAATAGATTCTTATCGTTTTTATACTTGTTTGCCATATCAATACAATGAATTACATTTACTAATATAATTTACAAAATATTTGAAAAAGTACTGTAGGTTGTATTAAAAAATAAAACCTGTACGGTAAGAAATGAAATCGGAGCAAAATTTAAGGTTGTTTAGAATAAATACTCAATACACAGTTTTGGTCAGTTTGTTCTTCTACTTCGTCTTCAAATTAGCACTCTACTTATACTAAGCTTGAATAAGTCGAAAATGCTTCTCAAACTGTAGAAGGAAATAGATAATTGGATGCAGTCACCAATAGAGTAATCATACAATTTATACACAGAATTGACAAGAATACCGTGACGTCATCGCAGCTCCATATACTCATAGGTGACGTGTCTTGTGCGACCAGTTTGGCGAGGTGATGTCATACTGAGCTACAATAGGTAGTGATGGGATTTTAACACGGTATGAAACCAAAATGGTAGATTACCGAATAACCAACCGTTTTCTACAATTTTGGTTGGAAACTTTTTCATGCAAAATTGAAATTTTGTGTTCAAGATTTATATAATTTTATACGAAGAATCCTAAATTTCCTAGGATAGACTTGTACAGAACCCACGACATACGAATCCAACTCCAAAATAAAATAAATAAACTCGAAAATTGTATGAAATGTTTTTTACCGCTGTTTATAATAAACAACTGTAGAAAACGGTTAAAACCGAGTTTTAAACCATTTCGATATAATACGAGTACCAGAATTTTCAACCGTTGAGAATTCATTCGCTGCCCATCACTAGCAGCAGGGTATAAACAGCGAGGTCGACCTGTAAACAGACCTTGGGGATGGACTGGAAATGGGTTAATTGATGATTTGATACGGGATTCTAGTTTAGTAGAGATTGCTTATCGCTTCCAAATTTTGTAGCCGATACAAACTATTCGACCTACTAATAAAGAGGTTCTCAATTCAGTTTTATTCTGTTTTCTTTTATTTGTACTACATCAATATTTTTTATTTATTTTTTATTTTAAGATCTTTTCATAGTTTTATTAAAAGAGAACGTCTTTTTTTTCAGTATCGATTTCAAAATAATTGAACGGTTATTCAATTATTAAATAATGTATGCAAATAGGGACATGTATGAAAATAAGTATCTGTAGTTTTAATACAGCTTAGCTTAATTGCTCGTAAGCCCATTGACCTTACTTTTATTGCTATTTTCAACGTGGACTTGGAAATAATTACACAAGTTAACAATAACAAGGATTTTTGCTATAAGACTTCAATAATAGTACGATACTATAGAAGTTTTAATACTATTGTATAAAGATTTCTTATATTTTCGCGATTGTTACACATTAATGCTATATGCGTTTTGATAATCCTCAAGTCCTTGCAAAAGAAAACAGATTTATACCAAAGATGTTACGTGAAGCTATTAATAAAAAAATATTCTAATTTCAATAGAGAGGATGGATGTCAGGTACCACCACCTTGGAACCCGGTTATCAATTTCATAAAATCTCAAACTCAACGGAAGAGTGCAAGTACATTGGATACTGTGAGCCTATACTGCGTGAATCGGAATAGTTTTCAATAAATTATAGGCTATGGTTTTCTATTCTTGTGACATCAGAAACAAATGACACAGGCAAATGTCAATTAATCAATTTAGTCTACCTGCGACCATGAACGCTGTAAAGTGTTTGAAACGATAGGTGTAATAAGTAATTAAGGCGACAAAAAAACCGTATTAAAATAGTTTAATTTACTATTGTATAAATTAAATCAAATCCTATCTTTTTGTTATTTATATAGGTAACAAAATTAATACAAAAAAATCGTATACTGTGGTTATCATTAAATTCCGTGGTTTAAAGACAGTTAAATCCTATGTCCGTTTCAATAGATTAAGACCTCGGACATGATAATTTTACACGACGATTAAATTGATAACAGTATCAATTACATACCTTTGATATGATTAGTATAAACAGAACGCGTTTTTACTATACATATTATCACAACATCTAAATCTACATTTTATAGAATAAATGAGGTGGGTATCGTTTTCCTTGCAAATACTACTATTTATCTAAGCGCCTTTCGGGTTGCATCCTTGGCCTCGGAGCCCACGGACCGATTTATTTTCCTTATTATTATATATTATTATCCTACATTTTCTTATCCATTTCGCCCGGTCTTGGGCAGGTTTAATTGTTAGATTTTTAATTAGTACATACACACTTTTTATTTCAGCATTTTATTTTAAATAAAGACATCAACTATTATCATCTAGCTAAACATTCTTAAGTCAGATTGAAACATCAAACCATCAATATGCTAATTACGTTAATGTACTCTACACAGAACAAAGTCAATATGGACATGAACATTCATATTGATTACTCTATGGACCTATAGAGGAATTCTCGAGAGGTGTATTATATTTTAATTAGCATAGCTGCTCGAAGTACTCGTATGCTTGCTCAGAAATCTTCAATGGCAGTCTTTGTACAGGAAAAGTAAAATTATCTACCTACATATTTCTCTAATTTCTTCTTATACCGACTCTCAATCGCTTAAATACGTCTAGCTTAGGGGCGTGGGTATTTCATTGTGCTGTAATTCTACTTTTCGACTTTACATTGAGGTTTTTCACCAGATCACAAAGTATTAGTACCAATTTTTAAATTTAAACTAACAATATAGCATTATTCAACGAAAAAAATGTCACGCAGTTATTTACTTTTCCATAGTCGATGAATAACTAATACTCAATTGTTTTTTAATGACTTTTCACATAAGAGTACCAATTGGTACTTTTTCGTTTGCTATCGCTCTCTGTTGGCTTATCCTTTTCACCTGATTACCATAAATTAAGAAAAAAGTTAGGTATTTTTCTTTTAAATAAGACAAAGAAAGAAAAAGGTAAAAATGGAGAAAGAAATCGTGTCATATAAGAAAACAGAGACTCTACTGATAGACAAGAAATAGAAGAAACCGCACCTACAAGAATGCACCTCGTAAATTCATAAATAAATTAAAACAAAAAATGAAAAACGATATCAAATAAATGCTATTCGAAAAATAAACATTTGACTTCAATATTTGTTTGTATGTATAAACTTTATTGTACAGAATGAGCAATGTTACAACAAGATCTAACTCAATAAGAGGCGGACAACAAAAACAATTTCAACATTTTTAACCCTGGCCATGACAATCGATACCTTGCCTAAAAACTCCACTAGTGACCCTATTAGCGTAGGCGTTGATTCCTTGTTTACCTTGAACTAAAACACGTTTTAGGGCTCGGCCGGGAGCGGTTTTTATAACACGTAGAAGATGCAGAGAAATATATACTTTAGCTGAATAGTTTTAGGTGTCAAATAGGCTCTAGTGGTTTGCTGAGGAGATTCCAAAACTTCCCGTATAAGTTTTATATGCGAGTTACGGAAGACGAAGAACATTTAGATTTGATATGCGTTACGATATAAATCATACCTACATCCTGTTTTCTAAATATTTACTGAATTAAATTTAAGTATATACATACTATCATCACGCCCTTTTCCCGTGGGGATAGGCAGAGACTAAGTATATTAAAATAGTAAAAGTATATTAATAACGACAGATATCAGCTGCTTCAGTTGATTATGATAGGGAAAATGCAAGGAAAGAGTCTCGTTGGTAGACGGAAGAAATCATGGCTGAGGAACATAAGAGAGTGGACCGGAATTGCTAAAGTCGAAGAACTGTTTGATATAGCAAAAAATCGAGCAAAGTTTTTTGCTATCAAACCAACCTCCAGTAATGGAGAGTCACTTGAAGAAGAAGAATTAATTTAAATTTTTAAATTATTTTATGCTACGTTAAAAATCGATTTCTCAAGCGTAATTCGCACTCTGAACAAAAATTATAATATTATTGTATTTTTGTTATATTAAGAATTAAATTTATTCCGTATGCGCAATTACTATGATCTTGAAGCTACGTGACTGTGAATTCTGAGCCATGCCCGAAAATTTTCGGTTGAATCGTGAACGCCGAGATTAACGTTATAATGGACAGTGATGTAATCCAGTCAGATAACGATTTAACCTTAGCCGAATGACGGCTGAAGGAAGGAAGAGTTTGAAAACTTAAAATTCAACGAGTGCTATCAGTATTTACTTTATAATTTCATCTGTTGTTTGCAAGCTCTTGAAATGTTTGTTTGACCGACTTGCCGATCAAAGTTAAAATTTTAAAAAAAAATCCAATATTATAGAAATATATCCATCGTGTACAGGTAGACTTGTTTCATACTTCTGAATTCTTTTTTAAAAGTCTTTATAACCTCAATTTTTTCTCCAATCTTCTAACAAAAACTAGTCACATTATAAAATATATTCGATAAAATGAAATTTAAACTAGAAACTAAACCATTATTTTCACATAAAGACATTCCTACATCTATTTTATTTTATTTTCTTTAAAATTAAGATATTATTTTAAATTTGGAATTTATAGTCTGACGTATTAATTACCCAAAGAGAGTTTACTAAACTAAAACACTGATAGTAATAGAAGGTCAATTAATGTAATAATTAAACTCTCCATAAAGTGGCTATTACGACAGCCTAGAGATTAATAGTCGTGGGAATACTTAACATTTTTGTAGGCAAAAGGATGGTACCAAATAACCTCCGATAGAAATAACACTCCACAAATTGTATTTTAGTTAAAATTTATTTATTTCATGTAACTACGCCCATACTTCCGTACTAACATTATAAGTGTAAAAAACAATTAATTTTAGTTCAAAATTGTTAGATTTAGGGAAACCTTCTTTAGAATAAAACTCTACTTTCCCCTTTATGTAACAACTCGATTCTCATTCAACAAATTAACAATTAATTATTCAAATGGTGCACTCACCATCATAAAATGACGAAAAACTTGCATATTAAGTGTATTCTGTGGCACCGGCTGTCACATTCAATCAGGAAGTAAATTTAAGTATCAACAACTAAGTATTTTACCTATTCTGTGCTACAACCTTACCAAAAAAAGACTATTCCCAGTCATTTATTGTCCGTGGTGTCGGCGCGGGATACCACTCGAAATGTTGTTTTTTTGTTTTATGTAATTCAATGGGCAAACAGGTTTACGATCTCAGAAATGAAAAGTGTAATCGCAGTAGATGGATGCCTGTTATTTTTCTATAACAAACTTAATATTCATAGAATGCAACGTCGTCGCCCGATTTCACTCCTCAACGTATACAGTGTAAAAATCATAGAACTGTTGTTTCATAGTCTGTGTACTTCTATTACTAAATGTAAGGTTGTTTATTTTATGTTTTTAGTCTATGTTTTTTCTTTTTTTTTCTAAGTACCTATCGCTGATGAGTCGTATCAGATATTCATGGATTTTGTTCGTATATGTCTAAGTATCGTTAAAAGTAGTCATAGTCTATTATATTTATATTGTCTTACTGGCAAACAAATTTATTCGATCATATTAAAAGAATATGAATTTAATTGAAGGTCAATTTGCCAACTTTGCATGATATTGACACATGACGTAATGCGCGATAGCATCATGATGCTATACTCGTAGGTACCATAACATTATTATCGTTTCCCATGCGCCCACGCACTACACTCTTTTAGTATAGTATTTTGTAATCTATGGCTTCTAATGAAACTATTTCTTCCTACGCATGGTAAGTACTTACTCCTTAATTAAATGTTAGTTATGTACTTTAGTTTCAAAAATGTGAGAAATAGGTCCTATGGATGGACGATTTCCCATATTATGAGATTTTCTTTTTATTAGCTATGCAGCCTGCTTTTGTAAATATTTTAAACGACTGCCTTTAGTTAAAGTAGCTCTATAAAAATATTTTTAGAAAATCACTTCTGTTTCTTTTATGCTACGTTGATTAAATATAGAGGTATGGAGTACAAAATTGGAAACCGTGTTTTCTGTGTTCTTATTTATAATTTAAAAATATTGAAATAAGTATCTTTCAGATCTCTTCAGATCGCTTTTAAGGGATGACGAAACAAAATAAATGTTCAAAATTATCTCAATTGAGTACAAGTAGAATAAAATCCCAATACAAACAGACACAAAATATTTCTTTTCGATAATAAACGACATGCATTTTATAATAATTACAACACCTATAAACAACATACTTAGTACCTACGCTCTTCTGTTTAAAAAGTTAAAGATGCGAGACCGAAAAGAAAGTCGTAGTAAAGCGTCACCGTATTGGTAAATAAAAACAGGTGCGGTCCTGGCTGGTTTGAAAATGCAGCTGTTAAAATTTGAATATAGAAGCATCACTCACCAACTCCAAAAATTTAACAATAGACAATCTGCTGATGGCCATCTTGATTCACTTCAAAATTAGAATAGTTTGTTTATAAATTAGGATGTGTTTACAGCCGGAACTCGCGAGCGTTCGGGGTGGAACGTAAACTGAGACTGCGCATGGCGCGCGAGTATTTCGTAACGCCTCAGTCATAGCCCCAGTGAATAACAAACGATGATCTCATAGACTGTTGTACTATAGTAGCTTTGTCATATTCTACAACTTGATCATCCTAGAGCAAAGAGCAATGCAAAGTCCTATTTCAATTTACTTACTCCTCTGGTTCAGCGATATGCCTAAGTTAATTTTATAAAAGTGGCTAATTACAACAACAACATTATACAGTTCTAGTTAAACTATAGAAAGCTCAATCACATGTGTAGCAATAATACCAACATATCACTAAGGTTTCATTAATTCAAGTCTTTAGTATAATACACGTTGTAGTATATGACGCAACGCAATATACTTGATGCATCTACAAATAATGTTGTGATATTTTCTTTTGAACCGGACACACGGTCGTTAAACTTTAAAATCGCTTCCTTGAAAATTTGTTCCTATCGGATAGGTTTACGACTACCTGGAAAGATCAATTATAACATCCATAAAAAGATATTTGGTGGTTTAAGTAAAATTAAGGAGATGCGCAAAATTTATACACTAACCGCCGCCTTGTAAGTCAGCAATGACTATTTTATTTATTTATTTAACTTCATTACAATAATGTAAAGGGCGGACTTAAAGCCAAAGGACTTTTCTACTAGTCAACCAAAATGTGCTAAGAAAATAATATTTAAATCATTTTTTTGACTACTTCAGCAAATTCTTCATAGGTACTCAGATTTTATGAAATCGATTAAGGTATAAAATTCTCCCTCTTACGAAGATTTTTTAAGATCGAAGGATTTGCTTTAATAGTATTCTTCCATGTGCGACTGTAAAAGTTACAAAATATTGAGTTGTGTCAAACATGAACATAATTTATACAGAGGTCGGCCTACTGATAACTCCGATTTTAATAATACTGCCGATAATTCCGTTTCTATACTTATACATGACGATGACGAATTAGTAGTGAAGTCACCACAATGTTTAGCTATAACTTGGTAATAATTAGCGGAAATCGGCATTCCAAAAATGTGGCGTGTTAATGGTCTCACAACTAGGGATGCCGAACATGGGACGAAGCGGAGGAGAAGGAGCAGGAGAGTGGACTCTGAGCTCTGAGAAGGCGCTAAGATGAGATAGAGATATCGGCATTCCAAAAATGTGGCGTGTTAATGGTCTCACAACTAGGGATGCCGAACATGGGACGAAGCGGAGGAGAAGGAGCAGGAGAGTGGACTCTGAGCTCTGAGAAGGCGCTAAGATGAGATAGAGATATCGGCATTCCAAAAATGTGGCGTGTTAATGATCTCACAAGTAGGGATGCCGAATATCGGGCGAAGTGGAGGGGAAGGAGCAGGAGAGCGGACCCTGGGCTCTGAGAAGATGAGATAGAGATATCGGCATTCCAAAAATATCCGTGATATAAAGAGCCTCTTTAGAAATGAAAGTCTAGATACATAATTTTATTAGATTTTATGGATTATCATGATCTGAAAATAAATAAATAAATTATGCCCTTTGAGGAAGTTGATGTAGTAGTTATTGATAATACCAGATTTCGGATATGAGTAGATGAACCCATTGAGCAGGTCTCGGCTGGAGGAGCTATTTTTAATAAATTAATGAAGTTGGAGCGTGTCTGTTGCATCATTAGCTTATACTTCAAATTAAGCCAAGGGAACGTTATAATAAAATCATGGTCTTAGATCTAGCAACTGGACGTAAAACATAAGTAGTGGCAGGTGGTGTCTCGCCCCATATAAATGGGTCTCCAAACCCGTCTCTGTATTTCGGCAACAGAGGGTAAAGGTTCATTATAAGAATTTACACCGGGTTATTTTGCAAGCACAGGCAAAAATTTTACCACTTTCAATTAAAAAAAATAATACCTAACTACGAGTTTGTGAAAATAGACAAAAAAAAATTTGACCTCCCATAAAAATCTTTTATATCATTCCGGTATAGTTTCACAAAACAATTATTAAATTGATCAAAACATAAACTAAAAATATCTCATAAGCTTACGCAATACTCTAAACAATTCGTCCTTCGAGGTTTACATCAAATGGTTTCAAATAGCACAAGCCGAATGACTTGTTTGCGACATACTTAACATGAGGTGCTGACTCTATTTTTAAGGATGTTGTAGAAGAAATCTGATTAATACCTCCTTATTATTTAAGTTCTGCAATATTAATTTGTGTAATAAATTGGCTTTGAGTTTTTTTATTTATTTTCTAGCCTTACTATAATAGTTAGAATCTTGCATCATGAGATCCGATTTCTAGAAATCTTTACAGTGATTTTGAGTAAAACTTGTTTTGTTTTATTACACCCTTTTACTTCTATGCTTAAACTTAGATTTTTCTACAGGAGTTCTATTTTCATATTCATTTCGCCAACGTCGGATATTTTTGACCGAATTCGGCACAATTCACTTTTTGCGGTTTCGTAGTCAGAATTAATCCGTATGAACAAAAAGTTTTTATGACTTCTATCTGGGATTTTTAAGTGTTAAATTTTGACAAATTTTCATGTCTCTACTACATGATAGAGACTTGAAAACTTCAAGCAACAACATACTTTCTGACGTACGACGGTCAGTCCGACGGTTCCGATTTCTCCTATAGGTACGGAACTCCCCAAAAAATATTTTAACTTCTAAAACTTCGATGATATTCGACATAAAATATATATTATACCCTGTGATGTATATAACAATTAGTATTTTATCTATGAGTATACACGACAACGTGTTCATGGAAAAATAATATTAATCAGAATTATTCAATTGGATGAAAAAATTTAAGAATAAATAATGAATGTACTGTGATATCAGTAAAATCGTAAAATTTACACAAACATGCAAAAGTTTTAGAACTTCGCGCACCAGCCCCATCTATACGATTTTGACGAAATTAACACATACGAAACGAGCATGCAGCTCTATTTTCTTACATGCTCAAGCAATATGGGTTACAAAAGAACGTCGTGATTATTCATGCTCTACCTAGATGGCCAGAGAACTTGTAAAACGTGATTAAGATTTTTGTTGGCAAATGAAATATTTCTCTATACGTATATGAGATTCTCAAAATTTTAGATTTTCTGAATATTCATTAATCTAAATCCTTTATCAGTTTTACTTTTTACTTATCATTATTACAGGCATAAGCCATCTACTCTGCTGAAATAAAACTAATATTTGATGAACAATAATTATTATATTAAACAAAGTTACTGATATAGACGACCGCCACCACCACAAGGCTCCGGCTTCTCACTGTCGTCTGAGTACTTGCGAGCGTTGCAGAGAGAGACTAGAGAGTCTATTGCAAATATTGCAGAAGCGGCCAGGGAACACACTGCGCAGGCCTGCAATAGAATATTCCAGTATAGACTTTGTTCTGAAACTTAATCAAAATTCGATTAAAGGCTTAGGATCAAATCTCCATCATTCATTTCCTCAAGAATATGTGATGTTGAATTATAATTTGGCGAAAGTTTGTTTGCCTTATTTAAGTATTCCTTTACATACACTCTATCGCTGTCATTTAAATCCAGACTTTACCATCTAAATACACACAGTGAGTTTTTTCGAAACCTTTTAGCATCTGGAGTCCTATTTTTAAAAAGTGTGACTCGCGCAATATCGGTGAGTCGAATAATTTTTGTTTGTTATCGAATGATTCGTTACATTTAAAAATAGGGCTCCTGGCATGATTTACTAACAAACTGATGGTATCGGAAACCAAGAGCTGAGGGTATTTAATCTAACGCTAAGAGATAAGGTAATCATGTTTTAATAGTAGAATCAGATAATTCAATCTCCCTATGTCTAGAGCTCCAAGTCGTACCTGGGCGTATAAGCGTCTTTCTGAAGAAGGAATTTCTTGCCACGAGTAGAGGGTGAGGGCGCCGCACGCGCCAAACAGCATCGCGCCAACAGCTGCCCACCACGAGCTTATGTATGGGTCCGCTGCCGCTGACACTGCCTCACCTGTTCATGAACAACATCGTAGATGTATGGACTGGCAGTTGTCAGGAGGAGATGCACTGATGATTGGTTATGAAATGATGAATGTGACTCGAATTATACACGATTTATTTAAGTAATAGGTACTTAAATGTTTAAATGGGACGCGTATAATACACCGATGTCCGTTGCCGAGTGGGGTGGTCATCGCTATCGCCGCTGCAACGCCAACTCGTCGATGTAATGCGTCAATATAGATGTTATTGTTGCCTGTTATAATGATTTGCAGGCGACCTAAGAGATTTTGATTTTGACAAAGAGTGGAAAGTAACATCATTGGATATAGAAGTATGGAAACAGAGAAGGGAATCTTTTGCCTAGCAGTGGGACCTAAATAGCAAAAAAAATTAATAATATACCTACTAGGTAGACCTTCGTACAATAGTGGTCTGCTCGGGTTCTCTGCTAGGTTGCTGGTTCGGTCACCTATTTATTCCTGCTCTCAGGTTGTGTTTCGGTTTGAAAAGTGACAGAGAGAGATGCAGATAAACTATTGGATATGTTTACTGTCACATACGCTACACCATAAGAGTGCGCTAGTGAATCAAGGTATAACTGAGTGCAGCAATTATCGAAGATCTTGCAGTGAAGAAAATGAAAGGAGAAAGTAAGAAAGTAGACTTTGGTGGTGTAGCATAGTTATGTTGTTGTTCCACCTGAGCCCAGATTTTGCTCTGTGCATCAGGTAACTAACAAGAGGGAAAGGGATTCACGATACTTTTTTTATCAATTTCGATAGAGTATGAAAAAAATCCATTTGCATAATTTAATTTTACTCTTATACTACTTAAGTACCTATATGGAACAATCTAAGATTAAGATATTTGAAATTTAATCATCATCATCATCATTTCAGCCACAGTCAGACCACTGCTGGACATAGGCCTCTCCTAATGATTTCCAAAATGACCGGTTGGCAGCAGCCTGCATCCAGCGCAGCGTCTGCCTGCGACTTTTTAGGTCATCTGACCATCTGGTCGGTGGATGTCCAACGCTGCGCTTGCATGTTCGTAGTCGATATTTTTAAATTAAATTCCCCATTTCGCCTTATTATACGCATAATTTATATTGATATACCGATACTTCTAAAATGATATCTAAGCGTAGTTTATTACCATTTCTACTTCACTGATAAACTACAACAATTTCTACAGCAGTCGCATTTATACTAGTCTCCAAACGATTACCTGTATAATACATTGTACACGCGTCACATGCTCGGGGCTTCCTCATCAAATTCCTCAGAGTCCAGATACGCCAAACTCAGGTCGAAGAACATGATGATGCCTGTTACGACCGAGACGGAGCCACAAATCATCGCACCCAGGTGGTTCCCAGTTCTGGGACACGGGATTTTGCGATTCCTCGCCGAGATCACCAGCCCCCCACTTGTGATGAACAAACCCACTCCAACGATTCCGAAATACATATCTTGGACGAGGTCTAATGGCGCGAATATCATTTCTCCTAAAATAACGGAAATTGTGAATAGTAATCTGTTTTAAATAAACTTAGCATAAATGCGACTGTAAAATGTTGACGTATAGCTACTTAGGTTAACCATTAACAAGGTGGAAACTTTGAGAAAGAAAATCATCATTTGATCTACAATTTTATAAGCGAAAGGACCACTCACTTAAACATGAACATGAAATACCTTATTTCAAAAACTACTATTTAAGCAGGTTCTTAATGTTGTTTTGCGCAGTTAGGAAACTTGAACTAACAAATGATTTGCATAAACGGAAAATTTATTTATATTTTAGATCCCAAATAAGTTAAAAATAATAAAGTTACAGTTTGTGGAAAACGAAGATTTTTACAATACTTGCCAATAATTTCTCCTGAAAGGACCACAATGTATCCTACGTAGGTTCCTGAACACAGCATTAGTGTGGGTAAATCTGTTAGGTCGTAACTGTAGTGATGTAATGTGAGGCAGGCTACTGTTAGGCACTGAAACAACAAAAATACCTTTATTGTCATAACTTTGATCTTTGAAAATGTTTAATGTTGTGCACCAACCACTAACAAATAAGCTAATAGATCTTCAGATGCTTAAATTGGAATACGACCAACATAGAGTTTTAAAATATATTTTTTTTTTATACCTATTTAGAAATTTTTTTAAGGGTTGCATCCTCAGATGATTGCTTCGGAGCCCAAATATCACTATTTACATTTTCTTCTTCACTTCGCGCGGCCAAGTAAGACTTTTTAGTAGACCTACTCAGCGTACGAATATCTAATTAATGAGATTAAGACGTAAGAAACTTACTAATTCCATAAACTTTATCAAACACGTCGGTATCAGCATTTTGTTTTATTTGATTACCACCTATAATAATTAATAAAATTACAGTCACAAAATCAGCTAAATTTAAATTACATTACATCCAAATATGACAAATGTCAACAAATTGCCATAAACCAAAGAGAAAAAACAGGTAACTACAACTATTTTTTCCTGCGTTTTGCGGACATATTATACTTCCGTGATACCTAGAAGAAAAACTACAATTTGAGGTCGAAAATAGCGAATGAAAGAGGTTTTCAAAATGATGGGGCGATCTTTTTTACCAATTCAAAATAATCCATACTAATATTATAAATGTGACAGTCTGTCTGTCTGTTACGCTTTCACGGCCAACCCGCGGAACGGATTTTGATGAAATTTGGTATGAATATAGTTGTAGATCCGGGGTCAAACATAGGCAACTTTTTGACGCAGGCGGAGCTGCGGGAAACAGCTAGTTCAAAATAAATGTATTATATCAATTTATTAAATTAGCTTGTTCTCCCGCGTGAGCTACTTTTAACTGTGCGGAAAACTTAATCCATACTAATAGGTATTATGAATTTCAAAGTAACTCTGTCTGTCTGTCTGTTACCTTTACAAACGACTGGACAGAGATTTGGCATATATCTTAACTATGCCGATGAACAATATGCGAAAACCCAGATACACTCGGGCGAAGCCGCGAGCGGAAATTGTTTAACACGAGTTCAGTCATAAATTATGAAAGACCTAACAGTGCGCTAATACGGGTTATAAAAAAGGTTTTCTATTGTTTTGAGTACTTATATTAAGCAATCTGGTTTTGAAGAAATTACTATCTTTGGTTTAGTTATTTATAGGTAATTGAACAATTTAGTTCGCATTGAAAGTTCAAGGAGGCAAATATAAAACTAAAATTTTGAAAGGACGGCTTTGCTCAAATGAAGGTTTCAAAAAGAGATAGCTACATACTTAGAATAGTATTGAGATTGTTATTTCAATTCTACATTTAATTCTAAATAGAGGAACTCTATCAAATATTTAGCCCTATTTACTTTTATTGACCTACACATTTTGCATATTTGTAAACACTTCCAGCATTAACTATTGTAAGGAAATAAACACAATTTTCTTCTAGTAACTGTTTATCTCATGAAAATATATTATTCCAACAAAAACGCATACGAAGTCACGGGCTCATCTAGTCCCAAATTATTTTTAAGCGCCCTACCGGTCATGAGATGAGATATTACATTTTTAATTTTCCATTCTACGGGCAGATTAAATTTGCCGCCAAAAAAGGTATCTAGAGGCCGCAGTGGTGATTTTATTTGCATAACACAGCGTATTAGTAAGGTACATTCAAACTGACGCGAATCCTGCGGCGGGACGTAGATTTAAGAATCGGCAGAAGTGCCGTAGCGTATGTCAAAGTTACTAAAGTACTGGTCTGCTTATGTCACTTCTACATATTCTTACTTCAGTGGGAGTCCCGCCAGTCGCGCGGGATTCGCGTCAGTTTGAATATAAAGCTTATATGCATATAGAGCTTATATGCGGTGTCACTGCTCCATCGTTTCAAATATTCATGTTGAAATTAAAGTCCCGTAGTCGTTTTATGGTTCTTACACTAGACTTGGATATTTCGAGATACTTAACTTGGTTTCCGTCCAACTTGGTTTTTACGCATATCCTAAAATCATATATGAAATGGATCTAAAGCAATAAGTAAAAGGTTCCGTATCCCATAAAGGATACGGAACGCACTCCATTTTTCTCCAATTCTGGATTTTTCTACGAAATCAGGACAATAATAAAAGAGACCAAAGCTGGGCAATCCCTATAGAAATCCAGCAGATCACGCAAATAAGGAATGTGAAAAAGTAATCATATAACCTATTTTCCGGACCCCGCACCGAAGAACATCCCGAAACAATCAAATTTACAAGAAATTTTATGAACTCCGCGAAAAAATGAATAAAATTATCCAATATTTTTTGTACTGATCGAGTTTTGCTCACAACTTTTGAAATGTGAATACTTTTACTTACTTATTTTCAATTAGCGAACAGTTAGATGAATATTATAATTAAAATTCAGAATCGAGTTTTTATATTTATTTATGTCTGTGTGAGTATTTATCGGCGTGAAGAATACTCGTTTAACTTGATAAGGGATGAAGTCTAATGAGATGATAAAGTGACCTGACCAACGAAATGTGTAAAAATAAAATTATTCAAGTCGATATATGACGCT
Organism: Euzophera pinguis; assembly: GCA_947363495.1. NCBI lineage: Eukaryota > Metazoa > Arthropoda > Insecta > Lepidoptera > Pyralidae > Euzophera > Euzophera pinguis. Next base: position 6,028,269 of record OX376162.1, read on the forward strand.
ACTGCACTCGCCAACATTTGCCTTGATTTGCCTAACTAATGGGAATAGTGAGATGGAAAGCGGTTGTACTTACATAGATATGACACAGATATATCGTTGCAAATTTATAAAAAGTAGAAAAATAAGGAGGCAAAGAGGAAGATGCACCATCCAGTCTGCAGGTACCAACTTCGTGACAATAGTATTCGTGATTTTCGAGTAATACGGATCATATCTAAGGTATCTGGGTTCACGGCCGCGGTTCATATTGCCAGCGCTTAGGGCGGAGCAGTGGTGCAACCGAATATTGGAAATATCTGAAGCAATGAGAACAACTTATTCTAGCCTTCTCATTATGGCCTAAAGGAAAGGTTAAGGAAAAGAGCTTGCCTGTACTATAAGATTTTATTATGGCATACGCTAGGGACTGCATCAAAATAATATGCGGAAATTTTCATCTTACTTCGCCAGGGGGCTTACAGATGTTGTGCATGATTTTTTATGCAGACGCCAGCAACAACATTTTTTATGGTAGAGGCATTTGCCTATTCATAAAAATATTCTTAATTAGTGAAAATGTTGTGTCAGTTTTAATATTTAACAAATTTTATCATGACTACGTAGTGGTTGTAAAAATACTTAGGTCTTTAATAGTTTTACGTTTTCATCCCCGAAGTAACCGCAACTCATGAAAAGCACAATCGTAATGAATTATCTGTCATCTTAGTATGAAAAGTATTCTGTGGTTGTCCACAGAATATTTGTCTTTACTTGGATATAAAAAAAGTCGCTGTAGATAATAATAATATAATTTAATATTAAAAAGCTCTTCATTTAAAAGTCCCTCAACTATCAATATTTACTTTGATAATAACATCCTATAAACAAAACATTACGCGCAATGAGCGTAACTTTCAATGCCAATAAAAATTACTTCAAATTAACTTAAAAGCAATGTTAGTATCTATCACTTCAACAAGGTGTTTCAAATAGCAATTTAAGCATAAATTGTCCTTGGCGATTCGAAAGTATCGGATCGGAACAAGTCGATTTCGGAGATAATCGTCGGACGAGGAAGATCAGATTCCAGAGCGAAGTCACGGACTCGAACTACGCGACATTTGGATGAGGTAACCAGGGTCAGTACCACCAGTTTGCGCAAACGCAAGCGACTGTGTTTGGAATTTGTTACACCTCAAGACCCAAGCGATTTAAGGGATTTACTAGTTTCCTCTGTTCGCTCTGGAATTTAAACCGGAAATTTGGAGCCAAATCGATGTAAAAGATAGTTGAGTTTGTCAAATGTCATAAATAAAAAAAGGATCCCAGTAAAAAAAACACGCTACCGTAAAGCTATCACTTAAAAGTAAAACTACATATATACAAGTTTACCTAAATAACTTAATACATCTTTTTGTTTAGACTCGTATTTTTCCATGTACTTGTACTAATACAAAAAGCTTGTTAAAGCTGTTGCGAATAAATTGCTTATTTCACTAGATTTATGAAGTGACGATAGAGCAAGATGTAGAAGATATACGAGTACGTTAAACGATTGCTACGACATTATATCTTACAACATTTATATCTTAGGGCTGGACTCAATAGGCTATTAATGAGGCAAAAGCTCCACATTAGACTTGTAAAGACGGACAGTGCCGGTGCAGTCGACTACATAAATACCTTTACACCTCCTGTTTTATGGTTAATGATTTCTCAGAAACTATTTTATATTTTTTCAAATAACTTTTGTTAATGTCTACTGAACCAACTAAAAAAAAATACTTACACAATGGTTATAATTTGAAAAACCTTTTAAATGAGGAGGTATGAAAGTATTTATATCTTCGACTGTACGCTTAATACCCTTTTGACCAAAAGTACCACCGACTATATCCCGTCAAAAGCATACCACTAAACTGAATGGCTACATGAATGACCGACAACATAAAATACATCTTTAACGTAATAATGGTTGTGAACAGAGCGTATAGAATTTTCGTTGTTCGATCCTCTTTTTTTGTCGCAGTCGGTTAGTCACATACGAGATTTAGGATTTGCTCTACTTTCAATATAAACTCAAGCCCAATGGGTTAATGTATTCAATAATGTGTCTTTTACGAGGGCTCGTCGAGTTAATTACACGAATCATTTTACATGAACCCTATATTAAACCTTATTACTATAATAAACTTGGGATTTGTCATGATCTCTTTTGAGCTTAATTAATTATACGTCAAATTAGAATTGGATTAATTTCTTAAACTCTCTCTCTCTCTCCTTTAAAATGATAAGACAGTAGAAAGACAGTACGAGAGAATAGGTAGCAAATGTATTATATGGTATGGTTTGTCTTAATATTATTTTATTTTTATTTTATTTAATATGCAATTCAATTCAATTCATTTATTGTCTCTTTGATATTACAATTGGTTTTATAATTAATATACAGATCATCATGGACCCTGGCAGGGTACTACAATTTTATGATCTTATGACCTCAATGTAACTTTAAAGTTATTAAGAGCATGCAAAAAATGTAGTGTAACACAGGAATTATTATTAGAGCATGCATGTCAATAAAATATTATAATATTTATCCAGCCGCGCCGGCGCAGGGCAGCGCCGATTGGCCGGGTCGCCATGTAATGTAGGAGAGATGTTGAAATAACGGATGGTGAGTGAAGACTAACTTTATTTATCATTAAAACATACAATATATACTTTACAACTAACTATGCTATTCTAGACTACAAGTAACTAATAGGCTTAACCTAAATCGTCTTATTCAAATCATGTCGATATTTTCTTATATTTCGGTGGAAATCCTGAAAACGAATCTTTCTACATTTTATTTTATTTTCTTTTTCTTTTCTTTTCTTCCTCTCCAAACAAGATAAAGAAGCATTATACGATTTACTTACTAGTGAGATGGCTACGGAAATCCACAGTGAATCTTGACCTCCGATATACGAGTTCTCCACTTCTCCATTTTCAACACCAGTCTGGTAGAGACTGACATCAGGAAACGACAAAACAATTATTCATCTTATGGTGCGACCGCACATCGACTATTTGCCCAAATATTTGTGATTACTTGTTTTTCCAAATACGCTTAATCTTAATTAACATTAAGTATTTGTATCTATTTGGCAAAGGAATCCCTTGTTTACCCATAATTGGGTGTGTCCTAATGTACTTAGGCATACCGAGCTAGGCATAAAATATTTTGGCATAATAGTTCTTAGGTATAATTGTTTTTTGGCATACTGATTATATTATATAATTTGCTTTGGCATAATGTTAAATCGCATAATCTCCGAGGCATATTATCTACAAGACTTTAGGTATTTAGGCATAATAATTTAGGAATAATGGAAACAAAATTTAAGTTAGTATTTATAATATTATTGTAGTAGTACGGATTGTAGGAAAGTATGAATTTTTGCAATATAGTGTAGCAATAGGTTATGGTCATAAGCTGCCAATATGTTTAAATACAATGGGATTATAATGAATAATGAAATATTGTATAAGGTATGCGATTTCATGATAGCATACATGTATGAAAATTTTGCTCAGGGTGATTTTTTTATAGGAATTTAAAAATCGATAGTAATTTTCACATTGAAAATATAAAATTACTAAAAAAATATATTTTAATAATGAGCACATAAAAATAAAGAAATTTTAATTTGGAAACAATTTACATAAAAAGTAGTTGTCGAACAAATTCTGTCTCATCCTAAATTACCTAGGCGTGACGTCACTGTTTCAGTTCCATTATTATGGAGCGTTTGGTATTATCCAAATTCTCGTGGCATTTAAACACCATTAGGAGCCATCGTGTGCCATTTTTTTCTGAACAAGGACTATTTTTTTTACGTTTGCATAGATACTCGTAGTAGCGTTAGCATAGGTTTATTATTCTCTTTTGTACCGTATTTCTTTGTTTCGCTAATTAAAAGTAAGTCGCTCGTTACACTAAAAATTCACAATATTTAGCAGCTGAAATGTTTTATGAAAATAAGTATTTTCTTTGCATTCCGTTTTTCATTCACATGGCTAACAAAGCAACATTCGTTAAAGGGGAACATGTTTTGTCTTGCAATGTTTGTAAATACCTACCACTTGCCAATGACATACAAATTAATTATGTAATTTAGTGTTCTGCTATGATTATTTTCAGCGTTTTGGCATATTTGTTTATTTTCGCTGTCTCAATCAATCAATCAAATTATTTATTTGAGAAAACATAGATAGTACATAAAGGTGTTATAGTGTTAGAGCAGCAATTTAGAATCACTATGATTTTGCTGATAGTCAGCTCACAAATATAACTTGTAAGAAGTCATTTACAGAATAGTTACTTTTGGCAACTAAAAATGGAAATAATAGGTCTTTGAATTTCATAAGACACTGCATTTTTATATCCATTGGTAGCATAATATACATCTTGGGTGCTATACCCATAATACTCTTTGTTATTTGAGCTATAGTGCATCTCTGTATGCAGACATTATAGATATATTGTGTTCGTAGTCGTTGTCGTGCATTCGACAACCTGGCAAATAATTGTGGATTACTTTTTACAAATACAGCAGCTTCATAAATGTATAGAAATGGCATTGTCAGTATTTTCAATGACTTAAATTTTGGCAAACATCTATCTCTAGGACTTAGTCCACATATTGCCCTAACACATCTTTTTTGAGCTTTGAAAATGGTCTATCTATTAGTATTGTTACCCCAAAAAATTATCCCATATCTTTGTATTGGTGTTACAATACTGTGATAAGCTGTAAACACAGAGTCAATATTTACAACATTTCGTAAATTTTGTAGGGCATAAGCACTTTTACTTAATTTTTTACATACTTGTTCTGTTTGCTCTTACCATTTTAGCTTGTTATCATCGATTATAACTCCTAAAATCTTTGCATTTACCACAGAATCTATATTTGTATTAAGATATTTTACATTCATATTTTTTAAATTATTATCTTTGTCATAAAAATGCATTACGTTTGTTATCGTTAAGTTTATTAATAAATTATTTTCGTCAAACCAATTAATTTTAACTATATTTATATATATCATGTTCATATTCATCTTGAATGTTAAGTTTTATTACGACTGTGCTATCATCAGCAAATAAGATCATAGATTGTTTAGTTACTTTAGGAATATCGTTAATGTAAATTATAAATATTTATAATAATGCACTCTATTGCGGCACACCATGTTTTACTACTGTTTTTGTTAAAACGTACTTTACTGCTTCTCTTCTCACTATCGATTCTAAAAAAGTGTGGAAAATTTAAATTAAACAATAAATCTGGAGTCAGTCTTACAAGTACTTTTTGTTTCTTGACATTTGATATAAGTTACAAACACACTTCTAATATATGGAATTGTAGAAAACAGGACACAGCGAATGCGTGACGAGGTAACATCAACAAGAAGCTATTTGTTTAAATAATTTATTAACAGAAACCCTTAAACTATAGCCTACTCCATAAATTTCATAAATTAAACAACTTCGGGTACACATTCGCTTAAGTACGAGTTTTGTAATAAACTATCAGCAATCTTTCATGTTGTAAATGATACCTAGGTCCCAATAGGTGAACTTCTTGTGGTACTTCGCAAGTGTTACAAATCTATTAGAATTACCAATATGCAAATCGATACAGCGGGTACATACATCACTTGTCAATGATTACCGCCAGATTCTAATTAAACATTTTGATTAGGTAACCATGATGATATTGAAGAAGATTATTATTTATCTGTAATTAATTTGTGAGGTCGTTACTTAGATTTTAAATGTCAATATTTTGGTTAATAATGCGAAATAGATACCTTGTTCCTTATGCATCCAATTCGGCGTAAAACTGTCAAAATCATCATGCCATCTTCTTCTACGTCTAGGAACGTCCGGTTTCCAGGTAGCCAATCTAAATAATTATAATTAATAAATAATTTTGAAATATAAAAGAATAGTTAAAATAGGAATTATAAACGAATTTACACTTAAACATAACTGTAAACTTTATAACCAAAATTAAAATGGTTTGTAATCGATATTTAATTAGGTACTTATTATTCTATTTAATTAGGTAATTAAAGTCTTATTTGACTTCTAAAGGATAAAGTAGCCACCGCACAACCCCAAAAGTGTACTTTCAACCAGGTCAATAATATCGATTTTTTATAATACTTAGGTACAAAAAGCACCACATTCTAAAATAATATCGATTATTTTAAAATGTAACGATTTCCTGGTGGTTAAGTACGTTCATGTAGATTACAGACCTGACTATAGTTATCCAGTTTCCAAATTAATATTTCAATATTGAATGTAAAATTGTATCTACAGTCACAAAATAATTATATGTTTATTTTAATTATTAATATGCTACTTACAAAGTCTGACATTTGTGAAAATTACCCTACTATTGGCGTGGTGTTTTTAAACATATAATATAAAGAAAATATTTAAAAAATAATAAAGAAAATATTCAAAACAACAAGATTTTGAATAAAAACACCACGCAAACTAACTAAAACAAAATCCAAAAGACATCACACTCGGAGTCCGACAAAACGCGAAGTCCTTAGGTACTGACTTTACAATAAAATCAAATTCCGATTAAATTATCATGGAAATTACGATAATGACAATCCGAATGACAACTGTTATTTAATAAAGGAATTCCTATAACAAAACCTCAAGGCGTGGACAAGCGAAGATCGGATTCACAGCCGATATTGGCAGAACACGCACAAGGTGAAGCAACCGAGAAAGGGCAATTCAGACCAATATAAAACGGAGCACATCCTCGAGATCAGTATTCTGCAAACGGACGGACTAAGAGTACCTGTTCAATTAGTACTTACAAATATTAAAAATAATGCTTGGTTTGGTAAGTCGGCAAGTCAAGTTCTAAAATCTTGTTCAAGATAATTTTAGGGATAAAAATTGATTTTGATTCACCTTTGACCTATCACATTTTAAAACACATTTATAAAATATCTTTCACGTTGGTAACTCAGATCCCTTCGAAATTTCGGAAAATCAGTTCTCAGCTGGCATCGCCAACTATAAGCTACTGAATTTCGCTTTATTTACTCCAGTAGCTTTTCAGCTTTCGTGCGGTGTGAACAACATGAGTCGATGACCTTTTGATTTTATCAATTTTGTATAGATTTCTGTGCACAGTCTATTTAGCTTGACGACAATGAATACAGAACATTATGATCTCTGTCTTATTATCTACCTCTAGCAATACCTAGTTGAAAAAAACAATGTTTATCACATTAGGTACATCATCAGAAAGGTCTTTACATACTAAATGACATGATTTTTTCAGATTACTGTGGCATCGGCAATTATAGCCATCAGCTCCTGCGGCCGCTTGGAGCCCCAATATCTCCCACCTCGTCCGGGAGGCGGCGGTGGTTACAGCGGATCCGGAGCAGGTGGCGGGGCTGGCAGCGGGGCGTTCGGCGGGTCTGGAGCGGGAGGTGGGGGCGGGTTTGGTGGCGGCTCGGGAGGCGCTGGTGGTGCCAACATTCCCATTACGAAGTTTGAAAATGTGAATAACGGCGATGGCACATACCAATTCAGGTGACATAGTGATTAGTTTGTATGAAGTTATAGAGCATTCATCGTGGCTGCTGTTCAAGATTCTTTTGATTCTACTAAGAAACAAACTGTTATGATGCTCTACAGGGAGGTTAACTATTCAAGTATTCAGTTAAAACTTAAAAATTGTTTGTTGTCATTGAAATAATTTAAATTATGTAGATTGGCAAAATAAATATTAGAGTGCAACATTTTAAATCAAAGCCATCCAAAAAAATACTACGAAGCTTTCGAGGTCCGGTAACTGATTGTGTAGGTACATATTAAACCTGGACATTTAATAAATGATAATTCTTGGTCTTCGCGACACTACTATTAATCTGAGTGATAATTTATAAAAAAATACTTTGATATATCCAAGTCCGTGACAGTATACTTTTGTTTGCTTTGAGTGAGAACCAATAAGGCGGTATTCTAGCTTTATTAATGCGTAAAAACTTAATTGTTAAAACTTAAACATTGGTACCTACCACCTATTGACGTAAAACTCCAGTGCGCATTGGCGAACTAAAAGTATTATCCACTAAGTAGTCAAGCAGAAATTTTCTGTTTTAATTTTATTGGCTAAAATTACAAAAGATTATCGGTAACAAGCTTCGTTAAAGTTTTCTAACTATTACAGCTACGAGACTGGCAACGGCATCTCAGCACACGAGAGCGGTTCGCCCCGTGCCCAGGGTCCCGAAGGTCCCGCGGTGACGGCCGAGGGCGGGTTCTCCTACCGTGCCCCCGACGGCCAACAGATCGGCCTTACCTACACCGCTGATGAGAACGGCTTCCATCCCGTCGGTCCTCACCTACCCACTCCTCCCCCAATCCCTGAGGAGATCCTCCGTTCCATTGAGTTCAACAAGCGTAACCCTTCCTCGTAAGTACACAATTTCCGTACCAATTATTTCCTATGTGTACTATTTTTCCCAGGAAATTTATGGGTAAAAATAAAATAGTTAATCGTTCTAGGAATTTGCATATATATGTGTTTTAAAATTGATATGGGTTAAATCATAAACACTTGAATAAAAGCAAAAGTGGGTTTGTTTATTAGTTACCTCTTCAAGCTTTATCGCATATACCTGAAAAGCAGGGCAACTTTCATCCTGGAAAAAGAGTGGTTACCGTGAGTAAGTTACAACTCTTATTTAATTTTTTATTTTGCGGAAGCTTAACCTACATGATTAACCTTAAGGCACTTTACAATTCACATACTTGAGGCGGAAAAACTTGCCAAAAAGCGAGAGTTTAGGGTGATTTTCTCGTTCGCGCCTACTCTAGCGTTCTCAAAAAACCGACAATAATCTGTGAACCCTGCGAGAAAAGACCGGATATGTGGACCACGTGGGATAGGGATCCCATGTGGTAAATGTGGAATGTCCATTTCGCTGTTAACCCGGAGGCATGGCGGAATTGCACAATCTCACGCTTGCCGCCCGCAAGTTGGCTGAGAAATTTTGTAGAGCGGGCTTTATATTTTCGTTTTCTCTTTTTCAGTGAGGGAGCTTACAATGGCGGCGGCGGCTCCGGGTCAGGAGGCTCCGGGGGCGCCGGCGGCTACCGTTACTGATCTCACTCACTACTAGCGGCTCAACAACTTTAGAATCTACACAAAATAACGACACTGTATTTCCATTGATGTGGAGCTGAATGGATAAGAGCAGGGACAGTAAATTGACCAGTTAAAATATATAAAACTAGCAGAACGCCCCGACTTCGTCGGAGTTATACAAAGTATGTAGTAAGTTAAATTAAAGATAAACACTTCATTAAGCATCTCTTTTTTGTTAAATGATTACTTTTAAAGTAATATGTTTGGTAAATGTGAGGTTTGTCAAATTATTGTTATTTTTATAGTTATTTTTAAAATTATCATTTTTCTATCGTTTGTTTTGTCAAACATTAGGGAACCCCACGCGCCACGGGAACAATACGGGGCCTACTTAGTATCGCTTCGTCCGGGTTTTGCGTCCACGCCACGCCAAGTGATTGAAACTCAAAACAAAATCCGTAATATCTTTGGACTGGAATGTCCGATTCATTCATTCAAAGAGTAATCTACAGGTATTCAAACAGTCTTGAATATGAAATGATTTATTTGGATACGGATCAATACCGTGAAACGAATTAAGTAGCCTAGTTTGTACCGGCGTTACTGTTGCAAATTTTAACTGAAAAAGTAGTTGTTGTGACGTAACTGCATAACATATGATATCACGGACTTTTTTGTAGATCTACAATACTTATCAGTGTTTCTTCACTACATTATGCATGAATTATACATATAAACCGTCCTCTTGAAACATTCTATCTATTAAAGAAAACCGCATCGAAATCTGTTGCGTAGTTTTAAAGATTTAAGCATACAAATACATAGGGACAGACAGACAGCGGAAAGCGACTTTGTTTTATACTATGTAATGATGCAGGAACTCGAGTATTGTGATTGGTCAATTGACAATACTTACCGCTTCGCTCTGCCCAGCTCCGCGTCAGTGGAAACGCACCCATAGTGTGTCTTAGTTACTGACCCCTGCTACATTTCTCAATCCGACCAACAAAGAAATGCTCTCTCCAAGACCAACGAGAAACCCTTGACATGACTATTATTATTTATGTTGTTTGTTTAAGGCATCCAATTAATCAATTTCTTGCAGGAGATGGAAATCTTTGTGGAGCTATATGCTCTTCAATTTCAACATTTGAAATAACTGGATAAAAACATGTATCTTATTCATTTATTTATCTTTGGAAGTCTTACAGACTAATTACAGAAAGGTCACTAACTTTAGATAATAGAACTTACTTATTTTGTGCATGATTATATCAACTGAGCCGGATTACTTCAAGGACTGTGATACCACGAAATGCAAAATACGCACTCGTTAATTTATTTAACTTTAAATATTGTTAAGTAATGTACATAATATTGCATGATGAATAAATGGATTGCCTTTAATACCAGCCAGAGTTTTATTTAACCAGATTTATTTATTTAACTTTATTACATGACATGTAAATGGCGGACTTAAAGCCGTAAGCTTTTTCAACCAGTCAACCAATCGGTGGTGCAGAAAAAGTGATTAATTTATGGTAAGTGTTAAAGAGTCGTTATGAAATTATAGTAAACTTACTTCTATATATACAAAACCTAAAAACAAAAAAAAACTAAATAAAATATTAGATAAATACACTACATACAGATTCTACTATATTTTCATAATATTAATAATTCTGTGCTTTCATGTTACATATTTTCATATAACTCTCATCATATATACATATAGGGTATACAGAATATTATTCGGAACAGCAGTTAGGCCTGTGACGTATTTAAGGACCACCAAATGGCAGCGGGACCAACAACTTGACATTGTACAATCATATGCATAATTTGTATATCCAGAAAATCGCTAACTTGCCTTGTCTATTCAAAAAGCAACATTTTTTAGTTTGTTTAGATTAAATTTTGATTTAAACATTGAATCCGTGGTCAGATACTCCAGATTTATAGGTGTTTGAATAAAAATTCCAGATTTATTAAGTTCTGGTCCCATATCATCTGAGCATAATAATAATAATAATCATCAGACATCGACACGACGAAGAAGAAGTATACGACACATCCAAAAGCCCACCTAATTAAATTTCTGGAAAATTCGAAAACAACTTAATGTTAGCACATAAAAATGCAGACTAATGACAATATAAAATTCCGTCGATATTAAAACAAGTTCGGAGAATCGATATAGTCAAAATTGGAACAATATTCCTCGAGAATCCTAAAAAAACATGATAGAGGAAAATCTTATTAATATTGATGCTGAAATAAACAAACTTCTAATAATACTTCGTGTAATTTAGCAGTCGGTAATAATAATTAAGTAGGTAGAACAGAAATTTAATTACGTAGCCGAGTGGCCAGCCATCATGCGTCTATTCCAATTTTGTCCTGTTATTGGAAATTATATCCAAAGCCTAATGTAAATTTTGATAATGTTCTTTGAACAATTTCGTTGTAAACATTATAATTATTTAACAATTATTTCTCATTGACTATTCGGTTTATTAAATTACAAGCTTGTGCCCGTGACTCCACTCTAGTCCTTTATTAAATAATTAACTTGACTAGATTATCTTTGCAAAATTAATTTCTGGTCTGGAGACCTATTTTATTTTATGTATGTCTGAATTTATGTGTACTACTTAATTACATGGTTTACCTACAGATGTCGCTGTTCACACAATTGAAAACGATATGGTTTCTTTTTCAGTTTGTTTATTAACTGTCTAGTTCGTGGCACAAGTAAGTTCTGGGTTACCATACGTTGCAAAATAAACAGCAACGAAATTTTTGAAGTCCTGCTCTTTAATTGCTGGGATAAATAAAATTCAAGTTTTAAGTAGAGGTTTGCACCGGTTCAGAATTTTAGGAACCGGTGAATGAGCGGTCACCGGTAAATAAATAACCGGTTAGGTGGAGTAATGCATGGTTAAATGGGATTTAAATAAAAAAAACTACAGTTGTGACTTATTTTTAGGATTCCGCAGTAATCAATCACAAGGAAACCTTATAGTTTCGTCATGTCTGTCCTACGTTTTTCTCAGAGACTATAGGCATAGAAAGCTAAAATTTGGTATTTATATCCCTTATGCGGAGCGAATTGTAAAATAAAATTATAAAAATTTTTTTTAGGGTACCTCCCCTACGTGAAAAGTGGGGGCTGAATTTTTTTTTCGGCTATCCTATAATATGGGGTATCGTTTAAATTTATCTCATTCGATCCTATAACTATGGCGACTAGCAACTGCTGAACGCATTGAGCTGAGACGAGGATTCTCAATACGAACATTCTGTACCAAAGCTTACGGCTGTTATAATGTTTAGTCCTGCCTGCTAGATCAAAAATACTGTATTTTTTCATTATTCTATCCCATAGCTCACCTAACCGCATCTAGTGGGTTCGGTTTGGGGTTTCCATACATTCGTGTTAACCAATGCGGCGTTCCTGCTGAAGGTCTACCTGCTGTTATTTATTACTAGCTGTGCCCGCGGCTTCGCCCGCGTGGAATTCCGTTTGTATCACGGAAAATGCCTATGTCACTCTCCAAGTCTCCAACTATCTCCACACAAAAAATCAAATCAATCCGTTGCTCCGTTTTAACGTGAAAGAAGGACAAACAAACAAACACACTTTCACATTTATAATATTAGTATGGATTTAACAACTACGGAACCCTTCATAGCGCGTGGCCCGGCCCGACACGCACTTGACTACTTATTAATGATTTCAATACGCATGATAACAATTTTTTGTTTAATTGTACAATAAAAAGGTCTTAGGTTGATCGTCGGATCGTGAAATTAGAAGACATGATTTAGGAATATAAAAAAAAATTAATTGGGATTTTGATTTAAAAAACACAACATTTTAACAGCGGCATTGTTCAACAAGCTTCTTCTTGCTTTGAGTATTTAATCTTTTGATGAAAATACACTTTCCGATTTTACAGAAGTTGCAGGTACAGTCAAATATTTAAAAGCATCGACCAGTAGAACTCCGTGATAGGACCACGAGCAATGAATGCAATTTAAACTATATTTATTAATGAATATTCAATAATAGGCTTTTTTTTTTATTTAAAACAACTTTTAAAATAAAATAGTAATAAATATAAAAAACCGATGACTAACGAATGAAAGTAATCAATAAAAAGGTTTTTTTATTTATTACTTTCATTGGTGAATTACCGGTACCGGTGCAATCCTCTAGTTTTAAACATTAACATCCAATGAAAATATATGAGCTTACTGTTCTTATGTGTAATTAAATTTGTATGTTAAATGTAAGTCTATGCACCTAAGATTTCTTTGCGTATTGTGCTCTCTTCTGTGCCCATATGTCTATGTCTATGTCCTATGTTAGTTTGGTTGACTGGAAGAGATCCCTATTTAGGATAAGTCCGCTTTTTGTTGTAACCTGTATTCTGATGCTCTTTGTGTACAATAAAGATCTTTGCATACATACATATAAATTGGGGTTCAAGTCCTAGGCATGGATTCTGGTTCCATCGATGGATTCTGCCCATGGAGTAATTACAAAGAGGAGATGCCGTAAAAAGCGTTTTGTAAGAAAGCGTTTGTGAGGCTACACGGGGCGGAAGGCAGACGTGCGGGGTGCTCGGTTTCGGCCGTGGCTCCAATCATAGAGCACGAGCAATGACAAGCTCCGCCCACTGCAGTGTCGGCGAGGCGCCAATGAGCACGTCACTGCGCCATTTCAAACGGCATCTCCTCTTTGTAATTACTCCATGATTCTGCCCTAAAAGATATAATAAAATCCAGGGCCAAGATGTATCTTTATGAAAGTTTTATTAAAACTGTTAATTAGTGACTGGAAGAAGTTAGTTATAGTGTGTCCAAAATGACTTCAAGAGCACATCATTCTTAAATTTAAAATACAACGAATTAATTTAATAAAAATATCATTTCTGATTCCCGATGTAAAAAAAGGTATGAAAAATGTTTTTTTTATTTCATTCGGTGGGGTGAGACGATAAATAAAAAAATGTTATCCGACCTAGTTGGGATTATTCCGCATTCATCCTACGTAATCTCATCCTATGCAATTATTACAAATATTTCTGTTCCTTACTCATCCGTTGTCAATTTTCTGCATACATTTTTTTTTTCTTTCTTAGCTCATCCCATTTGTATTACGGGAAATTTTATTGTATTAATCTTTTCTCATCCTATTTTAATTCCATAGTCATCCTTTTAAAAATTGTAAAAAAAATATCACCCGACTTTTTTATACCGGTAAGTAGAAAGCAAATTAAAAAGTAGATGAGTTATCTTTATCACTATTGTTCTATATTTTACAAGAATATATTTTTAACTACTTCGTTCACTTTTTTTAAATTTTTCATATTGTATGTATTCAATTATATATAAGACTAGCTGTTTTCCGCAGCTCCGCCTGCGTCAAAAATAGCCTATGTTTGACCCCGGGTCGTCAACTATATTTATACCAAATTTCATCAAAATCCGTTCAGCGGTTTGACCGTGAAAGCGTCACAGACAGACAGACTTTCGCATTTATAATATTATTAGTATGGATAAGTATGGATATATCCGGAATTAAAATTGAATAAGGTTGACGTTTTATACATTGTCGAGGAATATAGCTAGCTCATTAAATTAAAGTAGGTACTTAATAATAATTTAATTTGCTTTAGGATGAGTGAAGAACAAGAAATAAAATAACAGTGGATGAGAAAAGATAGGTTAATAAGTGGTTTAGTTTTTCGCTTTATCAACTGTCTAGTATTACAATACAGTCAGGGTATGTGTTGCTGCATGTTTGTGATCAGCAACATTACTTATTTTTAAACTATTTTGAAATCCTAGTATTATTTTTGAAGTGCTGGGATAATGAACGCGCCCTTTCTTTCGTAGCTGAAAACGACCAAGACCAACTGAAAATCTAACCTAATACTAATCTCCCTACAAACAAATAATTTGCAAATTGGAACTTATGTGGAAACAAAATTATAGGTATAAATTAATAAAATAAAATATATAAATTATGAAAAGAAATAACGAGAGACTGAGTAAGTAAATAATGATTAATTGAATAAATGAAATTTCGATCAATTAAACAGATTTTAGGATTCGTTAAATGTTGTATTCATAGATCTGCGAATAAGTATGCGCAAAAAGAAACTTTATGGGAAATTAAAATCTCTGAAGTGATTGCTATAAAGTGATAGATCCCCATTAACCTATAATAATAGATTCGAATAATTATCCGACAAGCTTGCTCACTTTTAGGTCCAAAGCGCTCGCTGTAGCCGAACACGTTATCATCATAAACGGTATATGCTTAAAAATATTTCCTTTAAAGCATAATTCATTCTGAGGGGTTGAGTAAGTAACTTTCAACTCTGCAGCGTTTAACCGTGAAACGTGGTCAAATATGTTAATAAGTGACTATTATCACAGAATAGTTAAAGATATTAATTATTGCCTGTTGACATAAACATTACTATAAAAAAGCTGCAGTGAGCTGTCGACTGAAGGCGGAGTCAGGATATATACTAAGTTAACTTTCCGAATACTAATTCCGAAAATAAACAGAATTTAGATGCAATTTATGTTCACAAATGCAATCAGTTGCCTGTAGAAATCTGTGCAGTTAGGTTTCAGTAGGCGTGTTCTACGTGAGTCATTAAGGTGCATCCAAATGCATTTTGCAGAAATCGCACTTGCAGTCTATATTTACAGTGGATCTTGGGCAAAATTCAATCTAATGGATATACTACTGTGTGCAATCAAAATAGGTTTCTAAGCTAGTTTTAGTGTTATGCTCCACCGCCAAAAATATAAATCGTCCATACTCGGCTGCACGTCATTGTTTTTAATCATTGTAAATTATAATACTTTTGGGGTTGTCGGCTTAACGAAATGATTTGGAATTTTTATAAAATAGTTTTACTTAATAATTATAACAGTATAAATGTTGATGAAATTTACACCCTTATTCTTAATTAAGGGTAAAAATTGCACCTCCTACGAATCAAAGCGTCTCTCGCGCTTTGCTAGTTGTTACGAGTATTATGACATAAAAGGTGTTGATGAAATCTCGTGTTTTACCCTGTTTTTATATCAAACTAGTGACCCAACTGGATTTCGCACACGGATTCTATTAAATAATAAGGACCTAAGTACCTTTCGGAAGATTTTGAGTATGTACCTACCAGTGGCGTGGGGTGAAAAAAATGAAAAGTTAACCCGGGCCAAAAGAACCTAACTAACGCGTGAATAATCAAAACTTTATGTCTTAACTTGTAAAAAAAAATATGCAATAATAGGTAATCTGTAAGGCTAAGGCTATTTGTATTTTGTACAAAAGCCGCCATTTCTCACCTAACCACCTATGTGATGAAAAACAAACAAACCTTTACGATAAAACAAAAAAAAAAAAACACTATAGTATACACGCACAACACTTGGCAAGTTAAATTTCACTACTTTCGATTCTTTTAAACTATATACCACAATCAAGCTAATTACATAACACAATAGATAAATTATTAGCACATACGAATCCGTGCAAAATGTCGCGTTTAAAATAAATAATGGGGCCATTATTGGGCACCTAGGTCAAGGACACAAGGTGAGACCACTGGCGCCGCCGCCACAATAGCGGAGAAACTTTGGACGAAAACTTTTCAAGCGAAACTAAACCTTAACACATGACAAATAAAGATTGTAAGCTATCTGAGTTCGGCTTATACTCGGCTTTATATGGACGAGTATTTGCATGTAGACATAATGTGTATGTGTGCGTGAATTACATACATTGTAATATTTAAATTCCTAATTTTGTTAGCGATTCCCAAGCGGCGTACTAAGTCGGCGCACGCGTCTGACGATTATAAAATCTTGTTGCGCGATTCAAATACATTGCGTATTTTGTAACAGGCATATTGAAGAATATTTTACAACGCGCGCAATGTAATTATGTCACTTGCGATAATTAGACTACGTAGAATAGTAGTTTTATATTAGTATCTGCCAAGGGAAGCCGGTAGGAATCGTGTTCTAAGGAGGCTTCGCCACTGGTACCTACCTGATTAGTAAGAATCGCATCAAAAGTGATCAGCGTACTGACGCAAATTGTTTGATTTTAATTTATTAGTAGGTATTCAAGTTGATGAGTTGAAAAACTAATTGTATTGTTTAATACCTATTTACTTACTTATCATTAGGTATATTTTAATACTTTATCGAACACGCATAAGCGGTTGACTGGAAGAGATCTGTATATTTTCTGTGCAATAAAGTTATTACAAACAAACAAGCAAGGATCATTCTGAAATTATTACCAAAACAGAAGTACCAAACAATTATACTCTGATCAATGTAAAGCTTTGCAGGCTACTCATAATCTGATTTAGACGAAAGATATCCCATAAACGGAGACTTTATTTCTACACCATACACCATAGAGTTGAAAGGTGATCTTTACAAACTGGCGGCGCACGCCAGCAATCATCGCTCTACAGGGGGTGGCCGCACTGGTATGCGTTAAACACCGTCTATTTTGCGTCTAAACGAATATCCTCGAACCTCAATCTCATACCCTGATATATTGTGATGGGAGGGCAACTCCGATATAAAAAGATTGCTCGCTTTATCGAAATCATTCTTTCAGCAGCATTGTTCAATAGATCAGCATCTTCCGACATGAGTTCTTTAACGGTACCTATTTGTTTTTTCTAACCATTTTATTTTTCTATTTATAGTCTTAACCATTTCAAGAATTAGAATAAAAAATCCAATTTTCTTTTTTCATCTATTCAAAAATTGTTACATTGTAATTTGTTTTGATTGATTCATTCAGCAATCATGTTTCATTGTTATTTTATTTGATGTGTTTTTAAATTTTAATGAGATTTTGCTTAAAATAATAGATTTAATAAGTGATTTGCCATTTATGATGGCTCCTCTACTCTCTACATTCTCAGGATGTAGAAATCTATTCTACTTTAACCGTCCAAATCCAATTTCAAATTTTATCTTGATGTAAATTTTTATTATATTGTATTAAAGTTACTTCTTTTTATAGATTGTGGTCAGCCTAGCTCTCCTGGCAGTAGTATCTGCCGGTCAGTTCCACTCTCAGTACAACGGAGGGTTCGGCAACGGTGGAGCCGGCTTCGGCGCAGGCGCAGGGTTCGGATACAGCGGCGGCGGTGCGCACATTCCCATACTGCGATACGAAAACGTGAACAATGGTGACGGCACTTACAGATACAAGTAAGTTCTGCGATCTACTGTATTCTCGACTAGTTTTTGCCAGTAGCTTTTCACGTCTTCTTATCCTACAGGAAAAGGCATTTTTTTATTCTCGAATGACCCTACATCCTCTTCAGTAGGTGGTACCCTTTACTATGAGTATGCAAAATTTCTGAAAAAAAAGTCGTTGATAAAACATAACATCGTAACCGACATACAAACTCACTTTCACATTATAATATTACTTTTATGAAGCAAAAGCTTAAAAAATGCGTCTCTACAGTTTAACTCGTATCTGCAATCGCTAGACTGAGGTACAAGCGCTTTGTCGCGAATTTTACTACAAAATAAAAAGTATTTTTTGAAACAAACTCTTCAATAGTATATTGTAGTATTTAGACTATATACTGATTATTTGAACAGACCTTTCACTAATAATGAATAATAACATGATAAATAAAAGAATATAATGCTCCTCAGTTCCAAATTACTCATATCACATTCAAGTTTTGTTAATATGGTGGACATGATGTTCTTTGTTATTTTTTAAAATCTAGTTACGAAACTGGCAACGGCATCTCAGCGCACGAAAGCGGGTCGCCCCGTGCCCAGGGTCCCGAAGGTCCCGCGGTGACGGCCGAGGGCGGGTTCTCCTACCGCGCCCCCGACGGCCAGCAGATCTCACTCACATACACCGCCGATGAAAATGGCTTCCACCCCACAGGATCCCATATCCCTACTCCACCCCCCATCCCAGAAGCTATACTCCGATCCATCCAATTCAATAGACAAAACCCTTCATCGTAAGTAAAGCAAAATGTTTTATCAATAATTTAAATTAAAAACAATGAACTTGCGATTTTATTTTGTTTATCATTCAAACAATATTTACCATTCAAAAGTCATGGCAATCATTGTTTTTAGACGTGCAACTAGGACATAGAAGTTACAATATTTTAAATCTCAACAGCATTCAAGGTTCCAACATTTCCTGCTCTAAAATTATATCTAACTAACAATATTATCGAAACAATATCTTATGATAACATTTGTTTGTTTCAGCGGAGACGGGTATTACAATGGCGGACGATACAATGCGGGCTACCACTATTGACACGGATACGATCCCACATCAGCGATACCGACTGTGATAAAGACATATTATTTATTATCTAGCTACGTTTAACGCAATGACGTACATTTATGCAAAACATGCAAGCTTTAATAAACTAAGTGTGAAAATTACGAAGTTGTTTAATTCGATTCCTTTATCCCAAAGCCTCGAGGCGGCAAAAGTTACTAATCAAGAAATGTGCTGAATATATTCATTTGGTTAAAACCAAATGAATTAATATTTTGGTTAAACCAAAATAATTTTAGTGTGGCGTCAATAGCCCCGAAAATGTAGCCTAATATTGCTTTAGTATTGTTGCTCCTTACTAGACTTTACAAAATTTTATGCTTGAGGTTGCATCATGAAAATTAATGTGTGTAGGTAATTGTTAGGGGGGGTTATATCAATGAAATAAGGGCTAAAATTAAATACAAATTAATACTCGTGACTTTACTTAGAGTTAAATTAATAAGATTTTCTAATCTAAATCTCGTATCCCCGAAATTTTAATTAATCCTAATCTAGCAAAATTCATAGACGAAATGTTTGAAGAATTGCAATTTCTCAAAATTTTACATTGAAACATTTGTGCTATTTGCTGGATTTAGAAATTATTTTATGCCAATTTTCACTTCCCAAAAAACTTATCGCAACAGTTTAATTTTTCAAACAAACATTTGGCAATTTACATTTTGCATTTTGTACACTATATTATTATACTATGTATTACTTACTTACTTACGAAATAAAATATATCGCTAAATGATAAAGGCGATATTTGTTACATACCTATATTTTACTGTACTGTGTGCGAAGAAGTGTTAAATAAATAATAAAAAAATAAAGGCAATTTATTTTATTTGTCAAATATTGAGATTTGAGAAATATATTTATTATATAATTTGGGAATCTTTATTTTAGAAAAACATTTCTAATCCAAGTTTCAGTGATACAACAAATGTGAATAATTATCCAAAAACTCATCATTTAGAAGGATTTATATACCCTAGGTGTAAATAAATAAGTTAAGTACCAACACTGGTATAGATGTATTTTAGGTATAATATGAATAATGAAGGGACTAGCCCGTGGGACTCATAATTTAGTAAGTGGGTAAATACACCATTTCTACATCGAAACAGTTCATATCACCTGAGAAATCTTACACCAACTCGATTTAACATTGCGTTTAATGCTCGAGTATTTTTGAGACCCAAATTTCCGATTTTTGGTACATATAAAATAAACGTATAAATTACTAAAATATTAATCGACATTGTATTATTTACCATGAATATTTATATTACTTAATATTATTATAATACTTAATATGGTTAACAAAATTAATTGGTTGACAAATAGATAAGACTACTACTTTTAAGACTGACTATAAAGAAATTTCATTCATTCATTCAATGAATGAAATAAAATTATCAAAATCGTTGCAGTAGCTTACTATAGCTATTTATATAGTTACGACAATATTAACAACTGTATCCAATATTATAGAACTAACTAACTATATCAATCCTCATAGCTGCACCAAAATTAAATAAAAAAACTGTACATTCTACTTATTATATACTAGCTTTTGCCCGCAGCTCCGCCTGCGTCAAAAAGTAGCCTATGTTTGACCCCGGGTCTTCAACTCTATTTATACCAAATTTCATCAAAATCCGTTCAGCGGTTTGGCCGTGAAAGCGTAACAGACAGACAGACAGACAGACTTTCGCATTTATAATATTAGTATGGATTAGTATGGATAAAATCGTTCATTATGTGTGTGGTTATTTTACCACCTTAAGCCTACTTAGGCTTGCGGAAATTACTTCTAATTTAACCTCCTTCGTATAAATTATACGCAAAGTGGCGTCAAAATGATTGACGTTAATATTATGGTAAAATTAATTTAATATTACACTGTGTAACTTTGTTAATGATTTCCATAATTAACTTGCCAAACTAAGTTGGGAGCGCTTTGATCGTTTACCGGTTGTTGTAAAACTTACGTTTGCAATTTAACATGTTCGATAGCCTTTCTTAACTACTGAAACAATATACTTTGTCGCCAAGTTAGCACCGTAAATGGTATATAGCAACTCGGCCACTGTTCTGTTATTTTCCTAAATAGAATGTACCTTTTGATTCAGAGTTACAGGTTGCAGGTTCCGAAATATCATTGCACACGAAGTTTCCTGCGGGTTGTGCGTCCCGCAGTAACAGACGCATCTAAAGCAAGAGTGAGCTCTCGGCTAAAGAGATGCATTACCTTTACCTCGCCTTTTATACAGACGGTAGAAAAGTTGCTACGTGGTCATGGCTTACCCTGGGCGACTTGGAAGTGCCTAAACAGGCTAAAAATCCAAATCGGCAGCCAAGTGGTCATTCAAAAGCAGTGAAAACATCGCCTGCGAGTGTGGTACATCCCCAGACAATGAGCCACCTTCTGACGTGCCCGGCGTGCCCTGACACCTGCACGCTGGATGACCTGTACAAGGCTTCAGACAATGCTGTACCGGTGGACTAGTTCTGGGCATCAAAAGGTATTTAAGGTAAACGTCGACACGCTATGAAGAAGAAGACTGAACACGAGATTGGCATTTTTAATAGGCGTGGCCTGATGTTGTCCCATCGTTGGGAAAGGTGACAATGACAGTATGGCAGATGTTTGAATAAGGCAAGGAAATTGGAAATGAAGGCTTAAGTGTGTCTTTGATGCACGGTGCCACGGGAGAAATTGCCTAAATACCGCATACGAGGCGGTTTGATTACAGAGAGTGACGTATGCGCAAATGAAAACGATGAATCACAAAGTGATAATAAACATACTTTAAAATTCAATCACATTTATTAATAAGTTACAGGTATAAATTATATTAAATAGTAAACGATCCATCGATATCACAGTCCAAGTTCTGAGGTAAGTCGCAGGCGCAGGTGCGTATATTAATGACTTCAGTAGCGGTAAGCGTTGTTGCGACCCTCGTTGTAGGCGCCATTATCTCTGAAATTAAAGAAAAAAACAATAGGAAAACGATAGGTAATAAAATAAAAATTTAAAACTTTTTAAAAACCTTTCTGCTTACATAGCTAAAGCTACTGAAGTGAAAAAATAATTCTTCTTCCACAACTAGTTACCAAACAGCGAAACGAGACTCATCGTTTGTAACTGGTTACGAGGTTTGTGTACTAACTAAAAGGTTACCCCGGTGTCCCTAGTAGGTTTATATATAGGTGATAGTGTGTTATGTACCGAGTGTCGTATGCTTACACTCAGCGTTGGGTGATGTTGGGTTGAAGAATAGATGTGAGTAAAAAAAAAAAGATGTACGAACAAAAATAGAATTTAAAATATTTATTAGATCTAATTACTCAAGAAAACAAGTTCTTACACCCATTTTACATGTAAATGATTCTGATTAAGATGCTTAAAATATGTGTCAAAAAGCATAAAACTGAATACTCACGACGAAGGATGCTGCCTGTTGTACTCTAAAGATCTAAGGATAGCTTCCGGGATGGGGGGTGAAGTAGGGATATGAGATCCTGTGGGGTGGAAGCCGTTTTCATCAGCTGTGTATGTGAGTGAGATCTGCTGGCCATCGGGGGCGCGGTAGGAGAACCCGCCCTCAGCCGTCACCGCGGGACCTTCGGGACCCTGGGCACGAGGCGACCCGCTCTCGTGTGCTGAGATGCCAGTTGGCGTGTCATAGCTGGAACAGTTTTTAATATAAGTATTAAGGGTTTTGTAGTAACAAATCCTTTGAACCACGTATGCTACGAACAAAAGTAATGCGCTATAGACGGTCGCAATAATCAGATTTAGAAGTATTTATAAGTCTACGATATTTTCTAATAACCAATCATTTTATACCGTGATTTGAAATCAATGAGAAAAATACTTGAAGGTTACAGAACATACTTGTTGTAAGGTAATATTAATTAAGCTCCAATAATACATGAAAATTTCAACAATCAATCAATCAACAACGCAGAACATGTAATCTGAAAGAATGTTTAAAATTTAAAAAATCTATTATTAACCTAAAACGGTATGTTCCATCGCCATTATTAACGTTTTCATAATTGGAAGGCGGTCCACTGAAGGCCCCCGCGCTGGCACCGCTGTAAGCCTGTGTGAGATGATCCAGACGACCGGCTGATGCCATTGACAGGGCAGCCGCGAACGCGATGAAAAGCTAAAAATTGAAAAAACTATTTTTACGACAATGTACACAAAATACCAATAACATCCCAACTTCACAAGTAATATAATTACAAAATGTTAGAATTTATAATTACTACTTATATTGGATACATAATAAGCCATACATTGCAAAATTTTATTAGCTCCTAAGTGCAAGCTAGAAATAATGTGATTAGTATTTTTATTCCAATCTGTGAAATTTATTTCAACAAGTAACCAAACTCGGAAATTCATACGTTTTCAGACTCTTAGAACTTTGATTTTTTGTATTGAACAACTTATATCAAATAACAACTAAACTACATCCTTTTCTACATTATTCTTTATTTAATCAACATTCTTCTAATTATTTTATAATTAATGTTTCAATGCACCTAAGATAGAACTTGAAAAGTGTGTACTGCAGCGATGCCGCATGTTATCAGACAAGCTTTTTGTTTTTATTGTGCTCTTTATAACTTTAAAATTATAAAGAAGAAAGCTATAAAAAATTCACCAATTTTACTCGACTGTGGCGAAGCCGAAAGAAAAGAAGGTATGTTTTTACTTGTTTGTATGTCTGTCATTTTGTTATCACGCTGCCATTCTATGTTATTATTACATTCTTACATAGTATTACATGATATTCGACTATTGAAACTAGTATGAAGATAAGAGAACTAACATTTATGAATCGATAAGATTGAAGCTATACTGATTCATATACCTGGGATATGAAACAATGGCTGTTTATTCAGTTCCTTACCAGTTTCGACATAATGGTGCAGTAGAAGTCTTCAGATCGTGTGATAGGTCCGCGGCGCCGGCGATGGAATAGGTACAGAATGCAGGGATGTAGTCGTTTTATATCGGCCTAGTCTGCCCTTTTGACGGTTGCTTCACCTTGCTCGTATTGTTGATCTGTTTCGGTGGGAGCTGGTGCAAGTTGGTGAAATCTGCGGTTTATGAAAATGAAGATGAGGCGATATTATTTTTTTTGGTCGCCCTCAGTTGCAGTATCACAATTAGAGCACACGCTGTAATGTGACTGTTGATAGGTGTTTCATGGCTTTTGTTTGCGTAATGTTTCTTGTTATTGTTTAATTTTTATTGCTCAGCTCTACCTTGCTACTCAGAATAAATCCGATTTTTATTAAGATTTGTCATTTATAAGCATCACTTCTCCAGCCATAAGCTTTGATCTACTGTCTATAAGTAAGCAAAATAATGCATTGCTTCTCTGTTATAGTCCCTGTGAAAGTAAAAGCAGATTGTCCATGACACGCTTTTTCTTACTTCTTAGACCGTCATATCTCCCTCGCAGAGTACCGAGACGCCCCGCAGTGCTCCGCCCCTTGACTCTGCACACAAGGTGAGGATGTTAACCAAACGAACAGCGTTAAATATTTCATACTAGGTTTTAGACCGAGTTTCGAATACCTATTTATTTTTGTTATAAATATATCTGTCCAACAATGAGAATGTTTAGGTATTATAAGTGAGGGTAAACAAAGTAAAATTGGCATGTAAATCAGGATGTATTGAAAAACTATAAGAAAATTCAATCTGAACGGGAGGTCCAGATTTTGGGGCCCCTGTGCAAATGGACAATACCTTCTTACCTTTTTATTAGTTGGAATATTTTAGGTTATAATCTTACAGATGTGGCAATTCAAATCTGTAATGATACGTTTGTAAAACAATAGAAAAGCGAGGCACGTTTATTGAAATAACAAAGTAACGTTTTAAAACTGATCGATTTGAATAAGTTGCCATTCAATTTGATGACTTTAGAAATGATCATCATAAAAAAATAGGAATCGATCCTAACAGGCCTAATAGAAGTAGCCAACGGACAGGGCATCATTCCGCATGATGAATAAATAGCTATAGTGATTTTACCAAAATAAAATTTAAGAAAATTACTAAGAAATTGAAAACTTTTAGTTTGGGCATTTGACAATTGGAGAACACTTTTCGTTCTAAGCTTTACCTCCTTGGGAATGCTATAATAAAAAACAGTTATCCTCTAAATTGTTTTTATGTTTTACTTATGGTATAAATACTTTTAATAAATAAAATCTTATTTATCATACAATCGTATATAGAAGAGTAATTTATTGCCAAGTGGAGTGAAATTATCAATAAATCTTCGTCTTCTATTGGGAGTATGCTGTAGAAAGCAGAGAAACATCTCAACCCAGTTAAAATCTCATTCAATATGTGCATAGACTATTTTAACCTGTAAAACACATTATAATAAAACTGTAAAATATAAAAGTAGAAATGTATGCAAATCGTGTAATTAATTGAATGTTATCATTCAGTTGATTCTCAAGACATGTATACAAAAGAATAAATGATGATTGATTAAGAAACATTGACATCAGACGGCGAGCCATAAACTCTGAATCTTTTTATTTGTTGAAATTATGGCTTATTTAAGAAGAAAGAGCTATATGGCTTAGTACGTCAAACGCTTAGACTTCGATGATGAACCCAGCTGCTTATGAAGAGAAGATGAAGTGACAAATAAAACTGCTTATCTACACTAATATTATAAAGAGGAAAGATTTGTATTTTTGTGTGTATGTTTGTAATGAATAAACTCAAAAACTACTGTGCCGATTTCAAAAATTCTTTCACTATTGGAAAGCTACATTCAAACTGAGTAACATAGGCTATTATCGCAGGCGGAGCTGCGGGAAACAGCTAGTTAGCAAATAAAAAGTGTCCCTAAAGCTGATTAAACTAGGTTAATCTACAGAACTCAGATAATTTTAAATATTTAAACCTTTACTTACCAAATCCATTTCCATACTGGATATTATAGATAGGTGATAGATAACAAGAAGCATTTAGATTACACCACGCCTCAAATACAAATGCCAGACTCATTTACTTAACTAGGACCTATTACAGGCGCCATCGTATAACAAATTGTCAAAAGAAAAACAAAACACACATCCGAATGTGGATTCCTGCACTAGGATAGGATAATTTAACATTTTTTCATGCATATCGTAAATGGTGACTAAGGGAGCCTAAACCCGATTATATAGACAGACTTTGTAATAAGTAAGAGAAATATATGATCTCGGCTTGACTTAAACGTTGACTGTTAAATAAGATGTTTTTAGAATTAAGTTCGCCTATTATGATATACAATATTATATTTGTTCAATAAAGTATAAATAAATTTAAAAAAAAAATTAATATGAATGAGGCCATTTACAGTAGTGTGCTTACTTATTGGAACAGATTTTGTGATATGAGGATTTCTTGACTCAAGGTTGTACCTATATCTAAGTGAAAATATCTAGATCTTTGGTCAAAGTAAAGAGTATTCATACGCAGTGAATCTGCAAATCGATCCGGCTTTATGGATTGGTATTGTATTATTCCCGTTTTGGGGAATCAAGATATTCAAGCAACCGACCTATTGTTTAAGTCCATTAGCTGGACTGCTGATTCAGATCCTTCAAACATACACACTGTTTGTTGTTTTGAGTAGTAGAATGATTCACTATTTGGTCAGCATAGCTGCAACTCTAAAACCAAAATCTGCCACTTATAAGCAGACCAAGGAGAAGAGGGCGCGACGATTTGAAGAGTTTCCAGCAGGATTGGTTGCAGAAAGCTCTAATAAGTTACGAATGGAAACGAAAATGGGAGGCCTTTGCCTAGCAGTATTTCACATCTTTAGGCTAAGTGCTTGGTAAGTACAACCTGTAGGCTATAATGGTACAATCCTTATAGCTGCACCTTGTTTTACCCTTGGATAGGATAGCGGTTCCACCGATCCACAAATAGGATACATAGTGATAGAGACTACTTTCCACGACCGGTAGGTAGGATTTATCTTAGCGCGTTCAAACTAAAACATACAAACATTCCATACTAACAAAAACTAGAGCTTTATATCAGATTTAGATTTATAACACAAAAGAATGTTGTCACATTTTGTTACATTTGCGAGTAAAACACCAACCGTTTACCTCCTAGCGGTCGTAATAAATATCTGATGGAATCGAGAGGTGAATTCAAAAGCGATATTTATGCTATGGCCGTCCTCGTGCCAGCTGCGATTGTGGCCAGTGTGCTAGGACTAGGGAGTAAAATTGAGTTTTTTAGGGTTCCGTGCCCAAATCACAAAATAAATAAAGGGGCACAAAGGGTCAAACGAGACTATATTACTAAGACTCCACTGTCCGTGTGCCTTTCTGTTACAGGCAGTATCTTATGAATCATGAAAGCCAGTCTTGTTTTTCGTAATTTTTTTACAGATGATAAGTATAATTAGATTTTCGATATAATAACAAATACTAAAAACAGAATAAAATAAATATTTAAGTGGGTTCCCATACAACGTGATTTTTCGATCTCGATAGGTATTAATAACGGCAGTAGGTAGACCCTTGAAATATTCACAGAATATGGTACGGAACACTTGTTGCGCAAATCTAACTTTTTTTATTGTTTTTTTTTTTATGTTCCAAATCGTACCTGATTTTACATACCAAAAAAAAAAGTTTTTAAGCTTTATATAGCTTTTTGTAATGAATAAATTTTTGTTATCTGAATTTATTTATGTTTTGTACTATAAACTATATATAATACTTGAGTAAGAAAATCCGAGATAAAAACACCTTATTGATCTCGTTCTAAAGTACATTTTTCTAAATACTTGTAGTAAACACCAAATGCGAATGTAAAAGCTTCAGTGCCTTCATCATTTAAAGTCTTCAGTTCTTCAGTGTTTCCACTAGAACCAATTGCGTAAGTAGGTATTTTTCCATTAATTTTCTTGTTTTCGTAAAACACCTCCCAAGAGACGCAAGTCAAATGAACAGATTTCGGTATACAATAATAAGAAACTAGAGCCAATTTGTGAAATATAACGCTGTATATTTTCAGATGGCATTATACGAACTTGACCTAAATGTCTTCTCCAGCATGTCCTACTGGAGAAGACAGTTATTTATTTATTTCTTATGCTGAAGTATTATTTAGTTATTTGATTTTTTTCGCTGGATTTCTTATTTGGCTCCGAAGGATGTGTCGTCATCGTGGAATATTGAGAATGAGTTATTTAAGAAACAAACATGCAATTGACCGTAGACTGAACGGAAAAATTATTTTGTACTTGACTGATGGAATTTTGTGTAATTATACAACACTCATAATGAGGTAGTGCCTATGTATTGAGCTGATGTCATGAGTCCAAAGTAAACACAATAAACATAGTAACATGTCCAAGAGACCTATTTTCTAAACGCATCACTCACCTAAAACCGATGAATCGAATGATTTCCCTTGGATATCGAATGATTACCATTCGATAGCGAATAATTTTCATTCGATATAATAGGTGAGTCGAACGATTATCATTCGACATTTATTTTCAAAAATAGCCCTATGTTTTATAGTTACCAGAACGTTTACAAATATGAAATCTGACATGTGAAAACTTAAAGTAGAGACCGAAATTTCAGTTTAGTACTATTATACAATACTTACTTACAATACCTATAACAGTTATCTCTAAGATATTATATTTGTGGAAGAATGTGTGCTGTGCATACCAAACAGCACCATGAATTTCTACGATTCCAACCGAATGCACTGTATTCTATACAATAAATACTAGGTATGCATCGTATCGTGTGCAAATGGAACGCAAGTAATCTTGTATTCAAGGAGCCATTACAAAGTGGTCTTTCGCTAAAGAATAGACTACTCCCTTTCATGCGAGGAAAATATTACACAACTTTTCTTTTTCAAGAGCAAGCATTGAGTCTTAAAAGTAATGCTAAATATACCTCATAGAGAAAAATTGTTGTTAGCGGCATTATTAGTAGGTATGTCGCATCGTCCTTTATTTTTATTTTTTGTTCCAGCCAGACAATGTGATTGGATAAACTTATATATATGAAAATGTCCATAATTCAACTCGTGCTCTCATTATTTTACACTACGAGCTTGAATTACAAAGTAAAGATTTCCGTCACATTTCCTTGTACTTTGAACACGAACAAATTGGAGTTTTATTTGGGCCTTTTGGCCCTATCTTTATTTATGAGAATAATCCAACTTGTTCATATAGCTGTAATCATAGTATTAAAATTACTACTAGAAGTAGGTACCTAGTCTAAAATAAACACAATAATTATTAGAAATACATTTTTAGTTAACCTATATTGACTCATTGCTGGACAAATGAAAGCTGAGATTTGGAAAAAAACTGCGGTAGGTAATTAGGTACCCATTTTTACTCATAAATCGTTCTAAATAGAAAAGAAAACCGTTCCGAATGGAAAATTCATGTGTAAGACTGACCATACCTCAAGTAGAGTAAACGGTAGGAGAATAAGTTGAGGATTTCTTTCTAGAGCAGCACGGCCCTTTCGACAGGACATTTTTCCCTGAGCATAACAATCTAACAATACAATTTTGATATATGAAACCATAACTTGAATTTATTATAAATCATTCTCATTTCGTTGCTTTGGATGCTATGGTCCTCTTTCCTGCTTTTTCTATTCCATTTCGCTCAATTTTATAAATCGTACTTTCTTATCTCTAGATCATTGTCTTATTGTCTAGATATTGATCACATCCTATAGGTGCGTTTCATTCTGTCATCAAATTTTTCTAGGTGCATCCAAACTCGGTGCCTTTTGCGAAAAAAAAGATTTACTTTATTCCAATTTCCAACGCAAACTTTATAGTGACGTAATTTTATAGCTGCCAGATTAAGAGTTTGTTCAGATTCGGCCCGGCAGTTTGCCAAATCAATAGTACCATAAGTACATAGATATTACCTGGCGAATAAAACAATCTGAATTGTAACTATGATGGAAGTTTTCCTTCCACTATGCTCTCTGACGCACAAGAACATGTGTACTTTATCTATATCGAATAATAACCATGTTATTGTTTCTACTTCTTTCTGCGTGGTAAGATTATACACGACGTTTATTTTTTAATTTTCTAATAATTCTCTCACTTATATTTTATGACTAGCAGCCCGTCTCGATTTCGTCCTAGCCTTATAGCCTTTCTCGATAAATAGGCTTATTTATTAATTACATAGGGCGCACTGTAAGTTTCCGGAACTGGCCACTTACATAAACAATATTTAAAAATTTATTGCAACATTTGAAAATAGAACTCTTTGGCTGTAGAATGCAGTTTGTTTCATCTGACTGTCTTTTGTTTTTACCTTGTGGCGCCATTTAAAAAATTGTGTGTCTGCATCAACATGGATTTAACTCGGGAAAATTTTCGTAGTATGATTTTCTACGATTTTAAGTGTAATTTGACAGCTCAACAGAGCATCGCTCGGCTTGAAACAGCTTTTGGCAATGAAGCACCATGCAAGACAACTGTTTATAGCTGGTTTGCAGAATTCAAGCGTGGTCGTATCAATCTCAGTGACGAATCTCGCGATGGTCGGCCGTCCACCGCTGTGACCAACAAAAACATCAATGCTGTGCGCCGTATGATTGAAACAGACAGGCATGTGACCTACCATGAAATTCGCGCATCCTTAGAAATAGGCATGAGTCTAATACAATTAATCCTACACAAACATTTGGGTGTGAGAAAGCTGTGCTCGCGGTGGATCCCACACAACTTGACCGAGGCTCAAAAAACGGACCGCGTCACTTGGTGCAGTGCCATGCTTACCAGATTCAACGAAGGTGCGTCAAATTTGGTGTGGGACATAGTAACAGGTGACGAAACATGGATTTATTGCTACGATCCCAAAACAAAGCAGCAATCGAGCGTATGGGTCTTTCAAGATGAGCCGAAACCAACCAAAGTGGCGCGCGTGAAAAGTGCATCTAAGCGGATGATTGCTTCTTTTTTTAATAAAACTGGACACGTGGCTACTGTTGCTTTAGAGAATCGTCGTGCAGTGAATAGTGACTGGTACACGACCATTTGTTTGCCGGAAGTTATTGACGAACTCCGTAAAAATAACCGTAAGCGCCGTATCATCCTGCACCACGACAATGCTAGTTCTCACACGGCCAGACAGACAAACGACTTTTTGAAGGCGAAAAATGTAGAACTCATGAGTCATCCTGCATACAGTCCCGACCTGGCACCTTGTGACTTTTTTCTGTTCCCAAAAATTAAGAACTAATTACGCGGTCAACGATTTTCATCACCAGAAGAGGCTGTCGAGGAGTATGAAAAACACGTTTCAGAGGTCACACAGAGGAGTGGCACAAAAGTTTTCAAAACTGGTTTCATCGAATGAAAAAGTGCATAGACGCCAAGGGAGATTATTTTGAAAAACAATAAATTAATTTTGTACCTTTAATAGTATTTTTTCATATTCATTCCGGAAACTTATAGTGCGCCCCACGTACAAAAACCAACAGCTTAATAATAGTAACATGTTCCTAACAAAGATAACATTCGATCCTTTTTTATGTATGTGCCTCCTTCCACCGTAAAGGAAAGTCCCCCTCTTTCAAAGATCCATACTTTAATATTATAAATGCGAAAGACTGTCTGTCTGTCTTTCTGTCTGTCTGTCTATCTGACTGTTACGCTTTCACCGCCAAACCGCTATACGGATTTTGATGAAATTTGGTATGAATATAGTTGAAGACCCGGAGTCAAACATAGACTACTTTTTGACGCAAGCGGAGCTGCGGGAAACAGCTAATATTATATATAGAGGCGTCACGACAGTTGATACACAACTCCGAATGAAAAAAGCAGGAAATTCCATTGCTACCAGGGCCGTTCGATACATCAAAAGCCTGAAGTGCTTTTAGAATAGCTTCTCCGGTGATATGAAAATCATTAATATGCCTAGTGACACCGTTCTTGGGAGGAGGTAGGTTGTGATTATCAAGGCTATCATCATTGGATGAAGTGAACATACTACCAAAAAAATCGTTGAATGCTTGTGAAATCTCCGTTTTATCATTATATATTTTGCCATCATATGATGATACAGATTGTGGATAATTACATTAAATTAAAAGGCTATCCAACACTAAAAGAATTTTTCAAATCGGACTAGTGGTTCCTGAAATTTTCGCGTACAAACAAACAAACTCTTCAGCTTTATAATATTACTAGCAGCCCGTCCCGACTTCGCCTAGACTTAAAGCCTTCCTCGATAAATAGGCTATCCAACACTGAAATAATTTTTCAAATCGGACCAGTAGTTCTTAAGATTAGCGCGTTCAAACAAACAAACAAACTCTTCAGCTTTATAATATTATAGTATATATTAGTAATTAGTATAGATATTATCTCGCTCAGCTCCTTTTGTTATATGGAAGCAAACATGCAGTAATAAGTAAGATACTTAATATCTAAGCCGAAATTATATACTCCTAGAAGGCGTAAACATACAACACGTATGAATGCCTTCTCTTTAACAAATATTACAACTACACATTTGTCTACCGTATAAATAACTTACGTCACCCATAGTCTATCAGGCTAATGACTAATGTTTTTATTTTAGTGGATATGGCATCTCGTGCGTGTTGAGAACTTAAAATTAGTCAAGCTCGTTATTTTTTTGCAAACAATCAGCTTCATCATCAAATACAGTCATCATCATTCAAGATACTGGCGGACTCCCATTCCTATGTATTTTTTTGGAAATCCGTTGTTAACACATATCATCTACTGTAGAAGTGTCTACCTAACTTACCCTATCCGTCAATATCCAGTGTCCTCTGCAGTAGTTTAAGAATTTCATGTGTAAGTGTGTGATCTTTTAAACTTTTATATACTTAGATGAAAGACTAAACTAGCATGTAGGAACCCTAACACTGGGACATAAACAACTGCAGACACGCAGTCCAGACGCAGCGATCGACGACCTTCGATCTACTATCGACTATCGATAACCGATAGATCTCGAATCCGTACCGTCGACCCGAATCGATTCCTGGAACTACTCGTAAATCTATCGATAGCAGCGCAATAACATTTAGTATTTGAATTATTCCTTTATATAGGATTGATGCTATAAGTATGCTTTTGAAATTTAACTTTAGACTATTTAATTTTTTTTAATGGAGTAAACAAACGAATATCCCTGAATAAAACACATCTGAGGCCAACACTGTCGAGAGGCGGTTTCAAAAACCCTGGCACTCTGGCCTTGTAGACCAGACTTGTAGATTCTTCAACCTCGTTACTGTATTTGAATTAATTAATAAGAAGGTAAATATAAGACGTTGGCGCTGTGATTATGGACTCCGTCGCAAGATTGCTGGTCAACTGCTCCCAGGCTCTGCAGACCTTCCCTTCAACAAATCGACGTCCACTCGATTAATCCAAATGTACGTAAAATTTACCGCAATTAAAATATTTAAAAACACCACGTTGAAATAATCTAGATTTTTTGTGTACCTAATTGTAATTGTTTTATTTTCTGATGCATTTTGTATTAAATTTAAAAAGTTTTGCACAAAGTTAACACCCTCTATAACGGTAATTAGTTTCTATCAATTCTTTAGATCTAGAGAGAACAATAGAATCATATTAACATTAACGTAGAGACAGGGGCGATCGATCGAAATCGATACCTATGGAAATATATACAAGAACCAGTCACGTGAATACTTTTATCATTACTTTAAAGGCTTACATTAGCGTTCATACGAGTATCATACTGAAAGTACGTATCTTTATGAAGATTGTATTTGGCGGTTCGCCAATAAAACAATCCGACTGTTATACACAAACAAATGCAAAATTTATTGACCTACCAGCGAGTACCAGACTTGCTTTTTTGTAATCAACTCTTAGGTATATTTGTTTTGAGTAAACCATCTGATTGTTTGTTTAGTTCGTGGGTACGAGTGTCAGACTTGGAGTAGTCTGTAACTTTGGAAAGAAAGACGAAAGGTACAGATAAATAATAATCCTCAATCGTTTATTTTGGATTATTACTGACTATAATGTTAG
This sequence comes from Euzophera pinguis, assembly GCA_947363495.1. Classification (NCBI taxonomy): domain Eukaryota; kingdom Metazoa; phylum Arthropoda; class Insecta; order Lepidoptera; family Pyralidae; genus Euzophera; species Euzophera pinguis. The sequence goes on from OX376162.1 coordinate 6,062,953, forward strand.
AAAAAAAGGTGAAAAACATCAAGCATTCCCGTTGTCCCCATCGTCCGTGCCCTCATTAATGGGGACAACGGGAAATTAATAAAATAATTAAAATTACTTCCCGTTATCCCCATATGCATTTCAGTTAAAGGGGGCAATGGGAATTGAATAAAATAATTAAAATTACTTCCCGTTGTCCCCATTGCGTTAAAATTTTAAGCGAGACTAACTTTCAGAAAGATTATACCTTTGTATTAAAATAATTATGGGTTTACGTAAGTATACACCGTGAAATTTTAGTCCATCGTCCAGTGACTCCATTTATGCAACCGAACAAATTGCCCCAAGGAACATAGCTCGTGGAGTCTTATCTTTATCAGCTACTAGTCGGTATATTTAAATTGAAGTATATGATGCAAAAAATATAGTACCTATGTTTTATAATATACCATTTTGTTATTTCCAGCAGTTATTACATGTCACAAGAATCTCAGCCCGGCCCATCCCAGGGCAGAAGTGAATTGATAAATAGAAAGGGTGGCACAGTATTATTACATGCAGGATACCAATTAACAAAAAAAACTACATATAAATGTGGAGCCACATTGTGAAAATGTTCCTTACGAAAGAAAACTAAGGTAGGTACAATGAAGATTTACGTTAAGTATTTTCAGAATTAATGTACACTGAACTTAATATTTGTTTACGCACGACTTTTGAGTCGTGGGCTTGAATAAAAAATCAAATATGAATCGGGTCTGATATCTGGGCTAATATAAATTTTATTTATTTATAGGAACATGCTATTTTAAAGGAGACTCCCCACATATATACACCAGATTTTAATAAAAACCTGCTCGAGTGTTACATGGAAGATAGCAAGAAAAAAATCGTTACTTCAGATTTACCTGCGATACCAACAACTTTAACGCCACAATATCAGAGATGAAAGACTTCGGACTCGACAAGGTAATTTCATTGCCTACACTTGAAAGCAAGAAAAATTATCTGTACCGCCCATGGAGTAATTACAAAGAGGAGATGCCGTAATAAGCGTTTTGCAAGAAAGCGTTTGTGAGGCTACACGGGGCGGAAGGCAGACATGCGGGGTGAATGGTTTCAGCCGTCGCTCGAATCATGGAGCACGAGCAATGACAAGCTCCGCCCACATTTGTGTCGACGAGGCGCCAATAATCATATTACTGCGCCATTTCAAACGGCATCTCCTCTTTGTAATTACTCCATAGTACCGCCACAGGAATAAAACGTTTAATTTTGATAAAACTATTTTTAAAGACGTAAAATATGTTAAAGTACCTCCAGATTTTGAAAAGTTTTTGTTAGCTGACTACTGTGAGGATAATACACGAATTCTGGTATTTAGTTCAGATGAGGCAAGAAACAAAATGGCCGTACTTATGGAGTTTTTTGGTGATGGGACATGTAAAAGTTGCCCAAAGGGTTTTAATCAGATTTTTACAATACATGCTGATTTTGGAAGCAATAATGAAAGTACTGCAATCACTTCATTATTATATGCTTTGATGACGGACAAGAAAAAAAGGAGCTATCAAATTCGTTTCTCACTTATAAAGTCACAAATTCCTAATTGGAATCCATCATCTTTTACTTGCGATTTCGAGAAAGCTACTATGTCTGCAATAAAACAATTTTTTCCATATGTGAATCTCCATGGTTGTTACTACCATTCTAATAAAGCTATATATAAGCTATATATCTTGAAAACTTTATACTATAGATAACTTTGTAAAATTTTGTAAGGATTATTCAGTTAAGTAGCTTATCTTTGTCACAATAGGAGTTTTAAAAAAATGCCTACTTTAAAAAAATACTTTAACATCATGGGCTGATTAATATTATTTGATGTCATATGTGACTATGTGACATAAAATTTTAATTACGAAATTACAATGAAGATTGGTAAGATATTGCCTATTAAAGACATACCAACCGAAATCAAAGGCTTAATTTATAATTTTGCTTTGGAATAATTAATACCATGATTTCGAAGAACGAAATTCAATTTATCCGAACAAGGTATTTTCCAATACGTACTTACAACAAAAGTTAAGAGAGTCTTGAGGCAGGCATTTTCAGTTGGATTTCCCAAGAGAAAAAGAAAATATTGGGCTTATTGGGATTGGAAACTATTGGCAGCATGAGTATTTGTAAATGTGAATATAAAAGTAGTTTAATTTTTAAACTAACGCACTGCTACAATAAGATTTCGGTAAGAACATACGACAAACTATTTTTCTCATAAAGTTACAGGATTAAGCGCGTAAAATACCTTCATAAATATCCTAATAACTTTAATCGGGAAGATGGATTCAAATTATCATCTATGTGGAATCTGGTGACCGAAAAAACAAACCGTATGTTCTTACCGAAATCTTATTTTAGGGTTCAGCTGCTGGAATATTCAGTCCAGTAAATTATTTTTTTGAACTGCCATGTATGATGAGCTTTGACTCTAATACTAATTTTACAAAAATCCCCCTGAAACCAGAGCAGCAGAATTTTTCATGTGGCATTAATCATCATCAACCTATTTACAATAAACATAAATGCGTATCATCTGCTAAGTTGCTGAGTGGTTGTGTATCTCGCCAACTTCCTCATTATGCAGCATCGGGTTGAAGATGATGAAATACCATCTAAATAAACATCAAATTTCATATCAATCGGATCCGTCTACCCAAGGGTAGCGAGCAATATAAGCAATATATATATATATATTTTTTATTAATTTATCTTTATTTTGGGCTCCGTTAACTCAACAAATGACAGAATAACATTGCATTCAAAATTGAATTTACGAAATACCCAAAAGTTGTTTCGAAGAACAATGAAGGTGCCATGGTGTTGTACACCTTGACATTTCCACTTTAATTTGGCGCCATCGGTGATATAACGTTGCATTATAAATGTTTATTTCTTCACTAAGATGCATCCATTACTCCTCTTACCGTTATTAATCAGAATTGATTGAGTTACACGATGGGCATAAATTATTTTTGTGCCATGCCATCGTAGAATGATAAACGGTGAGGCGGATTTTATTAAGTGCATTTTAAAGTCGGTTAAGGTCTTCAGTGTTTGAGTATTACAAATCTGATAGACTGGATTTTTATGAATTTCTCTTTTGATTGATACTTTCTGGTTTGCAGTTGCATCCTTAGCCTAAACTTCAAATCATAAGATAAGCTCCTAGATTTAGCAAGCCGATACGGTAAATTTCATACAAATGTTCCATATAATATTTCATCTGTAATTCAATTGAAATTAAATGAAATGAAATGAAATTGTTTATTATACAATATAGGATATAAATATCACTTATTGACGTCAATTTACGTATATTAAGTTTACCACTTCCAAAGCGCAAGTGGAGAAGAAGCGGCGCCACAAACTCCACTGCAGCATTTTCTTCAAAACGTCAATTTACAAATAAGAAAAAACTTTCCTTAATTACCTAGTTAAATGAACGAATTCACATGTTTGTCAACATTTCATTCAGTCATTCATTTAGGTATCAGTATTTAAATCGTAAATTTCAAGGTTTTAGCACAAGTTCCAGCTTGACTCTGGTATCTCACCCTAAGAAATAAAATCGCCTTATAAAACGCATTCTTCGTACGGTTAATCCAGTGTTTACAAACTTGTTCACACCGAGTACGGCAATAAAGTTTTTATTCTATTTCAATCTTGGAAAGGTCTATTGATTGAAAGAAGTAAATGGCTCTTTACAAAACACTTTTAATTATTTTATTTTCGGTGGGAAAAACAGTATTAAAACAACTATAAATCGACATTTCTTCTCCTAAAAGGATAGAAGTTGTGTAATTGGTATATCCACAAAAGTTTAAATATTAAGTGAATATCTAAATGTTTTAGATCGTCCTTACTATGTGCTATTTTAATTTAAACTAGCTGACCTAGCGAACTTCGTTCCGCCTAACAGTCGTTTCTTTAATTTTTAGTTTTTTTACTTTATTTTTCTAAAATAAAAGTGTTTTTCTTAAATCAACGTAGCCTAAGTTACTCCTTATTACATCAGCTATCTGCCAATAAAAGTCCAGTCAAAATCGGTCCAGCCATTTCAGAGATTAGCCGGAACAAACAGACAGACAGACAGACAGGCAAAAATTGTAAAAAATGTTATTTTGGTGTATGTACCGTATATATATTCATATGCATGTAGTACAAAACGGTTATTTCAATATTACAAACAGACACTCCAATTTTATTTATATGTAGGTATATATGAGATAGAAGCGGTGCATAGAGGTTTAGTGCCCTTAAAACTTATATTCTTAAACCTTTTCACACGCATTTTTTGCCTTTAAGGATATTTCCAGATCAGAAATTTTTATACTATTTAGTAGGCAAACAGACATACGGCCCATCTGATGTGAACTAAGCTGTGTTAGTATCAGTAAGCAATGGCTTATATTAAATTGTAGAGTCGTCTCTAGGGAAATATTACTCTTTGTTGGTAGTTTGTTAGTACTTGTTAGAAAGAAAGGCGCAAATGCGTGTGTATGCGCTCGCGACAGGTCCGGCCGTTACGCGCCCGATCCAGACGACCCACGGCCGGACCGCTCACTAATTTCAAAATTTGCTTAGCCGAGCCGCTCACGCGGCGAAACGCCCGTTTTTTTATTATTTTTTTGGCAAATATCACACTGAGTACTGTTGAGTAAAAAAGTGTTTATTCAAAACGAATGAAAATGTAAGATTTGTCTCTATTCGTAATTTTGTTTCTTTTTTTTCAGCATTTTGTATTTAATTGGTGAGAAATAAAACACCTTTAAATCTAATTATCAAATCTAGGTAGCGTATTTTTAGTTAACATTAACCCCCTAACTCATTAGAATTTGAACATTAAATACGTATGTTTTGTTTCGTTTCACCCACCCACATTAACTAACATATGTTTTGTTTCGTTTTTTACGTCGAATATAATTAAAAAAGTTTTAACAATATGTAATTTTTTATAAATAAGGCGGTTAGCAAAGAATATTGTTATCTCTTCAGAGAAATGAAGGGAAAGAAAATCAGTAATTTCTGCTCTTAAATCATTTATTGTTTGTAAAAAAATTACTACAATTAAATAGATTTTAAAGATGAACTAAAAAATCCTAGTTAGCATGTGTGGTTCACCGTCAACTAGGTGTTAGATATGTTTTATACTAATACTTGCATAGTTGCATTATTTTTTGTTATGTGAAAAAGATAGACACAGGCCTATCCAAACTTGTCCATTGTTATCAAACCAGATGTGTGTTGTGGCTATTGGGGACGGCAACATCTATTAGGTATGTAGTTCTACTAATTTTATCTTGTAATATGATATCCGGCCTATTATAATAAATTGTGTGGTCCGTTAAAATAGCACGGTCATAATATAATTTATGGCTTGAGTTTTCTAGTATAGGTGTAGGTCTATATTTATAGTAAGGGGTGTTACAGTCTTGTGTAAGTGAATATTTGAATGCCAAAGCTTGATGAATTATGTTCGCTACTTGATTGTGTCTGTAAGTGTAATCAGTCTGTGTTAGAGTAGAGCATGCGCCGGTTATGTGTTGTATGGTTTCAGGTTGTGTGTGGCATTTTCGGCATTTATCATTGCTGGGTCTTTGATGATATATTTCCTATAATTCTTTGTATTGATTACTTGATCTTGGATTGCAATAAGGAATCCTTCAGTTTCCGGAAAAAGAGTTCCTTCTTTAAGCCATTTATTTGAAGCTTCTACATCTACATGTGGTTGTTCTAAGTCGTGTGGGTGCCGTCCATGCAGAACCTTCTTCTTCCAGTCTTCTATTTTCAGCTTTTCTTGTATGTTATAGTTCTGGTTTGGGGGATTATTAGGGTCTGCCAAATTTAATGGCGTGCAATTGTTATCGTTACGAGTTATTGCTTTGTGAATATTACTACTAAGAGCTTTATTGTAAAAGAATTGTTTTAATTGATGGATTTGTTTGTACCATAGAGCTTGCATATTAATCAAGCCTCTGCCGCCGTTTAGTCTAGTAATGGTCATTCTTTCTATTGCCGATTTGGGGTGTAAATAGTTGTGCTTTGTCAATGTTGTCCTAATGCTTATTTTATTATTTTAAACCGTCAAAAATGTTTAATGTAGATATAATACTAACATAGTTATAAGTTTTCTTACTAACACTTTATGGGTTGTAAAGCCTAAATTAAACTAATTTAATTTTTATTATCCTATTGTTATTTACTTGGTGTGCAAAATATTTAATACGTAGTCCTGTTTTATGTTTAACAACATGTACTTACTATTACTTGATATTTAATTTAATTTTTATTTAACACTATGAGATCTGATAATAGTTTTTTTTAATCGGAACAATAAAAAATAAACTAAAAACACTTCTGTTTGCAACAGTACTTTTCAATATTTTAAATAAAAAAATATATTATTTTATGACCGGCATGTTCTGGCCGTGGGCGGCTCGGCTAAGCAAATTTTGAAATTAGTGAGCAGTTTTCAAAGTAGTTCAGGCCGTGGGTCGTCCGGATCGGGCGCGTAACGGCCGGACCCCTCGCGACGACATTGTCAAGGCCGACCGAGGCCGCCTCGCTGCGTGCGCATGCGCTGCTTGGTACACACTACGTGTTTTTTTTTAAATATTTAAAATAGTAATTTATTACTTTGCTTTCCAGCTTTTTGATAGTTTTTTGTGTATTGTATCTGACACATTTGAATTAGTAACTATTGTATTTTCTGTGATGTGTAAAGCATACTATAATCCATGACTAAGATTAAAAATAATTTCATCGATTTCACTCTTATCCACAAATATTTTTGAAATTTTTATATTAAGTTGAAACCAAAGTGATAATTTATATTATATTTGTAACTTATAAATAGGTTTTTGTTTAAAACACGGATAGAGCGGTGCAAGTTTTTAATGAAGCTTTTGCTACCGTTTCGAAAATCGGTTCCATTGTTGACATGAATTTAGACTTTTCCCTAAACTAAAGCACATAGTGTGCGAGTCCGGTGCATGACGTTACATAACCGGCGAATGCGATGCGTTCTGTTGCGCAAACGCAAGCGTGTCCGGGTATCGTAACGGTGCGCGGGAATCCGGAATGCCGGCGATTTGATGCGGCGCCGGCTGCACAAAACATATAAAACAGAAATAAGGCTTAGGCAGCATTGCTATAAGGTAATGACAAGGCCTAGTTTTTTTCCTGCAAAAAAACTACACCGTGAAACGTCTGACAGCCTTGCCGACAACAACTTGCAAACTGCTGGTGGACAGACCATTAGAAATTTATCGTAGAAGTTTTCTTGCGGGTAACAATGAGCCTTTATGCACAAATTGCAAAAAAAAACATCTGCTTGAAAAATAAAATCTGTGGGAATATGATTGTATTCGTTTACTAGTGCGTCTGATTGTCGCCGACACTGGTTGGTAACAAACTCGGATAAACCAGCGAAGAGACATACAACTTAGTGTAAAATACCATGAGGATGCCAATCCAACACATCAGCATCCATTTAATATTTAAACAAACAGAATAATTAAAAACACCTATTCTATTGAACTCTTTTGCTCTTGATCTTGTACTAGACTACAATGATCCAGATCACAACAACTCTATTTTCTATACCCTAAATGTTTTGTTCGATTGCAGTATTGCCACATACACATTTGTTATTATCCGAAGGTCGTTGTAACGTGAACGTTGCATTTTCGGCGTAATTAATGTCGTAACTGAAACACCACGGGAAAGGTCCGTGTGAAAGCCGCTATGTTGGCTATGATTGTTTGTCTATGGTCATTTGATGGATGGATTGTATTAATTGTAACAGAATTAAAATTTTGTTATTTTCAGCTTCTGTCTACGTTACGATATGTAAATATTAGAAAGTACTGTAACCATACAGGCCCGTGGTCGTTTCAGTCCCACATTCAAGCTCTCTGCTTTACCTTGAGGTTGACTGTTAGACAATAATTATGCTTGTAGCATTAAGTCCGCCTATTGTACTTCACAGTTTGTGAATTGTACAATAGAGGAGATATAAAGTAGCCTTAAGCATACAAATTTTAAAAACTTGTATAAAAGATACTGACCCAATATTACTCCCATGCCTTGTTCAACTAGAAAAACATCATTTATGCATTTTGACCTACCGAGGTTTTGAACTCGGGGCGAGAAAAAAACAACGATATTCCCATTAAGACCGCAAATAAAAACAAATTCTCATTTATAAGGCAGCTAGTGGTGCTTCCATTATGGGCCCACTCATAAAGGTAAATGTTAAAGCGGGGTCCAGACGGAGGCGAAAATTCTCGGAGAGAAAAGTCGGTTCGCTCGCGCTGCACAACGACAATGTGGACAGCGTTTTCGTACTCTTCTCGCTTCTCGCCGGGAACCGCGGCGAGAATCTGGATAGGAAGCGAGAAGACTGTCCACACACAGTTTATTGTGAAACTGGACCCGGCATAAGACATTACTGAGATTCATTATTCGACCAATACCTACAGAAATATAACCTTTGACTGCTACTTGCTATCATAAATCTGGAACAAAAATATGTTTTCTTGACAGCGTATATCCAAATTTTTTAATGAAGAGTATTTAGGTAGTGCCTACCTATTTAGTTAAATTAAATAGTTATTTTCTGTTGGCAGATAACATTAAGAAAAGGACGTCATTCGTAGCGGTTTTGATGCTCTTTGGCGGATAATTACAGCTTTCAACAAGGATAAATGGAAAAATCTTCTCGAAGTATCTACGAAAGTGTTAAAAAGTTTCTTTATATTATAAGGATTTCGCAAATGGAACAACAAAACAGACAGTTCGATTCAATTAGCGAGAAGTCCGCCACGTCACCGGCACGTCATCGTCACCGTGACCACTTTCGCTAATGACTTCATACTGAATGTTAGGTTGCAACACTAACACTATACAAGCTATACTCTATACTACGCAGCTGCGTAGTTGAATAATACAGGTACCTAATAAGGGTGACGATATTATACATTGTTCACAAGTGTTGTAAGCCCTGACTGAAAAATTTGCAAATCGTTAAATATCATTTGATCAATAAAATATGATCTTATTTGTTTTTGCTTTATCTTATAATGGTCGCTGGTAATTAAAAGTTTGAAGTAATTTGTAAATAACACATGTAGGAGCTCAAGTCCTTAAGTTACTCTATCTGTATTTAGACTGAGAACTTCTTTAAATTTATACCTAATAGCTGTTTATTTAATAAATCATTTAAAAATATGAAGAGTTTGTGAGCTATTTTTCTCTATTAAACAAACAATCCACCCTTCCGTATCCATACTAAGTCTGTCTGTCTGTTACGCTTTCACGGCCAAACCACTGAACGGATTTTGATGAAATTTAGTATGAATATAGTTGAAGACCCGGAGTCAAACATACTACTTTTTAACGCAGGCGGAGCTGCGCGAAACATCTAGTACAAAGAACTGGAAACTAGGAAAATTCCAGACAGAGGCTACTGAATACGTTCAATCTATAATAAAACAACATTGAAAGAGCATTGTTAACGATATGCGAGTATTTTACATAAATGAAATTAAGACATTTTTGTAAAATAATAATAATATAATTTTAGTAAAGAGGATATAAAGAAAACCGAAATGCCAGTGGAGACACATGTGGAGGTGCAGCCTTAGCACCAAGGGCGCGGCTGTGGATAAAATTATAAACAAACATGGCGAGTTAAAATTAACTCGTTCATTCTAATGGACTAGCAATTTAATGACACAGCTAAAAAAATTATCAAGTTCATCCGACTTATACTCCCGAATTCCGTCAAAGTCGGAAAGCCTGTCATTTCTCACAACTGCACTAAGAGACGTTTATGATAGGAAAGGTAATTCTAAAGGTAAGAAAAAATATATATGTAACATTTTTCTAAATAAAAGTTATTTCTAACATATCTGAGTGTAGCTGTAAGGGCTAGTTAAAAATACCAAGCCCCATACAAATCAGATAAAAATCATTCGGCGTTTCAATCTGGCCGGGAATAAAAAATCGATTCCTTCGCTGTGACGGCTGTTAGACTCTGGAATAATCTTCCTAAGTCCATTAGAACATTTAGAACAGTCTTCGGCCGTGCCAACTTTAAAAGGCTTGTCTACGAGCTCCTACTCTCGCGGTTACGGGAGCAAATTTAGGCAGTTAAACATTAGTAAATTTTGAGTTGCTACTATTATTTCTTTGAATTACCTCGTAAAATTAACTGTATTTTGATTATTATTTCATCGTATATATGTAAGTATATTATGTAAGTACCATAAGTAAGTTTATTATCATTCCAACTTTTTGTATTTATAGCTATATATTTTTAATGCCCAAATGACGATATATGTTTAACCCAAAGGTTGACTGTTAGATAATGCTTTTAGCATTAAGTTCGCCTATTGTGCTATACAATTGTATTATGTACAATAAAGTTTAAATAAATAAATTAAAAAAGTGGAGCTTACTAATCTAAGCAAAATATGTTCCTTGCGCCTGGGTTAAAAGAAACTTTGTATCATATTGTATTATGCAGGTAATTACTTTTATAAAGTTTAAAATTCAAAATTGGACCTGGGAAGTTCCGATTTCCAGTAAATTTCACATCACAGTACTTGGTGTACAGATTAGGCATTCAAACTAGTTTGACCGAGTTAATAATAACTAATTTCATTAAAGTTAGTTTCCTTTGATTTCAACACCACGTGCAATGTAAATGTAGCCGTAATAAGCAGGCGACTGCAGCACAAGTCTTGCTTACCTATTGAGTCCGAAGTAAATACAGAAATTGTACCAAAATTTTGATTTGACTTTTGGCCTAGTTTATTTTATTTCTCTACCTAGAAATGCAGTAATAGGGGATATAGTAGATAAATAGAGTATGGCGAAAAAATCGATTAAGTAATAAATACCACCATTTTGAGCGTTTTCTCGCGATATTTTTATTTATCCCCCCATCATGAGCTAGACTTATTAAATGATTCACCTTATCTTTTTTCAGCAGCTGGTTAAATTGTCTCCTGTTGTATATATTTTTTTATCTATTTATTATATTATTAGTAGAAGCTAAGACAAGGCGTAGTATAGTAAGAGAGTCTTCTGAACTTTCAGATATTCACATACTCGTAACTGTTGTCAAAATAAAATTCCCAAAGTCCTACCATACAAAACTTATAATTTTAACATTATTGAGATAGACACAGAAACCCAGCCTCGGACTCTTCAATCTTCGTTGCTATGGATCTATTGACACATATGGCATTAGTTAAACATATAGGCATATGCAAACCAAAACGTAATTGATGTGACGAGTACATATACTATATGCAAATAGTGTAAGAGTCCATAAATTTGGATGAATTTATGAGATCGGTCGAATGGAGTACCGTTAATAGATTCTTAAACCGACATAATACGTATTAGTCATCATTCGTCATGGTACTGGCGTACTGTTATACGATTAAAAATACTGGTCAAGGTTGAATCGGTTCTACCTACTTAGGATTCCGTACGTATTTAATTGTAAAAAATCCAAAGATCCATCTCTTCCTCTCTCATCTTTGCGCTTTCCCAGTTGCGTTCTCAGCTGGTTGCAGCCGAGGTCCGCTTCCCTGCTTTTCTCCACTTTGCGAGGATTTCGGTTCCTTTGTTGTGTACTACTACCTACCTACTTACACGCATGTCCCTCCTTGCGACGCCAAATAAAACACTTTTTAGGCTTGCACCAATGAGAACGGTCCATGTGCGGTTTCGATGCTCTTTGACATGTACTTATTTCAGGAATGTTTATCCTTACATTACATTTAGAGAAAGTTTGTTTAAAGAAGGGTTACATAAATAATGCCTGTATTGCAAACCAACTTGGTTCAGGATAAACCATAAAACACATTATACCTAGTCAAACTGCCAGGAAGGCGCCCACCAGGTCGCACACACGTTCAAGCCCAATCGGTTCAATTCACATTCATCAACAAAGGATCACTTTACTCTCACTTCCTACCACGTCTGAACTGGTTTACGTTTGAGTGAAGCTTATTCATTATGTTATTGTCCTGCGCCTGGCTCAAATATATTATTCGAATATATAAATCGAACTATTAGTAAAAAAAGTTCACATCGTCCTATTTAGCGGACTAAAACCAAGTGTTCAGAGGGGTTCGTGTGTATTTATGTGCATCAAGCGAATGTCCAAAGAGGTATTACATGTTATTAGTAAAAAATGTAATGTATAAGTAAAACTATACCTTTCTGAACAGTACCAAATTCCTTTTTATAGCTTTATTCATACATATCGAGTGGGTTACATGATTAATCGAGCCTGTACGCTTTTATAGTAGAGCCACAAAAAAAATCAGCACACCTCCAGTTCGAAAATTGGTTTTAATAAAAAATACAGACATTAGAAAATTTAAGTTAAAATTAATTCTCAAAAACAAAATACATTATCTTTTCTTGACATTATCTGCAATGACAATACCATCCAAGGTTTCGTGTTGGAATCCAGAAGATCGTGGGAAATTGGAGCACCCAGATGTGTCTCCCGCCTAGCATGAAATCCCCCCCATTGTTTACCGAGACAAAAACATATACTTCTTCACAGTATGCATGTAACGTCACATTGTATCTCTTTCTTTCATTAACACGCCAAAAAAACGTAAAATTGAACATTTATCTTTTTAATTAGTCATGTTACATGGAATAGAAGCGCGCGATATTACTGCGATAAGATTAACTCTATATAAGAAATCCTCGGAGGAGGCTTATTTCAATCAAAGTATTGACTGCGGCTAAAATAATGATGGTGATGAGAAATGTTATAATCTCTAATTTAATTTTTAAACGGTTGTGTTTGGGATTGACAACAAATACCGCAGGACCAGGAGATGACGGATGCACCGAACTTGCACTGTATAGAGACCCATTTGAAATCCTTTTGCTAGATAATGGAATTCATTTTGCAGAGGTGATGGTGATACAAATATGATAGGAATTTCCGAAAAGCACAGCGTTTTTATATCTTCGATTCTCTTATACAAAGCGTACTCTACATTTTTTTTTAGCTCTACGTATTGTTCGCCCCTAAACTTACCTACGTATTTCTATTAAAGAATAAACCAAGGTTTAATTTTATGTAATTTACTAGACTAGTCTAAGCATTTTTCAAAATTTGGAGTGGTGGCGAAATAAAGTTGTTATTTCGCCACCACTCCAAATTTTTTTAATTTTTAGAGCTATACATATAATACATAGATATAGATATCTTTAGAGATATATAATAATAGATAATTTGTTATTTTTAAATTTTTAAAGCTAATATTTAAATACTTTTATCACATTGTATATGCTATTATATCATTAACAAAAAGAACCAATAAAAATAAAATTCTAAATAACCCATTTCCTTTTCACACAATTCCCAGAAGTTAACGAATTCCACGCCATTATCAAACGATAATTTCATACTTTAACTTCATGGTAATTTCAGGCAGCCACCGAAATATGTTATTCTAATTCGATTGACAAGACAACCGTTCAGGTAATCTGCGGATATTCTCGTCATTCTAACAAATAAGGCTATTTACATAAACTGATTTATCACGCATCCTTTCCTTGCTAAACAGTTGCTTCCTCTAATTCATAAATAACGAAAGTAGGGAATTTTCATTAACAACAACTCAACCGACAGTCTGTTGTGGTTAACGTATTTTGCACACCTCTGTACATCACCTACTAATCACCAACAACTGCCAATTCTTTGTCCCAGGTATTTTTTTAAATTCATGTTGAACATGAAATTTTTTGACATTCGTTTTTTATGTCAAGTAGGTGTGCATGAAAAATAAAAATGGTTGGTCGAATGCTATGAAGCTATGAGATGTCTCTTCTAGGCCTCCTCTCCTGTAATCTCGTAAGTTTGTGGGAAGGCCGGAATGAGACCATTTCACATGCTAATGAGTTTCTTTTGACACGCAAAGCCCGGAACCAAGTGATTAAGTTGTCAACAATACAACAATACTTATTGCCTCAAAAATTGCCAATAGGCAACGGGAGATCTATCTCAATTTTATTATTTAGGTATTTATTTTAACCTAACAAGGTTCGAACTGGAAAAATCATGGACCCCATGATATCCCAATCATCGCTATTATTTTCAGCTGCTACTAGTCTACTACTGCTCGGTCAGTAGTGGCTTCCTTAAAACCATTTTACTGTTAGTTTCAATATGTCTTACATATCAAGGGTACACAATCAAATTATAAAATTTTAGGCTATAAACTAATGGTCCATCAATCATAAATAACTTAACTATTCTAGACTATTGAAATAGTTCCTTTTGCAAGAGGATACATTGCGCAGAAATAATCTCTTAGTGAGGGTCCAAAAGTCTTGATAGTACCCCAAAAAGACGTGTTAATTTAGAAATAGAAAAAAATTTGATGATATAAGTAGAGGCAACCTTAAAGTAACTCATTGGCCGAGTGAGTACCTTTGGAGTAGGTACGTTCCGGCGTATCTCCGGAAGTCTCTGCAGTGTTTCCAATGTTCTGGAATGCAGAGCGTTGGCGGCGGTTTGGCGCCACTAAAATGTATTAAAGCTAGTTGCACACACATACACACAACCAATAATGATAAAAGAGAAAAATAAAATCTAGTGATATGCAATTGTATTTTGATATATATATGGCTGTTGGCATCATGTCAAACAATTCCTCCGAGCATAGTCCATTATACAAGCGGTAGAACACGCATAAGGAAGTAGTCTCTCCTGAGACTCAAAGGCTATACCGCCTGTAATCACGGGATCTTCGGCAATTCTGGCAGCGCGTCTCTGTATTGAGTCAAAGGGCTTAAGCTGACATTCAGGTGCTCCCGCCCACAGGTGACAACAATATTTCATATGTGGCCGCACTTGCGCCTTATATAGGAGCAATCTATGCTGCGGCGTGAAAAATCGCTTTGCCCTGTTGAGAACTCCGAGCTTTTTGGATGACGTTTTTGCCTTGCTCTCTAAATGACTACAATACTGGACATCGAAGAGTTGTTAAGAATCGCCTCTCGGCCACTGACGTGGTTCCTTTAACGACTACCAAATGGCAGCCGGGGCCAACGGCTTAACGTGTCTTCCAAAGCACGGAATCATCTTTATTATCAAAATATTCAAGCTGCAATCTGCAAAAAGCAATCAGGTGATTCAAGCCTGCAAAGTCCCAACCAAACTGGAAACAACTAAACAAAGTATGCTTCCCGTGGGAATCGAACCCACCACCCCCGGGTCGAAAGCAAATGCCTTAACCACTAGACCACGTAAGACAGTTTAGTAGATTGATTAATATTGGTAAACTGTTTTTTATTTACCTGTAGGAGGAAGTTCTCGTGTGCACAAAGCTTTAACTTAGGAATGGATTTCCAGTTAAACCAAACTAATGAATTCAAATTGTTGTGTTTACCACTCCATTATACTGATAGGTAATATTTAGGGCCATTGATTAAATAAATAATAACTTATTGACCTTAACATACCTAATATATTTTAAGAATTGAGGTGACAATAAAATTTATTGTTTTTACTATCTATAATCTTACTTTGACTTATGACTTAAAATAAAATATTCGTCGCCCAAACGAGATTTGTAACTATAAGAAATGTTGAGCATACTTTTTCTCCCTAAAGTAATTATAGTTACATTGTAAGGCAATGTTGTGAGAATGATAACAGCTAAAACAAAATACGAAACTACCAATTGTCAGCGGTTTCACATGTATATTTATTATTGTAATCCCATTAATTTATGATCTTACTTAATTCATTGATCAGTGCACTTTTCTTACAAGAAAACTGACTCCACCTCTAAATTAAACTAAGAATCTGTTATTAATAATTAACTTAATAGTTACTTATCTATGCAAATATTGAGAGGGGAAGAGAAATCGACAATCATCTCAAGAAAATCATGAAAATAATAACAATGAGTTTCAAATAGCATTTTGCTTTCTATACATATATTCCCATTCCTTCTCTTTTGCAATTTATTCCAGGCAACAATACGTGATAATATATTTTTTTTCTTTCATTTTGTTTATCAAAAAAGAGATCGGCTAGACTGAAATGGGAATCGGATGCATCTGCCGCATGAAACTTTTTGCACTCATCTTTATGAGTCTACAATTGAACTTCTTAGGTCCCAACTGATAAGTATAGAAAAGGAGAAGGCCTAGAACAAGATGGGCACACAAACTTTAACCGTCTTACTACAAAAAGTTAGACATCTGTGGGTCAATTCCGCTAATAAACTTTAAAAGACCATGCAACTGATATTTAATTACAACTCAATTACGATGCATTTTTGATGTGCTCAATATTGGTATTCCGCTAACACAATTTTGAATCTTTATTTATGATTTCCTATGTTTTCGCGATTGTTATTCTTTATTTATTTGCAGCTAAAATGTATTTGAATGATATTGGTAAAAAAAAATGTAAATAAAATAAATTACAGAGTATCGAATAGTTGAAAGAATTGATTAGCAAAATTTTCCAGTTGCAGTTCAATGGCATGCCGATGGAATGCAATTGGTATTAAAATTAGTTACAGACTTCCAGACACGTCAAAAGTTGTCATTGCGATTCAATTGTGCACTATGTAAAATAATAGAATTGACGCCCTGTTCAACACGTGTCTAAAAAAATCGTAAAACTACGTTTATCTATAACCTAAAGTACTCTTAGACTACTGTTTAACATGTCTATACTCTGTTTAATTTTAGACTATAGAAAAACGTATTATAATGGTAGCATTTTTTTAACATATGTTGAACAGTTGTCTAACTTTTTTGTAGTACGACGCTGTTTTTGACAGAAACTGTCAAGAGAGTACTATGTCAAAATATTTATGGGGAGGATTTTGACCAACATTGGGGCATATATAGCTAAAAAAAATTGTTAACCCATCTAATTTAAGTTCTAAACCGATCTAGATACTCAGAATATTGTAACGTAATATTGGAGACGGATACCACAAGAAAACAAGACAATCTCCGTGGGCTGAGGACTAACCCAATAAATTACCGCTCGGGTTCACTTGATGGAGCGAAGCAAATGCAGTGCCGAATGCAATATGCACTACAGAGCAGAAACATTCCACTGACAAGAGCCCAGCTCTTAAATTTTTGATGATGATATTTGCTTAGTACCAAAACGTGCCGTGAAATAATTATATGATCTGGTCTAGATTAGTGCTACATTCTAGCTGATGCTTGCGACTACGTACGTGCACTTTTTGAGATTTAATAATTACGGTTTTATACAGTTCTCCTGCTGTAAAATGATAAATAAAGAGTTTTTACTTACTTTCATGTACTAATTCTGAAATGATTTTAAATCAGTAATAAAATATTTTTTAAGACCACCATATAAGCTTTACAGAGGGAAAGCCCAACAAGGGAGTGAAGGGTTAAATAAAGAAAGAAGTGTACAAATCAGCCTTGGCTCAAAATATCAGAAGCCAAAAAGCACCTAAAAGATTAATCACTCACGAAACACTAATTAAGCTGGACAGCCGTTGTCCACATACACTACCGACGTGGTCTTACAAATGACCCATTTAAGGAGTTGGTCATTAGGCCCCGCGCTTGGGAACGGAAACACATGCACAACAATCAACTAACGAACTAAGTACCTGACTAATGAACTACACGTGATGTGACTCACCTTTATTTAACACATTAGCAGTCTATATGGTATGAAGTAGACTAATTAACAGAACCGGCATAAAAGATACAAGAGAAATAATAAGTAATATCATTGATTGAACTATTTTTAGCTTTACCATGAAGAGCCGCCCTGAGGATTTAGGTACCGACAACGAAAGACGACCTTAGTATAAAGATCTGCTTCAAAAAACTTATATTTGAAAAATCTTCGGCACTCGAGTTTGACTAGGGCTTGATCAAGATTTTTGCTTTATGAGCAACTAAGTAAATAGTATTTGCTGAAACAGCCGATAACATTAGCTAAATGCTCACATTTACTCCAACACGAACTGTAGAGATTTTCGTTATGAATACTAAAACAACACAAGAACAATAAGCATTGTGATCACAACCGCGACCGCTTGCATAATTCTACAGCCACCAATTAAGCTTCACCATTCATATTACTTTCTAAATCGTGGTCTCCTCGGGAACAAAATCCGCAATATTTTACGCATATTTGCGTCGATTCATTGCGATCACGCTCTCACAGACCCACAATTTTATGAGTCAGGACTAACTTATAATGCTTTAATAAATATCTGTTGGGATAAAACATGTTTCGCCAATCTGCGGTTAGGCCTGGTAATCAGATGACTCAGATAAAACAAGAAAACCGTATAAGAAATGCTAGGTGAGAAAGAGATAGATACTATAAATAAATTAAAAATTCCAATGACACCTGCATGAGTCAATTTATCTGGAAGTTAACACATTGGTTGCCATTTAAAAAGACATTACCCACTAGCCCTAATAGGCTGTGAGATAGGTGTGTCTAACTTCTTATCACACCTGTGGCGCCAACGGTAGGTGAACAAACTTTGACCATTGTTAATTAACAGCTCATTAGGTATGACTATCATCATATATACAGCTACTTCAAGAATAAGGAATTCTGTTTACATTTGATCACTGCGAAAGCGAAAATGCAAAATACATAACTGAGTAATTTAGTAAGTCTTATAGTTATTGTTACATTTTTATTTAGCTCACCTGAAAAGCATGTTTTACCATTAAGCCTCAGAGGTCGTCCAAAATAATTAAAAAACATTAAAAAGATTGTCATTGATCTACGTTCCCATTATTTGCTTGCGTCTCATAGATCTCTAGCCATTGGCCGATTAGAGGTGATGGCCTATACAATAATTCTTTAAAGTCATTTTCATGACTATTTACAATCATATACTTATGATGTACGCTATGATACATCTTGCGCAAAATTAATAAAAGATTACCTTAGTTTACACGACACGATGATAACTTACAATAGTTATCACTTATAGCTGTTTTAAACTACGTGAGTAACAACATAACTCTTTATTGCACCAGGAAAACACAATTTGATACATTGACATAGTTATTGATATGCAAAAGCGGCGGCGGTATCATGAGTATTTATTTTACTGTATTCATTTCATTTAGTCTTCAATTTCAACAATCAGTTGATATTAAATAATTGTATTTAACATTTATTTTACATTTTGTTTGAATAGAAATTTCTGACTTGTTAATAAAGCAAATGGGGCTTGAAAATAAAAGGATGTCATGGCTGTGGAATCTATGGCAAATCTCTGGCAATTGGCTAAATCATTACAGGCCAATATCCGTTCTGAGATGGCTATGGCGAAGGGATTTGAGGCTAGAGGCAGAGACGCGATGTATTTTTGTACATATAGTAGCATGCAAGGTAACCATAAACAGACGGATATGGAAAAAATTATAAGCTTTTTAAAAAAAAACTTAAGATTCAAAAATTATAAGCTTATTGAAAAAAACTTAAGATCGAGATTTTAGAAGACCATGAACTTTGACATATAGATTAAATTGCTGGATCATTCTCCGTTCTATTAGAGCATTTCCGAAAAGGTTTTAATATGATGCACGTTATTATAAAATTACTACTATTAATCTTATTTGTTTATTTCTATTAATTCTAATTTTATTTCTATTTGACGTTAAAATAGGTAACGCAAATTTTTATTGTTGACTGTACATAAACATTACTCACGGGTCATTAGAGGCCATAAACTTGACTTTGTGATAGATAAATGTTTTACAGAAGCACTTGTAGATACTATGGTACACGGTGATTGGCGGGCGGTTGTAAACAAAACTCTTGTGGAGATCTGTTTTAATGCTCACCCAGTCGGCCCCACACCGTCTGCCTGATCTGAAACTCATAAGTGGCTTTTGACCCTGATTTCAACAAGCGTAGTAAAACAAAAGTCGAAGGTTGGTAAATTTTCTTATATCTTTATATTCGACTAGCTGTTTTCGCAGCTCCGCCTGCGTCAAAAAGTAGCCTATGTTTGACCCCGTGTGTCTACTATTTATACCAAATCTCATCAAAATCCGTTCAGCTGTTTGGCCGTGACAGCCTAACAGACTTTCGCACATATTTTGCGCATCGATTTCACAGATTTTTGTTCGCTCTTAGATTAAAGAAAATTTTGTTCGAATGTAAATCTAATTCTTTGAATATCTACCGATTAATAAAAAAAAATATAATTTGACCTTTCTTACGTATTATATAAGACTTATTAAATGAATAATAAAAGAAACCGCAGGTTAAACTAGTTATGTCTATAAACTTTGGATACGTAATATGTATCCAAACCAAAATATTTGAATCTCCGAAATCAGTTAGCCTTTCAGACCAACATCAATGTTTTAGTTTAGGACTCCAACACACTCAATGCAAACACGTATATTAGCTTTAAAATTATGGACCAACCGCAACCACATCCCGTGTTGTATAAGACCCTTCACAAATATTCTCATTTCATAATTAAGCGTAATAAACTTTAAATAACTAGTAGTACTGTGAACAATAGACCTCGCGAACAGTCACTACCATAACATAGTATTAACGTAGACGCTAGTAACTGCGTGAACAAATTCGTATATAAATAAAACCGGCCAGGAGTGCTATTTTTGAAAAGACTGACTCACGCAAAACTTTTGTTCGTTAACGAATGATTTTCGTTACAATGCTGCCAACCTTTTGAGCACATTGCCGCAATGTAACGATTTGCAGGGGCTACAAAACTTGTAAATTCTAGTTTTTAGTTTATTTTTAGTTTAAGATCGTTGTTATACCTAGTTTTTATCTTAAATAACGCGGGTGCGTGTAGAGAGCCCCGAGTGACGATCAGTCGACGTCCGCCGCACCTGGATAGCTAGTGCTCGGTAACGCAGAGCCTAGCGAACCAATCTCTGCACCACAATGGCTAAAACTATACCAACCCATATTGAAATAATAAATAAAAATAAATCTAAATAAATAAATAAAAATTAATCTTTACGTTCAACGCCTTAAAAACACTAAGTAAACTCCTACCTATAGAGACCAAAACTATGCTCGCAAATTCCCTTCTTCTACCTGTCCTAGACTATGCTGATAACAGCTACACCAACCTTACAGAGCAGCAACTTGATTAACTTGAGCGTCTTCAAAATCTTTGTAATCGATTTATATTTGGTCTTCGCAAGTATGATCATGTTTCTCAATTTCGCTCTAAACTTGAATGGCTGTCTATCAGACTTCGCCATGACTAGCATATCCTATCTTTATTATACTCAACTCTCTTCAATCCTTTATTCCCTGCTTACTGAAGAGAGCGCTTCGAATACTTCAGTGAGATTCAACAAGAACGTAAATTACGTAGTGCCGAAAATCTTCGCCTAAGAACTACTCACTCCACTACCTTCTACTCTGATTCTTTTACAGTCAAGGCAACGCGACTGTGGAATTCCCTTCCACTGCTTATTCGAACGGCTCGAACTCTGACCAGTTTTAAGTCGCAATTAAAGTCCCACTTTCTTTTCTCACTGTAGCTTCGTTCCTTTTCAGTACATCTTGTTTCAGTCTGCACTTCTCGTATATTTTTATAGTTTATTTATTATATATATATTTGTTTATGTATATTAGTATTTATTTTAAGTAGTTTATGTATCGTGTACTTCTGTTATTCTGCTTAGCGTTGTTCTGTTCTTCATGCACCATATCCGTATCTTTCCTATCTTTTATATTTCAAACTACCCTAAGGTTGCCTGGAAGAGCTTGCTTAAGCGATAAGGCCGCCTTTTGTATACATACTGTGTTCACATTTTATGAAACATATTTAATCTTTATTTTACTGTGTGCAAAGAAGTGTTAAATAAATAATTAAATAAAAAATTTCGTTCGATATCGAAGGATTTTTGTTCGATGTCGAAGGACTTTTGTTCGACATATTATAAGTCATCCATTTTAAAAATAGGTCCAGGTGCGAATCGGCTTCTTAAAAACCCCCTTAAATATTTGTTTTTTTTTTTTTTTGCGAAGTTAGTTCTTTATTTAATCTGACTAAAATACTAATTTATTTAAGGCCCGAATAAGAATAGACTATTTATTTGTCGTGATAAATTATAACTATAATTAGATAGGTACATACTATTAATCTCAGCAAAGTTCAGGATAACTAATGAATGCTTGAAATACCAAGTTCTCATGCACTACTCGTAGAAGTAAGTGCAAACCACAAAGTTTATAAGCATCTTTGGAATCTTATTTATCACCTTATATTATGAAAATTAATATTGGTTTGACGATGACTGCAAATAGAATAACTATGTATATAAATTAATGATAACAAAAAAATACTCCTAAATAATTTTCTAAATTTATATTTCATATCGAATTCGAATAATTTTGATATACTTAATTAAATTATACAATACTACAACATTCAACAACAAATCGACAATTATATAAGTATTGTATAATTGTCGATATTTCATTGTCGAAGAACAACAAGGAAACATATCTATGTTTTTTATATTAAAAACATAAAAAACAATCACAGGCAAAATTTATAGAGTGTTTTCATCAGTTATTTTAATGAGAAGTCAAAATGATTAATTATGTCATTTATTTGTGATATACGTGTAGATAAGTAAAGACTAAATAAAAAAATTGAAAAGATTTTACTAAACGTTGTGTTCTTATTCTTAGCGAATCAACTGGCCAAGTTATAACTAGGTGGACCAAAATTCCACCCCTGACAAGATAACGCTGTGTTTAATTTTTATAGCAGACAAAATTCAAAACCATTTGTTGAATAATAGGTTGGGGAAAAAGTTTCTTCGCATTTTTTAAGAAAATTTAAACCATTTTTTAATATAGTTTATTTACATTTAACTAAAGTATGGTGCCATTTTGTTCGATTACTTTTTGCCATCTTGTAGGTAGGGGCATGATCCCATGGCTATAGAAATTTTGAGACTTCTGATCAAAATACCGTGACAAGTGGTTTTGGCAGTCCTCTCGATCTCAGATGTTAACCTGACAATGCCTAAAGAATTCTGAAGAGACCTAAACAGGTGAAAATCTGAAGGTGCAAGGTCAGGACTATACGACGGATGCATTAACACCTCCCAGCCAAACTCTCTCTTAATTTTTGCTGAGTGGCTAAAGATGTGTGAGGTCTAGCGTTATCATGATGAAAAACCACACCCTTTCTGTTAAGTAATTTCGGCCGCTTTCTTTCAACTTCTTGCTTTAATCTCATCAGTTGTTCGCAGTAGAGTTCAGAATCGAAGGTCCTGCCTGGTGGTAACAGCTCATAATGAATAATGCCCTTCCAATCCCACCACACACACAGTATCATCTTCTTGCGAGTTAACCCGGGTTTCGCCACAGTTTGTGAAGTCTGACCGGCCTTTGACCACGACCTTTTTCGCACGTTCTTGTCGTACGTGATCCACTTTTCATCACCAGGTTATCAGCTTCTTCAAAAATGGTTCGGTTTCATTACGTCGTAATAAAGAATCACATGTGAGTACGCGGTTCATTAGGTTTCTTTCAGTGAGCTCGTGAAGTACTCAAATATCAAGCATTTTTTGTATACCCAGTTTTTTTTTTCAAATGCGCCAAAACTGTTTTCTGGTCAATTTCCAGTTCTTCAGCTACGTCGTAACTACTGATATCTTGGTGCTCTTTTTAAAAAATGGCATCCATTTTATCCGTAATCGGGCAACCACAGCGACGTGCATCTTTGACATCAAAATTTCCGGATTGAAAACGCTTAAACCAAATTTGTGCTACTCTCACAGACACTACACTAGGTCCATAAACATCGCAAATTATTTTCCCGGCTTACGTTGCATTTTTACCTTTTTTGTAGTAAAATTTTAAAATGTATCGAATTTCTTCATTAGATTAACTCCTCTTGACAGTAAGAAAAACAAATGAAAATCACACATTTTCTTATTTGAATTTGGAATTATCTTCTTTAAAATTTTAACTTTTAATGATACCAAAACCAGCCAGATACAAAGAGCCAAAGAGATTTCATTACAAGTTCATACATACTATATGCGAAAAGACTTTTTCCCCAACCTATACTTAATATAATTTACCTACACTCGTACTTATCGCCGTCTACGTCCTAGTTCTTAGTCAATCAATTGAAGCATAATAAACCACGTGCTTATAAGTAATCGATAGCAAGGGATTAGTGCAACGAGAGGCTGCATCTGAAAGTGACACGTGATGGGTCACGTGCATCAGAGAAGTGGCTCCTGTCCTGAGCATTTAGGCTGCTTGCTATTATTAGATGGAAAAAATCTGTACTATTACTAGGAAAGTATTCTTAGGAACAAGTGGAAATATATTAATGGAAAATGTTTGTTTGTGTCTGTTGGAATACTTTTGATCATTCATTCCTTGAATACAATCTGTGCTAGTCTACACGATTAAAAACTATTGGAGTGGTGAGAGAAATGGCAGTGGGATAAAGTGTGAATTTCTTAGTTTTAGTGTCGATTTGCTTTTTCACAAAATAAATAATCTATTAGATATTATAATTCGAAACCTCGCGAAATTACGTAGAGCGCTACCGCCTTCTGCTACTCCATTCCCTCGTATTCGTAGTAGTTCTTGTGAAAACATGCACAAATTAGTTGTCAGAAACGGAACATAAAGCGGTAATGTTATAACGAGCCGCAAATAGCAGAAACATGTTTACAATTTTAACAATGCGAGTAATAGAGCAATCAGACTAAGGAAAACAGGGAAGGCTATAAAATTCTTAGTTTAACGGCTTTAGGAAAAACTAGTGTAAAAATAGAGAATCGTATCGTCGCGGTCACGCCCGCGTCACGTTCGTCCGAGCTTGTGTTTAGCAAACATCGGTCACGTGATCTTTGAGACTTCTACCTCCCTGATAAGTTGGATTCCGATCGCATTAGTGTTCCCCATATGCACAAACTTTAAATTCATATACGTGGATGATTCAAATTGCAAAAAAGGAAGTGCAATCAAAAGGTGTCTTAATTTCATAAATATTGCATGTAAATAGATAAAATAAAGATAAAAAATATTCAGGTCAGCCTGAAACGATAATCACAAATTTGGCGTCCAATTCGTACAAAACAAATTCAATGTGCACAAGATATATTCAGAACTTAACAACCTGCATTCTTGGTGTAAAGAGTGTACCTACTTACATACCTACATGACTTCGATGGTCAATTGTTGTGGGTCGTCAGCCTATTTAGTAAACGGCGAATTTAAAGCAAATGAATCACACACTGACAAAAATAGCTATCGAACAGTATCCAAATCCATACTAATATTATAAATAAAAGTCTGTCTGTCTGTCTTTCTGTCTGTTACGCTTTTACGGCCAAACCGCTGAATGCAGTTTGATGAAATTTGGTATATTTAAAGACTTTTTAAAGCAGGCGGAGCTGCGAACAGCTAGTATTTAACAATGTATCCTTGTTGTGAAATAAAGAGTTTTTGTATTGTATTGTATTCTATATTTCTATTTTTCAGGGGTCTATCTAAATAATATAAAAGCTTATTTTATTATTTTAAGTTATTCTTTAAGTTTTAGTTTGTATTTTTTTTTGTTTACTTTGGTTTTAGTTCTGTCTAATGTAAAATAAATTAAGTTAAAATAAACATCCTCATATATGCGAAAAAAGCTGAATGTGCGCGAGCGCATGCGTTGGCAGTGCTCTGGGACACGTGACCATGAATGCCTGTACACACGTGATACAAACTTATTGCGACGGCTCAGTGACCTGCAAAGAGGAAGGCTTCTGAGTTTCGTCCCTAGAAGTTTTTCACTAGAATTTGTTCTGCGAGTTTTCTTCCATTGAATTCTAGTTTTCTTTCAGTAACAGCACCGTTCAGGATGCTGAAGTTCTAAAGTTGTCCACTCCCAGCATTAAGATGAAGACGCTAGAAGGAAGACACCTTTATGGAGATGGTGGAAAACATGGCACGTATATATTTTTTTATTTTGCGTAAAAATCATTTAGCTAACTTTTTTCATGAACTAACTATATAAAGTTGATATTTAATGTTGTCGCCTTTTACAATCACGATTTGTTTGTTTATCTATCATCAATAGATAACTTTACCTTTTTAAAGTTGTGATTGCAAATATACTCGAGAGTTGCATAAGGATGCATCGTACAGACTGGTATAAGTGGTGCATCCGGACCATTAAAAGTTTAAACTCGCATCGATTGCTAAACGGAGAAGCTTGAATATTTCAGTTTAAACTGGCAGACCAAGATAAGTTATAAATACAAAAATACTTGTACAAGTTCTTAGTGAGAAGTCCATTTATTCTTGCTTTGTTCGTTATTTAGAATATTTTTACTGGGGTCAAATTTTGAAACTCTCCAAGTTTGGTAATTACTTTATAAAATACTAGCTGTTTTCCGCAGCTTCACCTGCGTCAAAAAGTAACCTATGTTTGACCCCGGGTCTTTAACTATATTCATACCAAATTCCATCAAAACCCGTTCAGTGGTTTGCCGTGAAAGCGTAACAGACAGGCAGACCGACTTTCGCACTTATAATATTAAATATGAAAGTATGGATTTAGTTAAATTATGAATTATAAAATTAAATAAATTATTTAATATAATATTACTTATATTGTTATACTAGCTATTTCCCGCAGCTCCGCCTACATCCAAAAGTAGCCTATGTTTGACCCTGAGTCTGTAACTATATTCATACCAAATTTCATCAAAATCCGCCCAGCGGTTTGGCCGTGAAAATGTAACAGACAGACAGACAGACTTTGGCATTTATAATATTAGTATGGATTTTAGTAGGTATGGAAGTATGGATACAACCATTGCTACTCCCCAGGTCCATGCTACTTTTTAGGTCCGGCTTCACACGCTTACTCAGCCCGTGGCCGTTGGGAGAGGAATTCAGCAGGGGGACACTAAATCCCCAAAACTTTTCACGGCTACTCTGGAAGACGTCTTTAAAGCCATTGACTGGTCTCAAACTGGAGTAAATGTGAACGGCTAAACACTGTCCCACCTTCGCTTCGCCGATGAAATAATAATAAATAACTCTTTATTGCACCAAATTGTAGAAATAATCATCTTTGCCAACTCTGTTGACGAGCTCGCTGCCATGCTGGAAAATCTTTATAACGCGTCACTAAATATTGGCATCAAAATGAAAGTAATGTGCTATAGATAACACCAGCGTACATCATATTCAGGTCCATGGACAGAAGGTTGCAGATGTAACTGAATACCTATACCTAGGTCAAATAATTTCATTAGAGGATGACCGGCAGGAAAAAAAAATTGATAGAAGGATTCAACTCGGTTGGGCGGTATTCAATAAGCTAGCCGACGTACTGAAGAGCAAAGGAGTACCTATCTTTCTCAAGAGACGTATGTACGAGCAGTGTGTCCTCCCTGTTATGACCTACGGTGTTGAGACGTGGACAAAAATACACAAAAAAGCTAATTCGGAAACTTTAGGTGGCACAAAGAGCAATGGAAAGGGCGATTCTCGGAATATCCCCCATCGACCGCGTCCGTAACACAGACATAAGGAAGCGCACTGGGATTGTACTTACTGGTGGTGTCCAGATTAAAGTGGAGATGGTCCGGGCACATGAGAAGGAGAGAAAATGGCAGATGGGCTCGTAAAATTGCTGAATGGAGACTAAGAACTGGGCAAAAGATAGTAGGGAAGCCACCAATGAGATGGGCCGATGATCTCTATAAAACTATGGGAAAAACCTGGATGCGAGCAGCAAGAGACCGGGTGAAATTGGAAAATCCAAGAGGAGGCCTATACCCGACTATGAGTGATACCGGGCTGAAGAAAAAGAAGAAGATGTACGTGCAAGTGCACGGAGTTATGAACTCCATGTAAAAGTTCACATCGAGTTCATAACTCCGTATCAAAATGTTATGAACAAGTAAGTAATTGGGACAGTATTGTAGCAATCACATTTTGTCTGCACATAACAATATATAATCTGCAAACAAATAAATGTCGCTCAAGCATTGGGCACACGCGCTGCTCCTTGCTAAGAACAATCCCAGCATCATAAACACGAATGGAATCGACGAGAAACCAATAATGCCTAGTTCACATGAGCTTAGCAACTTTCTTTTGATTTGTACACAAGAGGTGCCAATACTATTTAGCTTTAAAATACTCACCATCCGCACCTCCAAGGGTAGGGATGCTAAGTGGTCAGAAATGTCCCTTCAGCTGTCAGTTTTCAATTTAACTTTATACGCGAAATAAGCATTAGACTAGTTAAGGAATATTTAAGAACTTAACTATTTTTCTTCACATTGCCTTTTCCGCTAGTCAAATTAGGAGGCAGGTAGTAGTCGTATCCATCAAAAATAATAATTGTTTTACTAAATAATTATTAAGTGATTGCGTATTCATTTGCTCGCGTAAACAAGGCTTGCCAACGTTTTAGATTCTAAAATGCTGTGGTGTGAATCACCAGTATAAAGATCTCATATGGGTGACAAGCCAATTTAACAATTGAGGAAGTTCCAATAAACACTCGAGCTTAGTTTCATATCGACCGATACTGTTCGCAGATTGTTTTAAACCTAATAAAGTACCGTTATTTTGATAACTGAAACTCTAGTTAGAGAAAATGACTCGACAAGTAATGTAGGTTGGCAACAAAGTGGGATCATATCATCGTTAACATATGCCTAACTCTCTATAATAAACGAATATATGGAGCACTTGTACCTATTTTTCTTGTATATATTATATACTAAGGATCCAAAAACAATGCATAGTAGTACATCGTGTACCTAATTAAACATAGGTGCCATCTTTAGCACGCAGTGAGTATGGCAAAGGGGTAGATCCATATCCATATCCATACTATCTATACTTCCATATTATGATATTATAAATGCGAAAGTCTGTCTGTCTGTTACGCTTGCAAGGCCAAACCGCTAAACGGATTTTGATGAAATTCGGTATGAATATACTTGAAAACCCAGGGTGCGTATTGCCAAAATGTGTACTATTACAGACAGCGGTTGCTCTGAAATTGCATGCAATATGGTCTTGTAGCTGGAGAGCATATTGTGTGTCAGTAAATAGAGTGGGTAAAATTAAATACACTTTGCACTTCGTTATTTTAATGAGCACAAAGTGATCGGGTGTCTGTACTGGTATACTGTGTGGCTATACGCACCCGAGGTCAAACATAGGCTACTTTTTGACGCAGGCAGAGCTGCGGAAACCGCTAGTATGTAATATAGCAGCAGCGGACGTAAATCATTTGTCTAATGTGTCAATCATTGTATTTTCCCTTGTAATGTGATAGCATGTTCATAAATAAATTTCTTTCTTTCCTTCTTACTTTTTAACTTAACTGGAAAAAGTGTAGATATGCATGTAGAGCAGAGATGATATAGATTTATTCGACAGAAGATTTAGATAGATAGACAAATAGGTATATCTGAGTAAAGAGTACTTTATTTAAAAAAAAAATTGTTACAAATTCAAAAAATATAACAGTATTCTCACATAACATGTATCTAGTCACAAAGCAATGGATAAATATATTAGTGTAATATACGGAATAAAACTTTTTCAATCCATTTACTTCATTTGTATATGAAAAAAAATCGGCAGCATCGACTAACGATCTATTGGTCTCCGAAACGAGAGAGCGCCAGAATGTTTATTAAGAGTCGTAAAAAATTACTGAATCATAAAATGGAAGCTATTTAATTTTCACATTTCTAGCTCAGATGACACTAGAAACTCTGAACGAAGACTTCATTAAAACTCTCAAAATATTTCTCCTGTGTGGGGAGTAAATGTTGGCATGATTAAAAGTTGCGCTTTTCGCTCATACGTGTTTGGTCTCTATCTAATCAAAATATGTTTATATTGGCATTTCTCCTACAGGCAGCTTTGACATTTTATTGTAATGTCATGCTATTTATAAAGGAGGAGTTGCCAACTAAAGTAAAGAGAGGTCGAAGCGTGAGAAAAGAGATGGTGGCCTCGTTCTTCGGAAGGACCGGACATTACGCGACAATTGTTTTAGAGGATCGTAAAACAGTTACTGCAGAGTGGTATACTAACAATTGTTTGCCACTTGTCTTGGAAAAAGTTCGGGAGAAACGACCTCGCAGTAGGATCCTCCTTCACCACGACAACGCTTCGTCGCACACCGCCAGGCGAACGATCGACTATTTGGCGACATCAAACGTGGAATTACTAGGTCACCCGCCATATAGCCCCGACCTCGCACCTTGCGATTTTTATTTATTCCCGAAAATAAAAGAAAAACTTCGAGGAAAACGTTTTATGGACGCCGAAGAAGCAGTGGCTGCGTTTCAAAACGCCGTCAAAGAGCCCTAAAGACGAGTGGGCAAAGTGCTTTTCTCAGTTTCCAGTTTGGTTAGGACATTGCAGACTTGAATCACTTAATTATCCGTGCTTCGGAGGGCACGGTGGTCGTTAAAAAAACTCTGACAAAGAAGCTATAAATATATATCGTTTTTACTATATAAATCGTAATCTCTCCCGTCAATGTATTCCATTTTCATATTATGTTTTCTATATTTTCTTTTGTATTTGTCGAAGCCTGGAGTCCATTGCAACTAAACGTCTCTTCATTATAATTACTCGTAATTTTACTTTTATAAGCAGCCGTAGAAAAAAGTGCAGATATGTTGGAATAATATGCATTTATTTATTATCTTAATGTACCGTCCATCAACATGAAAAAGGGCACCAGTAAGCCTCCATCAAACCATGAAAAAACATTCTTGACATTGTATGATAAAACCTATCTGTGAGCTTTTTATCACAAAGCCTATGCAAACACAGGACACACTGACATATTGGCAGGTTTATTTTTATCGATATCGCTGTATTTTGCAATTTAACCAATGAAACCAATGATTTTTCTTTAAAATTTTTAGAATTTTTTTTGTATTATTCTTTTACATTTTTGTTGTAAGGATAACGTGATTGAGTGAATCACAATCATCCTTCATTTAGTTCGTGTACTTGGTACTTACTTCCATGAATAGCAACGTCGAAGTGACGCGAAAAATAAAAACAAAGTCAGCAAAGCCTTAGGTAGAGCCTAGAGAAATCAAAATTTGTACACAGAAAGTCGCGATAAAATACATTACATATTCTGTTTTCGATAAGAAAAGCTTTAATTAATTCCCGTACATCCCGAACCTGATAAGATTATAGAGGTTTTGCGAAAAACTACACTATATTGTTATTTCACGATAATACCTTGACGAACATTCATACCACTCGTATGTAAATGTGGGTATTGTGGGTTAGATAGACCTTAACAGGTTTCTAGGAGCTCGATTGCGGCTTTTAATAATGATTGCCAAATGCGGACGGTCTTGAATGGGTCGATATTGGCCTTTCTTGCTTTTGAAGACTTATTATTGTTATGTGGTAGTCGTGCTGGCCACACACCCCGGAGGACGTTTCAATTGGTATGCTTTCTCTATAAGAAGGGTTGCAGAGATGAAACGGCAAACTTACTTTATTGTACTCGTAGTAACCAGTAGAAATGATAAATCTAGGACCATGATTAAAGTGAACCGTAAAGCGTAAGCTGAGATAATTAGCTTATATAGATAGATTGTACTTTTTGTATACAATTTAAAATAAGCTTTAGTAATATTGGTATAGTAAATAACTTAGATCAGTGAGAACGGTCTTTTTTTTAAATAGCGTCTACTACGTGTCTTAACTTTACACAATAACGATTTCACAGTAGGTACTTGTTGTACTTAAGATTGCATAATCATTTTGCTAAATACTTATGTGTTACAGTTAAAATGTAAACGAGTTGCAGATTACACCAGGAATAGGTATCTTCTCGTGAATAATTGACTTAAAGAACACCACTGTACTTCTGACGTGGTTCCTTTGACGACCACCAAATGGCAGCCGGCGGGGCCGGGCTTTACGTGCCTTCGGAAGCACGGAATCGTCTTTATTATCAGATAATCAGGTGATTCAAGCCTGCAATGTCCTAACCAAACTGGAAACAACTAAATAAAGTATGCTTCCCGTGGGAATCGAACCCACGACCCCCGGGTCGAAGGAGAACGCCTTAACCACTTACCTATTTATTATTATGTACGGATTGGATACATGGGCACTTACAATACTACTTTTAACGTCACCTTTCAAGCAAAGAATTATCTAAATCTATCTAAGTTCTGAGGACGTTCGGAGGTATTAACATATTTTATTCACGCTTCAACCGCAAATTCAAATAGATTTTTGACTACCCCAAATTGTACTTACGTATCCACCTAGTGGCTTCACAAAATCTGAATATAATGCGTGATGGAAGAAAGTGTAATCGTGACATCTGTCTCCACTCTCGTCGGATTATTGGAGAAACGCTGCTTTCTACAGAACCAAATTATTGTATCAGTCGTAATGCGGTTATTACGTTATTGAAATTGCGATGCATATTTTTAGCGCTCTCTTTTCTGTTGACTGCTCGACTTCAAATAAATCCTTTGTATTGTTATTGTGTGCATAAAGTAAATAAATATGTCGAACAAAATCGTGGTCTAGTTTAGATTATTCTGAATGACTATTGGGCCACTTTTAATTTCCTGTATATTTTCATGCATCGTATACCTAGGTACAACCAACCAATCTGAAATAAAATTATAAAAGCAAAAGTGAGTTTATACACTTGTAACCTCTAGTACCACACATCTATTGGGCCAATCTTGCAGAAACTTCTTACATTTTTAAGGTGAGGAGGACAGAGCTATTAAGTTTTTTTTTCAAGCACAAAAAAAAGTCAGAAATTAAAATCCCATAGCGAAACTTGATTCTCTACAATCCTTAAAATCAAAATTTATTTTTCTGATGGAGAAATAATTCTAACTTAGGAACGTAATGTTTGGGTACATACTTAGTAGTTTACAATTTGCATTGTCGGTGATTTTCTCAAAACGTATAAACGGACGTCCAACACAGATGTTTGATATAGCCTCCTTGTCATCTGTGATTGTCCTCTTGTCTGAAGACATTAAGTAATTGATCATGAAATGTAAAGCAATGTATGTCCTCCATTGACTTACCAATAGACAAGTACGAAGGTTGCAGAGACCCTTTACTACCACTGTACTCTCCAAGGCATTTAAGTACTTATTCGTCACACTTAAATCGAGAATTCACTCGTCTGCAATATATTGATATTTAATTCTCAATTTACAACAATAATAATACAATTTTCTATTGTGCAATAAACTGTTTTACAAAATTAAGATAATAAATTCTTATACTAATGAGAATACTACTACGTAATACTGTCGCATATAAAATAAAAATCATCAGATGGGTGGCGAATGGCTCTTAAGAAAACGAAATCATTTCGAAAAATCAGTCATTACGTTAGTAAATCCTTGCAATACAGTGATTACAGGTAATGACCGAAATAAAGGTGAACTCTGATATTCCGACTCGTTACGACCTGCCAGCTGATCCCAATTAAAACATGACTCTAACGACTCTAGGCAGTGGGTAGGTTCTAATGATAAAAGGAGTTACAATGACTGCTATTTAACGTTACTTAACATTTTCAAATAAAAGTATCACTTCGTTTTTATACGATTACGATGATAGACAAGTATAGGACCAACGAAAATGGGCGGCAACTGTAGTGTAAGTGTACTAGATTACTGTCGCACCTCAAGAGATTTTAGAATATTTTCCCACAGTTCCCAGTATTTCACTGCTACCTTTCAACCACGTACACAAGAATTTAGCAGCAAAAATAGATTAGAGGAAGGTACTCGGGCAGATGACCTTTTTACAAATTTTACTGGTTCGTAGACTTGTGTTGAAAGCGACATTCCATGCTTACTGCATTACATACATACATACAATATGTAGCTACCTACTCTATCCCACTGATGGTATTGCTCATCATCTTGCTCTTTCGGCTGAACATAGAGTTTTCCCAGTTTCCATATTGACTAGTTGGACACTAGGAGCCCTATTTTTAAAATCTATGACATATATGTCGAATGAAAATCGTTCGATATCGAACAAAAATACAATACAATACAATACAAAATATCTTTATTGCCCACATACAGTAACAAATAATATAATATTTACAAAGACTTCAACATAAAATGAGCAAAGGCGGACTTATTGCTAGGCAATCTCTTCTAGTCAACCCTTACGAGGTGAAAGAAAAACAGTTAAGTTAGGGTGGGTGCAGCAACAGATATAGTTGAAAATTATAAACATACTTGTACACAAATATTGCATATAAAATAAACATACTTAAATAACTTACATACTGTAACATTCATACGTACTGTATGAATATCTAAGCGAAAATAACAGCAGTATCAAGTCAAAGTGAGAGGTAGTATTCTTTCAAGCGACTCTTGAAACTGGTTATAGTCTGAGCAGTGCGAATATCTTCAGGCAAAGCATTCCATAGTATGCAGCAGAAGTATGAGTTGGAGTTTTAAGGCGAAGTGCGTTGATACTACGAGCAGGTCGCTGGTCATCTTGATGGAGAAAGGTGAAGCGCTCTTTTAGATAATGAGGTGACGAAGGAATAAAGAGTATAGTGAACAGGAGCGACAGAATATGATAATTACAACGAAGTCTGATCGGGAGCTACTTGAGTTGCACGCGGAAAGAAGAAACACTATCATACTTTCGTAATCCAGATATGAATCTAATGCAGAAGTTTTGAAGGCGCTCTAGTTTATTGCAATGCTCTTCAGAGAGATCGAGATAACATGAGTCGGCATAGTTTAAGATAGGGAGAAGTAAGGTCTGTGCAAGTAAGGTTTTAGTAGCAATAGGAAGAAAATTCTTAAGCCGCGTAAGTGATCGAGCCGAAACAAATATCCTCCTACTAACTTCCGCAATCTGAGGAGACCATGTAAAAAATCCTTCTTTACATGCATGCCTATACCTTTACTTAGGTATGGGCCCATGACTTAGCTTAAATGGGACTGAAATGAGCATTCAGTAGAACTAGCTGTTGTCTGCAGCTTCATCTCTGTGGTTCTTATCAGGATTGATTGCCCGGCTCACTGTAAGATTTACTTCATTTTCTTATTATTATTATTATATGAGTATCATAGATTTTAAATTAGCTTGATTTGAATGTACCTGCTATTTCTAAACAAACATCAGTGGTTTTGTGAAATGCATCTTATGTTAATTTGTTTGTATCAATTTTTGGAAAATGTTAAATAAATAAATAATAATAACGAACGAAAATCATTCGATATCAAACAAAAAATATTCGACTCGCCAATTTTGCATGAGTTCACTTTTCAAAATAGGGCTCCAAGTCTTAAACAAGTTAAAGAACCCCTGCATAACATCGTACCATACAGGCGGAGCTGTAGCCAAAACTAGTTGACCGAGCGAGCGAAGCGTTTCAGTTTCGACTGGCCGAAAATTCTTTTGTCCATCTGTCTGTCTGTTCTCTCCTACAAGTCGCATTTATTAACCGATTTTCATGAAATTTTGTGAGCACATTCGGTAATTATGTAGAATTTCTTTGTCGAGCCATTTTTTCTAAAAAAAAAATCTAACACATTTTACATTAAAGATATTTTTGTAAACTATCTGTATGTGTACCAAATAAAATAAATAAATAAAGTCTAAAATGTCATTAGACTTTTATGTTCTTATTAAGACACAACTTTTTTTCTAAGTAATTTTTATACATAATGATTTCTTATGTTTTCGCGATTGTTATTCATTAAATTAAACTATTTTAATACCGATAAAAACCGTATTAAAATAGTTTAATTTAATAATTTTTATACGATAAACTTGAACGTGTTTATAATCAGCAATTCGCCCAAAGTTGTCTAGAAATCTTTTCTTTGTTTTTCTGTATATTTTGTATTAGTGCCCCCTGTATGATGTAGATATAAATATATATATAAATCTATGAGATGATAAGTACAAAAATGGTGGGTAGTAACTGTGACGTCGGCAATACATAATAAAAATGTTTTTACCCGACTGCCTATAGCAGCTGTTACTGTAACTTGGCATTCTGGGGAGATCACTTATGCTTATATTAACATGGGCAGTGGCCATCCATAAATCACAGGGGTCGACACTTCTAAGGGCGGTTGTAGATTTAGGAACTCGTGTGTTAGCAGCGGGATGTTCCTACGTTGCCCTCTCTCGCTCTCGCCAGCTAGCGGACATTGTCCTGGAGCCTTTATGTACAATTAAGCTTCTTTTAAGAATAAAAAGAGAAGTAAGGAGGGGTAATGGGTAGAGGATGGGTCTTTCTACTTTCTTTCCAGCATTAGTAGGTTGGTTTCATAGCTTTGCTAAGCTAGGGGTACGGTAAAATATCCGTTATTTCGTGGTTGTAAGAGTTCGCGAGGTCTTCTATTCTCACAGAACCACTAAAACTTACTTTATTTATTAGTATGAATAGATGCCCCGATTTGTTTACTTGGGCCAATTTCATTGATGTCTTTCGGTTGTGCACCTGTCAAGTTGACACAGGTGTAGCATAGTTCATTTTTTGTGCCCCTGCGTTAACTAGATGGGGTTTTACGTCGACCTAGATTTTTTTTATTTTGTTTAGATATTTTATTTTAAAGACGCTTCACAATTCTTACACTACTTTTAATAGATTTTCTGTGTGTAATAATAGTGTGTCTGTAAAGCGAACCGTCCATTTTTAAAAGTAAATTCAAAAATTAAAAGAAGGAATATTTCATCAAAGCTACTTGAAGTCGTTCATTTACATATAAGTGTAAAAGAGAATCCTACGGGAAGCATTTTTAATGTCGTGTGATATTGCGGACTTGAATAACAGAAAAATAACATATTTTGACAAATCCGTACCTAACGGTCAAATCTTATAATGTCGTTAAGTTTATCATGGGGGAATTAAGTAATCGCTTATTAACGTAACATGGACCACGAAGCCTCTCGTGATAATAAAGTGTCAAATCTCTCACTATTCAAGAGGTCCCCTCTTGAAAAGTAAAATATATTATATGTATTTCGGATATTAACGGACTCTGTCTAAAGATTTATTATAAATACACATACTGGAGTTTGTCATCAGTCTCGGAGCTAACAATAACACAGCTCGTTGCATCGAGACTTCGAGAGTCGCCTTGTTGCGCTACAACTAAAAACGGTTCATCACAAGAAAAGATGAATAAAAGGTTGTACAAAAAGCAATCGTTCTCACAGGTAGACGTCTCTCCAGCAATACAATGTAACAGTTAAAGCTGCACAAATGTTGGTCCACCTGTTTGATTCTGCCTCTCTTTATAGGCAAATTTTAAAAACATGTATTGAAAACTTGAAAGCTTATTAAATTGAGCATTCGAGCTTTAAAGAAAGAAAATAATTTATTTTAGAAACACACAGAAAAATCATAAAAATAAATCGCCTTAATATGAAGAAAGGATGCATTTTTTTATTCTTGATGTTGACTTATGAGTTTTGTGAAAACGAAGTAAAAAATAAGTCATAATTAAAACACTTTTAATAAAAACCATATTTTTTATGGGTTTCGTCATTTGGCATTTAGCATTAGGACTTTGTTCTTAGGATCAACTTGACACTGTTCAAGTGTGTTGAACGACCCAAAACACGAATAAGCAATTATACTAATACATTGCTTTGATTATCACACTGATGCAATTTTAATTGCCCATAAAGTTATAAACTACTTGTTTAGACATTTTTCACAACTCTTACTACTTACCCGACGAGCTACAGAAAACGGCTAAAAACGCGAATTTTAAACTTACTATCTACTCTGTAACACTTTAAGGCGCTGTGAATACTAGCATGAAAAAAATATGAAGTACAGTTCAAAGATCAAAATATGATTAAATTAAAATATTTTCAAAAAAGTATTTCAAACCTAGCAAAATAAAATAGTAAAAAAGTTTCGTCGCGAATGACTTGATATTTTCAGCGACAACTACCAACTTTTTTGCGTCTATAAAAAGTATAACTTAATGAGCAAGAGGGATACCTAAAAAAATTACAATATTTGGTTATAATTATTGAATTATTAAATTAAAACTGAAAAAAAAAACAACCGAAACTGCAGACACGGGTTTAAAACTGAGACTGGTAACAGGCCAACCGGTATCGCCACTTTCAACCTTATTTCATTACGAGTACGTTCTATAATCAAATATCGCGATATCAAATAACGAAGGGTTAAGTGGTACAGCGCCTAAATAACTAGGTTTACTTGCAGTGATTTATTTCACCTAAATATGTCACTCGATTCGAAAGCGGCGCTTCGGGACTTGTAACCACCTTGACATGGAAGATATCCTTAATAGTTTTCAGATCTCGGGAGAATTCCCAAATGATTCGTATCTCGATTTGAGCCTTGACTGCTCACAGCTTCACAGCTGATGCATCGTGTCTACTGTTTATACCATTACTCTGTTATTGAATAACGTAAACATCGTGTGTTTTATTTCCCTCGCTCCAACGTTATGCTGATTTACAAATTCCATTTAGCATGTGATTTTAATGTTTTAATGATGTTATAATTTAATAGGCGCGGTCTCGGTGCGTTTACACTCAATTTGTTTGGATGAGTGCTAATGCATTAAGAAGTGTGCTACACATTTATGCATTTAAAAGCATTATTATACAATACAATATAACTTTATTTGCCCACATCTGGGAAATCACAAAATTGAAATTATAAGATTGTTAACAATATGGAGCAAAGGCGGACTTATTGCTAAGCAATCTCTTCCAGCCAACTTTTGTACAATAAGAGAACATGATGTAAGGGTGGGCCTAGTAGAATTTAAAAATAAACTATGTTAAATCAACACAGACATAGATAAGGGACAGTCACTAATAAAAAATACATATAATATATACTCTACACACCTTGAAGGGACAGATAGTGCTCTTTAACCTAGCTCTTATAACTAGTAATAATTTGAGCCATGCGTATATCAACAGGCAAAGCATTCCACAGGCGAACAGCCTTGGAGTAAGACGCAAAAGAGTGGGTTGGAGTTTTGAGAAGTAGGTCATTAACACTGCGCGAAGGACGGTTTTGATTTGATTTCAGAAAAGTAAAACGCTATTTTAGATAATTAGGGTTACAAGAACTAAAGAGAACTGAGATCTCTTGTTCTCAGTTCTCATCAGTACAACGATGTAATAGTCACGGCGAACCCTAATCGGAAGCTACTTGAGTTGTGCGCGGAAAGTAGAGACGTGATCATATTTGCAGAGTCCAAATATAAATCGAATGCAGAAGTTTCGAAGGCGCTCAAGTTTATTCAATTGTTCTTCAGTAACGTCAAGGTAACATGAGTCGGATTAATCAAGAATAGGGAGAAGTAAAGATTGTGCAATTGAATTATGAGAACAAAAACAAATAAATGTTGATCGCAGCTAGTTTAAACTTTATTTAATATAATCGCCAAAACTTTTATTTAATTTGTAGATTTTAAAATATGTATTATGTCAATTAATACAGTCAAGTAATAAGAAAAATATCAATAATATACAAGAAAAAATCATGACAAAAAAAACATACATTATTTTAATTTTATGTTTACTTACATTATTGAATGAAGTTAAATAAATAAATCAGATTGATTAATTAATTCATTGTCAATTCAAGAGCTCGTTAATCGAGCGCGACTCGCGTATCCGTAGCTAATGCGCATGTCAAGCGACGGCGTGACGCGATCACTATTGGATTGGTCGCCATTAAGTGGCGTTTTCTATCCTGAGCTCCTCCGTACCTCGGAAGGCTTGTAAAGCCGTTGGTCCCAGTTGTTATCGATAGATAGCAGTCGTGAGGCTGTGTCAGATACCTTAGGGCAGCCTGAATAATTCAGACAGTGTTGGACACTAACACACCTCGGGTCATGT
This sequence comes from Euzophera pinguis, assembly GCA_947363495.1. Lineage (NCBI taxonomy): Eukaryota > Metazoa > Arthropoda > Insecta > Lepidoptera > Pyralidae > Euzophera > Euzophera pinguis. The sequence goes on from OX376162.1 coordinate 6,102,977, forward strand.
TCCTGTTGGTCTGGTTTCCCTGCAAAAAGGGTTACGGAGGTCAGACGGCAGTCGTTCCATTATAATAACCAGTTCCGCCAAATCTTGGACCATGACTTACAGCGTACCCTAGGCTCCGAAGCGTAAGCTGACGACGCAACTAAGAAATACACGCTAGGATGATGATGATTAATTCATTTATTCAGCCATTCATTCATAATTAACTTGTCAAATGTTCTTACATCAATTTCATAATTAGATAAATTGGTTTAATATAAATGTATTGTAAACAATAAAGTATGACCCAATAATTATACAATAAGTAATACAAGGAGATGAACGTGAAAGTTGTAATGGTATTTGTTCAAAAATCGATACGCTTCCTTAATCCTGTTTACTGCTTTGAAGGTTCCATGGTGTCCCATTTAAATGTAGGGCTCAATACTCTTGGCCTCGGAGTGAAGGAAACGTAACGTGCCCCAAGGATCCAAACATGAATTTCAGCTCCTAAGAGATACTTATTTTTTGTTATTCAAAAGTTTAAAGCACATATTTATTTATAAGGAAATTAGTTATATAAACATTATCCAAAAAATTAACAAAATTAAAACTAACTAAAAATTAAAAAATACAAAACCTTTATAAAGAACTTATAAACAAAAATGTCCCGCAAATCATAATTGTTTAATAATGTTTACATAAACTGTAAAGTTTGAAGCCAAAAATACACAAGTTTTTCATTTTGGTCGAAGGTTAAAGGACGGCAAATTTATTCAGGTTTTGTCTATCCCGTCACTTGAACTTTGGTTATAACTGTTAGGTCAAAATTAACCTGACGACCTTCAGCGGCATATTATTTGGTTAATAAGTTATTTTGAATCTCAGACAGGAGTTTCTGGGTTAGCTTACAATGCAATTTTTACGCATAATTAACTGGTTATCTTCCATTGATTGTTTTTACTATAGTAGTTTATATTTTTATTAAATATAAAGTACAAAAGTCTCAAATTGTACAATTCAAAACTTCTAAACAGGATATAACAACTTTGGCTGTCAAAATTTACAATACTGCATAAGATTAGTCTTCACCCCACCGGATGCAAGATTATAATCAATAATAAATGCATATTAGCTGAACCCTGTCAATTTTCCTTTGATACCAGCCACCAGCCCTACAGCACACGCACTTGAGCCCAACTCCAATCTACACCGTTCTCGATACTCTATGCCCGTTCGACTCGAATTCGAAATTCGAATCATTCCGAGTTGGACTCCCGCGCGGAAAGCACGTCGTCCGAGAAACGCTCTTACTACGAAACTTTACTCGCTCTCAACGAACTGTGAATGAAGTGGTGTTTTGAACGATTTGTTTTTATTTGAATACTTTCATCTATTGACAGTTTTGATTTGTGTTGTTTATTTTACTGTTTTGGTTTTGTGCCTGCATATTGGAGGTGTTCGACTTTTTTCACTAGAGGTAGACTACGGTGAGTACGTGATGAATTTTAATTTATTTATATTGGAGTTGGGCCCAGCTGTTTATGCGAACGAGAAGTAATCGCGCCATGAACCGCATTTTGCGAACAATCCGAAGGCCGGCCGCGTTCTGTTGCAGCCGATCGTTTTCTATGTCATTCATCTGTTATAGGGTCAGAGGTCTACTTATCGGGTGTCACTGGTCACTGGGCCGGTGCATCTGGTGCATGGTTAATTACTACCAGTTAATGAATTTTCTGGTAAATGCATTAAAATGGCTAACTGGATTCGTTGCAATTACAATTTGCTTCAATATTTCTTATGTTCTCGTTAATTGGTTTTTAATTAATTTTGTAAAAATTTTACAGACAAATAAAACTGGGAGATCTTTAAATATTTTAATTATACTTCAATCAGCATACCTAATGACCGTTACTGAGAATTCTAGATCTTCTATTCTCAATGTGATAATTTGATATTTAACTAAACAAAATTTTCTTGCGAAAATGCGTTGAAGTCTTTTATTAGTCTAATATCCGGAAACCGTTTTTCAATAATTGGATTAACCCATTTTAGCATATTATTATATTACTAACAACATACACATTAATTATAATCTTTAACATGTAAAAATGTCACAATATTCGGCATAAATAGTAAATACCTACTTATTAAATAATTTAATAAACAACTAGGTACTGTTGCGTACAAGTACTACAATAATAAAAACTTGCCACTTGTCATTGTCATCATCACAAAAGTAGTCAATTATGATAACTGATAGTAACATATATTTTGGAATATCATTTTGTTTGCTTATGATTATCTATATCAACTAAATATAATAACGCAATTCGATTCATACCAAATAAATCATAATGAACCTTACTATATTTTGATTCATCATTGATTATTAAGCTAAACTGTACTATAACAAAAACACATTGCATTAGCACAACATGAAACTTATAATAGATTATAAACATCCATTCAATCCATTAATGAATATTACCACCTACTTGATGAATCTATAACGTATTTCATATTATTTTAAACCATACTTTATATATTTTATAAGAGGTACATCAATGTCAAATTTTATTTCGAATGAGGTAAATAAATTCTTATACATATATTTAGAGAAATTTTAAAGAAGAACAATCAATATTTATTGTTACCATTTAAACATTCGCAAATATAATACGGAAATCCTTAAAATCCTTGACAAATAAGTAAGTATATATTGTTTTCTAAGTAGGTAATACCTTAAACGTGAATACATAACATAGTACTTTTAAATCTTTTCATTGCTGAGTTCCAAAATTATAAATTTATCGTTATTGCACAAATACACAAAGTGATTGTACAAGAATGGTACATTATTTATAAAAAAATATTAAAACTAAATTTAAAAAATATTTGCAATATTTTCCTGTTACTCCGAGAACAACAAACAATAACATCTCATACAAGTTAATGATTACAAAAGACTCAAATAAAAAAATCTCCTGCAGAGAGACAATTTTTAAATCTAAAACTGCATTAGTATAGATTTATAAAATACTAGCTGTTTCCCGCAGCTCCGCTTGCGTCATAAAGTAGCCTATGTTTGACCGCGGGTCTTCAACTATATTCATACAAAATTTTATAAAATCCGTTCAGCGGTTTGGCCGTGAAAGCGTAACATACAGACAGACTTTCGCACTTTTAATAATATTAATAGTATAAGTATTTAAAATGCTCACGTCAGCTTTTAGGAAGAATTTTTGTTTGTTAGAATTTGCTTTGGTGCGACATTAAGTATAGTCTTTACGCTTACGATGTGCCTTCTTCTTATAAGTAGCTCATTTAGGTATGTTATGTCACGATACGAGTATATGTCAACCGCCTATTATTTTCAAACTCTGCGGTAGATCATACCATTATAATATGTAGGTTAGGTCAGGTACATATTTTTCTTTTAAATAAGTATGTCATGACGTAGAACTTATTTGCATATATAGAAAGGCTAATTATTAAACATTACCGAAACAATAGATGTTTATGTTCGGGTCAAAGGACTTTTATAACCAAAAGATACTTAACTAGCTGTTTCCCGCTGCTCCGCCTGCATTAAAAAAGTAGTATTCATGCCAAATTTCATCAAAATCCGTTCAGCTGTTTGGCAGTGAACCGTAACAGACAGACAGATAGACTTTCGCATTTATAATATTAGTATGGATTACAATAATACGATCTAGTAGCCAATATCCATGTGCCTTACAGAATTTTTATGGCCTACTCCATGCAATAAAAATAGAAAAATATAATTTACTTAGTTTATCTCGTATTTTTTGATTAAGTTATATCCCTAATAAGTATCTAAATATTCTTCATTTATAAATTAATTGATACATTTATATCCTAGATGCAACTGCACATAAAAAGCATACTCATGCTTAATTAATTTGAATATCTATTCATTGAACTATATATTAATAGGTATAGGTAGATAGGTTTAAACCAGCAGGAAGGGCAAGTATCAGCATTTGTAAATAGTAACGAAGTTGTACAAATATTTATTTCTACTATGACCTTATTATTTTAATACGAATTAACTGCACGATTGTTTGTTTTATAACACGTTTTAGATTTTAAATTGTGTTATTAAAGTTCGATATTTAAGTACCTAATATTTATCTGCGACTTGGTTTTATGAATATTCTTTGGTAGATCTTCTTAACCTAAAACGTTTTTAACTAATTGTCACGAAAAAAAAGTGGAAGTAGATTTTAATTACGAGCTTTTATAATTTAGTTGTTTATTGCAATCAAGACTATCGATTTTTTTAGCCCTAATATAAGTATTCTGTTACTCCCGGTTGCGTTCCCAACTGTTATTTAGCTGGTCCGCAAAATTAAGTGAGTATTTAAAGTTAACATAAAATAAAAAAAAAATCAAAATAGAAGGACATTTCCATAAATTTTGAAAACTTAGGAGAAGTTATATAATGAACCGTGGTGGTTTCTTTATAACCTACTAATAATAGTTTACTTTGTGAAGGAGAAAGTACTTACCTAAGAATGTATGAGGTAAACAGTCTAAAATGGGATATTTTAGTAAGGAAACAGAAGCAGGTGCATTCAACTCTATTAGAAAATTTTGAATATTATAATCTTTAGTAGAGACAACTTATCTGTTTTCTTAATTTAATGGAAATTACATTGCAATTAGTAAGATTAGATATATTCAAAATAGGCTGCGTAATTACTGCATAAAGTGCTTAGATTAATTTACACTTTGTTCTCTTGTACATGCAAATTTTTATAAATGTTGATTTCATATCTCGATGATTTGATAATGATCATCATTGTTCAATTGTTGATATTAATCAGTATGTAATTGTTCGTAAAAACATATCAAGTATTTTTTATTTATTTATTTCATGTACACGCTGTAAATATACATTGGAAACTTAACATTAGGACATTAAGTATGTAATCATTTACCACCTTGTTTATAAACTAACTAGGTACTTATTACAAATTTTGCTGTAATATAAAAATATATTTCAGAATAAATCTCTACTTATTTAATTTAATTAATTACGAACATAAAAGATTACAGCTACACAGGTAATAGCAGGCATTTAGATTTGATCTACAGCTAAGCAAAAATGTAAATAATTCTCACTTAGCACTCGTGCGTACCATAAGATAAGAATATATACATATATATACAAGAATTTCCAAAAAGTTTATGACAGTAACGTCTTGCGCAATGGTTGCAAACGAAAATGCATGACAAGATCATTAGCACTCATTCTTAGGCTGCAAGCAAGTAAAAAATACGAAAACCAGATTATCTCCAATGACAACATTACAAAATCTAACATACCTAAAATGGTACAATTACGTGTATTGATTGCAGATACCTACTTACTTTATTTTTGTTACAATTTTTTTTTTCAAAGAAATACCCGGTAAGGTACTGTTGTTACCCAAATAATAAATTCATTTCGAGACTTTAGTGAAAATTTAACTGTACATTTGAACTTGTTGGTATGAAAAGCTGTTTAGGCGCTGTCCCATGGGATTTTAACGAAGTTCAAACTACTTTATAAGTAACGTTATTAAATCGTCAAACAGTGGTTCGGTATTCACTAGCATTGTTTAGCGCGATGCCGACACAATGTGAACGGTATTGTAAACTACACGCGCACCGCACGCCGCAGGTATTCGGTTACAGAACTTGCAGATATCTGTGTACAGAAACGGGGTGGATCCGTCGATCTGCGCAATATAATCATACGTGGTTTTACTTCTAAACTAGGAAGGCCGACTAGTCAATAGCAACGGAAAGTTCACAAAAATTTTAACGTTCAACGCCTATCATATTGCATGTAAGTTCATAATCTTATCATTACGTGTTATATAATTAATTTATAAATTTATATACTTTGTTTTAATATCCTGTCGAAATCAGTCAAATTCAAAGGACAGGCAGACCGGCACATTTTCTTGAATGAACGCGTTTAGACAGAGTTATTTTTATCATCCAATGCATTGTAATCTGGTCGAGGTTTAAACGGTTTCGTGTAAAAGTAGCACCGCATGACAACAGATGTATTGACATTGGCACGAGAGCCGGAGGCGGCGGAACTCGTCGCGAAACCGCCGCACCTGCCGGCCGAGAAACCTTAACTATCATCACCCGCCGTACTTCACAATGCGCCAGTGCAAACGAACTAGCCAAAAAGCGAGTGCCATGGCATGTGAGAATTAGCCATCCCACGCCAATATTTCGATTAGTTTTATTTATTTAACATTTGCAAAAAGAGATACAGACAATCATATAAAATACATTTCACAAAATCAATGAGGTTTGTTTAAAAATGCAGTTGCATTCAAGCTCTTTAATAAAACTTTTTGTTATTTCTTGAACACTGATTGCCCCAGCTCACTATTGGAAATGTATTCAAATATATCTTGTATGGAAATCCTTAATTATAAACATAAGCTTGATTTGAATGCAACTGCATTTCTAAACAAACCTCAGTGGATTCGTGAAATTAATGAATGAATAAATGAACACTTTATTGCACCATTTACATACATATATGAAAAGATACAGCACAGAAACCAATTAACATTAAGAGAAATGAGTACAAAAGTTAGATGATTGTTTGTATCATTTCTGTAAATGTTTAATAAATAACACTAATCGAAATATTGGCGTGGGATGGCTAGTTCTTACAATACACCTACCCTACCACAGACACTAATGGGAATGTAGTCTCTTGGGATTGAATAACACATAAACTTTTAAATTAATTAACCTTTTTAATTCACTGTAATTTAGCCGAGCTCATATTTACAATTCACACGAGATTCGACTAATTACTGCAAAATTTACTTTAACGAATATCTACTTATTTTTGCTTTATTTTTTTATTTGGCTTAAACTTATTACTTTTTTATTTTTTAACAATATTAAAAAAAAAAAAATTTTACCCAATCCCGGCCATCCCAATCAACTCGCCAGTTTCACTTGACCAACCTGAACACTTCTTTATTGCCATGTATACTATCGGTGAAATTGAATCTATAAACACAAAACTGATGATATTAGACCTCGTTAAGAACAACATTTAACACATTTGCAATCAAAACTGGCTTTGCTACCACAAAAATGAAATTACAAAATGGTTTATAACAAGATAATTTAAAAGTCCTTCACGAAGTGCGTTAATAACAATTAATATCTTTTACGTGGTTTACTAATGAATAGTTTTTGTTTGGAACATTTGCTTGTGGCCTTTTAATTAAGTAAAAGTTAAGAATACGTGTTTTGTTTAACATCAATTTACATGTTACTTTCACCTTCTGAAGTTACCGTCCTTATCGGATATTGGTTTTATTTCCAACAAGCGTTGTCAATATTCGGCATTCAGTTTAAAGACAGTGGTTTACAACAATTATACTTGCTTATTAAATTTGATACTTATTTTATTTGTATATAATTGAAATGGCACATAAAGCTTGTTACATGCAAACTTTCTGTACCCATGAGTATTCATTTCAAACAAATTGTTAACGCATTTTTAAGGCATAAAGAAACGTCAAGTTTTAAACGTTTTTTTTTTTGGTTTGATCTGCCTAAACTCAATAGAATAGATATTTAATTCATCTGAATTCATAAAAATATAATTTCATCGATTTGTTCAATCCATAAAGAAACGTCAAGTTCGTGGATATCATCATTATGATTTTTAAATATAAAAAAATAGTAACAGGTATGGTCTTGTCTAACCTAATTTATAATTAAACGCGTTTGGATATGAAGCACTCGTAAGAAAAACAAGTTCCTGTATTTAAAAATAGCGAACCTTCAGAAATTGCATCAGTTCTTCAAACCTCTCCAGATGATTTTGGAGCATCTCCAATGCAATTAATTATTTCTTCGTTTCCGACGATTATTAACGTTTGGAAAGCCTCGTAAACCGATATAACTTCAAAGCGCTCCCTCGGTAGACAGCCTCTTGTTGGGATTGCCTCAATTCACGCATTTCCTTTAATTAATTCCCCTGCAATTGGCTTCGAATAGCAATCAAAATAACCCATTTACACTTTGACGATGCTTTTAAACTATCTTTAAATCTGCCTTGTTGGTTTGCTTACATAAACTGTGTAGGAAACAAGTTATAAATAGATGAAGAAGCTAGCCAGTAATATGAATATTGGTTCGAATTCCATAAACTGAGTTGCTGGCGATAGTGCAGAGGCATTCTCCTTGAACATTGGTCGTTTTTCCGAGCTGGTATTCGATGTGAACAAGCACGGAGCGGGATTGTTCCCCGTGGGCCGCTCCCACGGATGGGAGCCTTCCGTCTTCACCTCATGGACGTACAATAGCTACGTTACTGCTTATTTTTTTTTTTCGATCTTTGTTGTTTACATTAATGGTTAATGTTCATCGAGAATTCCTGGAAAAGAAACTTGTCTTTTTCTTGGCGGTTAATAGAATCGGCTCAGCTTCCGCGTATTGATTTTTTTGCAGAATGTGCCATCGATTCAATACCAGTCCTTTGGTACAGGCGCCGCCGACCTGATCCAGTTCAGATCTGGGACATTTGTTTAAAGATACTTTAGAGCTCAATCATCAAAAAGAAAATATAACACTATATTCCCACGGTTCTAAATTTCTATAATTTTTATAGCAGAGCAGCCGTGTTATCATAATTATTTACTCTCTGTGTTTAATTATTACAGCAGACCGACAAGTATAATGTTTATATCTGCGACTGGTGTTGTCACTATACTCGTGAACTTGGTATAAGTATGCTGAAGTCAAAACCGTTTTCACTGGGAACTGTGCCATCTGAGTGCACTAAAGGTGACAAGCGGGCGATGTCGGATTATTTATTGGCTTTTTTAACGCGGCCCTACACGACATCGTTCATGCTTCTACTGCGTATTAGCATGTAAAATCGGTAGCTTTTTTTTTCTTAATTGCTTACCGGTTTGAAATTTTGAAAAGGATAAAATAATAACCTAAAAGACTGTTTCTGTATGTGCATAATTTATTTTAGAAAACTGTGTTATATTTATGGACAATTTTGGTTGTTACACTCAAGATTTTAATCTTATAGACATACCACTTTGTTTGATTTTAATTACCGTCTTATCAGTGCCGCCATCTTGAGCATTCGTTGGTGGTATACTGAAGACAGGGTTTCGACCTTACGCCGACAAAGATTACCGTTGCTTACTGTCATTTTTTTTATTTAATTCCGCGAAGTGTTGTAACGGTGTCGCGGGCATTTGTTTTGGTTCGCCACCGGCCGCCGCCGCCACCGGCCGAAGGTTGCATCCCACAAATACGAATGCGTACGCGCAGATTATTTAACTTTATATGTTACACGCTGTTTTTTTTTTGGATAGTTTAGGTTTTGTATACAACAGATTTTTTTTAGGTTAACAAAGAAATATGTTTTTCAATATTTGTAGATTTAATAACAGTTTTACTGACAAAGGTTATTTTTAGTAGTACATACCAGTAAAATTAACAAACAGGATAATAACAGAGGTCTAGGATGAAAAATCTTAATTTAAAAAAAGATTGGCAATAGTCACGAGCGTCGCTCACTTATGAGGATAATTACTCTGAAAAAGACAGACAGCACTGAGCTTAAACCTAAATTTTTTTTTTAAATATAAACGTAGGTGCTTTAGGCACTTGCTCGGTTCGCATTCGCTGAATTTTTCTTTCATTACGTAGATCCTGCAGGATTTACAGAGTTTACTTACACTATACATAGTGCAGTACAAACTTTCAGCCTTCTGGCTTTAAACAAAAACTCTTAATTCACATTTATTCATGTACTGCTGTTTTTATTTCACTCGGCTGAACCGCAATGGAAGGTACATCGGCGTGCCTTAAATGCACTTTCCTTGTAGTACCAAAATCGTGAACTGAATAATTCACCACTACGTTTCTTGTACCGCAAAGTACATAGTATCCTTTTTACAACTTTATTTTTTTCGGAGTGTGAGTCTTTATAATATTCATAAAAGAATTACGTTGTGAACTCAGTTATAGTACCTTCTTAAATAATTAATAATGCTTTAAGACACTAGCAAAAGCCGGCTGTCGCGTTTTATTGTTTCCTATTCTATCTTTTTTTTTTTTGCTTTAGAATAAATTGATACCGTAACGTGCCATATAAGTATCTACAAAAAATTACAATACCAATAAACACTTTTCTTTTAGTTCTCTAATCTCATCACTTAATTTCTCGGCTGCAAAGGCACTTCCAGATATTTCCCTCAATATTAAGATTCGCCAAGTTGGTTGTCTATTATTTATTCAGTGTTAAATTTCCATAGTTAGTATTGAAATCCACCAAACTAATAGGCGTCTGATTGGACACTTTAAACATTTGCTCACTTTCATTAATAAATCATTATCTATAGTCAAGCCGGAACCCAGTACGGTTTATTTCAACAATATCTACAATAATTTTAATACGAATGCTTGGAATGCGTGGGAACCGATTAGACCCATGCGTAAAGAATCCGCTGACATACTACGCACACAATGATACTACGAGTTGACATTTTTTTTTATCTATCAATTCTAGTAAAATTAAAAAATAAAAAAATAAGAAGAAAAAAGAAGTAAAAAATGAAGTAATAATCGATTTATTATGATAATCCTTGGCTTAAATTAAGATGTGTTTTTTTTACTAATTTAAACGATAGCAAATACTACAGTCAAAATGTATTTAAACTAATAGTGGTATGTTCCTAGATCTCTAAAATTGTTAGCAATTGAACTAGCCACAAAAATACTCATAGATACATTAAATTCGAAAAACGAAATTTACCTATGAGTTATACAAACAGAAATTGTAAGTCAGATAATTAATTTCCTTAAAAAGGTAAATATCTATCGGTTATACATATTTTACGTTCATTCATAACCTGGTTATTAACTACCGCGACAGACAACTCCCATATTAGAATTTTGAATGGCGTGACGCAGGTAAATAAATCTGGCTGTCCATAAAATTATTAGAACTGGAACAGAAATGCCCTGTTTTTGTATCGTTCTAGTTTCTCTGAAATTTTGTCATTATCGATTTAAGATATCTGCCAATTCTGAATATTAAAATATTATTTGTCAATTAAATAGTACTGCTGGAAATTTGAGATTACCTACTACCTTTTCTAAAATGAAATGCAAAGACTACGAAATTAATTCGCTCATTCATTTATATATTGCCTTCAAAGTCTCAGAGAAATGTCAAAACTAATTTTATAACGCATTTTTTTTTATATGAAGCTTTAATTTTTATAAGTTAACATCAAAAAAGCTGTTCCTAAAATTCTGTGAGAGCAAAACTGACAGAAGTTTTAAGAATTATGATAAAGATTTCAGCTTAAAATTGGGTGGGAATAGCTACAGGGCATAACAAAATTAAGATGGTTTTTATTGTTAAGTGAAGTAAACTGGACGTTTTGTCTCAGAAAGAGATTATACTTATCTGTTTATCAATCTTGTCTACCCGTCATGTTTCCTTTTGACATTTATTTCTGCATTAAATATTAATAAAGATTTCTAATTATTAAGCTTGTTAAACGCGTTCTCATATGTCAACGTTTTTTTAAATCAGAATAGGTAGATGCGATTGAGATAGGTAATTAAACATGATTAAGTACAATTCATAAAGTCCAGTTCGCCTTGTGTCCTACGCGCTACGCTCTATAATTGATGATAATCGGCAACAGTTGTTTTTCGATATTTTGCAGAAGGCGAACAATTATTGTCCAATTCGTAGCAAATATTTAGTTCCTTGATAGCTGTGTTTATGCTCAATATCTTTTTGCTTTTGTAAATAAATTAAGAGTCAAGATAAATGGCAGTGATATCGTGCGGACGTCGATACAATTAATCAAAACCTGTTCAGTCGCAAAAAGTTTCAATAAATTGCCGAATCATACATGATTACATGAGTAAGACATGCTTTTAGAGACAGGATAAGGCGATGCGAGCAATGAAAGTGACAACAGCGGACGAAAGTGACATTAGATTTATTTACACTAGTTCGAAATTTTCGAAATAGACTCGAACAATTCTAAAACTGGTGTCCACTTCACATCGGCGAGCTAACCCGCTATTTATATCGCTGCAGGCGAAGATCGGATGCCATGTATGGTAACTAGAATAAGCTATACTACTCGGTAATTAACTGCATGTTTCGAACATTGAGACATTTTTATTCGCTTTGGTTCGTTGGAAATGAATTACTTACCACCGCTTGTTCCGACATTACTTTTTTTCCTGAGACACGTTGTTGTTGCTCGTCTTGATGGAGTTCGTTGAACTACGCCCTTTTAATAGCCCTTTGTTTGTAAACAATGTGAGATTTGACACTTTAAGTGGTTGTTGAGGAAAATTCTTGTACTGCATCCTTGTGAGGAAATATTTTTTAACTTCGTATTTGTATCGTTAAGTAATTTGGCAACTACAGAACTCATAGATCTTCACTTCAGATGCTCTTTATGACAAAATGGAGATTTTGTTTAATTAAAAAAAAACTATTTAAATCCATAAATATGCGCTAAAGAGAACCCATCGTATCCAAGAGCTTAAGAGCAAAATTTCCTTTCTCGGGCGGGCTTGCACCGGTAATGTTAATAGGTCAGTCAGCCTCAAAACACTATCGTAAATAGAGCAGTTTGTAAACAGTCCAATGATCGTTACGGCCAAGCGCCCCAATTGAATAATACCGATAATAAAATTTGTTCTCCACACTCAACAAGGTAAAGGATGCAGTCGTTGGATGGACGAAACTTTATTTGTGTTGAGAACTCTGTGTAAGTATACCGCAATATTTGTCTTCCTCGTGTGCATAATGTTTGCAGATTATGTTTCTTGTACAGTTAAAGCGCGTTTGTAATTTACAATGTACTTACCTAACTAATTACATGAATAATTTACAATTTTTTTATCATTTTGCGTCTAGAGCCTATTGCACCAATTGCGGACACACATTGTTTAACCAATGTATTATTTGAAAAATGTACCTTCTTTTTGCGAAAACTCCGTACGTGTCAAAAATTAGATAAATAATTGTAACGTACGTGTAGGTCTGAAAGTGTATTTGTATTGTAATTGATTTATTTTTATAATCATTAAACTTTTCCATCAAAAAAATATAATTAACAGAATACCTGGCGATGCAAGTTACTCATTCACGATCAGACGCATTCCATCCAACATTTCTAAGAAAAATGTATAGAATTTCGATTACAACATTTTTCCTACAACATTCCCACATCATACCTATCCGATAAAAGTAAAAACGAGCGGGGGGCAATTATCAAAACTACCGAGAGAGAAATGGAATGCCCCATGTAGTGAGATAATTTCGATTTCCTTTTATAGAAAGTAAGATTATATCGATAGGTGGACACTGCGTGTGTGCCCAGCGAATACCGCTGCGTTACTCGGTAACCTGTTTGTTTAGTATTGTATAATACCATCTCACTGTGCATATTAGGTCTCTTTTTATTGATGAATTAAGATCGTGGCTACTCGTGTCCTAAATTATACAATCGATAACAAGGTAATCGTTGTCATAATAATCGACCACTAATAGATCGTAAAAAGAGGCACATACTTTATCTTAAATCTGAACGTAGGCAATTCCTGTTGCCAGCCATAAATGTGTCTTATCCATACTCATATTATAAATGCGAAAGTCTTGTCTGTCTTTCTTTCTGTCTATCTGTCTGTCTGTTACGCTTTCACAGCCAAACCGCTGAACGGATTTTAATGAAATTTGTTATGAATATAGTTGAAGACCCAGGGTCATAGGCTACTTTTTGACGCAGGTGGAGCTGCGGAAAACAGCTAGTTATTCATAAATTAATTAAATTATATTAAAAGATTGATATTGATTTATATATAACAATATCAAAGGGGTGCAATGCAATATATTTGAAGTAAATTCATGGGGTTTCATTTTCAATTAACCTTTAATTGTTTAATTTAAACTTCTTAATCGATTAATTGTGAGAATAAACTTAATCTTACCGCTAAACGATTTTGATATTGAAGTTATGTAACTTTATTTAAGATATTGATAAAATATTTAATAGAATGCACAATGGATCACTAACGGAAAATGATCAATTTATCTTTTAATCTAGGTACATGTTAAAGGAGAAAAATATGAATAAACTTTTATTTTGTAATATAATGCAGGACTGAATAATCACATTGAGAAAGTAAGTCATATAAACATTTTGTACATAATACGGCGAAGAAGGCAATCCTAATTAGCCCTTTGCCTGGCTAGCATATCCATACTTACTAATATTATAAGTGCGAAAGTCTATCTGTCTTATAAGTTTTCACGGCCAAACCGCTGAACGGATTTTGATGAAAATTTGTATAAATATAGTTGAAGAAAGGGTTAAATATAGGCTACTTTGTGACGCAGGCCGAGCTGCCTGAAACAGCTATAGCAGAATAGTATACTACTATAGTGCACAATAATTTAGGCTACTGCAGAGGTAATAAAAACTATACGGATATAAAGTACAATAAAATTGCACCGATGTTTACGAGTCACTGATATTTATTTATTTTTTTTTTTTTTTTTTTTTTTTTTTTCTCTTCTTTATGTAGTTTTTACTTACTTTACTCTTTTTATATTGATCTGGTCGTTAAAATATATAAATTTTATTACAAACCCGATAGCTTCAGTTCAGTACGGACACGTAAAAGCTATAAAGGTAAATAATTTGACATTTTTCTTGTAAAATAAACAGTATTCAAACTACACAACATGAATCCTTATTGGACGGTAAAAGTGTCAAATTTGCAATGACTTTGTATACAGCTAGAGTTGTTGTTAGATTCCCCTTCTTTAGTTTGCCGGGTAGTCATAAACTCCTTTGTCATACATATGTAAATGTTAACCGAAAAACAGCGGTGCGATAAAGTTTTATGAACGTTCGATTTTAAAAATTCATTCCAATAAACAACGTTCTAGCCCTGCATCTTCCCCGGTCCCTTTATTTTCTTGCAAAGTTAAGTATATGAGAATTACTGTAAAAATATAAGCATTATTTAGGGCAGAGATGTAAAGTTTATAAACTGCCCTCAGTTTATAAATTTTACATAAACAATATACAAACATTCAATGCACAGAACCAAGTTAGATACACGGTACATTTTCAACAATAAATGAAAACATTAAATATTCAATACAAAGTATATGCAGAAATTCCACATTTACATAGCATAATTTCAGGAACGCCGGTTCATAGAACTATTACGAGCTATTGTAGTATTTATATCCAACCTTCCTTTCCAGCGAAGTCGTTCGATACCAGTAGGATTTACTATTAATGCTACAGTGCAACTTTTGATTATGGCAACCCTGTTATTAAAATTCACAAGCACATTTTTTGGTGGTAGGAATCTACTTTGTGCTCTGGGGGTCAATTCCGCTAATAAACTTTAAAAGACCATGCAACTGATATTAAATTAAGACTCAATTACGATGCATTTTTGATATGCTCAATATTGGTATTCTGCTAACACAATTTTGAATCTCAATTTAATTGCAACTAAAACGTATTTGAATGGTATTTTTTTTATACAACTAATTAGGAAAACAGGCGTACAACCCACCTGATGGTAAGTGGTTACCGTAGCCTATGAACGCCTGCAACACCGGAGATGTCACGACCGCGTTGCCGACCTGTCCGCTATCAGCACAGCGACCCCTCTGGAGTCTGGGGACCCTACTCATCAGCAGGAACACAACACTGCATCACAGTGTTATTTGGCTGCGGTCTTCTGTAGGGTGGAGGTACTTCCCTAGATGGACTACTCCTTACAAAATGTCCTACCTCTCTAATTTATTTTTATTAGCATAATTTTCCAGTTGCAGTTCAATGGCATGCAAATGGAATACGATTGGTCTTAAAATTAGTAACAGAATACCAGAAACGTCAAAAGTTGTCATTGTGATCCATTAACGATTTAATTGTGCACTATGTATAAAATAAGAGAATTGACGCCCAATTTATTTTTTCGTAGTTCGTAGCCGTCTCGCATTCGTAGCACATGCTACGAATTTCTAGTCTACTAAAAAATACTAAAATAATGCTGTTATAAATTTCCCTAACATTAGGATATAAAGTATTATTATGATAGACTTGTATAAATGCATAGATTTTTATCTTAACTTTTTGAATACTTTTGTTTCGTGTGTGCAATTAACTGATGTGATGTATTCACAGAGTAACAAATGTATGGTTGAGATAGAAAGATATATTGTTATTTGTTACACCGTCTAATAGTCTTGTCCTGTCCTTTTCTCACCATATGTTAGAGCGAAACAGGTAGGCATACTTCAAGAGTACGATTTTGGGCAAAAGAAGGGTGCGCTGTAATAAGGATATACGTTCCCGGTGTGCAAGTTCCCTAGGGTGCAATTTTGCAGTTTTCCCCTATTTGTTTTGTTTACCTTTCCTGCGGTTAATGAGCGAACCAGACGGAAAGCTGTGCTAAGTTGCCGAGGACGCCGAGGTGAATGAACTGTAATTACCGTTTGAAACGCGAAGAACAACCAGCTAGTGTCATACATTGCAATTAACACTGATTGTTACGTTCATATATAGATAGGATTATTACACGGTTCATAATATCAGAGGTCAAGCATTCTAAAGCTATCAGATTATTAGGATGAATATATTTAATGTTATTCTCTTTTCTTGTTCCATGGTTAGTTACAACTAAGGTTATACGCATAATCAAATATTTAGTTATCTACATTTTTCTTACAAACTATCAAAGATTTATAATAATTAGCAATGTCCGTACAAACAATCAAATTTTATTAAATTAATAGACTGAAAAATAAAAAGCATATACTTAAAATGTCAGTGATTTGATATATCCTCTTTGGACTTTCCATGCAATGACGCCAACACATATCATGTATCTTATTCACTCGTGTCTGCAACAAATAATTATGATAATAACATTACTTGCATTAAATAATTGCTACATTGCAATATGTTATGAATATACATGAAACAATAGCACATATTTCATGCTAGGCTCAGTTTATATACGCTGATAAAAATCACCATCCGAAAATCATTGTTTGGAATTAGGCATGCATTGAATTTCTCGTGCATGGCCATTATGGACAATGGTAATAATCAATCAAACATTCCGGCCTACGTTCTAGTAAACACTATTTTACATGCATCGAAGGGAATTCGTTAATTTCGGTGATGGAATCCAATACCTGGAAACTGGGCTGACCCCATTCCGGAACGGTCTGAATTTTGTACTGACGTTCAATTTTAACGAAATATTTGAACATTTTATAAAAAATACGAAATAATATTTTAAGTAAAGATAAGATTTCCTATGTCGTAATCGTGATTATGTCGCATATATCCAACATTTTCATTTCTTATTCATCTAAAGATTTGATTTTGTATAAAAAATATGAATTTAAGTAAAGTAGACACTACAATAGAACGATATCTTACAGAGATTATTTAAAAAACAATCTATAAAAAAAGAAGCATCTACTAGCGAATCATAGCGTGGATTTCCTTATGGCGAACCTATTTATTGTCTAAAAGGAAGCGATTATTTTAAAAAGCCAACGCCACATGTTAATGGCTCGAGTCGAAATCAGAATTCAATCACCGCTACAAAGCAGGAACCCTTGTCAGTCACGTCGCTATATGAATATTCTGCGCGCTTTTTACGCCAGCTGAGTTCACATTGATCGAGTTAATAGGCGAGTATATATAGCACAGAAAAGATAATATTAGTGACGTTATAATTGTCCCATGATTTAATTTTGAAAGGATTGGAAACAAGACAATTTGTAATGATTGTCAGATTGTAGAATTCGTTAGTATCAGAATCGACAGTTTGGTAGATACTCTCATTTCTTAATTTAGATCTAACTTAAATTTAGACCTAAATTAAGAAATTAATAAACAAATGAATAAATATCAAGAAGGAGGCTTTCATTGCAAGATCAATCGATCTTGTTGACAATCTCGCAAATTAATTGAAGCAATACGAGTACGTATCGATATTGAAAAGTTAAACGTATCTCTGTCGAGTCACTTGACTCGCACGATAAATTCGATAAATGTGATTTGCTATCGCGGTCGCAACTCAGCAGATTCGTCAATTGTTTTGTCAATGATTGTCAATACGTATGGGTACCGTCGCCTTGAAAGTCCTTTGTTTAGTACAATTCACATCAAAATGTCGCAAATTTAACATAGAACGTGAGTGCAATACGATACGTACGATGAAGGGCGTCATTTCCACCTGCAAGAAAAGTCTGTCAATCTATCAGACAGCAACTTGTAAAGGAAAACATAGTTTACATTTGCTGTCGGTCAGTCTGCTCGACAGCAACTTGCAGAAGTTTTCTTGCAAGTGTAAATGAGGCATAAGTTTACTCGAAATAACTCTCAACAATTTGAAGGCCCGTGATTTTTTTTAATTAAAAATAATATTGTCACCATTTGATATCGTAAAATTTAATTCTTATATTTTCTGTTTTATTATTGCGACATAGCCAAGTCCAATAGCATTTATAAAGTAATTTAATTTTAATTTAGGAATATAATTTTACCACGCCGCAGTGGTAATCCTGTCTTTACAACCTTCAACCTTCGTCACATATTACATTGTTAATAGTCGCCAAAGAAAGCTTTGACCTTTAGGTCAATAGGAAGTTATGGTCATCTCTGCGCGTGGCTAATCTTTCGTTATGGGGTTAAGTACAATTCTTACTACCTTTTCTTTTCATATGCACTTTTTTACTTCCTTGTGTTATATGTTCTAAATGTCGCTTAATTCAGCTTCGTAGAAAATTCTAATTTTTGTTTAATTGTTTAACTTCTGTTCTTTTAACAGAAGTTATTCCAAAATATTGGAATTTTTTTTTTAGAAATATCCTGCAACTTGATACAGTCGATATGGTCTGCGTTGATGGAAACTTGTGGTAGAATCACTTCAAAGTTACGAAATACACACTCTAAAAACTTCTACCATGATTTTGCTTTGCTATTGATTTCTATAGATTCTTTATTATAGTTTTATACTTACTTACTCCGGCTCAGCGACCCGAAGTGGAAACAGTTCATTATGATACCATAATTGGGTACTTTCCAGTCCTATTTTTATTTAACTATGGAACTGGACAGCTGAACTGATCTTTATTGTGCTCATCGACTAATAGTCGATGATTGTGCTATACGATAGAATTCCAGCAGTTATAAAGAAAAGAAGAACAAAAGGCCCACAGGTACGGAACCGTCAATATACCGTCGCACGGCGTTATCCAATATCTCATGACATGCTTCTTCCTAATTGTCCGTCGAAAAGTGCGAATCCAAACAATCGTGACCATTGTGCGATTGAACGGGCCATAGATAATAAAGGCGTGCTTCACGCGGTAAGAGCACAGACAAATAATGGAATTGTGCCTATTTTATTTTCAGCTTTCCCTTTTACTGGACGATCTCCTTGGCAATCAGAGGACAACGGGCAACGCCGGACGTACTAATCTAGCATATTTTATTCTAGTTTTGTTTTAAATTTGGAAAAATATTTTATTAGGAAGATGAAACAAAGATGAGTTATATCAGTAAATATCAATAATTTAGTAATATGTAGTAGTAGTAGTTATTTTATTAGTAGCTCTGCTTTGAAGACAATCAATTTATTTATTAGTAGCGGTTTCCCGCAGCTCCGCCTGCGTTAAAAAGTTTGACCCCGGGTCTTCAACTATATTCATACCAAATTTCATCAAAATCCGTCTAGCGGTTTGGCCGTGAAAGCGTAACAGACAGACAGACAGACTTTCGCATTTATAATATTAGTATGGATAATTAAGACCATAAACCCCAGAATTTATGATCAGTCCAATAGAGTATCAGATTGAATAACATGGACAGAGTATAATTACACATGAATTAATGTAAGATTAGAATTAACATAAGTAAATATTTTAATTGCACCTTCAATTAACCAAATGCTAGGAGTAAAAGCGTAGTAGACGGACCTTTCTGTTCTATCCAAAAGCCAAAATAAAACCGCAACACTCCTTCAAATCAAAAGTATATAGTTCTTATCTAAGTAGCTGATACAATAGGTAATGTCCGTCGTAAGTAGTTTTTGTGGATTACGATGAATACCAAGAAAGTACTTGAGTAACTTTTTACGCAAGTGCGGTCAAGGAACTGGCCGGCCCAAATCGATTATCTTATTATAGTACGAGTGATGACCGCGTGATTCGTTGAAAATTAGTATCTATCTCAGCAGATCATACTATATCAGAGAACTAACGTCAAAATTAAGACTTAAATTAACAGAAAAAACTTAACATTTTTTCTTTAGAAGGTAGGTGCTTGTTTTTTGTGTGGATATTGTTGATTCTTTGTTCCAATCACAACTGACTTATGTATGGGCTATTATAGTACCTACAGTATTCTGTAATTTATCCCTATAGATATGAATGTCAAATGTGGTTTTATCATACGGAAATGAAGAATTCATAGACCAAAGTATCGGGCTTACCGTCTACAGGTAAACTATACTGACAAATCTGTTGATACTTGAAGTAATTCATCATCATCATCACCCGAAACGGAACTAGGCCTCCGATGCAAGACCTCTCCACTCCTCCCTATTTTAAAATTGAATATCTTAAAAAAATATAACAGAGATGCATTATTAAACTTCAAACTTGATCAATGCTCTATATTACTGTACAATTTGTAAATACCTGTGGAATAATAGCATGGCGTGTCCCATATCTGCAAACACGTAGTTACCTTTAATTAAAATAATGCTGGCAAACATATACATGTGTTGACTCTCCAATGTGCGACAGTATCACAGTCATTCGTAACAATGTCAATAATTAAGTATACATTACATAATTTACTAAGTACTTTTATTATTTAAGGTAGGTACTTTTATAACGAGCTTTGTTTGCATCAGTGAGATGGTTTAATATGTACACTAAAAAGTAATTGATTCCGAAAACAACAACAAAATTGGTTGTAAATTAAGGCAGTAATTGGATTTTGAAGTTTTCTCAGGAAGAAAAATTCGAGCATGGTGGGGACGTCTTGCTATATCTGTTTTGTACGCACGAAACAGAGTGACAGTGACGTCACTTCACATACAGTACATTCTTTTTTGTTTTTGACAGTTTCCCCTTCCGCCGAATTTCAAAGGCTTATAATTTACTTATTTATTTAAGAACGGATATTAAAAAAAAAAAAATTCAGTTTCTGTTATAAATGATAAAAATAAATTTAGTAGAATACCCAATTGACGTTATAACTGAAGCTCTATTTTCTGCATTTTTCCTTACATTTATATTTTAATTTATTTTTTGTTCTTCGGCGAAGCTTATGCTGATGTTCTATTTGATTTTTTTTCTTTGTCTTTTAAAGAAATATTATTTTTTTCCGACCTACGTATATTTATATGCATATTTTCAAAAATAAAATATTATTTTACTTTAAAATGATTATATTTATTATTTATTCTGTAAATTTAGTAAACTTGAACTCTATTAAATAATAATAGTAATCTCTAATTAAGTAATCTTCTGTAAGCGCAATCTGTTTGAAAAAATATCCAATAAATTTTTGGATGTTGAGAAACATACCTAAAAGACAAAGATATTATTTGGGGGTTGCTTTTTAATAAATATGTTTTCTATCTTTCTTTCAATTAAGAATCTTTAAAAGGTAGGACTATCATCATCATCATCTCAGTCCACTGCTGGACATAGGCGCGCTATGTGCCCCGCCCACTGCCACTTCAAAGAACTAATCCTTTGGGCAATATCGGTGACTTTTGTTCTCCTACGGATCTCTATGTAGTAAAGTGTGTCCTACCTTATATAGGTATATATGTTACGGTTAGAGTGATTAATTGAAGATTATTAATAATTATCTATCATTATTATTAATTACCGAAAGTCGAGGTAAAAGTGATAAATTAATCATATTTGCCGGTGTTTATTAATAATATAACCTTAGTACCGATAAATGTAATAACCCTAACAATGTACCTTTAATGCTACATCTAAAGTACTAATATAACGCTTTAAAGTTCCTCTAATATAAAACTTGAACTCTGTATCACATCGCAGAGGTTTGTTGAGCGAAATTTTCTAGCTCTACAAAGACCTTAGAAAAAAAAAAACCTAACCTAACCTAACCTTGCTCGTGTGATCTCAGACAAGTGTAATTGTAAGACTGTGAGTAATATTATAAATAAATACCTGCTGGTCAAAAAACTTTGAGTTTTATTTTATAACTTTTACCAATGTGTGTAGTGAATTATTAATAATTACTACTAAAAGTAATTAATTTCGATTGTTTATTCACATTTACCAAAACACGAGGTTATTATTAATAATGTTGTAAAATTATTAATAATTTTCAATTAATCAGATTTACCGTAACATGTATGTATATATATACCTATAGAAAATGAAAAGATATACATGTATATATATATCTAAGTAATGAATAGTCTAAATACCACCAAATGTCTTAAGTAATAAGTAGCGGAGTGTTAACATTATCATAGTCACTCATGAGAAATTATTTCCCGGAATGCTAAATGAGATTTCCTATGAGATGGTGTTGGACTTCACACTTACATTTCTTAGTAAGTACCTACTTACCGTGATAGCGCAGGAAGGCATGCCTACTTGTGCCACAGGTAGAGTTAATTCGTGCTTTAGATAAGTGCTGCTATGAAGTTTGTCATACTTTTTTTCAACTTACATAGTTTATTTTAATGTAATGTGAACAGCTTAAACTTAGACGCATATGGTCGATTTCATTAAATAATTATTTGAGACTAGACGGTAATATTTGAACACGGCAAATGCAATTTTTGTTCAAACTTTTTTTTTTAAATGTTTAGAGACCTACTTTTGAATTTATGATTTTTTTTTTATACAATTAAGTAGGCTAACAGGCGTACGGCCCACCTGATGGTAAGTGGTTACCGTAGCCTATGAACGCCTGCAACACGGAAGATGTCACGAGCGCGTTGCCGACCCTGAAGGAATTATTTCACGCCCTTCTTGAAGGCTCCCATGTTATAGTCACTAAGGAAAACCATGGCATGATTTGATTCCATAATCGCAGTGTACGAGGGAGGAAATTTCGTTTGAAGCGTACTGTAGGTACGCGATAAGATGGGATCCAAGGTATGGGGATAAATTCCCTGACGATGGCGAGATATAGCCCGTTAGATTTATTTGTATATGATAAAGCAATGTTAACTTGATAAGAAATAAAGTTACTATGTTTGTATTACTTGGGCACACGTTATCTCGTTGCAAATACAGATATTTCCAAAAGTATTAAAATTAAATTTTGTTATAAATGGATCTAAATACATCAATAACAACTAACATATTTAATAGCTTTCTCCATTTTGTCTGCAACTCTACATTTTGCAAGTAAAATTATTAAGTTAGAGCAAGAATTGCATTACTGTGTTCTGAATTTCATATGAAAATATTACCGTCTAGAATTCTCAAGTTACTTCATCCTTACAATTCAGCAATAAGCAAAGTTATGCGTATTACCAACACCTCGAAGATTATGTCACAGCCACAGTTAGTCAGTTTTTCTTGTATTTATTTATTACGCCTCTTACGGAAGAGAGCCATGACCTCTGCCCATAAACAACGAAAAAAAATATGACGACGAGCAGACATTGTGTATTTATAAATAACGTTGCAATTATCTTTTTAGTAAGGTAATATTACTTTTAAAACAGCCAACGACGAGTATGAGGAGTCAATAATAATATAATAGAAAATAGAGGTCGCGTCCTATCCATAACATGATATGGCATCCGGATGTCACCTAGTTTTGGTACCAATACAATGACATAAGAAATAACATTAATTAATTATTTTAAAGATTTTCATGACAAAATGCTAAAAATGCAAGCGGACTAATGGCTGGAAACCTACCCTCAAATTAAGAAAATTTACTGAAATGTGTCCGTGGTTCCCTCTAAATTTAAAGTAAAAGAACGAGACATAATGCATTTAAGCTAACATGGGCTTGACAAATGTTACGGGGGCTAGACGTTACCTCTAAAGTTCCGGTCTGACTTGTCCGAGGCCTACATTTCCAAAGCAATTTGTTAGTGGATTTGTCGCAAGGTGTTTAATTGCAGGCGATATAATCTGTTAACTTACGTTAACTGTGTTTGTATGTCAGTAATCTCTATGTTCGTCTCATTTATTTCAATTATGGTAATTATAATTTTAAAATGTGGGTCCAACTCCTATTAAACGTACTAGAAGCCAAATTATTTTCCACTCTAACTTTTGCTAGATATTGCCCATAATTTTTATAAATGTCATTCGTCTCTACCAACCCGTTGTTCCTTTTAAATAAATACATACGACAATTTTACGCACCCAATGGCCAACCTGAATTCTGCTGAAATATAATGAATTCTGCTAATTGTAAAAAAAATTTCATTCTGACATTGTTTGGAAAATTACAAAGCGATTTTAATTCACCTAAACATGTTTTCCCAGGTGCACCTTAAAGGTATTCTTCTAACAAAAAATACCAGGCTCCCCAGCCTTGGTATATGTGTTAGGGTGATAAAAATTACTATAAACTATACTTACATTTTTCGCCCACATACACCGAAGATTGAAAATTTAAAATTACAATGAGAACTAAAATTATCTCTGTACTCTTTATCGGGAAAAATAGAAAGTAAAGGCTAGTTCACAATACCGTCTCCGTCAAGGGACGCGGATGACAACGCACGCGCAGTCGGTTATGCGGAAGCTGTGACGTGACGTCCTGCCCGCAGGCGGAATTAATAATCACCTCATTTCTCATTGCTAAGGAAAGTGAAAACTGCTATAAGACTCGTTGACAATACTGGAGTGAACCAGTTGTTATTTACGAGTTTGTCGGACAATTGTTTTTCTAAGTGATTTCAAGGTTCGCCTGGCAGAGAAATAATGCCACTGCTTTCAGTCTACCTGTTCTAAATTTGAAAGCGAAGTGCATTAAAATTTAAATTAAACTACAATAGGCACACAGAAGTATGGAGAAGAACTAAACAGACGATCATTGAGTTTTCTATGAAAACGTTATTTATAAATTATATGATATTCACATCAGACAATACTTCCTTCTCGATAAGAATTTCGCGATTCGCTACACCTACAATACGCCCTTTACTGATATTGCAAGCAATATGAGGCCATATAATAGGATTTAATTATGTCATAATGGTATTATTGTGTCGCAATATGGCTGAAGTAAAAGTGAAGCGTCTGCTGCAACCACGCCTATTGAGGAAGGTGTCATGGAGAATGGTAACGTAACGTGATTCAATTCCTAATGTCGCTCTAGTTATCAACAACCGACTGATCGTCGATGACATGATCGACGCAGCGCTAATTTCTTGTTTGTTTTCAAGCATTTCTTAGTATTGTGTAGTAAAGTAGAATATAGAGATAACCTAGAAGTGTAGGTATACAGGTATACGGGTTCCTAGATTCGAGCACCGACAGGTGCTCTTCTTTTAATATATATATATTAATAATATATATATATATATTATTTAATATAAATTCGTCATTCAAATTTTTAAAATAATTGGAAGAATTTTGTTATTGTTATTTTTTATTGTAAGTAATTATCACATTGATTTTTTTTTATTTATTATACCGTTAGGTACACTCCATCTGTTCTTAATAAGTATTTAAATTTTAACTAGTTTTGTTTCTTCAATTTTTTAATTAAAAACTCATTAGAATTTTTCTATCAATAAACAAACTTGCTGTTTATACATTACAACAAAATATTTTTACTTAATTTTAGTTGTGTAGATGTACTATTACATACTGTAATACTTTGACTGAAACACAGTCAAAGAGAAAGGTTGAAGAGCCGTTTACCTTCACACTTCAGTACATTTGTGTTCATACAATGCCATTTACAACTATTTTCATATTCAAACAACTTGTAAGCATAACATCGAAGGTACTGAGTTTACTTTGACATGCTTTATAAATCCTTATTTTGTATTCTTGCCTGGGATATGATGTCATGATCTGCAAGTAGAATGTCAATGCGATGACATCGATGTTAGCTTGGGAAATAAAGACGCCTCTCAGTGATCTAAATATTAAAAATGCCTGGGCATTCAACTTTAGTTCGTGAACGGTGAGAATAATTGGATAGGTCTATAAATCTATTGGTCTGGAATTCTAGTAATTCGTAAACGGCTAAACGATGCATGTTATTAGGATTTTGCTGTGTATCACGAAAAGACCGCGTGAAAAACTTGCTTTCGCGACAGCCTTCATGACCGACCGGAAAACTGCAGGAAAATCTCACGTCCGTCGTACGGAAACAAGCAAACTATGAGGAGAATATGTGTCTGGGCAAAACCTGCCGGGGCCAGGCAGATGAACTTGGGGTGCCCCAAAATATGGACGGCATATGTCTCGAATTCGACTTAATCTCTAAAGACGCAAAAATCTGCCCCCCAGAAAAACATCGTGATAGCCTTTAACCTGATGAGAGAAAAATAACTTTCACGTACATCGACAATTAGTAAAAACTATTTTATGAAAAATATTTATCACTTAAAAAGATCGACACTAAAATCACAAAGTTTTAACGTGATATTTTATACCTAATTATTTACACGGACGCAAACAACATACTCGCGATGAAACAAATGAACTTCCTGATCATTATGTATCATTGCAGTGTTTGCATTCAGATGCTATCTAGAATAATCAACAATAAGACGATGGTACACAGAACAGTTATTTTCTATTGTGTAGTTTATCGTGATTTTATAAGGATTTTCATTCCATTTCGCGCTCGGAAGCGTAAAAACCGTTTGGATTTTCAATCTGAAATAGTCTAATATCGAAAGGTCACAACACTCACCCACTCATATAGCTAACGACATATCGATAGCTTTTATAGCTGCAAAACTGAAATTTGGCAACTGAAGTCGAGAACAACTTAGTCTGTTCACCCAAAACAAATTGACGAATGAACCGCCCACCTGGATATAAAAAAACTTACACTATCCCTTTCTACAATGAACTCAATTGCCATAGAAAATGTAGCAAACTTCACACCTATTTAAATTCTGAAATAGTCGAGATATAACTTTCCATTAGTAGGCCAACTATTTTAATATCACCACATTTTTACAAAAATTAAAGAACTGGCAAGGAATAGGACAGAATGGAAAACCTCCACCAACAAGAGCCCAGCTCTTAAATTTATACATTACAAAAATTACCAACAAGAAACATAAAAAATACAGCAGAATTGAAAACCTCCTCCATATCAGTTGAAATGGGTCAAGCGTGGTCATCGCGGAGGTTAAAAATATTCTTGTTTTTTACAAGTTTTCATTACCACCTAGGTTACGTTAAGGCATGGTCAGACTTTCACGGTCGCGATGTGACCGCATCCTACAGGCCAGCCTGGTTGTCTATCATACCATACCGGTATGTTAATGCCTTATTGTTCTTATTGATTTACATACATGTATGCAACCTCATGTGAAAGATACGATAGGTATATATATAAAATGCATACCTAGGTGCTAGTCTCTTTACATTTAGAGATTTAGATATTGGTTTCAAACTGCAATGAGTTCCTGAAAATAAAACTGACAATATCTTAAAAGAGGTATTGGTTACATAACTACTTACTATGTAATGGCTAAACCCATTTTTTAATTTGTTTTAACAAAATGAACAATTGACTCTACATTTTTTTTAACACAATATTAAATTCTATTGCAATCATCATTTCAGCTGAAATAACAACGGAGGTCCACTGCCGGCATTGACCACTCTTATTGATTTCCAATATTGTCGTTTTTTAAACCAGCTTCTTCCTGCAACCTTATTAAGGTTGTTGGTTTACCTGGTAGATGGATTTGTAATGTTTATATTTCTATTTTATATTTTTCCTTAATATTTAGCTCTATTCTCTCACGTTTTCACCGATAGCATGCAGATTAAGTAACTGACGTAACCTTGCAAGTTAAACAAGAACTAAAGGACTTTATGTAATACGAAATATGTATATCGGCTAAAGCGTATAATTAGCTAGAGTACAGAAGCCTACCACGTGTACGACAACGTACGTAGAGGCTAGTTACGTAAAAACTTACCACCCTAAAATATCAAGAACTTCATATATCTAGTGTTCTTTGAAAAACTGAATCTGCGCAGATTTATTCTAAAGTTACTTAATTAAATTGTCTAACTCAAGTTATCAGCCGTGTGGTTTCTGACTAATAACAGAGCACTACCACTCTTCCTGTTCATCTAAGGAAAAATCATTATCGTTATCCATAAATCCCTTTCCAACAAGTAGCGGATTCTACCAGCAATCCAAATAGTTAATTTGAATAAATTAACTCTTGATTGCACAATTCACAACATATCATTAGCTCATCATACAGATCTAAAAACAGGGTGAAGCGGATAAAACTGGATAAGGCGGCGATTATTTTGTGAAAATGAAAAAAAAAAAAGGAGAAAAGCTTACCGAATATTAAAACTTTAAAAAGGAACGTAGTCGCAAAATTACACCGTTCCAAATCATAACAGCTACAAACAACAATGCTAGCTAAAATATAATTTCCAGCTACATTGCATATAGTGTTCCATCTGTTATTATATTTAGTTTGTACCTAGTCTAAGTACCAAGTACTTACCGCGAACGCACGGCGCCAGCTGACATTCTTGTCCGGCGCAGGAGCAACTTTCATGAATAGCCAACTGACTAGTTCTGGCTAGTACTAGGCGAGCTTGCAAAGTAAACACTGGGCTCGATCGACTGTTTAGATTAGCTCGTTTGAAACAAACTAGAACGTAGAATGATCGAGATTATTGCTAATTAGATGAAGATGCCATTGACATACTAAATACAACTTTATTTGGTTTAAAAACATCAGACACTTTTGAAGCAAAAATGTCTTTATTTATTGTTCCTCTCTTATCAAATACATTATTGTCTCATGGATTACTTGATCCTCTTTAGCTCAAGACCGGTTTTCAAGATCAAAGCGTCGCTGATGCACAATCATATAATAGCGTCTAAAAACAAACTGTCGTATCCTCCAAAACAAACTGTCGTACTCAAAATAAATTAAACACGTTCACGCAAAAATAAAATTAAAACATCGCATATGTAGTTATCAAACCTCTTTGTTGAATCTTACATGAAAGAAGTCTTGAGTTATCAAAAGTTTTGACTCAAAACTGAACTAGTAAGGCAAGTTAGCATTTCCGTTAGAAGTGCAGCTAGTGTAACACAGGTAGTACGTATAATTCTCAAAGTAAACGTAGTCATTAGAGCAACCAGCGCCCACACTCCTGAGCAAACAACCTGCGGCCCACGGTTGACTGCAGCTACAAATTATGCAGGTACCTTTTCGGAAGGAAGCCTTAGCCTACATTTGCTGCAGTATATTTTAGCATTCCTTACCTACATAGACTGATTTATAAAAAAAAACTCCAATTTCGTTAGGTCGGAAAATCCATTTGTACCAAACTGGCGTTTCTATCTGCTAAACTGAAATATTTAAAACTTGATGGGTATTTTTCTGACGATGCGACGGGGCATCTTTGACCCATATTTAAATTTTTGATATGTATTTAATTAAAGGGTTTTTATCATATTCGAAAGCGTCAGTTCCAATTTCCCAGAGTTACTAATTCCAGAGGATATACTTACCAAAATTATTTTGTTCAGGAAAATCCATTCCTCAATCCATCCACACTCACGCATCTATCTCCTTAAATATTTAAAACACGATGGGTATTTTACTGGCGACGGGAAAACTTTGACCCATTTATTAACCATAAAAAGTTTAATATGTATTTTAACAAAGAAATATTATTATCTTTAAAAGCGTCAGTTCCAATTTCCCAGGGTTATACATTGCAGAGGATGTACTACTGACCAAATTATTGTTGTCGTCAATAACTCACCTTGACTTTGTAAGATGCGACAGTAATTCCACGTGAAAAATTTTACGAGCCTCTATATCTTCTGTAAAGTGGCAGCCGTCTTTACACCCTCATCGTTTTAAACAATAACATAAAACTTTATGAAACACTTTTTATGGTTTATGTCATAAAATGCTACATATTATGTAAAACAACTTTCTACGTGGTAAATTAATGTAATGGTCGATTCGGAGCACATTAACTTTAACTGAAATTTTAATACGACGTAAAATATTAGCTATATAATAGGAAAATTTGTAAGTAATATTATTAAAATATTTTGAACCATTATCACGCAAAACAACAATAAGGCTGGGGTCATTGGAAATGTTAGGTCGATTTGATAAAATTTTGTGCGAAGAACCCGAACACAAATAGGAGTGGCTCCGATTCATAAAGACGCTTCATTTAAAGATTCAATTATATTTAGGCTCATTATTATGCGATTAATATAAATTTAGATCATACCAATATCATAATTTAGTATCAATAAAGTAGTACTCTGCTTGCACTAATATATGGTTTAAATAACACGGACCTTGCGTTTTGTTTTGATTTCCACGTCCACTCCACTGTTGTGTTTTACCGATCTGTAATTAATGCCATCTGTTACATTATCAGTGACCTTTTGCTCGGTCTGTTTATCATTTAATTAAATAAAGTCATAAAAATGATTACGAATATTATATCAACCCTTAAAGAACCTCATGACGTTGTATTTACTTTGTCATTTTGATGACGTCAATAATAACATTGGTCATATTCATATTATTTTAGGGAAGAAATGTTAATCACGGATGAATAATACTGTTCTATCCAAGTTTGTTAAAGTACATTAGTCCAAATTAAAGTACTTTATGCTAATTTGTCTATATATAGACTTCATATATTAGCAAAAGGAACATGTTTAAGTATTAAATATCAGCCAAAGAAATTTGCACACAATGTTTAGAAATAAACGTCGCCAATGTTATACTTTCTCTGTCCTCGGCTAAGAATGGTTGTAGTCATTGCAAACTCTAATATGTCATTACATACATTCCGTCATACATTATGCCGGTTAGTCATCAATCATTTCGTTTGTTCCAGGAGCATTCAATAGTGTCTAAGACCCTACTAAATATACCAGTGTCTTTCCAGTTACGCTACGGACTCGAAGTTGCTCAAGAGAAACGCATTATGATTATGACCAGATTGATATAACCTAAGCAGCTTTTTCCTTAAACATCAGCATTTAACCATGTAACAATATAAACCCGCCTTGCAGTTCAACGAAATTTTTTCTTACCTTCTGCCAAAATACATAATAAGTAATATCTATCTCTTCTTTTTTAATAAATTTCTTCTTCTTGTTAATTACTGAAGAAGAGAGAGTAGAGTAAGTCCTCTTATATCTAGTGCAGATTTCCTACTGATATTTACAAGTAAATTCGTTTGCAAACCAGCAATAACCTCGTTTGCTAGCTATTAGTCGGAACATAGGATCCTTTAGTAAACGCTATGATGGATTAATTTACAATCCTTTACAGTGAAAGTGACTTTAAGCCTTTAGACCGCAGCTATAGGTGAGTATAGATAGGTATTGAGACGTCTGGAAAAATTTGAGCAACGTACTAACACATGCTGGCATCTTTAACCGCATCGTGAAACGGTTAGAACATAACCTAACCCGCGATGTATCTAGTAACTGTTTAGTGGTGGCTTCTATGTTAAATGATGTACAAGTTAGTAATTTGAATGCGATAATTTATAGAGCTATGGCTTGAATTGAAACAATTTTTACGTTGTAATTGAGGTAGGTTCTGATAAAGGTTGATCAAAATGCTGCCCAACTGAATGTCAAGGCGATAAAACCGCAGTGTAAAGCTATTTTTTTAAACACCTTCATTTAGTTACTTAAAAGAAACAGTGGGAAGCCAGGGAACGATCGCTCAATAAACTTTAAAAGAGAGAAGTCTTTGTTCCTGAAACAATCGAGAGCCTACAATAAGTGGTATAGAATGGAATATAGTCTGATTCTCGGGAGTCAGCCGAGACGTCGATGTTTACCGCCATACAAACCAATATTGACATTCGCTTTGTATACTGACGGCTAATCTCTTTGTACGAGATCTTCCTTTCTTTTGTAATGTTTGCGCGGTTGGATTTCACGGATTTGGATATATTAAATTTGGTACTACAAAGCTTCTAGGATTTTTTTTCAATGTAAGCAAAAATGAAATATAATTAAAAGTGTACGGCACACGTAATATATAGAATCCATATAATAGCAAATCAGGCTGTTAATTTCAACTTAGGATTGGGAGGGAATAATGTGACTCCACATTTTGCAATTTAGGCAGTTGAAAATTCTATACTAAAGAGTGAATAAAATAAATAAGTATACTTACAAATTCGGTAAAGTGACTTCTACGCTCTGTAAGGAAGAAAGGGAGCTGCTAAACAAAATATTATGGCTACCTAGGTAAAAACAACTAATACATAAGTGCGTACCTTAAACAAAGATAAATGTTAATTTGAGGTGTTGACACATTAACAATGTAGTCCAAGGTGTTGGCTACTTTTCTAAAATATTCTCATCGGACCCCAACCTAGTTTGATCGTGAGAATTGAGTAATGCGCTGATTACTGCAACAAATGAGTACTTATAATGAAACAATAAATTGCTCAATAAACGCCAATAGAATCTTTTCTGGTTCTACTCAATTGTGTTCAAAGCCTACCACGAGATATTACCCAGATATCGCTTTTTCTCGAGCAAAAATTGCTACAATAACATATAAAGCTAGACCAATACGTGGCATACGCTGACCGTTTTGTCTTTGCCCGCTCTAAGATCCTCAACCGTGCAGGAAGTCAGCGTTGCCACGTAGTGGTCTAGCCTTATATAACATCGTAGCCATTTCGACTCGAGAAGAAGAAGGAAGAAGAAGCGTCTACGATAAAAACATTCTCAGTTCAATCTGGTAATAGAGGCACAGATCCGGATTGCTAAAGGTCACTTCAATCCACAACATGCATACGCACTTAAATTTCCATACGTTTTTCCCCGGTTGCCTCATCCTTCTTTTTCGTTTTATTTTCGATTTCATCCCAAATTGAAATTGATACTTAATACATTGCTGCTATTCGCCATGTTATTACTTAAGTTTGTACTCGAAAAAACACTACTTCACTTCATACATATAAATTCATTTATTACAATGGCTCTTGTGGTTCTTACCGATATCATGTGATAAATCTGCAAATTTTGCAAAAAGTATTAGGTTTAGGTAAGATAATAAAGTTTACTTCACCAAATAAATAACAGATACCAATGGCATATTAGTCAACCTTAGGGTGGTTGGAAATTTAATATATACATAGAATTCTTAAATACGCCGTATATTATACTATACATGTATACTGAAATATACAAAATAAATTAAAAGATATTTTCTTGTTGCAGATCTGTACCGGGCGAGAAAACGCGCCAGTTATAATGTGACCGGCGCAAGACCACGCGCGTCTCTCCTCAAGGTAACCCTTATGATTTTTATTTATTATTAATCCCATTTCGAAGAATGAAAGATTACGACCACACTTTGTTGCCTTTGTTCACAGAGAAAGATACAAATTGTCTTCTGTCTCATGCTAGCAGATGCTAGTGCAGCAATCAAGAGTTTACAATAAAATAAGAGTTTCCCGTTTGCAACCTAATCCGAGCTGTTTTTAGTTGCACGACCGTAAAAAGCAGACCATATTCTTAAGCCGTATAAGACACGATTGCCAGAAGAAGTTCAATTAATAAACAATAGCTGCTGATAATTAGAAGAACAAACATCAATCCTTTCAATCTATGAAATAAGAAAGAATAAGTTGTGTATATTTTTGTGATCGCCTTTATTGTAATACTTCAATGAATAGGTTTAAAGATATTTTAAGTATCTTAAAAGCACAATGAAACATCAAAACACGCAAGTGCAGCAGGACATAATTGACCTTTAATAGTTCATTGGCTCTTTGTGGCAAGGTCATCAATGTATCCTAGCAAAAATTAAAAGGTTTCAAGGAGATACGGCTGAACAACATTTATGCACGTGCCTCTTAAACAACACCTACAACTACCATAGGCTCACGTAGGTACAGTGGACCGCATATTAAACTACCTAAGGTGTAAGTGTAAAGTTAAGGTGATATACGAGTACTTTTATATATGACTCATAGTATCGGGGTACCATGGCAAGGCAGATCCTGATAACCTTTAAAGACCGCAAAGGTCGCTTGAAAGCTCATTGTGTAGGGTACTCCCGTCTCGTCAGACCGGCCGTGAAAACGAGCGTGATATATTGTTATTCACCGGCGAAATCTGTCGCCAACCGCTTCCGTCAAAGTCTGTTTCCCTTCCAAAAATATCGAGACGATACGGCGCATCCGTTGCGGAACGATGCATACGATTTCGTATTCGCACGCTTATTTCTAACGTCCGTCCGTCCGTTTGAAACCATTATAATAATTGGAGCGAGAAATGCTATAAACTCTTGATGTCCTGGACATCGTTTCCTATTTGACTTTTCACCGTCTTTTAAAGTGACGAGATAAAACCGATACAAGATTTGCCATTAGGACAAGGAAACGGCAGAACTCCGGTGTCTCAGCAAATAGATGATTCAACTTCTTTGTGTCATTTATTGGATTGGAAGATTTTAATGTAAGGTTTTGTTGAATTTGCATTTGTTTTCAAATAGGGATTATAATAAACAAATTGTGTGATTCATTGACATGGACAATCAATAATTTGTTTTCAATCATTAGTTGTTCAGAATCTAACAGAGCTAACACGTTTACTGTGGTGGTCATTTATATTTTCATTATCTTTAATATGCTTTTTGTGGTCATCAGTTATATTTTTATAGACCTAATAACTAAAGATTGTAGTCTTTAAACTTACATAGGGCGCACTGTAAGTTTCCGGAACTGGCCACTTACATAAACAATATTTAAAAATTTATTGCAACATTTGAAAATAGAACTCTTTGGCTGTAGAATGCAGTTTGTTTCATCTGACTGTCTTTTGTTTTTACCTTGTGGCGCCATTTAAAAAATTGTGTGTCTGCATCAACATGGATTTAACTCGGGAAAATTTTCGTAGTATGATTTTCTACGATTTTAAGTGTAATTTGACAGCTCAACAGAGCATCGCTCGGCTTGAAACAGCTTTTGGCAATGAAGCACCATGCAAGACAACTGTTTATAGCTGGTTTGCAGAATTCAAGCGTGGTCGTATCAATCTCAGTGACGAATCTCGCGATGGTCGGCCGTCCACCGCTGTGACCAACAAAAACATCAATGCTGTGCGCCGTATGATTGAAACAGACAGGCATGTGACCTACCATGAAATTCGCGCGTCCTTAGAAATAGGCATGAGTCAAATACAATTAATCCTACACAAACATTTGGGTGTGAGAAAGCTGTGCTCGCGGTGGATCCCACACAACTTGACCGAGGCTCAAAAAACGGACCGCGTCACTTGGTGCAGTGCCATGCTTACCAGATTCAACGAAGGTGCGTCAAATTTGGTGTGGGACATAGTAACAGGTGACGATACATGGATTTATTGCTACGATCCCAAAACAAAGCAGCAATCGAGCGTATGGGTCTTTCAAGATGAGCCGAAACCAACCAAAGTGGCGCGCGTGAAAAGTGCATCTAAGCGGATGATTGCTTCTTTTTTTAATAAAACTGGACACGTGGCTACTGTTGCTTTAGAGCAGTGATTCCCAAAGTGGTCCAGGTGGACCCCCAGGGGTCCACGGGAGACTTGCTGGGGGTCTACGTAGGCGTGAACTAAAAATGGGGGTCCATAAGATGTTAATGGGGGTCCACGAAAATTTATCTGCTTTTGATAGTAAAGAGCAAAAATGTAAGCATAGTTTTTATAAGGGCCTACCTACATTGTTTTAAGTACCTATCTAAGCAGATAATATTTTAATAAGGCAAGCGACTGTTACTTGTCCAAACTTGTGTATTCGATATTACGTACAATTTCGTGTACAGACTTGCAAAGCGCTATCCGCCCGACAATGCTTAATGCTTGTTCAGACATGAACTTGATCAACACTATAAATACTTGATGCCAAAGGCAACCAAACGCATTCATTTGTTTCCGGAATTTCGAAAACAAGGCGGAATTTGGAAAAAAGTTGTGAGAAAATTTATATCTGTGTTTGCTAGTGCCGGAGAAAAGTAAGTAACCTACCTTTTTTTGTTATAGTACTTAAGTATTTTGTTTACGTGTACTAGTCGGTTGATCACAACGGCCTGTATAGATAGGTAACTTAGTAACTTACAGATATTTTAATTG
This sequence comes from Euzophera pinguis, assembly GCA_947363495.1. Classification (NCBI taxonomy): domain Eukaryota; kingdom Metazoa; phylum Arthropoda; class Insecta; order Lepidoptera; family Pyralidae; genus Euzophera; species Euzophera pinguis. The sequence continues at coordinate 6,139,420 of OX376162.1, forward strand.
TCCTCTTTCGATTTGAAGACAAACACAGCACGTTTTATTCAATTGTTTTTTCACGAGAGAAGCACTGCCTCTCTAAAAAGGCCGAATAAGCAATATTGCAGAGCAATTAATTTTGTAATTTTTCTTGCAAATAACTACTAATTTTATAAAACAGTAATTTCATAATCATGTTAAATTAAATTTGAAGTAACTATTTTATCAAAACTATTCCTTTTCGGAAAGAGCGAGCGGTGCGCGGGCGACGGGAAAAGGGCGGGGCTTGAACTTCGATGCCTGTTTGTCACGTTTTAACAATGAAGCCGCAGACAAAAAATACGCAAATACACGGAGCGCGTGAACTCATTGATTTAATAAAATGTTAGTTATCGTTTTTATGGACAATTTTGGGATTTCGACGTTTATTTTTTCCTACACAAATATGATCAGTATTCGATACTGAGTACACTAATTTTTATTTATACTATTAAAAATTAGTGGTAAATTATGTACTTTAAAATTGATACCGTTTTGTGAAAACGTTTGTATTTGTCTCAGCGGTTTATTAGTTGGTCCCTTTACAAGCCGTAATTCTATTTCCGCGTGCTGACAAAGGCTGCGGTGTGATACCTATATTCAGAAAAAAACTTGGTTACTAAAACATTTTTTTTACAGGTAAGGTAACTGACACGAAACATGGCTACAGCAAAGAAAAAATGTCGACAATATAGTGTCGATTATTTGAAATATGGTTTTGTTCCATCAGAGGCAGACAAACAATTGCCCATGTGCCTATTATGCAACAAAGTTTTGAGCAATGACTCTATGAAACCATCAAAGCTCGAAGATCATCTAAAAAGGTGTCATACTGATAAAATAGGTAAAGATTTAAAATATTTTCAAACATTGAAAGAAAAATATGGAAAGAGACCCACCATGCACAGTATGTTCGCTTCAACATCTCAAAGTAACGATGATGGCTTGCGGGCATCTTACAATATCTCATTACTTATAGCAAAATCTGGAAAACCGCACACTATAGGAGAACAATTAATTTTACCCGCTGTTGAAGAGGTTTTAAAAACTGTTTTGCACAAATCTCCATTTGACGTACTAAAAAGAATTCCATTAAGTAACAATACTGTACAAAGACGCATTGATGAAATGAGCTCTGATATCGAAAGCTTTTTGTGCAATCATCTGCAAAAAACTCATTTTTCTATACAACTGGACGAGTCAACGTTACCCAGTAATGAAGCATTACTATTGGCATATGTCCGATTTATTGTTGAGGAAGAAATTCACGAAGAATTGCTATTTGCCAGAACTTTGGAGACTGACACTAAAGGCGAATCAATATTTAATGTCCTGAGTAATTTTTTTACGGAAAAATCGATCCCATTTACAAACATTATTTCAGTGGCAACAGACGGAGCTCCTGCAATGGTCGGGCGATATCGTGGGTTTATAAGTCATCTCAAAAGAATTATACCAGGACTTACAGCTATTCATTGCGTAATCCACCGACAACATCTTGTGGCAAAACATTTAAGTGGCAGGTTGAACCAATCTCTTCATTTTGTAATAAAAGCTGTCAACAAAATCAGAAGCAATGCAAATACACGTTTATTTGCTCAATTGTGCGACGAAAATGATGAAGACTTCCAACGACTGCTCTTACATACTGAAGTACGCTGGTTGTCGAAAGGTGCATGCTTAACGAGATTTTACTCTGTTTTCGATTCCATATTAGAGTTCTTAGAAAGTAGAGATCCAGATTTAAAAGAAAACTTGATCAAATTCAAAGCAGACATTGCGTATTTGACAGATTTGTTTAAAAAATTTAATGATATTAACTTGCAGTTACAAGGGGACAGCCTGAATTTAATAAAAACAAAGGGGATAATTTCGGCTTTTCTTGGGAAATTGAAATTTATGAAGCAAAACATTAGTCGGCGCGAATTCTCTCAATTTCCAAACTTGTCGCAGGTAGAATGTATTGATGAGGATATCCATACCTACAGTCAACATTTAAGTGCCCTGCATGATGACTTCAAAACCAGGTTTGAAGATATACTGACGATGGATATACCACCATGGATAATAAATCCATTTGATGAAACGGAAGTGGCCAATGTTGTATTACAAGAGGAGCTGCTCGAGCTAAGCACTAATGAGGAGCTGAAGGTGAAATTTAGAAAAGGCTACCCAACATTTTGGCTGCAAGCAGAAATACCCGAAAAATATCCTGGACTGTGGGAAATCGCAAGGAAATTTTTAATAGCTTTTCCCTCGTCATATCTTGTCGAAAGGAGTTTTAGTGCCGTTACAAACCTCTTAACAAAAAAAAGGAGCAAATTAAACATCACAGAGCGGGGGGATTTGCGGTTATTGCTCACAAAAATAAAGCCAAACATTGATCGTTTGCTGACACTCCATCAGATACATCCTTCCCATTAATTAAAATTATGACCTGAACCTATATTACCTTAATATTTTTTTCTTGTAATTCTATTCTTTTAATAAATAAAGTGATATAAAATGTACCATTTTTCGTTTTTATTTTACATATCGAAATATAGGGACAGAACTCAGAAGTGACACAATTTTTATTTTTTGGCGACTTTAAGAATGTGGTAGAAATGTAGCAGCAGGGGGTCCACCGAAACCAGTAAAATTTTGAAAGTGGTCCACGAGAAAAATAAGTTTGGGAACTACTGCTTTAGAGAATCGTCGTACAGTGAATAGTGACTGGTACACGACCATTTGTTTGCCGGAAGTTATTGACGAACTCCGTAAAAATAACCGTAAACGCCGTATCATCCTGCACCACGACAATGCTAGTTCTCACACGGCCAGACAGACAAACGACTTTTTGAAGGCGAAAAATGTAGAACTCATGAGTCATCCTGCATACAGTCCCGACCTGGCACCTTGTGACTTTTTTCTGTTCCCAAAAATTAAGAACCAATTACGCGGTCAACGATTTTCATCACCAGAAGAGGCTGTCGAGGAGTATGAAAAACACGTTTCAGAGGTCACCACAGAGGAGTGGCACAAAAGTTTTCAAAACTGGTTTCATCGAATGAAAAAGTGCATAGACGCCAAGGGAGATTATTTTGAAAAACAATAAATTAATTTTGTACCTTTAATAGTATTTTTTCATATTCATTCCGGAAACTTATAGTGCGCCCCACGTATTATGTATAATTCACAATTCATCACTGTTTTTACAGATTTTATGCTCACTTTGGCTTGGCAACTTTTACGATTCTTCTTCCTTTAAAATGTAATATTACGAGTATGTTCGTTTAAATGAATTTTCATTGATCTCATCATTGTTTATGCGCAGTTAAATTGAATGCTAGAAATTAAGGGGAGATGAATGGGCTGTTTTATAAATAAACATCGGTCGCCGGGTGTCTTCCATGCGTGGAGGCCGCCGCTCGTACTACGCACGAGCGTAGCATGGAGCCCTATCTTTGAAATATGTGTCTCACGCAAAACCAATGAGTTGAATGTTATTTATGCGCTTTCGAATGATCATCATTATACAAAACCGGTGAGAGGCAAGAGTTTCATTGGACGCGTCGACTTAGAGTGAGTCACAGGTTCAAAGATAGCGTCCCTGATCTGGTTCTTAATTGTTTTTTGACATTGATGTGCCGCATTTGTTGGAGCTGAAACAGCTCGTTAAATCATTGATTGTCTTGTAAATTTATTTGAGATGTAGTTCTATACTTTTGTATATAATTTATAGATTTTTCTTTCTTAAATAATCACCATATTTTTGGGTATTGTGGATTCTGCTATTATATCAACTGTGGGAGTAACTCAATTTCTTGTAGGTATTTGCCACCTAAGCTAGGTATAATTGATAATTAATTTTGATAGAGATAATATAAACCTTAGACAAAATAGGCATAGTGTTTAATGTTAAATAACCAAGACACCCATTAGAGCATTATTATTTGTAACTTTTTACTCCAGAATATACGAACATCTTCGATATGCCAACTAAGTTTAGTGGTCTGCTGACAGGATTTTGTATGGGAGGTCGAATTTTCTTTTTTACGGTTTTAACTGTTATTGAACACTAGCTGACCCGCCCGACAGACTAGACGTTGTCCAATGTACACACACGCTTAACTTCCTTAATCTTTTCTTTCTTATGAACCTTTTCGTGACAATGATAAACAAAACAAAAATTGTTCCATCCGTTCACGCGTGCTGCGATGACCAAGGGAAATAGATACTTATTCATTTTTAAATACACAATAAGTATATGGTCTAATTTCATGTACTGAAGACGCTGTAAAAATTCTCAACACATTTGATGGAGTAGGAACGATAGTGAAATGTCGTCGGCAATCGTCAGGGCAAATTCTCAGCCAGTAGGTGAGCTCTCGGCCGACATACTTGCTCATATACTTGGTGACAAAACGATTCAGTTGCAAAAAAACTATAATTGCTATATCGCACATAGAGGCCAGCGATGACAACCATGTTAACCACTTTGTATTCCTTAGAGAACTTAACGCGTGTTAACAAGCTCAATTTACGAAAATTAACACTATCAACATATACTTTGTCAAAAGGGGAGTCAAAGCAGCAGTCTGCAGCTTGAAAAATAACAGCGTTTGGGTCCGTGAGAATGGCCTTGATGCAATCAAAAAGTTATTATTTTATTTTATTTAGGTATAGGTTTTATTTTTTATTTTTTTAAATGTACGTTAAAATCTGGTCGAAAAGACCAACAGTTACAACAACCAAATTCATACTATCCATACTAATCAAATCATAATATTATAAATGCGAAAGTCTGTCTGTCTGTCTGTTACGCTTTCACGGCCAACCCGCTGAACGGATTTTAATGACATTTGGTATGTATATAGTTGAAGACCCGGGGTCAAACATAGGCTACTTTTTACCGCAGGCGGAGCTGCGGGAAATAGCTAGTTAATTATTCACCAAAATATTTAAAAAAAGAACATTGATTTAATGTTGTAATTACCTATCGCTGTATGTAAACTGGTTTTTAAAAGCCATGTAATCGAGTTACTATGCTATAAACCATGTATCGATGCAGCGAGAAGTTAGCAAATAGGTAATTCCGATACGCAAATCTCGCCGAAATCGTGCCTGGCCAGTTAGAACATACACTTTCTAGGAAACTCGTCTCCAATTGCTTTTTCTATACAAAAGATAGCATTTTACTTCTGCCTAATAACTACTTCTAAATTATAAACCAGTTTCGTCAATAAAGCTTACTTGAAGTAGTTATTACCAAGTGATCAAAATCCTTCTGTAAAAATTGGCTCAGATTAAACATAATTTCGGAAATCCAATTTCATAAGGAACGACTAGCTAATTTTTATAATTATTAACTTACTTAAAAAATAGGTCCGTTCTAATTTTAACACCTAACAAACTATTACTTTGAAAATACAAAAATCCTTATTATTATTTTAATAATTGTAGCAATGCTTTAGTCAGAGTAACTCACGTACTAGCTGAAGATGAAGATCAAGGTAGAGCTTTACCGAATACTTTACCTATCTCTATGACAACAGATATGTACATACATGAAACATTACCTGACCTGGCACGCATATATGTTCATAATATGTGACTAATTCAATATTTTTTGTCTGTCATAAAAAATATCCAGGTCTCCTTTTTCTTGTGTTTACATCCCTTTTAATATATTAACGTTTAATCGTGCACCTGTCGCCTTATAAAGGAAGTGCCCTGATGTAGCCAAGCGTGACTGTAGAAAGTATGAGCCCCGACGTTTGTTCGATGTTGTTGATTCACGCACACGTTAATTAAAGGAGCTAAAACTTCTAAGTTGTATAGAAGCGTTTGTATAGAGGACACCACGAGTTCGTGACGGCTAGTCAGGTCAGGACCGTAACTATAGGGGCAAGTAGACCGTGGCAAGGAACTCGAGTGGCCTATGTAAATGTTTGCATTTGTTCACAATGCTCAATAAGTAAGTAGGTACTGTAGGTAGATGATCCAAGTAGGTTACCGCATCAAATCAGCACCCACTTTGATACACACTCAGATATTGCTGCAGAATTTCATTTAAGCTTCGGTGCATGTGCATATAAGTAATAGAATTATTTACTTACTGGAAAGTTCTTATAAGTTAAATGGCAACACTTACTCATATGCAGTTAATTTTAGCAATGCCATCAACTAATGGGATATAATTTTTGGAATGTTAATACTTACTAAGAACGCAAGTCAATCAACTCGACCGACTTGGATAATGTACAAGAGTACATCAGGTAATTAACGGTGCATTATCTCTAGCGATTCAGTAGTTAAGTCCATACCATCGCGTCTTCTGAGAAGCACTCGACGCCGGCTATTTGTGTACAGCGCAGCCCTGCGCCTGCACCCTGCACTCCGCACTGCATCTCAGTTCCGCAACCAATCGGCGCACTCCCACATACATGTCAAGGTAGGGTTCAACATTCGAGGATTCGGCACGCACCGATAATTGTACAGACGGAACACCCGAACTGCGTCTGTTTTATGTAAACAAAATGATCTCATTAGGTCAGTCAGACGCAATAACGCAGACTCCCGACGTGCATATTAATTTTTATTAATGGACGCATGTTAATTCCCAACGACCTTCGAAGTGTAAATTCCTATTCGTAAGTCGTAAGACTTACGACATACCTTAATGCCACTTTCTAATCCTTTTCACGATGTGGTTATAATATGAAATAAGCCGTAAAGCCCCAATCAAGCATCTATTGAAACACGGTCAATTCCCGCGCGATGCTTCCGCGTGCGCGCGCGCTGGCGGGCGGCGCGGCGCCTGACGCGAGATCATTGCCAGATGCCGGCGATAGATCGCGACGGGGTCAACAGCCACTGCCCTTGTTTTGCACACTTATTTATTAAGTACACATCAGATCATTATACTATTGTTCTTACCCGCACTTTAGAGTAGTACTAAGCAGCTACCATTAGGTAATCTAAAAGATAAAGGTGGATACAACATTGTTGTTACACATGTGTCATTTCATCAGGTCATTAGATAGTTACACGTGTGATATAATGGCACACAATTTATACATCACTAACTAGATGCTAATAAACACATACTAATAAACATATATGTAAATTATGCATTATGTAGGTAATACCTACCTATACCTACAAGGTATGCATTATTCTGAAATAAAATAAGTAAGTAGGTAGAGTTATTAACTCCAGCTTCAGGGACTAGGTCTTTCGTCGAATCTGACTCGGCTGGGCGGGCGGCGTTCGGGAAGCTACGTAGCGTCTTCCGCAGTCCCTTAAAACTAAGGTCTTCGACCAGTGTGTGTTACCAGTGATGACATATGGGTCCGAAACGTGGTCCAAAAAAGAAAGCTCAAGGTTACCCAGGGAGCTATTAAGAGGGCGATACTCGGTGTTTCCTACGAAATCGAATCAGAAATGCAGAGATCCGTAGGAGAACAAAAGTCACCGACATAGCCCAGCGGATTAGTTAATTGAAGTGACAGTGGGCGGGGCACATAGCGTGGAGAACCGATGACCGATGGGGCAGAAAGGTTGTCGGTTGTGGTCGAATGGCGACCACGAACCGGCAAGCGCAGCGTTGAACATCCACTGACCAGATGATCAAATGACCTGAAAAAGGTCGCAGGCAAACGATTGATGCAGGCTGCTGCCAACCGATCATTTTGGAAGTCATTAGGAGAGGCCTATGCCCGGCAGTGGACTGACTGCGGCTGAAATGATGAGAGTTTATTGCTACCAAGGACATTAAAAAAAGTATCAGGAACGGTTTGTTTTAAGTAATATCAAAAAAAAGCAGTGTGATATCCACCGTAATGACAGCATTCCCTAGAAAAATAAATATACCCACTTTGGTAGATCCAGCTAGGCTGTTTCCTCCTGTTGTATAAATAGCATCATGTATTTCATGATTTAAAATAAGAGTTGTGGAATCATTTAGGCCCTGCCTGGTCTCCCGATCGGTATGTCTATCTTGTGATGCAACTCTGAAAAACGTTGTTAATGACATATCTAAAAAACTAACATACGAGTATAAACCGTGACAGACAAGTACCACTTTACGCTATCAGACGACTAGTTTAGCTGATGTGGTGTTTGTTTATTTAACTAATGGATTGGGTTTGAACCCTGAAATTAATTAGAGAGCTACTAATATACCCGGCGAAAACAATTGGAAGTTATGAATTTAATCATAAGAAAACAAGTGTATTCAGCATGCACAAAACATTTTGCGATACTAATTGAATGTTTCATCTTTAAAAAAGTAGCCTACCTGCTGCAAATTGATTAAATACGGCTACCAAGACATCTATTTCTTTAGAAAATCTCGCTTGTATTAGGTATACGTCAGCCAGGTACTGATACATCTATATTATTACATCACTCAAAAAGAACAACATCATTGACACTCATTTCATGTTTCGCTTTCACGTGTTTACATACTGAGAGAACATTCAAATCGTCTTGCGTTTATAAGGGATTTATTAAAATTCCAACATGGTTGCTTTTAGATTTGCTATCTCAAACTCTCCTTTCATCACATTTAATTCGAAAACAAATGCTGTCATTTTCGAAATTCTTAATTTGACATCCATTACTGCCCGACAACTCAATGATATGATCGGAATATATACTTAAGTTTAAGTAATACGATTTAAAAGTGAAGGCAGAATTCGACTAGATGCTATTACCCGGCTTTCACTTTCGAAAATGATAAAGGGCTTCAAGGTCGAATGTTTCTGGTATTTGGATCATGTCCATTAATTAAGTTAATTATGCTTTTATTTGCTGTTCGTTATAATGGTACACCATGGAACAGCTCTGAACTCTTTCATCAAGCCATAATTACTTATTTATGTTTCCTTAGATCTCATGGTTTAGATGTCGTCAAAGGCATTTAAATTGTTAATTCAGCGTCCAGTTCTCATAGGCCATAGGCCAATCTTATATGTAGGTATGCGAAGTCATTAAGTGTGCTCACAGAAATTGAATGCCACCGGTCTGATCGGATGGGCAGAGGCTATTGAAGTGGTTTCTCATTGAAACGCGTTCGTGTTCAAGCTATTGAACTAATATATAAGGCCGGGCCTTGATCCAGTTGACATCACACCAGTTCTGGATACAAGCACAATATATCTGCAGTCTCCAAGGAATATTCAATAAATATCCAAGCTCTTAAGCAAAAGCAATTTGTTTTGATAATAAACAAAAACAATCTTCGCTCATTGATGTTTCATGTGAATGGAATTGTGAATACAAATTGTGCCAGTTATTTGTTTGTTGCTTGACAATTTGTAAAATGAGAAGTGTATTCCTCTCGAAAGCAATTAACGTTTTAGATAATATTTTGGTTTTGTGCGACATATTCTTAGGTGTGTAATGAAAATTTGGCCTTCCTTCGATAAAGTTTTCCCAACTCCATAATACTAATAAATAATACGGTAAAGACATTATAATGATAATTTACTAATGTGCCTCTGTTTGTCCATAGGTGTTTGCGATGTGGAACACGTGGACGACGTTATTGCTGGTGTCGTGTACACTAGTGACGGCTGACGAGGGGGCTGGAGCGGAGGCACTGCTGTGGGAGACCACTACCAGCGCTCCGCCTCAGGCCCACCAGCCTCAAACAGGACTACTGACTACACCCGCTTCTTTTGCTATCCCTACTACATTGGAAGACCACACAGAAAATGAACATCAAGAAACGAGAGTCCATTTAGTGCAAACTACCTCCCGTGCTCCAAGTCTCACTCTTGATAGAAAAGCGAGTGAGCTAGCCTGGAGGTCTTGGCTGCAAAGTCCAGAAAGTGGAAATCAAAATGCACCGCCAAGGAGGATCATAACAAAGTCGTTGTTCATCACACCTCTGGTGTGCCCTAAAGGACAGCGCCTCGATCGTAATGGATGTGTCCAGGTAAATAACCTGTTTCTCATTAAACTAATGCAATTTTCGCAAAGAACAAATATATATTTAGGACTTAAAAACTGAAAAAACAGATTATCAACACACAAAACAAAAAAATCTATATTTTTTTATTTCTTTGGGAGTTAGCCCATAACATTTGAAAGTAAAAATATTTCTAATTCGGTTTTCAGGTGGTGACCGTAAATAAGGATGAACACGAACGCATTTTATTGGAGCAATTAAACGCATTGTTCCCGACTGCATTAAGTGGAGGAGACTATGACTACGGAGACGACGAACCAGGGCCTCTTCAGCTTTCCTTACCCATCGGCTTGGACCCCCAAGCAGCCCCGCTACAAGGTCAAGAGCCATCTGCACAGGTAACTACAATTCTTTTTTCATAATACCTAAGTACTCTCTGTTTCGCCTACTACTCATACTATAGTTACATAGTTAAAAGTAATTTCATAACATTTGTGCGGTTTAACTCTATTTCCGACAAATAAGACTTCCTTTTCTATTTTTATTTATTTAAGACTTTGGCTATGTCTGAAGCTTAAAAAGCCAGCCGCACTCAATTTTTTTTGATATTGTTAAGCATTGTAGAGTCCAAGTTTCAGCTCTTATAAGTACATACCATCAAAATCTATCGTACCATCATTAGCAGCAACACATTAATTAATTACTCGAGACCATAAAATAAGCATAAAATAATAGTATTCTTTTTAGTTTACCAATGCGTTATAATTTCAATAAGAGACTTGTGACGGTGAGATGAAATAATTTAATATTTTTACATTTACAGGCTCAAGGTCAGCAACCGACATTTATTGACAAAAAAGGCAATAAGTTCCCGTCCGACGCCAGCATAGAAGCTGAATTAGAACTTTTGAAACTTCAACAACCCCATAACCACACTGAGGCCTCTGGTGTGTTGAATCACAATGTCATGAATAGTTTACTAGCTGCTGCAGACAAACCAAAACGTGATAGTCCTGTTGACAATTCAGCTATTACAGAGTCACAAAAAACAACAGCAGATGAAGGACAAAAAGAAGTAGTTTTTGGACATGTAAATGTTGATCCTGTTGTATACGGTTCTTATAACGATAAACAAGAAGAATCAGCTGTCAACATACATTTTGAAACGGAAATGAAAACATCTGTTGCTGAAGAAAAATTTGGCATTAAAAATATATCAACTACTGTAAACTGTAATAATACTAATAAAAATATTCCGTCTAGTCATCTCAAAAAAGATGCAGATAAAACCAAGCTAAATCCGGAGAATGACTATTCTGATATCGGTGAAGCTATAAAGTTAATAAGCCGCTACGCCGAAGTTACTACAGATGACGATTACGCGAAAAACCAGAAGAAATATGCAATAAAAGAAGATAGCACATTAGGTACTCGAACCAAGCTACAGTACCGAAGAAACAGGCCAAAGCCGGAAATGCTCCGTGAGCCGGTGGAAACTGGCTTGCCTTCAGATTTACCGATCAAGGATAAAATACCAATGCGGGCCGCGTATCCTAAAAATGAACTATATTACCGATATCCATGGCCTGCACAACATTCGCCAACGCCGCCTCCAAACTATCCTTTTCGACATTTGCAAGATTACTGGCCTGGTCGCACCCAAATCGGAGGCGTCTATAACACGCATGAAAATCCTAGACGACATCATCATTCATACCCGCATTATTTTAGACCTCGCGCTTACAACATTGGTAAATCTGAGATGTACTCTGGCCAAGAAGCTTTTCCTGAGCAAACCCAGATGTATCCTCATAGGTTGACTCAACGGCATGCCAGCCCATCGCGCTTCCATACCAAAAATCAAGAGTTATACAATTTGCTCGGGTTAAGGCATTGGTTCAGCAGTGAAGGCACATCAAAAAGATAGCTTATTTTCTTCCTATTAGAAAATTCGATGTTACCCGACGACGTATAACGGAAGCTATGGAAAAATGAATCTAGGGTAAACGCATCACTAGTTTATATTTCAACAACGGAAACTTTTACTTTTAGAATATAACAACCAGCTCGATGCTTCATAACAGCTCTCAAGTATTTCCTGATGTCATTTCTGTCCATAGCTTTCTTTATATTAGCCTATTTATTTCAAAGCCAAATATTAGAGTCATAGTTAAACTTTTTGTTTATTTTAAGTTCTTGTACATATTGCGTCCTCTTAAGTGTTTATCTAGCTAAATAGTATTATCGTTGTTTTGTATTATGTTAAATGTAAATTGTTGTATTAAAATGGGTAATTTATGTTTATTACAAAATCTTATTTAATTTTTTTCGTTGTATGTATTTGTACTTAGGTGTTTTAGATGTCAGCATCGAAGCAGAAGATAATTTTAACTCGTACAAAATTTGGCGCTGGCTTGCCCTAGATTGTAAAAATTTAATTAAATCGATTTCTATGTATGTTAACTAACTCAACGCTTTGTTTAAATTGTGTAGGTATAGCGTTTATTATACAAGACGATAGCCAAATGTAATATTCGGACACTCGAAACCCACCTTATCGTTCACTTGTTTCACGACCTTACTAATTACGCCAGTCGGCCTGTGGCCTGGCCTTACTGATGCATGTCAATCATTTTGGACTTCAAAATGACTTAAAATACTCTACTGCAATTAATTATGACATTATTAAGACTTGCCTCATGTGAGTAATAGTTGAATGCAAAGTTTATATTATAAAATATAGTTATTTATGTCTCTTTTAAAGTAATATTTTGTAACGTATTATACAGATCTATTTACGCATAAATAACGAACCCACCAAAGTTAGTTTAAGAACTTAGAATTTATTTATCATTACTTCGAACTCTTGCGTGTAGACGACGATTTTTTTATTTGCTAAGTGCGCATATATTTCTGTTTAGGCTATATTTATGATAGTGAACAAAAAGCATTTCGTTTATCATCTTCAGTTTTTGAATAATGCAAAAACGAAATAGGTATATCCATAAATAAACAACGTTACAAAATGTTTCCATTGCACAAATTATGCATCATTTAGTAATAAGTTATATTTAACCTGTGCATTTAGTTTAATTTGATGATAAACGAAACTTATTTTCGAAAAAAACCAGTGCAGCAAACTTTATGTTCCTTTAGTTCAGACATAAGTTTATAAAATGATTTTTTGCCGTAACAGTCTGTGGCGCGTAATATTTTTTAGTATTATCTTTTTGATTTCTTAGTAAAGATCCACACGCCACACCGCGACACCAATTTAAATTCATGTTTACTCGATCGTAATATCTATGATGTGCAGAATAATGTGTAGTGATACAGACTTAGTATTCTATCTGATACTAAGTTACTGTTGTGCTGTCTGTACAAAAATGGTCGCTTTAGTGTCCCATTATGAGATTTCATAGTAACAGAATCAAACGCATTGATGAATGCAATCAGAGACCATTTTAGTATGGTTAACTACACATATTCAATTAACCCAACCTCTAAGTCGAGATATGATTTTAGGTAGCTCGATATGCTGTGGATATAAACTATGTATTCACAATTCTATTTTAAAACTAATTAAAACAGGTATTATTCTAAATGCAATATCAAAAACTATTGTACAAATATTTAAGAATTTAATGAAATAGATTTAATTCAAGAAAATTATATATCTTGAGAAATTCCTCCTATTAGTGAAAATTTTACAAATCACAAGATTATAAATTAATGCCAGTATTTTATTGTAAATATGAATGTTATATTAAAACTTAAATGAAAAGAATGCATTGCATTTTTATTTCTATTATTTTTGGGGTGGGAATGAAAATTAAAAAATGAATAGAATTAAAGACATTTTATTGAAAAAAAATATTAAATTTTATCAACATTGTTTGAATAATAAATTCCTAGAAGTTTCGTCAAAAACTAACTTGTTCAAATCAAAATATTCTGTACTTGCACATACTTTATTTAGCTCACATGGAATGGGTAACTTTAATAATAACACATGATCAAAATAATAGAAACAAAACTATACTTATACACAAGTAATTTGTACAAAATATCACAATAATAAGAATACTTATGTAGTATTGAGAAACTTATAAGTAACATAGGTACTCACACTTGTCCAATAGTATTCGAAACATGAGAAAGAGAAGGAGTATTACAGGTTTTAAGCCATAAAATATCTACAGCAGGAACAATATTGCATATGAAACAAAAGTATATGCAAGGACAGTTAGACAAATCACTGATGGTTGTTCATGGAGGGTAGCTGCACATTCTTTTGTAATCGGATTGTTTTGATCTGAGTGGAATCTCTACTATTAGCACTAACATCTTTAACTTATATTACAGACAGAAACTTAACATCTTAATCTTTTTGCCTTTTTTATGACTGAAGACTTAATGAACAAGTAAGTACTAACAGACACAAATACCGATCCAAATTTCAGTTTGCGCACAATCATTTCATCTGAATTCATAAATTTGGATGCTGTTTTCTGGAACATGACTTAAAGTCAAAGATTGATACCTGAAAATTAATATAAACAATGTTTTCTGCATCTATATCATAATAGTATGAAGTTATCTTCACGGAACTTAGTCATTAACCTTTGTATAAAGATTGAATGTGTTCAGAGTTGTCATTCAAGACTCATCTTAATAAAGTCTATACCTACTAATTAAATTGTTTCTTTTTTATGTTTAAAAGAGAAAGAGATTGATATTGTGTAACGCTGAGTTATAGTGTTTTCAATATTTGTAGGGTATTAAAATGACCATTCAACACCCGGGGGAGGTGGACTGCAGGAAGCAGACAGGAGGGAGACTGCAAACCAGTTACCAACTGTTTAGGGAGATTAGGAGTGAATGTAGTAAGATGCCTTAAGTTAAAAGTCTCCCCATAAAGAAGACTAGTCGGCAATCTTTAGCTGTTGTTGGGAAATAACTAAATATTGTCTCTTCAGAGTATGTTTATGTCATGTCTGATATTAGTAAGAATAGAAGGTGTAAATACGAAACTAGACCCCGGCAAAGTAACTAGCTGGGGATGCAGCCCAGATGGCACCAAGATGGTAAGGACCTGACACAGATTATGCAATCGATGCAAAAAAAGTTGACAAATTTACTATTGGTTTGTTTTAGTCACTGGTTAAAGAATGCCGGATTTCTACTATATATATAATAAGTAACAAATAAAAATATTTTAGGACAATGTATAACTAGTCAGAACAACAACTCTAAAATCGTTATACTAAAGTACATAAAGTACATAAATATCACAGATTTGTTTATATGATACCTAGATGTTGGGCCTGTAATATAACAGTTTGTTCAAGCCAGATCACATTATGGACTGCGGTGAAGTAAAAAGGAGGCCTTTACAACTAATACTATTTTAATATTTCTGACCTCAACAAAATACACAGCAAAGTTGTCTTTATTACAAGGCAAGTTGTAAGTTGCTTACACTTTTTTTTCTAATAGCATGCTAATAGAATAATTACAAATGTTATTTTGCTATGTATTTTCAAGTAGTCAAAAAACCTTATGCTATCTTTGCTTTGGAACAAATTGCTATATCACAGGTTTTAGGGCCATAAATCTATAAAAAATAATGAGTACAAAAAAATGCTTACCACTCAGAACTCCGATGGTAGTAATAGCCTTCTATAGTGGCCGCAGACTTATGGAAGCATATATAGTAAAATCCAGCAAAAGAAGCACCATTTATATCCTTAATTGTGTGGTCCGGAACTAAAAAATGTTCTTTCCACCTCATAAATACATAGTCAGCCTTGGTGAGAGAGTCATAATCGAACGAGTCTGAGTTGAATGTCTTCAAATAAGGTACAAACAAGTCGAATTTGCTCTGAAATAGGACAAAGATATTTCATTGTTGTGAAAAAGTTAATGTTTATTATTTCTATATCAATTATTGAAAGCCAACTTTTCATGTCAGGATTTTTTTTTCTATATTTATATATAACTTATAACTAAATTTAATTTATTCATAATATAAATAAAAACTAAAGCTGACTTACATATAACTACTAAACTAAAACTAAACAATAAAAGTGTTATAAAACATTCAGTTCTGAAAAAACGTTGCCCTGAGGTAGGGTGCCCAGAAGACTGGCAGCATTATCACATTGTATGGCAATGCTGATTTTTTTGGGCGAAGTATAAGCCAGCCCTCTGGTCACAAGTAACCTCCATTTTTGAAATTAGTGATATTGAATTATTTCCAAAATATATTGTAATTTTGGAATTTATTCAATATCCCAATTTGCAGGTTGCAAATGATTGAAATCTATTGTCTTAATTATTTAGAAGAATGCTATAATGTAGTGAAGAAGCTTTATATTTTTACTTCTAAGCAAACAGAACTCACCCAATGTTTTCTATCAACATCTTCATCAGCATCCCATTTTCTTGTAAGAAAAGGGTATTTGGCAGATATAATTTCTCCATCAAAAAAAGTGGTCAAAGTTGGAAATTCTTCCGTCAAACCCTTAATTTTTAAATACCCACATAGGTACGAATTTTCTTCGTCAACATGCTGTGGAAGATAAAAGAAATTTAAACAAAGAATAAGAATAGGTAAGTATCCATGTGATCATATTCAAGTAAGCCGCATGTTGTAAGAAACTTAATGGTTACATGATGGAAAGTCATTAAAAGATAGATTTTCCTATATGTCTATCACTACGACAAACTAGAACGAAGTTTCGCAAAACTGCGTATTTTGTTTTACGTTACTAACCTGCAAAACCACTTCCACTTCATACGAATTTCCTTTGCTTTTTTGGTGTCCTTGAAACTTGGATCCGTTATATAGTAGAGATTTCGTCACACCAGGCTGTTTAGAGTTAGCTGGTGGCGGTGGAGTTATATCCACTTTAACTGGCATTATTTCTCCATTAAAACGGTGACCTAGCTTTTTATTTTAAAAACGTTTGACTGACAAGAATTTCACTTTTGCCTGCTGGCTGACTTTTGCCATGTTTAATTGGTAGTATGTGACGTTGACAGCTGGTTATGTTTTCTTCATGGACTTAGTATTTTATCAGGACTGACACCCATATTCTTAAACCTTCACTCAAACTCGACTCAACCTTACTGCATCTCATTGGTATGATTAGTCGTCACAAGCTTCCTTGACTTGAGATAATTTCTCATTGGAGGTGAGTATCGAATTGGCTAGTAAACTTTTTCATAAAAATGTCTAATTCGTAAACCATTTCGAGGAATAGGCTTAGGGAGCACATTACATTAATCAGATCTTTAGATAAGCAAGTATATTTTAAGAAAATCGCAGAAAACCCAATGACTTTCATTTTTTAGCAAAGTTAACGTATGACATAGCCGGATAACTTCCTGCTATTCACATTTAATTTTTTAGGTTGGCAGCATAGGGTAGTGAATAAATATTTTTTGTTTGGTAACGCTAATTATGCGCTTCACGTACTTGTCACCCATGTCAAATGTTATCTCTGTTCAAGTAAACATAACCCTATAATTAACCTGATTACATTCATTCATACATTATAATGAAGAATCGGTGTCCAATTATTGAAAAATCAGATGTCAACGAAAGTAGAGACGGCAGTTAAGTCTAATAAACAGGCCAAAAGCAATAGATACGAGAATGGGGTAGGTACCTAGATATTTGACGATTGTAAACAAACAAGAAACCAACTCGCGGCCACGGTCCATCCTGACTTTGATATTTGACACTGACATATATATTTTTTAATACCTTAGTAATTTTTGCTTTCTTGCAGTTCGAAATAGCCATTATAGCTGCGTGACGTCATCACTATAAAATCTTTAAAATTAAATAACAAAATAAATATAATTTTAAGAATTTTTTCGTTTAAATTGTATCTCCGAAATAGTCTATTCTATCAATAAAATATATAAAATACACAATTTATTTTTTAGTTGACTAGCCAATTAATTGTCAAATATAAGGTTGGTCAAGAGGTACCTTGAGGTATCCTTGAAATGAAATAAAGTGGATATAAAATCGGGGTTTTACCACTTTTGGCCTATGTATCTATTTACTTTATTTTATTTTTCACTCTATTCTTTTGTAATTTTTAATTTTTGTGTTCAGAATTGTTATTATAACCTATGACATTCCTCATTGAAGTTTGCTCAAGCAACCATTTAGAATATCGTTTTCAAGAAAGGTGCAAGGACTTCCATAAGGCGCCCTCGAATGAGTTTGAGTGAAGGACGTCCTTATGGTTATGTTTAAGAATACGGGGGTGAGTACTTTTGCAAATTTAAAGTTTCATACAATTCGAGGTTAGAATTTACAAAAACGATAATATCTCGCAAATAATCAATTTTCGCATCTGAGGAATGACGTATTCCCCTGTAACTTCAATTCAAAATTTCTACCAAATGTCGTTAGTGGTTGTAGTTTTTGTAAGGATTTTTACGTGGAATTGAAGAACCCGGGTCATATTTATGATAAAATGCAATAGCTTCATGCTTTAATCTCATTCCAGATACTAAATAAAATGTATGTAGGTTTAAAATGTAGACTACCAAATTTTCGCATTTATGAAAATGATACTTTGCAAAGGTATTAATAACAACCATCTTTAACTGTATGTCTAGTTTGATGAGAATCGAAACTGGATATTCTACTAATGTTTATTTTTTCTTTCATATCAATATTTTTATTTCTAGAAACAGACTTATGAAATAATTTTTGTAATCCGTTTAAAAATAAATAAATTATAAGTCTTTGAAATTCGGTGGAAGTGGAAACTAACAAAAAACAAGAAAAAAATGCACTGTGTGAGCTGTGACGTCACTGCCACTCGATTTTGTGCATACAAAAGAGATAGCAAGACATCCTCACCTCGCTCCCACTTTTCTTTTAGAGAAAACTTTAAAATCGAATTACTTCCTTAAATAACAACAAATTTTGTTGTTGTTTTCAGAATCGGTTACTTTTTTGTGTATATTTTGTTTAGTATAACAATATTAACCAAGTATGAATACAGTCAAGTAGCCCACTAAATCTTTTGTTCAGAACAAGCATGTGACGTCATTATACAAAATTAATAATTATCATTTATACCGTTATATTGAGCAACTGTCACCAAAACATTAAAGGACGAGCTGTGCGCACACCATCCATATCAATAATAATAGGAGACAAAACAGATGTTATCTTTAAAAGAAAATCCTGGCAACTGAATGATTATATGCACCCTAGTTGATTCCAATATGTAATGAATATAATCCACAAAATACTTTCAAATGACTTTTAAATATAACACCCTTTTGGTAATTCGGTCGGGAGGTTCAAAATAATTGATGAGTATATAAGTTCGAAGTTAAATTGATAAATTAGAGTATAAAAAATACTGGAAAATAAATCAGTTAATTGTACAACTTCATTTACAAATTTAAGCACTTACTTGTGAAATATCACATAACATCCTGGATGCCACTCACTCTTGCAATCGTCAACAATACACTACACCACCATTTCTTTATTATAAGTACGATAAATTAGTATAAATATAGTATATATATTATTAATTAATATATATATTAGGATAAAGTAGTATAAATATTGCTCGACCTCTTTTAGGTGATACGAAAAAATCCTTATTTTGGGCAGTATTTGTCACATGATGACACTTCGAATCAGGCTTTCTATCACAGCACTTAATCTATACTAATATTATAAAGCTTTGTTTGTTTGTTTGAACGCGCTAATCTCAGGAACTACTGGTTCGAATTGAAAAATTCTTTTTGTGTTGGATAGATCATTTATCGAGGAAGGCTTTAGGCTATATAACATCACGTTGCGACTAATAGGAGCGAAGAAACACTCGAAAATGTGGAAAAAACGGGAAAAATTATTCATCTTTGAGGGCTTCCGTTGCGTGCGCTGCGAAAACCGTTCGAGATACCCAAAAAATATGTATGAAAGAATTATTCCTCTTAAAATTATCTAAAAAAATATCCGCGACAGTATATATCTATCTTTTAAGATTAACCCACAATAACCGTTTTTATGATAATCAAATTTGGTCGAAATTAATGCATTATTACAAATTATTTGTCAGAGTTGTATCAACATAATAATATTATTCTTTATCCAAATAAATATGTTATTGATTAAGAGTATTTAACTGTGAACAAAATTGTCTTTGACATCACTTAATTTCAATAAACATCTTATAAGATAATACAATTTTAAAATAACTCTGAAACAAAATTCACACGCGCCGCGTGATGAGCGCTCGCCCATGATTCCCAAAATAACTATTCCACGCGGACGAAGTCGCGGGCACAGCTAGTACAAATATAAAGCCCAAATAAATAAAGCAAATTGACATTTTTATTCTACTGTATCTCTGACTAGGTAAATTTTTTGAAGTGATGGTAATACTTTGGGGAAAACAGGGGTCTCCAGGTCAAATATTCTTGGGGTGCAGGCAGGGAACCTCCTCGAGTGCCCGGTCCTTTGAAAGCTTTGCATTCTCACTTGATCCCAGGGATCCGGTGAGAGGGCGGGCTGACAAGGGATTTGGGACGGTGCACCCTGGGTGACAGTTAATAACTCCCTGGTAGTCGGGGTCTTGTTGACTGTCGGCCAATTTCTGCCAACAGCCCACTCCACCGCCGTCTATGATGAGACGGCGAATGGATGTGGGTCTGGGGGACGGGCGTGGTCCATTTATGGGCCACTGTCCGATTTTGGGGAGGGGGCCGAATGGCCAAAGGACGGGGCCGAAAGGCCATGGCTAGAGGGCGTTGTAGTAGAATGCTAACGCGACCCCATGGCGCCCTCAACAGCCGGTGCGGAAACGCCGTGTTGTACTTCCATCTTTACCTTTAGTTCCATGCGAGACACAGACTGCAAAAGTGCCGTGGGTAGTTTAGAGAAGAAACCATACGTTACGAATGATACTCTAATCTCTAAAATCCATGTGATTAAGCGAGATAATATGTATTGTTTGAATATAATTATGTCCTATTTTGCACAACCATCGACATCTCGCTTACCTACTTACTCGAATTTGGAGATATTTAAGAGACCATAGTTACCCACTTGTTGATAGTTTACCCATGGAATAAATAGCGAGTCCTTAAAAAGTCAAATTGTTAATGGTTTACGTCACCTTTCTCTATGGTATAATGGTCGAATTTCGTTTCGTTGGTTTCGTTGACCGACCAACTTTTATTAGATTGTTTTGTTTTGTGATTTAAATTAATTAAAATAGATCTTAGCGTTTTGTCATAATGATATTCTTTGTCATTTCAAATAGTGAACTTATTACTGGATGCCCTAACTGTACAGACTTTTTGTGATCTCAAAGCAATAGTAGCGATATTTTCCCACATAATTATGGTTAACTGACGTTAGACTGTGCATCCTCAATTATGGCAGACCCAGGTTATTATCACAGTGATTATATTCGTCACCCAGTACTACATGAGCTGGGTGTCAAGTACGGAATCAAAACTGAGTGTATTCCAGAAATAGCTTTGCCGTCTAAGTTGGAGGAGCTGAAGGATGTCATACGTAGAGAAATACGTAAGGAACTTAAAATAAAAGAGGGTGCAGAGAAGTTGCGCGAAGTCGCCACTGATCGGAGATCACTCTCTGATGTTGCCAACATTGTCAAAAAGGCTAACATCAAACTAAATGAGCTCAAATCTGATCTACAAGAACTTGAATCACAGTTGCTGCTTTCGCGCGGTCAATCTACTCCTACGTCACCAGAGGATCTGTCTTATGATGAAGAGATCATCCTGGCATCAGAGGCGGCTCAACAACAGCGCCAGCTCGGGGAGGCTACAACTGACCGTAAACTGGCATCACTTCAAAAACAGCTGAACATCGAACAGAAGGTAAAACAGGGTGCAGAGAACATGATTCAAAGTATCAGTAGCAGTAACCAGTCTCGTGATAAGAAACTTCTGGCCGAAGCACATCAAATGCTTGCTGATTCAAAAGCCAAGATTGAATATTTAAAATTACGAATATCTAAACTTTCAAAACAGCAAAGAGGTGACACAGCTGGAGCAAATGGTGATGGAAAGAGTTCAGATGTAAGCGGTGTTGAAACCTTGTTAGATGAGAGAATCGCTGAATTGAGAAACCGTCTGAGGATTGAGGCAGCTGTTGTTGAGGGCTCAAAGAATGCTATCAGATTGTTACAAACTGACAAAAAGGTAACAGATAAGAAAGCTTTACAGGAAGCTCAAATGAGCCTGTTGGAGTCATCACAGAAACTTGAGCTATTACGTTTTTCCTTAGACTTAAGAAGGCAGGAATTGCCAACTGAAAGTGCTGCATTTATTGAACTGGGCCATGAAATTCGGAGCACTGGATCTAGTCCAGGATATGTAAGCCTTTCTGGTGGCAGTGGTTCAAAATCTCAGTTTTTATCACCAGCTCCTATGATCAGCCAATGTGTGCAGGTAACTGGTACTTTAGAAGTCAGGTTGATGGGCTGCCAAGACTTGATAGAAGATGTGCCGGGCCGCAGTCGAAGAGACCCTTTAGCCAGTCCTTCTGATTTAAAGTCCTTTGTGAAAGGAGTTGCAATCCGTAACTCTATGAAATATACATACAGTATCAAGGAAGATACCAGCAATGAAATAATGGCAGTATTGAAGCTGGATAACCACACGGTCGCCCAAACCAGCTGGCGACCATGTTCACAACAGGCCTGGGACCAACGGTGAGATATTTTACATACATTTTCTCATGGCACTCCTGGTAGAGATTTCTTTAGAAATAAGTGAGCCAGTGTTCTTTTAAAAAAATTATATTTACTGTGTGCATACATTTAATTATTGAAATCATTTTGATGCTAAAGAATTTTATATAAAGTTTTTTATAAAAAGCTGCAAATTATATAATAGGTGCGGCTATAATTGTACTAATTACCCCCCCTTATCACGTCTATCGGTGCTTCCTTGAGGCTTAATCTATATGATTCTTTTCCTATAACTCACACTATCTTATCAGTTAGTGTAGAATACAAATATGTTCAACATGACTAAACTTTGTGATCTATGATAAACATGAGGGGAAAGATGATCAAAAAGTATAATATATGCTGCTCAGAAATGATATTCACAATTCTATTGCACAAATTGATTGGACAAAAAAATTATTTGATGACAGCAAATATTTTCCCTAATGGCCAATTAATTGCTCAACTCAGTCAGTCATTCATTTATGTTACACAATTTGGGCCTATCTTAACTATGGACACCTAGTTATTCATATCCATGGATCTAAAGCTAAAGGGATAGCGTGCGGGCATACAATGACAGAAAATTTGACCTGAATGCATTTCTTTACCCACCTCTCTCTTTCTAACTAGTGATGTGTTAGGGTGTGAATCTGGGTTTCCATCAAAGGACTTGATATCAACCTCAAAAGTTGAAAAAAATGATAAACAGTTACCTACGTAACTGTTTATCATTTTTTCCAACTTTTCCAACTAACAAAAATCTATCTCAAAATAAAGATTATATTGCTACCAATATAATCTTTATTTTGAGATAGATTTTTTTATATTTGTTTTTGATATAGAAATATAAAGCCCAATTATATTAAGCAAACTGACATATTTATTTTACTGTATTTCTGACTAGGCAAAATTTTTAAAGTGATGGTAATACTTTGGGAAAATAGGGGTTACTCCAGGTCGAATTTTCTGCCATCAGCCTATTGTATGCCATTTTGGTTTCCATCTTTACCTAGTTCCATGTTCACATCCATACTAATATTGATTCAGTCTGTTACACTTTCATGAATTGATGAAATTTGGTATGGATGTAGTTGAAGAAAGAAGTAAACATTGGCTCCTACCTATCGATACTAATATTATAAATGCGAAAGTCTGTCTGTCTGTTACGCTTTCACGGCCAAACCGCTGAACGGATTTTGATGAAATTTGGTATGAATATAGTTGAAGACCTGGGGTCAAACATAGGCTACTTTATGACGCAGGTGTAGCTGCGGGAAACAGCTAGTTGTGTATAATATTAAGGGTTTGGGAGGGTGGTGACAGTTATTAAATATGCTTTTTGCCATGAGCTAGTACTCAATAAAGCTATTGTCAACTTCTAAGTGTGGTGTACGTAGCATCCCAAATAGTGTTGTAAAAAACTGAGTCCGGGAGTCTACATTTGCAAACTCAACTAATTTTGCATGCTTGCTAGGCTTAGACATTCATAAGTCTGAGTCGAGTCGAGCACGAATCGCTCAGAGCACGGACTCAACTCGAATAAGAACTTGAGTCGCAGAACCAACTCGAGTTCGAGTACCAAACTCAAAACAACTCCTACTCAACAAACTCTCCAGTACAACAAGTTATTTAGTTTAGTTATACAAATAATTATAATCATTCAAAAGTTTATTTGATATTAAGTATAGGTACACTACAAATTACAATATTTGTTATATTAACTTAAAATAAGCTATTATGATTTTCTAAACCCCATGATTGTTTTGTATAATGGCGCAGTAGTACATCAGTTACACCCACACCCTTTCTAAATGTTCGTCATCTAATTCAGTTATAATTTAGGTAGAATAAAAATATTTTGATTAAGAATTACATTTGAATTATTACATTTACTACAAGTTACCCTTTGGAGATGAAAAGTATTCTATATCCTAATTTTGGTTATAAACTGTCTGTGTTCCAAATTTCATCCAAATCCGTTCAGCCGTTCTTAAGTTATAAGTAACATTAGTAGGATACTCAAGTGTTACTGGAATATGACGTCGGATTGTATTTCAACAGCCTAAATCCTGATGTGCTACCAGCCTAACATACATTTCACATCACCCTTTAATAGCTACTTACCAGACTCGAGCTTGATTCAAGTCCATAATCAGATTCGAGCACAAAATAGACTCGAGTACTTATACTGAACTCGAGTCTATTACGGGAGCTTGAGTATAACTAAGAAATCGAACAGCGGAGTCTCTCTATATGAGTCGAGTCTTGTGATTTACAGTCGAGTCAGAATTTTCAGACTCACGAACTCGAATTTTTTACAACACTAATCCCAAACCACAATTCAAGTTTATATAATTATATATATATGCGAAATATAAAAAAATGGCTCATGTAGTTTGCAGAGGAGTCCTTAAATAAATTAATGAACTTTATGGCTGAACAAACTAAACTAAACATAATGTTCTGTTACAATATTTCAGGTTCACCATCAAGTTGGATAAATCACGAGAACTGGAAATAGGAGTGCATTGGAAAGACTGGAGAGGACTCTGTGCTATAAAGTTTTTGAGACTGGAAGAATTCATTGACGACATCAGACACGGCATGGCCTTGGAGCTTGAACCACGTGGCGTATTATTCGCTGAAATCAAATTTTTGAATCCCATCATATCCAGAAAACCAAAACTTCAAAGACAGAGGAAAATATTCAAGCAACAAGGCAAGAATATACCCAGACCCTCATATGGAGATATGCATATTCCTGCTGTTGTACTTGGGCGATTACTCAAGCGGTCTTCACCATCAATACAAAATATCCAAACTGCCCATATGCACCAGCAGCAAAGTAGTTTTGAATCTACATCACTTGACAATAGGGATATTGAAAATCCAAATATCACACTTGGAGGAATGGCTGGGGTGCGACCCCTGGGCTTGCCTTCCTCTCCAACCACCCCTTTACCTCCTACGGCTCCACCAAAACCTACACTCCCTCTGCAGCCACCACCCAATGTTTCCACTCTTCGTATGGAGAAAGAACTGCAAGAAGCATTTGCATTCTTGGAAGATTCATATACCAGAGATAATTATGTTGTTAAAGAACCACAAACACCATGCGATGCCCCATTGGTAGAGTATCCACCATCTCCCTCTCCTAAAATGGTTCTTGAATTTCCCAGCAATGAGGACCAAATTGTGGACGTGACAAGCAATATGAGGATATCATCATCTCGCTCCTCATCTGTCATAGAAACTATTGGTAAAGAACAGGATTCCAGAAGGCAGTCTGGCGATATGTCTATGGGCAGCTTCCGGTTGTTAAGCGTTCTTGGGAGAGGACACTTTGGAAAAGTAATTTTAGCTCAGTATAAACCTACTAATGAATATTTTGCAATCAAAGCTTTAAAAAAAGGTGATATTATAGCAAGAGATGAAGTAGATTCTTTGTTATCGGAAAAGAGGATTTTTGAGGTAGCTAATGCAATCAGGCATCCATTTTTGGTTAATTTATTTGCATGTTTTCAAACTGAACAACATGTCTGTTTTGTGATGGAGTATGCGGCAGGGGGTGATCTTATGATGCACATACATGCCGATGTGTTCACTGAACCTAGGGCGGTATTTTATGCAGCTTGTGTAGTATTAGGCCTACAGTATTTACATGAGAACAACATTATTTATAGAGATTTAAAGTTAGATAACCTACTTCTAGATACTGACGGTTATGTTAAGATTGCAGATTTTGGTCTTTGTAAGGAAGGCATGGGGTGGGGTGATCGAACTGGTACTTTTTGTGGTACTCCAGAATTCCTGGCTCCTGAAGTGCTAACAGAAACTTCTTATACGCGGGCTGTAGATTGGTGGGGATTGGGCGTCTTGATATTTGAGATGTTAGTTGGAGAATCTCCTTTTCCTGGAGAGGATGAGGGTGAAGTATTTGATTCTATAGTGAATGACGAAGTTCGTTACCCCAGAACTTTATCACTAGAAGCTATCGCCTTGATGCGACGTTTATTAAGGAAAAATCCCGACAGACGACTCGGATCATCTGAGAGAGATGCCGAAGATGTAAAGAAACAGGCATTCTTCCGAAATGTAAATTGGGAGCAACTATTGCTTCGTAAAGTAAAGCCACCATTTGTGCCAACAATAAATAATCTAGAAGACGTTAGTAATTTCGATAGCGAATTTACCTCAGAAGCGGCAGTGCTTACTCCGCCAAAGGAACCGCGGCCGCTCTCTGCCACTGACCATAAAATGTTTGAAGATTTCACTTACATGGCAGATTGGTGTTAGACGCATGTATTGGTCAATATTTCAGCAGATTGTCCAAAACGACTATTGTCTAAAAATATGGCTATGCCTTTGTGGTATTTTGGGCTACCACAGACTTGAATAAGTAGAAAAATGTTTACTGAAGAAGCAATACATATTTAGGTACATTTGTTATATCAGTACTCTTGTTCTACGTGATCTTCTGAAGACTTCACATATCGATTGATGGTAATTGTTTTAAAGTTTATTGGAAATGGTTGTAGTTGAAAAAATTTAAACACTAGTGTAAGTCCTGGCCATTCTACCTATAAAAAAATAATTTAAATAACTAGGTTGTAATTTGTAACTTCACTTGTAATAAACAATAACCCCCATTGCCTTACAAATGATTGAGAAATCTGTATTTTGATAATATCATTGTTCTCTCTACATCAGAGTGTCTCCGGATTCTCTTGTTATCTTGTATTTAATGCAGTTAAATGCAATATTTTATAATAAATTGTGTAATTTAATAAGTTTTAAATAGTGCTAATGTTTATTTTTTTAAAACGTCGTGTTATAGATTTATATATATTATGTAGTTAATGAATTAAATAACGTAGTGGTATGTAATAACTAATAATAATAAGTGAAGGCGTGTCAAATCATATTACGTTTTCAGTCAATTGTTTACTTATTCAGTGAAATAAAGGTATCAAAACGTTATCTTGTTTTCATTCTGTAACCTATTCACCGTAGTATTTTTTTTTATGTATTAGGAGAATAGGATGTGTGAAAAAGCGAGGGAGGTATATTATAAGCAAGTGGGTCTTACTTACCGCCTTATTAAAAAATAATACGTACCTACGTTCGTCAAACCAATTTTAATTAAACTAGGTTCTGTCCTTTATCTCTATTTCACGTGAAATAAAAAGACAAAACATAGTTTAGGGCGTATATAATGTTTTTTTATGAATAAGGGAGTCAGTCTGCCAACAAATGACCCCCATGAGATGGTCCCCCATTGAGAAAGAAACGTCATTTGTCATTCCTTTCTCAATGACCCCCCATGGAAAACGGAGACACCTATCGAAAAGATTATCAAATTATTGCTGTTAACTGTGTAAGATAAGAGTTGCAGTGCAGACGATTGTACTTAGTTGTGTTGTGTGTGCCTATGGGAATAGACCCTATACATTTTGATATCGTAAATTTTTAGAAACCGCATCTCGTGTCGGTCTCTTGACATGCATACTAAGCCGACCATCAAATGGCAACCAGGCTGTAACGTATGCGTTTAGTAACGTTTAGTGCTTTCTGAAGTACGACATCATCTAATAAACATTTAATAGAAGCCTACAGAGGTCGCGTTTAAAAAAAAATGTGACTCACGCAAAATCGAAATGATTTTCATTCGACATATGAGTTACACATTTCTAAAATAGGTCTCTGTCCTGAGTCAGATCGTAGCAAAGGTAATAGAAAAAATATACGAGGGTCAAACTGAAAGTTCTTAGAAAATCAAACTCTGAGCACACTAGCAAGTTATTCCTTTTATTACATCTTTTCAAAATAGTGTCCTTTCACGTCAATACATCTCTGCATCCGATGGAACTACTGAGAAAAGCACTTTGCCCACTCATCTTTAGGGGTCTCTTCGACTGCGTTTTGAAACGCAGCCACTGCTTCCTCGGCGTCCATAAAACGTTTTCCTCGAAGTTTTTCTTTTATTTTCGGGAATAAACAAAAATCGCAAGGTGCGAGGTCGGGGCTATATGGCGGGTGACCTAGTAATTCCACGTTTGATGTCGCCAAATAGTCGATCGTTAGCCTGGCGGTGTGCGACGAGTCGTCGTGGTGATCCTACTGCGAGGTCGTTTCTCCAGAACTTTTTCCAAGACAAGTGGCAAACAATTGTTAGTATACCACTCTGCAGTAACTGTTTTTCGATCCTCTAAAACAATTGTCGCGTAATGTCCGGTCCTTCCGAAGAACGAGGCCATCTTTTTTCCCACGCTTCGACCTCTCTTAACTTTAGTTGACAACTCCTCGGAAGGAAACACCCACTGAGCAGACTGTCTTTTGGTTTCGGGATCATAACAGTAAATCCAGCTTTCGTCACCCGTAAGTATGTCAAACACAGCATTTGAGTCACCTCCGTTAAATCTTTGAACCATTTCACGGCACCAATCAACACGACGGATTTTTTGGGCCTCGGTCAAATCGTGAGGTATCCACCGGGCACAAAGGATCCTGACCGCTAAATGTTCATGCAGAATTTTGTGCACTTGGCTCATACCGATGCCTAAACTTGCCCGAATCTGCTGATAGGTCACTCTTTTGTCAGTCTCTATCATACGCCGCACAACACTGATGTTATCTTCAGTCGTCGCCGTAGAAGGCCGTCCCTTACGCAGATCATCGGTGAGATTAGTGCGACCACGTTTGACAACGAAAGTCATAAAAAATCTATGCACGAAAATTTTCTCGCGTTAAATTCATGCTGACGTGACACAGACAATTTTAAATTTGCCGCCAAATCGTAAAACAAATGACAAATTAATAAAATACACACACATTATTATTGGCAAAGATGCCCCTTTTTAAAAATTTAAACTTATTTTTTTATTATACTGTTTACAAGTGGTCAGTTCTAAAGACTTTCAGTGTCGCCCTCGTAGTACGTAAGGTTCGTGTAAAGGATAAAGATGAAATTAAAACAAATTTTACAGGACTGTAAGATTCTTATATATGTATAACATTACGCAAATGAGCACAATCCGGACTTGATTACAGAATGTGTTTAACTTATACGAAATTTTCAAAATTACTAGCAATCACAAACGATGTTGCTTTCCCATATAACATAATATGCCATCCATAAGTATAGATCATTAGCAGCCCGTCCCGACTTCACAGGCTAACCACCACTGATTTTTTTTTCAAATCGGACCAGTAGTTCCTGAGATTAGTGCTTTCAAACAAACGCTTCAGCTTTATTATATATATTTTTCTTTTTTATAATAATTATTATTATACTATAGTTTAAATGAGAATGACTAACCCATGCCTAGAAGAGACGAAAAGAACTTTGTCCAAGCGCGTTTCCCAGATGAGTCCTCAATTTACGCTTCAGAGCACAGGGTACGTAACGTAAATGTCATGGTAGTTTATTTGACGGTACTGGTTACTAAATAGTCTGACCTCTGTAAAACTTTTTACAGGGAAATCAGACCAACAGGAACATGACCCGTGGTGTTAGTGGGCAAGACTGACAGATTTTTTTCAGGCTTCCTAAAGGTATCTGACACAGCCTCTATAAAGACTGCCATCTGATAACAACCGGGACCAACGGCTAAACGTGCCTTCCGAAGCATGGGAGAGCTAGATATAGAAAATGCCACTAATGGCGAACAATCCTATAAGGGTCGGGCAGCTATTGAGCTCCTCGAAACGTAAAGAATACTAAATAATAATACTTATACCACAACATCTAAGCTTCGACGAGCAGTGTTGCCCTCAATGAATTAAAATTTAATTCTCAGAAAAAATAATAATTATGAAATGCAAAATAAAAGTAGGTATTTGTTTTGTGGCTTTCTTAGGAAACATTGATATGATATGATTTGATTTGACAAACTGAAGTCTCAGGCAGAAAGGGATATTTCTGACAAATTGTAATTTGAATAGTTTAGGTAGTAACATTTTGATTCATACTACTTTACTGAAGGCAGTACTCCACCTCATATCCTTACAAAATGTGTGTTACATTTAGCTTAGTTGAAGGAAGTAAGGTTTTACATTATTCTTTTACTATATTTTCTTATGGATCTATTTTGCACTGACAAATGTGCACAGTCCTTATTAAGCAACAGGAAACAAACACACGATTTTGGACTTATTCAAATAAAAAAGTTCATACTACGAATGACGTTACAAAATTACATGAATTACACATTTAACAATTTTAAAAACCGATTAACTTCAAATCACAAACATTAATCAAATCACGTCTGTGATTCAAATATATTTTTTTAAGAAAAATAAAATCTTAGTAATAATTTCAAGCATAAACTGAAACATGATCAAACCATTCTAAATGAAACAAAAAAACCCCACGCGAATGTTTGGTATGAAATGAATATGTTTGAAAATTAATTTCAATAAATACACCAAACATACATTTGTTTTGGTAAAAGTTTAGTTTCGTTTATGAAGATTATATGCATATTGTAGTAGTAGCAGGTCATACAACTGACCATTCTGTCAATTCAGAATGTGGCTGGTCTATATACTTTGCTAATGTAGTTGATAATTTAATGTTATTTGTTGATCTCGCTTAAAATTAAATACATGAAATTTTAGTTCCATATTATGATCATCTTCAGAATGACATAATAATTATATGATCTATCTTTTTTCTTTGCATGGGATGACATGGAATGGCAATCATTTGGGACTTATTGCCATTCCAGATTGATTAGAGCAATGGTATTTGACTATAACACATATACAATCACTGGCCAAAGTTTTCAGCATTTTTATCAAAACTCTTATTAGGTGGTGTTAATCCTGTTAATTGGTTACCTACGTACGTGCGAAATCCACTGTCGCGAAGCATGAGGCTGCGAAAATTTTTGGAACTGCTTTGGAAAAGCAGAGGTCGCGAAAACCGCTGTTGCGAAAGCTTGTGATTGCGAAGGATGAACTTATTGAAAGCAGCCATGTTTCTATTTAAAACACTAGTTATAACTTTAAATACCTACCTGGTATGTTATTTTTGAAAGTATGACTCACGCTAAATAGGTGGTTCGAATTTGTGATGAAGATGAGGGCACAGAATTTTTTTTGATGTGATTATCTTGTTAAAATATATACAAATATGAATAAGCTTCGAAGCCGTACTCGACGAGCGTATCCATAGCGAATATGCGTGTCGGGCGACGACGGCGAGACGCGACCCGTTTTAGATTAGTTACAATTTAGTGGCATTTTCTACCTCCTCCATCGTAGATGGCAATCATTAGGCTGCTTCAGATGGGTTTAGGCAGCCTGAAAAAATCTCCGATAGTGTTGGCCACTAAGTAACACACCTCGGGCCACGTTCCTGTTCGTCTGGTTTCAATGTAAAAAGGGTTACGGCGGTCAGACGGCAGTCGCTCCATAGTAAATTACCAGTACCGCCAAATCTAGGACCATGACTTACAGCATACCCTCCGAACTCCGAAGAGTAAGCTGAGGAAGCAACTAGGAAAAGACTTGGACAATGAAGATACAATTATGGAGAGTGGTTCCTGAGATTTTATATTATCTATTATTTTTTCTTCTTACCTTTCACCGAATATGATTTTCTTTTTACAAATATTTTTTTGTAAACAGGATTGAAGTTTTTCATGTATACATGATTACTTAAGTACAGGCACTTTAAGAGTTTTTGGAGAGAATGTTTTCAAAAACAGCTTTTTTCACATATACACATCCTTTGCAAGCTTTCACAACAGCAGTTTTCGGGACCTCTGCTTTCCCAGCCAAAAGCTTCCGAAACTATTAAGCAGTACCAAAAATTTTTAGCAGTGTTTCGAGACAACGGATTTCACATGTATGTAGGTAACCCGGTTTTTATATTTATATCAAAACCCAGCAAATACATACCCTCATTTAAGAATCTATTGTTAAGTAAATGTTAGCTAAAATGTGTTGTGTTTCATTATATCACACTAAATATCTAATACAAGAGGAAGGAATGAAACATATTTTAGCTAAGATGTACATAACAAACAAGGGGGATACACATTATAAGTTAAATTTCTAATAAATTACTTTGTCTTTTAAAGAAGCAAAATAACTACATCAATTTTACATTACTTGAAGCTATATTTCACCCAAAATGTTTCTAAAAGTATTTATCTCAACACTATCCTCATAACAAAATGTAGAAGACATCATCTTAGGAAAACTGCTCCTAGAATCATTAATAAAACTACACACTTCATCTAATTTATATCAAAACTGAGTATTTGTCTAATTCACATGACTCTCAAAAATTGATGACCTATCAGAATTACAATGGAATTGACTAATTTCAACACTGTAATTAGTTTCAAAGTACATTAATGACTTTTAACATAGTAAAAACAAATAGGGCAGAGACTGTTAACACTCTACAAATATTTATATACACATTTCACTCAAAACCAACAGTCTCAAAAAATATGTTAAACATACAACAGTTCTCAATAAGCTCACATCCGTGAGCCTTTTTGTTGCAGCACCTTGGCACGGTCTGTAGGTTCAATATCATTGCTGTTGAGAGAATTGCCACATTCACGGCTTACAACACACAAGAATTCAGCATGCTCATCATTCCCATAGTTGTACTGAGAACCAATATTAATTAACTGCTCAAACTTCCATCCATCGGACATGGTCGATACCATTTGTGTCAACTCTTCCTCGTGAAACTGTAAAACTCTGTAAACATGTTTCTTGGAATCTTTCAGAGGTCTTCTTTCTCTCAAGCATATCCTTTCTTTGACTAGTCTAATGAGTTCTGTAATATTATAAAACTCAGCCTCTTCTAATACTCCCTCTTCGGCGATGTCATTGTTGATTACCAATTTACCATGACGAAGATAGTTGAGCACTGGTGAAAAATATGTAGGATCTCTGTCTATTAAATATGCGCCAGTTTCGTCCTGTAAAAACCAAGCCATAACATTGTAAGGTGTCGAACGAATAAGGCAAAACATATTAACATACAAAAGAATAAATAAAAATAATACAAACCCTGTCCGAAATCAAGTCACTGTCCTCTTGAACTAATCGATACAAAAATGAGTTAGGATCTCTAGATAAAGTAGTCTTGGTGGTCAGAAAATAAGTTCCACCTACGTTAAGTTTAACCCACTGTTTACTACTCCGCCTTTCATTGTTAAATTTTTGTATATTTTCTTTCAAAAAATCTCCGTCACCCACAAAGTCCGCCATGGCGTATTACCATAAACAATTTATTTTTTCATTAACTTTTTAATGAAGATAGTGTAGGGTGTAGATACCAGCCCAACCTATCCAGACGGTCAAGTCAATTTATTAAAACATTCCTAGTCCTAGGCCCGTGCCGTGCCCGTGCTAATAGGCCGTCCACATTCTCATGAACTTCTTGGCGAGAATTCTCGCCGTGATCTTGCTGAGAATTGCGGAGACAAGCATCTTCGCAACCTTTTCTTGATAGCCCATTCACACACGGCGCTATGGATTCGTGAGACGCGACCGCGGTGCAATTTGAGTCGCGTACGACATGTAATGTCGCATGAGTCGCGTCGTCTCCATACATAGGTAGCTGATTTTGTATGAAAGCATGGACTTATTAATCTAAACAGGACTAGGTAGTTCTGTAAATTTGCATGAAAGGCTGAGTGGAGGATCCTGTCTCTTTCTAGCAAATACAAGCTTTGTCACGTTGGTACTTGTGCAAAATAGGGTGACCACGCTCATCAAGAAAAATAAGGGAAAGGGGGTACATACTTTAAGCAGGTTTTTTTTTCAGACGCCATCAAATATTCCGAGTGAGGAGGTGCTAACCTCCTCCCTAGTATTCTGTGCAGACTTTAAGGAAGTTGGAGTCTAGTTGAAAATAACGTTTCGTAGAAATGTCTCCCCTATTGGCTCCCTCGGTGAAGACAAGGAAACTTTACTACTACTACTACTTACTACTAGGCTTTGGCTCTACTAGACAAGCAGGGCTAACGGCTGAACGTAATACGCCAAGTGTTGTCCACACCAAGTTAGGTCGCACCTACTGTGGCTTAACTCACGTAATCGTCACCAGCAGTCACGTACCGCTAAGCTATCTAACTAGGTACTTATGTGCAGTATTTACGAAGTGTAAAATATTTTGTCCCAATAAAAAACATTATCATGGTTACCCTATTAAAAAATAGAAACCTCCAGTATAGCCTATCTTTCTGTGATTGATCTATCTTTGAGGTCAAAGAGCTCACTGCCACAAAGATGGATACGAAGCTATTTTTACCCGACTGCGTCAGAAGGAGGGTTATGTTTTTCGTGAGTATGTATGTAGGTATATATGTATGTTTGTATGTATAATTGTTGGTCACGCCCTGCAGCCTAAACGGCTCGATGTATTTTAGCTTGAGAGGTGTCATAAGATTTGTATGTACTGAGAGAGTCATAGATTTAGAATTTTTTTGACTACATCAATAGATTGGCTGATTAGTAAAAGAAACGAGAACATTGCCAAATTAAGTATGCAGAATTTTTTGGGAGAAGTTAGAATAAATTACTAAACATGCTACTTTAGTATTTTTATTTTTAACAAGCACTCCGACTCGACTTCGAATAGGTGGACATTAATTTACTTTATTATAACTTTAAAACCAGTGGCCGATTCTCGCTCTACTGAAAACTGTATTGAAAGTGTTTACTACATATAGTTGAATATATTTCGGAAAACCATTCTTCTCTGCCAAACATTTTAAGCCATTTTTCGCAAATATCTAAAATAGATAGAAATCTGAAAGGTAGGTATTTAATAGAAATTGTAACATTACAATTACGAGAGATGAATGAGAATACGAAAACGGGGTTCTCAATAGAAATCCGCCATGTTTTAATGCGATAAAGATTATGGCGTTTGCCTTCGACCAAGGGTTCGAGGGTTCGATTCCCACGGGAAGCATACTTTGTTTAGTTGTTTCCACTTTGGTTAGGACACTGCAGGCTTAAATCACCTGATTGTCTGATAATA
The DNA here is from genome assembly GCA_947363495.1 of Euzophera pinguis. Taxonomy (NCBI): domain Eukaryota; kingdom Metazoa; phylum Arthropoda; class Insecta; order Lepidoptera; family Pyralidae; genus Euzophera; species Euzophera pinguis. The sequence continues at coordinate 6,175,118 of OX376162.1, forward strand.
AAGATGATTCCGTGCACGCTAAGCCGTTGGTCCCGGCTGCCATCTGGTGGTCGTAAAAGGAACCACGTTAGAGGCCGAGGTTCCATACAACTCTGACGCCAGGGTGTACATAGTCGATTGACAATGTATGTAACCTACACGAAATGACTTTGATTATTTGGAAGAAAAGGTGTCACGAAAACATTATGTATAATATTGAATTTATATTAAATATCAATAATGAAATTCTTAGATCATTGGGATTATTTTCATATGCAATCATAATTAAAAAATGTATAAGCTGCAAATAATTTTTTTTGTTTACTCGAAATTCATTATTCCGTTCCACTTGTTCCACAAATGATGTAAAATCATGGACACCCTAACACATCACGAGTTAGAAAAAAGAGGTATGTAACCTAATGCATTCAAGTCAAATTTTCTGCCGTCAGCCAGCGCATTATCCCATAAAACTTAAGATCTATGCGTCTACCATTGAACTAAAGGTAAAGATGGAAACCAAACTGGCATACAATGGGCTGATGGCAGAAAATTTGACCTGGAGTAACCCCTGTTTTCCCAAAGTAAAACCATCATTTCAAAAATTTTGCCTAGTCAGAAATACAGTAAAATAAAAATGTCAGTTTGCTTAATATACCTGGGCTTTATATTTCTATATCAAAAACAATATAATAAATATTTTTTAATAAAATTCTACCTCAAAATAAAGATTATATTGCTACGTAACTTTTTATCATTTTTTCCAACTTTTAGGGTTGTTATCAAGTGCTGTGATGGAAACCCAGATTCACACCCTAACACATCACGAGTTAGAAAGAGAGAGGTGGGTGACGAAATGCATTCAGGTCAAATTTTCTGCCATCAGCGTATTCTATGCCCACGCGCTATACCTTTAGCTTTAGATCCATGGCGTCTATCTACTGAAAGCATGGAGTAATTATAAAGAGGAGATGCCTTAATAAGCGTTTTGTAAGAAAGCGTTTGTGAGGCTACACGGGGCGGAAGGCAGACGTGCGGGGTGCTTGGTTTCGGCCGTGGCTCCAATCATAGAGCACGAGCAACGACAAGCTCCGCCCACTGCAGTGTCGGCGAGGCGCCAATGAGTACGTCACTGCGCCATTTCAAACGGCATCTCCCCTTTATAATTACTCCATGACTGAAAGCCACCACCATAGACAACAGAGAGAAAGACAAACAAAGATCAAAGACAAAAATTTATTTTGACTGCTTTGACGTTTACGACGGAGAATCTAGCATCATTTAGAATGTTGAATTATTTTTGGGGTCAATCTTGAATCTTTTCTCACAGAATGTGCTACAAATACTGTATTGTAAACATATAAATTAAATGGTAGCGAGCTTTTTTCTTTGTAATGTTATTCTGATTAAAAACGGTGACCACTATGAGTAACAATTTAGAAAACGAAAGGTCGGTCACAACTGGCAAAATGTATCCAATCGATTTGGCGCCGCAAAAAATTACTATTGTGAAGAACGTTTCAAACGAAGTTAAAATGGCTCACGTTATTCCTTGCCAACCGAAGACAACAGCATCTGGACAAATCATCACTCATGCAGGAACTGTAGGCTTGATGCGTCCATCTGGTCAAATTCTCTCTCCTAACGTCTCTTCTCAGGTAATCGCCTTTCTTATGAACTATTGTAAGTTGCTATAGAAGTAAAATGACGATAATTCATTTAAATTTCATAAGCTTCGAAAAGTTTTCTGTATATACGTTTGGTTTCACCTGCCACGCCATCGTAGTTTGGTGCGTCTCGCCGCCGTAATGTTCCAAATTCTTCCCAAGTTTTTAAAAAAATCTGACAAAGATCTTCCCATAACCTCTATAAAGTTATATCCTAATTATGTATTAACTTTAGTTTTATTATGGCTGGCAAAGTTACATCCTAGACAAAATAGATATTACATTCTGAATTATGTGATTTAATTATTATTTTTTGCCCCCTTCTTTTCTTTCACAAACGTCTATCCTTGGTTAGTTTTTTCCAATCCCTGTCAAACATTTTTATATCATCTAGTTAGATGATATAAAAATGTTCAAACCATCTTGTACTTGGCCTTCCTCTCATTTTATACCCATTAGTGGGAACCTAGTCAGTCAAAATTTCAGCCTATCTTTCTGGATGCTTATTGCATATCTCTAAGCAAATTTCAGACTAGCTGCTTTTTCCTCTACATCTGAAACTTAAGCAATAGAACAGTTTGGTATTTCTTACTCTGTCGTATTAATCTTGTTTTTAAAGAAGTACATTTTTTATTTAAGAACTTTCCATTAAATGTATTTACATGCCTTCATAAAATATTCCACACATATCAAAGTAACTAGCAGCCCGTCCTGACTTTGGCCAGGCCTATAGCCTTCCTCAATAAATAGGCTATCCAACACTGAATAATTTTTCAAATTGGGCCAGTAGTTCCTGAATTAGCGCATTCAAACAAATAACTCTTCAGCTTAATAATATGTATACATATATATTAATTGTTAAATAATATATTAGTAATAAAAGTAATAACAGTGTCACACGTAAGGCTTTTAGGAATTTATATTCATTATGTGCATGCAGTCATGTGCAATCAACTTGGTCCAAAAGCATCCTTAAATGTACTTATATTGTATATAATATGAAATAAATAAATTATAAAGTTCAAAAGCTAGTCAAAACTATGTGCCTACCAAATAAATAATTATCTGAATAGAAATTGTTAAATGTGTTGTTTTAAAATTTTCTTCATCTTGTTTCAAAATTTGTTTCAGCCACAAATGATTGTAAGTGGATCTCCAATTCTTCAGGGAACACAAATTATGTCCCAAGGACAGGGCACTCAGATTTTGTCTCAAGGACAGGGCAGCCAAATTTTGTCTCACGGACAAGGTACCCAAATCATGTCCCAAGGACAAAACACACAGATAATGTCCCAAGGACAGAACACCCACATAATGTCCCAGGTACAAGGCACCCAAATTATGTCCCAATCACAATTGATAAGTCCAAGTGGGCAATTGATTAGTCCAGGGACCCAAATTATAAGTCAAGGGACTCAGCTATCGGCACCTCTAAGTAACACAAGCAATGCACAAACCAGTGTAGTGTCTTCAGTAAATGCAACACAGATGGTCAATGTTGGCGCACAGTTGGTGAGTGGCCCTGCCAATTTGGTGGTAAGCCCTTCTGTGCGTACTTTACCTCCTGTAAGGGTGTTGCCGCCACTGCCGCATCATAATACAAGACCAGGTGAGGATTTATATTGTGAAATTGTATTTATTTTTACATAACATTTCTATTTTGTTGGTTTTTCATTAAATTAAACTATTTTATTATATATTTTTTTCTATTTTTTGTTGGTTTTTGTCAAAGTTTTTCTAGGTTAAATTGCGTCAAATCTTATAATGTAAGGGTTTTTTTCTTTGCCAGTGTTATCAAACATAACTGTGAGTTCGGCTCCAAGTGTTTTCGTTGGTAAGAGTGTGGCAGTCACGAGTCACACGCCGCACGTGCCGCGCGGTCTGGCCGCCGGGGCTTCGCTGGCCATCCGCCAGGTGCTGCCTGCTGTTGGCACGCAATCTGTCAATTCAGGTTTGTACAATTAGCTTTACTTTACACATATCATGTCGGCAAATAAAATTTAAAAAAAGTTTGTATTTTATATTTTGCACCAATAATCACGGTTGATAAAAATAAATATTATTCACATCCCAGTCGAATCATCAGCTTGTTGAAGACCAGGGACCGCTTACAGAACATCAAAAATATATTGATGATATACAATAAAAATCTATCAGAAATATGTTAATTGTTATACTTACACTGTTTAATACCATTCTACAGGTACCGGATGGGCAAACAACAATCGCGGTCCCCGCAGCGCGCTGGTATACGGCGCTAGAGGTCCCATACAACGGCCGGCAAGTCGCCCCCTCGCGTCTGTACCAGTGACGTCATCCCTGTTCGGAACCAGCGCGATCGCTCAGTCGCCGGTGACCACGCAGCACTCGGCGATCGTCACTCTCACTACTACATCTGTTTTGACGTGTTAGTTTCACATAAATGTAATAAAAATAAACAAGTAGATGTCTCATCAGACTTGTTCTTGATAATGTGCCTTAGGCCCCATTTAAACCTGCAAGAAATGTCTGACAGTTTTAAACACCAACTAGCAAAAGAAAATCAATATATTTTCATTTTCAAGTTCCTATTTAACGGACTATCAGCAGATTTTCTGCAGGAGTAAATGTGTCCTTTAACTCAAATTGACTATTTGTATGAACAAAGACGATTCAAAAGTGGTTCTTAAGAACATTTAAATAGACTATCAGTATACTACGACGAAGAAAGCAGAAACCACATGGCCCAAATATACCTATCTTCTAGTGTCCAAGAACCGTTTTACTTCAGGGGGTAGGTTCGCGCGCCTTTAGAGATAAATCTATTCGAGAAATCGCCTTTTTTTTCGATAACTAGCATTCGAATTGCATCTCTTAAATACGTGAGAATCTGCTTCCTGGAGATCGATAAATATTGTTGTAGCCAAATTTCAAAAAAAAAATTTCTTGTCTAGCGAGCGGCGTCATTTCCGGAGGAGTAAGAAGTGCAACTCCAAGAATATCTACCCCGACGCCCATCAGCACATCAACGCCTCGCGCGTTACCATTGCTGCAGAGAAACTACCCCCCAAAAGTAAGAAAATTTTACAACTAATATAATATTTTTTTAGACTAGACATCCTCAAGCACTGTGTCATATCAACGTTTTTTATGCTAATGATACAAAAAGTAAAATTAAAATATTTAGAGTATGTAATCTAACTTTAATTAAGGACATCAACTTGCATCAACATCAATGCATTTTTCATAAAAACAGCTTGGTCCACAACTATGAACAAAATCTTAGCTGGTAAAGCCATTGATTGTGCTTATTATTTTCTTTGTTTTGTCAAATGTAGGTATCATAATGGCACATGGTATGTATGTATCTGTCATAGTTTTTTTTTTTTTATTTGACGTAGAAAACAAGTTATTACCAATTATTTATTGCCTTTGTGTGTGCAAGGATGTTCAGTGCATGGCGCATCAGTTGGAGTGTCCCAAATGCCCAGACTATTGTACATGAGGATCTGTCAGCGGTCAACGATAACGGGGCGGTAACCGTGGCTATTTATATTGGTCTAAACCAGTGATTCCCAAAGTGGTCCAGGTGGACCCCCAGGGGTCCACGGGAGACTTGCTGGGGGTCTACGTAGGCGTGAACAAAAAATGGGGGTCCATAAGATGTTAATGGGGGTCCACGAAAATTTATCTGCTTTTGATAGTAAAGAGCAAAAATGTAAGCATAGTTTTTATAAGGGCCTACCTACATTGTTTTAAGTACCTATCTAAGCAGATAATATTTTAATAAGGCAAGCGACTGTTACTTGTCCAAACTTGTGTATTCGATATTACGTACAATTTCGTGTACAGACTTGCAAAGCGCTATCCGCCCGACAATGCTTAATGCTTGTTCAGACATGAACTTGATCAACACTATAAATACTTGATGCCAAAGGCAACCAAACGCATTCATTTGTTTCCGGAATTTCGAAAACAAGGCGGAATTTGGAAAAAAGTTGTGAGAAAATTTATATCTGTGTTTGCTAGTGCCGGAGAAAAGTAAGTAACCTACCTTTTTTTGTTATAGTACTTAAGTATTTTGTTTACGTGTACTAGTCGGTTGATCACAACGGCCTGTATAGATAGGTAACTTAGTAACTTACAGATATTTTAATTGTCCTCTTTCGATTTGAAGACAAACACAGCACGTTTTATTCAATTGTTTTTTCACGAGAGAAGCACTGCCTCTCTAAAAAGGCCGAATAAGCAATATTGCAGAGCAATTAATTTTGTAATTTTTCTTGCAAATAACTACTAATTTTATAAAACAGTAATTTCATAATCATGTTAAATTGATTTTGAAGTAACTATTTTATCAAAACTATTCCTTTTCGGAAAGAGCGAGCGGTGCGCGGGCGACGGGAAAAGGGCGGGGCTTGAACTTCGATGCCTGTTTGTCACGTTTTAACAATGAAGCCGCAGACAAAAAATACGCAAATACACGGAGCGCGTGAACTCATTGATTTAATAAAATGTTAGTTATCGTTTTTATGGACAATTTTGGGATTTCGACGTTTATTTTTTCCTACACAAATATGATCAGTATTCGATACTGAGTACACTAATTTTTATTTATACTATTAAAAATTAGTGGTAAATTATGTACTTTAAAATTGATACCGTTTTGTGAAAACGTTTGTATTTGTCTCAGCGGTTTATTAGTTGGTCCCTTTACAAGCCGTAATTCTATTTCCGCGTGCTGACAAAGGCTGCGGTGTGATACCTATATTCAGAAAAAAACTTGGTTACTAAAACATTTTTTTTACAGGTAAGGTAACTGACACGAAACATGGCTACAGCAAAGAAAAAATGTCGACAATATAGTGTCGATTATTTGAAATATGGTTTTGTTCCATCAGAGGCAGACAAACAATTGCCCATGTGCCTATTATGCAACAAAGTTTTGAGCAATGACTCTATGAAACCATCAAAGCTCGAAGATCATCTAAAAAGGTGTCATACTGATAAAATAGGTAAAGATTTAAAATATTTTCAAACATTGAAAGTAAAATATGGAAAGAGACCCACCATGCACAGTATGTTCGCTTCAACATCTCAAAGTAACGATGATGGCTTGCGGGCATCTTACAATATCTCATTACTTATAGCAAAATCTGGAAAACCGCACACTATCGGAGAACAATTAATTTTACCCGCTGTTGAAGAGGTTTTAAAAACTGTTTTGCACAAATCTCCATTTGACGTACTAAAAAGAATTCCATTAAGTAACAATACTGTACAAAGACGCATTGATGAAATGAGCTCTGATATCGAAAGCTTTTTGTGCAATCATCTGCAAAAAACTCATTTTTCTATACAACTGGACGAGTCAACGTTACCCAGTAATGAAGCATTACTATTGGCATATGTCCGATTTATTGTTGAGGAAGAAATTCACGAAGAATTGCTATTTGCCAGAACTTTGGAGACTGACACTAAAGGCGAATCAATATTAAATGTCCTGAGTAATTTTTTTACGGAAAAATCGATCCCATTTACAAACATTATTTCAGTGGCAACAGACGGAGCTCCTGCAATGGTCGGGCGATATCGTGGGTTTATAAGTCATCTCAAAAGAATTATACCAGGACTTACAGCTATTCATTGCGTAATCCACCGACAACATCTTGTGGCAAAACATTTAAGTGACAGGTTGAACCAATCTCTTCATTTTGTAATAAAAGCTGTCAACAAAATCAGAAGCAATGCATTGAATACACGTTTATTTGCTCAATTGTTAGACGAAAATGATGAAGACTTCCAACGACTGCTCTTACATACTGAAGTACGCTGGTTGTCGAAAGGTGCATGCTTAACGAGATTTTACTCTGTTTTCGATTCCATATTAGAGTTCTTAGAAAGTAGAGATCCAGATTTAAAAGAAAACTTGATCAAATTCAAAGCAGACATTGCGTATTTGACAGATTTGTTTAAAAAATTTAATGATATTAACTTGCAGTTACAAGGGGACAGCCTGAATTTAATAAAAACAAAGGGGATAATTTCGGCTTTTCTTGGGAAATTGAAATTTATGAAGCAAAACATTAGTCGGCGCGAATTCTCTCAATTCCCAAACTTGTCGCAGGTAGAATGTATTGATGAGGATATCCATACCTACAGTCAACATTTAAGTGCCCTGCATGATGACTTCAAAACCAGGTTTGAAGATATACTGACGATGGATATACCACCATGGATAATAAATCCATTTGATGAAACGGAAGTGGCCAATGTTGTATTACAAGAGGAGCTGCTCGAGCTAAGCACTAATGAGGAGCTGAAGGTGAAATTTAGAAAAGGCTACCCAACATTTTGGCTGCAAGCAGAAATACCCGAAAAATATCCTGGACTGTGGGAAATCGCAAGGAAATTTTTAATAGCTTTTCCCTCGTCATATCTTGTCGAAAGGAGTTTTAGTGCCGTTACAAACCTCTTAACAAAAAAAAGGAGCAAATTAAACATCACAGAGCGGGGGGATTTGCGGTTATTGCTCACAAAAATAAAGCCAAACATTGATCGTTTGCTGACACTCCATCAGATACATCCTTCCCATTAATTAAAATTATGACCTGAACCTATATTACCTTAATATTTTTTTCTTGTAATTCTATTCTTTTAATAAATAAAGTGATATAAAATGTACCATTTTTCGTTTTTATTTTACATATCGAAATATAGGGACAGAACTCAGAAGTGACACAATTTTTATTTTTTGGCGACTTTAAGAATGTGGTAGAAATGTAGCAGCAGGGGGTCCACCGAAACCAGTAAAATTTTGAAAGTGGTCCACGAGAAAAATAAGTTTGGGAACTACTGGTCTAAACGAATCTAAAGAGTCAGCCATTTCAACTCGACAAGAAGAGCAATTATTTCAAACAGTGTTTTAAGTATATGAGATAGTGAGATTGTTTGTCTTCGCGTGCCAGGTATTAGGAGTAGCGAGCGTACGCGGCGTGGTGGGCAACAGTGCGCCGACGCAGTTGTACTACGAAGTGCCGCGAGCGCAGCTTCTCACTAGCGCACCTGCTCCGAGGCCACTCACTCCGCAACAAGGTATGTATGTCGTGGTCAGGTTGTTGAATCATCATCATTTTGTGTAGTTTCATTGTCAATCGACCATGTACAGGTACATCCTGGTGTCAGAGTTGTTCGGAACCGCCTAACTTTGTTCCTTTAACGACCACCATATGACAGCTAGGACCAACGGCTTAAAGTTCCTTCCGAAGCAGAAATCATTTTTATTATCAGACAATCGGGTGATTCAAGCCTGCAAAGTCCTAGTCAAACTGGAAAAAACTAAACAAAGTTTGCTTCACGTGGGAATCGAACTCACGACCCCCGGGTCGAAGGCGATCGCCATCAATGAGCTTCCAACATTTTATGATAATATCACTGACGCACGACGGTTGTTATATTTTAAGCATTATCATGGCGGTGGACAATTGGCTAGTAAACTTTTTCATGAAAATGTCTAATTCGTAAACCATTTCGAGGAATAGGCTTAGGGAACAGATTACATTAATCAGATCTTTGGATAAGCAAGTATTTTTTAAGAAAATCGCAGAAAACCCAATGACTTTCATTTTTTAGCAAGGTTTACATATGACGTAGCCGGAACTTCCGGCTATTCACATTTAATTTTTTAGGTTGGCAGCACAGCGTAGTGAATAAATATTTTTTGTTGGTAGCGCTAACTAAGCGTTTCACGTACTTGTCACCCATGTCAAATGTCATCTCTGTTCAAGTAAACATAACCTAATTACATTCATTCATTCATTATAATGAAGAAGCGGTGTCCAATTATTGAAAAATCAGATGTAAACGGATGAAGAGACTGCAGTAAAGTCCAATAAACAGGCCAATATGCAATAGATACGAGAAATGGGGTACCTAAATATTTGGCGATTGTAAACAAACAAGAAACCAACTCGCGGCTCGCGGTCCACCTTGACTTTGACATTTGACACTGACATATATATTTTTTAATACCTTAGTAGTTTTTGCTTTCTTGCAGTTCGAAATGGCCATTATAGCTGCGTGACGTCATCACTATAAAATCTTTAAAAATAAATATAATTTTAAGAATTTTTTCGTTTAAACTGTATCTCCGAAATAGTCTATTCTATCAATAAAATATATAATATACACAATTTATTTTTTAGTTGACTAGCCAATTAACGTTCAAATTCATTATTCATTGCGTAATTTACAATTATTATTGGTCTTACCATCCAATCGTCTAGTCTGTAACCTGCATCCTAAACTATAAATGAGAATATCTAATCAACTTGTACTGTTTGTTTTAGCAGTGAGCGTGGTGAACACAGTTCAGCCACAACCGCTGCCAGAAACTCGACCTCCAACATCTGTCACCCCCGTGTTGCCCCGGCCGTCTATTCTGAGGAAACGTGATATTGAAGGGTACGTTCAATCATAATAATACCAAGACTGGAAGAGATTGCATTTGCGATGAGACCGCCTATTGTGCCGCGGTTTTACCTAGTGACTAAGTGTTGTATATAAAAAAAAATCTTACAAACAATATCTGTTTTTCTGTGGTGCAATAAAGAGTGTTTACTTAGTCAATAGAGATATACCTTTCCATGACAGATTAGAGATATCTTTGTAAAGAGGTTGTTTGATTGAGTACTTTTCACTATTGCTGCTGTCAACCAAGGGTTTTGTCCCATTTTAAAAAAAGAGAAATACTGTTGTTTTTGGAATAATGCTGATAGTAGAATCTGCCATATATATCGGAAAAAATATGCAAAGTTTAAACTGTTTACATCATGCAAAGTAAGAGAAGAAATGTTTGTAACAGGTTCTTTGTCCCATGAATCTCATGTAAGCAAAGACAGGGAATCGGATAAGATGGAATATTTTTTTTTTGAATAAGAAGATAACTGAATACAAATTAATAAGATTTTTTCTTATTGAGTCGAAATTGCTAACTCGTCAAAACTAATAAGTGGCCACGCGCACAGTACTATCGTTGGCCACTATGAGATCTTCATATGTTACTAAGCTCAATTCATTCTTTAAGCTCATATTAACAAAAATATGTTTCGTCTCGTACTTTCACGTTTAATATTGACAAGACACAGGGACCAAACTTATCTTAGTTAAAAAGGTTTAACGAACATTTGATATTTTATAAGACTATTGTCAGTGCCTCCTTAGTTAAGGCGTTCGCCTTTAACCCGGGGGTGGTGGGTTTGATTCCCACCGGAAGCATACTTTGTTTAGTTGTTTCCAGCTTGGTTAGGACTTTGCAGGCAGGCTTGAATCACCTGATTGTCTGATAATAAAGATGATTCCGTGCTTCGGAAGGCACGTTAAGCCGTCGGTCCCGGCTGCCATTTGACAAAGTCGTTAAAGGAACCACGTCAGAGGCTGAGAGGCGGTTTCGAGCAACTCTGACACCAGGGTATACATAGTCGATAGACAATATAACCTACACGAAATGATGATGATTGACATGATTCAGTTCACCAACGAAAACGGCCGGAGTAGGCCCCCCGGTATACTCGGGCTGGGAGGATGTGCCCACAGGAGAGAGTCAGGGCGGCTCCACCACGATCTCGGCGTCCTCGTCGCCTGCGCCCGACGACGAACCAGAACCGCCTGATCACGACGTGTCGCCTAGGAAGAAGCCAAGGAAACAGATGTAAGTATCTGCCATTCATAATGAGATAAATTTTAAAATACTTTAGTAGGGTAGATAGCGTCAGATCACGGAATTTCAGACCGAGGTTTATTAGATCATAATTTCCCCAAATAAAAGATTTCTTCATCAGTAACTCTCAGCTTATAATCATGACCTTATTTATGTATTATTTATTTAGTAATTTTATTTAATGCTAAAGTATGATAATATGATTGTATGTGAACAAGTGAAGTGTATGTAAATGAAATAATTGTACATTAAATTTAAAATTTTGACTTCTGATCGTAATTTTTTGTAAATTGATATATTTCCTACAGGTTGACAAATGAAGTGAGACAGTGTGAATTCCCTCCAGAAGAAGCGCCCCCTTCACCGACTCCCATTGTTCCTCCAAAACGTGAGTCAAGTCTGTCCTATATGTTATTTTGCAATGTCTTTTTCTCCCACTTGCGAATACCTAAAAGGGAACAGATAAAATTTTTAAAATCGCTTGAGTATATTTCTGGTGGTAGAAATAAGGTTATTTATTATGCATTTATGTGGCAGAGACTGTAAATATCAATTTTTCAGAGCGATTTAATGTGATTATTTTTTCTTAAAATCGGATAATAAGGAGCATTATTCCTACCACCAACAAAATAATCAAGCATTTTTGAAAAATTTTATCTGTTCCCTGTTGAAACCAATGTATTTGTCATGATTTTATTTTCTCTCTAGCATAAGAAAAGCACTTTACAAGCTTCGGCCGAAAAAGCAATTCGTGTAGTAGTAGCATTCATATAGAGTAGGTTACATGTTCAATCGACTATATAAATACTGATGTCAGTTTTTCGGAACCGCCAATCCCAATATCGGCCTTTAATTGCCCTATTTCAGCTTGAAAAAACGACTAAACATAAAGGTATTATGCTGTTAGGTACCAGCCGAGCGAATATTAAAAAAAAAACACCAATCCTTTCTATATGTGTGTCAAGCAGGTCCCCAACTAAAGTCTAGTTACGTGTGCGGTTGGCGCGCGACCGCGTTACATTTTACGCGGCCGTCTGACGTTAGAAAGCGGGAACCTCGCGCCAAGGACATCTTGGCTATTGCGAGCCAAAAACACGTACTTGCCAGCGCTGATGGATGGAAGGTGCATCACCTCACCGCTCAGATGGAAGATTTGGTGAGTATCAACCTTTATTACTTTGGAAAAAAGGTAGAGATTTCAACAAGTCAAATGCAGTTCTAGCAAGCGGGAACCTCGCGCATAGTACATTTTAGCTATCTCGAGTCAGCGTGATCGCTAGAAGACACACTCAAGTATAGCTAAGCTATAAGCGCTCACACAATACATTAAAGACATCATCTGGAAAAATTTAAATTAAAACACCGAGATTTTTGTAGGGTAAATTATGAAAAAAAAATTAAGAAAACAATAATAACTACCTCTCTTGTTACATATTTACCCTAATATTTATATACATATAATTCATTTGAGCAATTGTAAGTGTATTGTATATGTACATTAAATTTATTTTGCATGTCACGCTGTTATGTAAAAGCGGGACTCACTTTATAGGTTTTTACTAAGTTAAATAGTGAGCCCCTACTACCTGTTTATTTTTGTAAAAAATTTAAATGAATAAATTATTTGATTTGATAAAAATATTTAATTTGTTCACAGATAACGCTGGAAGCTGACGTGGGCGAGCAGCAAGGCAGTTTGTTGAGATCACTAGAGACTGCGTCGGGACGCGCATTGACGTCCCTCAAACCTCATTCGCACACTTTGTTAGAATTGCTCAAGGTAACTTCTTTCATTCCAAGATGCATTATTATGAAAAATTTGTTATGTCCAGACTTGTGATAAAAAAAATGTGAAAAATTTGTAGGTATAGTGGTAAATAAATATCGTGGGACCTATCTTTTTTTTCTTTCAATATGGCTCTTAGTTTCGTATTTACCTAGTAACAAGTAATTTTTTTTTAGTAAAGTTATTTAGTCAAGCAAGTCTTAAGTCAGGTCGGTAGTTAAGTCTTGTCGAGTCAGAAGAGTCAGGTTAAGTGAAGTGGTAGAAAAACTGCACTTAGCGATTTCGAGGAGCTTTTGGCAATAAGCAAGAAAATCGCATAAATCGAAGACTGTATCACTTCCCAACACTCACGTTTATTCTCGAACACTGCGAATAAAAATGATACTAATTTTGGTAAATTAAATACAGCGCCGATACTGCTCTTTTCAGCTTCCCGCCAAAAGTCGGGACCTATCTTTTACTTAGATCCTGTACTAGTATATTTAAGGTCCATTTATACTGATGCGAATCCCGCGCGACTGGCGGGACGCCCACAGAAATAAAAATCGATAGAAGTGTAGTAGCCTATGCCAAAGTTAACTGGCCTGCAAGACACTTAAATTTATTCTTATTTTTGTGGGCGTCCCGCCAGTCGCGCGGGATTCCCGTCAGTTTGAATAGAGCTCTAATGAACAATTTAAATCACCTTTCTGTTTTTTTTTTCAGAGTAACATTCAAAGAAGCAAAAAGGTATGCGAAGGCATCGAAGAGGCTCGCGAAGACCTTCTGAAGGTGTTCACCCATAGAAATTTCGTCTCCGATATTCTGACCCGGCAAGCTGACAAGCGATGTTTCAGAAAACATAGATCGCAATCATAGCATAAACAATAGATTAATTAATTTTGCAGAGATAACATAATAAAATTGTACATAATAAGTAGTTAAGGTGTACATTTTAAAAATAAATTATATTTAAGTTAAAGAAGAATGCCTTGAAGATATGCATTTTATTTCATGACCTAGATTTATTTTAATAAAATAAACTTTTTCCAGTATTTGTTTTTTAATTCTACGTGTAGTTATCATAATGATACCCACGATAAAATTAAAATAGCGAGTTCAGCTCGCGTGAACCGGCCTATTTTCACAGAATACTTATTGGTAGCAAGCAAAATACTTAACTTTCATCATTTTAGCTCCAACAACGGGACACTCCAAAGGAAATCCAATGTCAAGACTGTGGAGACTATGCCTTGAAATGTATGATTTATGACAAAGTATATCAACTGAACGAGTAGAAACTTTTCAGGAAGGACAAATGGAAATCAATCTTATAAAATCTATCGATAAATTTTCTGTTTCTCCGCTCCACATTACGCGAACTTCTCACGAGGACCTTAAAGTGCATCCCGTTCGAGTACTCTTCTCGCTTTCGCTGACTTTTCACGGCTCGTCCTGTTTTTGAGTCAAAGAAGCCGAAGCGATCTACACTTTCGGCCTTCTCAGACGAGAAAATGTGAGCCCGGTGCAGACTGTTACAACCGGACAAATATAAAATTGATGCTAAACGCGCTTCTCGTCAATATCCTCAGCGAGGATTCAGGCGGCTTCCTATCCTCTTAATACGATTAATTAAAAAGTTGTCGCAATACGATGTGTTTTTATTGATTGTATGCATGCATTTATTATGGGATGTAATGTCACTAGCTTGTGTGGTAAGCCACTTGGCGTGAACAAAGAACAATATTACTCCTAGCGGAGGGCGTGAAATGTGGAAGGCCCATGTGAATTTTCTTGCCGTGGTAGATTATTAATTTTAAAAAAGTTGACTTGACATTGACATTAAAAGAAGTGTCATTTCATAATTATCAAAGAGAATCTCAGATACTACCGCAAGAAGAGACGGGACTTCCATAGAGCGAAGTAGACTGACACGAAAATGTCAAAACGAGGTAGTATTTACGTAGGCAACATAACAATAATTATCTCATCCGGTAAATTACCAACATTGAGAAAGAAATAATAGTGATGTCCTAGGATATTAAAACTTGATATCGATAAATATAGGCTATGTATCGATATCGAGTTATAAATGTAGAATCATTTCGACTTTTGGATTATAGCCAAGAAGTTGCATTGCTACTTCCAAGCTATTTGGAAATAAAACAAGCGAAAACAATCAAATGTTTTTATTGAAATATGTGATTAGCGCAAAGGAGATGTCAAGTGGGTAAGATCTCGTATCCATCTAAATGATAGGGAGTAAGCTAGATGGCGCAATACGGGACAGGATGTAATGCTACATTACGCTTACATGGATTTAAATGCCATGGCATTGTTACTCCCATTACTATTATTGAATGTTACAGAAATAAGATAAGTTAAGACACAGTTAAAAAATAGACATTTGTTATTACTTTAAACATCAATACAAGAATGGGTCGGGCCCCAGATTTTTCCTCATGTGACGTAAATGGGACAAGATTTTTACGTCACAACGCAAAAACATAACATAAAATTATTAAGCATAAGCCAGACCATAACTCTATAAATTTTATTATTATATAGAATCCAAGGTCCAAATTTTTGGTAAAATAATGTGTTATTGTGATATAATACATTTTTTTTTAAATAGGTATGTTGTACTCACAAAGTAAAATAAACCATAATCGACAAACCCATACTAATGAAATAAACCTATATATAATAGAATTAAAACTGCATAAAAGGAACTTAAAGCTTAATAAGTGAAGAGAACTTAGCGGAGTACTCTGTGACTCAAAGATGCCCATAAAAACTAAGGGTAGGGAATACAACTCGGCAGTAAGATCCAGATTGAGCTTAGTTGGTCCAGAAGCGTGACACGCCTAAACAAAATAAGAAATGAATAAATTCTTGGCTCGTTTAAGTTTTATATCTCATGTTATGTAAGTAACTTGTGTTTTAAGTAATACTTATGTACTTAACATGGTGATAAACCATAAATATGTAATATTTCGTAAAAAATTAAATATTGCTGGTACTGGTTTGATATTTATATGACAGTCAATAGCATCATTATTGGAAAATGAATCATCACCAAACGGTTTCTTTTTATTTTTTTAATAAACATGTTACGTAAAAATGTGAAATGTTTTAGTAATCTAATAACTATTAGCCTATTCAAAAAAGCAGTCTCACTATAGGCACAATAATTACTTCACATCATTGTGGTCATTTTACAATTTTACTTATAATTTCATATCAATGAGATTGTACGACTACACAAATTTTACAAAAATACACTGTTATTTTGGAATAAAAAAGGTTTTAAATAATAGATTCGATAACACATGTGTTCTTTTAAGATGTACTTAAACGTTACCAATTCCACTTCATACAAGATGAGGTCGAAAGAATTATACAAATTGATTGGCTTTATACTTAAATATACTTTACTCAACAGTAACATATACCTTTTTTGCAGCCGTTGGAAGAAATTTCTACATAATCACTTCGCTCAATATTCGCACCTGCCATAAATATTTTGATTTATTTGAATGTACCTATTAAAACAGTAAGTTAAATAAATAACTTAACTAGGTTAAATAACTTGGTTTATGTAAGAGGCCACAAAAAATGTTTTAGGTATTCCAACTTAGACATCTATATAGTTGTAAGTAAAAAAAATCCAATACTCGACTCCGCTGTCCAGCAGTCTCTCCGTCTGTCACCAGGCTATATCTCATGAATTGTGATAGTTAGAGTTGTTAGAAAGTTGAGATTTACACAGATGATGTATTTCTGTTAACATTATAACAACAAACACTAAAAAAATATTTAAAGGGTCTCCCATACAACAGCCATGATTTGCGGTTCTTAAGATAATGGTACGGAACCCATTGCGCTCGCGGCCGATTTCAGTTTTTTATCTGAGTCAATACAGTTTTTACGACGTTAGAAACATTTACGCCATTATGATATTAGTTTTTATTATCTTCTCATAAAACACACAAAAATCATGGCCAAAAGTTAAACTTATCATTCGATTAAATGTGCCATAACATTATTTATTAATAACTACCTGTTTTCCGAGGCTCCGCCTGCGTCATAAAGTAGCCTATTTTTGAACCCAACTTTTTCACAAAACTTTCAACTAAATCCATACCAAAATTCATTAAAATCCGTTCAGCGGTTTGGTAGTGAAAGCGTAACAGACAGACAGACAAATTTTTGCACATAATAATAAAATATTAGTATGGATGTTAAAACAAGCACAAATATCATAACACAAATTATACTATTTTCAAATAAAAATGAACATCATCTATAAATATAAAAAATCAATTGCTGTTAGTTAGTCTTGCTAAAACTCGAGAACGGCTGGACCGATTTGGCTATTTTTGGTTTTGAATTATTTGTGGAAGTCTAGGGAAGGTAAAGGTAAAGGTTTGCCGGGTCAGCTAGTTAATAATAAAGTGTTCCGTTCATTTATTTACGGTGCAGTTCTAATTTACTACATACCTCCATAATGTTCACTTGAAGCAATAGTGCATACAATTTCGATTCTTTTGTCAATCTCAATATTTTCGACTGGAGGATAATAGGAACTTGATGAGCTTGCTGTATTATCTGTATTTAGAAAAGTCAATTTGAACATGTAAGGCATGAAACATGAATTATTATTATTATAACACTAATCTAACTGTAATGTACTACATACCTCCACAATGTGCACTTGTAGCAATAGTGTGTTCCACAGGTGGACTTTCAATTCTATTGTCAATCTCAATATTTTGGACTGGAGGATAATTGGATGTTGATGAGGTTGACGGATTATCTGTAATTAAGAGTAAATTTATACTCACTTTTTTATTTGTTACTAATACCTACAATATTTTAGCCGTCAAGCTATAATTTAAAAAAAAGTGAAAATAGTATCTTATTAGAATCTGGAGCTTAACCAACGCGCAATACAAGTCATGGAAAAGATAAAAATAAAAATGCCACTAGCAGTGACCAATTCAGGCAGACCATGTTTGTCATCACCTGACAAGCGCAGTACTTACTTCCATACTAATATTAAAAATGCAAAGTCTGTCTGTTAAACTGCTCAACTGATTTTGATGAAATTTGGTATGAATATAGATGAAGACCCAGGGTCAAACATAGGCTTAATTTTTTACGCAAGAGGAGCTGCAGGATACAGCTAGTATTACAATTAAGATATAATTAGATAAATTGTACAAATAAGTTAAATTGTATCTTTTCTCACTATCTTGTGAATATTGTTGTTGTCTGAAGATGTGGTATGGAAATTCAGTAAGTATTTCATCTGGGAGTGGCTCTGCAGTAAGCTTTACGGATGGAACAGTGGTTTTCTTCAACTGTGTTTTTTTTTAAATTGAATCACTGTCTTTAAAATGCTTCCCACATACAAATTTTAGTTGGTGAAGTTTTTCAATTGGCAAATAAACTAAATCCTCTTGGCCAGTCATTTTTACCCATTGCTTACACCTGAAAGTAAAATATTTATATATGTAATTTAATTATGGACAAACAGTTATCAAGACGCATCTATGTCAAGCAGTAGATTGACTATTGATTGATTATTAATCCAAGGACGGGCCAACTGAATTAAAACTCTGACCAGGCAAACTACAGTTTTAAAAATGAACAAATTTTTTTTTAGAAAGGCATAGATTGGTTGCGTATCGGTCTACGGCAATGGAAATGTGTTATTATAATGTGCCTAATTCTTATTGTACATCCACATAGATATCTGCTTGACCCAAAGGTAGACAGGCTGATAGGTAATGTTATTAGAATTAAATCCGCCTTGTATATTTATGCATATCATATAACTCAATCAACAAAGCAAATTCGTTATCAGGGCCGTCTTAAACTATGATGTGGTTGCCTGGTCAGACAATAATTATATTTTACTTTCATCTTTATTTTACTTAAATAAAGCTTAAATCAAGGAAATCCTAGTTATGAATATCACCATTGTCATAAATATATTCTGATCCTGATCTTTTTCTGTTCTTAAGTTTATGGATCTTTGCTCTTTGTGGTACTTAGTGTGTACAAAAGTTTCATACATTTTGATATTAGAATTCACAAAAATTATAATAGGTATCACGCAAACTGCACATTTACGCATACCTATAGGGATTTTAAAAAGGTATTACAATGATATGAGGGTTCATAGTTCAGTAAGTATCACAACTAATAGACCAATTGTGTTAGTATTTTTTTACATTTTGGATATAAGGAATAAATGAAATAATAGGAAATTCAGCTTACCGGACTTCATCAAGGGGATGCTATCTGGCCATAAAAAAACGTTTTATGCCTTTCTTGTGCTCTGATTTTAAACCACAAATTTCACATTTTCGGAACGCCATCTTTAGCCTACATTCGAGTTTGATCGCTTATTTTATAACAGGGATCGAAAAGATCTATCCAAATGCAATAAAAGTAAAAATATCACTAGGTAAGTTTCTACAATAATTTGTAAAAGTTTTCACCAAACACTTTTCGACTTTATACCGGCAAACAAACTTGTGCTGTCAAGTGTTAAGGACTAGGTAGTCTGTCAGTTAATGACAAGGATACGGAAGTATGGTGGCAACTAGTCAATCGGAAATCACACACAGTTGGCAATTTTAATCCTACCCCGCTCCATAGAACAATTTTTTTGTATGAAGTTGCGACAGACTGATAATTATATTAGCAGTCTTGCCAGAAGGTTACTTTTGTAATCTTTTAGGTGATTTTTGAACCGCATTGGTTACTTTTAGGTTACACTAATGAAAAGGTTACTTTTAGGTTATTTTTCGGACTTTGTAGAATTAACTTTTAATTTCCTACTTATAAGCAACGTGAAACGGAACGCTCGTTTTAGAATTTTTCATGTTGGTAAGCTTCGTTAGCAGTAGAACTAAAACCTTTATGAACAATCGTAGCCGTACCTATTGGAACAACTCGTTGTACTCTTTCACACTTACACCACTTGTATCTCGCTGACTCGCTCGATCAGTCGGATCGGATCGGATTAATTGGCTAGTCAACTAAAAAATAAATTGTGTATTTTATATAATTTATTGATAGAATAGACTATTTGGGAGATACAATTTAAACGAAAAAATTCTTAAAATTTTATTTATTTAGTTATTTAATTTTAAAGATTTTATAGTGATGACGTCACGCAGCTATAATGGCCATCTCGAACCGCAAGAAAGCAAAAATTACTAAGGTATTAAAAAAAAAAAAATATGTATGTCAGTGTCAAAAGTCAAAGTCAAGATGGACCGCGAGCCGCGAGTTGGTTTCTTGTTTGTTTACAATCGCCAAATAACTAGGTATCTACCCCATTTCTCGTATCTATTGCATATTGGCCTGTTTACTGGACTTTACTGCCGTCCCTTCATCCATTGACATCTGATTTTTCAATAATTGGACACCGATTCTTCATTATAATGTATGAATGAATGTAATTAGGTTATGTTTACTTGAACAGACATGACATTTGAAGCGCTTAGTTAGCGCCACCATACAAAAAATATTTATTCAATACGCTGTGCTGCCAACCTAAAAAATTAAATGTGAATAGCCGGAAGTTATCCGGCTACGTCATACGTTAACCTTGCTAAAAAATGAAAGTCATTGGGTTTTCTGCGATTTTCATAAAAAATACTTGCTTATCTAAAGTTCTGATTAATGTAATCTGTTTCCTAAGCCTATTCCTCGAAATGGTTTACGAATTAGGCATTTTCATGAAAAAGTTTACTAGCCAATTCGTTGTTGTTCGTTTGCCGTCGTGTCGTGCCTACCCGTTGCCGCCCGCCGCCACTTTACTTTGTTGTCCGAAAGTTTAGTGTTTGTATTTTATGATTATTAATTACAATACAACATAATTTCCTACCGGACATTTACTGGAAGCTTGGTAAGTGTATCTACAAATTACAGTGCATATTTGTGTGTGTTTGACTTTGTACTTTTTCTATGTTAAGGTTATGGACTAATAATTAACGATGAATTTGAATCTGACCAATATGTAGGTACCTATTACACACCATGAACGCTTTGTTTTTTTTTAACTTGGTTTTATTTAGTCAGACAATAAAATAGTAAGTAGGTACAAGTCAGTTAGTAATAGTACAGTGTATTGAAGTTACTGAGATTAAACCAAGAGGCTTTATGTTTTTTTAAATGTTATGGCTTTGACAACAAGAGCTATCAGCCAAACAGTGTTGTAAAATCCAAGACATGCCATTGTTACTTAAAAAATTAAATTTTAATATAGAAATATTAAATTACGAGTATGTACTTATTTTATATTTCAGAATCACTAGTTGATGTTATTTTTTTTTAATTAATTTTTTGAATTTTAAGTTTTTACTTTCAATTTGTTTTTTTAAGTTTTTAGGTTAATTTGTTTGTATATGAAATTTTTAATTGAGTTAAAAATAAAGAAAAAAAAAACTGCATATTCGGTAAAAATATTATCATTAAATAAATAAGTTGATGATATAAAATATAAATGTTGGAATAATTATAACAACTAATAAAGAAATTGAAATTCATATTTAGTTAGTATGTATCAATATGAATAAATCAAGAAATGCGGGCAAGTGCTTAAATACTCATGTTTACAATGTTTCTGTAAGTCAATACAACTAATAATCTATTCTATCAACTTATAATACCTGTTCAGTAAAAAAATATGAAAGGTTACTTTTTAAACAAAAAGGTTACATTTTGTTATATTTCAGGTAATTTCTGACAAGACCCGACTGGCAACACTGTATATTAGTATAGTAGTTTGTGATTATATATAAACTAACCTCAAAACAAAACTTTTATTTGATTTCAATTTATTGAAATTAAATTATTGCAGTGCGCAAATTTATTTCAAAATTCAAATTTAACAATTATTAATATATAATGGCAAGTAGCAGATTAGAAAGAATTGGAACCATAATGTCGAGGTATGTTGGATTTTTTTTTTATTTAAAGAACTAATATTTTCTTCTAAATTTAAAATAACAAAATTAGAAAAAAATATTTTTATACAATAAAGGCGGTAAAATAAATAAGGCGGGAAAAATTTACTACAATTCTATACTTAGCCCGTAAATAATGTAAATTTTTTAGTGTTTAAGGGGGACATAAGTAAAGCGTCTAAAATTATAATTAACTGCGTTTAAAATTCTCTTTGTAATAATTACGAATACAATGTCTCTTAAAAAGCCTAGAACATCTAAATATACATCTGAAGACTTAAACGAAATAATGAATGAATCTCAATTTTTAAAAGATTCTCCCAAAGAAAAGAAAATGTTAAAGCGTAAGGGCCCAAAGCCTGAAGCAAACGATGAAGAAATGTCTACATTAATCGGGAAATATCAAGCAAGTGCTAAAAAGCGAAAAGCAGAAGTCAATGCCAGTGCTGAATCTCCAGAAGAGTCTCGTCAAAAATTATTAGATGTTATGAGCCGCCAATTGCATACAAGGTAAGCGTGTCTTCTAAATTAATTATAAAAGAAGTTTGTATATGTTATACATTGTTACTTGACTGATGAAATTAAATTTTAATTTTGTTCAGGAAAATAGAAAATGATAAGCTTCTCAATGATATATCAGAGGTTTTGACGCAATTGGAAGCTGATTATAATGCAATGAATGACAATAAGCAAAAGTTAGAACACATTACTGGATCTTATATGAAATGTATCCAGCAAGCAACAAATGCATACAAGCAAAAAGTTGAAACTTTGAAAGAAATTCATGCCTCCTTCAAGCAACAGTAAGTTTGTTTATTTATTTTTACAATTCTTGTTTATTCTTTTGATATTGGTGTATGATATTAGTTACACTAGACTGGCTGGCTGAAGTTTTCTGTAAAATGATCAAAGTGAAAAGCCTTAAAAATTACTTTTATACAGTTCAATTAGACCTTATTTAAAACCTCTGCTGTCCCCATCTGTATTCCTGTTATGGCTTTATTTCATTTCATATGATGTTTATTTGACAGTACTTATTTTTAACACATTACAGTCTGCATGTATCACACAAACTTCGCAAAACATTTTAAAATCTTATATTTCAGGTGTAAAGAAACTGAGGCAAAACATAAAGCAGAAACAAATGAATTGGCAGATGAGTTGGACAAAGATATGATTAAGCTGCAGAAGAAAGTTATTGCTGAAACTAAGCAAACTGGATTGGAAGCCCTTCGCCGCTCTATTTTCCAAGCTATGCAGAATGGATTTTAAATTTTCACTCGGATTTAAATTACTTTTAATTCAGTTACTATTAATTTTAAATGAAAGTTCTATATGTTATTTTATTATTATTAGAGTGAGTTAAATAATTAATTTTATATATTCAGTTGAAATTTTTAGAGAATTTGATAGTACCTATAAAGGTTGTCAATTTCATATGTTTGTATTTGTTTTTTATTTATGGCAATAAAGTAAATACATGTAACTTTGTTTGAAAAATATTTAAAAAGGTCTTCTTACTTATTCAATAAAGGACCTGAGTTTCCTTATAAATACAAAAAATATAGCTTTATGGCAACACGGAGGTCTATATTCGATTCTCTCGGGAAGCTTATTTGGTTTGGAACTTTGTTCAGTTGTTTCCAGTTTAGTCATTGCAGGCTTGAATCAACTGATTATCTGTGATGATGATTGTTGTGGTCCTTACAGCATACCAATTCCTGAGGATTCTGTCTGTCTGGTTTCTTTGTTACAGAGGTGAGACCATAGATAGTTTATTGTTATAACCAGTGGAGCCAACTCTGCTAGGGAGCTCTCAAGCATAAACTTAGCAAGCAACTGACAAAACGGCCTTTTATGAAGAAGACTTTAGCTTGTTATGTTTAGCTTGTAAATTTAAAAAAATCCTGGGTGTATTGTGTTAGTTGCTTGCATTTTTGAATATTCAGAAAACCATTTATATACCAGAGAACTATACGAGCTGAGCTACGGATTTTCGGAAAATTACCTATTAGGTATAGGTAGGTAATTTCCCGAAAATTTTCCCGCTTGTTCTGACCATAAATAAATAATATCGTTACAGAGTGGAAGGGCTTATAAAACATGGCGGCATGAAACCGGATGACAGGCCGCTCTGGTTCGACATCTACAAGGCTTTCCCACCCATCACAGAGCCAAAATTTGCCAAGCCCAAGCCTGAAATCAAGCCCATTAGACAGATTCTATACAAAGAAGATGTTACTAGAGCGTAAGTATGACTTTGTACTATTTGTATCCTGCATGGCCGGGGGATTAGCCCGACGCGCGTATCCGTAGCGAACGTAAAACGACGGCAACGCGCGACCCATATTAGACTGCATTTAGTGGCATTTAATCTCGACCTCTTCCGTGCTTCGGAAGACACGTCAAGCTGTTGGTCCTGGTTGTTATCGGTAGATGTCAGTCGTTAGGCTGTGTCAGATGCTTTTAGGCAGCCTGAAAAATCTGACAGTGTTGGCTACTAACACAACTTAAGTCATGTTCCTGTTGGTCTGGGTTCCCTTTAAAAAAGGGTTACAGAGGTCAGACGGCAATCGCTCTATTGTAATAACCAGTGCCGCCAGATCTAGGACCTACAGCACTGACTTACAGCGCACCCTAGGCTCCGAAGCGTAAGCTGAGGACGCAACTAGGACAACACGCTTAGACGAAAAAGAAGATGGGCTGTGGATATGTGATAATTAAATAAACCATTAAATCAGCTTGTGGTAGGATGTCGATACGTAAAAAATGGCGTATAAATTACTTTTATTTCGCCGAAAAATATTGAGATCAATTAAATTATACATGTTTTAACTTTTATTTTACAGAGAATTTCATTCCAAGGGCTTCGGTACAGGAGCAGTGAACATGCTAACCTCTGTTGGAACGTCACAAACAAAGAGACTATTACAACAATACGAAAAACTGAAAGCCGAAGGTGTTCCTCAAGGAGAGCTTATAGAGAAATCTGCGGCTATCGTCGAGACAGAGAGGCAAGAAGTGATCGCAGCAAGACCAAACAGAATCAGCGCTAAAAACTCGGAATCTGTTACCGCCAAAGTACTAGCGGAAGCTGATTTGAAAAATATTTTCCAAGAGAAAGAAAACTAAAATGTTATATTAGACGTAGGAACTTAGATTTATTAAAATAATTATAGAATATCTGTTTATGTTTCTTCAGTATTTTATTTAAAAAAACTGTGCCATTTGGTACAAGCATACATGTAGAATTAATAACACTACCTGTCATCTTAACGCCTTCCCAGTTGCGTCCTAACCTGGTTGCTTCAGAGCCCAAGGTTCGCTTTTCTGACTTTTCTCTTCTTTGATATTAATTGGCGTGAAATATAAGCCAATAGGTAAGCTTTTGTTAATTTTTATGAATAAATTTACGGACGGACTTTATTCGTGTGCGTTACCCTACCCAGAATCTTCATGGCAGAGTAATATGAATACAAGACATAATTAGAGCCCTAATAATTAGATTATATGCTGTGTATGTGCCGTAAATAAATTATTTATATAGTTTTGGAAAAAATAGAAAAAACGATTCCTGCTGCGGTAACGTTGCTCCAGCAAGAAAATTCTAAACGATTAATCAGAGAAAGAAATATTGTGCATCAGCAGGTAGCTTATCCTTGTGGAAAGTTGTGCGCCGATAATATTTTAGTGCGTCTTTAGGTTTTGAAGATATCGTTTCCTGCTAGGGTAACGATTTGCAAAATCGTATATCTCGAAAACCGTTACTTGTGCGCCTACAGAAGAAATATACACAAGTTCTCGATATGTGCACATACACAGCATATAATCTTGATTATTAGGTCTCTAATTAAGTGTTGTACTCATATTACTCTGGCATAAAAAGCTAGGTAGGGTAACGCACACACTTTATTCCCATACGGCGCACGGCGCCTGTTGAGGTTCAAAAATACTTGGGCGAGTTGGATCTTATGACTGACTCACTCAATATGCTTGACAAACGCGCATACGGCCCATTGCTAGAACTTAGTCCCTAACTAATCATGATTAATTCTAAGTATTTTTCTTTGCTTGACTCATGTAGTATATGTCCTTTTGTGCTAGATACAGAGGTATGTCATAGCACAACAAACAGGTAGGCACTTATCTCCGATTAGTAAGCGCTTTATCTTATCAGCAAATGATAAGGGCGCGCTGTCCTAGAGAACACGCCTATAGTCCGCCATTTGACGAAACATTTTTTTGTGGCTATTTTGGATGTGTAATTAATTAGTGCCCACGAAAGTGCAGTGTTAAAATGGCTCAAAAACGATCGATATGGTTTTATTTGGCAGTTGTTTTGGGTAAGTTACATTTTTCATAGTTTGTATTCTGAATTATCATAATGAATCATCTTGGTGGTAAAGCTGAAGGATTTAATTAGGCCAACTAAATCTCAGATCGCAGTTCTCATGGCTATCTTGCAGGTAATGTTTGGGATGTTCAGAATACAAAATTAGGAAAGCTTTTAGATTTGTTTAAAACTTTATATCCTGTAGTGGTATTTTGTAGTCGGATGGCCGTTTTGCCTACCTACGTCATTTGACCGAGCGTTGGGGAATTTTTATTTTATTTAAAACTATCTTGTCCTCCATCTTAGGGGAGCCAAGGCCACTAGCAAAGTTACCTTGTTTCCCCCGAGGGAGCCAACAGTGGAGACAAGTCTACTTAAGGATGAAGCCAGAGCGTAATTTTGTGAGTCGCAGAATTTCTGCTGCATTTGGTTTTATACCTAAGTCCATTTTTGCCACACGGCGCAGTGTGTAAAAAAAATCTTTTGTGTGACTCACGACTCACAAAATTACGCTCGTCTGGCTTCACCCTAACGGATGCTTCGAATTTATATTTGATAGTACAGTCGACTCTCGTTAATTCGAAACTCGAGGGACTCTGAAAATATTACGAATTATCGAGTGTTTGAAATATCAAATGGTTCGAAATTTTTGAGAGAAAATAAATAAAACTTCGAATTATTAAGTGTTAATTAATTTTTATTTATTAACTGCTATTCTTTAACAAAGACAAAAGTTTAGAGGTACATATATAATGTGAATTAATTATTCTTTCGAAAGAACTCTGTTATACTGGTTTGCTTCAAGACACATTGCTGCTGCTCAGACTGCTTAATAACTTTTTTTAAGAGAAAAAGTCCCTGAAATGCTTTTTCATCACTTTCGTTTTGTAGACAGAAGCTTTGTAAGATATCCAATGAGGCTCTTGCTTCCTTAACTGACACCTCCGCCAAAGGTTCTGATGTATCGTCCTCATCTTCATCTTTTTCATTTGAATTGTCGAGTGTTTGACGCCGACGAGTTCGAATTAACGCGTCGATTTGTTGCGTAGCACTGATTTTTTCGTTCGAATTACCAAGTGCACAAAAATGTATTGATTTAATTCGAAATATCAAGAGATTTTGTAGGGAACTCGTGTAACTTTGAATTATAGAGAGGTTCGAATTATCGCAGGTTTGAATTAACGAGAGTCGACTGTACCAGTATTTCTTACTCTCGAGTTTTTTTTAGATCGTTTAGTAAGCAGTTCTGTCAGGCTGGTCGTACGCCTGATACGCTCCACCTTTTTACTTATGGACGAAAACAAGTAGGAAAACCCTAGCAAACTAATGTTGATCAGCGCGAAGTTAAAATCATTGATGAGTTGATGAGACTGATTCAATTTTTGTATACTTTCAGTAATATTGAGCACCATTGCGCAAGAAGCGGAAGCCAGGAGAAAAATTCTTAGAGGAAGACATGTGATGACTCGTACTTATTACCGTAAGCATACACCTCGTACCGTTTTTTAAAACCCAGACAAGAACAACGCGGATAGTGGATGAGAGGCAGTACGAATCCGAAATGTAATTTTGCCTTGAATAGAAATCTAGATGTAGATTATTTGTAAGCGTCAGGACCCCTGGACCACTACCAATATTGATCCAGCCAGTTTTATTATTAAGCTTATAAGTAAAGAAGCAGGTGGTACCTGCACGCTCAGGGACCTGTACGAAGCCATGACAATGCTTGTCGGTGGCGGAGTGAGAAAATAACTGCCATAGTCGACTCGCTAAAAAGTAGAGAAGCATTCTAACCGAGTTGCAAAAAAAACACAGGATTTATATATAACCTGGAGAGATTTTTACTACTTATTGGGTAATATACAAGCCTATTCTGTGTCGACTGTTGTTACGTTAGCACTGTTATTAATTCTGTGCTGTCGTGTCGTGTCGTTTTCAGGTGGAAATGCAGTACCAGCTTGGGCGATAAGCTTGATAGCAGGCATCGGGATGTTGGTGGTCGGTGGAATACTATATGTAATTATGAGGAAAGTCATCATATCGGCAGAGACGGGAAGTATGAATACCTATCAACGAGCAATGACGAACGATCAAGTATAAAGTAATAATAAAAACTTAATTTTAAGAATAGATATTTGTTAAAATAGGTTAATTTCTGTTAACCACCGAAAATGAACCGAAGCAACAATTTTTATTGGCTGGGATGGGACTAGTATTACAAATTAGTATTAATTCACAATAATATAAGTAAATTCTAATTCTGTGACTAAATATGTATTTGTATTGTGACACTAGTTCCGTACCACATTTTATTATAACTACTTTGTAATTTATGCTAATTGTTTAAATAAAACCATTATATAAACTTTTTTTTCTTTATTTTAGTTATTAATTTAATCGAGATGAGATAGATATCAGAAATTCATCTATAAAATGTCACACTGTCGCGTTAATGAGTTACAATTAAGCTTAGTTTAGAATTCTCTGCGATGGTATTTATCAGGGTCGAAGTATGATGTGACCACAACACGGTTGCTGAATTTCCGTCCGGTAAGAGTCTGTTGCGCCTTTTGACAGTCTGCAATACTGTTGAACTCTACGAAGACCTGTCATAGAAAAGGTGAAATCAATATTGCCGCTTTGCTAATAGTACATTATGTATCAAATGCTTTTGGTTGCAAATAATTTACCAAATCAAGTTATTTTCAACATAGCAAGCGAGGAATACACACCTTTCCACAGCCAGGTACTTCCACACCTTCAATAGGTCTTGGAATTTCTATACTCCTCACACAGCCATATTTGTTGCATTCCTCTCTGTAAAGCAAAAATGATTAAATCAAAACTCTTTTAAAACGAAATCTTGGCTAAGCTATCGCGGTTTAGCCATATACTACAAATATACTATTTCCTATCTCTCAATGGAAAAATGTAGTAAATGGAGACTTAAGTGAATCCACAAAACAACAGCATTTTCAGGGATGTTAGATGTAAAGTGTTCTGCCAGTCATAAAGATAAGCTTAATTTTGTTATAGGCCAGTTTCTTAAAAAAATATAATTAGTCCGTCAGTTAGATAATAAAAAAAAATTGGAGTAGTATTTTTTCTTTTGAAAATTAAACTAAGAATGGAAAAGATATGGCGCGTTTAAGTTTCGTGTGACGTCACAGTGTGCTACACGTACTTTTTCGCAATATGTGACGTCGCGAGCCCCCACTCCTAAACTTTGATGCATTATATCTTTATAATTTATCTCTCAATTGACAAAAGAAAAAATACGTCTCTAATATATTTTGTTTGTTTGTAATAACTTTATTGCACAGGAAAATAATTTGATTTCCTAAATGATGGACTAATTTTAATGTTAGTCTTTTGACCCTGGAAACTAGCCTGTTAAGTAGCCTGAAATGGATTTATACTTGAGACAACGCGCTTTAGCTGACCTGGGGCTCGCAGTTATTTGCTTGGGATGTGTTACTAAAACCCCTTCCACACGATACAATTTTACGTCCAATTTGATTAGATTTACAATCGAATTGTGTTGTGTGGACGGAAATATGAAATTCAAGGTCATTGGGTGGTCGGTATCGCCCGATTCGGGATTGCCCAATCAAATTGGGTGGTGTGGACGCTGATTTGAATTTGAGAGCGGGTGTGCGCGTTGACTTGTCTTATATTTTGTTTGTTGTGATTTCAAGAATTAAGATGGAGGAATATGACAACGACAAAGAAAAGACATATTCTTTTCTTTTTTTCTCATCTACATTTGTACTTAGAGCCAAGATCAAACCAAATTTTTGCTTCTTGGTAAGAGGCATCTTGATAGAAACAAGTCCGTTTAGCAGAGGCAACAAAAGAAAACGAAAATTGGCGATCTTGTTGTGTACGTGTGGACGAGGACGATCAGATTGTACCCAATTCAATTGGCCAACCAAATTGTATCGTTGAAACTGCACTTGTGTAGTGGGATTTATATTAATTATGTTATGCATGGATTTATATAATATATTTTTTAAATAAAAACTATTGCGGTGAAGTGTCTTACATAATGTCAAGGACCGTTGGTAGTGTTTCTAATTATACAACCACCACTGTATATGTATATATGTCAACATATCAAAAAATCAGAATGATCTAAGATGAAAAATAGTTTTAGGAGTATCTGGAATAAAAAGCTAATGTCAAAGTTAGCGAAACGAATACTCACTTGATGTCCTCCAGGATGTCCTCATACTCCTCTTCGTCTCGAAGCTCGTCGGGGGTGACCATGTTGAGTAGACACAGCACCTCGGTGGCCGGGCCCGCGCCCGCCAGCGTCAGGCCCGCCACTTGCAGCTGTACTGGAGCCGCGCCCGTCATTGCTGGGGAAGAAATATTTATTCACTTCTAGCTGGCTGACAATAGAGTAGTTTCCAAGGTCCAAATTTTGGACAAATAATGAGATGTCATGATGGAATCCATGTTGTTAAATACATTGTTCAAATTTTCACTTTTTTACAATGCACTCCACATTTCCGTGATCTTGCGAGAGCTTGAGAAAAGCCCGAGAACCCTGAATGTGGACAACATTCTCGTACCCTCCTCTTCTCGGACTTTTCTCACAAAAAGCGACCCTTGCCTTTCTTGGACGAGAAAATTCACAAGCCTGGTGCTTATTGCAATGGACTTACCCAATGTTGAATTCTTTGCTCCAATACTGGCTCTTTGGACAATTAGTTTCTTGTCTCCCAACTGCATACCATTCAGTCCAGCAATGGCCTATAGGAAGCACAAATAATATTATTTGTTTATCTTTTTATGTAAATAAACCTAGGAAATCTAATCAGTATTATTTTAAACTCAACTTTACAGCAGCACTTTTTCAAACATGGTAAAAAAGAAAAATAACACAAATTTATTTTAATCTATGTTACAATATTATAATAAAATAATTACCTGGTCAGTCATTGAGATGTCAACATATTCAGCAAAGGCATAACCTTTGCTGAGTCCCGTTGAAGAGTCCTTCACCAAATTGAAAGCCCGAAGTTGTCCAAAAGACATCAGCAGTTCTTTAACCTGTTTCGCATTTCACAGCATTAGATGAAGCCGGGGAGACAAAAATTGTCCAATAAACAATTTAGGTACACAATTAATCTATTTACTAATTCAAATTCGTATATTCTCATTCATATAGTTAAGTGTTCCCATATATTTTATTTGCTCAGCAAAATGCAGCAAAAATGAATGTTATCTGACCTGTGTCTAGCCGCATGTTAGAATCAGATGTGAATGGAGGAGACTTGCCTTGTAGTGCCGACGTCTCGTTCAAGTACAAGACGTATAGGTGAGAATGAGAGACAACAGTGACACGCGGGCCGCGAATGTGCCAAATCTAAGCTAGGGAGGGGCAAAAAGCAAACGATATCAGTGAGTGGTTTCGGTTCATATAGAGCGTGAAGCGCCACGCTCTTCCCGCCAAGGGGTACCTGAAATACCTGAAACGGAGCAAAATATAACGCGGCTCACTGCTGGCGCCATCGTAGCCCTGTCAACTGTTGAATCTCGCCCTGTAAAGGTCGCGGCACCTAGTGCTACCTAATGGGAACGGCCTACTCTGTACGGGAATTTCCTAATAAATTCGCATGAAACTTATGTACGTGTTAATATTCATAAGTGCCACTTCTGTACTTTATTTAAAGTATTCAGAAATTTATAAATACTGAAATTGCAAGTAAGAGTACAAAAGTGAACTTATGAGTGAAAGTCAAATAAAAATTAGTACATGTAGGTAGTGATAGTGAAAAATAAATAAATTTGTACTCAATCAATATGACAATAATGTGGAGTCTGGGTAATGACCTGTAAAATATAATTTTGTAATATCACATCCAGATATTAAAAAACCCTAAAAATCATAAAATAGCAAGTTATTTCATTCAACATCTCAATGCTTACACGTGACCAATCAGGTTGAAGTGTAAGGCAACATCTTTTTGTACTAACTGATTACCACAAAAAATATGCAAGTATAGATAGAGCTGACTTTTCTTGCCATGTAAATATTTCTTAGATCAAGGAAGTACATCTCTTTTTATGGATGTGTGTCTGACAAAAATGACACTATTTTTATATAACCCTTTCTTCGCCAACATTGAAACCATATTTGGTTCATAACAATGTAATTTTTATTGTTATCTAGTTTGACGATAATTATTCATACCAAACTAGAATTATTGGATGCTAAAGTGCTGTCTCCATACATTCCTCTAAGAAATATTTAACTAGGTACCAAGAAAGTTTTAAAAGTTTCTGTTTTATTGACTAAGCAGAGCTAATTGTTATGCATGTTTTTGTGGCAATATAGAACTTATGGGCAACAAGTATCAAATAAATCTAAATATTGGTAAAACATAAATTATTGTGGTGGACAGATTAAAACAAGTCCCCATTTGTAATTTATGATAAAAAGTGAAATGTATTAAGTAAATGACTTACTTGGTCCTCATTTAGGTAGTTGGGTAGACCACCTATAAATATTTTATGTGGCGAGTCTGGCACCACAGTGCTTATGACACCAGCTGTAAAAAAATTGAATTTATTATTAAAGCTATAAAACCATATTTAAAATATAAAATAAATTGCACTAAATAAAACTTATCAGATACATAATAAGATAATATTAACACATACCTGGCACATTAATGGAAGGATTCTCAGTACCAGGCATGGGTTGATAATCATGAGGTCGGCGAATTTTTAAACTCTGTCCTTTAAAGTTGATTCCATCAAACGCCATGGCCTGTGTTGTTTCATCAATTGATCTGAACTCCAGGAAGGCAAAGTTTTTGTCAAGATTTATTTGGCAAGCAAGCACTGGATTGCCAGCAGCTTGAGCCAGACCAGAGAGATGCATCTGTTGATTGAAAAATTCCATAGTTTCCTCTTCAGTAACTCCAAATGGTATGTTACCAACATATAATCTTCTTGCTTGTCGCGTTATCGTAGACCCCACAACGGGCACTGCGGCTTGAGGTGTATCGGCTACGATATTCGCCGGTATTTGTCCTGCTGCCTGCATAGCTTTATATTGCAGTGGTGTGATATGTTCGAAGCCCGGTGGCGGGACATCCCAGTAAAGAGAAGGCTTGCGCCTGCGAGAGCGTTTTGAAGGCGACCTCGATCTGCTTTTTCTCTTTTCTCTACGCTCTCGTGAGCGGGACCTGGAACGCCGCCTTTCCCTTGAGCGAGACCTACGTCGACGATCTAAAAGTGAGTTGGTTAATCAATAAATGAGATCACAAATGTTGACTTAGTAGTATTAAGCTTATTTAGAACTTACCTTTATCTTCTCCCATGGTAATCGTTCAAAATAATAAAAGACTAAATTCAATGAAATTAGCGTTTCGCAGCAAGAAGGAAGCAAAATATCAGACGCAAAATGGCGTCGGTCGATCTTTTTTTTTTTTACCTGGAGCCGTAGAGTGTGGAGTGGACCAAAGACATGTGGACCCCTCACACGGTCGTCGATGCATGCATCGATGACCGTGTGATCGTGAAACCGACCGGAAATAAAAATAATTAACTTGGTTTTGAATAACAAACTGACAGAAATAAGCAAACTGACATTTTTATTTTACTGTATTTCTGACAAGGCAAAATTTTTGAAGTGATGGTAATACTTTGGGAAAACAGGGGTTACTCCAGGTCAAATTTTCTGGGGGTGCAAGGCAGAGAACCTCCTCGAGTGCCCGGTCCTTTGAAAGCTTTGCATTCTCACTTGATCCCAAGGATCCGGTGAGAGGGCGGGCTGACAAGGGATTCGGGACGGTGCACCCTGGGTGACAGTTAACAACTCCCTGGTAGTCGGGGTCTTGTTGACTGTCGGCCAATTTCTGCCAACTGCCCACTCCACCGCCGTCTATGATGAGACGGCGAATGGATGTGGGTCTGGGGGACGGGCGTGGTCCATTTATGGGCCACGTCCGATTTGGGGAGGGGGCCGAAAGGCCAAAATGAGGGGGCCGAAAGGCCATGGCTGGAGGGCGTCGTGGTAGAATGCTAACGCGATCCCATGGCGCCCTCAACAGCCGGTGCGGAAACGCCGGAGGGGTTTTATTGGGTATTCCGGGCTGACTAGCAGCCCGGCGAGTCCCACACTTTGTGCGTAAATGCATTTCCCCTCCGTTAACAAAAAAAAAAAAAAAAGGTCAAATTTTCTGTCATCAGCCTATTGTATGCCTATTTGGTTACAATCTTTATCTTTAGTTCCATGGTCGAACCTGAGCGGCCGAACCGTGCGGTTCGAAAAAATGTTCGCAATGTCCGGCGAACATTATTATTAATATTATTGCCGGTTCATGGACATAATAAAACAGGACCAATCATATATTAAATAGGACTGAGCTAATTGGCTAGTAAACTTTTTCATGAAAATGTCTAATTCGTAAACCATTTCGAGGAATAGGCTTGGGGAACAGATAACATTAAACAGATCTTTAGATAAGCAAATATTTTTTAAGTTGGTTGCTTGAGCAAACTCCAATGAGGTTTTAATAACAATTCTAAACACAAAAATTTAAAATTACGAAAGAATAAAGTAAAAAATAAAATAAAGTAAGTAGATAACTTAGCCAAAAGTGGCAAACCCAGTTTTTTATCCACTATATTTCATTTCACGGATGCCTCAAGGTACCTCTCGACCAACCTTATAATTGACAGTTCGATCGATACTCACCTCCAATGAGAAATCATCAAGGAAGCTTGTGACGACTAATCATACCAATGAGGGGTAAGTAAGGTTGATTCGAGTTTGAGTGAAGGTTTAAGAATACGGGTGAGTCCATGGTTCATGGTTTGGCTGTACCGTATTCTCTCTTTTTTTTTTGTGCTGTATGACAGTTCGCACACGGCGCTATTCCAATGAAACTTGAGTATACTACCAGTATACTACTAGTCGCACGAGAGTATATTTTCCATGGAACTAAAGGTAAAAATGGAAGCCATGATGGCATACAACAGGCTGGTTCAAGAAAATTTGACCTTTTTTTTTTTTTTTTTGTTAACGGAGGGGAAATGCCTTTACGCACAAAGTGTGGGACTCGCCGGGCTGCTAGTCAGCCCGGAATACCCACTAAAACCCCTCCGGCGTTTCCGCACCGGCTGTTGAGGGCGCCATGGGGTCGCGTTAGCATTCTACCACGACGCCCTCCAGCCATGGCCTTTCGGCCCCCTCAGTGTGGCCTTTCGGCCCCCCCCCCCCAAATCGGGCAGTGGCCCATAAATGGACCACGCCCGTCCCCCAAACCCACATCCATTCGCCGTCTCATCATAGACGGCGGTGGAGTGGGCTGTTGGCAGAAATTGGCCGACAGCCAATAAGACCCCGACTACCAGGGAGTTATTAACTGTCGCCCAGGGTGCACCGTCCCGAGTCCCTTGTCAGCCCGCCCTCTCACCGTATCCTTGGGATCAAGTGAGAATGCAAAGCTTTCAAAGGACCGGGCACTCGAGGAGGTTCTCTGCCCTGCACCCCAAGAAAATTTGACCTGGAGTAACCCCTGTTTTCCCAAAGTATCACCATCACTTCAAAAATTTTGCCTAGTCAGAAATACAGTAAAATAAAAATGTCAGTTTGCTTAATATAATTGGGCTTTATATTTCTATATCAAAAACAAGTATTTTTATTTTTATTTTTTAATAAAAATAAAAATACTTCTACCTCAAAATGAAGATTATATTACTACGTAACTGTTTATTATTTTTTCCAACTTTTGGGGTTGTTATCAAGTGCTGTGATGGAAACCTAGGTTCACCTCTAACACATCACGAGTTAGAAAGAGAGAGATGGGTAACGAAATGCATACAGGTCAAATTTTCTTGAACCAGCCTGTTGTAAGCCAGCTTGTCTTCCATCTTTACCTTTAGTTCCATGATATTATACTACTCTTTGGTTCCATGATATTTTCATACAAAATTAACTATTGTATGTCCTTAGACGATGCGACTCGTGCGACGCAACCCTGTTATCCCTTGACTTGTTAAAATTTCTGCTATCCGTCCGTACGTAACACACTGCGTCGCAGTTGCGTTTCACGAATCGCACAGCCCCGTGTGCGAACTGCCTTTGTGTATCAAATGTCAATGTTTTGAATTTTGATTTGAATTGATTGCAATTTTCTGTTTGATTTTGTGAATTTTTGTGCACTTCGGATTGACTATTGCACTATTTTAAGATTGTTGAAATTATGTCGGTAGTTTGGATAATTGAATGATATAATTTTCATCACATCATAAAATAATAAGTACTTGTATTAGCTAGCAAATAGTCATGGACTTCATAGTTGTTTCAACTAAAAGTGAAAGTAGGTAGGCCTCATCATTTTATATTTTGCTGCGGTTGCAATACATTACCGGGGTTTGAGCCAATGGATCTTTTTTATTTAGCCCTTACTTTAACACTCGGAGAGCTACAGTAAATAATCATGGTATGTTATTTTTTTTTCTAAATTCTTTAGTTAGTATTCTTTTTCCAAAGTTTGGTTAGTATGGACTATAAAATATGTTTAAATTTTACAGGATTATCAAAGGGACAACGGAGATTTAAGACAGCGGAAAACTGTTGACAATGCACAAAACATAGACCAAAATATTCAAAACAACTCTGCTGAAAAATGTTCCAAGTCTCAGCAAAATTCCAAAGTTATTGGCTTAATTTTTCTGTCATTATTATTGGATCTTTTGGCTTTTACAATGATTCTACCTCTACTGCCTTCTCTTTTGGATTATTATGATCGTGAAGAAGGGAAAGGGAATAGCTTGTATGCTTCCTTACTTGGTGCAGTTCAGAGTTTTCAAAAATTCACTGGAGCTCCGGATCGGTTTGCATCTGTACTTTTTGGGGGAGCCCTTGGATCTATGTATAGCTTTTTACAATTTCTGACAAGCCCTATTGTTGGTAGTCTTTCTGATGCATATGGGAGGAAGCCAATGTTACTAATTTGCCTGGTAAGTAATTGTTATTAGTAAAACATGTATTTATTGTCTTTTTTCATTTTAATAGGTACTTGCTAAAATTTCTACAAATCTAGAAAATATTTTTGTTGGGTTGTCTAGTGTTATGTTCTTTTTATTTGAAACACTGATGAATAAACCTTATTACTATATCTATAATTTAATTGATGAAACCACTTTTCAAAGTTTTCATTGTCTGTCAATAGACATTTTAGTAAGTATAAATTTTGTGAGCAGGATTTTTGACTATAAATTATTAACGGAAAGCACTCGGACAGGATTGTCGATAAACATAATAATGTATACTGAAATACTTTTATTATTATTATTTCTATACATTGTGCTACTTGCTCATACTTATTCTTATCATATCATTCATCAATTGCTTATCAATACTTCCATTGGATCAATGATTATCTTAATTTGCATTTTATCTTTGTATTCTTGTCACAAATAATATTCAGCCAATGAAAAAAAATCTGTTTTACTAACATCTATCCTTTGACATATTTTAAAACCACCAGCCTGCAGTATCTTAACATGACTTCTATAGCACACTATCCTTTTCTCAGAAAATAAGTTGATTCAAGCCAGTAACGTTAACCACTCTAGAAACAAAAGACTAAATTATTAAAGTGATAATAATATTTTTTACATGATTCATTGGTGTGATATTCATTATGTTATGAGTTATCTGGCTATTATGATTTAGCTGAAAGGATTACTAAGGATAGAATTAAGTTTTCATTCTCAGCGAATACAAAGAATTAATATATTAATTAATATTAATTGGCTCATTGTATTGTATGAAAGAGATACTGCTGTATGATACCAAAGTTGAGCAATTTATCATCAGATGCTTTACATTTTTTATAATTTGTATTTCAGATAGGCATAGCAGCATCTCATGCTCTATGGGGATATGCCCGGACGTTCAGCATTTTTGTTCTGGCGCGGTTCATAGGTGGCTTGAGCAAAGCTAACGTCAGCCTTAGCATGGCGGTGGTCACTGATGCCTCCAATGAGAAAACCAGGGCTAGGGGAATGGTGAGATCAATTTGTGTTTATCATACCAAGATTTTCATAATAATCTAAAGTGCTATTTTTGAACAGTGTGACTCGCGCAAAATTGGCAAGTTCATTCAACATATGAGTTGTACATATAAAAAGAAAACAGAAAAATATCCTGTACTGCCCATTTAGAAGTGGCAGCTGAGTTGTGCAGCTACAAGACATGCTTAGATGATGAAATCGAGAGTTTTTCAGCTAGCCGTGTGGTTTGTGGCTTTAGACTACTTTGTACTTTTGAGGGTATCATAAATACAAAAAGGTTTAGAGATCCTTTATCTCTTTCTGAGAGATTCAAAAACATTCTATAGTACTGACGAGTGAAAACTAAGTTTTTCCCCTATTCCTCCCCACACCTACTATGTGAATTCTGCTTTTACCGCTGTGTTGGACATTAACATCGACCCTATTCCCTCGACATAAAGGTTTTTCTTATTAGTAAAAACAGAATCGCCGTTGATTGGTGTGGTCACTCTCTAATACGACTGTTTTCTACAACCTTGAGATTAATTATTGCATGGGAGGAAAATTTAATTAAGTAATTAATTCATAGCTATACCACTAGTAAATTAAAATTACAGCAGAAATCTACATTTAAACATCATTTAAGTGTAATCGATATATCAAGGTTAGAAATAATGAGGATATAGTCACGTTTTCTTTGTAATTGAGTGTTTGCATAGTTTGTATTATATCAACTGGATTTGCTTGCTTCTCGGAAATATTTTAAAAGATGACAATGAACCCTTGTTAATTAGAAATCTTATCAAATTCCTATATAAATCAAGCACACATCATCGTCTTGCTTTTCGACCGTCTTTTACTTAGAAAGTGTTCACCTTTCAATTGTATAATGTTACAAACATTACTGCTCAAATATCCCCAGACAAAAAAATTAACACTTTCTTAAATTACCAAGCAATGAGAAAATAACAGACATAAATCAATTAAAATCAACACTCAACAACAATCAGGAATTCCAATCTTTTAACTTAAATTTAACTACAGATGCAGAGGCCCTTAAAATTATAAATAACATAAAAACTAAAGCTACACAGGTCATGATAGTCTTAACATGACATGATAAAATTAATCTTAGATGTGACTCTTCCCACCATAACTGCTATCCATACTAAAGTCTGCCTGTCTATCTTTCTGTCTGTCCGTCTGTCTGTCTGTCTGTCTGTCTGTCTGTCTGTCTGTCTGTCTGTCTGTCTGTCTGTCTGTTACGCCTTCATGGCCAAACTGCTGAATGGATTTTGATGAAATTTGGTATGAATATAGTTGAAGACCCAAGGTCAATCATAGGCTACTTTTTGACGCAGGCGGACCTGCGGGAAACAGCTAGTAGTCAATAAATCAATAGAGACCTCCAACTTCCCATCTAGTTGGAAAAAAGCAGTGTTCTGACCCATACCAAAGAAAAATAATGTGGATGGAATGAGAGATCTATGTCCAATATCAATTCTCCCTGTTAACTGTTGTTCACATAAATAATTGAAAAAGTAGTACTTGACCAGCTGCTGCAACACACCGAGATCAACAAGATAATTCCTAAATATCAGTCGGGCTTTCGTAAAGGACACAGCACGGAAACCGCATTACTGTATGTGTCTGACGATATAAGAAAAGCTTCTGACATGGGCATGAGTAGTATACTAGTGCTCCTAGGCTACTCTCGAGCATTTGACAGTCCTCAACCTGATTTCTTAATTACTAAACTAAAACATTTTTTTTAACAAAAGATGTACATGGTTTACAACATCATTCTTAACTTATAGACAGCAAATGGTCGTTACTGAGCTAGACGATGGAACCAAGAGATATTCCTCATTAAAACCACTTACATGTTGAGTACCCAAAGGCTCTATTTTAAGTCCCATTCTTTTTAGTATATTCACAGCTTATCTAGCCAACGACCTTACAACTAGTATACCTTACATCTATATGCCGACGACACACAAATTTATTTTTTATGTAAAGGAAATAAAACAAAAGAAGCTATAAAAAAGATGAATAAACATTTACAAAGTTTGTATGACTGGTCTAAAAACAACTCATTATATCTAAACCCAAATAAATCCAAAATGTTAATCTTAGAAATCAAACACCAAGTTAAAGTGTGATAGACTGCGAAGAAAAAATTAAAATTAATAATGTTATTTTAGAAAGAGAGACATCTGCACGTAATCTAGGTCTAATAATGGATGAGGAACATAAACATGTCGAACAAGTTAATAAAAAAATTAGAAATGCATATTTCAAACTGAAAATCCATACTAATATTATAAATGCGAAAGTCTGTCCGTCTGTCTGTCTGTCTTTCTGTCTGTCTGTCTGTCTGTTACGCTTTCACGGCCAAACCACTGAACGGATTTTGATGAAATTTAGTATGAATATAGTTGAAGTCCAGGGGTCAAACATAGGCTACTTTTTTAACGCAGGCGGAGCTGTGGGAAACAGCTAGTCTTATATAAAATTGACCCTACATAAAAGAGAAACTACGTCTAATGCTAGTTGACTCACTTGTCCTATCACCGTACAAATATTGCAGCTCTATCTTTGGACCTAGAATAAACATAATTAGAGAAACTGCGATTCAGAGGGTCCAAAACTCATGCATAAGATTCTATTTTAATGTGCCCAGAAGGGAGCACATAACATCATATCTAATCAAGAAAGGCATCTTAAATATGGCAGCTAGACGTGAACTTTTGTACGCATCGTGCAGAGGATAAATTGGAATAAGAAGCCTGAAAATCTGTTTGAAAAGTTAAACTGGTTAAACAATGAAAAAAACTGCACTCGCATCCGATCTGCCACCCAAAATCTCATCAGAACGCCCGCTCACCAATCTACACGATATAAAGCATGCATTAAATTCAGGTCAGCAAAAATATGGAACGATTTATCTCCTTCTCTTAGAAATATACTGAATGGAAGTAATTTTAAAAACAAATATGTTTATGAGTGCTCTTCAAAGAAAACAACTTGCTGCTGAAAATTTGAAGCTGGAAAGATCTACAACTGAAACACTATTTATAAAAAATGTAGATACCATTATGAACAAAGATAAATTACAAAATTAACCCATAACAAAGGTAAATGAATGCAACATTCACACCATACACTATATACAC
This sequence comes from Euzophera pinguis, assembly GCA_947363495.1. Taxonomy (NCBI): domain Eukaryota; kingdom Metazoa; phylum Arthropoda; class Insecta; order Lepidoptera; family Pyralidae; genus Euzophera; species Euzophera pinguis. The sequence continues at coordinate 6,216,749 of OX376162.1, forward strand.
ACACACACATACACTACACATATCGAACTTCAATAAATATAATTCTATGTACTGAAGTTAATAGGATAGATATGTTTGTACTAATTGTCAATAGAATAGTTATGGATTTTAACGATTATGACAATAAGGATTTACTTCTTTTTATTTTTTATACATATCTAATTTTTATTTTTTATATATATGTATTAAAAAGATCATCTTCTGAGGACTCATGTCCACACCTATATCTCCCATACTTTAACCTTAGGGAGTGGGGATGCCTGAAAAACAGCGTTACTCCAGTCGAGGCTAGGTAACAAAGGCATTCCTTTGCTACACGCTTTTCATATTTTCCTTTATTATTATTTTTTATTTCTTTTGTATATTTATTGTACCTTATTGTGAAAACTTGTAATTGTGTAACAATATAATTTTTTTTTAATTTAATTTAATTTTACATAAAAATATTTCACTGTGAATAAATATTTTGTGAATATATATTACTTAACCTGTACATTAACTTAACTATTGAGTAATCTATGCCATTATGCAACTGAAGTGTTAACTTGAGATGTAATTTTTATTTTTATTTCATATTGTCCTAGGTTGAAGGCGAAGGTTTTCCACCATCTCCTTTCAAACTTCCCTCTGACCACCTAGCCTCGAATCTCCCCAAGTCGTCGCTCCAGCGTAGCCTTGGCTTGTTATAAAATAAATATATTTAAATATATTTATCTAAGTATGTTGTTCCAGGCTTTAATAGGTTTAGCATTCTCAGTGGGATTCATAGTCGGCCCGCTGGCTGGCGCATGGTTTGCTGCCAGCAATCGCGAATCGGGTTCGTGGGGTGAACGACCTGCGTTTTATGCTTTCTGCCTCTCTCTTGCCAATGTCTTCCTTGTCGCGTTTTGTATACCGGAGACGCTGTCTAAGGTTTGTATCTTCTTTATATGGCTTTTATTTACTAGACGTATTTAGCTAATTGCAAATAAAATGTATTAAATAGTAGTTCAGTCAAGTCGTAAAAAAATCTTGTCAAGTCTTAAGTTTATGAAAGTTACCTGGCGATTTTCTCGGAGCTTTTGGCAAGAAATTTACATAAACAACTGTGTCACTCTCCAACACTCACGTTTGTCACAAACTCTTCGCAAATAATAATTCACCATACTTAATGGATGGTTGGAGTTAAGTTGAAATTAATATTAATATAAAAATATTAATAGAGAAATAGAAAATTCACAAAGGTATCCATAAAACAAGTCTGAGTAAGAGTTGGTTAGGAATCCCTACCTACATGAGTACCTACAACACAGAAGGTAGGTCTTTATGGATTCTAACAATAGAAACCTATGATTTTTCCTTACGTACCTATTGATTGGTACATCATACTGCTTAGCAAACGGGGCATTGTAGTAAATTAAATAATCAGTAGATAAATTTGTTATTTTTGAACACAAAACCTCTACACGCATACTATGTCCACCTTATTCACTACCTGTACCTGTGTGTGGGTGCATACAATATTAACGTGATAAATTCTCCGCTATCAGCTATTGTATTTTTATTTTCCATTATACAACTGTGCAAATAGATCAAAAACAGACATTACTATTATCTGAAATATTTTCTATATCAGTAATATCTGATGTTGCAATGTTATACATTTTCTTACGAGAAAGATAACGATTTTATACTATCGCAAATTGATTAAAACAGTTTATGCTGAACAAAAACTTTATTAATTTTTCAGGACAAAAGAGCGCCGCTTTCATTCACCCTATCCAAAACGGTGGATTTTGTCTCTCCATGGCATCTTTTGAAATTCAATGCCGTGAAGGATTTATCGCAGCACCAGAACAAAGTACTTACAAAACTAGGACTGATTTACTTCTTGTACCTGTTCATATACTCTGGTCTAGAGTTTACACTGACATTCCTTACACATCACACATTCCATTATACTACAATGCAACAAGGGAAGATGTTTCTAGTTATGGGTAAGTGTTAAGGTTTAATGTAATTTATATTTAAGTTTAGACATTAAACAAGATAACAATCTTTTTTCCCAACAAAAACAAAAACCGACACCCTGGAGCTAATTTGAAAAATTTCTGATGCCAAGAGGCTCATATGTACACAATGATGGCGGCATCTCTTAACTTTTTAGTGTACAAGACTAAAGATCGAACGAGAACTAAATAAACCAACAGTGCTTTGAAAGAGTGATAGATTAAAAAAAAAATTTTTTTAATTAGTATGTATCGCTTGTGTAAAAGTTAAAACATCACTTAATAGATCTAAGTAATAATTTTGGCACGGCTATTGGATGCGTACACCATTTTCCACACGTATCTGTCGTCACAATCATTGTCAATTTTATGTTCACCGTGCTAAACTGGCCATATTTCCAAAATCCCAAAAGAAAGAAGTTCTTAATTCGAATGAATGTTTAAAAATCTGAATCGATTTTACTTGGCAGGTGTGATAATGGCCGTGTTACAAGGAGGCGCCGCCCGTCGCTTGGGCTCCGCCGGCGCTCAGGTCGCGGCCCGAGCAGCCCTAGCGCTGACTCCGACTTCGTTCGCGTGTGTAGCTCTCGCTGCAGTTCACAACCCTCCGTTACTGTCGCCTATTGCTTGGCTGTGGTTGGGACTTGTACTGTTTGCCCTATGTGAGTATTAAAACTATTCTATTTATTAGTAGTTGTGAGTGTAACAATATGGGCCATAGTGTTTATCTAGACTCTGACTTCGTTCGCGTGTGTAGCCCTCACCGCAGTTTCCAACCCTCCAATAATGTCGTATATTGCTTGGCTGTGGTTGGGACTTGTATTGATTGCCCTATATGAGTATTACTTAATGCGATGGCCTAAAAAGGATCTTAGCCTCAGACACGAGAGATCTTCACTGTTCCCTGTTCAACGCAACCTCTTGCCAGTCTGCTCTTTGGAGGGCTTTTTACTTGGTCTTGTACTGTTTGCCCTATGTGAGTATTAAAGCTGTTGTATTTATTAGTAGCTGTGTATGTATAACACTATGGGCCAAAGTCTGCCATAGTGTTTATCTAGATTCTGACTTTGTTCGCGACACAAAACATGTATGGAATACAGCAAAATATGTGTTAACATTATTGAACATTTATCAATATCTTTGTGTGCTACAGCAAGGCAAAAAGGCCAGAACTCAGTGATGTTTTTTTTCACTAAAATCACAGCCGAATTAAACAATGATTGTCAGTTCAATAACTGACAATCATTGTTTTGTCAACGGCAATCCGTTCATGGACTTAGTATATTAACAGGAGTACTTCTGTAAATTTGCATGGAGGCGAGGCAATTTTTTTTTCTTCAGACGCAATCAAATGTTCCGAGTGAGGAGGTGCTAACCTCCTCCCAAGTAGTTCTGTGCAGACTTAAAGAAGTTAGAGTTTAGTCGAAAATAACGTTTCGTAGACATGTCTCCTCTTGGCTCCCTCGGGCAAGACAAGAAAACTTTACTAGTGGCCTTGGCTTCACTAGACAAGCAGAACTACTCCAAGTTAGGTCGCACCTGCTGTTGCTTAACTCGCGTAATCGTCACCAACAATCACGTCCCGCTAATTTATTAGCTAGCTACTTATGTTCAGTATTTACGAAGTTTAAAATATTTTGTCCCAATTAAAAACATTATCATGGTTACCCTATTAAAAAGAGATATTCCTCAGATATAGTGATATCTATTTTTTTTCTGCTCGGGTTTTAGGTCAAAGAGCTCAGTCCTGTTTAATATACTAAGTCCATGTCGCCGTTTGTTTGATTTTCAATTTCATTTATCGAAATCTCATTTTGACTTGAACAGCGACGGCGTTTGCAGTATCCTGCATGACGTCAATAGCGGCGGGTCAGGCTCCGAATCAAGCCCGCGGCACCGTGCTAGGCGTGCTTCGCTCGCTCGGAGCGCTCGCCCGAGCTGCCGGGCCTCTAGTCGCTGCATCAGGTAAGTCTAAACATTAGGCTAGTTTACTAAATTTTAAAATGTAGTTATTATTATACGTCATTGTACAGTATATTCAAAAAATGTTGTATTTTTGCAATACTTCAATCTTACCATATGTATTATGTATAAGAAAAACACATTTTAAATATCGTGCAAAAACGCTCGATAACGCATGGCGATTTGAATGACAACATATTTTTTTGTCGCTGTACACTCTCGCCGAGCCATACAGAAATAAGGTTAAGTTGTTATATCGTTTGTGGGCCAGTTAAGCCTCTTCTTAAATCTCAGTTGAGTCTCAACTTTATATGGATAGGATGAACTGTCATATATTAAGTTAAGACTCGAGAGGTTTTAACTAGCCCAAATTCAGACGAGAGTGTAAGGCCGCCATGAAAAAAACATTATGCCATTGAGAAACAAGTGTCAATGTCAGATGACACATTTGTTTACCTGATTTGACAGTTTTCTATGGTATTGTAAAACGTCGACATCATCAACAACAATGATGTTAAAAAAGATATGACGTAATCGCTTCTGAGATTCGCGCTTTCAAGATTACTGTAATAAAAAAAAAAAAAAAAATCGCTTCTGATTGGTGTTCAATGTCTCGTGACAAAATGACTATTTTCATCGATTTTATTTTCTAAAAATAGTAACAATCTTTAGTTTTTGCGATATATAGTTTTTTTTTAATTCTACATATCTTATTTAATTATTAGAAAGTGTCATCTCTCTTATTAGAAACTAGCCTATTATTAATATTACTAACGTACAGAACGGCACTTACCCTCCCACCCGAAACAGATATCGACCCTCACCGCGCAGATTTAGGGTAAAAATCGAGAGCAAAACAATGACAGTGCCGCGCGGCTCCGCTGCCAAAACTATGACGCAGATACGGTAAATAACCAACCCTACGAGTAACACACACATTGACGCGCGTGCGTACGCGACCGAATCAGTGTAGTAGTAATAGGTATCGGAATGTTGGTGCAATAAGGAGTGTCCGGGATGTGTATTTCCATTTACGTCCTCAGCTAGCCGCTTCGGAGCCCAGCTCCGCTTTCCTACTCTTCCTCCTCCACTTTGCCCGATCTTCTACTAGGACTGTTTTATTTATAATATGTTACACTTTTACTCTGCCTTTATATATTGTGATAAAATTGTAACTAGTCTTCATTAGCAAGAAAACAATGTGTGGCTAAGGATTTTTCACGACAGTATCCAATAATTTCAAAGGAACACTGCTCTAAACTGGACCTTAGTGCATCAAAAAACACTTCTCTAAATAATATTATTGTATTTTTTATTCTTTCAGTATATTGGTGTTCAGGGGCGGCGATCACGTACACGGTCGGATCTCTAATTCTAATCGTTCCAGCTATTATGATATACAAATTGAAGACATGAATAAGCAGCCTTTACACTGCCCCAAAACTGCCTTCTTTACACGAACTCTAGTTATTGGCTACCTAAGTTTTCCCTTTGAACACCGCAAAAACTGGCATAAAGTCTGTCTCAATGGAAAAGACAATAATGTAACCAATAGCAATTCGATCATTAACATTGCTTATCGATCACTTACATTCGATTATCAATGTTTATCACATTCACATCAAATGAACACACAAATATTTTTTTAAAAAAAAACACCATTCGCAAACTTGTCTCAATGTCAGACGGCCATATTTGTTTACATTATTGCCTTTTCCATTGACACAGACTTTACGTACCCGCGCCGCAACTGGCCTAAAGGTGTCACAGCGTTCAAAGGGTCAATATATTGAGTTTGTTTGTCATTAATGTATTTTAGGTATAACTAAGCAAGAAATATGCAACACTTGAATTTTTTTGTTTCAATAATATATTGGATCAATACTTACTATACTTGAGAAAATATAGCATGATTCATATGACAGCTGTCAAATCACATATGTTATCTTTTTAATCCTTGTCCCACTTCAACATTAACCATATTTCTGTCCTGCTGTCAAAAGTATCATCCTATTATTTTACAAACTATATACAGTATTAATTTGAGTTCCATTCAGTTCATAAAGTTAAGTTTTTTTAAATTTGAGATCGTGTAAAGACTATGAACAAGCAATAAGTACATTTTTAATATTAAATATTAAGCTCTTTAACTACCTACATTTTTATTAATTTATTACTCTTATACATGTTTTTGAACCAGATATTAATACTTTACATTATTTATATACAAATGTTTAGAAAATTTATCTCGAATTAAAACAGTATTACATTTATAATGCTAAGTTTTTTTAATTAATTTTTTTCCTATCTGAGTCGGCTGTGAGGACTGAAAAATAGAAAAGTGTAACCTTAGATTATTAACTGGTCTCCGCGGCGCGCGAGACCAATTGGCTAGTAAACTTTTTAATGAAAATGTCTAATTCGTAAACCATTTCGAGGAATAGGCTTAGGGAACAGATTACATTAATCAGATCTTTAGATAAACAAGTATTTTTTAAGAAAATCGCAGAAAACCCAATGACTTTCATTTTTTAGCAAGGTTGACGTATGACGTAGCCGGATAACTTCCGGCTATTCACATTTAATTTTTTAGGTTGGCAGCACAGCGTAGTGAATAAATATTTTTTGTTTGGTAGCGCTAATTAAGCGCTTCACGTACTTGTCACTCATGTCAAATGTCATCTCTGTTTATGTAAACATAACCCTTAAATAACCTAATTACATCTTCATTACATTCATTCATACATTTTAATGAAGAATCGGTGTCTAATTATTGAAAAATCAGATGTCAACGGATGAAGATACGACAGTAAAGTCCAATAAACAGGCCAATATGCAATAGATACGAGAAATGGGGTAGGTACCTAAATATTTGGCGATTGTAAACAAACAAGAAACCAACTCGCGACTCAGGTCCATCCTGACTTTGATATTTGACACTGACATATATATTTTTTTAAACCTTAGTAATTTTTGCTTTCTTGCAGTTCGAAATGGCCATTATAGCTGCGTGACGTCATCACTATAAAATCTTTAAAATTAAATAACAAAATAAATATAATTTTAAGAATTTTTTCGTTTAAATTGTATCTCCAAAATAGTCTATTCTATCAATAAAATACAGTAAATATACAATTTATTTTTTAGTTGACTAGCCAATTATTAATCTAAAGCCTGGCTTCGATTAAAGGCGGAATAGAACCTCGCCTCTTTTCTTTCCGGACCGTCATGGGTGTCCATTTGAGCGAAGACTACCGAAATTCCATTATCATCGCAACTCGTCTTCAAGACATGTACCTGGAGCGTAAGTGTGAGCGGGATGACGCAATACCAATATCAATTTGTCTCGCTCACGATTCCGCCACACCGCGTCGACAGTGCCGCGCCGAACAAGTCGGCCGAAGAAAGTCGCCAAGCTGATATTACTCTGTGCGTTTTCACTCCGGGTTAATCGAAGCGGTTTCATACAAAAATATGGGAGCGACCTTAGACTTGGACGTAGTTAAAAATTCTAAATCTATGGGAGCGACTCATGGGAGAGTCGGCGCGGCTCAACTCTGCTCCGTAATGGACGCGGAGCTTAAGATGAAAATAACAGATAGTAAAGGACCAGCTGAAACTTTCGCTCGAGTCTTAATATGGCGCGGCTTAACTGTAGCAAGCACATCATACTTCTGTGTTTTTTAAACATAGATTTTTTATAATTATTACACCTATGACTATGCGTTTATGTTATTATAAAAGGTTTTCTATATCGACGTTTGACGTGGGTATACCGGTAGTCCATCTGTGCTCTAACTATACATAAAAAAAAATTGTTTGTCACTGTTACATGAAGCACACGAAAAAAATGGTCAAAAGTCAAGAATTCATTCTTGTCAAGATGTCAGACTGGAACAAAACATCACATCATTTCCAATTTCCAAATGATTTTGCGATTGAAAGTAGTTTATTTCGTCAGTGTTTTTATCAATGATTATTATTATAAGTTATGAATAATGATTGTTTCATCAGTTATTTATTTACGTTTTATGTGAAAATCAACTAAAATGTACAACATGAGGGTGTTACAATTATCATTGTTTATTTTGGGATCTTGCGGCTTTGTGTCTTTGCTGGAAAAAGGTGGAGAGGTAGGTGACGTGAGAAACTTGCACCTTCAGTCAATTGAGGAATGATTGTTCTAGTATATTCAGTGGTGTTTGAAAGTTGTTTCAAGTGGTTTGTGGTGATTGCAGGGAAGTACAGAGTTGTCAAGAGCTTTGGATGATCGGCCGTTGTTGTTTGCTACTCTAGGAGGTGGCATGGTAGCCGTCGAACCCTTGGCTGGAAACATTATATGGAAACTAAAAGATGGTATGATAAGTACTTAATATATATAAGTATATGTGGCATATTGAGCTTGAGAATAAAGTAGTCCTTTTTTTACCGTGGCACATGGTCATAACACTGAATGTATTCATGTTTTGATGGTACCTTAAGGAGGGAAATATTAAGAAGTTAAATATTATCTGAGCCTGGGCTCTGAAGCTACATTGCATGGGCTGGTTACAACTATGAAAATTGTCATCATCATACAATTTCAAATAAGAACTAGTTTCATTCAATTGGTGTAGGTTAGACATATACTACATACAAATTGTTTATTGAATTACTGGCAGTTTATTTACATCATCTTGATTGATAAACATAGTTGTATTTTGTAACAAAACACACCATTACATTACAACACATGTGTCTTGTAATGATAACATAATTTTTTATAATTCACAAGATCTAGTAAATACAACTGGCCTGATGTTTAGAAATAAAAGTTAAATGAATATTTTTAGCACACTTAAATATTTTAGTAGTGAAAGTACTGTTAGTTTTATTTTAAATCTGAGATTTAAAATCAAAGTTGTGTAAGTGTTCCTGAATGTGCTAATACTATTTGTTTTGAAGTAGAAAATTATAATTTATGTTAAATATTTTTCAAAACAACTTTCCATGATCTCTAGAGTGTGCTGTTCTCAGAGCAAATTGATATATTCTTGAATAATCAATACAGACAAAAGAGCAATAAGTTTGCATCTTATAAAATACTAGTTGTTTCCCGCAGCTCCACCTGCAGTATATAGCCTATGTTACTCAGGGTGAATGTAGCTTTCCAATGGTGAAAGAATTTTTGAAATTGGCACAGTAGTTTTTGAGTTACAAACATACACACAAAAATACAAATCTTTCCTCTTTATAATATTAGTGTAGATAAAAATATACAAAGTAAATAAAACTTAGATTTTTTTAATTAATTAATTTTATTTATTTATTTTTTTCTTTATAAGACATTTTTATTTTGTGTTGCATGATCTAAATGTTATTTCTATTATAAGTATTAATTTTATAGTAGGTTTAATTCATCATCCTAGCGTGTATTTCTAGTTGCATTGTCAGCTTACGCTTCGGAGCCTAGAGTATGCTGTAAGTCATGGTCCTAGATTTGGCGTAACTGGTTATTACAATGGAGCTACTGCCCTCTGACCTCCGTAGACCTTTTTACAGGGAAACTACACCAACAGGAACATGACACGCGCATTTGCTACGGATATGCGGGTCGCGCTCGACTAATGATCTCCTCGATATAGTCGTTTTAAGTAGGTACTGTAATTGTAAAAAGGGGATAATTATAAACAGTCTTCAGAACATTTATGTTATTTGATGATAAATAAATTATGTAAGTTTTTATATAAAAAATACATTTATTTTAACAAAAGAGAAAAAAATACAAAGGGATCATCAGCACAAACTGTGTCAAAGAACAGAAAATTATTCACAACATGTTTCGTCAAAACAAAAAACATTAAAGTTTTGTAAGTTTTTTATAACAATGTTTAAAAGCACTTCCCAAATTATATTTTGTGATTCTGCCACCAGTTAGGTCATTCAAGCTATTGCCGGCCGGCACCCACCCACTGCTGTTAGTCCCAATATGCCCGCCACTACTAATAATAATAATAATGTTGGCAATAGTTTTTATGAATTAACTGGTGGTAGAAGCATGCAGAATAATTTGGTCTAAATCAATTCGAAAACGTTTAATTCTTAATTTTCGATTCATATTACATGGAGTGGGTGGAGTTATGATGATATTTTCCAATTACCAAAATAATAATTAGTTAAATTTTAAGTTGAATGAATGAATGGACATTTTAAACTTTCAAATCTTCTTTAAACAAGTGACTTGGCATTACTTGAATAGAATCTCCCAATGCTCAGTGGACAAAAATGGATTCTTGATGTTGTTTTATTTAATATCTTTTTTTAATGAGGCTTCAGTCACACATCGTGACTATGTCAGCCTCATGGGGAAAGTCAAAGGTGGAGGAAGCTCATCTTTTAGCCATGGCAGCTCTCCAGAAAGTGTAAATGGACTTGGCTCCACCTGACAAAGCCGAACTCAATGTAACATTGAGGCCGCTGTCTTGATGTTGATAATTACAAAAGAGTTTACACTTTAGTCTAAAAGTGTATGATTAAGAAGTAATTTGAAAAGTTCTAATTAATTCTTATCAGTCAAATATAGGTTACCAATGTGTATATGACATTCAACATTGTAGCTTTATCAATAATCTAGAGTGTTGCATTGATCTTTCACCTGTTTATGGCAAAAACTGTTTCTCTTTATCTTTGATTGACTCCATTCATTTGTATTACATAATTTCCAATTTGGTTATTTCTTTACCCATGTATGCAAATATTGATATGTCTGACTATGACAATCAGGCTTTGTTTTTTTAAACAAGGGAGATGTGTGGGATTGCCTTAGTATATTGACCTTAACAGGGCCGCGCCGACCCCCAGCAGCGCCTGTGTGCGAAACCTACTATGAGGCGCCTCTTTTTGACTGAGCGTAAGCGGAGTCTCCATTTCGATATGACCAATTTTGGTTTTGCACGAAAAAATGTAGGTATGTTCCGGGGTTTCACACTAACACTTCGCACACAGGGGTGGCGCGGCCTTGGACCATCATTCATAAACACTTTCTGAAGAATGCATTTGTTTGCTCTGCTAGTAAGAAAGTGGTTGAATAATTAATCTCACCCCAGATATTTTCTGAATGGCAAATCGAGGTCATATAAGCTTAAATTTCCCTGTACTTTGTTCTGACAAACTTTGTATTAGTGCCCAAAAAGTTTTAACGTTGTTCGGCCAGAGAGGTGGCACAAAACTAACGCCAAATTTTGTGAATGCAATACAGAATCTGACACTAATTCACGCCTGTATAAAGACCGAAATTCAGACAGAACCAAACCGTGTGTAAAACATTTAGGGGACTTCAATGACCACTTTTTATTTAGACTAGATTAAAATTGACATAACATAGACATAGAAAGAGTCACCCTCACAGTATTATGTTTATTCTTTTTTTTAGAACCAGTTGTAAAAGTCCCAAACCAGCATGCAAACTTAATGCCTCAATTTCTACCGGACCCAAGACATGGTTTTCTCTACATGTATGGCCCTCGAGGTGATCAGCAGATGCTCAAAAAACTCCCCTTTACAATACCGGAATTGGTAGCCAATGCGCCTTGTCGGTCCACTGAAGGCATATTATACACGGGAAAGAAGAGTGATACTTGGTTCAAACTGGATCCATTGACTGGATCAAGGGAGCATGTATCAGGTATGATGAGATGGATGGCTATTGCATATTTTCTACTACTCGATTTACACTATTGTAATATAAAAAATTCTCTTATAATTTTGAATTTTCTTAGAATTTTTTTATAATTTTGATTAGACCTTTTTTAAAGTACAACTTCTCCAAACGAAATTACGTACGCGCATTAGCTTTAAGCTGCTAGTGTGATTTACAATTATTAATAATAATACCAAGTACTGTCTGATGTTTTTTTGGTCACGCACGTGGCGTAAAGTTATTTTTGTATGTTTGTGTATATTATCAGAATTAATATTAATATTGTTTCTACAGGTTTCGACAAAACCAAAATATTCAAGAGCGATGACGAGAATACGTGCGATCCAGATAAAACACGAGGTGTGTACGTCGCACGCACGGAGTACAACATTCTGATGCACGATTCTAAGAACTTCAATCACAAGTGGAATGTCACATTTTTCGATTACACGTCGCACGCAATGGGCAAAGAAATGTTGAATGACTATGGTGAGTAAGAGGATAACTTTCATTGGTTTTTTAGTAAACAGTCTACCGGTGGTCAAGGTGAGCTGATACGGTGGTCTAGACATAACAATGGAACTGCAGTAAGATTTCGAAGTTGTAAGTAAAGTATCGATTTTCAAATATTACTCAATTCGGGTTTGGGAATTTTAAATGTTTTGCTAATTATTAGTACGCACGCATTCATCAATATTAATTACATGAAATATATATTTCTGCTCAATATTTTCTGGCCTACATATCACAATAGTTTAAAAATCCCGATTTAAGTGAAACAGGAGGTGTGAACAATATTATCTATAAATTTCGAAAATATTTTTTTTAATGAATCTTATGTCTTGTTGTAGGCACTGGTATTTTTTTGTCGACTAAGTACGTACATACAATATGTACATTAAATATATGCGTAGGCGCAACCATGGCCGTTTGGCCTCTATAAGATTCGATTCAATAGTAAAGGAAATTTCAAAACCGTGTAGCGAGATCAATGAGTCATTAACTTTCGTGTTGCGAAATAATGTTTTCGCAAGTTCAATGATCTTAGCTACTAGAAAAAAACGTATACCGACAACCTGTTTAACAGGAGGCTGTAAATTTTACGAGCTAATGTGGCGTAATGATTAACATGCTATTGTCAACGTGTATGATAATCTGGGTTCGATCCCCAGGCTGGGCGAATGTTAGTTCAGTAGATGGACTATTTTAATGTTCCATGGTCAAATAGTCAAATCAAATTATTTCAAGGAATGTTCATGCACCATTATAATTTTAGGCAATGATTACATGACCAATGTATAAGATAACAGTTTTATAGGGCAGGTTAAAGTATACTTTGTTAGCATGATATAAATCATGAATAAGACAGAGCTTGAACATTGAGTTTACAAGCAAAATAGATATCATCTGCATATCTTTTTTTCACAGCGCTAATTTGAAAGTCTTTTTCCATCGTCAAGTCTCATTGCCGGTAATATTCCCAACATACAATATTGAAAGGCCCAGTAATAAATGAATATAAACTTATTTTTTTATTAGGTATCATACATTTCACTTCTACATCAAGTGGGCGAGTGATGTCGTTTAACAGAAAAACCGGCGACCTAGTTTGGTCTCACAACTTCGAAACGCCTGTGGTAGCTGCCTATTTGCTAGACAGAGAGGGCCTTATCTCTGTCCCTTTCAATTCTATAGGGGATGACACCTTGGACCATATTATGGAAGATGCAAAGACTTTGACCAATGGCCAAGGGATTAAGAACTCTAATATAGAGTTGTAGTAAGTATCCATACTTCCATACTAATATTATAAATGCGAAAGTCTGTCTGTCTGTCTGTCTGTTACGCTTTCACGGCCAAACCGCTGAACGGATTTTGATGAAATTTGGTATGAATATAGTTGAAGACCCGGGGTCAAACATAGGCTACTTTTTAACGCAGGCGGAGCCGCGGGAAACAGCTAGTTTTTTATAAATTGACACTTGTTATCTACAATATACTAATCAAATAATTTTGTGTAGATTTCATTAATTCATTTGACTATTCGACCTAAAATGTTGTATAATAAAAATAACTCTAGAGTCGTTTAAAGTATAGTTGTTTCACCTACGTTTTATCTGTTAATCAGGCAAATCGACTTCCGAATGAACGCGTATTTTCCATGGTTGATGATAGCCTATTTTCATGTAGTAAATAACTAGTAATCAGCGATTCAGAATATCAAAATCCGTTTAGTTCTCGGGTATTCAGGCTTAGTAGATAATTTTATCGTGTTATCATCGCCACTCCGGTCAGATAGTATAATTATTGTTATTTGCAGCCCTACCTTGTATGTTGGCGAGCACAACCACGGTCTATACGCCCTCTCCTCTTTGGTTGACAAAAATACTAACACGATAACGACGGGATCACAACCCTTATTGCTAGAAGGCCCGACCACAGATAATGTCGCCACCACAGAAAATTCAAAATACGAACCATTTAAGAACATCCATTATAAACTAAACAATATAAATATTCACGTATCAGCGCCATATTTACTCTTGGGACACTACAAAGTACCAGAGCTCACAACGGCATGGATGCCCCAACTCCCAAATATGAATATAAACACACCTGATCCGAAAAGTGTCTCTATAAAATTGATTGGTGGCCAAGTACACTCTGATACAGATAAGGATGTTGAAAATGAGACGAATCTCAAGTCTTCTGTGAGTGTGTCTGTACAGACAGATGACTTATTCGAAGGGTTTAGATTCAGGCCTGACTTATGGTACAAACAAGCATACATCTGGCTTCACCAACAAGAGAATAAGGCGTTGAAAGTAGCACTGATAATCTTGGTTGGGTTGGTCATCATGATGTTTTGGTATCTACGTTATCAGGTAAATATTTGTTGATATTTTTTATGCGTAGTAATTAACCCGATTTGGTTGTTCCAAATGAATGCATCTGGCATTGATAGAACGTCCCATTTGTAATATGATCTATGTTGCAGATGGTGCGTCTATTAGTGAATGGTCATAATTTTTATGTGATGTGGAAAAATATACCTTATTGTGTTTTTCAATGTTAAATTTAAATGGTTGCTCAGATTATATTTGTACATTATTTGGATTATTATCTGATAAAATCATCATAATTTTGTTTGTCATAAAACAGCGATGTTTTGATACGTTTTATCCTTAGATTAATAATTGGTCTCGCGCGCTCGACTAGATACCGTCGTCGTACTAGAAAAATGCGGCAACAAATTCTACGCCGAATTGGCTAGTAAACTTTTTCATGAAAATTAATTCTAATTCGTAAACCATTTCGAGCTATGTGCTTAGGGAACAGATTACATTAATCAGATCTTTAGAACTCAATTTTTAGCAAGGTTAAGGTTAGGTTTTTATGTTACGGCACTATTTGGTCTGTTAATTTTGTATTATTATTTCATAATGTAACTCCTTGTAAGTATAAATGACCGTGTGCTGCCTAAATAAAATAAATAAATAAATAAAAAGTTAACGTGTGGCGTAGCCGGATAACATCCGGCTTTCAAATTTATTTATTTTTCGGTTGGCAGCACAGGGTAGTGAATAAATATTTTTTGTTTGGTAGCGCTAATTAGTCGCTTCACGTACTTGTCACCCATATCAAATGGAATCTTTGTTCGACCTAACCCATACATAACCTGACTACATCTTAATTACATTCATACATACATTATTATAAAAAATCTGATGTCAACGGATGAAGAGATGGCAGTAAAGTCCAATAAACAGGCCAATATGCAATAGATATATACATAGATACGAAAAATGGGGTAGGTACCTAGATATTTTGCGATTTTAAATATACAAAAGACCAACTCGCGGCTCGCGGTCCATCCTGACTGATATTTGACACTGACACTCATTTTTTAATCCTTAGTAATTTTTCCTTTTTAACTTGCAGTTCAAGATGGCCATTATAGCTATGTGACGTCATCACTATAAAATCTTTAAAATTAAATAAAAAAAATAAAAATTTCTAGAATGTTTTTGTTCAAATTGTATCTCCGAAATAGTCTATTCTATCAATAAAATACATAAAATACACAATTTATTTTTTAGTTGACTAGTCAATTCGGCGTACTCGCGGCGTACCCGCCTCAGCCACGCCGCAAGCGATGAGTGAGTTGGACGTCTATTTAAATTTAAAATTTAATGTGATAGCAGAAGCAAAATGCCAGTTTGCATAGTCAAACTGTGTAGAATAATACTAAAAGAAATAAGAAAGATACTGGTATTACATACCATCAGTAAGTATTGTATAATTTCGAAATATGGACACAAATTAGCTAGTAAACTAAAAATATATATTGTGTATTTTATTGATAGAATAGACTATTTCGGAGATACAATTTGAACGAAAAAATTCTAAAAATTATGTTTTATTAAATTTAACTTTAAAGATTTCATAGAGATGACGTCATGTAGCTTTAATGACCATCTCGAACTGCACGTTAAAAAGCAAATGTCAAATTCAGGATGGACCGCGAGCCGCGAGTTGGTCTCTTGATTGTTTACAATCGCAAAATATCTAGTTACCCCGTTTCTCGTATCTATATATCTATTGCATATTGGCCTGTTTATTGGACACTTTATCAACATCTGGACACCGATTCTTCGTTATAACGTATGAATGAATGTAATGATGATATAGTCAGGTTATGTATGGGTTATGTTTACTCAAACAGAGATGACATTTGACATGGGCGACAAGTACGTGAAGCGCTAATTACCGCTACCAAACTCTAATATGGAATCGAAAACAGAGTAAAATCTCGTTAAGCATGCACCTTTCGACAACCAGCGTACTTCAGTATGTAAGAGCAGTCGTTGGAAGTCTTCATCATTTTCGTCGCACAATTGAGCAAATAAACGTGTATTCAATGCATTGCTTCTGATTTTGTTGACAGCTTTTATTACAAAATGAAGAGATTGGTTCAACCTGTCACTTAAATGTTTTGCCACAAGATGTCGGTGGATTACGCAATGAATAGCTGTAAGTCCTGGTATAATTCTTTTGAGATGACTTATAAACCCACGATATCGCCCGACCATTGCAGGAGCTCCGTCTGTTGCCACTGAAATAATGTTTGTAAATGGGATCGATTTTTCCGTAAAAAAATTACTCAGGACATTAAATATTGATTCGCCTTTAGTGTCAGTCTCCAAAGTTCTGGCAAATAGCAATTCTTCGTGAATTTCTTCCTCAACAATAAATCGGACATATGCCAATAGTAATGCTTCATTACTGGGTAACGTTGACTCGTCCAGTTGTATAGAAAAATGAGTTTTTTGCAGATGATTGCACAAAAAGCTTTCGATATCAGAGCTCATTTCATCAATGCGTCTTTGTACAGTATTGTTACTTAATGGAATTCTTTTTAGTACGTCAAATGGAGATTTGTGCAAAACAGTTTTTAAAACCTCTTCAACAGCGGGTAAAATTAATTGTTCTCCGATAGTGTGCGGTTTTCCAGATTTTGCTATAAGTAATGAGATATTGTAAGATGCCCGCAAGCCATCATCGTTACTTTGAGATGTTGAAGCGAACATACTGTGCATGGTGGGTCTCTTTCCATATTTTTCTTTCAATGTTTGAAAATATTTTAAATCTTTACCTATTTTATCAGTATGACACCTTTTTAGATGATCTTCGAGCTTTGATGGTTTCATAGAGTCATTGCTCAAAACTTTGTTGCATAATAGGCACATGGGCAATTGTTTGTCTGCCTCTGATGGAACAAAACCATATTTCAAATAATCGACACTATATTGTCGACATTTTTTCTTTGCTGTAGCCATGTTTCGTGTCAGTTACCTTACCTGTAAAAAAAATGTTTTAGTAACCAAGTTTTTTTCTGAATATAGGTATCACATCGCAGCCTTTGTCAGCACGCGGAAATAGAATTACGGCTTGTAAAGGGACCAACTAATAAACCGCTGAGACAAATACAAACGTTTTCACAAAACGGTATCAATTTTAAAGTACATAATTTACCACTAATTTTTAATAGTATAAATAAAAATTAGTGTACTCAGTATCGAATACTGATCATATTTGTGTAGGAAAAAATAAACGTCGAAATCCCAAAATTGTCCATAAAAACGATAACTAACATTTTATTAAATCAATGAGTTCAAGCGCTCCGTGTATTTGCGTATTTTTTGTCTGCGGCTTCATTGTTAAAACGTGACAAACAGGCATCGAAGTTCAAGCCCCGCCCTTTTCCCGTCGCCCGCGCACCGCTCGCTCTTTCCGAAAAGGAATAGTTTTGATAAAATAGTTACTTCAAAATCAATTTAACATGATTATGAAATTACTGTTTTATAAAATTAGTAGTTATTTGCAAAAAAAATTACAAAATTAATTGCTCTGCAATATTGCTTATTCGGCCTTTTTAGAGAGGCAGTGCTTCTCTCGTGAAAAAACAATTGAATAAAACGTGCTGTGTTTGTCTTCAAATCGAAAGAGGACAATTAAAATATCTGTAAGTTACTAAGTTACCTATCTATACAGGCCGTTGTGATCAACCGACTAGTACACGTAAACAAAATACTTAAGTACTATAACAAAAAAAGGTAGGTTACTTACTTTTCTCCGGCACTAGCAAACACAGATATAAATTTTCTCACAACTTTTTTCCAAATTCCGCCTTGTTTTCGAAATTCCGGAAACAAATGAATGCGTTTGGTTGCCTTTGGCATCAAGTATTTATAGTGTTGATCAAGTTCATGTCTGAACAAGCATTAAGCATTGTCGGGCGGATAGCGCTTTGCAAGTCTGTACACGAAATTGTACGTAATATCGAATACACAAGTTTGGACAAGTAACAGTCGCTTGCCTTATTAAAATATTATCTGCTTAGATAGGTACTTAAAACAATGTAGGTAGGCCCTTATAAAAACTATGCTTACATTTTTGCTCTTTACTATCAAAAGCAGATAAATTTTCGTGGACCCCCATTAACATCTTATGGACCCCCATTTTTTGTTCACGCCTACGTAGACCCCCAGCAAGTCTCCCGTGGACCCCTGGGGGTCCACCTGGACCACTTTGGGAATCACTGATCTAAGGTATGGGTATTACCGAATGAAAAAAAAAATCGGTATGAGTGGATTCATACTTTTCAATACATAGATATATTTTCGTCTTAATTGTTATCGTTCAAACTTTCCTTCTGGTTTTATTCTAATTAAAATGAAGTTTTTATGACGTTTCATTAGTAAAACATTTTGTTTGTAAAAGATTATCATTGCAACCAAGGTTACGCCCTCATATTGATTTACTATAACAGGCGGGTTTTAATTTTTTTTCGCGTAGTATTTGTCGTCGTTTTCTTGTTACGTCATAGCAGAATGAAAAAAAATAATAAAAAAAACAACTCGGTTATAATCCATAGTTCACAAATACATAAATTTTAACATTATCGGCGCATTCATGTAACGGTAATCCCACCAAAAACATAACTGTTAAAAAGGGGGCCAAGTTCGTATTGGCTAATTGTTCGCCTAAAAAAGGGTTGAAATCCAATCCAATGCCAAGTTTAGATGCACTTTAAAATCGATTATAATCATCTTCATCAACAGTCTGATCCACTGGTAAACATTTGCCATTCCCAAGACTCGCCACCACACCCAGTCCTCCGCCTTCCGCATCCAGCCACTACCCGCCACCTTATTCACGTCAACGGTCCATCTGGCCGAAATTCACTTTACCATACACCCAACTTAAAATATGGTATAGTTGTGAAAATACGTAGGTACTTGGTTAAAAATATCTAAAATTATCTAAATTTGATTTCTAAATTAGGACATTTAATTATACAA
The DNA here is from genome assembly GCA_947363495.1 of Euzophera pinguis. Lineage (NCBI taxonomy): Eukaryota > Metazoa > Arthropoda > Insecta > Lepidoptera > Pyralidae > Euzophera > Euzophera pinguis. The sequence continues at coordinate 6,236,242 of OX376162.1, forward strand.
TTAATCAAGTGTTACGTACAGCACGAAAACCTGCCAAGATGGACCTTTGACGTGAATAAGGTGGCGGGTAGTGGCTGAATGCGGAAGGCGGAGGACTGGGTGTGGTGGCGAGTCTTGGGAATGGCAAATGTTTACCAGTGGATCAGGCTGTTGATGAAGATGATTATGATCGATTTTAAAGTGCATCTAAACTTGGCATTGGATTGGATTTCAACCCTTTTTTAGGCGAACAATTAGCCGATATGATCTTGGCCCCCTTTTTAACAGGTATGTTTTTGGTGGGATTTCAATACATTTTTTCAAGAAATCGTACCTATTTTTTTCTTTTTGTGCCACGCCCGATACAGTGTGCATTATGTATACATGACAATATTTTATTAGATAAGTGTTAATATTAATATTAGTTTCTGACGATGACTGCTATTTCTAACTAATCAGTGGATGTAAACACTGCAGATTTTTGAATCAAAATGTGCTATTTACTTTCTTCTCTTAAAAGTATTTATTTATTGTTCTTCCATAAAACTTCAATTTAACTCACTCATTTTCCTTTCGATTTTATTTGGGCAGCTACAGTGTTCTAATAGCCCAATTGGAAATTTCGTAAAGAATGGCATTGTTTAATTTGTGACCAATTAATTTTACTTTCAATAGTTTTACAATTGCTTTTCCCAAGGTAATTTTATACTACTGAGAATAATAAGCTTGCTCTCGTTGCCTGAAAAAAAAAACCATGTAGCAATATCCAAATTTTGTTCAATTCCTGCTTTAATTTTAAAATTTACGCTGTTCGCAATTATCTTGTCTATAAGTCTGACTTCATATCGTTGCTTGTGACTTGTTAATTCAATTTAAATTCATATTAATTAATTTATTTATTTAACCTTCATTTATTTATTTATTTAAACTTTATTACAAAGAATGTAAATGGCGGACTTAAAGCCGTGGGCTTCATTGTACAAATTACAACTTGTAAAGCACAATAGGCGGACTTAATGCTAAGAGCATTATTATTAATTAAACTTCTTAAATACTTATTGCACGTAAAGAAGTACTCCTTTGCAATATTGCTGTTAAAATTATTGCTTTCTTGAGAGAAGGTTGAGGTGAAATTAAGGTGGGTTCAGTGGTATTTTACCTAATTAAAACAAAAATGCATTCTAGCACATTTATTTACCGTCGTCGTCAAAATATTTCTGATCACGTTCCAGTACACATTCAGCCGTCAGCAGTTTCTTACGACCTTAAGAAAGTAGTAAATTGTTATCGGTCGAATACCTAAGCCGTAAAAATATAATTAATCGTTTGGATAATAAGATTCACTTTACGCAAGTAGCGAGAATTTTCAATTAAATTTCACTAATCTTTTATCCGGTGACCTAGATAATGCTAACTGTAAAATTTAATGGAATTTGGCATTTATGTGTACTGTTTTTACTCATTCATCTTATCGTTATCTAGGTTTTGTCCTCTCCTTGTTGCTTTGAAGTTTGTTATCATTTTTTTGCTGTTTATGACAGCTGCAGAAGAATCTTGACTACCATTCAGTAGCGATACTTGTGTTAAGGGGATTTCTCTGCAGTTGTCTTGAACTATAGAAAGAACACATATAAACTTCTCCAAATCCTTAACCGTGCAGGAAACTGGAAAATTGGGGCATTTCAAAAGGTGGGCCATAGACTGGAAAACCCCGCAGTCGCACAGGCAATTACTCGAAAAGCCCCATCTTATTCTATTCACGTGTCGTCTCTCGATTTCAACCCAAAGTCACTTTAAAGACCTCCAAATTGGCCAGGGGAAATCACCGCCGGAGGGAAACTTTACGGCCGGTAGAGAACATGTCTCGACACACACCTTTGTCAATTTAAGTTATCATTTCAGGCTCGTGAATTCCAACAATTATCCCAAGGTGGTTCCCGTGGTTCAACCGCGTCTACAGCATCGAACGGGGAGGTGACAGGCCAACTTGTTGAAATAGGAGATGGAGAAGTTAAGATCGGAAGGATCAGCTTCCACACAGACCAGGTGCTCGGGAAGGGTTGTGAGGGAACTTTTGTGTATAGGTGAGTATGTAAAACATCACATTCTTTTGCAATTAGAAGATGGGTATGTAGTAATAAAAGTAAAATTTTATTTGTGTGTATAATTATGTGATGAATTTGTTATCCCTTTATGTTTGGACGGCTTTAAACCGATAAGTTAAATTAGAATGAAAATAAACATATTGAATTCTTAGGAAAATTTGGTATTCGCTAGTAGAACTTAAAGGGCTAAGTCATAGGCCAGTTGCCAAAACAATCTGGCTAATAATGGGTAGGTTATGACATAAAGTATTGTTCACATAAGAAAAAATAAACGGGCATTGACACGACCCTGTACTATTTCTAATCTATCGCCTAAAGCACTGTCGCCTGCGAAATTTGGTACGAGGAAGGTCAAAGGCGGTTATGTTTACCGTTCATCGAAAATAATCGATTATTGATTGCAATACAAAGCAATTAAATCGATGGCTGAAATGGGTCGATATAATCGATTACATCGAGGTATTGGTTTAGATTGTATTGTTATGCCATATGAGTTATAGTATAGAGGACGTGCCAGATTCGGTATACTATTTACGTCTAAACGGTTCAGTGGGGTCATATTACTTTACGTGAGGTAAACTGACCAACATTATGTATCGATAGTATCGATGTAATCTGTAACTAGTATCGATTTTCGACAATTAATCGAAAATTATCGATTAATGGATTATTATTATTAATTCAAATACCAAGTATTTAAGGATATTATACAGATATTAAATTATGATACAGATTATTAAAATATTATACAGATATTAACTCGGCGGCGGGTGTGTACATTACACAATCGCATTACACAAATCATCGTCATTCAACTCATACAGAAAAAAAAAAATACTTAATAAATTTTATTTTAGCAATACTTAGGTGCATGTACTTAAACATATTACAGTATATAATAACAGCACATAATATCTGTACAGAAATTTTACGTTAGTGATACAGAAAATAAATTTCGGTAGGTGGCGTAACGACGATTTTCTATGAGCGAGTCCAAGAAGAAACCAATAAAGTTAACGAGGCTTAACTGTGCCACGCAGGGGACGCCCTCATGGCCCTATTACTTAGTGGTAGAAGAAATCTAAACAATACTTCCGATTATAATGGATTAATCGATTTAACACAATCAATCTCTTAGATTGTTGTTAACTATCTAAGAATCGACTACCGTATGGAAAAAAGGCCGTTATAATATTTATGTATGTTTATGTCTATTTATTTATTTGTATTTAAACCCGGGTCACGACTAAAAAGGGGTCAGCTTGGAGCTAAATAGAAAATTAAAAGTAAAGTCGTAGCGTCGCGGAGACAAATTATTAATTTTGCGTTTGCTCCATATTGAAACAATGTTATAATTTCAATTTTGTGATTTCCCAGATGTGGGCAATAAAGTTATATTGTATTAATCTAAGGTATGTATGGAGGTATGGATTGACAGAGCGAGCGAAGCAGCGTCTCTATTAAGGGACCAGCCTGTTTTGCTTTTGTTTCGGAAAATGAAGATTCCGGGCAAAGGTTACGCACATCTGTCCAGACAGAGTGGGTTTGACGTCAAACCCAAAATGTGGCGAAAGTGTGGTAATTATTATACGATTTTGAAGACGTTGTATGTTACTGTGTATTATTATTTATATTATGACAATAACCAATGGAATTAGATAAAACATGTGAATAGTTGAAAATTACTGGAGATTCCATAGTAGAAATATAAGAATTTATAACTCGAATTTCATTTTTCCTGAGTTATGTAGCTTTTTTCTCAGTGTAGATCGATTACCGGTACCACGATTACGCAAGGGCTACAGTTTGCGATATCAATGTATGGAAATGATACATTATCGCAAAAGAAAAGATGTTTTTTTGGTTGAGATAGGGGTACTGACCGTTTATTTTTTCTTACGTGAACAATACTATAGGTAGATAATTTAACACACACAGCTTCTCTTATCTTGAAAGTCATACGTAAGGCAGTTCGAGCTCTGAGGTAAATTTAGCCTACCTACCTATGTCTTATTTAAATCTTATTTTCCCGTTACAATATTTATTTTGATTTGAATCAGGCGCATATTTACTATACTATTACAATCCGTCTACAGGGGGACATTCGACAAACGCGCAGTAGCAGTGAAGCGATTGTTACCCGAATGCTTTACGTTCGCTGACCGCGAGGTGACGCTGTTGCGCGAATCAGATGCGCACGCGCACGTCGTTCGGTACTATTGTACGGAACGAGACAAGCAATTTCGGTAAGTAACAGAGGTCGTCCTATAGCATACCATGAACTCCTATAATCTAAGAAGAATCAGTTATGAACTTTATGAGATGGTGCAAGAGTAATCGAATCACTTAAATTTAAACATCCTTTTTAAATTAAAGTCTGATTTTTAAAGTATACATATTTTAACACACGCTGATTTAGTGCTTTATTTAATATGTTATCGAATCCAGAAATATAGTGTCTCAAAGTATCGATAGATGGCGTTGTGTAGATAGTTTCTGAAGTAAGTCGACGTATTTTTTTTTTGAGGTATTGAACATGTATTCACAGGTACACAACACATGTATACACAAACAAACAATTGTATTGTAGGTACATAGCATTAGAGCTGTGTTCTGCCACTCTGCAAGATTACGTGGAGAAGAAGCTGAACTTCGAGTGCAGGATCGACGCTGTGGAAGTGTTGAGGCAGGCCGCTTTGGGGCTCTCACATTTACATTCTATGGATATTGGTATGTTACGCATGATATAATGTTCGTTCTTTACTATTCCGATTTCGATGTAATGCCCTTTTCAAATATATATTGAATTTTTTCCAATATTATTAAACTTGCTGTTCATAGATAATTTATAATATTACAGGGATTACTTTATAAGTAGGTATATTTTTGCGGTCTTGATCATTCGTATTGTCACAAATGTAATTTATAATGTATGCACGGGGCAGTTAAAATGTGGGATTATAGAAATAAATGAAAATCTTTTAGACACTTCACAAATACACGATAAACTTGACTTTGAACAAACTTTCGCACCTCTATAAAAACGTAGTTCAGAATCTGTGTAATTTAAAAGACAAATTTATTTATAGTACACAGAGACATAAAGCCGCACAACGTCCTTCTATCAATGCCGACGGGCGCGGGTGAAGTACGCGCCATGATATCAGACTTTGGACTCTCAAAGAAACTGAACATCGGTCGCGTTAGCTTCTCGAGGAGGTCGGGAGTTACCGGCACCGACGGCTGGATCGCTCCCGAAATGATCAATGGCGAGAGAACGGTGAGTAATGTGATAAAGAAAATATAAAGATGATCATAATGATGTATTACAATCTCTTAGAAACTGAACATCGGTCGCGTTAGCTTTTCGAGGAGGTCACCGGCACCGAGGGCTGGTTCGCTCCCGAAATGATTAATGGCGAAAGAATGGTGAGTAATGTGATAAAGGAAATATAAAGATGATCATGATGATGTAAAACAGTTCTTGAGAAGGTCAGGAGTTACCGGCACTGACGGTTGGATAGCTCCTGAAATGATTAATGGCGAAAGAACGGTAAGTACAGTAGTATTCTTAGGACAGCAAAACTCACCAATTTGTCTATTCTCCGAGAACTGAAGATCGATACAACACTATCTACTATATCTATCTTCCAACGAATATTAAGCTACTTTGGCCACATAGCGAGACAAGAGGAAGATAATCTCGAAAAGCTCGTAATAGTAGGCAAAGTTGCCGGCAAAAGGCCAAGAGGTCGATCATCAACTCGATGGACGGGCCGAATAAGAGAGGCTCCCGGGATGACGTTAACTAAGGCAATCGAGATGCCCAAGACCGATAACGATGGCGAAGTATGGTAGCAGGAATGATCTCCAGCGGTAGACATGACCCTCAGACATGAGGATACGTTATAGAAGAAGATGGGGCTTGAGAATATTTGCTTGTAGAGCCATCTGTTGCGTCGTGTTGTATTAATTTCTTGTTCGATAGTGTGGCCACAATAGAAATATAATATGCATGACAATATCTCAAAGAAACTGAATATCGGTCGCGTTAGCTTCTCAAGGAGGTCGGGGATCACCGGCATGGTGCCGGCGACGCGACTTGGATCGCTCCCGAAATGATCAATGGTGAAAGAACGGTGAGTATACTGATAACAGAAATAAGAACGTAAAACCAGATCTTCGTGTTTCGTTCTTATTTCTGTTATCTTATGTAGTTTCGTGAACGGAACTGAACGACGCGACGTTTAACATTTCGTCACTGAGCAAATGAATGAGCATTCACTTTTAAGACTATCGAATGTAGCAAGCGCAGGAGTGCTATTTTTGAAAACTGTGACTCACGAAGCGACGGAAGTCTGTAAGGATCGTAGCAAATGGAAATCCGTAGTAGAAAGTGTTTGACACACTGTGCACCGACGATAAAAAAAATTGGTAGAGTGACGCTGGAAATTTTATGTATGCCTATGCCATCATATCTAATTGGTTAACAAGCTTGCATCCAGGTGCTTTCCTCGAGGGTTAAATTTAAAACTTTATCCATAGCAATTTTGAGTAAGTGATAAGTATGTTTCCAGATTGGGCATGTTCTTATAATATATGTAAATTTAGGGACAAATAAGCAGTATTTCAAAATGGTGCGTGCGATATGGGAATTTAGAAGGCCCAATTTGCTGAAGTTATCAGAAAACGTTTTAGGTTGATTTTCTAAAAGAGGCCTAATACTTTCCTCGAGTAACGGAGCTCCTAGGAGGTAAAGTGAGTTGTTTTCTAAAGTTTTAATTCCTAGAGCAATGTTTTTGAAATTTTGAATTATCAAGTTTCTATCCGAAATATTTAATTTTTTTGATATAAATAATTTACATTTACCCATGTTTATGTCTAGATTTATTTTCCTAAAATTATTAATACTCGTAACTCTTATCAAATGGTTTACTGTGTCGACATTACCTACTTAAGTTCCGTCGTCCAGGTACCAGACATTTAATTTGGAATTTAAGTTTGAAATTATGGGGTGGATTCCTAGACAGAATAGTGCTGGCCCTAAGGGTCACCTGCTGAACGCCTACTTCTGATAAAATTTCTGAATCAAAATAAAATAATTTAGAAGGACCACTATAAGATTTTCAATTGTTAGTATATATTTCCGGAGTATGAATAAGGGCTTCGTTAAGCAGGGTTGACCGGTCAATTGAGTTAAGGCATTTTTGACATACATTTTGAGCAGTACCTCAGCCTCGCTGTCTTTTTCTAAAAAAGTGCGGGCTGAGTGTACTCCTCGACTATCAAATCCTAGTTGTGTAGATTGAAATAGATTTTGAAATTTTGATGACATTGTTCTGCAGGCTAGTTTTGATGCTAGCCTGCGGAAAGTGCAGCCGATAGCAATAGGGCGCACACTTCCTCTTTCTTATTGAAAGCGCAGAGCCGTGCTCCAAACAGTAGCTCTCTGAATTCGTCTGATATATTTCCGGTAAATAAAAAATTACAAAATTTGGTTATATCTTAATTTGGAATATTTATGATATGTTTGTTATGAATGTTGGAACAGTTTAGCTTTAATAATGATGCGAGTTATTTATTGCTCTCAGATGGGGTGACATGAAGGTAATGATAAGAAAATGTGAGTAAGTCTTGCCATGATTATGGTTTGTAAGATTGATGTGATGTTTGAATGAATTACTGTGATTTATTTTATCCATATTGATAAGTAGAAGAATATAATATAGGGAATGTTTTTTGCTTATCCACATTAAGGTTGACTGGACGAGATTGCTCCGGCGATAAGTTCTTGTATGTGACCTTTTGCTTTCTCTTACAGACAACCTCGGTAGATATTTTCTCTCTGGGCTGCGTGTTCTATTACGTGCTATCTAAAGGACAGCATCCGTTTGGCGATATGTTACGAAGACAGGCTAACATACTCACAGGGGAATACAATTTGGACTATCTTGAGTGAGTATGAAACATCGAGTTATGTAATTTTCGGGCAATTTCCTTAATTTATTATCTCATAAGTTATCGGTTTTTTTTATTTGTTTTTATTTATGAGTAAACATTTGAAATAGTCTTCATAATGCAATGTTAAGATAAGTGTGGGGAAAATGTTTTGCATATCCGTAATTTCCAAAGAAACAAAAAGTTATTACAAAAAATTGCATTTGTCATAGAAATCTAGACAAAACCTTACCTAGATTAGGTATGGTTTGCGGGAATTTTGTTTCTAGTTCTAATTTGGTATCCAAAGACTGACAATCGAAAAATTGGGGCAAGTGTAGGTTCAGCAAGCGCCTAAATCCTTAATAGTGGTCATGAGCAGTGTGCATAGAAGTTTCTCGTAGGGTAGACAAAAATAAATTTCGAGAACTCTTTACTTAATCTTTATTAATTTATCTAGGTATTTAGTCTTTTATAATAAAATTAATAAATCTTTAATAAAAAGTGATTCATATTATGAGAGTGATGGTCAGTTGACTTAGTAGACCCCAATGTCAGTTATTTGGAACGGCGTATCGACGCGGCGTTGTGAGTCATACACGACTCATTTTTGATCACTGCACTGTTTTAAGTAGTTATGGCCAGGATTCTTTTTTGTTTTTGTATGGATTTTTTAAGGTTTCTATATTATTGTTTTTGATTCTATTATCATATAATTTCTAGCAAAGTATTACCCGAAGAGGAAGTCGTTCTGACCAAGATTCTGATTCGCGCGATGATATCGGCTCGACCACACTCGCGCCCGCCATGTGAAACTGTACTCAAGTACCCCATGTTCTGGGGCAAGCAGAGCATACTTAACTTTTTGCAGGTGGGTTTTTGTGGTTTAGAGATATTTGTGATGTCAATGTGTCTTCTTCTTCCGTGACTTATCCCTTTATTTGGTGACGTCAATGTGTCAATATCAAAAATTGCAATTGAATAGTGATGTGTATTTTTGTGAGTTGGAGTGTGCACTAGATCATTTGACTACCTGCTGTGTATTAAAACAGTTTTTTTAAACAAGTTCGCTGTCTGATGTAATGTTTGTTTAGTGTTTGTCTAATGAAATCTCCAGTTGAATTTAAAAATCGAAACTGTCAAAATGTTAACCAATCCCAATCGACACCGTATCTGGCGCGTATAATATTTGAATTCCCTCACTATTAAAAAAAGGAATACCGTTCGTAATTTAAAATGAGAACCCATCGATTCCCCAGGACGTGAGCGATCACGTGGAGAGCTGCGCGGCCTCTCCCCAGCACCCGCTAGAGCTCGGTGCTCGCGGCGTGCTGCGCGGGGACTGGCGCGCGCACGTGTGTGCGGTGGTGGCGGGAGACTTGCGGGCGCGCCGCACCTACCGCGGGGACCGCGCCGCGCATCTGCTGCGTGCCATCCGCAACAAGGTAGCTACCAGTGTGTACAGTGAGCGAGCAGAGAGCTGCGCGGCCTCTTCCCAGCACCCGCTAGAGCTCGGTGCTCGCGGCGTGCTGCGCGGGGACTGGCGCGCGCACGTGTGTGCGGTGGTGGCGGGAGACTTGCGGGCGCGCCGCACCTACCGCGGGGACCGCGCCGCGCATCTGCTGCGTGCCATCCGCAACAAGGTAGCTACCAGTGTGTACAGTGAGCGAGCAGAGAGCTGCGCGGCCTCTTCCCAGCACCCGCTAGAGCTCGGTGCTCGCGGCGTGCTGCGCGGGGACTGGCGCGCGCACGTGTGTGCGGTGGTGGCGGGAGACTTGCGGGCGCGCCGCACCTACCGCGGGGACCGCGCCGCGCATCTGCTGCGTGCCATCCGCAACAAGGTAGCTACCAGTGTGTACAGTGAGCGAGCAGAGAGCTGCGCGGCCTCTTCCCAGCACCCGCTAGAGCTCGGTGCTCGCGGCGTGCTGCGCGGGGACTGGCGCGCGCACGTGTGTGCGGTGGTGGCGGGAGACTTGCGGGCGCGCCGCACCTACCGCGGGGACCGCGCCGCGCATCTGCTGCGTGCCATCCGCAACAAGGTAGCTACCAGTGTGTACAGTGAGCGAGCAGAGAGCTGCGCGGCCTCTCCCCAGCACCCGCTAGAGCTCGGTGCTCGCGGCGTGCTGCGCGGGGACTGGCGCGCGCACGTGTGTGCGGTGGTGGCGGGAGACTTGCGGGCGCGCCGCACCTACCGCGGGGACCGCGCCGCGCATCTGCTGCGTGCCATCCGCAACAAGGTAGCTACCAGTGTGTACAGTGAGCGAGCAGAGAGCTGCGCGGCCTCTCCCCAGCACCCGCTAGAGCTCGGTGCTCGCGGCGTGCTGCGCGGGGACTGGCGCGCGCACGTGTGTGCGGTGGTGGCGGGAGACTTGCGGGCGCGCCGCACCTACCGCGGGGACCGCGCCGCGCATCTGCTGCGTGCCATCCGCAACAAGGTAGCTACCAGTGTGTACAGTGAGCGAGCAGAGAGCTACACGGCGCACCACGTCATTTTGATCAGCCTTTTCCTATCTACTTGGAGTCGACCTTCGTCGTCCGTCTACTGCACACTGCCTGATCTTGACGTAATCGAGGAGTTCTCTTTGTTTCAGTGGTCTGCGACCGGTAATGTTAGCATATTAAAGGCAAGCATAACAGCATTAGCCTAAGGGTTTCTGCAAGTTTAGACAAAGTAGCATCCAATCCGATTATATATTTTTTTTCAATTATTTTAAGTAAATTAAAACTCTCTTGTTTAAACTAGTACATTAGTTTGTTCAAATATTGCCAATACTTTTTCAGAAACATCATTATCGAGAATTAGAGCCCGAAGTCCGGGAGACACTCGGCAAACTGCCTGACGGTTTCGTCACATACTGGCTTCGAAGATTCCCATTGTTGCTGCCCCATGTGTGGCTTCAAATGCAACAATACCGCAACGAGGACATACTCCAAGCCTACTATCCCCACTCCTTTACCTTCGACAGAGAGGATGTATCAGAATTAGATGAGAATGGTTATGACGAAGAATTGCCATCAGAAATATGCAGTCCTGAAAAAAATGAGTTGTTTGTCAAAAGTAAAGTTTTCTACGACGAAAACAATCAAGACCAATCTTCTAAACATTATAAGAAGGAAGGGTCTCCATACAAGCGCCTAGATTGGCGAAGCGAACCGAGAAATTTCCAGACGAGAAAAGATGACATCAGATTGAGAGATCGGCACCATTATAAGAAAAAAGAGAAGAAACGTGAAGACATGCCAATTTGGGCTTTACCGCCCCAGACATAAAGCACAAATTGAGAAGTGTGACCAAATGTGATATTGTGTGGTGATGTTTTTTATGGTCTAGATAGTGATCGGTTTTGATCAGTTTGTCGTGCCACAATATTAGGCCTAAGGATTTTATGAAGGTAATGCTATGAAGATCGATTGAATAAGTATAGAGTTACTTAGTGACGGCCTTTCGGCCGTTTATATTATTATATTTAGTAAAATGATGTATTTATTGTGTCAACCATGAGACACATTAAAGTACCCGGCGATAAATATTGCTCATCAGATTTGTAGAGTGTTATCTATTTATAGGTTTGTGTGACGATGATCGATACGCAATATTTCCCGCCGATTACTGTTATCCAGACAGGGCTACCGAGATTTTACAATATGCGAAAGAGTTTTTGGCGTTTAATGTTTAATTATATTAATCAAAACTTTGCGACATTGTGATTAAAGGCTTTGTCAGATAAATGTCGTCAACATATACTTTCTCATTTATACATTAGCAGTGATAAGTATGTATACATTATACAGTACCTAACACAATGTGATATGTATAATATCTATGATCGACAATTGAAAGGAAATAATTACCAAGCAATTTACAGTAAAGTTTAGATTTAAAAAAAAAACATATGTTTTGCTCTTAGTCGCAACTACCTCATTTTGTTACCTAAACGGACTCAAAATCTACATTAAAGCGCGAATAAGCGACAAATTACTGTACGAGAAATAGTGCTTAGTAATTTTTTTAACAGAAATTATTCATTAATGGTATAAAAAACGGCAGGTAAATTATTACCAAACGCCAAAATATTTTTTATTTGGCAGGATAAATACTCCTTTACGGCGTTTTTAAGTACATTTAATTGAGGAAAAAATACTAAATGAAAAATAGTACATAATTAACGAGTGTTAAAAAGTAGAGTCCGACCGAAACTTGTTTTCCGGCCGAAACCGAAACCGAATATTCGGCCGTAGCTTCAGTTTCGGCCGAAACCAAAACCGAAACTCACTTGGTCAAGTATAAAATTCCTTAAAATACTGAAATGCATTTTACCCGTTATTCTGCATTAATTAGGACATGAAATGGAAACACAGTACATATATTACGTTTGTTGTAATCATTAATTTAATTCAATATAAAGAAATATTAATAATATTTATTAAGTTCTCATGGCAAAATGTTTATCAGTTACCAATAATCAAATCACTAATTGTTACTGTTTCATTAAAATACTAAGTATTGGTATTTTTAAATCTGACTAATTAGTACTTTGGTTTGTATTTGTACTTACTATAAACATTTAAATTGAAAACAGTTATAAAATCAAATAAAAAAATAATAATTAGGGTTACTTTTTTTGGTTTTTCGTATTATTAATATTCATACTTAAAAAGTCGCACGATAATTCCCGAACAGGGCCGCCAGCATCCGCCAAAGCGTTGCCGCGAGAAACGAAGTTAGGCCTTGTCCACATCACCACGGCACGACGTCGTCGCCGTGGAACGGTGCGGTGCCGTGGCGCGGCACGTTGCCGTAACGTGGGAATTTACGTTGCCGTACCGTAAAAATGTACCTCACGACACCGCAAAGTTACACGTTGCCGTGCCTTGTAAACTTTCGGTACATTCTTCACCAAATAAATAACAGTCTCGTTGTAGATATGGACCGCACAAAACGTATTCTGCTTCTGTTGTTATTAAAAAGACGAAGAGATAAGTTGGAGAAAAAAAAATTAAAAAGACAGTACTGGGTGCATCCATATCTTTCAATTATGAATAGTGATGGGAATCATTTCACGAGAAAATATGAAGCGTTGAAAACCTGTGACCATAAATTTTACAGTTATTTTAGAATGTCTGTATCAAGTTTTGAAGAATTACTAACAAGAGTTGCACCGCGTATACAAAAACAATTTGTATTTAGAAAACCTGTTGGGCCTTTGGAGAAGTTAGGATTAACTATAAGGTAAGTAATGAAAACAATTTATATGTATGTAATATTTTTTTATGTTCTTTATTTTTGATAATAATAGCAAGTTTAATATTTACTAAATCTAGAGTATAAAAATCACAGTTTTCGAATGAACGATTTGCTTTTTAATAATAATAAACACTAGAAAAACAATTAGGTAAATCACAATCAAACCTCTTTTATATTCATAATGATGTACATATGTACGAGTACAATTATTAATATGTTTATTTAAAATATTAAGAACAGTAGATATTGGCCTCAAAAATGCCTACATCTATATAAATACACAATAATAACTTAATATCTACTTAAAAATCACAGTTTTCAATCGGCTTATTTGCCTGTTTAACCTAACAACTAGCTAAAAATCACAGATTTTGCGGGGTTACTGGCTTGTATACCCGTAAGATTACAGTTATAACTAAGAAAAACAATAACAGTCTTTAATAACCTTAGATAAAATCACAGATTTTGAGTGGCTGAACTACCAACGTTACAATTATAAGATAAATAATAGAAAAATAATTCAACAAATTTACTACGTAGTTATCATTATGATAAAAAATATAATATTTCTTTTAATTTATCTTAATTTTCAAGAAAAATCATATGTTGATTCCAATGCACTTGCTTCATCTTCGCAATCATTTGATAGTTCTTCGAAAGTTGAGTTTGGTGGTTTGGAATTTGATGAAGTCGATGGTTGATATATACTACTTGTACTTGGTGCTGGTGTTTTAGAAACGTTTGATGACATTGTTGATTGGTATGTAAAAGTTTGTGTTGGTTGATAATTAGTAGTATATGATGATTGTGATCTTTGGTACCTATCCTGAGAAGCTGTATGATAACCAGTTGATGTTTCATACTGATATGAAATCTGATGTAAATCAGTTAGGATTTGTAAAACACGACTTTGAAACATTAGAGTTTGATGCTCATTCAATGTGTTCAATGATGGTAATATGGCCTTAAAAAATGACAGATGTCTATTTTCTGTTTCCTTTAGGGCTTGGAGAATCTCATAATCGACTTCATCATTGTTTTTTTTTTTTCGTGGAGTTGGTTGATAACGTGATCTTTTATAATCATTTTTTTCATATGGTATCTCGTCTTCTTCATCTTCTTCCATTATGCTTGAGTCAGTTAAATTTGCAGCGTTTTTTTTTAGAAACAGAAGTTGCTTATACAAATGATACTCCTTAATTTTGCTTGCACCAGATCCCGATTTATTTAAAGTTTCAAGTTTTTTCAGGTATTTTGTAAAATTGTCTTTTATATGAGTCCATTTCTTTACCACAGCATTACCTGCAAAATATTTAAAACGTGTATTATTAGCAACAATTGGATCAGTAGTTTTTACGTGAAAGACAAACATACATACTATAAATACAGCAATACATCCTCACAAACTTTCGCATTTATAATAAAATTTAAAGTGTATGACGGAAAGGGGCTGAGTATCAAACTAAAATACAGAGATAGTACTCATGTAGGTAGGTATACCAGCGGCTTTTATTACACAAATTAATTATAATTCCTATTTCTAAAAATTACTTAGGTACGCTAAATGAGTATTTACTAGGTTGATACCCCTTTGTTATGGGATCTAGATCTGAGATCTAAATGAGAAAAAAATCAGTTATTTTTGTCATCCTACTTCCTACTAATATTATCTATAAACGTGAAATTTTATGAGTATGGATGTTTGGATGTTTATGATGTTATACCCGGATTTTTGTTTCAGATTTTTGGCAACAGGAAATAGTTTTAGAGATTTAGAATTAACGGATTATCGTGGAAAGAGTACAATCGCAAAAATAGTAAGAGAAGTATGTCAAGCTTTATGGAAAATCATGTTAAATGAATGTATTCCGAAAATAACAGAGGAGTTATTAAAACAAACAGCTGAAGATTTTGACAAGAAAGCCAATTTTCCTAATTGTATGGGGGCGTTGGACGGGAAACACATTCGAATCTGGAGTCCTGCCCATAGTGGGTCTCTTTTTTTTAACTATAAGAGTTATAATTCTATAATTTTGCTCGCAATTGTTGATTCCAAATATAGATTTGTGTATGTTGATATAGGAGCATTTGGTAAGGAATGCGACTCGACAGTTTTTCACAATACGAAACTGTACGAATTATTACTACAAGGCCATCTGCCTTTACCAGAGCCAAAATGTTTACCAGGTCTACAGACACCAGTTCCCCATGTTTTTGTAGCAGATGAAGGCTTACCACTCACAAATAATGTATTGCGCCCATACCCAGGGAAACATTTGACTGTACAACAAAGAGTATTTAACTATCGCTTGAGTCGCGCGAGAAGATACGTTGAATGTACTTTTGGTATTCTGGCAAATAAATGGCGTGTATTTCACCGACCACTGAATGTTCAATATAATTTTGCTACAGATATTATCAAAGCATGTTGTGTCTTGCATAACTTTGTTATTAATAGAGATGGAATTACCACAACCGAGGAACTAATGATAGAAGAAAATTTTGTAAACTTGCAACAGTCAGAGGATGACGAATTTCCAAACAACACAAACCCAGTCAACATAAGGAATGAATTCTGTAAATATTTTAATAGCGATATTGGAGCACTTAGTTGGCAATTAACTAAAATATAATAACCGACTATAGTACGATTATTAATTCGATAAATAAATATACTAATACTTATTATAATATACCTATAACTTAATGTAACTAATAAATATGAGCTTACCTAGTCTTGTTTTTTCTTTATCGTTTTTGTCGTCAAAGTCATGAAAAATGTTTCGACAAACATCCTTCCAGCCTTCTGTTTTTAAATTTTTGTTCTTGAAATCATCTATTGTCTTATCCCATAATACTGGACGTTCTTCAACAAGTGAAATCAATAAATCACAATCTATGTTTTCCGACATCTTTTATTCACACGTACAACTAATCGCTAAGACAATAACACATCAACTGATCGGGCGCATCGTATCGCGTCACCGGCTTACGACGACGCCGTCCTTTGCACCGTTCGACGGCGGCGTTGCCGTACCGTGCTAGTGCACGGCGCGGCAACGCGTCGCGCCCCGACACCGCACCGTTCTACGGTGACGATGTCGTGCCGTGGTGATGTGGACAGGCCCTTAGGCGAGCGTGCACGACAACTTCCGAAATCAGTTTTGGGTTTCGGCAAAAGTTTCGGCCAATTTTGGCCGAAACTTGATTTTTGGCCGAAACTCGGCCGAAACCGAAACCGAACATTCGGTCGGACACTATTAAAAATTGACTCTTGATTCTGTAAGGGAAAAACGCCTATTATGTTTTAACGCATTAATTCGAGTCTAGGCTAAAATTACTATCTGAATAAGTTAAAAATAGGATACCTACTGAGAACATTATAAATCGGTAAAATGTCTGTCGCTTGGTCGCTGAATTTTGATTTTTTTTAAGTTACCAAGCGACTACCTAAGTCGTAGGCGTTGCGAGAGTGTGACTAATCGACGCAGAAACTTTTGCTAATTTCTATGATGTACATAACTCAATATCGCCCAACATGTAATTTTTGCCTTTCAAGCGTCGATATGCACATCGTAGTGCTCGCTCATCAAATTGAGCGAGAGAGCGCATTTTTCGTATTTTCTGTGAACAAAAATAGCATTGAAAAGACATTTACGAGTAGCGCACATTTCTTTGCAAATATACTGTAGTTTTTAAAGGGACCAATATTTAAGTAATACGAACCAAATTTATTCAATTACACATAAGATAGAAATTTTTGATTACAATATCAATTGCTCTCTTGCTTTTTTTGTTACGATTTTGGAATATATTTACAAATCATTACAATTTTGAATTATTTAAGTATCGTATGTTTGTGAAATGTCGTAGATTTTTAGTATTTTTATGCACAATTTCAGCACTTGATGATAATAGTTTATGTTTGGTTATTAATTTAGGTTCTAAGGGAAGATTCTAATCAGTTAACCAAACTATCAGAAATTATTTAAAATAATATAATTGTAAGTTATTGACATTCCTAATATTAAGTAAAAATTAATATATTATTGCGGTATGAATGGCGCTGCGCTTTATTTGTATGACAAAATTACAGGATTAAGCATGTATGCCCTTCATATATCAGATATTTTAACCTTATTAACAACAACTCGTACAGCAAACTTGCAGATTGGTATACTCAGCAGAATTATCTTAGGAATTTTCTCCAGGCATGAATCGTCTAATTTCGTCATATAATATGCAGTCCGTGAGTAAGGTGCTATGTATGTTTGTAATGTAAGTTGACCATGTGTGAGTGTAAGGGATAAACTTATACTAAAATTATTATTGGCATGGGTTTGTCCCGTTCATACTTTAGTCAACTTACATGTCTGCTGGTATTGTTTCTTTTTTATCGCTAAATATCGGTTGAATTTATAGTCAAAATGGAATTCTGTCACACTCACATAATTTGGTTTTAAGAAATGTTGTTCCTGTTTTAGAAAGTAAGATAATCATTATAAATTAGGACTTTGAGAGTATATAATTTTACAGTTGGTCTTGTGAAGCAGTTAATTTACTATTTGTATTGATTTAGATATAATATATGAATGAACTTAGCATACTTGGTCTTCAGTGAGACTGGCTTTCGTACTGGTAATCATGTATTCTCAAAATCACTGTTCACTTTTATGAAGACTACATTAAGTTTAATTTATAAATAGATATTATGAAAATTAAGTTTGATACTTGGAGGAAGAGGCTAAGACCCAGGGTTGTAGCTCCCAGAAAGTAAGTACTTACATAATAAATAAAATTGGTATGTGTTTTACATACAAACGTTCTGTTAATGAAATTGCATTCTTAGCGTAGTTGATATGTACATACTCTAAACAGATTATGCACAATAATGTGTTGACAACATTTTGTATAAATCAAATATAAGTTTATGTAAATATGCTCAAATATTTGTATATTATATTTATTTGAAAATAAACATTGAATGACAAAGGCGACTTTTAATATTATTATATAGCATACAACAGCAGCGAAAAAAGAAATAAAATAAAAAAATAGGTTTTTTATATTAATCAAAATATCTATTACAAAATTAGTCTAGGATGATTCAAACAATTCATTTCTCATTGTATACAAATATAATGCTTATAACACCAAGTTACTAAGTATAAAAATCAGTCTTATAGTTAATTAAAAGAGGGCACAGTGGGTCTATCTAGTACATTATGGCACAAACATAAATAATTTTGTAGGTCTAGTATCAATAATATAAAATTCGATTGTGATCCGCATACTATATTATATAAGTCTGATGTGTTTGATTGCTTATCTAATAGAAAAAAATATTCACCATAAAAAAACCTCAGTTTTAAGTACTATAGAAAATAAGGTCCATAAAACTGTCTAACAACTTTGAAACTTTCATACATATTTGATACATACTCATTTTTACAAGGCAGTTATACATAACTGTGTTTTGTTATTTTCCTTAAATCATATAAGTACTTAATATATTTTAATAAGGAAAAATGCACATGAAATACGGAATGTGGAACATAATTGAGCATGAATATATACTCGTAATTTAGCTAAAAATTATCATTTAAACCTAAACTAAAATAATATTAAAATTATTGCACCAAACAAGGAATGCAAATAAACGCAAAGGCAGTCGTGTAATATTTGTTGTTTACTTTGGCAGTTTCTTAGTATGTTTAATAAGTTTTTAAATCTTAATAAATAAAATTGCTTAAATAACACCATTATTCATAAACATTAACGAACGTTCTATAAGACCACATTAACTAAAATATGTTTTGTCTCGTTCAGTCACGTTAAAGGGACTAAATATATTTGAGTAAATGTGGTTAAAAAAGGTGTGAGTCATGTAAAAATTCGTCCTAGCGAATTCCTCCGTGGCCGGAGCATTTTTAAAGTATATCTTACCTAAAATCGTTGAGTCGAATGAAAATTGTTCGACTCACTGATTATGTCGAAAGAAAATCATTCGAATCATATTTTTTAAAAAAAAGTCTATAAAAAAATAAATAAATAACCAACCACTCCAGATTCTGTGACATAATATTCATATATGATATCTATGCCAGTTTACAATGTACTAGCATATTTTTCTATCAAATCAATAATGGTTAAGTGCACTTTTTCCTTTGCAACAGCTAAAGCTGACTTTTGTGAACCATTCACCATAGTTATATCCGGGTTGTAACTTATTAATATCTTTGTAGCTCCGATGTTACCCATTTCACAGGAGTCATGCAGTGGTGAATTGCCTGTTAAATCTATAGCATTTATGTTGGCACCATTATCTAAAAGTGTCCTTATTACTAAGGGTTTGTTATTTAAAGCTGCCAAGTGTAAAGGAGTTTGACCTTTTTTATTGACACAATTCACATCAGCTCTGTTTAGGATAAGTATACTACATAAGTCAACTAAACCATAACGAGCAGCAAAATGTAATGGAGTGAACCCATGAGCATCAGAAGAATTAACATCAAATTCTGTGCAAATATCAGATTTTTTCTTACATTGGTGACACTCACACAGAGGGTGACACAATGAGCCATCTTGTTCATTATTTGCAAATGCTTCATAATCAATACTCATGTAAAAGCAAGCTAGCTTTACATCTCCATATGAAATAGCTTTTAATATTCTTTCAATCAATTTCAAGTTCTCTACTGTTTTTGAAGGATTCACATTATTATATTTTAAAGCCATTTTCTGCAATTTCATAGAAACATCATCCTTTGGGTTGCATTTGAGTGTTTTTATATCTGTAGTTGTTATGTGGATATACTCATACAAATTGGGAGTACAGGATTTAAGAACATTTAATATTTTCAAATTGTGAGCATAGTCAAAAGCAGTTTTGAGATTTTTGTTTTGTAGAGAAGGTTCAGCACCATTCTCTATCAGAAGCCGGGCAATGCCTTCATAGCCCCATTTCGATGCTAAATGCAAAGGTGTATTACCACTTTCATTTATGCAATTTATATTCATCTTATTTCGACTATGTTCTGCAAAGTATATTAGTGCTTTAACACAGTTCATGTGACCATTATTGACAGATAAGTGGAGTGGAGAATTCTTATCTATGTTGGCTTGGTTAATATTTGCTCCTGAATGCAATAATAATAGCAGTGCATTCTGGTGTCCCCTAGATGCAGCATAATGCAATGGTGTACATTCATTAAGATCTGTTGAATTTATTTCAGCACCCATATCAATTAGGACTTCTACAATGGTGGATTTTCCATGAATGCAGGCCACATGTAACGGTGTTAGTCCATGGCTATCTCTTGATGTGGCTGTAGGAGATATTTTTAAGAGATTCTTTGAAATTTTATAGCAGCATTTTTTACAACTACACAAAGGATGGCAAAGTTTGTGATAAATTTCATCTTCACTCTCTTCATCATCATCTTCATTGGAAATTTCGTCTGCAGCTAACTTACTGAAAGTACTATTTGCATTATCGTCTATACTTTCCAGATGTTTCTGATTTCTAAGTAAAATAGATTGGACCTGTTCACAATGATTTGCTTTGATGAGATCAAATATGTATTCTAGAGTTTCTTCTTTGCTGTTGGTGTCAGATGTAGAAATGGACTCAGTCAAACTACTTTTCCTTTGTGTGCCATCTACATTGTCGATTTTGAGATTGCTTTCATAGTAATAAGCTTCTGGATCGGGTGGACCGGCAAGAGCTCCTGATTGTATATGCTCTATAACAGCTTCTAGGGTAGTGATAAGGAAAGCACTCTCATCGCCATCACCTTTGCCTACACTGCTAAACCGAAACTCTTTCATGTATGTGAGCTGGCTATACCAATTTGGCAAACCCGATTTGATTACTAAGAACACAAACACGGGAAGCAAATCATCAGCAGTTAATAGGACAACATTGTTAGCACCATCTAATTTATTAATTGCATTGAGGGCCTGTTTCACACACAAAACTTTCTCTAAAACTGTATTATATGAATCAATTTTTGATAGTATTTGTTTTGCTTTTGGCACAGCATGATACAATTCTTTCTTGATGTCCAAGTCCCTCAATTGAATATCACTCATATTCCTTATCTTTTTATTGAGATGAGAGTCCTCATATGCACAACATGTACAGATAGGCTTGAATAGAGAGTTGAACAGTAGATGTTGCATGTAACACTCAACTGCAAGCTTAATGTTTTCTAGGACTTGTCTACAAGCCTTAGATTTTTCTCTAAGTCTTCGATTTTGTAATGCTATTTGAAGGCACTGAGTGTACAGCTCACTTATAACATCTTTCAATGTTGCTATGGTAATTGGCATAGTAGAAAACTTTTTAAAAAATACCTGAACACTATTTTCAATCTGGTCAAGGACTTGACGGCCAGCTGCTTGTGTCCATAGCAAATCTATACAATCATTTAAAGAAGTAAGGTACTCTTTAGTAATAGAATTGTCACCTGTGAGAGAGGTTGGTTCCAGAGGAGCTTCTATACACCATACCTTATATTTAATTAAATCTTCAGTGTAGAATGTCTCTTCAAATAATATATGGCTTTGCAGTGGTAGTCCTTTGGTTACTTCCATAGTAATTACCTTATTGGCCACCGTGACTTGTTTCTCGGTAAGAGTGTTGTAGTGAGTTTCTGGCAATTCATCGCTGGGCACTAGAATGTGTGCACAAAAGTCTTCCACAGTGAAGACACGAGTCGTTAGGCTCCCGATTCGTGGCACGCATATTACCCAACATTGCGCTATGCAATGTTGAAACAGGTCCGTGTATTCATTTTTTAGTTCAACAAAAAATGGGTTCTCTGAAATAATCTCGTCGTATCCCCCGTCCATTTCTGAAATATCACAATTTCTACTTAGTCAAGTTTGAGCCACTTATATAGAGATTAATTGAATATCAATCAAGATGCGAGTTACTGACCAAAATGTTAATGAAATGCACTAATTATTCACTAAACATGTTTCGCGTTATCGCGACTAATAACCAAGTTCAGCCCTCAGCAAGTTGTTTTCTATTGTGATTTGAATAACATCTGTGATTGACATGACATTGACATTTGACATAGGCTAATTGATTGGATCTAAAGTTAAAAGGGATAGCGCGAAAGCCTACAATAGGCTGATGGCAGAAAATTTGACCTGAATGCATTCGTTACCCACCTCTCTCTTTCTAACTCGTGATGTGTTAGGGTATCCATGATTTTACATCATTCGTGGAACACGTGGAACGGAAAAACGAATTCCGAGTAAACAAAAAGATTTTATTTGCAGTTTATACATTTATTAATTGTGATTGCATTTAAACATGATCCCAATGATCTATGAATTTCCTTATTAATATTCAATATAAATTATACATAATGTTTTCGTTACACCCTTTCTTCCAAATAATCAAAGTCATCATTTCGTGTAGGTTACATACATTGTCAATTGACCATGTACACCCTGGCGTCAGAGTTGTGCAGAACCTCGGCCTCTGACGTGGTTCCTTTAACGACCACCAGATGGCAGCCGGGACCAACGGCTTAGCGTGCACGGAATCATCTTTATTATCACTATTATCAGACAATCAGGTGATTCAAGCCTGCAGTGTCCTAACCAAACTGGAAACAACTAAACAAAGTATGCTTCTCGTGGGAATTGAACCCTCGACCCCTGGGTCGAAGGCGAACGGTGTAACCACTGGACCACGGAGGCAGTAATCAAAGTGAAACTGAAAGGGCAAAATAATCTTAAACTTGCGATTCTAAGCTAATGAGCGGTGATATAAACACGCAGCGTTATTGAATCTTGCAAGGGAATCATCATCGGAAGTGGGAACTAGGCACGCTCAAAACCAAATTTGCTGCAAGTATTGCAATCAATATTTAGTGTCCGACCGAAACTTGTTTTACTACTGAAACCGAATTTTAGGAACGGTCTCATTAAAGGCCTAAATCGAGTTCAAAAGGATCATGTTTTGAGGGAAAGATAAAGAAAACGTTACATATTAATATCAGTCAGTTTCATTTTTTATCTTTAAATCACATATGCAGTCTTTGACGTTTTCACTTATTCATAATTAACATGTAACAACGTCTCATTTAAAAAACAGTATTAAGCATATGCACAAAGTTAAATGTTTTCAATACTTTAAAGTTTCATACATTTTCCGCATCTGAAGAGTAAGGAAGTATTCCCCTGGAACTTCAATATCCACCAAATTCATGACAAACGAATCAAAATTTCTTCCAAATGTAGTTAGTGGTTGTAGTTTTATAAGCAATGATAATTTACGTGGAATAAAGAACCCGGATCATATCTATGATAAAATAAATGGAATAGCTCCATGCTATTTAAGATGCTAAATAGTCTGTAGGTTTAAAATGGAGACTACCATTTTTTGCATTTATAAAAATGGCATGTTCTAATTGACAACCATATTTCTCTATATGTTGAGTTTAATAGGAATCTAAAATAAATATTTTATTCAAAACAAGCATATGACCATAGATTAATAATTGGTCTCGCGCGCTCGACTAGATACCGCGCTGTGAAGAAAAATCAGTTTCCAGAATGCGGCCACTTAATAGGAAAGTGTGTTGCCAGCTACTTGACTGGTGCCCGACCAATGGGAAAACTATTAATTGCTGCGGTCTTGTTACGTATTATAAAAAGTAGCTCAGAAAAACCTTTAAAATGAAATTAAAATAAAACTGGCCAAGTGTGAGTCGGCTCGCGTGTAGAGGGTTCTGTACTATTTTTTATTTTTCTCTATTTGGACCTCCTAAACAAATTTAAAATTATCTCATAGGTTTTCCTGTAATTTATGAATCGAAATTCTGGAATCGATAGTTTCGGAGATAAGGTAGGGGAAATGGTTAGTTTTTGTCTACTTTATTTTATAATTCTAATATTGAATCCTAAAATTGCAGAAAAACTTTCTTTTGATTTATTATTACACAGTACAGTATGTTAAACGTTACTTTAATTTTCTATTTAGCTTGGAGCTAATTGATTACTGACCTCTTTTTAGTTGTAACCCGGGTTTAAATACAGATAAATAAATAGACATACACATCCTATTAATATTATAAACGCGAAAGTTTGTAAGTATTAATGGATGTTTGTTACTCTTTCACAACTAAACCGCTTAATTGATTTTCATGAAATTTGGTACGGATATAGGTCCCGATAGACCCGGAGTCAAACATAGGCCACCTTTTGACGCAGGCGGAGCTGCGGTAAACATCTTGTACATACGAGTAGATATTATCATGGCCTTTTTCCATACAGTAGTGTTGCCGGAAAATACATTACACATCGAATAATAATCGATTCTTTGATAGTTGAAAATATAATCTAAGGTATCGATAGTGATCATATATCGATAGTATCGATATTGATACTATTGATAATATATTTCTGTAATTTTTTTCTGTATGAGTTGAATGACGATGATTTGTGTTATGCCCGCTGTACATCCCGCCGCCGAGTTCCGGTATATCTGTATAGTATCGGTGCCTGAAATGCTTGGTATTGTTGTTAATCCATTAATCGATTATTTTTCATAAATTCTCAAAAATCAATACTACAGATTAGATTATATCGATACTACAGATACATAATCGATTAATAACCATTGATATGAACGATTACCTTTGTTAATTAAATCGATATAATTTATATCAACCCATTTCAATAATCGACTAATTGTTTGATATTGCAGTTAATAATCGATTAATTGTCAAAATTCGATTAAATTAATTATATCAATACTTTCGATATCATAGATTATTTAAAAAAAAAAAAATCGATTAATCAATTATCCGGCAACAATACCCTACGGGGTACCAACTACCTAAAGGCCATATTTAGAATGTTGGTCGGCGTAAAGTGGAAATGGAATCAAAATAGTGATAGGTTGCTAGTCGCATCGCCTACTGATAGGTATGGTTCTTCGATTTTCGCCCACTTCCTCGGCCGGCTTATATGGTCTGCGCGGGAAGAGAAGCAGTAGTACATTCCACGTATTTACTTTTCTCCCAGATCAGCATTAAAGAAATAAGATGTTTGTGGCGTGCGTCCACGTCTTTTAATTAAAAAGGAAGCTATAGTTTTATTAAGTTGTATAGTATTAGTATTATAAGTTTTTTATTTTGATAATTGTAAATATTTTAAATAAACTGCAATACTAAAACTTGTTAATTTTAGATAATTTAACTTAAAAATTTGTATATTTCTAATGTCAACGAACAAGCGGACAAGTGTTGTTGTTTTATATAGATAGCGAATGCGATGCGCACGCATGCATGTCAGCCGCTGCGATCGGCTCGGACGATGCGCGCGCAGCCCACGCCACGGCGATCCGTGCGTCTCGCCGCGCCGGCTCGCCAGTCCGAATACCATCTTGAGACTGAACGCACGTTGCTTGCGCTCGCATTCGCGCGCTTACGTAAACTCATTTCTCGCTTGATCCGTTCCTTCACTTTTCTCACCTGTATTTTGTGCTTATCATAACCTTCTGTTAATCTTTAAGTTGTCGGTGTGCTTGTATTGTATTTGTTCTATTTAATTGTGCTGAACTTTTAATTATAGTGTTAAATTACATATTGACTTTATTTAATTATCCCGCCTCATAGCACAATAGCCTAACTTATCATACACATTACGCACGCACCCCGCTTTATGTTAAAGACAGACAAAATTGTCAGAAAAAGTCAACAAACAACATCATCTCTCTTTTGGAGTCGGGAGTTAAAAAACAAAATATCTAAATAATAAAAATCGAAACCTCGGGGAATTTGGGATTATTTAATACACGGCAACATTGAGCACCGAGCGGTACTTCGCGCCATATTTTAGGGTTATATTATTTTCGTGAGTAATTTATGTCCATATTTCGAAATAATACAATACTTATTGATGGTATGTAATACCAGTATCTTCCTTATTTCTTTTAGTATTATTCTTACACAGTTTGACTACGCAAACTGCACATTTTGCGTCTACTTTTACATTAAATTTTATATTTATCTAGACATCCAACTCACTCATCGGTCGCGGCATGACTGACGCGGGTATAGGGATATTCGATATACATCGATGCATTGAAAACATCGATGTTTACAATACGATACATCGAATCGATCCGATGTTTTGAAAGGCTTTCGATATACTCGATGTATCGATGTTTTTCAGTTTTTAGTAGAAAAACATCGAATCGATTAAAACCAATTAATTTCATAAAAAATCAAGTTTGACCACTAAAATTTTACCTAAAATCTTTTTTCCTATTTGTTTATATAAAAAAGAAAAGTTTATTATTCAATAGTGAACTGACAATATAGTGCCGTCGCGGCCAACGTGTTCCTAAACTTCATACAATTGCATACAAATACTTAACCATGGTAGGAACTTCAGTCCCATCTGAACGTTTGTTTTCTAAAGCGGCACAAGTCGTCAATCAACAACGAAATAGACTGAAAGGCAAACGTTTAAATAAACTGTTGTTTTTGCAAAGTCTCCCAAAAGAACACTGGCAATAGGACATGACAGACTTAGCGAAATTATTACGGATGTTTTTTTTTGTTCTTACGCAAATTACAATAAAGATTTTTGTCATACATGGCTTTTACTTTTTTTTTAATAAAACAATGTTTGAATTAGTGATGGTTTGCATGAAAAGTTATGTTGAATTTTATTATACTGAATTTATTTGTTAGTATTTGTTGTTATAGCGGCAACAAAAATACATAATCTGTGAAAATTTTAACTGTAACACGGTTCATGAGATACAGGCTGACAGGTGACAGTCGGACAGCGAAATCTCAGTGATAAGGTTCCATTTTTTCTCTTTGCATACGGAACCCTGAAAAAGTACTCGATGCTTACAAAATATCGATGTTTTCACCCGAAACATCGAAAGACATCGATGTATAGTACTGATTTATCGAATCGAAAAAAACATCGATGTTTTTTTAAAGTGGACACCCCTACGCGGGTATGCCGCAACCATGCCGGTTTCGGCATGGTTTTAGTTGCGAATTTATGTAGTATGCCGACGGTATCTAGTCGTAGCGCAGCGGAGACCAATTATTAATCTATGCATATGACGTTATTATACGAATATTATTATTTATACCATTATAACAAGCAATTGGCTAGTAAACTTTTTCATGAAAATGTCTAATTCGTAAACCATTTCGAGGAATAGGCTTAGGAAACAGATTACATTAATCAGATCTTTAAATAAGCAAGTATTTTTTAAGAAAATCGCAGAAAACCCAATGACTTTCATTTTTTAGCAAGGTTGACGTATGACGTAGCCGGATAACTTCCGGCTATTCACATTTAATTTTTTAGGTTGGCAGCACAGCGTAGTGAATAAATATTTTTTGTTTGGTAGCGCTAACTAAGCGCTTCACGTACTTGTCACCCATGTCAAATGTCATCTCTGTTCAAGTAAACATAACCTAATTACATTCATTCATACATTATAATGAAGAAGCGGTGTCCAATTATTGAAAAATCAGATGTAAACGGATGAAGAGACTGCAGTAAAGTCCAATAAACAGGCCAATATGCAATAGATACGAGAAATGGGGTACCTAAATATTTGGCGATTGTAAACAAACAAGAAACCAACTCGCGGCTCGCGGTCCATCTTGACTTTGACATTTGACACTGACATATATATTTTTTAATACCTTAGTAATTTTTGCTTTCTTGCAGTTCGAAATGGCCATTATAGCTGCGTGACGTCATCACTATAAAATCTTTAAAATTAAATAACAAAATAAATATAATGTTAAGAATTTTTTCGTTTAAATTGTATCTCCGAAATAGTCTATTCTATCAATAAAATATATAATATACACAATTTATTTTTTAGTTGACTAGCCAATTGTCACCAAAACAAAGAGGCGAGCTTTGCGCATACCATCCATAACAATAATAATAGGAGACGAAAACAGATGTTATCTTTAAAAGAAAATCCTAGCCAATGAATGATTATATGCACCCTAGTTCACTCCTGCCACTCACTCTTGCAATCATCTGGTGGTGCATACACTGCACCACCATTTCTTTAAAATTATTTACAAATTACATAATAAATTATAAAAATATTGCTTGTATTCTTTTAGGTGAGAGTAAAAAATCCGCAATTTGGGACTGTAATACATTCAAAGTGACACATGGTGACACTTTGAATCTGGGTTTCCGTACACAGCACTAGAACAACCCCAAAAGTTGGAAAAAAATGATAAACAATTACGTAGCAATTAAATCTTTATTTTAAGGTAGATTATTATTAAAAAATTAAAAATAATTAAACTTGTTTTTGATATAGGAATATAAAGCCCAATTATATTAAGCGCACTGACATTTTTATGCTACTGTATTTCTGACTTGGCAAAATTTTTGAAGTGATAGTAATACTTTGGGGAAAACAGGGGTTACTCCAGATCAAATTTTCTGCTGGGGTGCAGGGCAGGGTCCTTTGAAAGCTTTGCATTCTCACTTGATCCCAAGGATCCGGTGAGAGGGCGGACTGACAAGGGATTCGGGACGGTGCACCCTGGGTGACAGTTAATAACTCCCTGGTAGTCGGGGTCTTGTTGACTGTCGGCCAATTTCTGCCATCAGACCACTCCACCGCCGTCTATAATGAGACGGCGAACGGATGTGCGTTTGTGGGACGGGCGTGGTCCATTTATGGGCCACTGTCTGATTGGGGGGGATGGCCGAAAGGCCAATGGTCGGGGCCAAAAGGCCATGGCTGGAGGGCGTCGTGGTAGAATGCTAACGCGACCCCATGGCGCCCTCAACAGCCTTTTCTTTTTTCCCCTCCGTTAACAAAAAAAAAAGGTCTTGTATGCAAGCGCTCTTCCATCTTTACCTTTAGTTCCATGGCTATTTGCCATCAAGCACTTGTCAAGCACAAGCCATCAATGACATTGACAGTTTGTTTTTATGTGTTTTACGGTCTTGGATACAAACACAGGATATAACCATGGATATATAGATCAAGATGGATAGCGCGCTTGCATACAATAGGCTGACGTCAGAAAATTTGACAATGCATTTCGTTACCCACCTCTCTCTTTCTAACTCGTAATATGTCCATGATTTTACATCATTCGTGGAATACATGTGGAACGGAATAACGAATACCAATTAAAAAAATAAATTTTATTTGCAGTTTAAAAATTTATTAAAATGGTCCGATTGATATTTAATGTTAATTCAATATTAGACATAATGTTTTCGTTATACCCTTTCTTAAGGAAAAACAAAGTGCAATTCATAGAACTAAGTAGTCTAGAACTTGCAGTTCTAAACCTCCGATAAACACGCATCATCGGAGGAGGAAACTAGGCTCAAAACAAAAGAAATATTTTGCTGTAAGTTTCGCAGCAAAATATTTAGTTTTCGGCCGAAACTTGTTTTACTACCGAAACTGAATTTCAGCAACGGTCTCATTTTGGGCCAATACCTCATTAAAAAAGTATTAGGCATGTGGACGAAGTAAAAGTAAAGTTTTCAAAACTTTAAAGTTTCATACATTTTAAGGTTAGAATTTACAAAAACGATAATATCTCGCAAATAATCAATTTTCGCATCTGACGAGTGATGTATTCCCCCGGAACTTCAATTCAAAATTTCGACTAAATGTTGTTGGTGGTTGTAGTTTTTGCAAGGATTTTTTACATGGAATGAAGAACGCGGGCCATATTTATGATAAAATGCAATAACTTCCTGCTTTACAATACACTACACCACCATTTCTTTAATATTAGTACGATAATTTACACCGTGAAATTTTAGTCGCTTTGGACCCATAGTCCATTGACTCCATTAATGCAACCGAACAAAATTCCCCAAGGAACATAGCTCGAAACATGAAAAACAAATTTGGACTTCCCATAGTAAGTTAGGCCACGTGATAAGACATTTTGTATGGGAGGTCAAAAAATTTACTCTATATTTCGACCCATGTATTTTGGGGAAAGTTGTTCAGTTGATTGAATGGAGTCACTGGACGATGGGTCCAAAACGATTAAAATTTCACGGTGTATATAAATATTGCTCGAACTCTTTTAGGTGGTACGAAAAAATCCGCCATTATGGGCTGTAATACATTTGACACATGATGACACATCGAATCTGGGTTTCCATCACAGCACTAGTTAATAGCCCTATTTAAACCCAATTACCTAGCATTATTATCTTTATTTTGAGGTAGATTTTTATTAAAAAATGAAAAATAATTATTCTTGTTTTTGATATAGAAATTTAAAGCTGAAAGCGAACTGACATTTTCATTCTACTGTAGTTTTACAATTTTGAAGTGATACAATACAATACAATATATCTTTATTGCCCACATACAGTAACAAATAATATAACATTTAGAAAGACTTCGCTACTTATTGCTAGGCAATCTCTTCCAGTCAACCCTTACGAGGTGAAAGAGAAATAATTAAGTTAGGGTGGGTACAGCAACAGATATAGTTGAAAATTATCAACATACACATATAAGTGATGGTAATTCTTTGGGGAAAACAGGGGTTACTCCAGGTCATATGTTCCAGAGACAGCCTGTTGTATGCCAGTTTGGCTTCCATCTTTATCTTTAGTTTCATGGATATAACACTTGTCAAGTCTTTTTCAGGTTACTAAGCTACCCTATTACTTACCCTATTACTAAGAGTCCGCTGTCCGTCCGTCTGTCACCAGGCTGTATCTCATGAATCGTGACAGTTGAAGTTGCTGCTTTAGCAACAAATACTAAGTACTCCAAAAGGGCATCGAAACCGCACAACGATCCTTTCTCAATAGCGCTTTCAGACGACAATCGTGATTTTTTTGTTCATTTTCAGGTAGACCATGGGTAGACCCTTGAAATATTCGGGAAACCTTCGTACGTGAGTCGGACTCTCACTTGACTTGTTGAAGTCCTAGCCTAGTCAAGTAAGTAGGTAGTCAAGTCTAGTTCTAACCCTATTTTTTAATTAAGTATGACCTATTCTTGCTTGAACTTCATCGCAATTTACACACAAGGGCTTCAACAATATAATGCGACAAATAATTAACAACTATTTATATTTCAAAATATTACAAAAAATATATATACCTACGAGGTAAGTATTTTAATGTAGATAGGTATAATCAGAGATTTTAATATTATTAAAGCTACAATATAATTTATACTGTTTTCGATCAGCGCTGAATAGCGCTTGCACAGATTATTTTATTCCATAGAAATTAAAATTAATTTGTTCCAGCAGGGTAATGTTTAGGGTAGTTCGTTGATTTTTAGTTTGATAATTTTTGTCTTTAAATTGTTTTCCTTTACTAAACTAAACGGTGTTGCTTCCGATTAATGGCAATATTTAAAAAAAAAATTGTTTTTTTTCAAAATGCCATGTGTGTACTATGTTTGGTTTGTTATTTGTACTATTCTAGTTCTATCTGTGAGGACCTATAATTGGCTTCTAAATTGCTTACGTTTTTTACCTATTGTATAGATATAAGCTGTTGGTCTTCCTTATAATAAATAACTTAATTAATTAAAAAAATATAGCTTAATAAAATAGATACATATTGATAAAACAATATAAAACATATACAATTTAGCAGAGAAAATGCATACGGCTGCTAGTATAGCTTTCTGTAATATGTGACGCCCACGCCCACCTGATGGTAAGTGGTTACCGCAGCCCATGGCGCATTGCCGACCCTTTAATATAACTAGCCTCTGCCTCCGCCTCGACCACCTCCGAAGCCGCCAATACCGCCTCTTCCGCCAATGCCTCTGCCACCGAAGCCTCTTCCACCAAAACCTCTGCCTCCAAAACCTCGGCCTCCGAAACCTCTGCCGCCGAAACCTCGTCCACCGAAGCCTCTTCCGAAACCAAAACCTCCAAAGCCGATGCCACCGAATATTATCGGGGGATACGGGTATATACCTGTACAAAAAGAAAATGAAAATTTTTGGAAAATAACCTCATTTCGTAGGTCAACTCGTCGTCGTCGGTAAAATTACGAGTTAGTAAAATTGTGACCTCTGTTGTTCCCTTAGTCGCCTCTTAGGATACTCACGGGAAAAGTGGCAGCCGGAGAAAATAAGCAATTATTTACCAAGTAATGAAACTGAATATATCTATAAAACTTTTTGGTACATAACAAAAATTAAGTATTATGTAAAAGAAAGAAAGAAAATAATTTATTTTGGAAATACACAGATATTTTGGAAATACACAGAAAAAAGAACTATAAAAAGAAATCATCATTAGAAAAAAAGGATGCATAAGTATTAAATTAAACTATTTTAATACGGTTTTATCGCGTTTATTACTTATTTATTTACACCTGACGTTTCAAACACTTTACAGCGTTCATGGTCGCAGGCAGACTAAGTTAACATTTGTCTTTGATGTCATAAGATTACAAAACTACCGCCTGAAATTTTTTATTGGGAACTATTCCGATTCACGCAGTATTGGCTCACAGTATCTAAGGGTCTTGCAGTCTGCTTCCGAGTTTGCAATTTTATTAAGTTAATGACTGGGTCCCAAGCTGGCGGTACCTGCCATCCATCCTCTCTATTGAAATTAGGATGTTTTTTAATTTCAATAGCTTCACGTAACATCCTTGGAATGAATCTGTTTTCCTTTGCAAGGACTTGAGGATTATCAAAACGCATATAGTGGTTGGGTTTGTCTAGAGCATGTTCACAGACTGCAGACTTGGTTGAGCGTCTATTTTTCATGTCAGCAATATGTTCTTTTATACGAGTATTAATGCTTCTCTTTGTTTGCCCAATGTATGATAAACCACAGTCACAGTCAATTTTATAAACTCCAGCATCTTGCAATGGGATATTGGATTTTACAGGTCTTAAAAATTGGTTTATTTTCTTATGCGGCTTGTAATAGGTCTTGATTGAAGCTCGCCTAAGTATGTTACCAATCTTGTCCGTGACTCCCTTTATGTATGGTAAGATGGCAGGAAAACGATCAACTGTGTGTGGCTTGGGTCGACTTCTGTGACAAATGTGTGGGAGGCTGAGATTGTTGCTTCTTAAGACAGACTTGACTCGTTGAAGCTCCTCCTTAAGATGGTGGGTGTCACAGATGCCGTGTGCTCTCTGTAACAAAGATTTGCCTACGGTAGCTAACTGACATGGATGATGGTGAGATTTACCATTGAGATATTTGTCTGTGTGGGTGGGCTTTCTGTACACAGTGTGACTGATACTATTGTCAAGATTTCTAGTTATTAAAACATCAAGAAAGGCTAATGAATTATTGATCTCAGGTTCCATAGTGAATTTAATTTTACTATTAATGGAATTTAAATGATCTAACAAAACAGAGACTTGAGTTTTGGGGAGTACAACAAAAGTATCATCTACGTACCGTTTGAACATCTTCGGCATAGCCAGGGTGCTTGAAAGAGCCTTCTCCTCAAGGTCTTCCATGAAAATGTCGGCAACAATGGGAGAGACTGGAGACCCCATAGCTACACCGTCAATTTGCATGTAGAATTTGTTTTCCCAGAAGAGATAGCCTGATGTTAAGCAATGCTCAAGTAACTCTGCATACTCTTGAGGTAGATGGTGGTCCTCAAGCCTTCTCTTGACAATATCAATACAGTCATGTAAAGGTAGGCTGGTAAATAATGACTGTACATCAAAACTGACCATTGTGTCTTCATCAGTTAATCGTAGATCTTTAATTAAGCTGATAAAGTGATAAGAGTCCTTGACATTAGTATCAGTATGACCACGAAGTTGTGTTAATATCTTCACCAGGTGTTGTGCTAGTTTATAAGTTGGCGAATCTATTTGGCTTACAATTGGTCTTAATGGGTGGTCTTTTTTGTGTATTTTTGGAAGGCCATATAATTTTGGTGGTTTCACACAGGAAGGCACGAGCGACGTGATGTCTAAGTTTAATGTGTCGGAGTATTTTAATATTAATTCTTTGGTTTTTGTTACGATCTTGTTAGTAGGATCACTTTTTACTTGTTTATATGTATTCTCATCCGACAACAGTTGTTGAATTTTTGTGTTATAATCAGAGGTGTCCATTATAACAGTTGAATTTCCTTCCATTAATAGTAAAATTAAATTCACTATGGAACCTGAGATCAATAATTCATTAGCCTTTCTTGATGTTTTAATAACTAGAAATCTTGACAATAGTATCAGTCACACTGTGTACAGAAAGCCCACCCACACAGACAAATATCTCAATGGTAAATCTCACCATCATCCATGTCAGTTAGCTACCGTAGGCAAATCTTTGTTACAGAGAGCACACGGCATCTGTGACACCCACCATCTTAAGGAGGAGCTTCAACGAGTCAAGTCTGTCTTAAGAAGCAACAATCTCAGCCTCCCACACATTTGTCACAGAAGTCGACCCAAGCCACACACAGTTGATCGTTTTCCTGCCATCTTACCATACATAAAGGGAGTCACGGACAAGATTGGTAACATACTTAGGCGAGCTTCAATCAAGACCTATTACAAGCCGCATAAGAAAATAAACCAATTTTTAAGACCTGTAAAATCCAATATCCCATTGCAAGATGCTGGAGTTTATAAAATTGACTGTGACTGTGGTTTATCCTACATTGGGCAAACAAAGAGAAGCATTAATACTCGTATAAAAGAACATATTGCTGACATGAAAAATAGACGCTCAACCAAGTCTGCAGTCTGTGAACATGCTCTAGACAAACCCAACCACTATATGCGTTTTGATAATCCTCAAGTCCTTGCAAAGGAAAACAGATTCATTCCAAGGATGTTACGTGAAGCTATTGAAATTAAAAAACATCCTAATTTCAATAGAGAGGATGGATGGCAGGTACCGCCAGCTTGGGACCCAGTCATTAACTTAATAAAATTGCAAACTCGGAAGCAGACTGCAAGACCCTTAGATACTGTGAGCCAATACTGCGTGAATCGGAATAGTTCCCAATAAAAAAATTTCAGGCGGTAGTTTTGTAATCTTATGACATCAAAGACAAATGTTAACTTAGTCTGCCTGCGACCATGAACGCTGTAAAGTGTTTGAAACGTCAGGTGTAAATAAATAAGTAATAAACGCGATAAAACCGTATTAAAATAGTTTAATTTAATGAATAACAATCGCGAAAACATAAGAAAACATGATGCATAAGTACTTAGTTATACAATTGTTGATACTAAGTTTTGCTACTCATACATACGCAGTAAGCAAGTAACTAAGTTAAAACGTTGTGGCCAAGGATGATGACGATTATATTAGTAGTCTATCAAAGGTTCCTTTCTGAATGAGTTTTATAGAGTTACAAAGATTGCTTGAACTTACGCCTTCGGCCATAATCGTAATACGGGTCATAGCCAAACTGTCGCTTTACTCTTGATTTTGCTCCATTTAAGCTGATTCTTAGATCTTCAATGCTTTCAGTAGTGGTCCTTGATGTATTTTCATTGGTGACTGGTCGCTTATCCTCACCATCATCTGCTTTTGCGTTCGAAGTGATTGATATAGCAATAAATATCAACATGAAGATTACACATTTGTTGTTCTGTGGGAAAAATATAAATTTACCTGAGTACATTCGAAGACAGACAAATCTGACTCCTCAGCCATTACGGTGGGTATGTAACCCTTTACGTGACTTCTAGTCACGTTTATCTGTCTTGTACTGTACTATTAAACGACATCGCTGATCTACCTATCATCCAGTGGATTACAGTGTAGCAAAAAGTGGAAACAAATTAATTAATGGATTTTCAATGGGTTTGAGTGGAATAGACGAAATCTTTGTTTAACACTTCATTTTAATAGTCACTTTATAAACTCACAAGAAAATCCATGTTTGAAGAAGATGTTTTGCATTGAACTGATTTAAAAATAATGTTATTCTAGATATATACCGGGCGACGACATATGGATGCTAATTGATGCAAAGACGGAGATGTCTCATTCTCGCCGACCACTATTTATCGCCTATAATCATAATCATTTTTTTCTTGTGTATGAATTGTTGTATGAATTGTTTTTGGATGTTTAAGTATTTCCATGTACTTATTTATTTCAGTCACATATTTTTGTGTATTTTTACCTCAGGTAAGACAAAGAAAACTTGTGTTTGAGGTAAGTAAGCCAGGTAAGTGTAATTGAGAAAAACACCTTCATGAGTTCATGACTCAACTTTTAATAACTAAATAAATAGATATTACGTCAGACTAGGGTCACCTAGGACTTCTTAAGCACCAACCAATTTTTTACAGTGTTTTGAAAGTGGTTGAGTAATATATATACGTGATATTTTATGTATTAAACAGGTTGGTTTTTAGTTGTAGGTCTATCCATACCTAAACTTTAGACAATTTTATGAAAACAATATACCTAGATATTTGCATACTTAAGTTTCCAATTTATGATTGAGGGTTTAAAGCAGAAGAACAAAAAGATATTGTATATCACATTTATACTAATATTTCTTTATCGCAGTTACAGTAGTCTATGTTTTCGATAAAGTGTTGCAAATGTTGTAAGTTTGTACGTTTATGTTTCAAAATGTTCAAGTTGACAAGTTTATTGGATTAAATTGATGATTAAAAATATGAGGATGATATTGCACGCGGGTGAAAATTTTCTAGTACGATGCAAGCAAGTCCTGTATAATCTCGTTACATTTTCCGACACTCTGGGGTCTAGCCGGGACGAATAGAATTATGTGCAACGTAAAAGGGTTCGAGGTGATTGACCGGTCGACCGGCGGGAAAATCCTATGGAAAATGCTCAGCTTACCAAGCATTACGCGGAAATTGATGGACGCATATTTTATTATAATGTAAGAAAAAAACCGAAAATTTTAGGTGTATTGTTCGAAATTCATTAGCTAGTGGGTTGTTTTAACTTTCGTGCCATCATTTCAGTCGCCTTTTATTATTCGACTTTACGGAGATAATGTATCTTTAGGACTTTTATTAAGTATTTCGACTTTACAATTACGTTTTAGTTGCAATTAAATTGAGATTCAAAATTGTGTTAGCGGAATACCAATATTTATTGATCACATAACAAATGCAACGTAATTGAGTCGTAATTGAATATCAGACCATAAACCAGAGCTTGTCTATAATTTTATTGAGATACACTTGATGCTTTTTTTCTTTGGGTCAGTCCATACGATATGATGTGGCTTGCATTTGGTCGAAGTGAAATCCGTATTTGAAAACTACACAAAAACTACCAAGCAAAATCAGCACAAGGCCCTCAATATGGGTTGTTTCATTAGCAACAAAATGTTTTATAAATTGCAATAGAAATAGGAATGAATTGACGTTCCGTATATTGTAATTAAATTTGACATCATAGAGTCGAGGATCGTCGGTAGGTACCTCCATTATGTTTCGCCTTTCGTCTCCATATGTGAGCCAGTGTCATTAAACGGGTTATAATGATCACTTTGTAGTTTGACTTGCGAACTCCTATACCCGCATGAGCCCTCGAGTTTCATTTCGGGTTAGTATTAAACTTTCTAATGGATTCAATTCGTAGTTTTGGGGTCTAGTCGAATTTGCTATTGTGATATTTGTGACTTCGACGAATTGGTATGAAGTTGTTATTGTAACTAATACCACTGAATATGCAATAGTACTGATGTACAAATACTTATAAGTAGGTACTATTAGATAGGCGCTATTTATATTTAGAAGTAGTAATAGGTTGAGGAGAAAGTTTCTTCGCATTTTCTAGGAAAATTCAAAACATTTTTTAATATAGTTTATTTACATTTAACTAAAGTATGTAGGTGCCATTTTGTTCTACTACTTTTTGCCATCTTGTAGGTAGGGACATGATCCCATTGCTATAGAAATTTTGAGGCTTCTGATCAAAATACCGCGACAAGTGGTTTTGGCAGTCCTCTCGTGATGTTAACCTGACCCTGCCTAAAGAATTCTGAAAAGACCGAAACAGGTGGAAATCTGAAGGTGCAAGGTCAGGACTATACGGCGGATGCATTAACACCTTCCAGCCAAATTCTCTTTATTTTTGCTGAGTGGCTAAATATGTGTGAGGTCTAGCGTTATCATGATGAAAAACCACACCCTTTCTGTTGATTAATTCCGGCCGCTTTCTTTCAACTTCATGCTTTAATCTTATCAGTTGTTCATAGTAGAGTTCAGAATCGATGGTCCTGCCTGGTGGTAACAGCTCATAATGATCATAATGAATAATGCCCTTCCAATCCCACCACACACACAGCATAACCTTGTTGCGATTTAACCCGGGTTTCGCCACAGTCTGTGAAACCTGACCGGCCTTTGACCACGACCTTTTTCGCACGTTCTTGTCGTACGTGATCCACATTTCATCAACAGTTATCAGCTTCTTCAAAAAATGTTTCGGTTTCATTACGTAATAATGAATCACAAATGAGTAAACGGTTCATTAGGTTTCTTTCAGTGAGCTCGTGAGGTACCCAAATATCGAGCTTTTTTGTGTACCGAGTTTTTTTCAAATGCGCCAAAATTGTTATGTGGTCAATTCCCAGTTCTTCAGCTACGTCGCAACTACTGATATGCCGATCTTGCTCCACTTTTTCAAAAATGGCATCCATTTTATCCGTAAAAGGGCGAACAGAGCGACGTGCATTTTTGACATCAATTCATGAGTTCATGACTCAACTTTTAATAACTAAATAAATAGATATTACGTCAGACTTTAGGGTCACCTAGGACTTCTTAAGCACCAACCAATTTTTTACAGTGTTTTGAAAGTGGTTGAGGTTGACACTTTTTCAAAAATGGCATCCATTTTATCCGTAAAAGGGCGACCAGAGCGACGTGCATTTTTGACATCAAAATTTCCGGGTTGAAAACGCTTAAACCAAATTTTTGCTACTACTCTCACAGACACTGCACTAGGTCCATAAACATCGCAAATTTTTTTCGCGGCTTGCTTTGCATTTTTACCTTTTTTGTAGTAAAATTTAAAAAAAAGTATCGAAATTCTTCATTAGATTCACTCATATTGATAGTAAGAAAAACAAATTAAAATCACACATTGTCCTAATTTTAATTTGGAATTATCTTCTTAAAAATTTAAACTTTTAATGATACCAAAACCAGCCAGATACATATAGCCAAAGATATTTTATTACAAGTTCATACATACTATATGCGAAAAGACTTTTCCCCCTACCTAATATATCAGATGTTTTTAAGGCGTTATTCTCTTAGCCACCCCAGATAAGAGCTTAGGACTACCATAATCCAAGTTAGCAGTGTCTTCAAGGCAGGTCTATTCTGAGCCAGGATGCGTTTCAAAGCTGCTGCAAAGTACCAGTTCAGCCAGCCGAGTTACACCTACTTTACATAAAAGTACAGAGAAAGAAATAGAAATAATATATTAGGAATTTCGTTGTTACATTTTATTTACATCACAATGTAATATTGATGTTATTAGAATTTTCTGTCAGTCAACTAAGAATATACCAGTAAAGACGAAAACCTATATTAGTAATCTTATAAAATGATAGAGAAGGTCATAAGATTTTCACCACCCACAAAACATAGTGGGTACAGTAATTAGGGTGTTTACCGACTCTATAAGTGGAAAGGAAAACACGTGTACGAAAACAACATTTTAACTTTTGTTATTGACATACTTGACCAACATGAATACGTGACTAGTTATGGGTATTTCCCACTTTGGTGAGATACAATAGCCTTATTCATACTAAATAACTGCTATGCGACTACGAACTTAAATCTGTGAAAATAGTAATACTCAGTAAAAAAATTTTTTGTAGATAAATCTGATGTTATTTTGTGCAATAAAGAGTATTTGTATTGCTCCGAGACAATCAACTGAGGATGCAACCGGGAAGGCGCTAAGATGAGTAGTAGTGGTATTTGTATTGTACCTAGGGTATAAACTGGTCGGACCACGTGGCCTCAGGGAATATACATAGCCAATCTGGAAAATAGATACCTCTGTGGTCCAGTGGTTAAGGCGTTTGCCTAAAACTCAGAGGTCCTGGATATGGATTGACTCTGATCAGAAATCTAAAAAAAAGTATAATAATATAGTACCGAAAAATCTAGAACGTTGATAAAAGCATGCCTAAAGCATTAAACGGCAAGCTGGAGAACCTAGGAAACACGCTCGGACAAAAAATTAATAATTGGGGAAAATGGAAAGATCGTGTGGCGCGAAATGGCAAACGCCGTGAAAAAGGTTAGATATGACATTATGTTCTTTTGCACTGTTAGATTTAGATTTCAAATACAATTTTTAAATATAACTGTTCTCTTCTTTAATAGCTTAACAACATTCCCTAGAAAGCTAGCCTTTCTGAGAGCCCGTCGGAGTGCACTAATGATTGCGTTCATTAACAATTCCCTTGGGAATCCCGTAACTAGACTGCATCTTAGCTCTACAACTATGTCTGCAATTACATTTCCACAACTTTTCAGTTAGCTTTTCATTTAAATTCAAATCCATTATCTACTTACTTGGCCAAGAAAACAAAAGTGCTTAAGTATATCAAGTTGCGTGCCATTTACACGTGTTTTTGTTTGTGTACGTATAAAATAAAACCGTATCCGTATTGTCCATGTCAAGATAATGAAGTGCATTAATACACATATAAATTAGTTATAGAAAAAGGTGGGAAATTAATATCATGCATACTTCATTAGGATTGTTAAAGTTTTATCATAAGTAGTTACTATTATCATGTTATTTAAGATATTATTTTGTTAAATTACGTTTTGCACGTCTGAAACACAGGGTGTCTTAGATTTTTACTCTAAATACACTCAGCTTTGCTCAGGTAACATC
Organism: Euzophera pinguis; assembly: GCA_947363495.1. Taxonomy (NCBI): domain Eukaryota; kingdom Metazoa; phylum Arthropoda; class Insecta; order Lepidoptera; family Pyralidae; genus Euzophera; species Euzophera pinguis. The sequence goes on from OX376162.1 coordinate 6,277,377, forward strand.
TAATTTTGTACTTGTTTTATTATTATATCTCCTTTTGGATTTCACGGGTTACCCCGGTCCTTTGAGAGGCTTGCGCGGGGATATTGATCCAACGCGTAGAGGCCCTTTAGAGAAGTTGATGTTATGTGGTGCTCCTGCCAAAACCCGTTCTCGGCCATATCAATAGTTGACATTTCCATGAACAGGTCTCGGCAGGAGGAGGAACTATTTCTAATGAGTGAAAAGAATAAATGGGTTATGGTGATGAAGTTTGGGTGGTTTAAATCTGGGTTATTATATAGGAATTCGGACACCTGCCATAATCATGATTACTGACTATTAGTGGCAGGCGGTGACTCGCCACTCAGTGAATGGGCCCCCCAAATAGTCGCCGCATTTGGCAACAGAGGGGCAACATTGGAATGAGCGGCTAAGGGTGCCGAGAGGTGCGGCTCCGGTTTCGCCATCGCGAGTTGCCTCGTGAGCGGGGACCTTGGCGAAGGAAGGCCGAAGGTGAGGGACGGAGGCCTCCCCTGGGAGCACTCAGGACCGTGGTGTCGCCACTCACCAACAGCTAGCCACAAGCTGCCCTGCGGAGACTGACTGCACTGGGAAGGGAACCCAGTGGGCGATGGGGTCGTCACATCCCTACGCCTTTTTTGTTATTATGTTTGTAATGTAAAAAATAGCGTTAAAGATTTGAACAAAGATTTTTATTTATTATTTTAGTATTTATGTTTTTTTTTTATGTACTACTTACTATGAAATTAATTAAACTACCTACTACTACTTACGTATGTGACAAGTTTCTGAAAACAAAATCTGAAATGTTTTTAGCTAGTCCCTGAAGATTAAGATTACACGTATTATGTAGAATTAAATTAGACACAAAGGCTAAACATAATTTACAGTCAATTCTTATGTAGCCTTTAGTTTAGGTTTACTACTTAGTACTTATACGTGTTTTATGCATCTCAATTATACCTAAATATATCTAAATCAGTCATGCGAATGTAGGTAGGTACCTCAAAACTAGTAAAAAGCAAGCGCGAGCACCACCAACTTTGCATCGACCTTCATATATATTTTAAATATTTTTTGGATAATTTCGAGCATATTTTGGTAGCGCGCATCAAAAGGGTCTGCCCTGATAAAAAGTTTATAAGCTGGGTTGGAAAAACGAGGCACCGCGTTCACATCATGCATGCACCCGCCCGCTATTAACCAAAAATTTTGTATACACTTCCTCGTTATTAGTGGGTGGATGATGGGAGCCCCACGTGGGCGCCACTCTCTGCGGTCATATAAATATTTCATTCCCGGGCCGAGTATGAAGTGGTTAATTTAAATTCTGACTGGGCGAGCTGTGGCTCAGTTACCTACACCATTTTTTTGTATTATTTCACTTTTCAAGGCTTTGCTTTGAAATGAACGAACCCTTTCAATGATTTATTATTAATTTTTTTTAGGCATATTGGCCATGATGAAAATTAGTTTAACTAAAAATTATTTTCGTTCACTTCCTAATAACGCAAAAGGTCTATAAAATCACAATTTTCATTAATTTTAAACAACGAATTCAATTTATTCCAGCACTTCTGCCAATTATTGAAGAAGGAGCTGATTATGAGTATGTATCTAACTTATCTGCATTGTTTAATAAGTTATTGTACTCACTTACTCACCTAAGTATTCTTTGAAATGTGGACTAGAAAGAGCTGAATACACGCAGAATATTTACCTCCAACCTGGCATGTTTTATAAATTTCGCGCCGAAAGCAGGCCTTGAATGTGTAAAGTATCTGCGAGAGAAATGGACGTAAAAAAACCCTCGTGACTTGTAGTAAAAGGAGGCCCTTATGAATTTCCAGAGGGCTTCGAGCGATGCAAAAATTTTCAAGAGTTTTGCCCCCGTATTTTAAACTCAATGCACAATTCCTGTCTACTTAGCATCTTTTACTATACTAATACGCAATGCGTATATAAAGTTTTTATTATGTGGTTATGGATTCTTTCAAAAGTTTTATAAATAGTTTATTTTAACTTAAATAACTTAAGTCACAGCAATAGTAGCTAATAGCATGTAATACTTGAATCTTGGTACAAGCTAACGTAATGGTAGAGCTATTATAAACAGGTATATACACCTTGATCCGTCACGTATTTCATATTTTTCGATATGATATTTGAAACCATGAATATGCCCAGAAACATTGATACTGCGGCGAAATTCATTTTTCACAGTATCACTGTACGTGAGTTTATTCACATCTGGGTGTAAATAATATATTATCACACAATGCTCAGTTGCTCTCGAGTGTCATCACTCCGTGCTACCTCCGCTATGTGAATAGGGGCCATTAAAATGGCCGCAGCCGCATCGCTCCGATTTCCGCAGTAGAGTAAATCGCAAGGAAAATGTTTCAATTCTAAATCTCTACGTGGAAAATGCTTCTAAGTACCCTGGCACTTACCGGCTCTGACTGCGTCTAGTACTTACCTATGTGGCTTTTGTTTATTATGTTTAAGTATATTTTTATTCATATTTTCTACAGTGTTACTGAGAGGAAAATACTTTTCTTATTGTATCTAAGTAAAATAGGCGAAAAACGATTTTTGTGACAAAGATAAGGAAGTAGCTGAAGTAGGTAACCCACATACCCCACCAGGAGCGATGTAAATTTTTTATTTATTTATTTAATTTTGGTACATCAACAGGTTACAATGTAATAATATACACATAAATTTGTTGGTATATATGTGTTGTCATCTACTTGATGTTAAATATGTATACTTCCATACTAATATTATAAATGCGAAAGTCTGTCTGTCTGTTACGCTTTCACGGCCAAACCGCTGAACGAATTTTGGTGAAAATTGGTATGAATATAGTTGAAGACCCGGGGTCAAACATAGGCTACTTTTTAACGCAGGCGGAGCTGCGGGAAACCGCTAGTTTAAAAATATACTCATTTTAAATATTTTTACTCTATCAATATCACCTGTTGGTTGCTTGGTGGAATTCATATTTTGTATGTTTAATAAATTAAATTTTTCACCTTTTGCATTATATTCCCTGTCCTTATCCGATTGCCTCGGAATTCAAGGTCCGCTAAAACGAAAAAAATATCTTATTTGAATACTAGCCTACAATTATATAATACATTGAAGTAACGATTTAAATTGCTGAATAATTACGGTTAGTGCACACTGTCAGCACGGTCGCTGACCTGAATATTAATATGGTTATTTAAACGATCGCAATCAGCTAATATGATCAACACATGACGGGATTTGCCTACGAAATTATTGTTGTGGTAATGCTAATATTGCTAATGGCACATAAACATTACACAGACATATTGCAATTTAATTGCTTTGATAATCCTACTTATTGCCAACTTACTATTTATTTACAGGATTAAGTGCGTATACCTTTGTACTTCCGACGTTTCAACCGTGTTACAAAGGCTATTGTAACACGGTTGATTTAAATATGTAGTTTGAAAGTTGGGTTATTGAATTATGTTAAATAGCATACAACATTTATTTAGAACTCTGATTCCAAACCTTCGAATCAGTTTTGCTCTACAAATACAATAGGTATCTACTTATACTTAGTAGAACTTTTTTTTTATATATTTAAATTTTGTAGCTGCAGAAAAATCTATTTGCACTTCATAGCTGTATTATTGATAAATTTAATTAAATATTACTAATTAGTATGAATTTATATTAGAAGGGTTACATACTTGATATCAACCTTCGATATATCTATTGTCGTAATATCTACAACCATGAATCATCGATAGATTACAATATTATATACGATTACTACTTAGATTTATTATTACTACTTATTTATTACTACTTAGATTTATTTTATGATTTGATTAGTTATACCCTAACATATTTTTTGTAAATGAAGAACATTAGTAGTATTTGTTAAATATTACATTCAATATGTAGGAAAAAACAAATTTGTAATTGTATGAAAAAAATAAATTGTATAGTATCACATCGACATTAAAAACTAAAACTACCCTGACAGAAGTAAAAGTAAGTACATAAAAATGTCTGTTATTCTTTAATCATAACATATTTTAGACCCACTCGTATATAGGTACTAATGCTTATATAGGTACTCGTATAACCTTTGCGTTATGTTTTCTCTTTTAACTTAAAAAAAAAACTCGAACAGAATAATCGAAAAGGCAGTATCGACAGTACTATTGTGTGGTATCGCTCACGTAAAGTAAAACCTTTCTGCGCGGCGTGAAAAAGTTTCGACTCGACATGAATACGCTTTTAGGGAGCTGCAGTGCATGCGGGAATGAGGATATACGTCCGGCTTGCATTCCGGACAATGGAGGACTTGGTCATTGATAGCGGTGACAGTGATAAACTAGGACTGAAAAGGTCACCTGAAAGTTTTATGAGTCTAATGTCATGTACGAATACAGACTTGACGATAGCGAAGACGAACGAACGGAACCTTAAAATGTTGTAGTCATATATATTAATTGTAATTTTGATCGATATACGTAGAGATTTTCAGATTGTTTATTTCGAATTTTCAAGGGGGAAAAACCGGGTCTTGAGAAGGTTATTAATTTGTGAGCTTATACTAAGTACTCTCTATCAATCGTTAATAATAATTTCGTAACAAGTAAGGAGAGACGTCTGTCTTTTCAATAGCGTTTCCATGAAGTGTTTTAATAGCAGTTGTTTAGTTCTATCTTTTGAGAAGTTTAAAAATCTGACACCAGTATTGGCCGCTAATATACTTACTAATAAAAAAAGAAGTGGTTATTATACAAATAAAATAAAACAAACAGCAGTTCGCACATTTGAAACAATGCCGGTATTTGTCGCTTTTCCCGCGGCGAGCAATTCTTCAAGCGTCACTCGTCAACCCTTTGTTGTTGAATGTAGATACTTGTGAAAGCCAAACTCCAAACGTTTTCTTATAAAATCTTATTTTAGTCTTACTGTTTCCTACTCAGTAAAGTGTTGCTTTTTTATTCAATACTGAGTTTTAAAATTATTGTATCAGTAATAAATAAAAATAACTATGTCACTCAGTAGGATTCGTATGTACTATTAGTTGGTACAGCTTTACACACGATGTAATAATTTAGTTGCTTGGCAGATAACGTCGGGCGGAAGGTAAGCTCGCAACGGAACTGTCGGCCGAGCTATCGCTGGATTGTGGGAAGTTGTATCATAGTTCCCGCGCTCGATGTCATACGTATAAATGGTTGTAACACTAGAGTATAGGCAATGTGGACTTTCAATAATAAATATAGGAGAACAAAAGTCACCGAAATAGTCAAGCGGATTAGCTCTTTGAAGCGAAAGTGGGCAGGGTATATAGGCAGCTTCCAACACGTCACGGAAGTCTTTGGGGAAGGCCTATGTCCAGCAGTAGACTGACTGCGGCTGAAATATTGCAAAGATTTCAATAAGTACGGGTTAGTCACCGAAATCAGAGAGATATATTTTTAGAAGTTTCTGGGGATTCTACATAGTATTGTTCATTCATATACAATGAAACACTGGAAGGATTAGATTTATTTAAATGAGATTGTATGCGTAAATAATATTCTAACAAAGTATAAAAAACGTTAAAACGGCAACATAAATCATAGTGGGCACTAAGTTTATCATGTGTGACAGAGTCGTGACCACAACCAGCGCAGTGCGCACATTGTTACAATGAAAAGTGGGCATTTGTGTGTGAATTACCCTTATATTAATGTTTATTGAGTCGAAATAAGTAAATAATTTATTTATCTATTTCTTGTACAAATTGAGTAGCTAAAAGGTATACTTAAAAAATAGGCGAGTAAAATATTAAAACATTATTGGGATTTTTCGATACCGATGTCTTAATTTTACCCTTCTTTAGATATAAGATTCGGCATCACACCGTCTGCCTCATATCAGGTCTCCTTGATAATTAAATTGTTGCTAAAATCTACCAAAAGTCGAAGAGGTATAAGGATATTTGTCAATCATGTAATTTTTATTGGCTCCTAATAAAGTAGTAACAAAGCGGACCCTGGGCTCCTACGAACAGATGAGGACGCAGCCGGGAAGGCGTTGAGACGAGAGAGAGAGAGAAATGAAGTGGTAACAATAGAAGTAGAAATTAATTTAAAATGTAAACACAATACTTATATTTTACTTGTGTAATGTCGGGAAAACAGCCTTTGTGTACATTTTTGGAGCAACAAAAGTGAAACGATTACGCGCGACAAATCGGTATGTAACGGCCCATTATACAGCAAAGTTCAGCGCGTGCAGTCTGCATTGTTGACCGCAACTCGCAGTTGCACATCGTTGCATCGGCGTAACGAGCTCACTCTGTATCACATAACAATAATACTAGAGAAATAAATAAAATTGAAGCGTTGAAGTTGTGAAACATTTAGGTACATATTTGAGCTTCTTGCCGTAATTCTAAGCAGCTTGACTTACTAAGACTTGCTTTTCTTATACTGGGATCATCTTGCTTTTACTTACTCGGGTGAAGAAAAAGTATGTTTTTTTTAAACTTGATGATGTCATAGGTTGTACTATTTAGTGGTGTCGTAAGTCGTGATGAATTTGAGTATTATGCCAAAAATATGTACCTTAAGTGTACGATAGTAAATTCATCATACTTATTAACTCGTATGAGAATGGATGAATATTTTAATGATAGACATGCAAGATCAAAGACATTTAAATAAAATTTTCTTGAAACTGAGGACCGAACATTTTACACATTAAAGATATGACATATATTACAGAAAGAAAAATTACAGTTTATTTATTTATTAAAACTTTATTGTTCCACAAAGTACACATATACTTATAACAATTGGCGGACTTAATGCTAAGAGCATTCTCTACCAGTCAACCATTGGGAGAAACGGAAAAAGTTAAGGGGGAAAAATGTATTACTTATAGAGCAAATTTTATCAAAAGTTTAAGTTTATACACTACGTAAACATACATAAAACATACACAAATACTATTTCATTTTAAATATATACCTATATATATACATATACCTACACAAATATTAATGATGAAGTCAAGTCACATTGAGAAGTTTTCATTAACTGAGCGAGTCCAAAATGTACAGTTCTTCTTATTAGCGAGTCGACTCTGGCTAAGTTAAAATTGGGAAGACCAAAATTCCGCCACTGACAAGGCATTGTCAGTGGCTTCATAAAGGTCCCTGAGAGTGCAGGTGACTGGGCACTTAGGGCAAGATAAAAGATGCGTCATAGCCTGGAGAGAGGATTCACAATGGCAGGAATCCTCCGAACTGTAACCCAACACTAAATAAACTGTAACCCAAAAACAATGGCAAAATTATAGTTAAAGGAAAATGACTGGTCCGTTACAGTTAAAAGCCATAATTTCTTCCTACTTCCTATTTTTCTCTTAACAGGTTACTTTCATCTGCACAAGCATCGTGAACTCTCTTCTATGTCCTTCTATCTTCCGCTAGCCTTTTTACATCCTGAAACCACGCGACTTCCACCTTTATATTTCCTTATTATTTATTTCCCTATTTATTAAAAATATGAATTTCAAAATGAACCTGATACAACAGGATGAGGATACTAAACGTGAGCATGTGCGGAAGTGCCGTGCGCATAACGTGCCGGACCCGGAACGTGTCCGAATCCGCCCGCCGTTCCGGTGCTGGAACAGAGGAAGTTGCTTGATAACTAATGATGATTTATTGCTCTTATCTTTGTTTATAGCGTCCACTTTACAATTGACGATATTTATATTTAAAATTCTATTAAAATTATAAACGATAAGATCTAGATATCTCAAACAATAACCTGATCTTTAGTGAAGACTATATTTATAAGTAACTAGCTGTTTCGCGCAGCTCCGTCTGCATCAAAAAGTAGCCTATGTTTGACCACGGGTCTTCAAGTAAGTATATTCATAATAACTGAAAAACTTAGAAGTCTTTCAGTTATTATGAATTTAGTAAAAACATTTAGAAATCTACTTTTTCTAGATGAAAGAAAAATAACATTGCAAATATAAACGCTAGATAAACACAGTCTCATTAGAAGCAATATTTCTGAATATACAAAAAACTGCACATCGCGACCTCCTTTTGTAAAAATAAGAATGCCGAGTTTGTAGGATACTAGAATTTTAAGAGAGAACATATAATTTCCACGAAGCAGAGGTAGCGACGTAGTTTAGACTGTCGAGATGATAGCGTAAAGTATAGTTTACGATGGTAAAGTGGTTAAAATTAGATAACTTTGTTATAGATGCCATCGACCTAATTCTAGAATTGTGACATTGTTCCATATTCCCCTTTGCAAAACTAACTATGTTAAGAATACTTATTTATATCGCACTTGCCAAAATTACAACTCTAACTATAATGACGTAGATATTTTCCATTTGACTATCGCTTCTTTCAAAAGTAATATTAAATCACGTAATGCTTCACTGTAAAAGTCATTAAAGTCCAGTTATTCTATGTTTACCAAATTTTTATATTGTATTCATTTTAGTATTTTTATTTCTTGTCGTTGTTTTTGTAAAAGTAATCTGAGGAAACTTAATTGGTTTGAGTGTATTGTAAATGTATTATGTATATCAACTATATAACTGTGTGTTTCCCAAATGTAAATAAATAAATAAATAAATAACTTTGCGTGTTCAAAATATTTGACAAAAGATACACTTAACATATTTCTTTATTGGCATCCTTCAATTTAAAGGAAAACTAATTTGCTTAAGTGTTTTCATTACAAATACAATAAGAAAAAATGTGAAGGTCATCTACATACAATTTGTTCATCATCATGTGCAGATTCTACATCTATTACCTACAATGGAGAGCTAGTGGCGTAAACAATAATTTTAAACCAAGAATCAAAGATCAAAGTAAAACGTTTCTTTCTGAAAGCCAAAAATAGTCGAATTCATAAAAATTTGCGAATACTTGACAAGTCTAAGTTAACTAAAATATGTTTCGACTCGTTCTTTCACGTCAAATATAGATGAGACAGAAAGTGCCTTAACATATTTTAGTTAATGTAGGCTTAACGAACGTTCAGTAATTTTAATGAATAAGGGGGGTAAGGTAAATATCTGTACTGTACTTATTTAAGTACTAAAATAAATTTCAAAGACTCGGAATTGTTTCGAATCTAGAATTTTATTTTTTACATTAATCTACTCGTCATCTAAGCAACTCGCACACCACTTGATCAATGTGAATTATGTCTTAGCGAGACGTCAACTTAAGTAGAGTGTTCGTACAAAAGAGTGCGGGGTCAGAGGAACGGCAATCAGCTAAAACGGGGGTTTATTATTGAAACAGCTCCTTAGCACCTTTGTTTTTCTTTTGAGAGGCACGCTTTTGTTGTTTTACATTCTAATATTGGATGGATCAAAGGATCGTTTATTATAAAGTGTTGGGCGTATTTATGAACTAAGAAAAGAGTTTATACAGATATTAATATTTATAACACCTGTAGAGCGACGGACTCTACCGGTCCGAATGTGTAGAAATAAGTGTTATTTTGTCTTCATCCTTGATTTGTTATAATAGCGCAAAACGTTTTTTTTTTTATTTCTCTTTTATTTGCTATATAAAATAATTACACAATTCCCAATAAGCGTGTCTTGTTTTCATCATAATGTGTAATGTAATGGTGATACACGGTTTGCCCACTGGCTCATGTATAAGGTAAAATATCCGTAACAAATCTTATAGGTTACATTTTATCCGTGATAAATGAAACGAATCGTAACAAAATGCAGACTCGTGATTTCCACATTTTCAACGTTCCTCACAATGCAATATTCTGAAATGTTTCTATTCTACGGAACTGCGTATATGGAAACCCTACCAGTATTCAGATCCTCCATAATTCTGAGTTGCGGAAGCCTTTCTGCAACTAAATTCGCAGTTTTACAGATTGAAATACTACCCTGCTTTTGGTTCTGTAATGCGGAAGGGTTTACAAACACAATATTACGCCATGTTTATTTAATTCCTACCACTACTCGGACTAACCAAAGCATGCTCTTTGTGCTTTTGGTTCTGTAAGAGGGAATGACAAAGTTAAGATTTGATTTGTGCTATTATATTTACTTATTCGAATTTGAATTTAAATTTTTAAATTAAATTTTTTTTGCCTATGGTTTTAGACATTAATAAATGCACTTTTTTAACACATTTCCCTGCAGAGATCTGGATATATTTTTTGTTTGTTTTTTCCTGCCCACATCTTTGCGCTTGCTTACCGAAGTATAAAGCACCTTTATCTTTGCTCTCTTGCATAAGCAGGTTCTGTAGTTTTACAAAAACTTAAACAATGCAGGTTAAAGACATCAAAGTACCTATGTATATTAAATGTATGGTTGTATGTGTAAATGAAACTGCTGGTTACTCGTACACAACGTTTATTGGCGTCTCACTTTTAATCTTACTTATTACGATAAACTATCTCTTTCATCCGTCATCTGTCATTCCTAATCTAATGTACTCTTTCACTCATGTTAATACGTCAATCGTTCTGTTTCTCTCACACACAATACGTTTCATTCTATACAAAATATTTATGTAAATATGGTATGGTTAAATTAAACTACTTTAATATGGTTTTTATCGCTAACGCATAAGAAATCATTAACTATAAGTTTGTGTGTTTTAAGTATTCGAAATGGTAGCTAATCTCTTGGCATGTGCCGAAGATCTGAGATCGGGGAGTACTAGTGCGGGAATCACTTCCGCGTGTCAGCTTGCACTTAAGTATTCATGCGTACCAGGGATCTGAATAAAGGAAGCGTTTTTATTATGTGGTATCGAATCCTGAACAGGAAACAATACCCGAATCCAGATTGTTTGTTGCACTGAATCACGAAATGGTTTAACGTAGTTTTCTGAGAATTCATGTTTGTGAACCCTCCCGTATCTTAGAACTACCGGGGTTCTGAATTCTGGAAGGGGTTTCATATACGCTACGGAACTATCAGGTTTTTCATTTTGTCGAATGAAGAGCTTCCGACGACAGGTTTAAATGTGCTAAATAATTCAGTACATCGACATTTTTCTCGATTCTCTGCCATTGCGGGATAGTAATTCAATAGATAACCTCTACTTAAAATTTCAGTATACCTTTTATTGTGCTTTTTTTTAGATATGAACGATAAAATTTACGTATTTCTTAAAATATAAACCGTCAAATGTGTCTAGGCCCCGTTTTAACTACTTCATAAAGTAGTTCATAAATTGGGGCCTTTTGACCATGCTATATGGTCGATACACCATAGTTCTAAATAGTTGTATTTACGTACAGTAAATACATACCTATTTATTTCAAAGCAAGAAAGCGGACCCTGGGCTCAGAAGCAAACAGTTGAGGATGCGATCGGGAAAACGCTAGGATAAAGAAGATTCATTTAAAATAAAATTAAATAGACAACTATGTAAACAAAGGCAGTTTTTGATATAACAAGTTGTTGTTAGTTAGACCGCTACACTCTGCTGCCGAGAAGTGGCGCTCGAGTGAACTGATATGTCATCGTCTACCGGACTAGACTCTTCGACTAGTACCAACAGTTCTACAGATTCAAAAAATAATAGGCAACAGGCATTGATAATATTTTATTTTGTAACTAGCTGTGCCCGCGGCTTCGCCCGCGTATAATTCCGTTTGTGTCACGGAAAACGTAGCCTATGTCACTCTCCAGGTCTCTAACTATCTCCACACAAAAAATCACATCAATTCGTTGCTCCGTTTTAACGTGAAAGAAGGACAAACAAACAAACACACTTTCACATTTATTATATTATAATTGTATCTCCTTTTGGAATTCATGGTTAACCCCGGTCCTTTGAGAGGCTTGCGCGGGTATATTGATCCAACGCGTAGAGTCCCTTTGGAGAAGTTGATGTCATGTGGTGCTCCTGCCAAAACCCGTTCTCGGTCATATCAATAGTTGAAATTTCCATGAACAGGTCTCGGCAGGAGGAGGAACTATTTCTAATGAGCGAAAAGAGTAAATGGGTTATGGTGATAAAGTATGGGTGGTTTAAATCTGGGTTATTATATAGGAATTCGGTCACCTGCCATAATCATGATTACTGACTATTAGTGGCAGGCAGTGACTCGCCACTCAGTGAATGGGCCCCCCAAATAGTCGCCGCGATTGACAACAGAAGGGCAACATTGGGATGAGCGGCTAAGGGTGCCGAGAGGTGCGGCTCCGGTTTCGCTATCGCGAGTTGCCTCGTGAGTGGGTTTCCCCGTTATTACGCCATTACGTGCAATACACTTCCAAACTCGAGCACTATAGCTCTTGCAACTCCACTCTGGCCAGCCGGCTAAGGCAAGCCAGATGTAGGGGTCCTGTCCCTCATCGGTGTCCACTCCGACCTTGGCGAAGGAAGGTCGGAGGTGAGGGACGGAGGCCACCCCTGGGAGCACTCAGGTCCGCGGTGCTGCCACTCACCAACAGCTCGCCACAAGCTGCTCTGCGGAGATTGATTACACTGGGAAGAGAACCCAGTGGGAGATGGGGTCGTCACATCCCTACGCCTTTATTTTTATTATTATTAAGTAAAAAATATACCAATGCAATAGAGACGATTTAGCGGAAATTTTTAGGTACCATGCATTATAAGTGTTTTCGCAAACTTCTGAGCTCTTACAATCTTTTTACTCTTAAATCGCGTCGTGCGTATCTAGAGGCTGTTCTACTTTATAACATCATTCACAATAAGATAGACTCCATTGACCTCGTTAATAAACTTTATTACAAAGTTCCACGATCGGCTACCTTGCGCCAGGTGCGATCACGCCCACTCTTCGCGCTGCCTACTTCTCACACTAATTCGGGTCATCGTTCTCCCTTGCGTCGTATGGCTGAGTACCATAATACATTATTTGAAAGCATTGGCATATTTAACTGTTCTCCTTTTACGTATAAAAAACTTTTATTTATCTGAACAAGACTCACTGTAAAGGTAGATTATGCGACCTGTATGTTGTTATTCACCTTGTATGCTTGCTGAGTTATTTTGTACTTACCCTTACACACTTTCATTATAATTTCCCTCTAGTAATTATTTTATAAATACTTGTTTCTTTAATCTGTGGATAACGTGGTTGGTTACAGAATTGTTACATTTACATATTGTTTATTTTATGCACTGTCAACATATATTTTGTATCTGTTTGTTATTCCAAATAAATAAAATAAAAAAATAAAATAAAGTACTAGTATGGATACTACGGATACACTAGATGTTTATTTATTTTTTTTGGTTTTAAATATTCAAACTTTTTTAATGATGAATGAAAAGTTTATTGTTCTACTTACAAGTAAAAAATACACAATTGGCGAACAATATCTACCAGTCAACCATTGAGAGAAACAGAAAGATAGTTAAAAAACGGTAAAATTTTACTGTTACATAGTTTATCTTGTAAAAAACACTCATATAGATTTCGGTATCCCATGTAGTGTAGATTGATTATTAGCACAATATAATTTCTAGATATAGTGTTTATAATCTTTGTTAGGTAAACTAGTCTAGGCTTGTTTATCTTGGCACTATACAATAGCAAGATATAAACCAAACCCGCATGTAGTATATGTTAATTTTACTATGCACTAAACTACCCGTATCATGGTCAGCCACAAAACAAAACATTTCATCATTGTACATTGTACATGTGGTTATTAGAAAATGTAAGCTTGTTACTTTTATGTAAGAATAGTATAAATTAGTAATAATGCAGTTTGAAAGATACTTCATTTTTTGATATAAAAACAAAACTAAACAAATTATAAATTCTACATAAAATAAAATCATAAGTAGGTTTTTAATAGATCACAATTAAAAAAATGTTCACACTAAAATGCACTTATTACATACCTACCTTTGATTATTTCAATATCCTACAAAGAAAAAATAATGTAACTATATCTAAGTATAAGTATATGAAGAACATCCAACTTTTGTGACGAGAGAGGAAAGCCATGAACTTTTCTCATAATAAAAAATCAAGCGAATGCAGCTTCGGTGATGCTAAGCAGACGGGATGAAAACTCGACTGCCATATTTGCGCTGTAGCGTTTGGAGTAAAGAGGAAAATTTAAATTCCCAAAATTCATCTTGCTTGACATTTTTTTGTAGTGGGAAACAAATTAGTCAAATCAGATTTGTACACTGGTTCTACTTCAATGATTTGTCAAGATGATCTTTTATTCTTTTCTGGAAGAAGGCAAAGAAAAATCTGTGCTCCAAATATATACATACGAAGTTACTAATAAAGATGTACATTAAAGACTCTTGTTGTTTTCTATTTTGTTGTAACAATTTTCTTTCTGTACAATAAAGTTTTTACATACATACATACATACATAAAGCAACACAAAGAGAGCACTGAAAAAATTCGGCCTTTAAAAACTATGCTAAGAAATGATGAATATAGTTGCATACGAGTATGTTGGTTGTCAATGGTTAATATGGTTCATTGCATCATATATTTTTCTAAAAAACCGAGTTACTCAGTCACGTAGCTTACATAATAAAAAACCTTCTCCACACCTCTCTAAACTAAGTTAAAAATATTGTCTATTGTTCATTTCTTCAAGATTGATAGGACATGCGACAAATAAGGGCCTCGATGTAGATACGGCACGCGCTGCGATCCAGGGGTTGATCAATCAGGGGCGCTATAAAATAAACAAGAAACAGACGATATAAACCTATGTAAAAGACTGCATTTCATAGCTAATTCTATCGAATTAATACTTGTTTTCACGGTTGCATTCTATCTGAATTTGAAGTCCTGGGCTTAATACAGAAAAGCTTATAAACATCCGCCATTTTTTTTCGACAAATCTTGCAAAATGCGCAAGAATCGGTCTAGGTTTCGCATTGATTTCTGAAGTAAGTACTTATGACGTCTAAGTTTAGTGAGTACATGCCTAATAACAACGGTGCAATCCTATCAATGAAAGTTTATATCGGTTTAATAAACAACTGCCGAAAATCTCGGTCCTATATTTAATTAAAAATTATCCTAATAATTATAAACAAAGTAATTGAAAAATAATAATTATCGTAAAGGACCGTTCAAACTGACGCGAATCCCGCGCGACTGGCGGGACGCCCATAGAAATAAGAATCGGTAGAAGTGCCGTAGCGTATGACAAAGTTAACTGGCCTGCTAGTGACACTTCTATATATTCTTATTTCTGTGGGCGTCCCGCCACTCGCGCGGGATTCGCGACAGAAGATTAACAGCTAAAATTGATATTGTAACAATCGTGTAGCACTCGACACAATTGATGAATTATATCAGATATCGATGTGCCTGATTTCAAGATCCAATCAGAGTGGATGTTTTGTTTGTAGTCAGGGGTGTTCATCTTCAGCCATCTTTCCGATGGCTTGAAGTATGGCATACGGGTACGCGAGCCCGACTTACCCGAGCTGCTACTCACTCAACCCAAATGCATCCGGGTCAGTAGCATCCTAATAATACCTTTTTCCTATCCCCAAACCCAACAAAATCCTATCCTTCCCCTGCTTTAAATACTTTCGATGGGCAGCAGCGTCGAAAGTACGATAAGCCGCAAAAAACTGCGCTCGCCAACCCGCCTGCCAAGCGTGGCGAGTATGGCATCAACCTCCAAATGACGGACAATATAATGATAAGGCCCCCAGTGCCCGGCAGCCCCGCTGTTCCTGGCTCCGGTAGCGGTCACGGTAGCGGCGGGGCGGGGGGTGCGAAGAATCCCCGGAGTCGACCCGGCTACCACCCCCGACGACACTTGGCCCTGGTAACACACAATATCCGGACGATGAGGTTGGACGACAAGGTGGAGGAAGTGGAAGAGGAGATGAGTAGGTTACGATGGGACATAGTGGGTTTGTCTGAAGTCCGAAGAGAGGGAGAGGGCACGACAACCCTAAAGTCTGGTAACCTACTCTATCACCGGGAGGGAGACTTGAGGAAGTCCCAGCATGGTGTCGGGTTCCTCGTTCACAGGTCCCTCATAAACAACGTCGAAACCATCGAGAGTGTTTCCGGTAGGGTAATATACCTGATACTCAGAGTATCAAAGAGATACTCCTTGAAGGTTATACAGGTGTATATGCCGACTGGAAAATACTCAGATGAAGAGGTGGAAGCGGTGTATGAGGACATTAGTAGAGCCATACACGCTTCCAAAACCTACTTTACGGTGGTTATGGGGGATTTTAACGCAAGACTCGGCGGTCGAAGCGGTGGAGAGCTCAGGGTGGGACGGTTTGGATATGGGCAGCGAAACGAGCGAGGCCATATGCTGGCTGGCTTTTTGGAGAAAGAGGGACTCTTCGCGATGAACTCTTTCTTCAAGAAGCCACCGCAAAGAAAGTGGACCTGGCTAGGGCCCACTAAGAAGAGCCAAGCTCCAATAAAACAGGAGATAGACTTCATCTTGTCGACGAGGAGAGAGATATTCAACGATGTCTCTGTGATCAGCAAGATTAAAATCGGTAGCGATCACCGGATTGTAAGGGGCATCTTGAACATCGATCTCAGACGAGAGAGAACTCGCTTGATGGGGTCTATACTCCGACCTTCGCAAGCCTATATCCAAAGCCAAGAGTCTTTCCAGCTAGAGCTCTCAAATCGCTTTGCATGCCTTGAGGATTGCGTTTCCGTGGACGAGATTAATAACGGATTTGTAGAAGTTGTCCAGGCGGTGGGAAAGAAGATCTTCAAATCCCGCCCCAAAAATAAACCACAAAAACTCTCACCTCAGACCCTGGATCTGATGGCTAAGCGACGGTCCATGATGCTGCAGACCTCCGAAGACGCCGACGTCTACCGGCAGCTCAATAGACAAATCCGGAAATCTTTGCGGAACGATACTCGCTCCTTCAATACAGAACGTATTAAGGAGACGATAGAGCAAAACAAAGGCTCCAAAGTGTTCGCATAGGTGGAGTCTATTGGGCAGAGCCGACTGACCAAGCTGAAGACGGAGGACGGCAACGTGGTATCGACGAGAGCCGAGGTGCTGAGGGAGATCGAGAGGTTTTACGGACAACTCTACACTTCAGTAGCCAAACCCGTTGAAAGCTTGGCCAAAGACCCAAGAGCCAAGCTTACCCGACACTATACGGAAGATATCCCGGACATCAGCCTGTACGAGATTAGGATTGCCCTTAAACAGCTCAAGAACAACAAGGCGCCGGGCGAAGACGGAATCACAGCAGAGCTTCTGAAAGCGGGCGGAACGCCGGTACTGAAAATCCTTCAGAAGCTCTTTAATTCCGTTTTGCTCGAGGGAGTGACGCCAGAGGCGTGGAACAGGGGCGTGGTGGTTTTGTTCTTCAAAAAAGGTGACAATACCCTATTGAAGAACTATAGACCCATCACGCTCCTGAGCCACATCTATAAGCTGTTTTCGAGGGTAATCACGAATCGTCTCGCGAACAGGCTCGATGCCTTCCAGCCTCCCGAACAAGCCGGTTTCCGAAAAGGGTTTAGTACCATAGACCACATCCATACGCTTCGGCAGGTTATACAGAAGGCCAAAGAGTATAACCGGCCACTATGCCTAGCGTTTGTGGACTATGAGAAGGCCTTCGATTCGATCGAAATGTGGGCGGTGCTTCAGTCTCTCCAGCGGTGCCGCATAGACTATCGGTACATCGAAGTGTTGAAGTGTTTATACAGCAACGCCACCATGTCAGTCCGAGTACAGGAGCAGAGCACGAGGGCTATTCCATTGCAGAGAGGTGTAAGACAGGGAGACGTCATTTCTCCGAAACTGTTTACCGCTGCTCTGGAAGATGCCTTCAAACTCCTGGAATGGGAAGGACTTGGCATCAACATCAATGGCGAGTATATCACTCACCTTCGTTTTGCCGACGATATCGTGGTCATGGCGGAATCGCTGGAGGACTTAAGTACCATGCTCAGCGACCTCAACGTGGTCTCCCAACAGGTGGGCCTTAAAATGAACATGGACAAAACCAAGGCAATGTGTAATGTCCATGTTACGCCATCACCGGTTTCAGTCGGGAACCACACCCTTGAAGTTGTAGACCATTATGTCTACCTGGGTCAGATGATCCAGGCTGGCAACTCCAGCTTCGAGGACGAGGTCTTTCGTCGAATCCGACTCGGATGGGCGGCGTTCGGGAAGCTACGTAGCGTCTTCTCGTCTAAAATACCTCAGTCCCTTAAAACTAAGGTATTCGACCAGTGTGTGTTACCAGTGATGACATACGGGTCCGAAACGTGGTCTTTGACTATGGGCCTCATAAGAAAGCTCAAGGTCGCCCAGAGAGCTATGAAGAGGGCGATGCTCGGTGTTTCCCTACGAGATCGAATCAGAAATGAAGAGATCCGTAGGAGAACAAAAGTCACCGACATAGCCCAGCGGATTAGTTCTTTGAAGTGGCAGTGGGCGGGGCACATAGCGCGGAGAACCGATGGCCGATGGGGCAGAAAGGTTCTCGAATGGCGACCACGTACCGGTAAGCGCAGCGTTGGACATCCACCGACCAGATGGTCAGATGACCTGAAAAGGGTCGCAGGCAGACGCTGGATGCAGACTGCTGCCAACCGATCATTTTGGAAATCATTGGGAGAGGCCTATGTCCAGCAGTGGACTGACTGCGGCTGAAATGATGATGATGATGATGACTTAATTTGTTATAATCTAGTAAAACTTGTGATAGGTAATTGGCTTTAGGCTGCTTGCGTTGAAGTTGGCACACACATATAAAAATACATACACACGAACATAGAACCTCCTTCATTTTTGAATTCGGTTAAAAACATAACTCGATCTTCAAAAGTGACAAATTAAAAAGATATAATTTCTTGAGAAGTACTTCAAACCAATGCGACAGGATTTATGCTCTTCTGGTGGATGTAAGTAGTAATTGGGATTACTTAAAAACCAACATAAGATCAAGATACCGTATTTACTAAATGATATATATAAATTTGGCTATTGAATATGACTATTTTCGGAGTTGCAAATAGGTAGTTGTAATCGTAGTTATGGAGTTACTTTTATGTTTAAGCTGATGAAGGAATAACGTCTGCTTGTAGTTAATAGATGTTCCTTATCCTTACCCAGACTCCATTGATATCAGGCTACTGGTAATGAGCAAAAATTAAAAATTATGTTTATTAAAACGTAAATTATTACAATAAGCAAAAATACGCCTAATTCTGTAATTTTTTGTTGTAAAAACAATGTCTTTATAGACCATTTCATGTAAGAAGGGCATCGGTGGAACTACTTATATTTTCAAAGAAAAATCCGCTTGACGAAGCGCCACTCCCAGGGTAGGGTTATTTTAACGTGAAACGATCGTAATTACGTAAATTTAATACTTAGGTAATATTTAAACTTAAACTTGAACAAAATTTAAACTTGAATAATAACAACAAACCACCCAAACGTCATTACTATAGCCCATACATTCTTTTCACTTATTAGAAATAGCTCCTCCACGAACCTGTTCATGGAAATGCCAAGATATAGCCGAGAACGGGTTTTGTCAGGGGCACTACATAACTTTAACTTTCCAAACGGCCTATACGCGTTGGTCCTTGCGAAAGCCTTTCAAAAGGCCGGGGTAGTTGAGATCCAACTAAAAAAAAAATATTTTTTTATGACACAATCGGGCTGCGTTGGTGAACTCCCATCAGGAGACGGGCTAACTTAACTACATTCACACCGCTGTCTTCAACTGCTGGTAAATTAAAGATTAATTTAGTTTTAAGCTTACCTTAGAAAAATAAATTGCGTCAATACGGGGCCGATTCTCGCGCCATTAGAGATAAGTATAATTCGAGGTATCTTAATAAAACATGGCGGCTAACTACAGAAAATCCTGTACGATACGTCCGCCATTTTTTCGACAAATTTCGCATTCGACTTAATCTCTAAAGGCGCGAGAATCAGCGTCTTGCCCTTAGTTTGCTGAAATGATGCTGTTTTTCTCATCCTGGAACTTATAGCAATTTGCTTTATTCATTGCAATATGACGGTGGTTTTCAGCAGGTAAAAACCATAGTTCCCCTCTTGCTACTACTTGTAAGTCATATTAAGGATGTCAAGTGTAAAATTAGTCCATTGAGAATGTCGCCGCTCGCTTTAGAGGGCTAGGACTCAAGACCTCAAGAGGTCCTAAGGGCACGACCGCTTAACTAGTACCTTAACGTGAAGCAAATATCACAGTGTATATACATAATGTATCACATTATCGATGCATGAAGATTTTCGATAATGTATTAGTCATTATTAATATACGATCCTTGTCGATTAGTAATAATAACCTAATTTATTATTAGTAATACTAATAATTTCTGGAGCTCGAATGTCGAGTATGACCCGTGTATCCGAGCTTCGGAAGGGACGTTAAGGTCCCGGTTGTTATCGATAGATAGCAGTCGAGAGGTTGTGTCCGATGCCTTTAGGCAGCCTAAAATTCTGACAGTGTTGGCCACTAACACACCTCGGGTCATGTTCCTGTTGGTCTGGTTACCCTGTAAAAAGTGTTACGGAGGTCAGACGGCAGTCGCTCCATTATAATAACCAGTGCCGCCAAATCTAGGACAATGACTTACAGCGTACCCTAGACTCCGAAGCGTAAGCTGACGACGCAAATAGAATACACGCTAGGATGATGATTATTAGTATTACTTATAACCTAATAAGTAATAATATATGCAACGAGGCAATTGAAAGTTCCAGGTCTTGCAGCTTTTTTACACAACACATCATTCTAGTGATTCAGCGGGGAAACGCTGCCAGCATACTGGGTGGTGAAATATTTTTTTCATATTTAATGTTTGTTTGTTCTATTTAGAACTGAAATGTTTTCATAACAATTATATCTCTCTATTTTACATAAAAACTGAGATGGAGATTTTAATTAGTAAGTCGTTTATAGTCTGTGTAGAGGTGGTAAATAAAAGTAGTAAAAGGCACAGTTGAGCCAATGAACAAGGACTCATTATTTTTACACCATAACTCATAGAAATTCGGTACGGTCCCTTTTCCCCACTGACCAACTGATTGCTACACCCTTAGCTATTGTTAACCATATATTGATTACCTATTATCGAGTGCTGGTGGATCGATTTGCGAATCGGCTGAGCTGCCTGGAAGGTGTCCATGCGTGTGTGTAACATGGCGTCGCGTTGTTTGCAAACGCGCCTGCCGTTTAATCGATTCAATCGGATGAATAATTTGATGCATCGCAATGGTGTGTGCTGAACGTGTGTGGAAAAGAGCAAATATATAGTACGTATTGTGCTACATGAATTACACACATATACCTATACAATATTAAATATGTACAAAATTGTAGCTTTGGCTTGTTTATAACAATCGTGCGTGCCAAGTTTATTCTGACTTAGAATAGTAGTTACTTTTAGAATTTATCTTTATTCGAATAACTAAACCACCATCATCTAGGCTCCGATTTTGAGGCTTTAAGCAAGATTCGACTGTCATTGCTAGATAGCAATCGTTTGGTTGTGTTATTTGCTTTTGGGCAGCCTAAAAAATCTCTCTGTATGGATGACAAACACAGCAACAAGAGCGTAAAGAGCTAGGTTTCATGAAAAAAAAAAATTAAGTAGGTGAGACGGCAGGCCCATAATATAATGCCTCTGAAGCGTAAGCGTAATATAACTAGGAAACACGCCCGGATAACTTAGCCGAATTAGCTCGATAATCTTTAATCGACATTAATCCTGTAAATTACAATTTTAATAATGAAATGAGTACCGTGTGCGTTGAACAAGCATTTGCATTTTGTTTCGAAAGGTGCTTAACACATTATTCCACTTTATAATTCACAAGTTTGTTAACACGGAAAGCCTGCCATAATACGTGCGAACCATATTAAATTATACCAAATTGAATAGAGACGCTTTTAATTACCAAAAGTTAATTAAAATGAATAGCGAGGCTTATAATAAGACTATTAATACCGATGGCCCGAAATTTTGGTTTGCGTGATAAAGCTGAAAGGTGTGAAAATGGACACTGAATCAATTTAAAGTGGGTGTTTCTCAGAGCAGAATGTCCTTGTTAGAAAAAAGGTAAAAACAAACGTTTCACTCAATTTAGTTTTTTCTACTCATTATTGGGATTGCTTGAAAGATATTACATAAGCGGATAACGCGTTCTAACTTTTTATAATATTGCGTAGGCCCTTATGTTGTTTGTACAGTTTGCTGCTTAGAGTTTTAATTCTTCTTCTTGTCTGACTCTTCAGATTTGTTTAGACCATACCATTTTAATTAATAGAGAATAAATTGGGAAGTGACTGCTGTGTGAAGTTGATCTTCTACAACAAAGACGATATAACAAATAGAAACTTACAATATTTTTTATTTTTTAAGTATATTCGTTTGTTATAATTAATCACTTACCAATACATATATAAACCGACATAGGTATATGTATGTTATTATCAGTCATACATTTATGTAGTATATGTTACTTCAATTGATCAATATCACCTGGTAACAGTTTTTCTAAACCGCTTCTCGGCCTTTATCGTGTGTTATTTTATTTCCCTGTTTATGAGAGGCATAACGGTTTCCATTTGAAAATTTCCAACCACGTAGCAAATGGCATTATTATAAAAAGTCGAATAAACGTTAATCTCATACTCTCATTGCCAGCGATGTTAATTTATAAGGAATGCATGAATAGCTGAGCATGTGATTCTCGCTATGAGAGCTTGCAGTTGGCTCAAGAGGCTCATTTGAAATTCATATAGTCGGTTCCGTAGATATAGAGTTAACGAAAGGATACAATTGTTCAGGTTTTTGTATATTCGGAACTGTATATTCCTTCACTGTGTGTTTTAAGGAAGAAACTGTTTGTCAGAAAAAATAAGTGATTAGATAACTATGGTTCTAAATAACTTTTATATGTTTTTTCCTTATATAGCTAAGCTTATTTATTTACGTTATTCATGCACACAATAAAAAATTCAAAGCTTTTGTGAGCACGTTAGGTCTGAACCAATTGTAAAAAAATATCTTCCCAAATATCCCAATATTCAACTTAGTCATTTATTTCTCAATATTATATTTGGCTTAACTATATCTCTACATTATTTTAGTATTTTCGCGTATTCAAGAAGTAATGTTCTTTGAAATGAATATTACTACTTACTACTGTTTTCATACTCAAATTAGAATACGATGAGACCTGTTTTCATATTCATATTGTAAGTACATAAAGCCTTGCAAAATATAGGATTACTTAGTACCACTTAGGGATATTAAAATAGCGCTTCCCGTCAGCTAATTCCCGTAAGCCGCCGTCCGTTGGGCTTACCGGATTTTGCCATTGCGCGAGCCGTAAATAAATGTTGCCAGCCTTTAAATACCATAGATAGAGGCCATAAATAATCAAGACATTGGTGGACGATAGCCTTTTCTTCTGGACTGTTCTAAATTAAAACTGGGGAAATTATTTCTTGCGACTTACTCTTAACTTAATCAAGTAAACCATTGTATAACTCCATTACATAGAAATATTGCTGAGTTTTTCTATCTCAATATCATATAAATAAAGCGAAAACCGAACGTGTTTCGAAGAATCGATGACGCTCTTTATATAAATTGAAAAATTGTTATAAGAATTCTCGTAGCGCTCCCTCCCGATCTTTCTTTGTGGGTGAAATGGCTCCATTTTTCAGAACCCCCGTTTACTCTTCCATTAGCTAGAGATATCCGCAAATCGTTCCGAGTAAATAAAGATTTTGCATTCTTTTAGAACTTTAATTAGATCGAGTTGTTCACATGCAGACATTTAAACATTTTATTTTTTATGTAGGTACAGGTATTTTTTTATTCTTATTGAATAAGGCGAGTAAATTGTTGGAAAATACCAAATGCATTTTAATTTTCAGTGTTATTTACACAATTAATCGTCACTTAATGCTGTTAACACTGGTAACACTGTTTTATAGATTTCTTTGGCATTGCAAAATTATTTTTTTTTACGTACACTCCCTCAATTATGCGCGTATTCCACTTTTACCCTTCGAATAATTCTAATAATATATTTATGATGAATCTACAATCTTAAGACAATCTATCTTTATATTGAAATCCGTTTAGTCGTTTAGAGGCAAAGAAATATATCCTTTGATCAGTCGGGTAAAAGATCGTAACTAGTGTATAATTTTATTTAGTATCAAAACATAATCTTTTTAGAAGCTGCTACAATGCTACAAAGAATTAGCTGTTATGCGCGTTTAAAAAATAGAAAGAGACAAAAAATATTTTAAATTAAAAGAAAGAAGATAGTTTTGCATTATTTCTCGTTAAGTGCGTACTTGAATGATTTTAACAAAATCCCAGAATATAAAATCAAAAATCATGTAAGTTTCGCAGACGGCAAGTTCCAATAAAAGTTTCTGTATAAAAATCTGAACGGATTTCAAACTCATCTGTAAAGGAAGAAATAATCAATTAGAAAGAAGTGACGCGTGCCTAAAAATTTGAGGTTTTCCATAGATTTCTCTATGATTTCATGATCAGATCCTGACTTGGTGATAATGGGACCACCACGGGACTGAAAGACGGGAAAGAATTATGAAAATCAATCCACAATTGGCAGAGAAATCGGTGAACATACTTAAAAAAAATACATATATACGAACATAGAACCTCCTCCTTTTTTGAAGTCGGTTAAAAAGATTCCCAATTCGCAGAGGCGTTATAAATTTAGATAATCCTCGTTGCAACCATTACAATTTGCCGAAACGACGTCGCATTACCGGGAGTAAGGGAAGCTAAAAGCACATTTTAAAAGGGCACCTGAATAATTTCACCCAGCGTCGGACAGCTAAGAGCGAGCTGGATTAACGTCATCACTATACAGTATATTTTGTTATAAATTATTTTATACAGCGAACAAAATATGGCCTGAAAAAAACAGATAAGCTGCACGAATATAACGCGAACGCTCGTAAAATGAAATGCTGTCGTGGTGCTATACGGATGCGTCGAATGGCTTTTTCTGTACTTGCTACAATGTTTGTTTAACATGATTTTCACCGATATTGTTGCTTTTAAAAATATGCAGTTTTGTAAACAATGGTACGAATAAAATTTAAGCAAAATCCGGCAGTACAAAATGGTAAGTATTTATAAGACCAAGGTAAAAGTATTAATGTACCGAGTAAGTTACTCGTCCACTTGGCCTTGGTTGGTTAACAACACAGAGTTTTTTGGCTTTGGTTGGTATACAACAAAGTACATGAAAAAGCCGTCTGTAAAAAAATGCTCAACGCACTTGCATTAGAGTTGGTTATTGTTGGCATTTTTTACACACGATAAACTTTATATGATGTTCGTCAAAGGACGTTTCATTACTATGATGATACGTCATCAAATCACTCCGATGTCGCCTCCGTAGTAATCGCAAACTATGGAATAAACAGGATCTCCACTTCAATCTATCCTGCGCCACCTCTTGCCAGTCTCGCCACCTCTTGCCAATAAATATTAAATTATAAACTAAGATTATACTTACCTGTTGTCACTGTTAGGTATCCTGGATCTGTAAATAGAAATAAGGTTTTGTTAAATATATAGGCTGCTGTGTGAGGGAGATGGACATATAAGCGCTTACTTACCTTTTGTTCTCGTTGTACGCACCGAACATACCGACCGTACAGTACAGCACCTCAGTCGCACTTTTGATACGGAAGGGCGCCTATGTGTCCTACGTCCTCCCGCGCCGCGATTCACAATTTGCTATTTTTCATTTCTACATCATCCTTTTAGGTATTTTGAACCCCTGTCGCCTACAATAGCTATGTTAGTAAAAATATATTATATTATTATCAATTTATAATATGCCATTGTGACAGAATTAATATTTTTTTTAATAAAATAAAATAAAATCAATTAAAAATATAAACGAGAAAATAATAAATAAATGTCATATTATAGGTACCTAAACTCTCTTTAGGTCACTACGCCATCCAAATAATGGCTGGTTTACACACGATCCATTGCTTTTACGTAAGTTTTTAGTAAGTATGGAATGAATAAACAGACGTGAGCTGAGCTATATGCGGTCTGCAACTACTTGAAGGCGCACTTCGTATAATGAAGTAGTTCCAACCGCGTTTTATGAAGCTTCATTTTATCCTCTAGAATACCTACTTAGATCATTTTCCAATATACAGGTAAGTAGCTACATGGAACAGTTTATAAACTATATTTACAGACTAGAATAAGCCATTGAAACTGTAGCGTTTCCGAACGCTACTTATGTTTGTAAACGCAACCTCAAAGTTTAGAGCTGTCAATCAGACAGATAAAAAGGTGGGAGAACGGAAGATTTGTTCGAACGACGGATTTGTGGATTACAATAATAAACAGGATTTCCTTCATAAAAAGTGTTTGCTTTGGGGATACCGCTACAAAGTAAAGAGAAACATTGAACACAGATGAGTACATGGTGGAACTCATTTCCAACGATCCCCATAAAACCATTTGAAGGCCAACTCTTAACCGTACGCATTCTGTGATCCCTTACATAATGAGCATTTTTTTGCTTCCATTCACGAAACCTAATAATGGGTATAGTTTTTAAAATATATACAAACGGAATATTCATCTCTGACTTTAACCACTTACAATCGAATATTTCAAACCGGAAATTACTCTGGAATCTAGGTAGATAAATTAAAAGTATATATACCTAAACAGTCCGAAATGCTATTTCTGAAAAGTGTGACTCACGCAAAATCGGCGAATGGAACGATTTTCATTCGACATATATGTCACAAAAAATAGGGCTACAGATTCTTTTTTTTTCAGATGCAAATTCTGTGTTATCAGCATTTTGTGCTGCCACCGCAGCCGTTACGCGACAATGCATCGTAATGCGAACTCTCATTATGTACTTCAAAGAGCGCGAACTGCGGCGAGTACAAAAGCCACAGTGCTGCGTTCAGTCGCTGTCCGCAATTATCTAAATGCTTTTTGAGGTGTCGACTGAATAGTCCTTGTTATGTCTGTATATATACTTTATAGGTGTTTTGTTTAGTATTTAATAAATTTCACTATGGGCCTCATAACAAAGCTCAAGATCGCCTAAAGAGCTATGGAGAGCGCAATCCTCGGTGTTTTCCTATGATATCGAATCAGAAATCCGTTGGAGAACAAAAGTCAGTATCATAGCCCAGTGGGTTAGGTCTTTGAAGTGGCAGTGGGCGGGGCACATAGCGCGGAGAACTGATGGTCGATGGGGTAAAAAGGTTCTCGAATGGCGACCATAAACCGGCAAGCGCAACGTTGGACATCCACCTGAATAATGTCGCAGGCAAACGCTGGACGCTTCCAACCGGTCATTTTGGAAATCATTTGAAAGGAGCCTATGTTCAGCTGTGGACTGACTGCTGCTGAAATGATGAATGATGATATTTCACTCTGCCGCTGTGGTTGCGGGTTCGATTCTCACGGGAAGCATACTTTGTTTAGTTGTTTCCAGTTTGTTTAGGACATTGCAGGCTTGAATCACCTGATTGTCTGAAAATAAAGACGATTCCAAGCTTCGGAAGGCACGTTAAGCCGTTAGTCCCGGCTGCCATATGGTGGTCGTTGAAGGAACCACGTTAGAGGCTGAGAGGCGGTTCCGCACAACTCTGACCAGATCAGACCACTCGAAATGATGATGATATCACTAAATGCAAGAACTAATATTAATTAGAGTAGTAGTAGATAAAAAGTAGGAATAATTATTCGTGTATTTTACTGTTTCAAGGTATCACTATTATTTACATGCATTTAGGATCATGCTACGAATTTCGTAGCCTGTTACGAGTCGATCTCAAAGCTTGCGTAGTCTACGACAAGTTTACTCACTTTCTACCTATACCGTGCTACGTGATTCGTAGCCTGCTACGTGTCGATCTCAAAGCTTGCGTAGATTACAAGTTAACTCTCTTTCTACTTATACCGTGCTACGAATTTCATAGCCTTCTACGAGTTGATCTCAAAGCTTGCGTAGACTACGACAAGTTAACTCACTTTCTACTAAATACTACTCTACTACTACTAAATATATTTAATAGCATTATGAGACCATGTTTACAGCAATAAAAGTTCATTCATTCATTGAAATGTTTCTTACCTGGGTTCGCTATCTAATTACGGTCTTCTATGAAATTTGAATGAAAATAGATACACAAATTAAAACAAAAGAATATCTTTTACAATATTTATAGGGACGTAGGAGATCGAATGGCCAATATTAAGATCCCTTTTTAAAGTTTTAAATTAAAAAAAGTTTAATGAAATAAAATGTAGAAAGAGCAGGCACTGGCTGATCGATAACGTTGGCTTCGGTTGTCTGTTGTTACCTTAATCAAAGCAAAAAATGTTTATAGCTGATCAAAACAGTAGTATAAGTTGTGTCCTCTTGTATTAATAAAATAAATGTGGTTCAAATAGCTGAGCGAGTGTAGAGGGGAACTTCAGGTGTCCTTTTTACCCTGAAGTAGGAATAATAAAAACAACTTTAAAAAATGTCTTATGAGATAATGGTTTACTATAGGGTGTAAATTTCTAGGTTCTATTTCCGGCTCAAATTCATTTTCAAAATATGTAAAATTTGGTTGCAATTATCAACAAGAAAGTCATAATTCCAAATGGTAGGTTACCCGACAAAACATCTACTACTAGTCATCAAAACGACTTTTTATAAAATATTTTAAGGAAGAAAGAAAGAATAAATGTTTATTTGATACTACTAAACATACATACTTAAAAATTAAAGGTACAGTAATATAAAAAATGGGTAGTACCAAAAAGGTCTCCGCTCAAATCTTAACAATAGTATCAGTCACACTGTGTACAGAAAGCCCACCCACACAGACAAATATCTCAACGGTAAATCTCACCATCATCCATGTCAGTTAGCTACCGTAGGCAAATCTTTGTTACAGAGAGCACACGGCATCTGTGACACCCACCATCTTAAGGAGGAGCTTCACCGAGTCAAGTCTGTCTTAAGAAGCAACAATCTCAGCCTCCCACACATATGTCACAGAAGTCGACGCAAGCCGCACACAGTTGATCGTTTTCCTGCCATCTTACCATACATAAAGGGAGTCACGGACAAGATTGGTAAACATACTAAGGCGAGCTTCAATCAAGACCTATTACAAGCCGCATAAGAAAATAAACCAATTTTTAAGACCTGTAAAATCCAATATCCCATTGCAAGATGCTGGAGTTTATAAAATTTACTGTGACTGTGGTTTATCATACATTGGGCAAACAAAGAGAAGCATTAATACCCGTATAAAAGAACATATTGCTGACATGAAAAATAGACGCTCAACCAAGTCTGCAGTCTGTGAACATGCTCTAGACAAACCCAACCACTATATGCGTTTTGATAATCCTCAAGTCCTTGCAAAGGAAAACAGATTAATTCCAAGGATGTTACGTGAAGCTATTGAAATTAAAAAACATCCTAATTTCAATAGAGAGGATGGATGGCAAGTCCCACCAGCTTGGGACCCAGTCATTAACTTAATAAAATCGCAAACTCGGAAGCAGACTGCAAGACCCTTAGATACTGTGAGCCAATACTGCGTGAATCGGAATAGTTCCCAATAAAATTTCAGGCGGTAGTTTGTAATCTTATGACATCAAAAGACAAATGTTAACTTAGTCTGCCTGCGACCATGAACGCTGTAAAGTGTTTGAAACGTCAGGTGAAAATAAATAAGTAATAAACGCGATAAAAACATTAAAATAGTTTAATTAAATGAATAACAATCGCGAAAACATAAGAAATCATTATGTTACAGAATGTTGTTTTTACGACCGTAATCGATATATTCCACAGAGGCGTCAATTATCTTATTTTAAACAGTGCACAATTGAATAGTAATTGGATCGCAATGACAACCTTGACGCTTCTGGTATTCTGTTACTAATTTTAAGACCAAACGCATTCTATTGGCACGTCACCGAACTGCAACTGGAAAACTTTGCTAATCAAAAATCATCAATTCTTTCAACTTTTCAGTACTCAGTTATTTATTTCATTTACACTTCTCTACCATTAACATTCATTTGAATTATTTGCAACTAAAACGTATTTACGTTTCGGTTGCAAATAATTAGAGATTCAAAATTGTGTTAGCAGAAAACCAATATTGAGCATATCAAAAATGCATCGCAATTGAGTTCCAATTGAACATCAGTGCATGGTCCTTCAAAGTTTATTAACGGAATTGACCCCTTACTCAAAAATCGAGCAATTAGGCAGAGAATCGACTTAATATTTATGGCATAGTAAAAATAGCATTACATCATTCATCGTCTATCAGTAGTGCTATGCCTTGCGAAGCTTTGTGCTCTTTATTAACAGACAACCAGATGATTCAAGCCTGCAAAGTTCTAATCAAACTTGAAACAACTAAACAAAATATGTTTCCCGCCACCTCTGGCTCTTCAGGCAAACACCTTAAACACTAGCCCACAGCTAGTTAAAATATTAATTTAGGTATTAAAACAATAACTGATATGTGTAATTAGGTTGCTAGTTTCCTCATATCGCAAGTGAGGCGAGTGATTCCCAACGCTTTAATACGGCGAGCTATTCCGGCGTTTCTCCCGGCCGCCCCGTACGGATCAGGTAGGTTATGCAGTGTTCAGGAATGCACCAGATTAAACCTTTGCCGGAATACCAGTTAGATTTATACCGGGCCAGTCGGATTCCATGTTTAAAACCGTCAATTAGAATCACGGTAACTTTGTTGTATGTGAATGATTAGATGATTAGATATATTTGTATATATAATTCTGACTGGTTACATTTTGTGATGAATGTTACATTTGGTCTACACAGATCCACGTGTACATGATACATGTCATGTTTTGTGTCATGATTGCTAGATATTTAAATATTTAAAAAAAATAGTATTTGTATATCCACACACACATCTCCATTATATTAAAATTAATTCCAGATAAACGGATGGAATTTCGCTAATTATTTTTTGTAGTGTGTATTATTGTTAGGAGAGGACAAGATTTTCAGAAGGAAAAAAACGTCTGTCGGTTTGGGTCATCGTCATAGATTAATATATTGGTTTCGCGCGCGCTCGACTAGATACCGCGCTATGAAGAAAAATCAGTTTCCAGAATGCGGCAACTTTATATTGTAGTGTGTGTAAGACAATGTGCAAAGACGAAAAGAGTTATTTCTTGTACTACTACGTGGGGCGCACTATAAGTTTCCGGAATGAATATGAAAAAATACTATTAAAGGTACAAAATTAATTTATTGTTTTTCAAAATAATCTCCCTTGACGTCTATGCACTTTTTCATTCGATGAAACCAGTTTTGAAAACTTTTGTGCCACTCCTCTGTGGTGACCTCTGAAACGTGTTTTTCATACTCCTCGACCGCCTCTTCTGGTGATGAAAATCGTTGACCGCGTAATTGGTTCTTAATTTTTGGGAACAGAAAAAAGTCACAAGGTGCCAGGTCGGGACTGTATGCAGGATGACTCATGAGTTCTACATTTTTCGCCTTCAAAAAGTCGTTTGTCAGTCTGGCCGTGTGAGAACTAGCATTGTCGTGGTGCAGGATGATACGGCGTTTACGGTTATTTTTACGGAGTTCGTCAATAACTTCCGGCAAACAAATGGTCGTGTACCAGTCACTATTCACTGTACGACGATTCTCTAAAGCAACAGTAGCCACGTGTCCAGTTTTATTAAAAAAAGAAGCAATCATCCGCTTAGATGCACTTTTCACGCGCGCCACTTTGGTTGGTTTCGGCTCATCTTGAAAGACCCATACGCTCGATTGCTGCTTTGTTTTGGGATCGTAGCAATAAATCCATGTTTCGTCACCTGTTACTATGTCCCACACCAAATTTGACGCACCTTCGTTGAATCTGGTAAGCATGGCACTGCACCAAGTGACGCGGTCCGTTTTTTGAACCTCGGTCAAGTTGTGTGGGATCCACCGCGAACACAGCTTTCTCACACCCAAATGTTTGTGTAGGATTAATTGTATTTGACTCATGCCTATTTCTAAGGATGCGCGAATTTCATGGTAGGTCACATGCCTGTCTGTTTCAATCATACGGCGCACAGCATTGATGTTTTTGTTGGTCACAGCGGTGGACGGCCGACCATCGCGAGATTCGTCACTGAGATTGATACGACCACGCTTGAATTCTGTAAACCAGCTATAAACAGTTGTCTTGCATGGTGCTTCATTGCCAAAAGCTGTTTCAAGCCGAGCGATGCTCTGTTGAGCTGTCAAATTACACTTAACATCGTAGAAAATCATACTACGAAAATTTTCCCGAGTTAAATCCATGTTGATGCAGACACACAATTTTTTAAATGGCGCCACAAGGTAAAAACAAAAGACAGATGAAACAAACTGCATTCTACAGCCAAAGAGTTCTATTTTCAAATGTTGCAATAAATTTTTAAATATTGTTTATGTAAGTGGCCAGTTCCGGAAACTTACAGTGCGCCCTATGTATTCTTACATAGTTTGAATACGCAAACTGGCATTTTGCTTCTGTTTTTAAACATTTTTTTTATCTCGACGTCCAACTCACTTATCGGTTGCGGCGTGACTGACGCAGGTATGCCGCAAGTACGCCGAATTCACGTAGTTTTAGTTGCCGCATTTGTCTAGTACGCCGACGGTATCTAGTCGAGCGCGCGCCAGACCAATTATTAATAATACGATGACCCTTACATCGTATAACATGAAAAATAATTTTTAGAGAAACTCAACAGCAATACGATTTACATCTCTATGATGTTATTATTTCCTTCCAGAACAATAATAAAAAACAATATACATAATTATAAACATCCAGCTATTATAATACAGAGGAGGATCTCGTTAGCCGAGCGCGACCCGCGTATCCGTAGCGAATGCGCGTGTCAAGCGACGGCGTGACGCGACCACTATTTGATTGGTCGCCATTTAGTAGCAATTTCTATCTTGAGCTCCTCCGTGATTCGAAAGGCACGATAAGCCGTTGGTCCCGGTTGTTGTCGATAGATAGCAGTCGTTAGGCTTTATCAGATGCCTTGGGGCAGCCTTAAAAATTCTGACAGTGTTGGCCACTAACACACCTCGGGTCATGTTCCTGTTGGTCTGGTTTTCCTGTAAAAAGGGTTACGGAGGTCAGACGGCAGTCGCTCCATTAAAATAACCAGTTCCGCCAAATCTAGGACCATGACTTACAGCGTACTCTAGGCTCCGAAGCGTAAGCTGACGACGCAACTAGGAATACACGCTAGGATGATGAAACATCCAGCTATTAAACGAGGTCGTTGAATGAGGCTCGTTCCAATATAGCTCTATTCCCAAGCAGCCTCCTGGCACGGCAGCGGATGGATCAGGCGGATTATGCAGGAATCCAGGAGATTAAACCTTCATTACTGTTGTTCTGTAACTTGCCAGGAACGCGACTGAGATTTATACGACTCCGGCTCGATTCTATGAAACATACATACATATAATCATCGCTGGTTTCGAAACACAGCGCAAGCTATCTCGGAAAACAGAGGCTTCATTCATTATAATTGTAGCAAACATATGTCAAATAAAGATATATTCTTATAATCACGCCCGTTTTCCGCAGGGGTATGCAGAGACTTTGAAATTAAATCACTAAAAAAATATATGAAACAGAGGGTAGATATTAACTTATTTTGAAGATGATGTAAAAAGTGCCGCGATACCTAGGTACAGTGACATATCGCTGCATGGAATCTAATATATATTATCTTACATGTAATGATATTTCATATGTACGGTTTCCCTGTAAAGAGGCTAATTGATACCGACGATTTGGCGGTGCTGCTTAAAAATCTAGGACCACGAATAAAAGCGTATACTGTTATATGAAGCTCCTATGGTGCAATTGGAAAACATGCACGGATGATGATGATATTTAGTAGAATAGATGTTTTATAGCGCAGTAATATTAATTTTATAGCAAAATCAAATTATCACGCTACGATAAATAATACTCTAACAAGTTTACACACTGTGAAATTCAGAGGGAGCTCAAACAAAGCACAGCGTATAATTTAGGCCTCAATTCAATATAAAACAATGCACTAAAGCCAGTCAAATATAAAGTTGGCACGAAATAATGACCTCATAAATTGGCGGCGTTATACCGAATGCGATGCGGAAGCACAGAGTGCGAAACTGCACACAACGGACATTTGCATGTGTAAATGGAACAATACAGTGTTCCGACCCATTGGCCGTATCAAATCGATGAGTGGACACTGAACTGATTTCCCTTCCATTGAACCCGATTCAATACGCTCTCGTATAAAGGATATGTAAAAGTGCATCGGGTTTAAGGTTTAAGTGCCCAGTGAACAGGCTAGAAATGTAAATACGTGCTGCGTGGAACATGCGGGCTTCATTGGAACTAGTCCACTAGTGCCATTTTTGAGATGAGCCTCACTAATTACGTGATTAAGACGATTTTTATTCCATTTACAATTTTGTCATCTATTTCAAAAATCGTTAGCGTATCGTAACATTTTTAAGTTGAACGATTATAACTTGTAAACACTGCTATTTTATAGTTTCCTTAGAAAACTGTTTTGAACGGCAGTTTATGTACATTTTCAAGCAATGGACGTGCAATATTATAACCCAAAAGATGTGACAGACGCAAAAATGATTTATTCCCAACAATAAAACATTTTTTTTGGGCATGAACAATTCAAAATTTGCCAAAATGTAGGTTTTCGTAACGTTCTTTGAGCTAGATGGACATGGGAAAACGAGATATAATTAGACATATTGAGTCTGAAACAATTTTGACAGATGCAAAAAACAGATGTATTGAATGTATTTATGTCCAAAAATTAATCAATTAACAGTAAAAAATGAAATGAAATTAGATAGATGTCATACACTTTATGTACCAGTTACAAAGATAAAATTAAAATGAATCCAATTAAACAAGGGTTTGAGGAAATAAAATAAATATAAGGGTTTCTCTTTCTTAACTGGAACTCTGATATTGAGTATTTCAAATCAGCTTGAAACTAAATTATCAAAGGTATTGAAATAAAAAAAATTACATCTGAACGTTCATGTAAAATGTAATGGATTACTGCAACGAGTATTAAACAATGAAGGTACTTCCATTAGCAGTTATTCAGAACAGGAAATTTAAAGTTCATTCAAAACTAATTAACTCGTAAAATGGTATGTTAGCTCTAATAGTTAATAACGCCAATGCATTTAGTATGAACTCAGGAGATTTTAGATTCAAAAGTACAATTCATGAAGAAAGTAACTTAATATTGTGTATCGAATTAATAAAGAATAATAGCGAATCAAAATTAATGACTATTTTGCAATATTCCTTCGATACATATTTACGGCTTAGGACGAAATCTAGAAAGCGCTAGGATGGTGATTCTTTTGAATGAAATCTCGACTCTGTCAATTAAATCTGTGAGGACTACTAATAAGTAAGACCAATAAATAGGTCGAGACGAATCTGAAGAATCAGCCATTTCGACTCGACAAGAAGATCTGTGGCGACTAAAATTTTGCCAAAGATAAGGCATTATCAGTGGCTTTGTATAGAACCACGAGCGAGCTGGTGGCAATATCTCTGTCATCGCAACGTTTACCCAGTAACATCTCCCATTTTCTTTTCACTTTTTTAGATTTTTTGATCAAAATTAGGGTTAACACACGACATGATCCCAGTGTCCAATAGTTGCCGGACTATCCAGGCCGCCCGGAGCCGGTCGTTTGTTTGATAATAATTGGAAAACGGATTACGCGCTTCGCCGTCGTGTTTACTTTTATCAATTGCTACAGACTATTCTGTTACTGTGTGTAACAATGATTTTAATAAACGTGATATCCGAGTATCATTTAGGTAGTGATAAAAGTAGTAAAAGTCCAAGGGCTTTGCTCCCGCGGATAGAACGTGTTCATTTTCTTCTCAATTCGATGGTATCAAATTTGTCAGCCTAAAAAAAACGTCTCTCTAACAGCTTTGTATCTCGCCATGCATGTAAAGTTAGGGCTACAGCACGGTGTATGCCTGTCAGTGATATTTCTCTCCCAAGACTATAGGACAATTTATATTTTGCCCTGCTTGCCCAGCCATCTGCACGTTTAAGGACAAAGTCTTAACAGTAGCGGAGCTTTTGGTCCTTACATATATAATTGTCAAAATCAATTCCCTAAGAAGTAGAAGAACGGCTCTTTCGCTTCTTATACTCGACTCCATGTACTATGTTATAATATATTATATATACTTATACTGACTTAGAGAGATGAAGAGTTTGTTTGTTTGAACGCGCAATCGTTTTGGCTTTTAATAATCGTATTATCTTAATATTCTTAGATTTATTTATAAATACGTGTAGTTCTATATATAATATAATAAGTAAGTAGGTTGTAAAATAATGCAAAAAGTGAGTGCATTAATTCGCCAATAAACTGTTTCACAGTTTGGCGAAATTTTTAAAAGTTAAAACCTGTTACAATTTCATGGGTAAATAAATGGAAAAAAAGTAAAGATACTACATATCACACCTGCAAGTTGTAAAAAATCGATAATAGACCGTAAAAGATGATCATTATAAAAATTGTTAACTCTTACAGCCGTATCGTGTACCGAAACCCTTATTCCATTACCATCGCTCAACATTCAGAACTGCAACAATTACGCTTGATGCAATTCCGGTAATAGCTCAGCACAGTTGACACGGCGACTGTTAACAATTCATTAAAATGAGTGCTCGTTGCAACAAGTCCAATAGTTTTTAAGGTATTACGATGTTGTAGACTTTTATTTGCGTAATCGGAAATAATTTATTTATCATTTATGAAAGTTTGATTATCGGCAGCTGTACAATCTGACGATGATTTATTTCTACCCTTGAAGACAACAAGTACAACGTAACAAGTTTCTTTCCTAAATGGTGGTACACACAGAGAATGGCAGATATTGCTTTTAGCATTATGGGCGACATTTGCGCATTGGTTTTAAAATTGTATATAACATACCATGTTATTTTTCTTATGCAATAAAGAGTATTGTATTGAATACCTGTACGGTAAACACTGACTCGTCAAGTGAAAGGGCAGTCGCTTCATTGTAATAACGAGTACTGCCAAATTTAGGACCATGACGAAAGCGTACCACGGGCTCAGAAGCGCAATGAGAAGATGCAACTAGTAAACATGTTCGGACGAAGAATCCCCACCAGGCGGCTGGCATAAATTTAATAGGAATTCCCACTACAGCAGAAATTGGTTATCTGCTAGTATAATATTTTTCAAGAGCTGATCTCTTATTCACCTTAGCGTGTTTTCTTAGTTGCGTCGTCAGCTTATCCCCTAGGCTAGACAGCGCACCCTAGTAGGGCCATGGCATAGATTTGGCAGCACTTGATATTAAAATGGAGCGACTGCCGTTTGAACTCGATAACCATTTTTACAGGGAAACCAGGCTAACAGGAACACGACCCGAGGAGTGTTAGTGGCCAACACTGTCAGATTTTTTCAGGTTGCCTAAAGACATCTGACACAGCCTAACGACTGTCATCGATCGATTAGTCCGTTCCGAAGCACGGAGGAGCTCGAGATAGAAAATGGCGACTAATCCAATACGGGTCACGTCTCGCCATCGCTTGACTCGTGCATTCGCTACGAATCCACGCTTCGCGCTCAGCTATCCAGCTAGCTCCTCGATATTTGTCAAGAGCAGATAAAAGTAGATAATGATATTCCTTTCACCAAAGTAGTTGATACGTTTGCTTTGACGGGTCTGCTTTGCAAGTTAACAACCTGTTTAGCCCGGTCCAAAGGCTCTATTCTCACAAAATGGGGCACCGTCCATCACAATCGGATTGGGGGTCATCGCACGGCTCGCCAGTAATGGAAAACGGATTATAGGGAAACTAAGCGGCGATATACGCTCGCGTAGAGCTTGACGCAACTATTCTCTATCTTTACAGAGTAAGTTATGACTTTTTGATCCAGTTCAAAAAGTCATAACTAAAAAAGTTATCCATGCTTACGAACAAGGAGGTTATTATCGTGGACTTAAGCATGCTAGGAGCGGGCGAGTAAACGATATATCGCATTTAGATAAATGAAATTAAAAAAAAAAACCATACTGTTATTATATAAAAATAATAATTAATACTGGTGTTATTACATTTTTCAAAAAAAAAAAAACAACAATTATTGTTTCCGCGCTTTACACAGTCAAACAGCATCGAAACCGCCTTTCCTTTCTCAATGTACACAGTATAAATTCATCTCTATGAAACGGGTTGTTCCATCACATTTACAAATATTATTGCAACGAAGTTTGTTTTATGATTATAATATGTAATCAGTATTTATGTTCAAAATTACCGCTGGTTTAATATTGTATAACATCAATGAGGATTGTTATAAACACAGAATTCAGAATATCATACAAATGCTTGAGTGGTGTGGACGTATTTATTTATTTATTAAAACTTTATTGTACCACAAGTAAAAATACAATTGGCGGACTTAATGCTAAAAGCATTCTCTCCCAGTCAACCATTAGGAAAAACAGAGAAAATACAAAGCGGCGCAAAAAAGCCTTGTGTGACATTACAGAAAAAAAAGAACCCTACAGCTAAATAAACATACATATATTTACACAAATACATACATACATACATATATATTTATAGATTTTAATGCAGAGAAATTGTGATTCTGGTTTATAAATTAGAGAGAATTCATTAGATGAGCTTGAACCTTTTCCTTGAAGGCAAATTTTGTTGAATAATATGATTCAATGTTTAAATACAATATAAAACTACTTACTAAATTTTCATCACGTGTAGTTGTATTGAAACTAAATGCTTTGATTATATGAATACCTATCAAATCAGAAAACAATGTAAATAGGTACCTGTTGTAGTACTTTTTGTGTTGAAAATATACACGAGTATATCTCGTAATATGCCTATTTGCATCAAATATAAGAACTATTTAGTATGCACGTATGTGAATACTACCAAATTGTTGTATTTTCTTCTTTCCGTCATACTTAGGTTACTGAAATTATACATTAGTATAAGCAAAATTTTTGAAACAAATTCCAAAAAGCCGAAGCCACTAAATAAAGTCATTATAAATGTCTAAAATAGCTACTTAAAATTACTATGTAGGTATTTAATCACGTGAAGGCTGCAAACGTCTATTATAAATGACGAGCCTTATTTCATCACTCAAAATGCCATCTCTATATACCACCTATGCGTAGAAAATTTAGACTATCACCACACCACGATGTATATAACCCGTATGTTATCCGAGATATGCTTTTAACAAACACGAGGATTATATAACGGTATATTCACAGTCCAGGGCTCTAGGTAACAGTAAAATGGCAAGTTGATGTATGCTTTTATTTATTATCATCGACTCGTATGACGTGTGTTAGATAAAAGTTTTCAGCTTTTTGGAATAGGCTTGCGATATTTTTTTTATTTCCCAGTATTGGATGATATTATTGTTTACATTATGAGAGCTTTCGCCCGGGGTATTTCCGTGCAATTTTGGTATATATCTGATGGGAATGATTTTCTGCCACCAATGTTATTAATATCCATCGAATTAAAAATGAAAAAGGTGGTCGTAACTCATAACTACTGCTTCTTATGTCGTGTCAATGGTAACTTTGGCCAAGTAAGACGCAAAATCCACGGCCGAGTCAGAGACCACAGCCAAATCAGCTGCAGCAACTACTTTATTATAAGCAGATACAAAAATTTTGCAGACACTCACGTTTACAGCGGTAAAGGAGATTTAGTCTCCAATTTATTTTTCCTTAATTTGTGCTTAATAGCAAAGTTTTCAAATGGCAAGTATGAAATGCTAACTATGAATATCATAATACTACATTATATAGTGTCAGTGTTATAAGCTGCTTAAACATTATGTTTTAGCTGAATGCAGATGAAATTATTTTAAATATATATGCGGTGCAACAATTTGAAATAATATTTCTTTTCATTCGTTTTCCTGAATTAATTTCATAATTAAAATATGCCAGCTCAAACCTATGAAATACCTATATGAATCTGGAGCTCGCCTTTCACGGTAAAGTATAAAAAGGGTATGTTTTTTTATTTTTTTTATTTTACATAGAGCTGAAATAGGGCGCCGGCATAAAGTCGGAGATAAAACACTAAGTAAGCAGGTCACGAGCCTGAGGTTGGTTCACATGTGCGGCTAATGAACCGCTCTCCTGTTGTGCCGGCGTTATTATGATGACAAATATAAAAAAGGATTTACAATTATAAAGCTCTCGTTATTCGTATGTCAATTTTTTGGTGCATAAGGTGTTTTTGATTTCTTACTTATCCCAGAAACATGACATTTTTCGGGATTATATATTTTATTGGTAGATAATATCTCTTTTTCTATAAATGATTAGAATAGAAGAGGTAAAAAGAATTGCCTTAAATTTCCAAATATACAATCTAATATAATTTGTCAAAATTCAGCTTCAAACAAAAACATTTTGAGATACGACTGTGTTTTACAGTATTGTATAAATTATAAAGAAAATCTATAAACTGAAAATTTCTAGGCAGTACAGTTTTTGTTCACGAATGTAATCCCATTCTGTGATACATGTAAACAGCTTTCACACCGTATATGCGGGCTAGTACATAAATTCTCTAATGGGTAGCAAGCAACTTGCCAAATAATTCACACCCAAAGTGCTGTAATGGCCTCGAGAGAGAATAAACAATAAAAAGCTATAAAACTTCAACGGAGAGGTGATTATAATATGTAGCACGCACCAAGCGTAAATACTATATTAATAATTTAATTTGTTCAAATCAGGTCGCAATAGGTTTTTATTCAGAAAATACTAAACTTTGTCAAATAAAATCATATTTCCACGTGTGCTTACGAATCACTCTGACACCAGGGTGTGCAGTGCAGAGCCTTCTGTGTGCTCACACGATGAAATTCTTCTCCTTTACATTATCCTACTTTGTTATGTGTGATCGGCACGGTATATACGCTCCTTCTACTCAGCTTTTTTACACCTCTTCTACTCTACGATTTACTACTTAATGATACGAACATAAAAACGATAAGAAATAATAAAGTAAATTTTATTTTTTCTGCTTTTTTAGCAAATCTTTCAAATAAAACTGTATCCGGGCCGAATTAATTTAAAATACTTACATTTCGTAGAACGCAATTTTCCTCGTAAATGTTTACCTAGACATTAATAACAATTAATAGCACAAACTAAACAAATACCAAAAAGACGAAAAATTCGAGGAGAAATTATAAATCCCTACTGAACTTCGACGTTGAGTTTGGGAGAAAAATTCCAGTACAAATACTGGATCGCTTTGTGTTTGCACTGAGAGTTGACGGCTCGGGATTACGGGATTTTCCGCTCCTAACAAATGCTTTGTATTTTATAAATAATATAAATTCTTTACCTTAATTATGTACGTACCTTTTATGTTACGTAGCGTTAATTACAATTTTCTATTTGTTCTTGAAACAATAAAAAAGAATGATTATAACAGAGGGAATAAATTATTAGTGAAGTGTTAGAAAGATATGACAGGATGTTTTTGGTCGAGTCAGGTAAAAGGAGGTGGACGATCTAGAGGAAGAAAAACAATAAATTGGACCAGCTGAAGGAGTAGTCAGTATGGATGGGTTGTAACACTTCGATAGCTCCGTCACATGGAGATAATGGGAGAGGATCGGGCAGTCAAGAAAGCGTATACAGACCAAGTGGAAATCGACCAGTCGGTTATCGTGATAAAGTTGTGACGGGCTAGGAAGTCATCTAAAGAACTTAATAGTAAAGGGTGTCGCTGAGAAGAGAACAGTTGTATTATCAGAGTACTAGACCACCAAGATTATAAATAACTTGAATAGATAGTACCAGAAATACTACTACACAGTAAAGAGAAGCATTAGTTGGTTTATACTGATTTTTTTTTGATACTGTAAAAATAAATTCATTACAATGAAGATCACTTACAACATTTGTAGCCTTAAGGTACCCGACAATTTATTATACCAGATCAAAAAATATTTTCCAGTACAAATATTTTGTTACTGACTGTACCAAAAATATGCTTGGGGATCTGACAGGAACAAAATATTTAATTATTTATTATTATATATACTGTAAATTTTTGGTTTATTTGGTCGATACTGATCGCCTTCTTGATTATTAAATTTTTACTTCTGGGGAGATTTTATATATGGGGCTTAATAAAACACGTAACAAGTTCTGTAAATTCAGTTCAAGATTAAAATTCACGACATGAAATATAAAAAATAACATGCAGACCATTATTTTTTTACAACACGTAGCTGTGCATTCTTTATTTAAAAATGTCTCATACAAACCCTAATAAAATCTGGATTTTAAGTAGGATAATTTTGTTATGTTAGTGGCATAGACCAAAATTATTCTCATTAGCCTATCTCGGCGAGCAAATTCGGAATTTTCGCTTATCTCAAATGGCGGGGCTAAACATGCGATCCTACGAGGCGCTACGACCCGCGTAGATACTGCTACGGCGTAGCTATTCGGCTACGGAGGAAGGTTAAAGAGGTACGTGCTTTGTTAAGCTCCCGCGCGTTGAAAATATTCGGTTGTAAATTCAGCAAAATTATACCTAGGATTTAGACTATACGTGTAAAAGGTAAAGGTTTGCTTGTTTTTTAAAATTGATAGTAAATGTTGGTACGTTTATACAAAAGTACACAGTTTTCCTAAAGTTAAGTTTCCAATATATATATATTTACAGCGTGTACATCAAATAAATAAATAAAAAAAAAGTGTATTAGTGTATGAGGTATTGTTTATCCATCAATAGAGTTTAATTTGGGGGATTTGTTACATGGTAACTTCTAGTAAACACGTGATATATAATATTACAATCCTTACTAAAGATAAAAAAATTGTTCATTGTATTTAAATATATGATTCAATTCCAATTAATAGAATAAATACTCCAAAGACAGTAAACAAAGTACTTCAGCTTATTTAGAAAGGAATCTTTTAGTTAAAAAAATGAGACGTTCGAAATGGAAAATCTATAAGCTCAAAATCTCAAGACCTACATAGTATTTTACGCAAAGTGCGATCGGGAACCCGTTTCACATTTTGGAGCGAGATAAAAATAAGATACTAAATAAGTAAATGAGGTACTCAACCCGATGTGGTGCTGGGTGGATGCTCGGTGGATACAGTACGCCTTTGATTATATATTAATGGTAGATACACGATTGACCTAGAAAAGTGAAGCCACGCTACGACATTGACTTATTTCACACTCGGTCGCTTTTGGTCTTCATGTATAATTGTTTAATTGTAAATTGCTCTAGCGATAAGGCCTTTGTACTATAGATAATAATAATATTCATGTACTTTCTACAATTTGGTGCAATAAAGAGCTATTTTTTTATTTTATTTATTATATATCGGGTTTAGAATATTTTCATGTCGCTCCTAGAAAAGGAAAGAAGTCGGTTTTTGCTTTCTGGAAAAATGATTATTGAGACCTATGATGATTCGGCGAGTGAAATGATTTTCACTGGTTTAGAGTGAGTTACAGCTC
Source organism: Euzophera pinguis (assembly GCA_947363495.1). Taxonomy (NCBI): domain Eukaryota; kingdom Metazoa; phylum Arthropoda; class Insecta; order Lepidoptera; family Pyralidae; genus Euzophera; species Euzophera pinguis. The sequence goes on from OX376162.1 coordinate 6,321,110, forward strand.
TAAAATATAACACTCTTGATCATGATTTAGTTTTGGGAATAATTTAATTTATTTACACTTTTTTAAATACTACAATTAACTAAAATAAGCGCAATTGGCCTCAAAATTCATCCGAGACGTGGTTGTGTTTAGACACTCAATGTATTAGATCGCCGATGACCCCGATAAACAATGAATATTCTATTGATCTGTCGGGTCATCGGCGATTAATATGTTGAACAGACGTTTGTGTACTGGAATAAAACCAAATACAATAACTAAAATATTAATATATTATAATTCATTCTGGTGTTGGATTTCAAGCTTAATTTTGTATGGTATCGTGTATCTACTTAATATATGATCAAAGTATGAGTATGATCGAGTTTATCGAGTCACTTTACGATCAGAGACGCAACATTCTCTGCCTCTAATGGTTTAGATCGTTATATCCGTATTTGTAATGCTGGTATTGTTTAGGAAAGCTATTTATAATTTTTCATGTCAGAGATAGAATATTTTGAATGATTTTGTAATGTAACTTGTGTTGTTGCTTGAGTATTAAAACTTGTAAAAAGTAAGTAATGAAAGCTTTTGCTACCAGGAATAATCCAAAAGTCTTGTACGGCGCTAGTTGGACTTATGAGAGACAAGCATAACCAAATATTTGCAACTACCTTTTAATAGATATATTAACAAAATATGTATAAAATAAATTTCTGTACGTTTTTTTTTGGAAATAAATTATGCAATAAATGAGCATAAATTTCCAAAAACGAGAATTAAAAAAAAATCCTTCAGGGTCGGCTACGCGCTCATGACTTCTCCGGTGTTGCAGGCATTCATAGGCTACGGTAACCACTTCCATCAGGTGGGCCGTACGCCTGTTTGCCTTCTTAATTGTATAAAAATCATAGAACAAAAATGTGTGTACAAGAATCATTAAATTGTTATTTTATTAAGTGTTCGAATTTTTACAAATAATAGGAAAACAACTCTGAACTGAAGGAAATATACTCGTATAAAAAGAACAATTATTGTGTTTTAGTCCTTTTCGCTGTAAATTAGTTTTAAATAAATAGAATTTTAAAAAAGGACGTATAATTTCTCAGCCTTTCGCAACGTGTTTATTCTGAAACCCACTGGATTTTATCGCAATGCATTTGCCTGACCTGATAAAACACCCTTTCTGTCCGTCCGCTGAATATTCTAGAGTTCTCCGTATTCAGAAACCTATGCAAATCATGTATTTTTCTTTTCGCCGAAAGTAAAAATATTAATTTCAAATGCTATGTGTCTGTCTATTTCTCATCTTAACGAATTCTCCGCTTAATCCTCGGCTAGTTATTGCGGACCCCGCATTTCTGTATACATGTATATGGCAGCTAATGCTGTTTTTCTTTACTAAGAAGTTAATAAATGCAGGACGAATTAAAACTCACATGTATGCGTTTTACCTGTCCGTAACGTGTTCCAAGTTTTTTTTAAATGCAAGCTCCAGAAAAGGCGTTCAAAAAACTTATTTAATCTTCAATTCCCTTTTCTATTTCAATCAACCTATCCGATTTATCTATGTCAAAATCATTACCAAACAATTTTTTTCACTTTAGTCAAAGTCGACGGAGGGGTATAAATCAAAGAAAACTTAAGGAAAAATAGCTTTTAATTTAGTTACCATCAGCATTAAAATTTTAAAACTCGTCGCAACTTCCGCTGTCGTGGGCTCGGATTAGCATATAACAACCAAACCGAGCAGCTAAATTATGTGCATGTGAACTCATTTAAACAAAAACTTTTCCTAGGAGTAAGGGTTATTTGAGAAAAATCACCTTGGGATTTTTGTACCTAATCGATTTAAAAAGCTATCAATTAAATATAAAAGAGCGTGTGGTTTCTAGCTCAAGTATATAAATTCATAATAGTTGATTATGGGAATTAAATAAATGGGTATAGAGGGAATACAATGAGACAGGCTCTGGCTCCTCGGTATACTCGTAGTATGTTGATACATAATTTAATTCAGAGTCATCATCATTTCAGCCGCAGTCAGTCCACTGCTGGACATAGGCATATTTTCAAAATGATCGGTTGACAGCAGTCTACATCCAGCGTTTGTCTGCGACCTTTTTCAGGTAATCTGACCATCTGGTCAGTGGATGTCCAACGCTGCGCTTACCGGCACGCGGTCGCCATTCGAGAACCTTTCTGCCCCATCGGCCATCGGTTCTTATAGCTCTCTGGGCGACCTTGAGCTTTCTTATGAGGCCCATAGTCAAAGACCACTTTTCGGACCCATATGTCATCACTGGTAACACTCACTGGTCGTAGACCTTAGTTTTAAGGGATTGAGGTATTTTGGACGAGAAGACGCTACGTAGCTTCCCGAACGCCGCCCAGCCGAGCCGATTCGACGAAAGACCTCTCTTCGAAGCTGGAGTTGCCAGCCTGGATCATCTGACCCAGGTAGACATACTGGTCTACAACTTAAAGGGTGTGTGGCTCCCGACAGAAACCGGTGATGGCGTAACATGGACATTACACATTGCCTTGGTTTTGTCCATGTTCATTTGAAGGCCCACCTGTTAATTACACCTTAATTCAGAGTAAAATAAGTTAAACATCCAAAAAGTATAATAAGTGTATTTTAACACTGATGTATTATTTTCGTAGTCGAGAAGTTCCTTCGTCTGGAGCGCTGAGTGTAGCAGTTGAGAATTTAACTACATTATATTGACCAAAATATTGATACTTAAATAGATAAATCTTTTGAAATTGTAATCAACTTGAATGCAATTAACGTAGAAAACCTCTGTGCAACAAAATTATTCATAGATTTTATAAAATATTTTAATATAAAATACAAACATAATATCTATAGTCACGTACTAAATTAAAATAAAAAGAAAGTTAAAACTAAAAATTATCTACAGTTTGGGGCAACGTGCCCAAAATGCTGGCCGCGTTCCCTCGCTGGATTGCAATGCTAATTTTTTGTCCAAAATACAAGCCAGCATTTTGGTCAAGCGTTGCCTCCTTTAGTCTCCTCGACAAATCCTTAAAAATTTCGAAAGCTCCCGGCCCCCACGGCCCCAGCGTCTCTACCCCAAACGGCACAAACATGTAACCTTTATCTAGGCCATTATATTTGCGCCGCTTGAGGCACTCCGCTGATGTAGCTGCACCACATGCACCACTAGATGATAGTGGAAGATGGGACGGCGCTAGCGTATCTACGCAGGTGGCGTCCCAAACCAACGGCCGACCCATCCTCCACGGGATGAGGGTCATTCCGTCGGGCCTCTTACCGTCGTCACGCAGAAGACCATTTGGCTCCAAACAAGCTGCGACATTGGCACTTCCAAAAGCCCGACGGATGATATCATTAATGGTACTGTGGCGAGCTACACGTCCAGCACTCCTAATGCATGACAAGCCATGGTAACCGAGGCCATCAACCATATCTCCACAGGAGCACCGGTGGGTAACAACACATGGCGATCCGATGCGTAGAGATATGGCGATCCTAAAACATTGGTTATCTAATAAATTTCCGACATGAACAGATGGTAATACCTGCAGCCAAAGACCCGACTCCCAACGAGAAACAGCAAGAAGACGCGCACGCTCTAATGAGCTGGATGTGTGTAGTAGATCATTCCATACCAGTTCACAAAGCGGCGCATCCCACTGCCTCTGCGAAGTCGGGTCCCTGGGCAGAGAAGAATTAGGACAAGCTATATTCCATGCTTCCGTTGCCTCAGTCTTAAAAGAAATTTGAAAATGTCCTAAACTGGGCGAGAGAACCTTTTTTACTAATTTTTCAGTACTATTGACTGAGGAAAGGAAAGCAGGTAATGACACACTCGAAATTTTTCTGATTCCAAGGCCTCCGTACCTAATGGGAAGAGATGCTTGGCACCAACTTCTGTCCGATAAAGTTATGTTGAAAATGTTGGTGAGCGTATCTTTCACAATATTGTCCAGCCTTTGTAAAATATCCGTATGATTCCAAAGTGGGCAACATCGTAAAAAATATGTAAATTTTGGTACGAAAAGACAATAGCGAATTATAGTAAAAGCCATGTGCATATTAATTTTCGTTAATCTGTCTGAAACATCAATAAAATTTTGAATTTTTTCCTCAATGAAATCTGGTACTGATTCATTTAGAACTGGCGAACCTAGGAGACGAAGAGTAGAATTATTAATAATTTTGATGTTTGTTGCTAAATAATTGAATCTTTCTAATATATCGTCCCTTTTTGATTCACCATTTTTTGAAATGTAAAGCTCACATTTCGAGAAATTTAACTCAAGACCAATTTTTTTGAATTCGGTAATTAAAGTATTAAGGTCTTTGAAAACGGTGTCCGCATCGCCTCCTAAAGTACCGTCGTCTAAGTACCACACATTCAATTTTGACTCGAGACGACTAATGATAGGATGAATCGCGAGGCTAAAAATAGCTGGTCCTAAAGGGTCACCCTGCTGACAACCTACTTCTGAGGAGAAGTGTATATCCTTATAAAATAATTTTGAATTTTTACCATAACATTGCCATAGGAAAGGATACAAATCTGGAATTTTGTCTCTTACTTCGGTCAGCAAGGTAACCCTGTCCACGGAGTTGAAGGCGTTCTTAACGTCCACCTTTAAAACGACTTCGCATTCATTATGGATCAGAAAAGATCTCAAAGAATGTACCGCCGCCTCACATCCACCACTGCTGCCGAAACCTAATTGTATCGGTTGAAAATATTTCTCTAGATCTTCTTTTTTCAACCTACAGCATATCTTGGCTGTGAGACGGCGATATGTGCACCCGACTGCGATAGGCCGTATACCTCCATCCTTTTTCTTTAATGCGCATAGATTGGCCCCGTATAAAACTTCTGTAAATGTTTGCTTGACCTTACCTGCTAACATCATGTCCACTAATTGTGTTAAAGCTGCTGAAAGATTTTCTCCTGCAACACCGCAAGCAGCGCTGGTCAAATCTTTTAAATGCTGCGGTGTCAGGCCATCTATACCGCCAGCAGACCCACTTGGAAATGATAGAATAGCATTAGATATATCTTTAGCCACAGTTGGTGCCAAACTGGCATCAGAATCCTGAGGAGGTGGAATGTTAGTATCTCCTGTCGCAGGTGGATGCTTAGAACGCAGAGCCGAAACAGTTTCAGGACTGTAGGGTGCAACCACATCATTGGAGAATAAAAGTCGGGCTGCGCCTCTGATGTCTCCGTCCGTCAATTTATTTTCTATAGAACGATATTGATTAAAATTTTGAAATGGGTTTGAGCTATTACAAATATTAATAATAGACTTTAGTGATTGGCCATCTTTACATACACAGTTATTTTTTATTTTAGATGTTAGTGAAGATGTATCAGGTGAATGACGAGTAACATGTAGAATTCTGTACGGAAACGTAAGTAAATGCTCCCAAGCTTGGTCAGAATTTTTAGATAAAACATTTTTAATGTCAGACGCGAGACGCTCAGCTACTGAAACACGTGCCCCACGAGGAATTCGTTTGATTACAGGCAACCCATTTTTGAAATTGGCAAGTCTGACGATAAAAGGCTGGTCCTGTTGTACATTTGAGGAACAAGCATCGGCTTGCAAAGCATTATTACTTGTTGGTTCGACATTGGTTTTATGCGTCTTTCCTACATGTATTTTTAGCCCTCTTAATGTTAGAAAAGACCGAGGTTGGAAGCATTTATTACAGATAAATGTATTGTCCAATGATGTGCAGACAACCGAGTCCTGACTAGCCATATAATGAATTTGTCGAGGTTGGTTTTTATAAAAAATATACAAACTTAACAAAATTAAACCAAAACATATAATAAAGATACCTATTTTGAAAAGTTACTACATACTTATTATACAGCACTAATAAACAGAGTATACATAAAAACTTACAAATAAATAGTCCCAAACTGTTATTTTTTGCGAAACACACACTTTTAACAAAAATCGACTCCGGGTAGGTAGGTCTTTGCAAAAACAACAAACATACGATCACCAGGACGACGGAGACAGCTTTTTGAATCGCAGTAAACAGCATCTATAGAAAAAACGTATCTTCTATTGTCTTTAGTTAGACAAAAAAAATATTTCATCGGGTACTTATTCCTTCCATGGGGTGCACCGGCATCGCGGCTTGGTGCTATCCATGGAGCAATTACAAAGGTGCTATCGTTGCTAGGTTAGATATGACATTTATATCTGCTGAATTTATTTATTTAAATATCTAAAACAGCTGATTTAAATCAATCATCCATATAATATGTGTGCATAAGAATATAACATTGTGCAGAAATTTCACAACCACACTTGAAAATTCCTTTAATATAGGATTTCTATTAATTTCTTTGAAAATTATCAAATATTCATAGATTCGTTCAACGATATCATCATAATAATTTCAGCCACAGTCAGTGTGCTGCTGGATGTAGGCCTCTTCTAATTCAAATTAGACTGGTTAGAAGCGACCTGCATCCAGCGTTTGCCTGCGACCTTTTTTAGATCATCTAACCATCTGGTCGGTGGATGTCCAACGCTGCGCTTGCCTGTTCGCGGTCGCCATTCAACTATAGGTATACATGAAACTAAAAATAGTTTTACTACTTATTCTTCTTTAAGAGCTGTAAATTCTCGGAATACCTTTTCATAACGTACTTATAGTTCACTGTACGAGTAGTCTGGGAGCGGCATTTTCGCGCAGTCGTTTGTGATAAAAGCGTCTTTGTGTGTCGCTGTGTGGCAGAGGCTTTTCAATGCTAGATTGCATACTCGAGCACTAGTGGCAGGATAGCGGCAAATTAGGCTTAGAGATAAGCTGAGTCGCTGTATGAATTGAATATTTGATGTACGCGTTACTGTGTTTCACTCACACATGTAGAATGCTCTACGTATTAGCACATATTGGGCTCTGACACATAATTCTAAGATGTCTTTCTCCTCCAGTTGTTTGTCTACTGCTGGCCGTCGTGATAAGCTCGACCTATTTTTTTAATGACCTTCTTCCACTTGTTGCGATCTTTTACTCCGTGTTAGACCTGAATTTTGAGCTAATACCTTATTTTGTCAGACCATCTTATTGGCTACTTCCTCTGGATATCCGAGCTAGCTGAAAAAGTCCATAAAATGTTATCAAGACGAGTTTCTTATCACGTTTCAAAACTAATTTGATCCGAAATATTTCTGAGTTCTCAATCCCAAATTATATACTTTTACAATATTTTACACAAAATTACAAACTACTTTTCATACATCCATAAATATAACTTCAGTCCATTCATTATACAACGTATTTCACGCTCGGCTCAAGGGTGCATCGCTCTACAGTATTTTGAAGTATCGCACTGTAGAGGCACTTGAGGGTTTGTTCACAAGTAGCTGGCGTGTTATGAACTAAATATTTTACATTGTTTATGGACATGTCGTGGCCAAATCGTAGAATTGATCATTTTATGATATGGCCGACCACATCATGAAATGCGACCATTTCATGACATGGCCAAAACAGAATCGACCATATCATTCTGCATAATTTTATACAGCTTTTGATGATATGGTCGTCTTCGTTTGGCCAGATTATTTCAATAATTTTTATGTTTTAAAATTAACTCATAAATCCTGAAAGTTTTGTTATGTGTATTATAATATATAATAATATATGTGCTTTGTGATAATTCATTTATCCTATAACTTTTATTTTCACAATATTAATCTTAGCGTTTTTAACAGCTGATAGCCCGCCGCCATTATAAAGCTCAAAAGTAGCACAGACATAAAAACCTATGTTTAACAAATAATAGCAATAGTCTGATATCCGCCGTTTAGTACAATAAAACTCTAATGTATGAGATTTTTTGTAGTAATACGAGGAATGGAAAAAAATTCCTTGCGTCCACCCTTTATTAACTTCTTTTGAGTTTCGTATTGGCGTAGCGTATTGCTTTATAACAAGGAACATATTTCAGATTCATGATTGTCGAAAAGGTCTTTTTCCATACAAAACATTTTAAAAACAATTTCGGCAAACAGAAAGAAAAAACAAAGTATCAGGAGCCCTAATTTGAAAAGTGTGACTATTGACTAATCAAAATCGGCGATTCCAATAACTTTTGTTCGATTTCAAATGATTTTCGTTCAAAAATATGACGCGAGATAAAGTAACCGTCTTACTTTTATAATCATCTCATCATGATGTACTTTATACTTACAAGTTAAATTTACAACATTGGGCTAAACAGATTTAAGTAACATTTAACATGCGCTATGCTGCCTTACAATGAAAATAATATGAGAAAAAAACTTTTAAATAATAGTAATATCTCGACTTTCGATCTGTTTTTCGTCAGAGTTGTAGTGAGGCTAAAACTACTTATTGTGTGCAGCTGATGTGATGATAGATGCGCGATTGTGGCGAGTGCGGACACGGTTTGGCTTTTAGTGGCAAGTCGGATGATCTGGAATCAGGGGCTGAAATAAGTGGGTCACTTTCTTTCTTACTGAGTGTATTAGTGGCCAAAACTAGAGTCATATTTTTCAATGTAACTGCCTCCGTGGCCTAGTAGTTACGACGTTCGCCTTCGACCCGGAGGTCGTGGGTTCTATTCCCATGGGAAGCATAATTTTATTGTTAATCTGAAAATGTAAGTACATGTTTGTGATTACCACTTACATAGTCTTATTATTTCCGTACGACAAACTATATAGAGTTTAATTTTATGGTGGCGCCATCTGTTGATGTATACATTTCAATATGTTTAATCATTTTTTTTAGTATAAGCAACGCCATTTAAATGTCGTGTAAACAAACAATTAAATATATGAATATATGGCAGCGCCATTTTCTTTTAACAAATAGCCAAACAAATTTTCATACATATTTTCTTCTTTTATTGCAACAATTTCCGGACTGTAATTTGGAAAAAAAGTAGCCTATGTTTGACCCTGGGTCTTAAAATATATCCCTACCAAATTTCAACAAATTCCGTTCAGCGGTTTGGCCGTGAAAGTGTAACAGACAGACTTTAGCATTTATAATATTAGTATGGATTTCTCATTTTTCTCGCTGTATTCTTAATTTTACAAACGATTACAAACGATATTGTAAGTCATCCATTTGTAGGCAAAACTATCTGACTTAATATCTTCAGAGAAGGAAACCAAAAACATAGTAGAACTATAGTTGCCTCTCGTGATATATGCGGGGCACGGCGAGCATCTACAGGGTTTGGCTTTTAGCGGCCGCACCTGGTCTTAGAACTCCTCGGAAAAGTATTGATAAATAATATAGAAAGTTATTTTTTTAACTTAAAAGAATGTAAAGACCACGAGTAAAGACTAAACATCTTCATTTTTATAAAAAGATTACTGCGAATTGATTTTCTTCCCAACTTTGCAGCATTATAAGGGTCCTGGAAAAAAATTAAACTACTCTCAGGTTCATTAGCCAGAAGGTTTCCCAGTTAGTCTACGTTTTCTTGAGATTTGGCGAATATAATGTGACCTAGATTCGATTCTTATCTTTGCAAATTAATTAAAGAATCCCACGAATTTTGCTTCGCAGCCAACTAGGTTAATGTAAGGTGAAGTGAAAGATGCGGCGAGTACGTACAAGATATAGCTTTTAATGGCACACCTGACCGTATAAAAATGTTAAAACTTATTTTCTTGTGCAGTCATAGTAAATCAACTACTTACGAGTATTTCACTTTGATAAAGTTTTATAAAGTTGATATTTATTTGTTTAAACTTGTTCTCATAATATAAGTTGATTTATTTCTAATTATTTAAATATAAGCTTTTACTTTTGTCCCACGGGAACTGTAACTTTGTCAGACGTAAAAGGTACTCAAAGTCTTGTTCACGTTTGATGTTTTTGAATGTAAAAAGACTATGTCTTCAGGTTCATATGTTCTTTGATTTCGATTCCAAGCGGTGATAGAACGTGACAAACTTTTTCTACAAAAAATATATTAATTCCAGAAAAGATAGTACCTCCGTCCCCTTTGGTTGCTTTTGCTACTACGTGTCGGTATCGGTAGTAATTACTCCTAGGCCATAGACTTATAGTTCATTTCCAGTTACATTAAATCAATTATGCCGTAAATATTTAGAATTAAATTTAAATTGATTGCTCTAAATACTATTAAACAATATTCGAGTAAGAAGAGCACATTAGAACAGTAATGAAATTTTTACGGAGCGCATTGCTAACAAAAAGCTCAGTCTATTTGACACGGATTGTGCAGTTGTTCAGATAGCCTGTTGTCGAGTTGTTCATTACAACAACGTGTGACAAGAACAGTTGCAGTGTCGTTGTTCAACTGGCAGCTTTATTGTTCTTACTTGCGATGCGATTAAAAAGGATTTCAACTTTAGAAGCATTGAATAGTCTAAGTGCTTTATTACACGGGTTCTTATGTGCAACAACTACATTTTTTTATATGCATAGAATTTATTTATTCATGTCGAGTCCCATACTTTCTGGTGTAAGAGTTTTATAAAACCGATTTTCGGCCTCTGACGTGGTTTCTTTAACGACCACTAAATGGCAGCAGGGTCTTAACGTTCCTTCAGAAACACGGAATCATTATTAATATCAGAAAATCAGATGATTCAAGCCTGCAAAGTCCTGACCAAAGTGGAAACAACTAATAAAAGTATGCGTCCCATGGCAATCGAATGAACGAACTCCGGTCTAAGGCAGATTTAAGGAAATAGACGTACTTATCCTTTTTTCCAACCGTAACAAATCCCTGAACAAAACTACATTCAAAAATAAAAATAAGATAATTACAACCAATTAATGGATCCGTGTGCCATAGCCCAAAGGCTCGTCGACAATGATATTTCCCTTTTCCGATTGCAAGCATTGTGCGATAGTGTATTGATCGTGTACTTTGCCATTGTCATGTATTTATATCCTGTCATTCGTTCAAGAGCCCTATTTTTGAATTGTATGACTCATATATCGTATATAAATCGTTTGGAAACAAATAAAAATCGTTCGATAGCTAACGAAAATCATACGAAAACGAACAAAAATTATTCAACTTGCCCATTTTGCGTGTGTCACACTTTTCAAAAATAGCACTCAAAACAACTTCCCATCGAGTATCGTTGAAAATGAAAAAGTTCAAGTTATTATCTCTATTTCTGTTTGTCGTTTCAATTGTGTTTCGGATATTTCGATAGCGATACAGTTATTTCCTTTTCAATGTAACTAGATATTCGACTACTATTAATAGAATACGAGTATTAGTTTTAAACTGCCAATTTTCGGAAGTTTCGTGGGATTGGTACACTTCGGCTTTTGTACAATAGCGTTGGTACTTACTGATACGTAAATACGTTCATTCCATTTTCAAATTTTGGAAATAGATAGAATAAATAAAGATATGGACTCTCTCTTCTCGAGGCTCGTTTATTCATCTACATAATCCATACTAATATCCATACTATCCATCCATACTAATATTATATATAGTACTAGACTAGCTGTTGCCCGCGGCTTCGCCCGCCTGATCAAAAGGGATTTCCAATGAGGTTTAAATCACTTAGATTATATGTATATGACAGATCTCTAAGGACTTTTTTTACTGTATTTAGAAGATTACTACCCCATCGGATCCCAATAGGGATTGATAGTATATCACATCCAGCACGTCGGATTTAAAAATGGTTGTTATTTCCGTAGTCAGCAACCTGATAAACCATACAAATTACACCCATGTCCCCCCAAGGGGCTGAAATCTAAAAATTTCAGTCATATTTTCCCATACATGTTCGGACCCAATTCTTAGCAGGTAAATTTGGAAAAAATAAAATTAATTGATGATCCATGATATTATAGTATTTCTTTTTTCAGACTTTGCCCCCATTTGTCTCTTTCTGGAGATAAATTAAAAAAGTCAAGATTTAGCTATTTAGATTTTATAAAGCCCCATAACATGTGCATTTAGAAAAAATATTGCTTAAAAATATTGCTGAACCCCTTTATCTCAAAATTAGTTCGAAAGAGCTCAATGCTAAAAATCATTGAGCGCTTTGAAACTATGTTCCCCTTTTCCCCCTTTGAATTGTGAATTCTGAAAAATCCTTTAACAGGTTTGATTTATCTAAAGAACTAATCTTGTAAAGTTTCGAATGAAAATTACTAACCTAATCTCGTTTCCCCATACATACTTTGAACCCGCATTTGATCGTTTAGTTTTTGCATTTTTAGCGTTTGATCCCCTTTTCCCTTGTTAAGGGGGTGAACTCTGCAAAATCCTGAAACACGTGTCTAATCATTTTTCAAAAGCAAATAATCTTGTGAAGTTTCGAATGAATCGAAATAACTAATCTCTTTTCCCCATACATACTTTGGACCCTTTGGGGGTGAATTTTGAAAGAACCTTTCTTATCTAAGCACTATGTAATAACATAAAACTTCTGTCCAAATTTCATAGATTTTATGGTTTAGGCTGGGCGTTGATGAATCAGTCATTTTTGTTCTTTTTTATATATACACAGACAGATAGACAGACAGACTTTCGCACTCTGTCCGTTTTTCTGTCTATCGCTACGCTTTCACGGCTAAACGGAATTTGATGAAATTTGGTATGAATATAGTTCAAGACCCGGAGTCAAAACATAGGCTACTTCTTGACGCAGGCGGAGTTGCGGCAAACAGCTAGTGAATTGATTAGTTAAAATATGTTGGCAAAAATTATTATAATGCAAAGAGCCCAGCAAAACGTTCATTCTCAATGTGTATTGGTTTTAATATTTTGATCTGGTTTTGTAGACTTGAATCACATTTTGATTATATGTTATTCTGTAGAAGTGTCAACTACCAAGATATTACTGGTATTATCAATTCTCAGCATTGCGAAAAAAACTAGTAGGTATTAGGTATTGTCATTGTTTTCAGTTATGATTTTTACGAAATCATAATAAAGCATAAGAGAGCACTTATGTGCGACTAAAAAAAAATATAATGATAATACTCCTAAAGCACTTACCATCAATGCCTGAGATAGCAAAAAAGTGAACATGAAACTAGGATTACCATCCAAGGGTTGGGCCCTCAGGAAATGAAGGTTGTCTGTAGGCGGTCCATTTCCGCCAAGCCGGCCCCGGAACCGAACAGCGCTAAACAGGGTCTATTATCGCGGATGCTGTCATCTGGAGGTTGACAGCCCGTTTGTACTTCACGGGACAGAGTTTTTGGGCTGTTCAAAAGAACAGCTCTATATTTTGTTGATAAATCCGCTTTTGTGAAGTATATGTTATTGACACTTTGACGGTGCGATTTTAGTAAATACTGTTTTTGCATCGGTTGTTCGTTCACCGTTTGATACGGCGTCTTTATATTGCGTTTTTTTAAACACTAATTATAGCGTATTTTTTTCTCACTTAAAATATCTAAATGGTAGAGCTACTAAAACCTTTATATTTAACAAGACTATGGATCTCAGTTATCTGAAAATAAACAATGTTATCTTTATTTTTTTTTATATGTATCAGCCATTGAGAAAGTAACGTTTATTTTGCAGTTTTGGTACTCTTTGGTGTAGAATAGAATATAATATCGTTTATTAGGATGTGATCAACAATCACACACAGCTTTTTCTACCATTTTGCCTACTTAATGTAACAGAAAAATGTTTAGAATGAGAAGAAATTTATATAGAGGTTAACTTATGTAAAAAATAATACATAATTTTGAAAGCGGAAATCTGATAACATTCTACGATAAATTTCCAGCTGGTCACCCTACAGGCGATGCTCTCACATCTCGCTTCCATTGTGAACGCGCCTTTGTTTCGTGCGCGTGTGTTTGTCACTTGTATGGGGATCTAACATGCGTTTCCGTGCTCTTGACGCAATCCGCACTGATATGCAGTTGTTTTAAACACCCATTATTTTATGCATGGTCCTATGTTTTGAGGAGATGAATTCACGTGGCAAGAAATAATATTAAAAATAACGTAAGGATGTGACGACACCATCGCCCGCTGGGTTCCCTTCCCAGTGCAGCCAGTCCCCGCAAGGCAGCTTGTGGCGAGCTGTTATGGTCATCCGAGTGATCCGACAGGCGTTCTACCCTCGCCTATTCCACATTCATTCGTCAAGTTCTGAATGGATATTGATGATGGCATCAAGAGCATGGAAACAAATGAGCACAATTGATGTTTGAATAAATAGGTGATCGTTATCATAATGTTCATGATCATCGTAGCGTTTTCCCGGTTGTATCCTCAGGTGTTTTCAGGGTCGTTGAGATGATCGTTGCCATTATTAGCAAGAATGATGGAATAAATTTAGAACCGTATATTTTTCAGGATTTTAAGTTGCGTATAGTAATGAGATGACCGTTTACAACCGGTCATTTTGGAAATCATCAGAAGAGGCTATATACAGCAGTGGACTGACTGCGGCTGAAATGATTATGATGATGATAGAAGATGGATTAATTATTGGGTGATATCGTTATCTACTCGTTTTAATAAGTGTTCAAGAGAAAAACGCTTTTGTTTCAGTGAAGTACGATGATTCGTTTTCAGTGAAGCGAACTGAGTAAAACTACAGGATTGTTTTATCCAGTCCGTACTTAGGTATTTGCATTCTACCCAGCAACTAAATATCGTGTGAAAGTTACAAATTAGCGCTTATCCAGTTACACAAACTAGAATTTTTTTTTGAATTGCTTTAGAGCAATGCTTGAAATCGTGAGTGAATGTGACAATGATCGTCAAAAATTTCCAGGTTCCCACGTAACCCACTTAATATTACTGAAATTTTCTGTTCATCCATATGGTTGACTGGAAGAGAATGCATTTAGCATTAACCGCAACCATTGTATAAGTATGTTTACTTGTGGTACAATAAAGTTTTAATAAATAATAAAAATAATCCACCGTAGCTAGAGTTGCCAGGTCGCCAAACCTAATAGCCGGACAGACCAGCCAGTTTGGCCGGACATTTGGCTAAAACGGCCGGACACCCTACATTATTGAGGATTTTGTGTCTCAGTATTTAAAGCTTTTCTGATTATTACCATAAATCTTGTTAAATAAAATAAAATGTAAAAAGCCTAACAAAAGCCGGACAAGCCAGACACCGTTTTTTTTGGCCGGACACGCAATCAAAAAGCCTAACTATGTCCGGCTTTATCCGGACGCCTGGCAACACTAACCGGAGCAATAGATTATGAAGAAGGAAAAAGTGCAAGCAAATTTATTACACAAATTTTCATTAAACGATTATTATTCACAATTATATTGTAACAACACAAATCCAAACGTTAGTAAGTATTGAACAGAATAATTCCTGAAATTGCGAAGTTGTAATTTATACGTACCCGCTTGCCAATAGGACGTTTTCCGTCCAATAATCTCGTATTGGCAGTTTTGGCGAACGGCACTTTCTAGGCGCCCGGGGGAAGTGTCACGAAGTACTCGAGTGCAACTGTCGGCAACTTGTAGTGCGCTAGTCGCTCAGATGCACAAGTTTCTGCGAGTCAAAGGGCAGGATGGAAGTGTAACGCTTGCCATTTATTTGTTACTGTCGTTGACTGAATTTAATTAAAGTTTGTATTTTATTTATGTAAATAATTTGTGATTAAGGATGAATGTTAGTACATTATTAAGCTTAAACGTTAAAACTTTGATTTTAAAATATCGCATGAGTCATATGATCTGAATTGTTACAACCATCCATGAAACGTCTTGGGATAAAAGTATTCACTTGTTCAAAGTCTCGAAAAGAAATTGTCTCAAAAAAAAATCTGCCGATATGTACTCTAATAAATTTGAATACTTAATTGAAGGAAAACATTTTTACAGGCGATTTATAAAGTAAACCTTTGAGCCATCACGATTAAATGTCGGAGCGTTTTATTCATGCCAATATTAATTCCGTTAATGCGTAGGCTTGCGCTGGTCAAATCTGCCAGCTTAATAGGGACTTAAAGAAGGGCCATGGTTAAACAAACCCACGCTTTTCTATAACAATTTGTGCTGTGAAATTATCAAGAGAATTATCGTACTTATTTTTGAGTATCTGTCTGTAGGCTTAGGCTTATTGAAATATTTCCATGCAATTATATGAACAATGTCTAAATTATTTAAGATTTGCTTTGTGTCGAAATTTATAGGAATATTGGTAGACTCAAAATTTTGTTTCATTAATATACCTCGACAATGCTGATTATTGTCATTATTGGATAAGTATGGATGGAATATTGGAAGACTACGGTGAAGACAAAAAACATACGTAAAAGGAAAAAGTAGGAGTCGAGTCGTACAAGTTTGTGAAAAAATAGCAGAACAAATTTGACATATTTTATTATACACATATGGCTAAATATTCTTTATTCTTATTATCATATTTCGACTTCTGTTCACTTACATTTCGTAGGTAATCACTAGCTTCAACGGCAATTTCATAAACGTGGCAGCTCTCAAGCTCGCAACATGCAACTGCACTACAAAGTTGCTAAAAGTCGAACTTCTAAATTCGCGCAAAACATGATTGGCGGAGTTGGCAAACTGCTTTACACGAAAGAACTTGAGTTTAACTCACTTTGCCGGCGGTAGTGTCGCTTGTAATGGCATATGGGAGGTAGTGAAGTAACTTGTAGATATGTAAGTAGTTTGGTAATGACATCCTACTTATTTTTTGTTCATTTTTGTAATTAAACCGTTATCTACTCTCGGGATTGAACATTATTGTAAAGGATTTTTTACGCAAAAGCTATAACTGGTCTACGATTTTTCGTTAAGAATAATTTGAAAAGGCAGTATTATATCGAAAAAAAGGCCTACTGTTTTGATATCTCTACCTGTCTTTAGCTGTGCGCTAACTTTTGTAGGTGTTTGGTAGGATGTATCATGTGTACTCACGAAATAACTAGTTGTTCGCCGCGAACATAGACCTCGCGAATTCACGCAATAAAGTTTAGCCACAAAAACAAAAATAAATCTTCCCATCATTTACTGGGGCCATATTTAAGATATTCTGAACCCAAAAGTTTCATACACCTGGGAGAGATTTATCGTAATCCTGTGTCAGACACCCTTAGGCATACTGAAAAATCTGACAGTGTCAGCCACTAAAACACCACTGACCATGTTTCTGTTCATCACGAAGGTCAGAAGGCAGTCGCTCCATGTGAATAACCAGTACTGCCAAATCTAGGAACACGATAAACCGCATACCTTACGCTCAGGACGCGATTGGGAAAAACGTTTGGACGAAGAAGATAAATATAAGTAGACCAAGGCAAACAGAGTCAATTAACCTCTCTAACACCAGGGTGTAAACTATTGATTGAAGATTGAAGATTGAAGTAGTACCGGGTCATTAATCTTGATGGAATATCGGAAACTTCTGAACAGAAAACTCTACACTTACACTTAAAGTTACAAAGCAACACCGCAGACTCGAAATTATCGCTACCAACACACCCCGCAAAATATTTCACATTTACTCAGCTTTTAAGGAAGTTTTCCGCGCAGATAAGTGATACGGTTTTAAAGTTGGTTTTTGTTACCAACTTAAAATGACGTTCGTGGATACTGGGTGTTTAAGTATGCAAAATTGTTTTTCTGGGGAACTGTGTCACTCAAGCGAGGGTGAGCAGCTGGTGAACTCAAACGATATTACAGTTTTCGTAAGAAACTTTTGTATAAACCTGTACTTAGCAGCTGCCACGGTAAATAATATATGATAAGGTAGATTTTCACTTTTCTACGTGATTCAAGTCACTTATCTGCTAAGGTTACCTGAGTTATGGTATAAGTTTATTTTTATGAACCACACATTGGTAGCGCTGTATATGTATATTCCATATTTTTTTTACGCAATAGTGAAATTCTTATAGAATCAGTATCGACACGACACCTTTTCTCCAACTTTCTTCAATTTAGATATCAGGTACACTAGAGAATTTTTAATCTAAGGAACCCTCACAACACCGAGGTGCTTGAAGTTGTCGAAAAAACTTTTGTATTCACAAAAATAAGAGAAGTCAAGAATAGTAAGTAGGGTTTAATGATATGTGAATATAAAAAGAAACTCCAGCTTTTGAATTACACCATTGTACATAACGAGTTGGTACTTCCTCGGCGTCGCCCCGTGTAAGTGGATCTTCAGTTAATGTCTCTCGTAATGAGACATGTTATGACGCCCGTTTTGTTATCGCGCTTCATGGAAATTAATATTTGATGTCACGTATTTCACTGATATGAGCGTGTATTATGTGAATGTAATTATTCTGTACATAATTGAGGCGAATAAAAATATTATACTATTTAATTTTGTTATGTTTGTAAATTGAAAAATTAGTATATATCCGCCGATTTTTCCGCAGTTAATGTATATGCTACTTACCTTTCCTATGGCATTCTTCAATAATCAGATCCAAACAGTAGTTCCAGCGTGAAAGAAGACCAGTTATAAACAAACTTAAGTTTTATTACGGACTATTATGTATGTATTAAGAAGATTACTACGCCATAGGATCCCAATAGGGATTGATAGTATATCACCACCGTTTGACTACCTTAGAGGGTGAATTTTGAAAAAATCCTTTCTTATCTCAGCACCATGTAATAACATAAAACTTCTGTCCAAATTTAACGTTTATAGCTTTTAAGGTTTAGGCTGGGCGTTGATGAATCAGTCACCCTTGTTCTTTTATTATATATATATACTAGCTGTTACCCGCGGCTTCGCTCGCGTGAATTTCGATTTTACTGAATCCTATTTTAAATAACCGAGAGAAACGCAACCGATGACCTTCCTCGATATATTTATTACTTCAAATACCATCCCAAACATTCGCCCAGCTGCTACTAATTCGCATAGTCCACCATATGTATGCAGTTGCGAGTCTAGGGCATGCAGAACCGGAGCCGGTTTCAGATTTTTGGTACCCGGTTCCGGGATCAGAACCGGTTCCGCCGGTTCCAACCAAAAAATCTATGTTTTTTTAAATCAAAGGAATTGAGAGTTTATAATGTTTTAAGAGGTATAAAATAAAAAAAGCTGGGTAATTTAATAAAACAGACACTTATTTGATCAATCTTAGTATTCTTACACCCGTATTCTTAAACATAACCTTAAGGATGTCCTTCACTCAAACTCATTGGAGGGCGCCTCAAAGAAGTCCTCGAACTTTCCTTGAAAACGATATTCTTAATTGGTTGCTTGAGCAAACTCCAATGAGGAATGTCACAGGTTAAAATATCAATTCCAAGCACAAAAAATTAAAATTACAAAGGAATAGAGTAATAAATTAGTACTTTGACCAACCTTATCCTCCAATGAGGATTCTCCATAAGTCAAGGAAGCTAGTGACAACTAATCATACCAATGAGTTGGAGTAAGGTTGAGTCGAGTTTGAGCAAACGTTTGAGAATATGGGGGTTAATTTCACTAAATCACAGTAGAAAGTTAGGAACTCAATAATCAAGTCTTAAATTACTAAATAATATAAGATCAATTTGCAAAAATTATATCTTTTTCTCATATTATCCATGCTCGGTACTCTGGTACCAAAACTTTTATAAAATAAAAAACCTAACAAAAACAAATCAGAATTTTGTTGTTTCATCATCCATTAGTTTCAATCATCAGTCTTAGATGCCCTTTATTCCTGATAATAAGATCGTAAAAAGATAATCACGTCTAAGCTCCGCTCACTTAAAGAGCTTCGAAAGCGAATGCAGATGTAACCTGCTGAGGAAAAAATTCGTTCTAACTCCTCGCTAGTCAGCGGTATGGCTCTCAAAAAATTGTAGGCCAGCCACAAATTCTTTTCAAGACTACCACCATTTTCGAACAGTGTCAATTCTATTTTAATAAAGAAATAATGTAACGTCAAAAATTTTTTTCTAGAACCGGTGTAACCGGGTTCTCTACTGACGAAACCGGGTATACCCGGGTATTTTGGAACCGGGTAGAACCGGGTGCATGCCCTAGTTGCGACATATCGGCAAAATATTTAGCAGAATTGCCGTAATTATTCCCAACATTATCATGAGATAATATAGAATAGACTAATCATCCTAATGATTGATAACATGTTCCACTATCTCCTCACGCACTTCTCTAGCCATGACTTGAGTGTTATATAAAATGTAAGATATTGCTCTAAACAGGCAAGCGCCATCGCCAATGATGGACACTACCTCATGAGGCACCATTACACCGTTTATGTTTAGAACCTCAACAACCATTTTAAGGAAGTATTAAATACAATGAAATAATGAATAAATGAAAGATTTTTTTAAATAAATGAAAACGAAATAACAACATAACGTAATGAGTTGACGTAGTCGTATGAAATTAAATTTAAATTTTAGTTTATAAAGAAAAACAATACAATAATGCAAGGCATAAGAATTTGTCTTATCTTTTAGAAGTGAGACAGATGTTGAAAGAATTTATAAACTACTATTTTATTGACTATATTAACAGTATAGCAACAAACAAAATATATGTTCATTCACTTCAAAGTTCAATCAATCTAACTTGGTTAGTTAGTTAGCCTTAGCCAAACTACGAAAACAGCCACCAAAATAGAAAATACTAATTAACGAACAACGAACAGGTAACAAAACAAACAACTCCTATTTTTAATTTTTAATTACCATCCAAACAAAACAACCACTAATTACGAACGATATGAAACGACCAATACGTAATTTTCAAGACATCCACGACCCCTTTATGTTGTTAAAGCGAAAAAAAAGCGAAGTAGAAATCACCAAAATGGCGCAGCACCATCTATTGGAAATATTGAGAAATAATTTTAGCTTGCATTGTATGGCTGGCTATCGAATACATAATACATACATAATGGTCATCTTTTTTTCGTACAGACTCAGTGGATTACGATTTATGATTATATGCAAAAATTTACATAGGAACTACGTTTAAATTAAATCACGAAGACGCCATTATCATTTTATCGACGCCATCTATTGGATATCACTGGTATTTTTTCTTGGCACAATCAGTAGATGACCGGAAAAAAAAATTCAAATAAATTTATTTAAGTGTTTCTTTTCAAAATTTAAAAGAAAAATTAAGTAAATAATTCTAGAAAACGAAAACAGAAAATTATTGTTTGTGGCAGGATTTGATCCAGCTACTTCCACCTACTTTCTTGAAACATTTCTTTACTAAAATATTTAAAAAAAATATATAATTCTAAAAAACGAATACAAAACGAAAAAAAGGATGTTAAAAGAAGTCATGTCTAGCAGGATTTGAATCCTCTACTTAAAAAAAACAATCCGCGATCTCTACCGACAGGCCACCATGCGTCACTTGAAGCTGGCGAAATTTCAAATAGGATTTGTCTATACATACGCAAATTCACCCCTCTTTTTGGGCTTTAAGGGTTGAAATCGTGAACAACCCTCTCTTATGTGAGCAGTATATAGTCAAATCAAGACTCTCAACAAATTTCACGTTTATAGCTTTTATAGTTTCGGTTTTGAGATGATAAACCAGTTTACCTCCCCTTTTTTACCCCCATAGAGGTGATAGAGGTCAAATTTCAAAAAATGCCGAAATACGCCTTTAGTTATTTTTATTGAAAGCATTCTTGCCAAGTTTCAAGTAAATCGGTGAAAATTTTAGTTTTTTTTCATACAAACTTTGCCTTCAATTTCAACACCCTAGGGGTGGATTTTTGAAAAATCCTTTCTTATCTGAGCACTACGTATTAACATAAAACTTCGGTCCAAATTTCAAGTTTATAGCTTTTATGGTTTAGGCTGGGCGTTGATGAATCAGTCACCCTTGTTCTTTTATATTTAAATATATATATGTCAGCTAATATTTTTCTAGCAGAACTACTACGGGCCTTAGCTTCTTTTAGTATATTACTTTCTGGCTGGACTATTTACGACTTAAATTAGAATGCAACTAAGTATGTAAACTTTATCTCTTAGTGGAATATATATTTCACAATCTTCTAGTATCTAATGCAGAAGACTTTTATATTTCAGGAATATTGCATTGTAATACAAAACTCGGAAACTTTCTAAACTCTATGATCTTGTACAATTTTCATTAAAATCTTTTAATTTCATACAGAACCAACAATACTCTGGGTTGTATAAAATATTGCCTCCCATATCTTTATCAATCACGGCCGAGCAGATAATCTCCATTAGAATTCAGATTTCACAGAATCATCAATCACTAGCGTCCTGTTTAATACAGGGACGTCCCTAGGGATTTCATCGATCTTATTGAATATAAGATTTCCGATTTGCCTACCAGCTACAAAACGAAAACATTAATTTTGTTAATGCACAGTACATTTTCTTTCAACTGAATATTATCTGTTGCTGAAAGCAAAAAGTGTGGCTTTTCATATGCTTTTACGAGTAACTTTTTTTTTTTATATATCCTGAAATGTTTATTTTTATTTGTAGACTAGAGAAAAAGAGACACACAAACTTTCAATATACACCTAACACATTAACATTACCAAAATATAAACGTTTGGATGATATCCAATAGAAGACACAAAGTTACTTTCTACAGTGATAACAGAGAGGTAATTGATTCTCACTGGTCTCTATGGCCTAATTTAAGTACGACTAATTAAGGCTCTGAAACAAAGCAACTTATCTCAGCTTTTGTTTGAACAGGCAGGCATTAGGTGTGAGGGTATGAGAGTAAGTACAGTAAGTAGCAAATACCTGCAGAAACTTGAATTTCTCTACTAATACAAGGTATTTCGTTAGAACAATGGTGGTTGGCTTTTATGATTTACTAAAAAAAGAGTAGTAGTGTGTTTTGTTACGAAATGAAGGTTACTTCTTACTTTTGTTTTTTTAGGATGGATTTTTTTTAAAGATCGGAATTTAATTGAAACTAATTTAAACCTCTTGGTTCCCCGAACTAAATCTTAGCAAAAGCTAGCTTAGATATAAACATCATCATTGTACTAATGTTCTACCTTATGTTGTATTCTGTATTTGACACGGGTAATAATGAAGTAAAGTTCTACCCCCTAAATATATACACGTGAAAATATGCGTATATAGTATCCCTATAAATCCCTGTTCGAATGTTATGCATATGATATGAATGGCTACATTTTACCTTTCGTACTATTGTATTCTGTGGTTTTACTTTAAATACCCCTGTAAGGCTTAACTACCAGCGAGCAAGTAATTTCATATTCATTCGCACAGCCATGATTGCGGTCTAAACCAGCTCGGTCCGGATATAACCGGTATGCGACGATTTGAATGCAACGTCCAACGGCCATTTGCAATTAAATGTTTCCATTTCAATGGAGCTGAAATAAGACGAACGATTCATTCAGTTCCTAAGTAGGGATTGAAGTAATCCATTGTCTAGCCAAGACTGTTATAACTTTATTTACTTCGAGAGATATATAGGGCTATCAAATGAGTAATTCAGTTTCTTATAGTCTGAAAATGATTATGTTCGTCCTCGTAAATTTGTTTTCGTGATGAATGGAAAGTTATTGATATTAGTTGTTGTCCTCATTGCCTGATTGTAAAAAAATATGTTTACAAGAGAGATCAGAAAGATCGATGAATTAGAATCTACTAATGGTCAGTATGTGGTGGAGGTTTAAGTACAATTAATTTTTAATTAAAAAATCATAAGGCATGCCATGCCGTATTTAAAATCTAATTCAAAAGATAGTCTTAACTATTTTACCTACTTATCATATGATCAACAGTTGATATTTTAAATAGTGTTAGAACGTGTAAGTAAACTGGGCATTGTAAATTATTACATGGACACGGATTTTATCACATTTAATAAAAATCAACTGAGTATAAGATAAAGTAGAAAATAGAACTAAAAGTAAGAGCAGTGAAGTGCAAACTGAAAATAAGAACAAACTTAATAAATTAACTATTTTCCGTTCAAAGCTTTGTCAGACGCAATGTTAAATAAATGCGAAGTCGCTCTATTAAAGTTGGGAACTGCCCATCAAGGGAAGGGCGGGTGCGCCGCCCAGTCAGTCCGCGTTGAGCTTTCGAAAGTGAACCACGTGCGAAGCTCCGGGAGCTTCGGAGGGAAAAGTTTTCGTCTCTCGGAACAATGACACCACAATGAACCTATATCCTTATTATGTGTGAACTAAGTGCATTATAAGTGATGAAACTTTTCGGTGGTTAATGGGAAAGCTTTGCTGTGCGAATTATGAGAGGTTTGCTACAACTTTTTTATTGCTTTTTATATACTTAGTTGCATTATTAAAATATTTTTTAACCTTTTTAGCAAGAAAAGGAGTTTTTGGTTCGTTAAGCTCGTTATCGAAAATGAATTTTGGTTCATGGAAATGTTGCTTTTCCTTGTGGTGATAAGAGGCTTTCTAAACTTATAATGAATTTTTTTACTGGAGTTTGTAATGTTAAAAAATTGTAATCTTGCTCAAATATTTTTCATCTATAGCAACAAAATCGTAGATTTGGCAAAAAACCCTCTGAAATGCTTTATGATGCGTTGGTTAAAGAAATTAAAATTTCATTTTTGTAAAAGAAATGTATTGTAAAAAAATAATATTTTTCACCTATAGCAAAACGATCGTAGTTTTGGCAAAAAAACCCTCTGAAATGTTTTTTGAAACGTTGCCGAGAGAAATTCAAATGATATTTTTGTAAAGGAAATTTATATTAAAATTACCTATGCATTGATTCAAAACACAAAGCACAATTTAAGAATTATAAAAAGAAATATGATATTTGAAATATAAGTTCTTAAATGTATACCCATTTCTTAACTTTTCATGTTAGAATATCTATCAATCAATACATTTGATAGTGAAATTATAATTTCATCTAATGACTACTATCTAGTTTTAAAACACATTCTACTACTAAGTATATAACACGACATGTAATAAGTTATGTGATCTAATTTAGCGTCACTTTGCAAATTTAAGTAAATAGGCTTCACAAATATCAATATTAATAATGTTTGCCTACAAATGAAGTAAATTTGCAAACTACATATTTAGATATCACATAAGTAAAATGAACCCCGTTATAAATCAATACATCTACACCAATATAATATCAAAAAAGTTTTGGCATTGACAAATATTAAATTAAATTATACTGAATTCGTCGATAAACAAATCAAAATTTTTAAATATGGTTTAAGATGAAACGAAAATAATAAACTAAAATTCACTATATTTGAAAGTGTTTTACGAAGTAGAGTTATTATTTGGCTCGACATGAAGAAGACGTAGAGAAAAATTCAATTAAAAATAACAGAACTATTTTGCAATTCAATACTCTTAATTGTTCAAAATTATAGTTCTTACAAAAACATAAAACCCGGAGCTTCCTGTGGACAAACTCTGACCAATAAGTCAAAAAGACGAACATATCGCTTACTTGAAACAATCTCTTTCAGCTAGTACCTAATTATGAAATGCTTTGATTTACTAAACAACTTAGTAGGGAATAAACAAAAAGTGCTTAAAGAAATTTAAAAGCTGCTCTCAGCAAGTGGGTCGCGGCAGTAAATATACGACCCGCCCGATAGAACACCACTCACCCTGATTTATGTTATTGCCACTATGAACGACACGCTAGTAAATCTTTAAAATAACGATTAACTGCACTTTGTTTAGTACACTTTTAGATTCGTATTGTTGTTTTCGTAAAATACTTAGTTCGCGTCAATGGTACTACTGGATCCGTGTCATTGCCTGAGAGTAAGCGAAGTCTCTATTTTGAGACTGGTCAATTTTGTTTTTGTACGGAAAAAATATGTTCTTGGCTAGAGGTCTCTATCCAATGGTACAGGTGTTACGGCGCGGGGCTTTTGTCGGGCGCGTCATCATTGATCATTGCCTAGTCGAGGAAACTTTTTTCTTGGCTGACAAAAAAATTAAAAATAAATAGAACTTACTCTGATTAATGTTATTGCCACTATGAACGAGACGCTAGTAATTCTTTAAAATAACGATTACCTGCACTTTGTGTACGAGTACACTTTTAAATTGGTATTGTTGTGTCATAATAAAATAACTTTTCTTTTAACAATAATGACAAAAAAGATGCTTTTTTATTTGCTTTTTAAATAGCTGAGAAGAAAATATATTACTCGTGTAGTATTTCGTATTCGAAATTATCAAGTTTTTGAAATCTTAAATTATTTTTAATAAAGTGACGCGTTATTGAAAATCCAACAAAATGAGAGCGAGACTGTTTACTAATATA